>JAPQWN010000002.1:4624500-5874000 GCA_028538565.1 Umbellularia californica
ATTTATAACCATTTTATGTATGTTACTCGTGTGTTTGAGATCCAAGCTAATCACACGACCGTCCTATGTTGGTGGTCTTGATTCTACTGTTGACTACTTAAACCAAACAATCCTAAAATTGGATAGCCAAATATCATTTTTCAGGGCTCATAAAGTTACGAAGGGGATCCTATGAAGTTGATTAAACACTCATATAAATAGATCCAAACCACTCTAAAATTTGTTTAAGTTACACATTTTTCATGATTGGACCTTGTAGTAGATTTTTGTATCTTACATTGTGTGGTACTCCATAAAAGGGGCCACATAAAACTGTCAAATTAAGTTTTCTATACTCTATCCTTTTTCTTTTCTTTTCTTTTCTTTTTGCAATAAGCCCAGATTTGATCGTGACCAGAATTATATCTATGGCTGGATTACCTAGATATCATTCTCCAACAATAATCGTTTTTTAAGCAACCTCATCCATGGTGAGAAATTCCCATCTTGCCACACATCCTGATCGTTAGTGTTAACAAGTGGGCCTTCAAAGCGTTTATACTAAAAGAAATTCCCATCTACAAAATGTCTCAGCAAAAGGGATTGATACAACTATAAAAATGAGAGGCACATGTGGCTAGTTAAGAGATGATATGTTTGGCACGTGTATGTTGATCCAGTACAATGACTGCACCACAAATTGCAAGGATTATAATATAATGGCAGGTTCGCTGTTTGCAATATAACAATTTAAAGTGGAAACCACAGAAAAACAGTTATAAGGTCCAATAAGATTCTCAAATCGTGTATCCGAAATGCACAATGGATGGATAACCATCCATTCTACTGGAAATCAAACTAATTGCAGTTTCAGGTAGCCTACCCGAAATCACAAGTTGTTTGAGTACTACGAAAAGTAACCTGCTCAAATATGAAAGACCCGGCGGCTTCCACATCCATCCGAATTCACACCGATAAATGCTCCATTGAGCAGACTGTCGCTGCTGGCGGGAGTTAAAATGACATTTTCATGAACATCAGACAAAGTTTCACTCCCAAAAACCACCAAATTCCCATCAGCAATAGTAATCCTAGCCCCAACGGTCATCTTGGAATAAAACTAATTCACAATAAGACCCAAATGAGAGGCTAATCAAAAGCCCTGATAGAACAGAACAGCAACTTTGGAAACAGAAATTCAATGCCTTAATAAAAGCTCAGAAACTCTCCCAAATAGCACAGAAAAAAAACCACCAAGGAAGTAGATTCAACGTGTTGAAAGAACACACAAAATTCAAGAAACAAATCCAAATGGAATTCAGAGAAGATAAACAAAAGGGAATTCAATGAAATGAATGCAATTACCCATCAAAGAAAGAGGCCTTTATAGAGAAATCAGTTTGCAGTCTCATGGAACCTTCAGCAATGTTGAAGTCTTGTTTGTTTGTTTGTCATGGAATTAGATTTAGATTTACACACATTTAGATATATTTAATTTTTTACTATCAATCAAAGTGCCCAAACAAATAAACACGTCTTTTCACAAAGTTTTGGTTAGTCTTCTGTCACAAAGCAACTATGCAAGTACTACACTTGTACTTCCACACTCATAACAGTTGATTCTAAAATGCACAAAGCAGATTACCCTAATCCCTATCATCCAATTAATAACATTTTTTTTTTTGGGTGAGTGGCTGGTTGGATTAATTGAATTTCTATATACGCATTGAAATCAAAGGTGATTTCCACAAGTACATCTGATTCAAATACCTTCAATTATAATTCTTGAAATCGTTCCCGTAAAAAGCATTAAAAGATATAGATAGAACCAGATTGTAGGAGGAGAAATTGTCAGGTGACCATCATGGCAAAACCGGTAGGTAAAAATGTAAGTAACATGAACTTCATAACAGTTTCGGTGATACCTAAACCAGTGGTCCACCTTCAGTAGTCAAACATCGAATCATTCCATATAGTTGTTGGCACCCGTCGTGGATGTCCCACTTATTTCAACCCCTTCAATCATGGAAAGATGACCCATTTCATCAGGTGCCACTCCTAACTCCTAAAATGGAGGCTATAATTCATCTCCCTCTCTGCATATTCAAGAAAACATTACCCAAATCAGAGGTTTATTCAAATAGAACTCTGTCCCCCTTTTTTATCCTAATGAGGTGGTATTCTTGAGGTCTTTGACCCAACAAGACTAATTTCGGCCGGGCCACAAGCCACAGGCAAATATGCTGCGGTTTCAAACACAAGACCAAGGGAGAAACCCATGCCTTAAGCTATTCCACCTAACTCTTAAGTGGGTCGAAATTCCGCCCTTATTATCAACCTTTAATTTTCCCCCCACATGGCTAGATCTAAAGCCCCTTCTATGTGATAGATCCAATGGGTGGGCTCACAAACCATGCCGCATGTCATTCCTTTTAATCAGGCTGTGGAGACGGGTTCTCAGGTGGATCTAATGACTAATATTTCATGTAATCCCATGGACTACTCATGACCCTAGAGAAAGAGAGAGAGAGTTATGTACATGGTGTAGTTTTGTGGTTGGACGAGAATCCTCTGCTTTCCAAGGCATGAGATTCTATGCCAACGACGGCGCCTGCTTCGTAGAGCACCCCATTTTCTTCCCAGTACGAGCCGAAATCTCGGGTGCGTTACATTTCTCCTCCGACACGGAAATCTAAACAGCGTCGGCATAAAACGCATAAAAGTCCTCTTCCTCTCTGAATCTCCCACCAAAGAAACCGTTCCGTTCCGTGCCGTTTCGTTTCCGATGCCCGGTTCATCGATCCACACACAGGCGTGGCTTCTCCTCCCCTTCATCTCCATCTCCATCTCCATCTGTATCCACATGCATCTTTGCTATGCAGATGATCTGATCCGTTCGTTCCCACCATCAGCTATGGTCCTCCCCCTCGTCCTCTCCATCAATTCATCCAGGCCGTCCATCGAGACGAATTTCCGCAGGCTGCTACGGAGGGAGAAGATTCACAACACGCCCGATGCTCGCATTTGAGAGGACTGAAATCCCTCATTTTAGACCCAGAAGAAGTAATCCCTTTGAAATCCCACCACTGCAATTCCTTTGAAACGCTGTAGCAAACGAACATCATTAAACCACCAAAAGACCTTCAGGCCTCACATGGACAGAACCAAAATTCCCAATCATCAGATGCATATTTCGTTGTTAAATCAGAAATACAAAGCCAAAGAAACCCTAGATTTCTCAAAAACATTAAGAATCAATCCTCTCCAACTTATCAAACTACTGAACAAAACACAATGAAGAAAGAAATCAAGAAAGATTTTATCAAAAAGAAACCCTAAAATATTGGAAAGAGAAAAGATCAGAAACACTAAATACCTGGTTTCTGTTGGCTTTGACATTGCTGTCGACTTCGATTAGGGTTTTGCAATACGAAAAGCTGCAAGAACCATGTAATTCTTCCAGCAATGCAGCAACAACCATTTCTTCGATCAATCAGAAGATGCAAGAAAGAGAAGATCGATTTGCTTTTGCTTGTCGTCTTCGTTTTCCATGGATTTCTTCTTCGAGTCTGTGTGAGGAATTAAGGCGTGCTGGAGAAGTAAACGTTGGCAGCAGAGAATGAATAGTGTGAGCGGTCGTTTATAAATAGCCATACGAGGGCGCGAAAACTTGCCGTTGTACGCGGCGAAACTTGCCAGATAAGTACGCGGGAATTTACAGCTGGCACCTTCAAATTAATTTGAAAAGATGATGATGATATTTGCACGGTGGCCCACCAAATTTCGATCTTTCCTTACGGATTTCCGAATTTGACGGCCATGATTGGGATGATCTGCGGGACCCATTGTCGATGGTGCCATCGTTGCAGCAGGCCCGGATCCTTGGTCCCAGCCGTTTACATGAAACTCTACCGTGGGGCCCATACACTGATAATTCTGCGCTATTGAAGATAAATCTCATCCCTTTATATTTATATCTAGATCCTCAAGTTTCGGCTAAAAAATAATGACTCCCACCACACAATTGAGTACATGATATAAATGTAATCAGGAGATGACATGGCATCACTGCTTGTGTGGTGGTAATCTCAGTTTCCATCTTAGATCAATCATATAATGGGACCCTCTCCGTTTAAATTGAAAGTTGAGGATCTGGATATGGAAGGTAGGGTTCATCTTGAAGGATTTGGATTATCTCTTTATGGCACCCACCTGTTTGTTAACCGGCTATTTCAAGGGATAATAAAATATAAGGAGTCAAATCGAAAGGTACTATATTTTAAAAATAACCTTTACTTTTTTACCAAAAAAGTCAAAAAGTTATTTTGCATGCATGACAAAAAAACAAACTTATTTTTAAGTAAAAGTTCAAAAAGTTACATCCTCATCTCACTAAATTATAAAATAATAATAATTTTTTATTTGACCCCTCTTTTTTTTATTATTAAATTTGACTCTTCACCCCCACTTCATTTTAATATTAAAGTTACCAAAATGACCAAAAAAATGGAATTTAAGGAAATTAATATTTAGTTTCCATGTAATAGCTAAGATAGAGGATTTGGATTTATGTTATATTGCTCTCGCTAACAACTACGTGCACAAACATCTCACTAGTCTAAAGAAGTGCAAGAGATCTAGCAAAGGGAACCAGGTGTCCTGCAAGGACAAATTGTGTGCCACCCAATCTCCAGACTACGTGAGTGGTCTGTGATTGGGACATATCATCATGTGGCCCATCAGTGGGCTCAAACCCCATCATGTCCCACTCTATCTCTACCACTGGTGCATGGAACCCATCCATAAGTTCCCTGCCCATCCAGATGGATGATCTGTATCAAAAGACTGATGAACCAACTGTAATGAAAAGGTCAGAAGCATGAAGAGCCCATTTAAATAGTGCAAGGCATATAGAGCTACCATTACTAAAAAGCTATACAGGTTATTTATTGAGGCCAATTGATACGTTGCATACATTTATAAAAAAAAAAAAAAACACACACAAAGAAACATGCTACTGTTTCAATTGAATTTAGTGTTGAACTACTTAAGATTTCCAGCGAAATGTAATCAGCCATGGTTTAATTTTCTCTGAGTCGGGGGTTTCTTAATTAATCTAAGTTTAGATTTTTGGTGATTTCCTTTCATTTATTTAATTGTTTCTTAAAAATGACATGTTATCTATTTAACTTTTAACTATATCATTTTGTTGGTTCAATTAAGTGTGATTACCCATTTTTTACTAATTATCTATTTAACTTTTTACTATATAATTTTTTGCATTTATTTTATATTATCTATTGGTTGAATTTGAGTTACCATCACCTTACATATATGAATAGATACGGACAAGAGTTGGATGTTACTCTATCAGAATAGATTCAATTAGCCGTATGTAGACAGGGTGAATTCTTTTATTGTAGGTTCTCTTGATATATTTTCATCCTCTCAAACCTGAGAGATGTTGCAAGAGGAAGGAACGGGTGGGCGTGGAGGGTAGTCTTGAAGTTGAAGAGGTTGGAGAGGATGAAGGGTATTAGGTGCAGGGATTGAGGGTGTTGGAAGGATAGAGGCCAAAGACGATGGCTCCATCCCTCACCTTGTAGGAAGGACAGAGGGTGGAGCTGCTTTCACCTATGACCTGTTGCTATTATGCATCCATATGCAGCCTGAAACTTCTTTGTTTACTTTTCTTCTGATTCAGTAGAGTTACAGTGGAGTTGTTCTTTTTTGTTGTCTTACCATTGAGCATCAGTGACAAACCATAGAGCTCTAGATTAAAAGATAAGAAGAGAGGTGAAGGAGAAATTATTATCAAAGAGCTATTTGTGCAAAATGAAATAGAAAATGATGACCTACTTAATATTCTTTTAGAAAAAGGTTCTTCTTGTGTGCTTCTTCCAATTGACTCTTCAGGCATATCTTTTTGCTCAAATTCACGACTTGGGTCTCAAATAATGCTAAAAGCAAAGCCTTCACTTGGTTTATGGAGTCAGCATGAGCCTAAGGAAGTTTACTTGTGCCTATGTGGCCATTCTTTGTCTAGCAACCGAACATTTTGTTCATTGACATTTCCGGCCTTTCTTGTTAAATTGTGGATCCTGTTAAATTTAAAAGAAAAGAAAAAGGATTAGTCGTTGTGCCTTTCATTTCTTAATCATATGTCAAACTTGCTCTTTTTTTATACAGGATTGAATGAAAATTGAAGAAAATTTTTTGTTGAAAGATTCCATGCAGAAAATATGCAACCAACATGAAGGAAAAATGGATGCAGAGTAGTAGATTGCTATATGGATGCGTGAAGTTTTTTTTAAACAATGTTGCAGCCTTGTAGGTGTTGGAATGGTGCAACAATGAGATGATCATATATGAAGATATAAATTTTCATTGGCATTTGAATGTTGATACAGAGTAGAATGTTAGCATGGATTTTTATTTTGTAATGGTAATGGTAAAGTGCTTTTAATGTTGTAAGGATATTTGAATATTAATATGAAGTGGAATGAATGTTTCATTTCTTGACGGTCTTGAAAAAGAATTGGATGTTGGGTGTGCAGTAGTTTTGGTCTTGAATGTAATGTGTATATACAGGAAAAAAAATTAAAAAATTAAATAAATAAATATTGATTGTCGTAACCTTTACCGGCGCAATAACATGCTGCCAGCGAAAAGAAGCTCAGCAAAACACCTTAAAAATAATTACTTTTAAAAAAAATAAATCTTTTCCCAGCGAAAAAAAAAATGCCAACAAAAAATTTTGAAAAAATAATTTACCTAAAATAAAAATGGTTAGCCGGCGCGAACAAAACGGCAGCAAAAGTTTTTTAATCAATTTATTATTGGAAAATAAATGTTTTTTTTTGGCGTTATATACCCCTTTTCCCAGCAAAAAAAAACACCGGCAATGTATAACTTTTTACCTGCGCTACCTTTTTTTGCCGGCATACTTTTCCCGGAGGATTACTGGCGCAAGAGAAATCAGCGGCATACTTTTCCCGGCAAATTACCGGCGCAAGAGAAATCGGCAGCAAAGGTTTTCATTGGCATTTTATAGACCTTTGCTGGTGCTTATTTAGCACCGGCAAAAGTGCAAATTGTTGTTGTAATACTATGTCTAAGAATTTGGAATTCTAAATCCTCTTATGTTTGGTAACTTCACTAGTAAAGTGAAGTAAGGTAAATGGTCAAATTAAGAGACAAGAAAAGAATAAGGGTCAAATAAAAAGGTGTCAAAATTAAAAAATCACCACTTCTTTTTTTTTTGTAATTCTAAAAGACATTTCCTCTTCCTTTTTTAAGTCTAAAAGATATTTTCTCATGCCATTAAATGACAAAAAATGCTCTTTTTTACCCAAAAAAAAAAAAAAAAGATACCTCCCTATGCCATTGGCATTATATGATTCGGCCCCATTTTCTTTTGATTTGACATTTTCTCTTTACTTCACTCTAAGAGTAAATTACCCAAAGAAGCCAAAGCATAGAGTGATTTCATGTGGCAAAGCATATGCCAGTTTTTTTCTCTTGATTTGAAATTTTCTCTTCACTTCACTCTACAGGTAAATTACCCAAACAAGCCAAAGTTTAGAGTAATCGCATGTGGCAGAACAGATACTATATTTTTTTCTCTTGATTTGACATTTTCCCTTCGCTTCACTCTATAAGTAAACTACACAAACAAGCCAAAGCACAGGGTAATTTCATGTGGCAGAGCATACGCTGTGCTTTTATTTTTTCTCTTAATTTGACATTTTCTCTTCACTTCACTCTACAAGTAAATAAAAACAAGCCAAAGCATAAAGAAATTTCATGTGGCAGAGTAGACGCCTGCATGTTTTGAAAATGAAGAATTTTTAAAATAATTTCGAGTGTTTGTCCTAATGTCAAAAAAGGGTTTCAAAAATTAGCAATACTAAAATCGTCTCTAATTTTGTGGTTGCCATTGTCACTTAAAAAATAGAGTCCAGACAAAGTCTAAGGATTTTTTTTTTTTTTTTTTTTTTTTTGCGTCCACTGCTTTTTTAGCTATTTGATGCAATGCTTTATCGTTAGGAAAGACCTAGGAAAAACCATTTTTTGAAGAAGGGAGGCCATCCAAATTGCTTTTTCATTGACTTAATTTTCACATGTTATACAAATGTGTCCTAAAGGTGCATTTGTAGAATGAGAGGATTCCACAACAGAGAAAAAATATTTTTATTTCCATGCAACTCTTTATTTTATGATTGTGTTTCATTTTATTTTATTTTTTGAAAAAATGAGTAATTCTGCTTAATAAAAACCATTTCAATTTCCTATAAGAAAGATAGAAATGTAGGGTTAGATAGAAATGTAGGGTTCCTTTATCCTAAAAATACAAGTCTCTATTCATAAAATCCGTGTACGATACAAACCATTTCAAGAGGTGAGAATTAAAAAGTAGAGAAA
Source organism: Umbellularia californica (assembly GCA_028538565.1). Taxonomy (NCBI): domain Eukaryota; kingdom Viridiplantae; phylum Streptophyta; class Magnoliopsida; order Laurales; family Lauraceae; genus Umbellularia; species Umbellularia californica. The sequence goes on from JAPQWN010000002.1 coordinate 4,632,904, forward strand.
CGAGCATCTCACGGTTGATGAGGATGTCTCATCAGCATATCATTTTATTTTACTCTTTATTTCTATTTTAGTTTTTCATCAAGCTACTTTCTTTGATTGCCAAGCATCCAAGTGGATTGTATTTGGTAAAATTATGTCGAGCACTAAAGTATAGAAAAGGGGCCAAGCATAAACTTCGCTGAGAAAAGTGCCAACCACGCATAAACCTTAATTTTATTTGGATTACCAAAGGAAAAATTCAATTGTTTGTTGTCAGCCAATGATGGTTGGTTATCAAGAACCTTTGTGATTAGTGTGGTTTTTAAACTTTCAAGCGTCAACTGTGGGTCTCGTTATAAGTATTGACTAATAACAAATTGAAAAGACAATAAAAGTAGTATAAACATGCACTTATCAAAGAAGAATAATAAATAAGTCTTTTAAAATTAATTTAAAAGGGTGTTATTATTAAAATCAAGGAAGATTCTTGCTTAGTAAGAAGAATTTGGTAAACCATCAATAAATTTTTTTCTGCTATCCTGGACTACAAGGGAGTCATAATTTAACTTAAGGACCCGGGATCGATTCGTGGGCATGTATGTGAAACTTTAAATGCACAACATTATTCAACTGTGACAGTCAGATGTAAACTATCAGCATTGATTTTGATGTCATAGTCAGGATCTTAGATGTTTTTTGAACCCTAGACAAACACTAGGGCGGAGGTTGATGGCTTGTGAATTCATTTGTAAAACTAAATATAAATTAAAACCTTGACTAATGAATATATTACCTTTGCATGTGTTGCAACACATTAATCAAGTTCTTATATCTCACATAATTGTTTGACCTACTATAATTTTCAGAAGAAACAAAATGAATAAAACAATGGTTCAATCTCATCTAGATATGATGGATATCTATATAAAGGAAAATATTCAAGTGAAAACTAGTTCTCACCTATTATATGAGAACTTTTTTACGCGACCCAACTAGCAACCCATCCAAACCTAGCAATCAATAGGGAACCCCCTGATAGTCACTAATTCCAAGGATTGGCACACATCCAAATGGACTGAACCGTTAGATGGATGGTTGATTATTTTATTGAATATAAAGCCATTAAACTTGTGGGCCACGGATGAAGGGGTTAGGGGCATGGATTTGGGGTTAACTTGATACTTGGGGTGGTCTCACTTGAATATTACCGAATATATAATATATCAATATTATTGTTCAGATTTACTTCCATTCCACCTGCATCGATGAGCAGGGACCAGTCTTGAGTTGTGTGGTTTGATTTTAGCTGACTTTGAGCATGTCGCTCTAAACCTGCTATTTGATATGGTTGGACAATCAACTTAATAAATAATCATTTAACTACCCTATTAAGTGGGCCACATGCAACACTTTTAAAAATAAAGGATCAGGTGGCCAAGATGTTCCTATCCATACTTTATAGGGCACGATGCCCACAAGGCTTGGGTGACCCCAACATCGGATGGCTGACCCCAATGTGATTGGGAGAGGGTTTTGATGAGGATGATGATGACCACGATGACGACGACGACTTTAATGCATGATGCATCATCCAAGAGATTCAAGATGTAGGATGTATTTAGGTAAACTAACTGAATAAATCATGCTTACAAAAAATACTGAATAAATCATTTAATACTTCAATCAACAGAAATTATATCTATTAAAAGTTCCAGATTTTTTCTAATAAACTTTACAATACAAGAGAGATTAAATGGGATATAGTTAAGATGATTATGAGGAGGATGACGATGATGGAAAATAATAATTTATTGGTTCTCGATCAAGCGTCTCCATTAGTTCCGCAATGTCAGCAATGCCGGTGTCACTTGGAGGAGCAATGCCACAATCCATATCTGAAGCATTAAGTATAAGTTCCTCAGAAAGATTATCAAATGAGTTTGTTGGTTCTCGATCCAGCATCTCAATGAGTTCTGCAAAGTCGGCGTCACCCAGAGGAGCAATGTCACAACTCGTATTTAAAGCATAAGGTATAAGTTCTTTTGCATGGTCAGTGTCACTCAAAGGAGCAATGTCGCAACCCATATTTGAAGCATTAGGTATAAGTTCTCTTGCAAGGTCGATGTCACTCAGAGGAGCAATGTCGCAACCCATATCTGAAGCAATAGGCATATGTTCTTTGAGAAGATGATCACACAAGGGGGCAATAGATTGGTCATTTTCTTGGTTTCCATTGAGGGGTATTTGTTGCAAAATAATATCTTTCTTCTTGCCTTTTGTGTTTAATCCTTCGTAGAGTACAATGGATTGGTCGTAAGGTATGCGTTCTTCCATATGATTATCAAATAAGGGGACCATAGATAGGTCGTTTTCTTGGTATCCATTGAGGGGTCCTTGTTGCAAAACAATCTCTCTCTTCTCGCCTGTTGTGTCTAATCCTTCAGAGAGTACAATGGCCTTCCTCTTCCTATTCTCCCTTTCACTGGCACTCAAGTTCTCATAAATGCTGCAAATAACCCATTTGTCTAGCTGGAGATTGTGATTTAAGAGAAAACCATTAGGCAAATAAAAAAAAAGGCAAGAATACATATTTAATTAAATAATGCATGCATTATTCAAACCATTTAGAGTCTTACCTGATACATATATAGTGCTAGTGGGTGGTGATGTGTATATGGAATTTTACCAATGATCAACCCATTAGGGGGATTGGCAGGTTCCTCGTAATACAGAAGAAGAAGAATGCATGCATTCACATAAACTCATAGTGAATTTTTATAGAGTAAGGGTGTAATGTTTATATACCTTCATTGGGTCAGTGGGAACTTGTGCATGGTTGACACTTTGATGTTCACTCAATCTGTACTCGTGCATGATCCAATTGGTCTTCTTGTCACGTGGATGTTCTCCATAGTAGAAAACAAGGGATCTCGTAGTGCCAATCACGTTGTTTCCTTCTTTAACTTCAGTTTCTCCTGTGCTTGCCTTCCAGTACCCGTTTTTGGTGGATCGACTTGGTCGGATTCCGTTCCTATATTTTCGATAAGTCGACGTAAAGAAGTAACACTTCTCTTCTCCCCTTGAGCCAAATTGGGCTGCAGTACATTCCATTAAAATTTAAACACACCAAGAACATGAAAAACCTCTTTAATGTATTAAATGTGAAGTAATCAGACACGCAAGACTAACAAACAGTACTAGTAGTACTAACAACAGCAACATATTAACACATTACTATTAACAGGGGAAGACAAGAAGTAGCTAACCCTACTAAATGAGGAATCAAACAAGAGCATATACATACAACATACAGAAATCTACTTTGCAATACAGAATCCGTAAATAACAAGTGCTCACACCATCTACATAGTCGGGTAGGACCACTTATTTCCAAATTAGAGGCTGATGATTTGGTATCAAGTCTCTGTGAAGTCAGACGTAAAAAACCAAGAAACAACTCAGCAAAATACAAAGAACCTGCTTGCATATTAATCTGATTAAAAATAAACAAATCGAAACCATGAAACTTGGATCTTGAAGCATGAAACTTAGAGAGAGAGAGAGAGAGAGAGAGAATCTGAATCAACCGAATTATGATTGAGACTGCAAAAGAAAGCCCGTCCGGTTGACGAATGCATCCAAGAAAAATGGAAGAACATGATTTTTGAAATGTTCAATGGTAAAGAACAAGAAAAAGAACCAGAGAGGAATGACAGCAACATGAACCATTAAAACTCAAAGAAACAGCATGCATTTGACATCATCTCATTTTAAAAAATTCAAAATCAAGAATACCAGATAAAAGAATTTGAATCTGAGATATTAATCTTGGGGAAAAAAATCCAAAAAGAAGAAAATTCTTGAGAGAACTGAATCATCCCATGTATGATTCAGACTGCAAAAAAGAAAATCCACCCAGGTGATCACCTTCTGCATACATCCAAGAATGACAAGTGAATGTGTCATTTTCAAGAATAATGAAACAAGAACAGCAACAACATGAAAGAAGAAGAAGAAGAAGAACAATAACAACAACAAGAATATTGCATGAAAGAACGAGTGATTGATTGCTTACACAAACAGAAAAGAAGATGGGATAGAATTAGAACAAACCTAGTAGCTCACTCGGATCAAACTTGTATAATTCAACCTCTTTGATTAAGTCACATGGGAGGGGCAGATTATCAATCTTTCTTTGTAGGTACTTCAACAGCTCTTTGTCTGTAGGACGGAATCTGTAACCACATGGAACCCTCATTGATGTTGATGTTGTTGCACCACAAGACATCTCTCTCTCTCTCTCTGCTCTTCTTCTACAATCAGAGCACGTTCTCCAAATCTCTCTCCCTCTAAAACTAGAGCAAGGCACTCCAAATCTCTCTATCTCTCTCTCTCTCTCTTCTAAGAAATATTCAATTGCAAATAGACCACTTACATCTATACAGTCTCCTAAATAGTTTTCTACAGCAATCAAGAAATCCCATAACAGAATTCTGTTATGAAAGTGCAATCAGGACTGTGATAGGAGTTCTAGTTCTTTTTAATAACTAATCAAATACAAAATAGAAAGTCGTTTCAAACAGTTTGAAATGGGATTAATCACCCACCAGTGCTGCTCTTGGAGTCGGACTCGAAGCCTGAACCAATCCGAGTAGGACTCGGAGAAGGGATCGTCCGAGTCGAGGCGGAAGTGGTTCGGGGACCTCTCCATTGCTGCGTCACCTGCTTCAGTTTCTTCACCAGAACAAAAAGAGGAGAAATGGAAGGGAAGATAGAAGAAGGTACAGCATCAACCTCTGGAAGCCTTTTCACCTCCTCTTTCTCTGTATTTGGAAAAGTTTATGGTGAATTGAAGTACCAATTGTTTCATTGTTTCAGTGTGGTCACTAAGGCCTGTCGACCCAAGTCAGCCCGGCATTAACACATGTCCGGGCAACCCATTTAGATTTCTTTCATATTTAAGAATTATATTCTTTTATGAAATATTCATGATTTCTATTTTTGTCTCTGAGACTTTAGACTTAGGGGTGTAAATTGGGCTGTGCCGCTCAGGCCTAGCACGTAAAAGGCCGGGCGGTGGGTCCGTACGAGTGTTGATCGGGCCGGCCTGGCCCTGCATGAACCAAAGGATGCGTCATGCTGGGCAAGGAACTATACACCGAGGCACGACACGACCTGAAACGGCCCGGACTTACATTTTATATAAAAAGGCTGATTATATATATATATATATAAAATATTAAACTTAAAAAGATTAAATTTTATTACTTATTTGTAAATTAACATCAATATTTTTTGTATTTATTTTAATAGTTTCAACTTTATTTCAAGGAAAGAACACTAAAAGTCCATAAGATCTCCTTTAATTTAAAAAAAAAATAAATGGCAAAGGCATGTGGGCCGGCACAACCCAGCCCATTTGGGAAATAGTATAGCATGACACAACCTAAGCCGCAACGTGGGCCATGCTGCGCCACCCCCAAGCCAACCTAGGGACGGCACGACACGACCCATGAATTCTCAAAGGCCAGCACGGCCCATCTGGTAAGGAAAAGTTTGGCCATGAAGGATGATGGCCCATCAAGGAAAAGAGGTAGGAGAGAACGTGGATGAAGTGTTAAAAATAGACATGGAGAAGTGTGGCTCATTCGAGAATTTGACTCCAAATAGATTAGAATGGAGAAACAGAATTCGTGTAGCCGACCCCAACATAATTGGAACAAAGATTTGATGATGATGATGGCACGGCCCAGCCCATCTAGGATATAACCCATCACGGCACGACCTAAGCCGTGTCGTGGGCTATGCTGGGCCGACCCCAGCCAACCTAGGCATGGCACGACACAACCTCTACTTAGACTTCTTCTTTCAAGTTTAATGCTTAATATAAAAATTATTTTACCATTTTCTCGATATTTTTCTCAACTTCTTGGAGCAAATAGTCGGATTGAGTTTCTTTCTTTTGTCAGTTTCACATACACAGGTTCATATTCTTACTTTTCTTTAATGGGGCATTTGGCATTTTTCATAAGATCTTCTGTGTTTCTCAGGTTTCGTTTTCAACTTCATTGCTGCTTCGTATTTAGATTCTTTTGTCTTCTTTTTTTTTTTTCACATGAGATGTTAAGTTTATATTCAAGCTCTTTTATCTACTTCTCTTTCCGTCTATGCTACTATGATCAATCTATTTGAATATGATCGAAGAATTAGATTATCAAACAAACAAAGAGTCTTCTTGAAAATACAACGAGATTTTACAAACTTGTATTTTCAAACAATCTCAAAAAATCCCCTAGATTTTATATTTTCACTGAAAAAATGTCCCTTACTTCGATGTCTTAGATCCACCAATAAAGTAAATGCCTTTTGGGGCCCTATACCATAGAAAATGAAGAGGATTTTACCCAAAAAATCCCTTAAGACTTGTCAATTGCCAAAAGCACCATCAACATCTTAAAAAGACCACAATAGTCTCAAAGGCCCTGTTTGGTATTTTTTTTGCTTTTAGCGCTGAGCGGGGATATCCCCATTCATTCTAAGTAAATGAGCGAAGATATTCCCGTTCGTCGTTCATTACAACTTCAAGACTGTCGAAAACCCTTTTTCCCTTTGCCTTTTTTGGTATCCGGATGAATCTCTCTGCAACCTTTCTTCCACAATAACTTGCTTTATGGGAGAATCCTATTCTTAAATCTTTTAAGTAGAAAGGACCCATATAAACTTAGTAACGGAAAGAGGTTAACAAAAGCACCTACCGAGTCTGCCTATCATTATCAGTAGTTTCGGCACCACGTTCAATGCTAGCAAGATCAATAAAAGAAATCTTCCCAATAACCTTCCCACTCTTGGTTTCATTTCCATCATTGGTCCTTCTTGATTCATTTACCTCCTTGTGCTTCTTAATGGCAAGCTGTAAAATGGCATGGGATCGTGAAGATTCCTCATTGGCACAAGTAGAGCCAGTACTTCGCGCAGCATTCCCCTTTTCAATAAATTCTTTAACAATTTGAACATCTGAAACCTCAAATTCCTGCAATCCAACTATGCAAATTTGCTGCCAACCATCTTCCCTCATGCACAGTTTCCTGGCAAAAATCATTTTCCTGGCAAAAATCATTAAAAAGCAATTGAGACAATAACATACACTTTCAAGAATATGATTCTCCCCTAAAGCAAGTTAATGTGGAAGAATGGTTGCAGAGAGACTCGTCCGAATACCAAAAAATACAAAGGGAAAAAGGGTGTTCGACAGTCTTTAAGTTGTAATGAACGACGAACGGGGATATCCCCGCTCAGCGCTAAAAGCAAAAAAAAATACCAAACAGGGCCTTTCAGACTACTGTGGTCTTTTTAAGATGTTGATGGTGCTTTTGGCAATTGACAAGTCTTAAGGGATTTTTTGGGTAAAATCCTCCAGAATGAAAAGTATAATTTAAAAAAACCATGAAATACAAGAGATAGCACCTGCAAATTCTTTTACTTTTCTTTTTTTTCTTTCTTCTTTTTAATCAATTTTGCATTTAAAAAAAAAACTAAATTCTAATTTTTCAAATTAATGGCCACAAGTACCAATTGGGAGAAGATTATCTCATGGTGGTCCATTGCCGTTACTAGTGGGGTCCACACACATAGCTTTTGGCCCACATTTGATTTGTGATTGTTCTAGAGATTTCCTATTTTATCCAAAACTTAGATTTCCTGCTTATGATTATTATTCTAGAGCTTGACCATACTATGTGACAAATTCAACCCCTTTCAGATACTTATAAAGTACATAACATAACCTAATCACATTACAACTCTGGAAATTACAAAGAATTCAGAGATGATGATGATCAATCTTCAATCTTCAGGAACCGCACATCGATGCATTTAGTTTAGCCGCAGTTTGAGGGAGACCAATATAACTGTTAACTTGCTTAATTGGGTGCATCTTCCAAGTTAACGCGGGTACATCATCATCAAAGCCTACCCCACTATTTAGGGTCGAATTCGTTAGTTCTACTTTTCCACTCATCAATTAAACAGTACACTAAAAAAAGAAAGAAGGTGAAGTGCATTCAAAAAGTGTTGCATATCAGGCCATACTTGCAGCAATAACTCATCCTCAAAAGGAGGAAGCAGAATCCGTGCTTATATATTTTTGTAAGGGCTGGTGTTCTGAAAATTCATATCCTTAAATCAGTAGTACATATTCTACGGGATGATAAACTAAGATTTCAACAACACATGTAGCAGAATGTATAGGTGTAAAGGAATCTATCAACTGAATCAAATAAATGGCTCTTCAAATCTCACACCTCCAAGCATAATCAACTGTGTCTAGCCTCAGACCTAGACTTCATGCCACGCTTTGAACAGCTCTGTCAAAGCTTTCTTCAGCAGTGGATTGGCGTTTAACAAGCAGATGATCGGGATGTGTTAACTTCAGCTGGCTGTAGATGGATTAAAAGAAGCAAATCAAAAATAGAATTAACCATGCACAGAAAAGACCTTAAACAAGACCACCACAATGTACAGTTCATTTGATCCAAAGAACATAGAGAGAGATAAGGCAATAATAAATGTGGGATTTTTCATAAGTAATACTTTCTTGTTTGGATAATCATTCAGTATCTCGATACTTTTTTACTCTTTTAACTTATCATGCATTAATAAATGCAGCACTAAAAACCACTCTAGTGAAATTGGGTCAGTGTGTTCATTGAGAGGACGGCATGGAATACGAATAGCTTGGATCAAGCAAAGATGGCCCGCTCGTGGCTAAATAAAAGTCGGCCGCAAAACTCCCTTATGGTCACCAGCAAAGGATTATTTATTTTCAAAAGAAAATTGGAGATCAAATGAATCCCAGGATTTCCCCGTAATAACTAACTGATATATTTGCTATCATCCTGTACTCCTGATACTGCTAATCAACCTTACAATTTTTAACCTCATCCACCTCAGTGCTATCTACCATGAGACTGTAAAAGAAACACAGCATTGATCTCTTCTCTTGGCACTGTCCTATTTTCAAATACTTCAACACCTACATTAGATCCTCAATAACTACGTTACGTGTCAACATGAACGGTTGCAACAACTCAAGTAGATGACGAACTCAAAAAACAACGTGAAAAGAACAGATAAAGGCATGTCTAGTATCCTCAACCCCCTGAGAATGTACAAGAGACGTGATTTCTTGAATATAAATCTGATGGCCCCCATTTTGGATACACCTTACCCCAAAAATCCAAGTGCAGCAATAGACATCTGAATAAAGGCCAAATATGCTTCCACAAAATCTTTCAATCTAGTACTTTATGGCAACGGTATATCCACAGGTGAAGCTAATCAGCTCCACAGCCTATGCCAACAAACAAAGAACTATTGGCATATGGTCAAGGCACAAGGTAACGATGTTTATTTCCAGGTCAAGGATCATACAATTCCTCATAGTTACGAAATAAAATTAGTGAATGGAAAGTTTGAGCCTGAGGCACCATAATATGGTTCAATTGTTACAGCACATTCCATCTTACCATCTACAATGCCAGTAAGAGCCTGCTGTAGATTGTAGATGACCAAAAAACACCTTGATTTGAATGATGATGATGATGGCCGCAAGTCAAGCATATGTATGATTCAAGGGCCCTTAAGTTCATCATCGAAAACTGATGCAGGCCCTAGGGTTAGGGCTCGCAGGGAAGTGCCGAAGAGCGTGTCCGAATACACTTCAAAGTCTCCACAAAGACAATAAACAAAGACACACCTCAATGGGAAAGCCCAACTTTAATTAATCAACTCTCTAAAAATAATCTTCTACAATGCCATATAAATAGGAAAAGTAGACTTAAGCCCTAAGAAACCTAATTAAACTAGGAAACTAAATAATATAGAAAACCTAATCCTAAATACAAATCATGAAATAAAACTAGTAACTAATAATAATTAAATAAATAGAAAAATTCCAAAATATACTTGGGCCCTACACATATGGCCTGAGGTCCATCTGCATCGAAAACCAAGAGTGATGCACTGCTATTTTCAATTCGAGTTTGGGCCTTCCCGTCCAACCCCCAACCACCTACCTACCAACCAGCTTGTGGTGTCATTTGTACTAGGTAGATTCTCAACAAAAATAATAGACACATTTATTCCATGTGTAGTCTTTTTCCTCTGTTGTTGCCTTACTGGAAGGAAGTGATATTTCAAACCTAACTACAAGGGATTGTATGCCTTGCTACTGATCCATCAGCGGATCAACATTTACTTCCAAGGCATTTATATAATGATAAGCAGAAGCAGGTAATGTCCCATCACAAGAGTGTAAATAAGACAGGACATAATCATTTGTCACCATTTACCTGAGATACCGAGATGACGACTTGCCAATGTGAAGGCTGCACACTACAAGGTTCGCTAGAGTTTCAGCATCCTTGGCATCCTGGGGCAAACCAAAACATGTCTAACTTCAGTTAAACAGACCAAAATATAAGCAGTTCAACATCATCATCTCAGCAGAGATCAAAATGCAAATACATGATTCAGGAAGTTCGACATCATGGTCTCTGCAAAGAATGCTATAAAAGAGCAATCATGAAAGATAAAATCTTGCCTTGTTCAGTGCTTCGAGCAACAGTGATTCAGCTTCTTCAAAGCGTCCCATGTGCATGCAGCAGACAGCCTTCCCATTCAGGATCATTCCAGTTTGTTGATACTTCTCAGAGAAATCTTGGAAGATAAGATAAGCTTCCTGAATCTTTGAACCACCCTGACATCACAAAACAACATGGCTTGTGATCAATGCTTTATAGCATCTATTTAATAATACGAGATGGAGGAAAAAAGTTATTACCACTGCCAGGTCAAGCCAAGCATTTGCGAGTTGGGTTAGGGTGTGGTCTTCATCAGTCTGTTGCATTATCTTTAGCTGTTTCTCTGCATAATCCGACCTATGCATTTTTAGGAATATTTGAACATTCAACGCGTGCCTGCAAAGTAGAAGTAGCTTCGGTGAGGTTGGAAAAGCAGAAAAATGAAAGGTTAGGCAGATAATTAAAATCCTAGGAAAGCATCAAGCATGCCAGCCTAAGTAGCAGATAATCATGTCAACTTTCATTCTCTAAGTAGAACATATAACTTAAAGATCTATTACTGCTTTGAGAAAAAATTCCAATTAACTTCCACATATGTGCCTCGAAGAAACACAAAAAGTAAAGGTACAAAAATAGCTCAAGACCTTACAATCCATTGATAATGATCTTACAAGTTACAACCAATAAAAAATAAATAAATAATGGAATGAACCGGTGGTTGTACAGTCACTATTATGCAAAATAAGTTATAAAATTTGCTAAGAATAGGATCACAGATTAATCCTTGTATCTTTCACATTGACTCAGAACGGCGCAAGAAAACGATATCAGCAATAAGAACAAATAATGTATACAACAACTCTGTAAATTATAATTCTAAGACTAATAATTTAAACGCTTTTTCCTGGATTCAACACGTGTATGCAGAATGGAACACACATGAATTTCACAGGTGCTTGGATGCAATCTTCTTTGCTTCCAATTCTCCAAGCCCATCTTCTACAATCTCCATACCAATGCTACTGACAAGCTAAAGAAATTTGACTCAGTAATCAGCATTCCCACCATGTCATTCCCCAGGACTCTATGAACCATGATGACGCAGCATAAGGAAAGGGAGAATAGCCAACGGGCTAATCTCCAAGCCAAAGGCTTAGGTATAGGGATCCATGGGATCCAAAATGTCTTGGTCTCACACCACAGACAAATAATTGAGAGAAATTCTCAATGAAGAAATTTTATTAATCACTGAACTTGTCCCTAAAGAGGGATTACAATCCTTTATATAGATTCATACTCTAACCTATTATTGGAAACAAATCAAATTGAAATAAATCTCTAAAACAAAGGAGATAAAACTTTCTAATTAATCTCATAATTATCCCTAAAATTCAGATACAACTATAACAAAGACTCTTGCATGATTTGAAGATATTTTTATGGGATTTGAAGATATTTTTATGGGCTTGGGCCCAGTGGGCTGGCCAATCATGGATCTGGCTTGCATCAGAACACCATGTACTTAAGTGAGCCCTATAGGGAGGTGCATCTCAGGTTACATAAGTGCACATACATTTGTCATACTTCTATTTGAAACCCTTTGTCACACCTGCCTAGCACAAACAAAAAACAATATCATGTGCAACACTTCTATGAGCAACACTCCATATGACACCTACCTCACACGTAAGAAATAATATCCTGTGCAACACTTTCCATGAGCACTACGTGGTGGGACCCACCTCGAACCTCAAGGGGATAGGGTAGGTATGGCAATGGGTCAGCTAAAGCAGGTGACCCCCGCCTGCCGGCCCAACGCACCCCAAGATGGATGTGGGCAACCCTTGTTCAGTTGTGTGTGGGGGTTTGCGTGTACAGGTGTGTGGGTTGGGGGTTGTGATGCAGAGATCAGTCGACCTATTTGGATTCCATCTGTTGTAGATCTAAAACAACAGTGCAAAAGGTGTTAAAAAATTAGGGCATCTTAATCCAACAGAATTTCAGACCTGATATGTATTTTCCCAGACCTAGTTTTCACGGTCACATAAAGTATCACCCAAGTGGACAAAACCTGGTCAAATCTACTTGGGTCACACTTTTTCTTTGCATGACTTGAACTGCCTTTTGCTCATAATAATGAGCACCTTTCAACTGTGCTGTGGGCTCTTGTTTCTGACCATAACTTTTTGTGCTTAAAATAAAAGAAAAGCAAAAATTACAGGAAAATGAAATAGGCAGAAAGAAAAGAAAAGAAAAGATATGAGCAAGACTAACAGCTCCATAGTCCCTCCAGAGTTGGTATGCTTCAGTGCCTCATTGTAGTCCTGTTCATGCATGTAAATAATCCCCGCAATCAGTCGTAGAACAGGATTGTTTCCTATGGCTGCATCACTTAACCACTCTCGGAGATTTGAAATTGCAGATTCCTGTTCAAATTCAAATATCAGTTGACAGATTCTCATGACGCTAAAAGAAGGAGATAGCGATTAGAAAGGGAGGTTTAAAATACAATATAATTTCTCCTTGTAAGCATCAGTATTCAGCATGCAAACAAACTGTTTGCAAATTGCAATTGCAACCTTAAAAAAACAAAATGTAAATCATTGTTTGTGATGCAAAAGAAGAAAGAAGTTTATCTTTAGAAAGAAAATCCATGTCACAGCAAAGATATGCAAACACATCAAGCTCCAAAAATATCACCATATTCAACACACAAACCAATCCAAATCACAATACACACACACATAAATTTAAAAAAAATCAGAGCACATTTTATTTTTGAATGAAATGTCTCTCATGAAAGAAATCCATCTCCCAACACATCATGTTTGGATCTGTTGCACTGAGTTTGCATTCACTGCCTCAAGCAAATGTGTATGAGATAATGTTGATGCCTCTAGACCCATGGTTTTGGTTAAAGTCTTTTTCCATTCAAAAAATAAAAGAAAAATGCTTTAAACCCTTGGCTCTTAAAGACAAATTGCAGTGTCTGCTGAAACCATTATGCAGTGTATCAAGTTATCTTATAAATAAATAAATAAATAAAAACTGCATATATCATTAAATACTAACAAAATGACTAATATATACCCCCAACCAAAAAGAAAAGCCCCACTACGCTACAAACATCTTTCATCATGAAATAAGAATAAATGAATGCAAATATTGATCCTTTTTTTTTGAAAGGAAATATTGGTCCAATTCAGTTAATAAATGAATTTTATTTCCATTTTTTCATATATAACTGCACCAAACTGAGTTGCAAATATCCATCCCAAATCAGATTTCAATTTCAAAAACCCAGATTGAGATCAATGTCAATGTACAGATCCGACCTACAAACCACCATCCCACAACATGAAATTTATTTAAAATAGCAAACGTGCACCCATACAGTTCATTTCATAAACAAATGTGAGTTTCTTTTTCTTTTCTTTTCTTTTTTTTTTTTTCTAAATGTAAAACTGCATCAATCAAATTTGTGAAATTTCATCTATAATCCACAACATCAGATCTTAATCTCCAAAACCCAGGTTGAGACCAACTTCGATATATCAATCAAACCTAAAAACCAGATGCCCATATAAATAACAATCTAAATGACTTCCTATAACAAAGAACCAGCCGAACACCACAAATCTCAAACACGACATATCATACTGACCTCATTTTCAGGCCCAAATAATGTTTTCCGCAAATACAATTGTATCAAACGCACTAGCAAATATTCATCAAAAAACATAATCAGGTCTCAAAGTTTACCAGAACCCAGATCGAGGCCAATGTCAATGTACCAGTCACACCCAAAAACCAGACACGCCATCATCAAAAACCCTAATCAGATCCCAAAACCTAAAACCCAGATACAGATCAATGTGAAAGTACCAGTCACACCCAAAAACCAAATAACCCCATCATTAAAAATCCTAATCTGACCTCAATTTTCTTCCAAAACCCAAATCGAAATCAACGTCAATGTACCAAGAGCACCCAATACACAGGTACCCAATTTCGATCACAATCAAATTCATTTACTACAAATAAAAAAAAACCAATCAAAACTCCACAGATCTAAAACCCAATTGATTTACAACACAATACCTACCTTGTTTTCGGGCCCTGAGAGATAGATTGCAAGCAGTTTCACTGCCTGGAGAGGCGTAGGCGCGGACGAATCGATCTCGTTGATGACAAGCTGTATAGACAATCAAAAGGGCAAAGTAGAAGCAGAAAATGAGATTTGCGACATGGGTTTTTCTGGGATTTCTTTTTTGAGAAGATGGGTTCATCGATTGATACCTGGAATGATCGGAGAGCGATGTAGGAACGGTAAACGAGAGAGTCTCTCTCGATGGCGTCTTCTTGGGAGAGATTGGGGACATCACTGTTGTTGATTGCAGCTTGATATGCTCCCAAGTAGAAGTTGTTTCGGAGTCCAAAGAGAAGATCTGGAGAAGAAGCCATGTCTACTTTCTTCCTTGGCTAGATCTCAGACAGAGAGAAACAGAGAGAGATGTAGTTTGGTTGCACTGAGAAGGTTTTTCTATCACAATGTTTTAAGACTTTTTGCGTGACTTGGCAAGTTATGAAGCTAAGGTAACTTGAGGTAAAATTATGGGACCCACACACTCTGGCCAATACAATTCAAATTGGGTGACCATGGATTAATCTTAAACCAAAGTTAAGGATTTTATTTTATTTTGTTTTGACAGGTTAATTGTATGGCACAGATTGAAAATTCCCATCATCCACAAAATGTAGAATCCGTTCATGGTGTGTTTGTGCGTAATTGTCTTTTCCGTGACTCCAGGTTTCCGACGGGGGTGGATGGAAAAACCGTCTCCCCTCTAGCAACGAAAAATGGAGATAACTTAGCGGAAAATCTGACCTCTTCTTCGCTGCACCAAACAAGAAGAAGAAGGCGTCTCAGCACCCGGTTTTCGCTTATTAAAAGCACATTTGGTAACTCAAGAGAAATTCATTAAGAATCCACACATTCAACGATTTCTTATGCCCAAAAAAAGGATTCCTTGTTAAGGATTTATATGGTAGAAGATTTTATATTGTCATCTGTTCAAATGGGTGTATATATAGCTTAGAAAACCTTGTATCAATGTGTAAATTTTCAAAATTGAGAATTTCTAAAACTTATGGGAGGATGTCCGACTTAAAATTAGGATTGTTTTATTGGTATTGAAATGAGGGTTTTCATTGGCCCAAGCTCTTGAGGATTTACAATTGTCAAATATGAATTTTCTTTAACTTTATAAAAAAAAAATTAGTGAGGAAACCCGAGATTTAGTGTGCCCCTTTCTTGTAAAAATGCAAAATCAATAGTCTCCTCTTGTATTTGGTGGCCCATTATTAGACCCAATAATTAAAATGGATGAGACTTTGGTAAGGAACTTACAACTGTTCCGCATGGATCCAGAGAAGGCTCATATGCCGTCAAAATGAGTCAATATAATGCAAGGCCCACCTTTATGTTATCCAACTCACTCATAATATATACCTATGTTTACTGAAGGTACAAATTGCACTCCACTAGTTGTAATATCCCTCTTGGATTGTGAAATTTATAGTTATTATGCTTTCTATACATGATCGATTATTGGAACTCCCCAATCAAGTAGCGCACTTAGCAAGGACCACGGCTCAGGAAACCGAAGTTGTGGTTTTGAACTCGCACTCTCTCTCTCTCTAAAGCCACTTGTCTTGGCAAAAGCCCGACGTACCTAATGCGTGAGGGAAGCCGGGACCTCACGTGCCCCGAGAATAGTGAGTTATGAAAGAGGTTGAATACCCTCATCAGAAAAAAAAAATCAGAAATCTTCAGCCGAAAATGGTAAGGCTGTGCATAAACTTCACTTCTCTTTTTTTTTTTTTTTTGTGCTGCAATTGGGTCTACTTTGGATTTCCAAAGGCACAATTGTGTAGCTGGTTTTCTGCAGATAAAGTGAGGATTGTGGAAACGATTTTCTGCACTCTAGTAAAGTTTATGTTTGCTGCAGTCGCATCTTCAGAAGAAAAAATGTAAAAATGGGCTAAATTTTCATTATTCTTGGAAACTTTTTTGCAGAGAGGAAAATTTCCACAATACTGGTTTTCCACTGTATGTACACAAATGTGAACTTAATTGATGATTTTCCCATTCAACCAACAAAAATTAAACATGTTGCAAAGAAGTAGGACTAAAAGTGAAGACCATGAAAATTTTCCCACATGTGGTGGGATTTACTTTCAAAGAGGAAATGTTTAGAAATTATATACTATCAAAGGTAGGAAAATGGATAGTACCTTTCACATATTTTTATCACTGACCCTTCACCGCTACAATCAATGCCATTTTTCCCCATGTAATTCATAGGAAAGATGAAAAACATGCACCTAAGGCTAACTGTGTTATGCATTCTGGCAGCATGTAATAGCATGGCTGCCTCTAATATCTAATAGATTCAACACAACAATAATTACATATATGGGCAATAATCAGTATATAGAGAGAGATAACAGGTGGGCTTATTGAAATGCACAAGAAAGTAAGGGAAGATAATATGGAAAAGAATATAATTTTCCACTTTCTAAACTTGGAAAAACTTGCTCGTCTGCCAACCCATGCTCAACAAACAGAACATGGTCACACAGCAAAAATGCTCTACTGGAAAAGCATTCAAACATCAAAGCAATTTTGATTGCTGCTGCTTTTGTTCTTATCTGCTATGAAATTTATTAATATTGGCTGTGGAGTTTAGATATATGTAAGTATTGGTTGCGGAGTTTAAAACCTGAAATCTATGGAGGACTTCTATGTAACTTCACATGCCAAGGAGGCCTTATTTCTGTACTGGACCCCGACCAAACAGTTGTCAAACTGCCGATCATCCACCCCCATTTTGAGTACAAAAAACTCATCGACTTGGAAATATCATTCTCCATGAGTCCCAAGACTTTTAGGGATTGATTTACGGACTAGAGTTGCATGAGTAGTTAATTATGCTTGGAACTGCCCACTCAATGAATTTCTTTAAGCCAATGATGGAAGATTGGTGCAAGGTTGTGGTTTCAAATGCAATAGCTTCTTCCTCGATTGGGTTGTGATATTCAAGTTTTTGAAAGCATGTAAAATATGGTTGTCGATAGTACTTTGGAAATTTATAATACAAGAACAATGAAAAACTATGTTTTCTTAAAGTTACCTGAAATTTTATACAATTGAGAGAGAGAGAGAGAGAGAGAGAGAGAGAGAGAGAGAGAGAGAGAGTTTTCTTAAAGTTACCTGAAATTTTATACAATTGAGAGAGAGAGAGGGAGAGAGAGAGAGAGAGAGAGAGAGAGAGAGAGAGAGAGAGAGAGAGAGAGTTTTTTGCCTACTTTTAAATGTGCCTGGATTTGGTTGTACAAGCAGTGTTTCAGCAAGTCTTGAGTCTGATCAGTTGTTAAGAGTCTTCAGAGCTGGTGAAATTGGTGTAACACAGCAATCAAGAGATACTATGCCTTTAAAAAGGAATAGATGTGGATGTTGAATCGGTTATTTCCATTGAATCAACAGCAATTCTTTTTCACATTGCAGACCGATGATGTACTTTCATTCCCACAAGGGAGGCGTTAAAAAACCAATAAAAGAAAAGGGAAGGTGTTAAAAAATCATTAGTATCATAAGTTAATGTAATGTCTTACATGTATGTTAGGAAAACTGAACAAGGTTAGGATCACCAGTAATCACCACATGTGCAAGCTCCATCCTTGAAATGATGGAAGCGCTTTATATCTCTGAGGACAATTTCCCTCTCACACACCCTGCTTGCAATTTTCATCATGGAATGACAATCTCCACAGACTCGGAGGTTCTTCACTATTCTAATGACTGACCCACTCGGAGTGCTAATAAGCCCAAAAGCAAGTGCCAACTTCTCACTATGACTTCCCAAGGAGTCTTCCTTCTCCTCTTCCTCAATATTATGAAGCACCCATCCAGTGTTGGGCATGTACCCTTGTTCCCTTGCACGTACTGTTAATTCCTCTAACTTCCTATATATTCCTTCTGTGAGGACATGAGATTGATCACCGGCTATGAAACTATGCACACGGCCTTGAACCTCGATAAAACTCCACCCAGGAGGCTTCTCTATATGCCGACTCTTCATTGTATGTCTCACTCGCTCTACATCCTCCCATCTTCCAGCCCCTGCATAGATGTTAGAAAGGAAAACATAGCTCCCGGCATGCTTAGGATCAAGCTGCAGAAGTCTTTTCGATGCCACTTCTGCCATTTCAATGTTCTTATGGGCTCTGCAGGCACAGAAGAGTGCACCCCATATCACAAAGTCTGGCTCAATGGGCATGCTTTCAATGAATTTAAGGGCTTCTTCCAGCCGACCCGCTCGACCAAACAGATCTACCATGCATGCATAATGCTTCACAGTAGGCTTGACTGAGTGGAACCACATACTATTGAAGACAAGCAACCCTTGGTCGACCAACCCAGCATGTGAGCATGCTGTCAAGACTGCCAGAAAGACAATCTCATCCGGATTTATACCTGCAAATATTGGGAGATTTCATCATTTCATCTCCTAAACCTTGGATAAGGTGAGGCACTGTTTGGTTGTGGTCCAAATCAAAATCTCCCTGAATAATTTAGCAGAAGGATGTTTATCCATTTCCACATTTGAGGTGAAATAAGATTAGACACCATTTTTCTATCAAATACAACCTGTAATCAGAAAAGGTGCTGAAAGTTGACAATGATTTCAGGTAGAAATCGGAAAAAAAAAAAAAATTTCATTCCACCTGATGTGGTTATGATCTCCCATCAACCAAACTTAAACACCACGCATTGTTTTAATTAAAAGAGAGGCATGGGATTGCTGACATGTTAGCAAAGAATATCATTGAGGTACCATGAAACACTGTGATCATACCTGTAGATTTCATCTCCTCAAAACAACTGAGAGCCTGCTCACAACATCCATGGATTGCCCAACCCGAAATCATTACACTCCAAGTGAGAAGATCCTTCTCCTTTAAGTCACAAAAAACCCTATTTGCACGCTCAATCTCCCCACATTTTGCATACATCTCGACCAACGCAGTCCCAATCTCACTGTTTATCCTGAACCCATTACCCAAAATATACTCATGTATCCAAACACCAGCATCTAAAGCCCCAATCTTTGAACAGGCAGACAATGCAGAGACCACAGAAAAGTCATTAGGCTTCACGCCCACGTCCAGCATTCTATAGAATGTATCTAATGCTCGTTTGTGGTCACCATTCTGAAAAAACCCAGCAACCATTGTCGTCCAAGAAACCACATTCTTCTCTGGCATTTGGTCAAAAAGCACCCAAGCTCCATCTACATCCCCTTTCCTCATAAACCCATTAATCAAACTATTCCAGGAAACACTAGTCCTCTCCGGCATTGCCTCAAAAAGCTCAACGGCTCTTTGCACATCCCCAGATCTACAACATCCATTAATCAAAACATTCCACAAGAGCATGTTCGTAGCCTTAGTTCTCATAGGCGTTTCATCAAACAATTGAAGCGCATGGTCCAATGACCCAACTTTCGCATACATGTCAGCTAAAGAAATCCGAACAAAGGAATCAAACTCAAGACCAAGCTTTGCAATTCCAGCATGGAGAGTAGCTCCAAGCCTAAACTCAAGCAAAGACATGGCAGACTTGAGCATGAATGGGAAGGTGAGGTGGTCAGGACGGACATTCAGCTGCAACATGAGGGAGAAATAGGAAACCAAGCTCTCAAATTGAGAGTTGTCAGATAAAGCACGGATCAATGCATTGAAGATGTGGAGATTTGGATTGGGGAAATTGTGGAAGATTGAGAGGGCATAGTTAATGGATTTGAAGGAAGAACAAGAAGCAATGAATTGGGTGACAACCATGCTATTACTACTTTCAATGAGGCCATGATGGAGTATCTGTGCATGGATCTGTCTGAGGTGGTGGGTGGTTTTGGAGGCATGGATGAGGGAAATAAAGTGGTTCTCTAGTGAAGAGAAACCACGTACCATTGAAGAAGACGTTGTTTATACAGGTTTGATTCAAGAGTGGTTTTTTTTGCTGGTAATGGTAGTTATGGTAGGTAGTGTTTTTTTTTTTTTTTTTTTGCTGGTATTGGTAGTTATGGTAGTTTTTTTTTTTTTTTTGAAGAGAAGGAAACACTTGTCATGGCTTTGGTTGCTGCAATCCAAAAGTCATGAAATCAGGGTTGTCTTGATAGTGCTCAGCCGGTCTAGGTCGATGGTTTGCACCCGGAGGTTGTAGGTTCAAAACTGCACCATCACATTAGAGCTACAGCCTACAAGAGAGTTTACCCGGCTTCCTTCCTAACCCGGAGGGATTAGTCCAGCCTAGGCATGTCAAACGGGCAGGGCAGGCTGTGTGGGTCTTGCCGGCACGGCACGCCAGGGAAAAACCCTGGCACGGCACGGCCCACCATGGGCGGGGCTGGAGCGGGCCGGGCCGTGCCGGGCTAGCTGGCTTGTTCATTTTTTTTTCCTTTTTTTTTATATTAATAGGAGTTTAATTGGGCTTACAATAGCATCTTACTGACTAAATGGATGGGCCAGGCTCTGACCTGTCTAATGATGTAATCCCATTGGTATGTGTTTGGTACTTCATATCAACTGGCCACCACTTGTGTAATTTAGGGGACATGGATCAAAACCACTCATCCAAAGGATCACCTTTCAGTGTGGGGTTTTTTTTTTATATAAAAGGATAATTTCATTCGACACAAATATCAAACAAATACACCAAAAAGCAAACAACTACGCGACTTCCTCTTGTCCCAATCAACATAGGTTGAAGTTCTAGGAAACTATGACATTTTAGTAAAATTGTCAGATACCAAACTATGCTGGAGTGTCAATTCCAAATAGGTCTCTTTAAGACTCCTAATTATTTCTCCTTTGTCAATTCTTGTTCCTTTAATTCAATTTACCATACATCCAAACACACGTTATGTTTGACTTACACCTTTCAGTATGGTTGATGAGCCATTTTGAACCATCATCCCATTGTACGATTGCCTTTTACACATGCAACTAAGCATAAAGTTTATTTAAAAGTCTTTATCAGATAAATATTTACCAATTAAGTTAATTTTTGTCTAATAGGTAATTCATTGTCTAAAAGCATCATTTTTTTATTAGATATTGAGAAAAATCCAAGTTACCAAGATTGTTATATACCAGTCGGACAACCACAATGACCAATATCAAACAAAATCTATAATTCTATTTCTCAAAACCTAGATCTGCTTGAATTATTATCCAAATTTACATAATCAAATACCTAGATCACTAAGAAGTTAAGGTGGGAATATGGAAATCAGATTAAGGGCTTGAAATATTCGAAGGTTAGAATATTATAAATAACACTAATAAATTTAGAAAAAGAATAGGAGGGTTAGAGTATTATAGACTTTGTAAAATTGAAAATGATATAAAATACCCCTTATATGACCGTTTTATGGCTATTTTTTTGGGGGGGGGGTAAAATGGACAAGTTCTAAAAAACAGTCACTTTTGGGCGGGCCGTGCCTAGCGGGCCAGGCCTGGCATGCCTGGCGGGCCACAGAGGGCAGCCCACGTGCCAAGCAAGCTTGGCAGGCCAGCCAAACGGGCCCAAGCCACCTCGGCCAAGCATGGCCCGTGTCACTGGCCGCGCCTTGTGGGTCGTGCCGTTGACCGGGCCGAGCCGGGCCATGGCATGTTGGCTGGATTCGGCACGGCCCGGCCCATTTGACATCCCTAGTCCAGCCCAAAGGGTTGGGTACCCTCCGATAGCAAAAAAAAAAAAAAAAAACAATTGCCCTATGTCAGAGTGACAAGTACAGGAGAGCATCAGTTAGAATTTCTAGTACGAAGGGATATTTTCTCTAAGATCACTATCACCAAAGTCCATATATTTACCCACACATTATCTGTATTCATCTATCTCAGGATAACGAAAAAAAAAAGTAGTAAAAGATTTTGTGATTTTATAAGAAATTTTAATTTATGCGATATCGAATACAGTAAACTTTTACATAGGTAATGATATCGAGGATAATTTTTTTTAAGGAAGATATACTTCACTCTAATCCGTCAATTATGTGTTTTTTATAATTAATTTATCTAATTAGTATTTAAGGTTAATTTTCTCGTAGAAACTCCAAAAAATGTAAAGAAATTTTGTTGAAGAAAATCTCAAAAGACTTACCATAAAAAACGAAGAGACTGCAGCAGCCACCACAGAGAATAGAGGAGAGATTTGACGACCTGGTTTTGGGCTTGAGGTTTGGGCGCGGGCCTAAATACAAACCCGACATGACAAAGTTTTTTATGCACACAACCATCACAAATTCACAAGTTCGAGTCCAAACCCTTTGACTTGTACACCTCTTGCTTCCAATAAGTGGAACGATTGGAAGTCTATGGTGGGGCCGCTTATTCAAAATATGAGCGGCTCAAAATGAACGTATTACCCTTGTATTGTATTGGGATCTCCACATTTTACTCCAATCAAAGTTGATTGGACTACTGTAATTAATATATTATCAATAATTGTTAGTGACGTTATTAATTATATGATGGGACCAACTCTTATTTTTAGGTAAATCTCATACTATGGGCAGGCATTCATTCTAAGCATCTTGGTTTTTCAATAGTTGGGTCCTACTGTGGAGTTTCACACCTTTCATTTGGAAGAAGTAGAATGACCGACGGAGTGATCCTGACTAAAGCATTTTAGATCAATCTAATAAAAGGATTAAGTCCGTTGGGTTTTACCAGTGGTCTCATCTAAGATCATGAGATAAATGGTAAGTAAAGTTTTTATTTGGAGCATCATTTAATGATTCGTAACCGTAACCGGATAGCTAACATAATCCAATTAGATGATAAGATTCTAAACCAACTCAAATTACATGCGGGTAAGCCCAAACTCGAGACACCAACACCAACCTGCCTCAAATTACATTCGTGGAATTCAAGTAGAGTGGAATGACTTGGGCCGGGTACTTGAATTTTTAAGGTTTGTTTTGCTTTTCTAAGGGTGTATAATTAAGAAAATGTAATATTTTATAGTTTCCTTGCTGGCTAGGATATGGGTGTGTGAGTTCGAATTCTTAATGTAGAAAACTGCCTATTCAATAGGGCATGTGGCATATGGTGAAATGGCTCTACCCAAGCACAACTCAAATTTACCTAAAGTCCAAACTTGAGTATTCTCAGTACTAATCTAATATGGATTTACATTCCTTACCAAAGTGCATTTTGAGTTCAGTTGAATTATTAAGGGGTTCCTTTTGTTTTTAAAAGCATTTGAATTTTAGAAAATATAAATATTTTGTATGGTAAACAATATATATTTAAAAAAAAAAGATATTTTGTACAGAATACCATACGCATAAATAAGTATCTGACTATAAAGATAAGCATTTTTAGAAAGTAACTCTACTGATTTTTTATAGCTGTGGATCTCAAGTTCAGATTAAGGAGGAGGGTT
This sequence comes from Umbellularia californica, assembly GCA_028538565.1. Lineage (NCBI taxonomy): Eukaryota > Viridiplantae > Streptophyta > Magnoliopsida > Laurales > Lauraceae > Umbellularia > Umbellularia californica. Next base: position 4,656,979 of record JAPQWN010000002.1, read on the forward strand.
GCTTAGGTTGACAAATCGTATAAAACTTTTATTACAACATGGATTCCAGTTCCCCCGCATTTATGCAGCTGACCCAACTTAGTTGGGATAAGGTTTAATGATGTTGATGATGACATTTTTGGAAAGTAAATAGAGTTGCATTAATCACAAAATTAGGGATGAGTATATATGTATTTGAGTCAAAAGCTAAACATAATATATAGTTAAGGAGAAAAACAGGCCATCACCCTAGTAAAATAAATCATAGTAATATAAACTATGTAAATCTGGGCAGGTGCGGTCCACAATATTAACAAATCATATAGACTTTGGCACATTATAAATCAATTGGCTTAAAATCAAAGACTAGAACAAGGCCAGCAAACTGTGGAGTGGTCCACAAACCACTAGTCATAAATTACAATCCAGGTGATCCAAGTAACCCTAGATGAGACTAGCTATAACCCCAAAGGGTAGCTCCATTGGCCTAGGACCACGGTTTGCACCCGGAGGTTGTAGGTTCGAAACTGTACTGCCATACTGGGGCTAAGGGGAGTTTATCCAGCTTCCCTCTAGGTCCGGAGGGATTAATCCAGCCCAAAGAGTTGGGAACCCTCCGATAGCAAAAAAAAAAAAAGAGACTAACTATGCAACCCAAAGTTAGGCAGCTAAATCCTTACTTAGCCTGCAATATACAGCATATAGTGAGTGACTTACAACATGCACAAAAGCCAAGGAGCAGGAAGAACAAGCCTAAGCCCAACACGAACCAAACAAGCCCAACCCTCCCTTCTGGTCAAGTTGGGTATGCGGGTTTGAATTTGGCCCAACCCAACTTGCACTCCTAACCGCTTTGGATTGGTTGAAGTTGGACTTTGAAATGAGACGAAAGATATTCTCAAAAGACACAATAGATGAAACTCGGGTCAAGCTGGGTTGAAGTAGCTTCAGATTTTCTTCTGGTTGGTGGGGGTTGTTTAGGGTTGCAAACAGGACGGTTTAGGATCGGAACCATAGTGAACCTGGACCCAAACCCGTTTTTAAATAATGGGAACTGGAACCGGTTTTGACTCCAAACCTGTTTTGTTGGTTCCATACCCGGTTCTAATAGGAAAACCCGGATCCAGTTCCGGAACCAGGTCCACCTAGAGGATTAGAATCTAGTTTAAAAACCAATTCTAATTTCTCTTTATCCTCATTTTTTCTTAAAATAAGCATATCGTTCAATTTATAACAATGCATCAAGTCTACCACCTCCAGTATTATACATAAAAATGTCAAAAAAAGTTTATTTTGAGGTACAAAATTGCAATATTAAATACTCACATACCGGCTCTCGGGTCCACGGGTCGGAACCTATATGGACCCAAAATCGGACCCGTTTATCAATCGGAACTTAAATTGGGTTGACTCGTCTATGAATCGGAAACTAAAATAGGTTCCAGACCCCGTTTTTTGCAGGTCGGAACTTTTGGGTAATCGGAGAATTGGATACCCATTTGCAACCCTAGGATTGTGGGTTCGGCCAAACCGAGGTTCCAACCTTAATTTCCTTGGCCTAGGTCAGATTTGGATTGGTTCATGTTGGAGGAATGAAATGAAGAAAGATGTTTTCAAGATATCATATTAACGTGATCAAGCTGAGTTGAAGTGGGTTCAGATTTTTTTTTTTTTTTTGGTCCAGCTTAGTCTGGCACTTAAAGAGGGCAAGTTTTTTCTTCAATTGCAAAGGATTGATCCATGGTCTGCCCAATGATGGACAGGCGTGTTGCTTGCTGATCCAACGGTATGTTGGCCAAATGGGTTCTGATTTGCTTCAACCCATCCGGCCACATTCCAGGCTAAATACCATCTAGCTACACAGCGTGCACGCAAGAAAATACTGGCTCTAGCATTGGGGTGACCAATTTTCCTCAGGTAATCCTCTGGAAGAAACTGATAGAGAATATATTCATACCAATAATCCCTATACCATGACAGTAGTCCCTGCATGTCTGTTATGTTGAGTAACCATGAGCCAGAACCATTGACTAAAAGAATTCACAACTGTTATGCAGTAAAAGTTTCAAACAGAGACCGCGATTTGGCAGAAACAAAACAGTTTCCAGTGTCCAAACGTTTCTTCCAAGGCAAATGGGGGCCAACCTGAGAGTTCCTTATATAAGGATTTTTTTCAATGAACACATACCAGCCAGCTCCCTTCCCTGGCATGTAACAATTATGCCTCCTGAGGAATTTATAGAATTTTATCAACAATTTCATTGTTCAATGGATGGCAAGAAGTTTCTCATTCTGATAGACAGACTGGTTTTTGAGATATTGTCAGATCAGGACATGCATCAAATTTTGCTGAAAACTGGGAATATAAGGATTTGATTGCTTGTTAGCTAAAAAACAAGAAGGATGGCCCCACTTCAAGAGTGTGCAAATTCATCCATTAATGGGTAGTTGAAGCTGCTTAGCCAGAATCATTAAAACTGCATTACATTCGACTATTCAAGAGCAATTTACTTTAACTGCACTAAAAGGAGTTCACAAATTGAAAGAGTCAGACAGGCTAATCAATCTGTTTGGATTCGAATCATCTCAGATGATGTAACCATGCAACAATTTCTCAAATTTAAATCCTACTTTACATATATCCACAGATCACAATGCATAAAAAGAAAATATAAATATAAATATATTTAAAAAAAAACAAAAAACATACATGAAAAGATTATGGAGCAATATTTTCACTAGCTAGCTCACATATTGTTTCTCTAGAAGATTTCCGCAGAATGCCAAGTCAAAATGCTCCCCTGGTGGATCTCCGATGCAGTCGAAGACTGCATCTGCAGACAAGAAGTCCTCTTCTGCTGTGTAACTGTAATAAAACATAAACAGCAAAAATGAGTAAATGGAGTAGATTAACAATTTTATATATGTATAGAGAGATAGATAGATAAATAAAGAGAGAGAAAGAGAGTCTCATAATTAAAGGTTGTAAAATGATTTAATATCTCTGTCACCGGTAAAGAATGAGTGCTCATTGATACCAGAACCAATCAACGAAAAATTGGCAACCATTGATTCCAGTATGTCAAGAATTCACAACATAAGAAAAACTGAACTCTTGGCTTCATTCAATTTTGGGATCAAAGAAGATTCTTTAATTTGACACTTCTGGTGATTTACTAATTCTACTGTTAAAGGGTAAAGATCACACCATTCTTTTTAGCAATTTACTAATTTCACTGTAACAGTTCATAACTTTTTGGTCTCCTAAAATGTCAATGAGCAAAATTCAGCTTGAAAAATAAAACCTACTCCATCGTGAAGGAACATAAAATGCCCACCCCAGGCTGGTGATATCTTAGTTCGAACCAGCATTCCAACCATAAACACCAAAATCTCAAAGACCCAGATTCCAGACATGCCAAATCCTAGCCATCCATTTGTTGATCTGCAAATGGATCTTTGACCATGATAACAGACCAAGGTCAAATGGTTCACATCATCGGATGACTGGGATTACTCAAATGGGATTCAAGATCAACAACATGTATCACTTGACTGAAGCTGGACAAAAAGCTCTTCAGATATCTGGTTCGAATTAAAATGCCCCTATTCCAGGCTTACAGAAGTACTACTAGAGACTTGGTAAATAATATTTTGAAACTTTTACCCTAGTTGAAACAGAATTTCAAACACTGGTCACAGACGTGTATATACAAATCCAGTTCAAGCTATGAAAGGATTCAAAAGAATCTTTGACTATATGAATGGTAGATACTCAGTCACCTACCCGCTTTTCGTTACTATACACTTCATTCCAGCGGCTTTAGCTGCTGCAAGACCTATGGCACTATCCTCGACCACAACACAACTGTAGAGAAGAGAAAATAAGGATACTTCACCGACTAGAAGGTACAAAGTAAAAGTTACATAGTTATACCACATCCATTCCTTCAAAAGCATGGAAAAAGGATTTTGAATAAGTAATTAGCATTTGGTCAAGAGAAATTTACAATAAACAGCCACAATGAACAATAAAGAAAGCAAGAGATCCTGCCTGGATGTATCACTACATTGATGCAATCATCACATAAAATTGTTTGAATTCATGAAGATATCAAGCAATACCTTGATGGTTCAACACCGAGTGTACTGGCAGCTAAGAGATAGATGGCCTGCCAGAGAAAGATTGGTTTTTCTCTCAAATACCGGAATATAATTTACTAAGAGGAACAGAAAGTCAATTAAAATGAATGAATTAAAGGTAAACATAAATACAACTTTTTTTTTCTGGTGGAACAAGAGTTGGGCAGATGTCAATGGATCCATGTGTAGTGCAGCTGTCCAGAAAGTATCAACGATGGATTTGGGTAGATTCATATGGATCAATGTGCAGTGCAACTTTGAACTTGGAAAGGTTTTATATACAGGGGTTTAGGTCTCATTTACGTGGCTACTCAATACCTGAGAAGAAGTACCACTATTGCAAAACATTGAAGTCATGGGTTCAACATCAGATTATGAAGGAAGATCTGAATAAAAAAGCTATAGAAGTGAAGAGATGGACAAATTTTCAACACACTAAAACGTAAACATGTTAGCATCCTGGACCATCTGAACCAGCACTTCAAACGTCAGCTGCTTGTGAGAGGGGGCCTGGAAGTTATCACCTAGTGAATCAGACCATTTGAACATCCAAATTCCTCATCAAGACCATTGATCAAGTGCCAAAAATGATTTTTGGACTGTATGAAACTGGTTATGGGGGCTGCACATGTTAATTACTAGAAACACCAAAAGCTCTAGTTGCTAGTGAATGACATAACAATTTATATCAACACTCTCCCTCTAACGGAAAGCCGTTCGAATTCAAAACCCAACAAATAGACGGAACAGATAGATAGAGGTAACATGCCTCCTAGGTGTTTCGAACTTGTGACCTCTGGGTCTGATACCATGTTAATAACCAGAAACATCAAAAGATTGAGTTGTTAGTGAACGGCATAACAATTTATATCAGAGCACAGATGCTGTAACAGTATCAGTGGCTGTATGGGTTAAGTTTGCGGCTGCAATAGGGGTTGGTTTGTTCTAATAGAGAGGAGTGAAAATACATTCAATTTGGGCAATTAAATATGCCAACTGAAGGAAAAATTGGGCACAGTTATAGGGCAGGTTCTCTTACATGTATGATTATGGCACAGATACAGCAAGTTTTTCAGATGAACTAAAAGAGAATTCAAGCAGGTCAACTAGGACAGAGTTCGGGTTCATCAAGTAGGTATTTTGGATAATTTTTCCAGACTAACTTGTGGCAAAACCATTAATTAAAATCGATGGAGCAGACAGATTTCAATCACTATGAAGTGGATCACATTGTGTGTTTTAAATAAGTTGGAATCAGTATGAATTAAGGGTGAAAAGAAAACGATTTATTAATAGCAAGCTGCAGATATGACCAAGAAAAGGATAATATGAAAGCGAATAATCCAAATGGTAAATATCAGCTAGTGATGAAGCAAAAATCGATGAAGTTTGTTTCAGTCTACCAATCTGGACACGAATCAGTTCTTGAGGAACATGGCCCACCAAAGGCTGTGAACATAGGGGACCATTGCATCAAAATCCATGGGGGCAATGCTTTCAGCAAATTTAAGAATATTCTAATTAAGAACCACATTTTTGAAAGGGACTTCTGGCCCTTTTCTTCATCCTTTTGTAGCTTTGCGTAATGAGAGGATAACTCTATCAAAGTATCAACTCTAGGGCAAGAAATAAATGTCAGTTTAAATTGTTTTGTCACCCTCAATAAAAAAAATATATATATGGTACAACTAAGCAAACATTGCATAAAATAATAATGAAGTCAGTCAGAATTTACTGGATCAGGCTTTTTACGCGGAACCACGTCCCCTGCAAATATTGTAATCTTCTCTGCTCGCTTGGGACCCAACAAGAAAGAAACTATGGCAGAAACCTGTTGTCAGCATTTTTATATTGCATTAGTTGGAATAAGAAACAATATAAGCAATAAATATCACATACTCTTTAATCTAATAAATTAGTAAAATATTGGCACAAGAAAACATGGGTTTCTAACCTAAACAATTGATAACAGACTAAGCCACTCTCAACTTATAAAGATGGTGGACATAGTAACTTGTGTTATGCTTTAATTTTTTTAAATTGTAAAAGAATGACAGAGAAGATTTTGGGTATCTAATTAAAGATTTGACCATGTCAACACCATAAGAACTTTGCCGATCTGAACTGACAAAATTTGTAGAAACAGTAAATGGCGTATAAAAGCACATTATGTGAAGTTAGTTTGAAGTAGAAATGGGACCTTATCGAGACTTTTAAGTGCACTCATTATCATCAACTCTGAGCTATTATTGGAATATTCTGTTATTATTTTAGCAAAGCTCCTCAAGTTGAGAAGATCCTAATCTCATGAGTCCAAGTTGGGTTACGAGACCTCCCATTCAACAAGTGTCACCTTTTTATCACTACATCCACAGAACAAAAATATATTTTGGAATATTTATTTATTTATTTATTTTTTGATTGATAATGTGACTTGGCCCCACAACCTTAAGGTTCCAATAGTGAGTACCTTCCACTGCGCCATGGGCTCTTGTCGTATTTTGGACATTTTACCATTCAAATGACACAATGCAGGCAATTTATATGCGCACAGAAAGAACTTGGAGAATCACTAGCTCCAGGCACACACAAACAAATACATGCACCTTTTTTATATCACTATAACACATTTACTTCCTTTCAGCCATGTTTATCAGCAAGAGAACAAAGAAGATACCCTCGTTAAAGACATCGTAATTCAATTTTTATCTAGAGAAACTCTACATGTCCCGATGAATGTCCCGATTGATGGACCGATCCATCATGGAAACATGGACTGAAAAGTTGAAAAGTTGAAAAGTCCATGTTTCCATGATTGATCGGTCCATCAATCGGGACATTCATCAGGACATGTAGCCTTTCTCTTTTATCTAAAGGAGGATAGCTGGGCACTGTTATGGAATTGACTGGTGGCATTATATGATGTTATGTTTTCTAGGTGTTCTATTCATCATTATCATCAAAGCCTTGTCCCAACTATTTTGAGTCGGCTGTTTTCTGGAATTTTTTTATTATTCAATTAAAAAAAAAGAGGAGCTGAAATATCCTCATTGCTTATTCATTTTTAAATCTCACTGTTATATTGCACCAGTTAATTGAAGAAAATGATATGTACTCACGATTAAATGGTTGGCAACAACTTTCAAAGTTTCACCTTTATATAGTAAGGAGTAAAATCTAATATCATCAAAACAAGGCACGACTTGTTAACAACTCATCCACTGTTTGTGTGGTACATGCATGCTAATTATAATCTTTCTAATAGTGGGCCCATAGCATTTTGCACAAATCCTAAATGTCATAATGATTGAACAACGCTAATTTTCCACTTCGTGAGACGATAAAAAATGAAAATATACAGGTTACAAAAGCTATTATGAAAATAAGATGGGTAGCATAGGATCACCAAACCCACATAATTTTTTTGGGATATATTTTGACCATGATTTTGATAATTAAGATTGACATATATAACAGTATGACATTCATGAGTTACCTCGTTAAAAATGCATAGTTTAGTGCCATTTTAAATGCTTTATCAAAACAATTCCTGACTTTCCTTACAATCATGTAAAATAAGAGAATGATATGGACAATTAAATCATAAGACTCATTATTCTTACCGCCTTCTCATTTGAAGTACTACATACAGCAACTTTAACTCCTTTCTCCAGAGCCTCATCAATTAACCTATATTAACCACAAGATAGCAAATCAAATCAATTTGTTGGAACTTAAGAAGAATATAAAACAATACAGCTCTAAAATCTCATACAAATAAAATACTATAATTCGTAAGGGTGATTCTCTTAGCATTCATAGAAAAGAGAAGAAGGCTTGAGATGAATGTCTTGTTCTCCAAGGGGAACAAGATGATTCTCTTTATAACGTTTTTGTGAGATACAATGGAAATATACAATTCATCAGCCCAATTAAGTGATTTACAGAGAATCAGCCAAAGGCCAAAAATAATCAACCCAATCTAATTAGTATGGTACAAGTAAGGTCTACATAAAAAAACACACTCCTCTCTCTTTTTATGGTATTCTTTACTGACACACTCTTCAGTTTGCCTCTTTTCAACCTTCCATCAGTTTCTCTACATATATGAAGGCTGTTAATTACTTGATTTGGTGCAATGTAACATGAAACTTATTTGAAATAAAACTAGTCCTCTCTCTCTCTTATCTCATTTGAGTCATGAGATCAATTATATATAGAGATTGTCCATAACGTGCAGTGTACAAATTAGAGAAAAGGAAAAAAGTGGAAGACAAGAAAAATACAATATACAATATGTTCTAACAAACATAGACTCCAAAATCCACCATATCTGCTTGTCACTGATAAGAGCATATATAAGAAAAAAGAGATAGAAGCCGGAAAAAATGCTGACAAGGAATGTAAGAAAAAAAGAGAAGAACAAAAATATGCCTCCAAAAGGTTTTATTGAAAATGGTTTCAACTTACAGGGGAAGTTAGAGCATTCTATTATCCTTCATACCAACTTTCATTTATAGTTATACAAAGTTACAGCTCAAACAACACCTTACCTTGCGACACCAGGTCGAAGAGGAAGTAATTTCTTCTCAATAAGGGCCATAAATAAGTCCGTCTTCCTCTTGTGAAGAGAAGCTATAAATTGCTTCCTTTCTTCATCAGTCTTGGGTGCTTTTTCAGGCCAACCCGTCTGGTTAAAATATGCTGTCATCCTGAAATTAAAATGAAACAGCATCCATCAACACAATACCTTAGCAGAGTCATTTAAGATTCCACGATCCACATTAAGGAAAATAACCGAAGGCCTAATAAGAAAAATGATAGTCTAGTTTCATTTAGATACTCCTTCATATTTTATCTCCTATATAGCTAGCTGATAGTTCTATGTTTCATCTGATATGTTGTAACATAAATGCATTCTCATGCTGAAAAACAATTTTTAAATTTACCAATAACAGCAATCAGGATTTTAAAATTTTAATTGGAAACATTTAACATTTAAATTTGAGAGATTGGAACCTACCTCTCTTTTCCACCCCCTATTTTAAGCAACTCACCATACAAATCCACGTCCCAGCTAACACCCAATTCTCTCTGTGTGAAAAACCCATGGAACATTAAGATACGGTTTCATATATGGAACACATTAACAGAAAACATAAATTTCATGAGAATCATTAAAGCCAATTAAAATTGACAGGAAAACTCAACTATTACATAAGGAAAAAAATGAAAGAAAAATTCACTCTTTATGATTCACACACACTTCTGAAAACATCTGATCTCTATCATGTCAAATCTAACCTATGAACACTCAAAGAAAGGAAATAAATGAATAAGTTATTACTAACAAACAAGTGGTGCAATTTGGGTTGGGCCCAGCATGAACTTTAGGTTGGATCCTTCTGGGATTGGCCAAGCTTTGGCCTAACTTCTGTCAATCCAATCTGACCGTAGGGTGAGCTTGGGTTAGCCATCGACCAGATTAACAAAACAAAACAGGATAAGGCTGGTTCTTTTGTGCTTTTAGAATTAAGGAATGATCCAACTATCAAGAATGCAAAACAGACGAAAATTTGCAAGACACTCCCCGAAAACAAACATGGAAATGATTATGCACAAAGAACTCTAAGCTATGATGCAGGCAGGTGCCATCTTCATTATACAACCAACTTCTTATTAACATTGATTGTTGGATAAAAACTATTTCCACATAAACTGGGACCAGCCCCAATAATATCTGCAGTTGAAATGAACACAACTACTTCAACAGGCCATCTCGAGTGATCTCAAATTTCATGGAGGCATTGCGAAGGTGACTTCAATTGAATGGAGAATGTCACTCCCCTGCACGCGATGATATTGAAGTGACTTTCATGCTAGTTTTGAGGGCCATTTCTGATTCACTGGTCTACCCTATCAAGAAGTACACGTTAAACTGAAGATTTCGGTCACTTGCATCACAACTTATGTTTCTGTCCCCTGAATTTCATCATTGCTCTTTGCTTTTTTAGAAAAAAATACATAACCCCTCACTTGATCATAGAAAACCCAATTTAATCAATTCACAAGAAATATAGAAAACCCAATTCAAAGAGAAACACCTAATTCTAATCCCCATCAAATCAAGGACGCCTAATTAAAAAAACCACTCTAATTCAAAGAAAACTAATAACTTCAAGATCCGATTTAGACATATAAAATCTCCCCAAAAACAAGCAAATTTAATCAATTCACAAGAAACCCCCAAAACCCAGTTCAAGTAAAGGACAACTATCTTAATAAAAAAGAGGGGGTTTTGGGGGGTTCAAAAACAAGCATACATACAAACAGGTGGGGAGCAGTTCTTAATTCTACCTCGGCGAAGGTTTCATTGAAGGAGATCCGGTGGCCATCCTTCTCGGTGTCAACGAGAACGCCATCGCAGTCGAAGAGGAGAGCAGAAGGAAGGGAAGAAGCAGAACAAGTCATGCCTTGGTGAGTACTGAAATGGGTTCTTCTCCTTCTCCCTCCTCTTCTGTTTGTGAGAGTAGTAATAGTACTAGTGGTGAAGGAAGAAGAGAGCTTCCTGTCATGGAATTGGAGGGTGGAGATAGAAATGTTAGTAGGAGAGAGAAGAGCTGTTGCAGTAGTAGTGGAAGAAGAAGAAGGCTTTGTAAAAAGAAGGATTGAAGAAGAAAAGGAAGGAGATATTAGAGTAGTGGAAGCCATAGAGACGAAGAAAGAACTCTCTCTCTCTCTCTCTCTCCTCTCCCTCTCCCTCTCTTATCAACGACAAGAGTAACGGCTTTTTATCTGAACTTATACCCGCCACAAATGCAATGGGTGCAAAATAAGAGGATCTAGATTCTCATTAAAAAAAAAAAAAAAGGAAAAAAAGCACTATACCCACATGTACTTTGGTACAGCCTGTACTTTGGTATTTCGGACTAAACCTACCTGTAGTTTTAGTTGACTTGCAAATACAAACGGCCGTGACGAAATATAGGAAATGGCGAATTTACCCTTCCATATATAAGGTCTCTATTCGCGTGTTTTGTTTATTTTTCCATTTTCATTTTGCTGTTAGGGTTTACTTGTTTGGCGATTTTGGGCGATTTTAGGCGATTATATCATCCCCTCTCCATTTTGGGCGATTTTCATCTCCACCTCCTGCAACCCATCTCCCTCAGCCCATCATCTCACCACTTCTCCACCACAACCTGCGCATAAAGATCGAGTCAAGTTTTGACGATTCAAATGGGGGAAATGAGCTCATCACGAGGGAAGCGCTTTTTGCACGTCACTGCTGCCGAGAAACCGTAATCGAAAACCGAAACGGCAAAAAGAGGAAGCGTTTGGATTTTTCTCAATTTCTTGAATTACATGCAATTACTGTTTGTTTCGCCGAAATCTGATCTACATTTCTCAATTTCATCGGTTCTTATCGCATCCTCAATTCCGAAACGGTGCCGACATACGCATCCGTTACGGACTATTCATTTCGCTCGCTCCATGTGTCGGATCTGAAAAGGCGTCTCGGATCGATCTGGGAAGAAAATGGTTTTGTTATCTTGTGATTTTAAATCTGGGTTTCTTTTGTTGATGCAGAAGGAGTTGGCATTTTGGAGGGGGATTTGAGATGGGTTTTTTCAGTTCTTTATTTGGTTTCTGTGGATTTGGAGTAGGGATCTCTGTTGGGATTGTTATTGGATACCATCTCTTCATGTACCATCAACCCAGTGATGTGAAGGTGATTTTCTATTTTTGTTTTAATTAATCTTCTGTTTTTGAGAGAAATCTCCTTTCTAATTCGTTTCATTGGTTCCCTCTGTTGTTGGGTTTTGTTTCTTGGGTTGATTTGGTTTTTATGCAGTTATTTTTTTTATAGATTTGTGATGGTGAGGGACATGGGGTTTTCAATCTATGTGATTATAATGTATTGGTTGGAAAACAATAGACAAAGTAAAGAAAGATTAAGAATCCCAATTGGAGGATGAGAGCTGCATCTTGTTGTGTGTAATTTATATGAATAAGATTCATGATGCCATTGATTGCAAACTCAATAGGATATTTAAGTTCTAGAAAAAAAAATTCACATATTTGGGATTGATTTTGAGAGAAATTCCTGGTGTAGTTTGATTTATGGGTAGCAGAACCAAAAAGGTATCATGTGATGCTTGATTGAAAGAAGCTTTTTATATTCTATTTATTTATTTTACCTGGCAATAGTACTGATGGGCCTTGTTCAATGTGTGAGATCTGGTGGGTCCTCTCATAGGATGGACCATGACAAGATGAATAATCCATTTCAGATTTCTAGCTAGTGAAACAGATAACCGCAACCAGTGGTCCATATTCATTGAGGGCCAATTGGACGTTTGGATCATCCTATGGGGGAGATTTTGGCTATCTAGTGTCCACCATGGTGCCAGACATTAGAAAACTTGAGTAACTGTGCATTTATTTTAGATTGTGACAACATATGAACGATCTGGATAACCACGCAGCACCTTTTTTTTTTTTTTTAATCCTTGATTGTGACATGACACTGCTACCCTTTTGAATCTCAAGTGTTTGAGGCACATCTCAAACTTGTTGGCATGGAAACCTGAGGTAAAACTTGAATAGTGCTTCTGGAACAGGAAGTTATGTCCTGCCAAGATCAGGAACCACTGAAAAAGAGAACATAGCCACCACACACAGTGGTACTGGAAATTCAGTGGTTTTTTTTTTTTTTTTTGGTGGAAATTTCATTTATTCAGCTCAAATTTGCTTTCTAAATCTCTTCCTAGAACACCTTTAAGATTAGCATATAAAAAAACCGTTTCTCTGTTCTTGACTGAAATAAAGTTTGATATTATTTTTCTTTTTATGAAGTAGCTCTGGACATACTTTGACTTTTTTTTAAAGGTAAGTAGTCACACACCCACCCACACACAAACACTCACCCAAGTCCAGAAGAACAATCAGATGGTTGAAAGCATAACCCCATATAGTGCACAGCCAAGAAACCCCATCCCCATGTTCCGCTGTGTTCGGGAAGTTCTAAGAGCAGCCCTATGCCCGCAGTAACAGTATCGAATTTCAGCATCACGTTGAGAGCTTTGGCCACGAGAACGATGGGTACATGAGTTCTGGGAGTTTTGAGAGGAAGCCATTTGATATGGCTGGAAAAGGAATGAAAGACATGCTCTTATGCTTTCCATGTTTTATAGCCTTGTTCAGGGGCAAATATGTCTTTTTGGAAATCCAATTTGGCGCCAGTATGCACCAGAGGCGTTTTATACGGCCTACACCTTTACTACTAATAGTTTCTGTTCATTTTGCAAGTCAACTAAAACTATAGGTAGGTTTAGTCCGAAATACCAAAGTATAGGGGGTACTCTGCAAAACGGCCAAAGTCCAGGGAGGTATAGTGCTTTTTCCCAAAAAAAAAAAACTTGGAAGGGCTGCAGCCAGTGGGCTCTACATGGAGCCCATCTATTTAAAATTAGGCCGGTTTGAGATGGTTAGGCTATAAAATTTGATCACCCATCAGGGGAAGGGCTAGGCCAGGTATAAACGTTGATAACCCACAAGGAGAGGAGATTGGCTGACAATGTAGATGGATTTTTGGCCCAATAGGACCCGCTAAACCCACACAAACGCACACTGGGTAAATTTGGGGTGGGTTTTAAATACAAGATATGGGGTAATTATACTATATTAAGCTAAGAAGTTTTCAATCTAATTTTGACATTCTTTTCTGATTTTGACTGTCAGTCATTCCCTTCTCCTTTATTTCTTGTAACTGCCCACTTTTTATTACATCTAACACGAATCATCTCATACAACTACCCATTTTTCACTACCATGTCTCTTGTAATGTCCCCATTTTTTCTTTTTAATTTTTGCAAAAGTTTCTTTCTACTCACATCTCTTATTCCCATTTCTACATATTTTTCTATTTTTTTTTTGTTTACTTCATTTCTCCTATTTTCTTTCTATTCTACCTCGATTAATTGCGAAAATAGAAACAGTTATAAATATTCTTCTTTTATTTTCTTTCAAGAAATTTACCATTGTGCAATTGTATTTGGTTTGAATTGTATGGATGGGCACGGGTTCTTATGCTAGTTAGCAGTTATGCCACTCCACAAACTCCCGAGTGTGTAATTAGTAATAGGATTAATGAGTATAATTAATTATGCATAAAGTTTTACTAGACCAGCTCCTATTGGCTTAAATTTTGGGGACATCCAATATATGGAAAGGATTTTTTATTGAGTCAATTGGATTTTTAATAAGTGTGCCTTGTGTGGAACTCCACTACTTATGCAAAGGGCATACCCTCCTGTGTCACTCGGGAGAACCGGATTTGCACAGGAAAGGTGGTTGTTCATTATGTGACATTTGATAAACCCCTAATCCACATCATTCCCTTCTTATGCCCCTTCATGATTGGCTTCCGTCTAGGTGGGCCCCATCTAGAAGGCATTCATATGAGTATTGTCTCGACTGGACTTGAGTTAAATGTTGGGTTGGTCCCATGTCATGTAAAGGCTCATTTATATTTGTTAGATAAGTTGATATTAATCCAATAAGAAGCAGAGTCTTGTGAGGCCTGTATTGGATTTAAATTCACATGTGCAGCTCACATGTATGAGTGTAGAGAAAACTTATATTTCCGAGTCTTCCTCTCTTTCTCCCATTATAAGCAATAAGAAAGTTGTAAAGAGTGAGAGTCAATAAAAGCCTCGAAAGACCAAGGTGAGTTTCTTTTCGTGAGTGCGAAAGTGAGAGATTTTATTTTTCTTTTATATTACATCTGATAAATATTGTTGTAGAGTTAGGTGGTTGGATGTAAAAACCAAAACCAAAGGTATTCTTTGTAAGTTTCAGAAAAATGAAAGTGGTTAATATATAAGTTTCCCTTATAAGAATGTGCATTGTCCAATTAATGATTTTTAAGTCATGTTACAATGAAAAACATTAATAATAATCACCCCTTTCTCACTTGCGTAAGTGGCTAACTAGGTTTTCCCACTTTTACTTCTTCTAAGCCATTATAATATATTAAGCTCAAGGGATTTGGCTTCGGCGCTTATAATTTTGACCATCAGTTATAAAACTTTATTTTTAATCTTTCATTTTCTCTCCCCACTTTCCAACTCCTCGGTTCTTATTTCACTCAACCATTTTTTTCGTTATGTGCAATAATGTACCTGCTCTGCATTTTAAACCTTGCTTGTCTTCTTCTACATAAGATGAAACATTTTGAATTCTTCGGTCCTCGTCCTCAAAGAAATGGAGATGAAGATCAAGGATAGAATTTTTTTTTTTCCAATATTTTCTTTATCATGATTCCCTAGCCTATGTTTCTTGTAATTAAATTTGAAAACTTTTCGT
Source organism: Umbellularia californica (assembly GCA_028538565.1). Classification (NCBI taxonomy): domain Eukaryota; kingdom Viridiplantae; phylum Streptophyta; class Magnoliopsida; order Laurales; family Lauraceae; genus Umbellularia; species Umbellularia californica. Next base: position 4,672,471 of record JAPQWN010000002.1, read on the forward strand.
TTTTTCATAAACTTACCATTTTATCATAACTTTCATATTTACATTGCCTATGCTAAGCATGGGTATGTTTTGCTACTCCATATTATACTCCCCAAATGAATAGGCAATTACTCGAATTTCAATATTTAGACTGATATATATTATTAAATTGATCAACATTTGAAAACCGAGATAAGTGTTTTAGGCTTTTAGCTCTCTCCCTAACTTTGCACACAAATTATTCTAATAATTTATATGAATTCAAATGAAGTGAGATTTGACTGAGTTAGTTTTTATGAAAGACATGTGGCTTGAATGGCTTGGATTAAGTAAAGGTAGAGCCCGTTGAGGCAAACCAACTCGTACACTTCTAAAGTCCCATGTAGAAGTACGTCGGCATATATATAAAATAATATTTTCATAATAATCAAACAAAAAGCTAGGGTCTAGGCCCAATCTAATCCATCTTGTCAGGTTGAATGCAACATGGCCTAGGAGGTCGGAAACGAGTCAGGTTGGGTCACGCAGGGTTGAAGCATATTCATCCCTGGCCGGACTTTACAAACACAGGTTCATATCAGACCAAGCTAAACACGGCTCAAGCCCATATTCAACCTATTTTTTGAATGGGTTAGATATCCCCAAACTGCACTCGATGCAGGACCTAACCCGTATTGACTCGAATCTAAGTCAAGTCAACATGAACTGACCTACATTGACCAACACAATCCACAAACTGCATGGGACAACCCAGTTTTTTTTTTTTTTTTTTTCCTTCTTTCTTTCTTTCGGAGGGTTCCCAACTCTTTGTGCTAGACTAATCCCTCCGGACCCAGAGAAAAGCCGGGTAAATTCCTCTATAACCCTAGTGTGGTAGTGCAGTTTCGAACATATAACCTCCGTGTGCAAACCGTTGTCCTTGGCCGAGTGTACTACCCCTTGGGGTTGAGTTAACCCAGTTAAACCAACATGATTTGTGAAAGCTCAACCTAAATCTAACTTGAGTTTAAAAACTATACAAGGTCCATTACCCAATTTTTCATTTGTAAACAGTTGGGCAAACGGTCTATTTATAATTTAATAGCTCGCATTGAATAAAACAATACTTTCTTTCTTTCTTTTTTTACTATCTTTAGGCTGGACTAATCCCTCCGTACCAAGAGGGAAGCCCCAGTGTGATAGTGCAGTTTCAAACCTACAACCTCCGGGTGCAAACCGTGGTCCTAAGCCAACTGAGTCACCCATTGGGATTAATAAAACCATACTTAGGCCAAGCTCAACTTCATTTCAAGAACTATATGAGTTTGTCTTTTTTGCAGGTGAAATACTGGCCACAGGGGTTAAGTGGGTTAACCCCTAACCAAATCGATTTTCTACGGTAATGAAAACTTGATTCGTGACCGACCCATATTTTATACAAGGTCAAGTTTGATAGATCAAATATGGGTCTGGTTATATTAGGTCGAGTGCAAGTTTTGCCGGCCCTAATCAGACGCAACCGAAACACCACCCATTTGCAGCCTTAATTATAACCATTGAGTTAATAGCATCCAAAATTAACAGTTCTAGGTAGGATTTATTCCTGCCATTTGTGTCATACACCCTATCATGCAAATAAGTGACCGAATTGGAACCCACAAGGTTGGTTTGACTTGGATCATAATCCATAACTAGTTTCATTCAGATTTAAGTACTCATTTAAAAAAGTAAGGTACTGGGCCTCTCATTATTAGATAAAAGTAATTTGATAAAAGTAATTTGTAGCACTACTCTAAATAATTTTGAGTTGATGACTATATATAAAATAAAAGACCACAAATGCTAAGGCTTCCTACAGGCAACATCTGTGAAGAGTCAACCTTCAGATGAGATATGCTAAGATTAATATTCACCAAGTTTTGAAGTTTAGTTAATTATTTTACATGAATTCAATTCAACGATGAATATCATTTTTTCGTAACAATATCGAGGCCTATCCTATGTGATGAATCCGATCCGTCTGAACGGTTCAGATAAATGAAGGGGTGGGGCCATCATCATGAAATTTGTGGTCCCACCAGGAAACTACCCACTCTTTGTGACACAAGAGAGGAAGTTCGACTTAGTCAAAACACAATCCTTAAAACGGTTACACACTCCCCATGATCTCCATATCTAGCTGTGGTGGAAACCAACTCTCAAGACACTTCTACAAAAATATCAAACCACAAAATCCTCTTATTCCAACGGTCCTTAAAATACACATAACACCACTAACCATTCTCTCTATAAAATCTCTCCCACTCCATATACGTTTGCATTTCATTGCTTCTTGCCTTCTCTTCTCTCACAGAAGAACACTTACTGCTCAAACAGCTGCCTAGATAACTCAATGGCCTCCAAGCTTGTCCTGTTCTTCACCTTCTTCTCCTTCCTTCATCTTCTCTCTGTGACCTCTCTCGAGTTCAACGTCGGCGAAGATAAAGGTTGGGCTGTCCCCCCGCTGAATGACGTCGGATTCTACAATGAATGGGCGTCGAAAAACAGGTTTCAGATCAACGACTCCGCCGGTAAGTGCAATGTAATAGGGTGGAAGAGATGACCCATCTCTTGTTTTACACCCAATCACCCATAGCGTTATGTAGTAGAAGCTTATGATTTTTAAGTATGCAGAAGTCTTTGGAAAGTCCTTGTATTGTTTAGAAGCATTGATGCTAACCATTCATTGCCAAGTAAGAAGGGATGAGCTTATTAAAAACAAGAAGGAAGACAAAACAAAATGATTGTCCATCCAAGTGTTTTATGTAATTGAATTCCTAGCAATTCTATGACTTTGTAATGCAGAATTAAGGGTATATATCAAAAAATGACAATCAAGTAACATTAGAAATAAATGCCTAGAAATCACCCAAGTAATTCAAATCCTAGGAAAGCCAAGGTCTCATCTACAAGGCGAACCATGTTAAACCCTTCAACCCTTAGCTCTTTAAGAAGCCTTTGGTAGAGCTCATTTGACTATGAATCTGACGCAAACAAACAGGCCCTCTGTGTTGACAAAAATGACCAATTTATTGTATTTGAATGTTATATGAAACTGATCATCTCTTGTCATTCATTATAACATTCTAAGCATGTTTGAGAAAGGACTAAAAGGGGCAGTGCTAAAACAAGATTACATTATGTCTTCTTCCATCAATATATTTCTATGCTCGAGGACTCATTAAGATTATTGTTTCTTTTCTACTATTATCTTCAACCAATCCATATAACTTATTAGTTGTTGCTTACTATTTTATTTACATGATATGTAAGTTCATGATTTTCAAATTGATCTCCTCTTTATCTGTAATAATCTAATCATGTTTGAGAATGCTTAGTGCTTACAAGTTTCTCTGTTCTTGTATTCTTTTTGCTATAATTGTAGTTCTAAACGCTCTAGACTTCTTTCTATTGTAACCTCAGTCATTCTTTAATGTGTTCAGTTTTTAAGTACTACAATGATTCGGTGATGGTGGTGACTGAAGATGATTATGACCAGTGTAATTCACCCCACCCCATCTCCTTCTTCAACAATGGCGACACAGTTTATGAGTTCGATCGATCAGGGGCATTCTACTTCATAAGCGGCACATCCGGCCACTGCGTGAATGGGCAGAAGATGATCATCAGAGTCCTGAGCCCTGATGCATCACCACCTCCTGGCCAGGACAGCCCCCCCGGGCCGCCTGAGCCCAGTGCTGCTGTTCCAAGAGCTAGGATTTCTTCCATTTTGATTGCATCACAGTTAGTTGTGGTGTTTCTTGGGTTCATCTTCCATCATCTCTATTAGGATTATGTTCATGCTATGGATCATAGCAACTAGTATTAACAGGCATTTCAATCTCTTCTTAGTCTTAGGTTGGATGTCTTGTTTATGAGGAGTAGAGTTGTTTTTTCAAGTGTTACTATGTTGAATTGTAGAGACATGAACATGGATGATATATTTATTCCATTTCCATTTAACAGATTAGATCATATATCATAAAAAAGTTGTGTGGGTATGAATTGGAAATGCTATAGGAATGCAGTTGCTTTGTATTAATTTGTTGCTTAAGTAATTTTATTTATTTTTGTCTGTGTTGCAAAAAATTGCCTCTTTTCGAGTTTACCTCCATGGCCCAACTCTTTCCAACCCATTAAGATCAGTGGTTTGCTCCAAAACTATGATCAAAGGGTTGGGCTGGGTGTTGAATTATGGGCCCAATCAGTGATGGGTCCAATACGTAAACGCCTGACAATTCCAAACTGCTCAAAATGTGCGTGCTCCTCGTATATTGACATTGAGCTGAATTTCAGTACAATTGAAGTTAGGCCCACTCCAGAAAATCGCATCCGTTCATCTGGAATGGGCTTCTATACCAGCAATAATAACATAGAATACATTTGTGTTTTTTTTTTCTAGGTCTGTACTAATATTTGTACCTTCTATACAAATATGACACTGGTCAATTAAACTGGGATTTTTAAGCCCATTGACTGCAAAAGCTTCTCCGATTGAAGGGCTGAGATTAGTCATCTGAATTCTATGGGCCCTACAAGTGATCAAGCAAAGTTGGCACTTCACCTAATGGTGAGAATTTGGACTACTTTGATAGGGATAATTATCATTGTTGGCAGATATAAAGGTTGCAGGGAGACCTTAGAAGCACTACATACAATTTCTTAAAATGACCCAGTTTCTTGAAAATGAAAATTTTGATCATACGCATCATTTGAGGATATGTAAGGCTAGATTTTAAAAGTGTGGGCCTCTGCAAAGGTCAAATCAGGTGAGTCAAAGCCTTTATGCATTGGCCAACAGGCTTTTTTCACCCACAAGAATTTCAGTCCATGCCTCATTAATCCAGGGGGGTCTGCTTTTGTCATTGGCATGGAGGAAGAAAGAGCTTGGCTAAAACATCAGAATGAACATCAGAATGAAGAGAGAAAAAGTGAAGAAGAACATGAGAGACGTGAGAGAATGATAAGTGCACACTATTTAGCACAGATTTTTCACAGGGTTGCGGCAAATGTACTAGAGAAGATCTAGGTGAGCTATGATCCTAAAACAGTATAGATAAATTCAGCAATTTAATATACGACCGTGTGAGACTACATACTTGCCTAAGGATCAATCTCTAGGCAGCCATGTGAGATGAGGGAGTATCTCAATATTTGTGACATTGACTGCAGTCTGCTGCGGGTCTAAAGTTTTCACAATAACTATTTGTCATAGCATATTTAGGACTCGATGGGCATAACTTTGATCCTCAGTGAAATTTAGTTCAGATATATAAATAAGGTTGACACTGTGATTTTGAGCAGCTGAGGATTTCAAAGGTGGGACCCACTGAAATATTTGTAGCATGAACTCTGCCTACATACCATCAAAGACCATAGATGTGAGGCAGTGAATTTGGTTCGAAACTATATTTGAGTCAGGTCTAACCCCAATAACTCGGGTCGGGTCTGGGTTGGCCGTTCAAGAATTCAGGTTGGTCTTGATTTGACCCAAAATTCGAGACAACTTGCCCCCCCCCCCCCCCCCCCCCCCAAGCTTGCAGTGGAAATGTCAAATGAGCATGCAATCGAATAATCCATGTAATCATGAGAAGCCATGGTACTAGTTTTTTAAAACGGTAACAAAGATTTCATTAAAAGAAGGAAGAACGGAACACGCCAACCTAAAAGAATAAAAGGAGTTGGAAGCCATGGTATAGTCGATTCACTTCTTTTACAGAGTGCTTTTAGAGTTGGAACCCTAAGCTTTAATAATAGTTGAATGAGCTCTCTATTGTATTGTAGTGGTTCTATATGCACCGTAGAAAACTTCCTTCAGATTCTTGGGAAGGCCTGGCTAGTCTTAGTGGAGATGATGCGGTTATACAGAAAATCATTGGAAAGCCAAAATAATTAAATTTTCATGCATGGCCGTGATTCTAAATTATCGCAGATGTTCATACACTTCATCTCAACCACCTGAAACCTGAACACAAAATGCGCTGGAGAGCACAGCCTGAACAAGGGAGTGATGGTTCCTTGTTAGGAGTCCATTCCATAGTGATTATCTTTCCACTATCCAGCCCAAAAAAGGGACATCTCAATGGATAAACCACGCTGTTTGAACCATTGTATGATTCTTTAGTTCTGTCACAAGTATACTCGTTGATCCACACACAGCCTCAGTGAAAAGTGATTGCAACCAGGTGTCTACAATGGTGCTAAGCTTCTTTTTCTTTTCAGATTTCTTCAGTTTGCAGAGAAACCAGAACATGTGAGGCATTATCATATTCACATGGATTGGTTATTCCCCATCGATGCCATAATATACACATTGACGGATGAATGGATTTAATCACCCGAACGTAATCAACTACATATGTACAAGACACAGGTTACTTCCACACCTTTATGGCACCATCTCTACTGCTAGATATCAAGAGTCTTTGATTCAATTTGACAGATGCCAGGGAGAGTATGGAATCGCGGTGGCAACCTGCAGAATCAATTCCAGCTGCTGCAAGGAGCGCCTTTGGAGTCAACTTGGTTGTTGGAGCTCGTCTGTTTGTCTCCTGTTCAACAATAAAAAGAGATCATCAGTGATACAAAGTATCAAATCAATTGTCAATACAAAAAATCAGAAGGGAAACTGGTAACACTCAGTCTCTGGAGATCGCAGTTTCTGGGAACTTGAACCCGAAACCAATTCATTATCTAAGGGCCCATTTTGATATTAAACAACTTCAAATTTGGTTGAAATTTTTGAAGAAAATATCTACTGCATGATGTGCTCAGGGTAGAAAACAAAATGCTAAAAGAAGTGCATTTCCAGGGAAGCAGAATTTCATTGTGTTCAGATAAGACTACATCCCCATCATTTTCTAAATAAAAGATAACAACTTTCTCGCATCAAGAAATGGCAAGCACTGATGGGAATTGCAATGATTTCTTCCCTCCGACACTTTTCTCACATATAGATGTAGCTTTGGATTAAATAATTCCTTTATTCTGTGTTTCTGAAAAGGGTCAAAAAGTAAAAAATATATATATAAACACACAGAAAAACACTGCTAGTGGTTGGTCATCTTGCTCTAATTTTGAGCCATGGAGATTCCACTGGTTTGGAAATTTGGTTCTTTTTACCATGTGAACTTTATTTTTATTTATGAGTGTGTACAACAAAGCAGAGTAACAATTTGTAAATCAATACGTTATGCAAACCATAATGTTCTTTAGAGCAGCTAAATCTTGGATCTTTTTTGTTGATCATATACCACTGGATTGATCACCATATAAAAAAAAGATTAACTCAATAGTTCAACAATGACATTAAACATTGATCAATTGAGCAGTGTGCATCACTATAAATGAAGTGGATTTGGGCCAATACTGAGAATAGTGGGTATGAATAGCTTGGGTCAAGCAAAGATGGGTCCAACATGCAACACAACTCTGAAATGAAACATGAATATAGCAAATTGGCCAAGACATTTCATTTTAAAGGCAAACGAAATGGGGTCTGAAACAGAATTGACAGCCATGATAAAAATCCCACAGTAAACAACTCACAGGAGGTGAATTTTGATTTAAATTTTATAGAACCATCTTGCATTGTGTTCTCCAACATTAGGCATGGCTTTGAACCATAGTCTGAGTAACCATGAGTCAAAGCAAAACCTGAATCAGGCTGTGCTCCCATGTTAACTGAAGTTTAATTGTAGTATAGACAGCTGGTTCAGCAAGACCACTCACTGACTAATACACTAAAATGAGGCATGTCACGATGGACAAGCAAACCTTAATCTTGAGGTCATAGGTCCAGTCCCAACGTCTTACCAGAAAGGAAACTACATCAAATAGGAAAAAGAGTTTAGATGTACCTCAAATCATGCAGTGTCGGAATTTTGAAGAATAAATTGTATCCATTGATTCCATTCAACTGCGTTGGAGTGTTGCAGGAATTGGAAGCCCAGTGGGATACCAATCCCAAATCACTACTTTCTTTTTGGTAACAGTAAATTATATCACATTTGTGATTTGAGATACCCGAATCACTATCATTTTGAGTGAAAAATTCTTTCTAACGAATCTCCACCTATTAAGTCTCCAATTACCAATATTTCACTTTTTTGAGCCGTACCTTCTTTCTCTTTAATGAAATTTTACTGTTACTGATCATTTAAAAAAAAAAAAGAGTCTCCAATTACCAAACTGCCCCAACACAATGGATAATGTAACCATCCATTGCTTTGGTATATGTAAACTGAATGACATTTGGAGAACTTAGAAATGCCCCAGACATGTTACATTTAACTTACCTGCACAACTTGTACCCCAAAACTAGATCTTGCGTCATAAAATTCATCATTTCCATTGGTTTTTGTTGTTGGCCCACAAACACAGTAACTACGATCGGGACTGCAACAAACAAGCAGCAGGAGTCGATCAGACACGACTTTAATGTTCCAAGACAAGAAGTGATAAAATTTACATTCAAACCTGCTATGATCCCAGCGGCGTATCTTCAAGTCAGTTCCCCCAGTTAACAAATCTCCCCCAGGCAATGGAAGTAGTGAACGGATGCCACTAAGGCGGGGTGGAGGTTCATTCAACTCATCAACTCTGTATTTCGGATTGGTATTTCGTTTCAGATCTTGTTTAGAACTGGACTTGCTGGTCGGTCTCGCCAAGGCCCAGGGGCTGTCAGACATCTCAACATCACTACCACTGTTTGCTAATCTCAAAACCTGAAAACAAGAAAATAATGGCACATCCAAAGTCATGTGGTTGAACATCCCATCTATTTCATGCTTATTATTTGTGTTTCTTTAGTACTTTCAAGTAAATAAGGTAGCTTAGCATACTTGCTTCCCATTATGTTTTATAGAGCCAGGATTAAAACATCTAAAATGAGAACAAAAGGGCAGCTTTGTTTTTGGGTTACAAGTAGACAAATGTCAATGTTTAAGGCTGGACACTCGCGTCATTTGTTGTTTTTTAATAAGCTTCAAGAAAACAAGGACGTTTTAATAGCAGACCAATATCCAGTGTGAGACTAAGTCCTCCTTTGGGTATAGATTTCATGCTTAATTACTGCCATCCTTGTTTGTGACTTGGTTTTGAAGTGCCTCATTGTTCAATTTAGGAGTTACTAAAAACAAGGTTTTTAACTTTTTATGTACCTGGTGACAGGTTCCGTTCTCAGCATTCCAGAGGGAGACTTCATTACATCCCGCAGCAACATAAACCAGTGGCCTTGTCGTGGAAGACACAGGGGCCACTGCATGGGGGACGAGTAAACACATTTTCTCCACAGGGCATACACGAGAGTACTGCCATGAGTTAACTGGTATAAGGAACCTAAGATCCCAAAGAGTGAGCACACCTCTCGAGGACCCCGACACCAACCAATTTCCACAAGGACCTGTCACAAGAGAAGACACATAGCCCTCCTCAGGAACTGCTTTCAATGACCATGCAGTTCCGTTTGTCCTTGTATCCCAAAGGTGGATCCCGCAACCTTGAGTGCTGTACAGAATTGTCTGGCTGGCAGATCCATCAGTAGAGTGGTTCATCAAAGTGAGAATGGCACCTTCCCCAACCTCTTTCTTCTTGATGTCAGCAATACCTGAATACCTCTCGACAACACTGCCCAAACCTCTTGAGATATAGTCAACTGAGAACATATGTAGTGATCCATCACTTGCACCTACCACAACTTGGGCACAGCCACGCAGAATCATAGTGCATAATGCGCGGCTTCCATCTAGAGGATATGTCAGCCTCGACCTGAAAGAGATGTCTTTTTCCAACTTCCTAGTGTCCCATATCTTGATGGTGGAATCATCTGATGCACTCACAAAAAAGGTATGGTCATTTGAAATGGCTATATCATTGACAGCAGATCGGTGCTCCTGTAGATGAGCCACCAGAACTCCACGAGGCCTCCATCCCATGTCCGGCACTGATGATCCTCTGGCAAAGGCCGGCATCCCAGCTACATCAGCCAGTGATGAGGCATCTTCTGCAGCTATACATGCACTTCCTTTCAGTGTACCAGAAATACTTATGTCCTGAAACTTGCCAGAGATGTAGGTTGTCTGATCATTCTCTCTATCCTCAGGATCTCGCACAACTTTGTAGACTTGTTTAGAGCTATTACTAGCATTTAAAAACGATGCTGAGACGAGCTTTGGTGAAACTGAATTAGACAAGCTAAATGACCTATTAACAGGGTCCATCCAAGGCATGCATGATGAAGCAATCCCAACAGATTGAAAGGAATATAAAGGTATGCCTTCAGAGGAGCTATCACAGATGAAGCTATTTCCCGTGCTAACTTGTGGGGAAATGATGCCTGAGAATTGCAACTTCTCTGAGTATATAGGTTCACGGAAATCCATACCGCTTGAAGCACTGCGGATGAAACTTCCTGTTGCTCTCAACTTAGCACCATCCTCAGTATCGGACAGACCTGGTTGCGGATGGACTACGTTAGCGGATTTGGTACCAACTGGATCTGATGACCTACCAGGCCAATTCTTCATGGGAATTAAATCTCCCACTTTCTGATTCATGCCAACAGTTTCCCATTGTTTTGAATAAGCAGTATTATACCAAATCTTTCTCTGTCTCTCCAACATGTCTGAACTTCGTTCATTTTCCAAAACTTGGTAGAATACCTCTTTCGAAACTGGAGGCTTTAGACATGAAAGGATAGATTGCTCAGAAGTTAGCAAGGAGAGTTCACTAAGAAGTAAAGGTCGTAACACCGGATACAGGTAAACATATGAATCAACTGCTCCCAGCTTCTGACTAATAGCTGCAATGAAAGCGACAGCTGATCTTCTTACCCACTGACTGGGATAACATAGCAGTGGAAAAGCTCGCCCAATCATTTCAAGGAGAATCCTCTTGCGCAAGAAATCATTTTTGCACAGCATGGCCAAGCACTCCAGTGCATTGACAATGACGGCTTCCATCTCATCACTTAAAGCCTGCTCAATATAAGGTAATAGATATTCTTCCACACTTCTTTGACCCACAAAAAAACAGACAAACACAATCTGCCCATAGAAAACTTCCCTCAGTTGTTCATCTCGGTCATTTAGAAATGCAGGAAGGATGGGTAGCAAAAAGTCATTACACTGCTTCTGGCCAAAGAAGCAACAAAGGTTGCCAATGTCTTGAAGGAGAGCTCTCCTGATATTAGGAGTTTGCTTTGGGCCCATTACTAGTTCTTGAATAACTTCAGCAATGGACTTCCTCAACTGCATGAGCTGCATGTCACTGCTTTCAGTTCGCAGCTGTTTGGATGTGTCTGCAGTAGGAGCCAATAATTTTTTAGGTGGGCTTAGTTTATCAAGAACCCCAGCCTCACTAAGGCTTTGTGACTGAACCAAGAACCGATATGCAGTTAAGGCAATCTTGGAAATATTGCTGGCATAACAAATCCGCACACTCTCTTCTGGGTCATCAGGAAGAGTTGAAAGCATTGGAAGAATATACTCGGGAAAGATCTTTGCATCACTGGGAGGGAAATCCTGGACTAAGGGCAGAATGTCACACAAGGTCTCCAGCGCAGCACAACGTACAATTGCTGCCGGATCAGATAGCATTGCAATAACATATGGAAGCACATGTTGAAGGCGATCTTCATCGTCAATATACAATGATGAAACCTTCAACAGAACGACAGCCCCTCTTCTCAACTGAGGAAGTTTGACACTACGTATGCATGAACATAACAATGATGCGATAAGGACCATACCTTCACACTTCAAATTACCTTGGGGTTCTGGAAAGAAAGGAAACTCAAATGTATCCGACTGATTATTGTACATTGACATCAATGAATTCAAATCACTTTTTGCAATCTTTCTCAAAGAGGGGTGGTCACTTTCCTTGAAACCCATGGAACTAATCTGGGCCATCTCGTTTGAAGACTGCTCACCATTCTGCTTATCATTTTGAGCAGCTTCTGTAATCCTAGCATCGCAGCTGCTAAAGGTGTCACCGGGAAAATTTGCAGGTTTACACTTGGTATTAGAGGCTTTAGAGCAATCATTAGGCTGCTCCACATCCTTGAGGAGGGATGAAACATCCGCGACAAAATTAAACTGGTTGCTGAGCAAGCCCCTGTCCCGATCTACTCCCTTTCTCAGGGAACCCTTTGGTGATTTTATATTCTGTTTCACATTGTGTATCTGTTGAGAAGGTTCGCTAGTAAGGGGTTCTGAGGATTTGCAAGATTTAGGACCTGTCTCTTCAATCAGCTTACGTATCTCATGGAACGCCCTCTGAGTCAATGCAACCTGCACACATAAAAAATAAGGTAAATAAGCATTCGCATGTTATTATGGTGGGTCTCTTATGTTAATCAACATAACTTGCAGAAACTTCTTACCCTTGTGTCAGAATCATGAGGACTCAAGCAAGAAAAAAAATTATGTAGAAATGGTGAGAAGTAGCTGGGGAAAACAACAGATGCATAGCTCTGCAAATAGCTTTCAGAAGATAATCTCGACTCTGGATCTAACTGGATCATATGAAGTATCATCGTTCGGATTCCAGAATCTGGTATCTGCAATCACAAGACAAACACCAATCCAGCAAGAATGATCAAGTACGTTTCCAAGGAGCTCTCGAAAAAACATGAAAGGGAAAAGCTTAATAAAACATTCCAATAATAATTTTGTTTGCTGATTTTGTGTTTTGTACAAATTCCTGAAAGCAGAAGTTCCTTCTTTCAAAATAAGCAAAAACAAAGGCTTTTTTTTTCTGACAAAAGGAGCAATGTTTTGAAAACTGAATCAGCCATCGAGTTGGTGAAAGCTAAGGTTCAGATGAACCTGGTTCAACCGGCAGTTCATTCCAGTTAGGGATGTCAAACAGTCCGTGCTGGGCCAGCAGGCCTGTTCATTTTTTTTTTTTTTTTGTTCATTTTTTTTCTTTCGATTTTTTATATTAATAGGAGTTTAATTGGGCTTGCATCCTACTGACTATTGGGTCCCCATATCAAGATCCAAGCCGTTGGTTCTCTTTAGAATGACAGTCACGGATATACGTTAAAATATCAGACATTAACTCCTTATAGATCTCGAGAAATCTCTGAAAAACTATGAGCCGTTGATGTATATATATGTATAATGGTTGGGTTCTGACATGTAGTGGTTGTGTTCTCACATGATTGAGTTCCAGCCTCTTTTTTTTCTTTTTTTTTATTTAGTTGTGGGCTAGATAACGTAGATCTGAACCATTGGGGCTTTTATAACCTCAAGTATGTTCACTGAGTTAAATTGAAGCCGTTGATCTGTCATAGATCTCAAGATATTTGAGAAAAGTCCAAAATTAGAAACATGTATTTTTAGATTTTTTGTGGGCTCCAAGATTAAGATCCAAGCCATTGATCCTCTTTAAACCACTATAAACAACTAAGAGTTCAATTTTGTACCATTGATTCCTTGTGCATCTATAGGATTTTGTGAAAAAAAAATCTATATTGTTGGATTCGAAAAAAGCCTAGTTCAAATTATCTTTTCGACATACCAAACGGTCTATTTATCCAAACATCTATTCTATTCTATACAGATCTGTTCTATACAGATCTATTTTATATTGATAAGATTTGCCAAATAGGGCCTAAATGGATGGGCCAGGCTCAGACTTGTCTAGTGATGTGATCCCATTGGTATGTGTTTGGTACTTTATATCAACTGGCCACCACTTGTGTAGTTTGGGGGACATGGATCAAAACCACTCATCCAAAGGATCACCTTTCAGTGTAGGGGTTTTTTTTTTTTTTTTTATATATAAAAGGATAATTTCATTCGACACAAAGATCAAACAAATACACCAAAGAGCAAACAATTACGTGACTTCCTCGTCCCAATCAACACAAATTCTAGGAAACTATGATATTTTAGCAAAATTGTCAGATAGCCAACTATGTTGGAGTGTTAATTCCAAAGAGGTCTCTTTAAGGCTCCTATTTATCTCTCCTTTGTCAATTCATATTCCTTTAATTCAATTTACTTCAATTTACCATACATCCGAAAACACACATCATGTTTGAATTACACCTTTCAGTGTAGTTGATGAGCAATTTTGAACCATCATCCCATTTGACGATTGCCTTTTACACATGCAACTAAGCATAAAGTTTATTTAAAAGTCTTTATCAGATAAATATTTACCGATTAAGTTAATTTTTGTCTAATAGGCAATTCATTGTCTAAAAGCATCATTTTTTTTTTATGAGATATTGAGAAAAGTCCGAGTTTCCAAGATTGTTAGATACCAGTCGGATAACCACAATGATCAATATCAAACAAATTCTATGATTCTATTTCTCAAAACCTAGATCTGCTTGAATTATTATCCAAAATTTACATAATCAAATATCCAGATCACTAAGAAGTTAAGGAGGGAATATGGAAATCAGATTAAGGGCTTGAAATATTCGAGGGTTAGAGTATTATATATAATACTAATAACTTTAGAAAAAGAATAGGAGGCTTAGAGTATTATAGACTTTGTAAAATTGAAAAGGATACAAACCCCTTATATGGCCGTTTTATGGCTGTTTGAGGGGGGGTAAAATGGACAATTTTTAAAAAAACAGCCACTTTTGGGCGGGCCTGGCGGGGCAGCCCACGTGCCAGGCGAGCTTGGCGGGCACGGGCCAAATGGGCCAACAGGCCCAGCAACCTCAGCCCAGCAGGCCATGCCTTGCGGGTCGTGCCGTTGACCGGGCCAAGGCCCGTTGACTGGCGGGCTGGGCCTGGCCGGCCCTGGCCCATTTGACATACCTAATTCCAGTCAAACTGTGACATCAGCATGGCATCATACCTAACGCAATTAATTAATTAAATATGAAATATATTCTGAAAATAATTTAAAAATAAATAAAGCATACAAAAGTTCAAATCTTGGAAATAATGATTCAGTTTAAATAAATGTTCTTAAATCTTAAGTACACTTATATAGATTGATAAAAATTTGAAGTTTTATAGTTTCATTGGCCGGTTCTTAGAAAAAATGGCCTAAGTGAATGATTTTGACAGTTAGATGGTGGCATCACACAGTTCAAGGGCAGGATGTTTTGGTTGAAGCAAACAAAAAACAAGCAGCTGTTCCGGTTTAGACAGGTCAGACAAGCCAGTGTCCAATCTCTCTTTCTCACTTCTTTTTTTTTTTTCCCTCGGAACATTGGAAAGGAGAAAAGGAAGGTAACAACAAAATAAGGGGACAAGGTGCATGACCAGAAAAACATCAAAAGACACAATATAAAACAGGCCAAACCATCCCACGGCACAGCAGCACCTAACCGCCTGAAGGACTCAGTTTCATTTAAGGATTTCCCAAAATAACCATTACGTGACTTCTTCCATTCGCTTCCCTTTCTAATTGATCGTTTTACCCTTCAGCTTCTAGGTTACTGACTAATTATAAATTTAGCTGTAACCTAGTCACTGATTCTATTAGTAACTTTCCCTGCATGCAAAGGTCGTCAACAGAAAATATGAAGCAAAGAGCCAACTGATGGTCATAACAAACACAGCATCCTAACAACATGTAAGTACATATCAGGCCCGTCAAAATAAAAAATAAAAATGAAGTCCATATGAAGACATTTTTATAGTTTTTCCAAAGAAAAGAAGGTACCTTTTCAAGGCACTGACTAGGATCATATTGTCCTCTGCGGTAAGCAAGTAGCTGGGATAATTCAAATAATGGCTGTCCCTCAAGGAAAAGCTCTGCAAGAACACACCTGAAAAGGTAATAGATTCAAGCCAAGGAAAAACAATCTTTTGAACTTCCTACTTATGATCATTTGGGATCTTAACATAAGAAGTTCCTTAAAGAGCTATAAAATTGAAGCTGAACAACTCCCAAATCATGACAAATCGCAGAATGCAGGGGGGATACTTTGATTTTTGAGTTAAACACTTTAGACAACTTCCCCCACTCCCAATAATTTCTTGAAAAGGACATGAACACTGCCACATAGCAAAATTAAGTCAACTTTCATCCTTCAACAAGTAAACATTTTAAATTTAAAGAGTCGTCTAAATTCCTCCAATCCCAAAGGATTGTCTACACCCCAAGGGCCTTGTTTTTAATTAGAGCCTATTAAAGCCAGTCCCTTTGTTCGTAGGGCTAACATAATAACCAATTTACAAATCATTCCGTTAAGTCGTATGTACTCTATTTTTTTTTTTTCAAATGGTTAAAGTTTCACTTTTATTTTCATATCACATGGTTCTTATATCGGCACATACCAACAAAATTGAAGAGAAAATCTTATAGGACAGAGATTAAACCAATCATGACTTATGGGGCAAAATGTTGGCCAATTAAGCAACACATGCATAAAATGAGTGTAACAGAGATGAGAATGTTGAGGTGGGTGTGTGGTAAAACCAGGAACAATAGAATCAGAAATGACGGCTTTTGAAAGCATTTAAGGGTAGCATCAATAAATGATAAAATAAGAGAAACCCATTTGAGAGATGGAAGTAGTAACAATAAATCTGAAGAAGTGCAAATTATCCGAGGATTTGGCTCAAGATAGATCAAAATGGAGAAATAGAATTCATATAGCCAATCCCAACATAGTTGGGAGAAGGCTTTAATAATGATGATGATGATAGTTCTTATAATGCTATCCCTACAAAGTTTAGCAAATTCACGGGCTTGTTTGGGTAATTCACTTGTAAAATGTAAAATGAATTGAAGTGAGAGGGTCACTTTAAGAGACAAAAAGCAGAGGGATCATATCAAAAGGTACAAAATTTAAAAACTTACCTTATGGTTCTATAAGTTGAAAAGGTGCTTACCCTAAAGAGAAGATGTCCATTGATGGTTTTAAAGCTGCATCAGGTGCAACTAGCATCTCCCCACCGTGCTCATAAAATCTCTGTAAAAGGTGAATATTTGAACTTGGATTATTAATGGTCAAACTGAAACATCATCAACATGAAAAGAACCCTTACAAAGTACATTGATTCAATAGCTCACTCAAAGAAGCAGAATTTACAACAAGAGATGACAAGGGGTAGATCCTTACTTTCCATTTACATGTCAAACCATCTTAAATGGTATCTGCAGGTTTTCCTTTTTTCTACAGCAGGTTTATCATTATGTACTCCTATGATATCCAAATACTTCAAAATGGACAACATATCCCACATCATGTCAAATCCAATACTTTGTTTTTTATGGGTGGGATTACACATCCCTTTTGTGTTCTTGCTGTATCTCTGCACAAATGATATACTCATTCTCCTTGTAACTCCACACATCCAACTTATAATGTGAGGATGTACTGTAGCTTCTTCTAGTCCTTCGTCCAATATCTTTACTATGCAAATGTAAACAAAATGAAAGGAACTCACCTCTGGTGCTAGATAGCAACGCCTTCTCCCTCCAGTGTCAAAGAAAAATGAAAAATCTGAGGGATCATCATCAGGTATGTATGTTGGCTTAAACGAGGCAAAGTCCGCAAGGTAAAGCCAATTCCAACATGTAACCAAGACATTCTCACACTTGATATCTCCTGTGGAAAAGAAAAGAGATTGAAATTAAGATGATTCTATCTGCATCTATAATCGAGATGGATTGTGAGAATGCAGAATGGAGGAATTGGCCTTTAAGTTCTCACCATGGCAAACTCCTTTCTCATGGCTCTGCTTTACAGCATAGAGAAGCTAAACAGGCAAAGAGGCTAATTAGCACCATATATTTTGAAAAAATGGGAATGAGTGTTTATCTGAGCAAAGACAAGATTGAAAAAGATAAAAGAAGAAAAAAAAAGGTCTTGGTGTGAAAGCAGTAAAAGATGAAGCACATGACTTTTACTCTACCTGAAAAGCTAGCCATTTCTTCTCTATGAGGCTGAGGAATGGTCGGGTGCTTAATCGATCATGAAGATTACTAAAGAAGTACTGCCGCAAAAGGTATGCAGCTTTATCTGTCTCAAGCCAGTACTACAATGAAAAGGGGGGGTTGAAGTTATCTTAAAGAACATAGTTGCGAATGATGATGGGGCATGGTTCACGAAGAATGAACGACAAGATGACAGTAAATGAAGGAACAAAAATGTAACACGCATATTGCATAAATAAATAAAGGTGAATGAGAGTGTCAATCCTACTTGGAATGGCCAAACATGAGAGTGCTGGACATCACGAAAGATCTCCCTTATCTCAAAAAGCCTCCTCTCATAGTCCTGTACACAGAAAAAAGGAAAATCTTGCACGTTATGAGATGTGAGTTGGAGATCCAGAAGCAGATGTAGAATTGAAAGTTTTAATAAATAACTAGACTATTGATCGCTATCCACATATGCTATGTGAATTATGATGTTCATCCATATACAACGATCTAGGTAAATAGTTCAGTACACTCCCAAACAAAGGTGAGAGCACACAAGAAGCAAAGCCCTCACCTAAAAAAAATACAGATAAAAGGTAGCCACACAGAACACAGCATACCTTAAGGTCTATATAGTCCCCACGCTTAAAGTAAACCTTGACAAGGACAAGTCCCTCATCATGTTTGCACTGTATGGACTTGAAGAACCTCCCACGACCAAGAACTTCCTTGAGAACAAGATTGTAGGAAGATGGCAGGTCATGGAGATAGTATTCAGATGCTGATACCTGCGTAGTTCGAGCAATCTTGTTTCCCATATCAACCCCTTACACGGTGTGGTCTTTCCTCCTTTTCCTTCTCCTGTGCCCTCTCCCTTTTCTTTGTATCATGGATCAAAACTATATCATTTTCCTTGCCAAATTACCTCAACATTCACCACTGAAGTATGAAACTAGCAAGGCCCTCTGTCATGCATGAAAGCAAGTTGGAAAATATTGATGAGGCACAGGTATCGAGTGCAATGAAATCTAAAACCAACAATGAAAATAAAAATGCACAAGGGAAAAGATTTGTACGAGGGATGAGTATTTACTATGAACATTGTGATGCCACTGGAAAAAAAAAAAGTTGGGATAAACATAGCAGCGAAAAACACATTTTTGGAGGAACAATACTTTTAAAAACAACATTTGTAAAACTCTTTGTGACATGCCATTGTATACATATATTGGTAACCTCATCATTCCTGAAATCCAATAGGCTAAAGCTATGATGAACAATCTGGAAACAGATATTGTTTATATAATCATACCAGAGGGGAGAACTTCCTAATTAAAGGATAATAGTCCCCTTACTAAGAGTGGGCATGGACTGTAGAGAACCCTTCGCATAAAAAAAATGTAAGTTATAATTTATGGTACCAATTAGCATCTTGAAAATAGAAGAATTAATGACCGTATGTTAAGTATATTGGTTTTCCGCTTCCTAACAGCTTAAGCTTTTGGGATATATAGGCTAGTCGGACTTGACACTATATACATGCAAGCACCAACCAGCTCAAGGCATGGATGCTACTGGGATAATTACAAAAATAAAATATAAAAGAAAGAAAGAAACTTCACATGAAACGATCTTATCACATCCAATTCCTTGATAAAATGCTTTTTATAGCAACTTGAGTTCTACTTCATCATATTTGACAACAGCATGAAAAACTCGTTCTTTTAAACTCCGACTTCCATACATTAGTTGAATTTATCAGGAAAAAGCAAAATTTAACTTCCCTGAAGAATAACCTAATACTCTCGCTCATCACCATGTTAAGCTTTAGAGTACAAGCTCTCTCTACAGAGCATATATTTACGGCCCATAACAACTATGGTTAAAACACCACTAACCTACCAAGTAATTCTAAACTTAACCCTTCTTTTAATATTGTCTAAACTCAAACCTTATGGAGGTCGGAAATATACCACAAAACAGAAAACTAAAAAATTCAGATGAAATCCAAGAGAAAATATCAACAGTGACAGCCCTATCAAACAAGGATACTCCCATCTTCTGGAAAGTCGCCACGCCTACTGATCTCTTTCGGAAACACCTCCTCCATGCTTGCATAAAAATCTGTAATAAGCAATATTGCATACATATTCACCTGAGAGCGGACCTATGCAGTCGGGCTATATGGGGCCCACTTGGGACCACCTTTGAGCAGCCCGCCCCTCTCCCACTCATTACCAGCACACAAAACAACAAAAAGTCTATTTGGACAAACTCATGGACAGAATTTGGGACAAACTGTACACGTAGCACAACGTGATTGGGTTCTCTCAAAAGTTGAAATGCATTGTCCCAATCACGTTGCGCCACGTGGACAGTTTGTCCCAAATTCTGTCCATGAGTTTGTCCATATAGACAAACTGAACATACCCCGCCCCACAGAGACACCTGCAAATTGGGACCAACACAATTTGACGCTCATCCAAACTAAATTCACCGCTGAATCAAATATCAAAAAATCGCATTCTATATCTATAAAATCACTGGAACTTGAGACCGCTAAAGCAAGGTATAGGAATGTATGATTCGGCCAAACCTGTACCCACGTGGAATTTCCCTTCCTGCATCATAAAAGGCTTGCAATAACATAACTACCCAAAATTGAGAACTCAGACACTATACAGGTGACTAAATTTTGATATGGAAACCTTTATTCACGCGATTCGGGGTTCTGGGGTTTGCTGATTCTTCTCCATTATTGCAACGGGGGCATTCAATCAATCAAAAAACCCTTAAAACCATCAATTTTTAAGCAAAGATCGAAACTTTAACGGGTAGTAGAGATGAATTTCAGCAATAAGAAGAAAACAAACCAAATTTCGCGAGAAAGAGAGAGAAGTACCTGGATGTGAGGAGGAATAAACGGTTGATCGTAGAAATAGAGAGCGAAATCGATGAAATTATACCCCAAGACCTAGGAACTCTGCTGAAATTACACCCCCCCAAAAGCGCTCCTGTGGGATCTATTTGAGGTGTTGGATAGATCACTGCAAGAACAGCTGAGATTCTAATTTTCCATCGGTTGGGAGGGTTACTCCAAATCGGCTGAGAGTGGGAGAGCAGAGAAGGCACGGCCGGGTTCCGGAAGGGGAGGAACGAGCCTTATTGGAACGAAGAAACGTTCCAAGGAAAATCCTCGCTTTCCTCGGATGTCCAGATTTGAAACGAGGATGGAAACTAGGGCCCAAACAAACACGCCCGGTGTAAAATTTGTAACAAAAAAAGTGAAATTTCCTTTTTCATATTTTAAAGGGATTTTAACGAAGATATTAGACTTGTACGCTAATTAGATGAATTAATTATGAAAAACGTAGAGTTGGCGAATTATGGTGCAGGGACAATGTTGTGGATACTCGTGTGATAGCATCTCGTGAGATTTTATTTAGTTAATTTAGTAAATATAATTATGATAACAAAAAAATTTGATATGAATGAAAAATCGTGAGATTTTAGGGGAATATCAAGTAAATAATAGATATATTTAGAAACTTGATTTGATTATATTTGTGTTTAGGCATGAATTGAGTGTGAATGTTAAATATGAATTTTGAAATCCATTGGCTTCCATAATCGGCACCGTATATTAATCATTACGATATTGAAAAGAAAATAATGAGAGAAATATAGTAATTACAACTTATGAAAGTGACCATATTAATTGTTAGTTTGTAAATGAATAAAATCTAACTTTCGCAATGGGACCCATATATTATTCAAACTTTGAAAAAAATAAAATAAAATAAAATAAATTGGCTTTGAAAGTGGGCACCGCGGTTAATAAAAAAACAATTAAGATGAAGTCGACTTTGATCTATAAGTGGGCCTTATATCTTTATAATTTTGATTTGGTATGAGGGGCCCCCAAATTGATTTACATTAAAATTTAATACATACATATCCACCTATCATAAAAGTCATTACCAACTTAATCTCTATATTTCTCATCAATTTGTGGGGTCCACTATCAAAGCTAAATAACTTTTCTTCTTTTTTCTATACTGTAAACGCTCAACCGTTGGATTTCTACTGTGAAGGTTGAATTCAAATATTCTCCAGCATGCTTTCGGAGCTGAAACATAACGACAATCAAAGTACTATTTTATTTCATCAAGCTGTCGGTATCTCATTCGGCCAATTTCATCAGGTGACTGTACTTTCCTCAATAACAATAGTTGCTCTGTCTGAGCCTTTGTGAATATATTTGTACAAATACTTAATAACTCATATTTGGCTACAAATATCAATGTTTATATGTGCATTATATTTTATTGATAAAAAATGATTGTAAGGAACTACCCATCTATTATTTAGTTCAACATATCCTATTTTAATAGTCCTTCCATCATTTCTCCGCCTGTACGTCGGATAGCAATTATTGTCAAGTGAGGTTTGTTGGTTGAAAGGTTTTGGATTTTTTTTTATGCATTTATCGTCCACCGTACATGGAGAATTTGGTTTTAGCTGACCACATGGACCATGCATCATACATCGCTTGATTGTTTCATACAACTCTGGATTTGTGTCAAGATCGGGAATTTCGGCCAAGACAATATCATCTATTTCTTCAGCTGCAGATATCTTATCACATTTATCCAGTGTCATCAATATATGTGCATGCGGAAAGGCCCCCTTTTTTAAGCTCAACTACATATATATATATGTGAATGAAATAGTGAGATACTTTTAGTAATAGAAATTGATAATTAAGAAAGTGAGTTATTTTGCATTAGAAAAACCAATTACATGCAATAACTCTTCCAAAAAGGCCTTTTCCCTTTATCTCGCCCATTAATTCTTTCAAATTTATATGAAATACCCTATCAACGACGTCAGGACGATCTTCTGCTTTTTGACATGGAAATGAGTCTAAAAAGTGCTGGATTTCCTTCCATCTTGGATTGCACGTGAATGTTAAAAAAATATCTGAGCATCCCGCCCATCGGCATATCGCCATTGCATCTTGATATTGTTGAATCATATAACGCAGGCTTCCTGTAAATGAAGAAGGTCTATGTTTCACTCATATAGGGAAAATATTAAAAAAAAAAGAAGAACTAAATGAAAAAAAAACCATAAATATACATGAAGATGTACGCCCGTGCTGAACCAGTCACGAAGGAATGAATGTAAAAAATAAACAAAAGTGATAATTATAAATGTTTAAAAAGGAGCATTGTTAGAGTGAAATGGAAAAAAATACCTTTAACTTGATAACTTTGTTTTCTTCTTGAATTGAGATGGGGATTTGCAAATAGAAATAGAGATCCAGCAATGTAGCCCCTTTTCCAACTCCGCAGTAGACTCTGTTTTCTTCTTGAATAGATAGTCCTTTTCATTGATGAGGATGAGGGATAGTGTCCTTGTCTGAAGACGTAAGAAAAAGAAAATAAAATTAAAGTGAACTGATTCTTGAGATACATGCTACATGCCCCATTTTTGAAATATTACCGTTGTGAACATGGCTTGAAAGTGGCTAGTGTTTGAGATTTTTACTGTCGTTGAAAGTGGATTGGTGGAGAGATTTTTGGGGTAAAGGATTATGAGAAGCGGTAGATTGAGGGAGATAATTTAGGGGGTGGATTGAGGTAGAGATTGGATTATGAGAAAAGGTGGATTGATCGAGAGATTTTTGGGTAAAGGAATGTGAGAAACGGTGGATTAAGGGAGAGATTTTAGGGGGTGGATTGAGGGAGAGATTTTAGTGGTAGAAAATGAAAATAATATCGTGAAATGGAAAGAGAGAGAAGGGTGGGATTATGAGAAAAGGTGGATTGATGGAGAGATTTTTGGGGTAAATGATTATGAGAAATGGTGGATTGAGGGAGAGATTTTAGATGGATTGAGGGAGAGATTTTAAGGGTAAAAAATAAAAAGAATATCAGATTCTCAAACAAAGATTTTGCACAGAACAAAGATTTTACACAGTAAATATAGTCTTTTGATTTTTTAAATTTGGGGCTCACAACTTGAAGATTAAGGCCATTGATCTTGAAAATCCTGAATCTTTAATCAACAGCCTCCAAGTTGGATATTAATGGCTAAGAAGGGCTGGGCTTAGTAGGTGGATTGAGGGAGAGATTTTAGATGGATTGGTTCGTTAAAGAGGTAGAGGGAGAAGAGATTAGCATGCCGACAAGTGTCATCCTCCCATGAAGCCCCATTCCACCATGTGGCGCTCCCTCATGAAAAGGGCTGTTGTCATTATATGTATAATTTCTATTGCCTCATTTGTCTGTTTCAACCATGCAATGGTGCTTTTTTGAATTACTGGAATCTCTTTTTGGCATAGGTGTTCGAATAACCAACTAATCAATGGTTCTAAAACAATAAAAAAAAAAGGAAGAAGAAAAAATATTTTCCATTTTTAGATCCTCCTAAAATAGATATGGACTATATTTTTAAAAAGTGTTATGGTTGCCGAATTAAAGTTGCAATTGGGATTAAGCAAGTATTCATAACTAATATCTTAAAACATCCAAACTTTTGTAGGATCCAAAAATGAGCACGATATATTTTTTTCCTTTTCATTTGAACCATTAATTAGTTTTCAATATTCATAGAAATTTCATTGAAAATAGGGATGGAGAGTTTATAAGATCGGTTTCACTAGGCAATATATATATATATGCGTTACGAGTGTATGTAAGGTGGATAATGATATTGTTACGTAACAGTATCACAACGTGAGTAATTTTTTTACACTAGAAATGTCAATATTTTTTACTGTATAAAATATTAATGAATACTTTTTACCGATGTCAAATTATAGAATCTTCTTTTATGTTTAAGAGTTTAAAAATATTCCATTTTTAAAATTCCGGTACTTTATCAAACTCCATTGTCAAGATCCAACTAGCAAAGTTTATTATCAATCCCTAATTCAATCCTACCACATGGGCGAGACTGATCCAAGGTTGGAAACTTGTCACTCGGATTCAGCTCATGCAATGCAAAAATGGCACTCATATAAAGGCACTGTGGAGACTCGTGAGAGTCATGCTTTTCTTTCTCAATAATAACTTTAAAAAATTTAAGTACTTATAAAATATAATAAACATATACTCATTTACATGCAATCATCGTCATCAATTCAAATAAACAAAATTATCCATGCAAGAAATACACAAAAACACGGGAAATAAAAGAAAAATACTCAATATTACATAATTTGTCAGTCAAAAGATCAAGTGTAATAGATCAATTCTAAATTTCAAATTACATCCCATTCATCATTTTTAAATCGATGACTCCAAATCCGATGCATAATACTTAAAAGTAAATGCTAATTATTTAAAATTTGAGTGTAGATAATTAATTAAGATGAGCGAGTCACCATAGCTGGATGACTCGAGTTAAGAGTACTCAGATGAAATATCTGAGTAAGTCGAGTCGAGTCGAGTCGACTCGACACGGGAATCATCCGAGTCGACCCGCACTCCCTTCATTTTCTGCCCTACCTAGACGTACATATATTCTCTCTGTAAACCTCCAAAACCCTTCTCTCTTGCTGCTCGGCTGCGCTTGCTCCTCTCCAAAGCTTCGAGCTGCTGCTGCTGCTTCGTCTCTCTCAGTCGATTTTCTCCAAAGATGCCGAAGCACTACAGACCACCCGTAATTTTCCCAACTCTTCAGATTCCATGGAAAACGAGAATCAAAGAGAAAGAAGGAATAGAAATCTCGCTTTCCATGAAAAACCAATAATCTATATCGTTTTCCCGATTTCTGTTTTCCAGGGAAAGAAAAAGGAGGGAAATGCTGCTAAATACATCACGAGGACGAAAGCGATTCACTACCTTCAAATCAATCTATCTACCTTTAGGTACTTGGTTTGATTTCTAACAGTTTTAACTGTTTATTCCATCTCCAGGTGTTTTTTTTATTCTTCTTCTTCTTCCCATCGTCTGTTCTTTTTCAGGGGTTGTTTGGATGTAGAGAAAAAGTAGAAAGGAGAAATCTTTTCTTCTGTTTGAGTTATATTTGTGAGAATAGGGAAAGCAGATACTTTTTCTGCAATCTGATGTTGCTGATTTTCCTCAAGTGTCATGGAAAGTCTTCAACCAAGGGTTGAATGGGATTTCTGCTCTGTGAAAATGGCTAAGGTTGCAGCCAAGGTTTCTGCAGTCTGTGGAAGTTCTAAAATGAACCCTTAGAGGAGAAAATAAATCCTCCAAGGTTTCTGCAGTTTGTGGAAGTTCTAAAATGAACCCTTCAGAGGAGAAAATAAATCCTCCTCTAAACTACTTTCTCCAAAAGCAGGGAAGATAGTTTTATCCTAAATGGGGTGGAGAAATCACCATTTTATCTTTTTTTCTAAATAAAGGTTTTAAAACTGATTTCTCCTACATAGCTTTCTGCATTTAAATCCTGACACCATGGAGAATTACCAGAGAAAAGTGGTGATATGGTTATAGGGGATTCTCCATCAGTTGATTCCTTCTCAATTCTTCACCTAGTGGGGATTCACCACTTGTCATTTTCTCCTCATCTCAGAGTCTATTTGGATGAGGAGAAAATGATAGGTGGAGAATCCCCACCAGGTGGAGAAATGAGACAGAGGTGGAGAATCCCTGCTAGGAGATTCACCACTTTTCTTTAGCAATTGTTCTCCACTATTTGGATTTGAATGGAGAAAGCTATGTAGGAGAAATTACTCAAAAAGCGTTTTTAAAACAAAAGGCTAATTATTAATAAATAATTAAATGTTACTTTTAACAATAAAAGAACGCGCTGGAGAAAAGTGTGTTTACCTTTACTCCTCCTTGAACAGAAAACCTTTTATTCCTGGTAGAAGTAGTTAAGAGGTGAATTACTTTTCTCCGCTAGAAGTATGGAGAAAAACTTTTTCTCCTCCCGACTTTCTCCCTCTTCCAAATAGACCCCCAGTGCATTTTACCTGCAAAAGTGTTGAATGGTACTGTGGTGTTGCTGTTGGATTCAATCTGGAAGTTTTGAACTTGCAACATTCAATGCTTTTGATTTCTTCACCAGGAGCAGAGCCTTTTTTCTATCTTGCGACACTTCTGTCACTGTTTCTTCTGCTTACAGGGTTATGCTTTGGGTACATTTTATGTTGTATTTACATTCTCTAGTGGTTTTGGTGGAAATACTAAAAGGTTTCTTGCTATCTACCAAATTATGCTATATGTTTTACTATTGCAACATTTAACAGAAATGGCGGGGTATGTTATCGAGATATTTTCTGCAGAAAATGTGTATGGTTTCCTAAAGAAAATGATTTTTCGATGTTTTTCTGAAGTAAAAGAAATTTAGCAGTTTCTGCAAAAACACATTTGGACCCAAGAGTTCGAGAACCATTTTCTAGTGTCTTACACAAGGGATACTACAAACATGTTTCACTGCAGAAATATTTTCACTGGACCAAGCAGTAAAAAACTGAACTTGGAGAACAAAGTCTTCAGTTTCCATTTTCGCGGGTCAAGCCCACTGAGGAAAGCTGTGCACAGAACGGCCCAGAGTTGAATCCTGCATATTCTCATATGGTTTCGAAGATGTCTAAAGTCATTCTAACACAAAAGGTCTGGGTTGTACTTGTCCAAGCATAATGTTAATGTTTATATGTTGTTATTGCAGGAGGCTATGTATCCTCAAGGGAGTATTTCCCCGGGACCCAAAGAAGAAAGTGGAAGGAAACCACAAGACGTATTATCATACGAAGGATATCATGTTCCTTGCGCATGACCCATTGCTGGAGAAGTTCAGGTATTGTTGAGTAGCATGTTGATGCTTAGTGTTATTTCAAGTAAATTCCTTATACATACATAAGTATGAACATGCAAAATGCACGATCGGGTTGTCACATCCATTCCTGAGGACATTTTGGAGAATCTGGATTGAAACAAAGGCCACAAGTTGGAGCGAGGATTGATGAATTTGATAGCAACTTGCATCATTGCTTTTGTTGTTTACTTTAAGCCATAGTTGTCAATTCTGTTCTGTTAAGTCAACATGAATAGCAACTTTTTCCACACCTCTACAGTTCTACCCTTTTGATACCCCAAAAAGTCAAATGAGAGGTTTTATTTTCCCTGTAAGCACCTCTTTCTTTCACTTGTCCCAAAAAAAAAAAAGGAAAAAAAGAAAAAAGAAAAGAAACGAAGGGGAGAAAAAACCTAAACCTCCAAACTGTGAGTAGTGCTTGATAAATGAAAATGGAGTGCAATTTTCGAGTCGGAGATCACTTGTCTTGATTGCCAAAGCCAGCAAGGGGAAGAAGAGAGAAAACACTTTGTGAATTCGATGATCCCTTTTGAAGGTCACAATGTTTCAATATATAGATATAATGTTTCCATATGTGTTATAGTGATTGAGATAATCAACTAAACTACAGTAATCCTAATCTAATTATCATCTAATCATATCTCCTAATAAGGCAAAGAATCAATTACATATCTGTACACACAAGACTTGTTTTGACCTACAAGTTGGGCTTTATCTGTCATGGGCTGTGACCCACTGACCTAGACCCACTGGCCCATTTGACATTGATCTTGCAAGGCCCCCTAAGAAGTGGAGGTTAGCATTTTTGTTTTCTTCTTCAAAGGCATGAGATTTGAATATTCTGGCTACATAGTTCTATGTTATTGCTCAAGTCTTAATTGCTATGTATTATGTGATTTAGATGCATGACTATTGAGTTGAAAGGCAGAAATGGCCATTTGTTCAGCGTGGTTTATGTTAAATTATGTAAATTTGATTTTTTAGTGTCATTTTAGAATTCTATTAGTTTTCCCTTTTTTAATTTTTAAATGTGTATTTAATTTTTTTTTCTATTGCATCTCTTCTGAAATTAAAAAACCAGAAAGCTCAGAAAACTGAACTGTTCTGTTCCCTGGCCAAGACGGAATGGGACCAGAATATTTCTTGACAACTATACTTTAAGCTTTGTTATAAAAAAGCTCTACTTTAAGCATTGAACTACAAAATGATATGATGAACTTACTACATTGGCTGGAGCATTCACTTCTTTGTGTTGAGATTTTATACATGTATATTCATAGATCTAGGCATTATATTTCAGAACATTTACTATTTGTTTATCATCGTACAGAGATATAAGGGCATATGACAGGAAGGTAAAGAAAGCTATTGCCAAGAAAAACAAGGACCTTGCCGCTCGTCTACTGACACGTAAACCATCATATACTCTTGATAGGCTTATTAAAGAGAGGTTTGCAATACTTCCTTTTCATCTTGATATACCAAATTTCCTTGTGTATTTTACTTTATTCTTGCTGTATCTGTCTCTAATGCTTTGCTTTCTGGTCTAGGTACCCACAATTCATTGATGCACTCAGGGACTTGGATGATTGTCTCACCATGGTACACCTATTTGCAGCATTACCTGCTGTTGAGAGTGAACGGGTTCAAGTGAAACGTATCCACAACTGTCGAAGGTTAGCCTTTTTATTGTTTTAGAGTAATTTTTGTTATTTTGAACATCCAAATGGCTTCTAAATTGCATTTCATTGGAACTAAAAAATGTGGTCCAGAATCTCCAGATGGTATTTTCAACAGGTTATGATATCCAGTTTGTTTTGTGGCCATGCATGTAATTTGTGTAACTGTTCACATTTGTTTGAGTAGTTTTCATTTGTTCATCTTAGCATTTCATAACTTTAATGTGATGCTTACATTCTAACTTAATGTTTTGTCAAAACTCACCTTGTCTGGTCCAACCGATCTTGTTTGTGATATCCTCTTAAAAAAAAGAAAAAAAAAAAAAAACTGATCCTGTTTGTGATATCCTCTTCAAGATCTCCAGTTTGTTCTGTAGCTGCTCCTAGATATCATAATATGTAACTGTGGCACCAAGCAATATTTAATTTTTACCATATCATCTTCTTTACTCTTAGTTTCATTAGATTTACAGCCCATGTGTATTTCTTCTGTCAATTTTTTGAGCTAGTTGACAAAAAAGCTTTACTCCTACTCTGAAGTTTACCTTATCCTTGTGTTCTGTGTGTGATCGCTTAGTTTGCAAGCAGCATTTAATTACGATAAAATGGATGAAGAAAACAGTTGCGTGGCATGCTGTACTTGTAGGGCTCCTCCAATAATGGAGCAGGTCCTAAGATTTGAGTAAAATGAGGATTGTGTACTGGTATCTGCCTTGCCCGAACCAACTATATAATGATAAAAAGCGATACATTGGATGAAACTTACTTTTAGTCACGTAGTTCAGTGAGTTTGTTACATCAATTGTACATAGTTATCATTTATGAAATAATTTGAATAGTGCATCCGATGCTGTTTGTTATCAATCAGGTTGAGCCATGAATGGCAGGCATATATTTCTCGAACCCATAGGCTACGGAAGACATTCATATCTGTGAAAGGCATTTATTACCAGGTATGGCGTACTGTTTATCAGAAATGTATGTATTAAAGGCTTATGTTACCAGTGTTCTTGGAAACTTAATTCTCCATACTAGTAAACTGATAAATCATCTACTGTTTTATCTTTATTTTTTTTTTCCTTAAATTAAGTTGATATAAGATGAGATATGAACTGAAACATGGCCAATATGGCATGATTACTAATACATAACTTGTATATGCTTTATATGGGTCATAGTGTCTTCTGTTTGGGTCATATATCTGAAAAATAGCCTTTACCACTATGGCCGGTCACATTGTTTTGGAGGAGGCTGAAAGTGGCATCTACGAATACATTTTTGCTTCTATAGAAGCGTGAAATGTATATATTACCTTAAACTATATAATTTACTTCAATAATGCTCGTACAGTTCATTTCCACAGGCTGAGGTTGAGGGTCAGAAGATAACATGGTTAACACCGCATGCGCTGCAGCAAGTCCTGACCGATGATGTGGACTTCAATGTCATGCTAACCTTTTTGGAATTTTATGAGGTCAGACTTCGGTGAATTGTGAATTATGACTGACATACTCTTTGCAACTTTAATTTTTTTGGCTTACAAATCTAGATCTGTTTACCATGGAGTCTGTATGAACACAATTTCTAAAGTTTCTCTAAAATTCTTGAATGGCATCAGTAAGGCATCTCAAACACTTTGTATGGCCTTGTGCATTGACTTGAGGTTGTTGGCATATAAAATAGTCTTTAAAAATTGGTGGACACTGAAAATTGTGTAAAGCCCTTTAAAGATGAGATAGTTGTGTGGTTATGTGAATAGAGTCAGATTTTAGGTAGTTACTGTGCAGTTTGATGTCTAGGTTTTGTCATTTTACTCTTTGATCCAAAGGCTGATCCCTGATAGTGGGGATAATTTAGTTCTCTGAAGAAAAGGAGGATTGTGGGGATAATACTTTTTTCTTGAGATGGGTATACCAATACTCGATCCTTTGATCTTTAAGTCTATTTTCATGGAGACAACCATAAAGACCAAAGAAGAAATTGGTGGGGATTATACTTTTTTCATGATATGATGATTATTATTTATGGATTCATCCAGAGGAAAGCCTTTTAATGAGATTCACAAGTGTTTTGGGACGTTGTGGTACTTTACAAGAACATTGCGGATAAGATTTGGCCTTTTAAATTGGGGGTAAGTCTTCATATATGGGGAGATTTAATGACGTTGCTGGAAAAAATTACAAAATATGACAAAATATCAGAAAATACCAGGTTTGTGAAGTTTTTGAAGATAGAAGTGTGTACTGATAAGTGCTGTGGGTCTTCAGATTATAAACCATATGAATGAACTGTGCCAACATTTATAGTGATGGAAGCAGTTTGTAATGCTCTAGTAAACAAAGGGACTTGGGGAAAAAGGGGTGCTACGTGGGAGTTCTTTCTTATGTTTTCCCCCTTTTTAAAGAGGGGAATGGTGCTACCTAAGCGAGAAAAACTTAAATAAAAAACCCATGTTTACTTTTCAAAAAGGTCTTATACAGTTGGGTTTACATCGATATGGTCAATCCAACTCTTCCCATTCACATCTTTGTGTTTTTATATTGATCCAACCATTATCTATGTTCAGATTGAGTCACAATAAAAAAAATGCACTTATAAAACCATTGACACCCTAAATTCAAGGGGTAGATTAGTTTGGATAGAGTGATACTCCTGATTCACACCACACTTTCTCATCCCCCCACCACTATGATTGACATGTATCCAGTAGGCCCCCATAGAAACAGGGGCGTGCTTTGGAATTGCAATCCTGGGTCCTTTTGTTATTTTTTAGCTTTTCCAATCAGCGAGGGTCGTAATGTGCCCATGAGGGTTTGGGAATAATAAAAATGTCTTAACACCCCAAATAAGACTGGCATGTCTACTTTCTTAAAAAGAGAATGCTTGTCCACTGTTCCCATGCTAAATCAATCTATTATGTTCTTGAGCATATGTGGCATGCTTGCTCATTGTTTTTCATTGTTCTCAGACTCTCCTTGCTTTCGTGAATTTCAAGCTTTATCATTCCAGAAATGTGAAGTATCCGCCGATTCTTGATCCTCGTTTGGAAGCTTTAGCAGCAGGTATGCTGTGTTTTTGTGGACAGTACAATTTTCAGGCCTTGTTTATCTAATGCCTTTTGTTCTGATTGTTATATAAGAACTTGCACAGTGCATTTTTGTTATTGGCTTCTATTATAGTTTTTCATAATGAAAGACTTTTGTTGCAATATCATGCACGTGAAGTGGTTCATGCTCGTGGGCCCTAATCACAGATGGAGCACAAATGCCACAGTAATTGTCCTAACTGATTTTGACTGTGAATTTGGGTTGTTGGTATGTAACCAAGTGGTGTCTATTTTGATGTGTCTCATAAGGATTACTTAAAGGCTAATAAATCATCCAAAGTACGGCCTTCTCTTTGCAAGTGAGGATATGTACTATGTATGCTTGGGTGGTGGATGAGTTGCACTTTCTACAAAGTTCTGCCATGTGGAAGACTTCACGGAAGCCACTTTCTATATGTTACTATTTGTTTTATTCATTTTCAATCAATCTTTAATCTGTAGGTGTTTTTTTTTTTTTTTTTTTCAATCTTATTTTCCCCTTTCTCCCTTCCCTTTTCTTTTAATCTTCCAGCTCCCTGATTTGTTCTACAGATCTATATGCTTTATCTAGGTATGTTGCTGCAAGTTCAAGATCTGCACAGCTGAAACCTAATGACATCAGTTCTGGACCAGAACAAGCTGAAGTGAAAGAAGCAAGCACTGCTGATGAGTCTGATCTAAGACTGGCTCAACTTCAACATCAACTTCCTTCCAATGAACCTGGTGCATTAATGAACCTTGTTGAGGATGCATCTAGCGAGAATGAGGATGACGAGGAAACAAGAGAGTGCAAGTCTCTCTTTAAAAATTTGAAAATTTTCTTGAGTCGTGAGGTCAGTATACATATTAAATGTGGATATTTACTTTGACCGCGTTCTCCATCCTCATTATTTGAATGGAAACATTGTTATATACCATGAAGTACTGTTCTTTCCTTGAATTTCCTGGAAGTTATTTGATCTGGGCCTAGGGCCTGTTTGAATGTGTGTAGTCCTAATTTCCATGCCCGAGAAGAATCCTGGTCAGATTAGGCCATGAAAACTTTTGTGTGGCAGTTTTCTGCTCTTGCAGCCTTTTTTATCCCACTCATCCCATCTGGAGACTTCTATGTCTCCTTATCACTTGGACCTTACCTGATGTGGCAACTGCATTTGCAAGGGTGGTCTCCAGTTTTAGAACCTTTAATTCTGCCATAGATGCTTGGGCATGTACCCTTCATGACTCGATACCAATTGAACTAGGTAGTCAACTCATTCTGAGTAGGCCTTATGCTCCATCCATGGGAATATTCTTTACTGTCACACTTCATTATTTTCAACCTTACCGAACAAACACATCTGAAAAATGTCTAAATAATTTAAAACATTGGAGGACGCTAGAATCTTTTTCACCCCTTTTTCTGAAGGCTCATTATGTGGTATGTATCATCCACTGCTCCTTAACTATTAAATCCAATGGCAGTCATCCATTACATATACCAGGATGGGCTTGTTGAAGTGGAGCACATCATTTCAACAATCTGATTATTGGACTGTGGTCCATTGGCCCTGCTTCTACAAACTGATCTTGCATGTCACCAATCCCACGGGTTGTACACCTATCTAAATGGACTGAACTGTTGGATTAAAATTTTTAAAAAAATGGTGCATTCTAAAATTGTTAAACTTGAGGGGCAAAGATCTAGGGGTTAGGATGATGGGATTGATTTGAAATTTTATATATGAGCCGGTCCCATTTGGATCTTTCCATCTCCTACCTCATCCATGATTGGTGGGGCCCTAGGTGATCCCCACAGGTTGTCTCGTTGGTCTCCCATGCGAGACATCTGCACAGGAGCATGCCCATATATATTCTTAAGCACTCCTCATCCGCAATTGATTCGCGTTGATTTTTGAAAAATCCATGCATTTTGCTACCTAAGACCTTATCATGATGATAGCATGAAAACGAAAAAAGTAACAAGTACAAAAATTGTGACGACTTAAATTAATTTTAGCTAGAAACAGGAGACCTGGTCCTTCTTGGTTGCTATGAGGTCAAACTTGGTCCAATTTGGCTGAGATGGAGTAAGAGCCAATTGTCAGTTGCAATTTGGCAGTCTCATGCGAGTTACTGGGCCTCAAGTGTTTCATGTATTGCATATTAGAATTGATTAGCTATTTGTCAAGTTGAGTACAACTCAGCTGAGTGGACTTGGATGATTTTTAAACCTTGCATTTGTTGATATATGCAAATTGGATATTGTTATGACTTATGGCTAATTAGTTGATCTTTAATGGACAATGACGTTATTTTTATCGGCCGTGCTATTTTAAATTAAATCCTTTTCATGTGCATTAGTTATTTCATATTTCATACTTGGTATGTTGTATTAATTATTTCACTAATATTAATGATTCAATTGTCATATTTAATTAGGTTCCTAGAGAAGCATTGCTTTTCATTATTCCAGCTTTTGGTGGTACAGTTTCCTGGGATGGGGATGGTGCTCCATTTAGAGAAGCTGATGAAAGCATTACCCATCAGGTCAGTTTCCTTTGTTGTTTTCAAGTATATACTTGATCACATGCTTCTTGGTATTTGGCACACTTCACTTGTTCCAACACAAATTTTGTAAGGTTTTCTGAAATTAAGTGACTGGGCAATAAAATAAAAAGGAGGAATCATTTTTGAAAGCCTATGATGGAAGAGTGGCTTGTACCATCCTCTAGGTTCTCTTGCTCATTTCTTCTAATCAGAAATGGTAGATTCATTGAAGAGGACAAAGGTGAAAGGTCTCTAACCAGTATAGGAATCATATACCGACAAGAGAAATCAGAGCAGAGCAAGAGAAAACCAATTGCAAATATTACATCAAAAGCCATCTGTACAACAATTTTTTTTCGCTATGTAGGACAACTGGTCAGGAATGAGACCTTCAACTTGAAGAACCAGGGATCAATCCCTGGGCATGTGTGAAACAAAGTGTCAACTGCCAACACATCTGTACAACTTTTTTAACCCTTGAATGACTAGCAACAATTTTTGCTCTCATCTGAAAGAAAACTTCCACATCCTCATTGGCTTTCATTAACTTACAACATTCTTCAATCTCATTCAAAAATTACATTGCATGCCCTTTGTTTCATATGATCTCTATATACCCCCTATTTTGGCTAAGAAACCACATCCTCCTTAACATAATAGCATCCCTCAAAATGTCAAAGAAGTTAACATCCACTGGCTTGCAACATCTTTCAAACTCACTCAGAATAAACTCATTTTTAGTGAGAACTTTCTTTCAGAGTTACCCAGATTATGACAGCGACCGTTCACTCTCCACCATCAGTATACCTGAAAAGTTGTTCATAATCATTCTTAATTCCTCCCTAATAGCCAGAAGTTCTGCTTGCTTGGAATCTTCCAATTGAACTGGAGACATGACATTAATGACACCATTCTCAAGTTTGGCGTGGTTCCCATCGGGAAGGTTCATCCAAATTGAATCTAATGCATCCACTAGGAGGAGGCTGCTGATGATACAACTATCAGACAAGCTTCCCAATTGGCCAAATTATCTTTTATTCTTAATGCCCTCATGCTCTCTTTTAAACCATGAACACATTCCAACTCTTAGCTTAACTATAGTTCCAGCAACCATCTATCCTCCTTGCCGTTGGAAATCCTGTCATTCCTCTTCCCTCATACTATCCACAACATGACATCCTGAACTCAATTCTATAAAACGGACATTTTTCGCTCCATCCCACCAACATCTACAAACATCACCAATTGTTTTAAGACTGCTCTTGCATGATTGAGTCCCAACTAAATTGGAGTTAATGACACAAAGCACTTGATTGAATTCGATATGAATGTCACTTTTTGACCAGGTGTAAGATATAGTATCAAGACCTTAGGAAAGTAAATATTTATGAACCCTCAATTTTTGCATAAAAAGAAAAATACAGAGAAATTGATAAATTACATAAAAGAAAAATGTGAATAGTTGGGATGTTGTGTTTCTAGAAATATATTTGAATATATTTTAACCATTCGTTTTTCTTTTCAACCCATTTTATGTAAGTGTTTTTTTCTGGAGTTCCCTTTCAAACATGCAAGTTGAGCATATGGTTGAAGAAACGGGGCAGGCTCCTTGGATATCTTTGCCTTCGTATTTCTTTTTCTCCTCCTAAGGACTACACGTTATCTTTTCACCTCCATAATTTGTGCAATTTCTTGGTCCAATTTGTGTGTATGCATAGCCTATTGCTTTGGTCCATACTCACATAATGTGGGTCTGTTGATTGTGTGATGAAGGGAACCAACTTTCGTTCATCCAAAGCTCCAAATCTTAAGCATGGTATTGGTGTGGATCAATGTTTTAATGTGTTGAGGTGTGAGGTGGGGCATTTCAAGTGATCAGAATGCGGCTTAAGCCTCGATACCTGGGGCATAAGCTGACCTTTTTTATAACAAATAATTACATTAAACAAGGATACATAAATGGAATAACAGTTTGGTTCTGTATGAGCCGTTTGATGAGTTAACTAGGGTAAACTAAGTTATATCTAGTCACAACATTCTTCAGTTGAAAAAGAAGGTTTCTTGATTTTTTTAGCAAGCAGTACGAGAGAGCTATACCAGCAAGCTAACAGCCACGAAGAAACCCAAAAAACAGGACACCACACCGAAGGAGAACTACAGACTAAAAAGGAGACAAGAACAAAAAAAGGACTAAAACTGCAAAACACAAAAGAGACTAGCAGCTTCTATTGATGAGGCATAGAGAGAGCTACTTCCTTCCAGTTCCTCACAATTTGGTCTAGTGAGTATCCATTAAATTGGTGATTGATTGACACCCAAGAAGTGACCGTGAACTTTGTTTTTTCCAATAAAGAATCCCCACTCTTGCATCTCCCTTCAAAGCACCTTGAATTTCTCTCCTTACATAAGTTCAGATCACTGCCATAAAAGATAATCTCCACATCTCCTTCTCCCTTGGATAGCCAGTTGGGGGTGTCCAAGCTAAGAACAGATCCAAAATGCAAATCGGAAAAACCCAGCTACACCCAAACAATTCGATCCCAGAGCTCCAAATTCAAAAGGGCCATCGTACAATTCAAAAACAAATGGTCCACCGATTCCTCTTCGCTCAAGCACATGGGACGACCATTTACTATTACCATACCTCTCTGCCTTAAATTATCCATAGTGAGAATTTTTTTCCGAAGAGCAAGCAAACTGAAAATCACAACTCTTGGTGGAGCCTTTATCTTCCAGATGAGATGAAGAGGACTTTTTACCTCCCTCCTTGTTATCGCCAAGAAGGACACCGAGAAAGAACCATCCCTAGAACAGTTCCACATCCTTGCATCCTCCCCCCATCTGTCCAATACTCCAATAGCCCTCATTCAAGAGGTTCAGAAGAGAAAGCAACTGCTGCTCCTCATGCTCTTTTAGATTTCTCCTTAAGACGGGCAGGGCACTGAACGTTTGCCTGGCCCGACCTCGATAAATAGCATTGAATCTTTGCCTCTTTATCCTCCACACATCTGTTAAGGTCTGGGAATTGGGGAGCAAGAGGCCGATCACCAACCCATCTGTCATGCCAAACTGATATCTTCTCTTCCGATTCAACTTTGTAATTAATGTGCTTCAAGAACATATCTTTGACGGAGAGGATACTCTTCCAACTGAAAGAGCAACTTTAGGTTTCTTTATTTTTTGAAATTACTAATTACCCCTCTTTTTTTTTTTTGTGGGGGGGGGGGGGGGACAAAAATGTGTCAACAAGGCATATGCCTCCCAACGTGAAGCATGACTGAAGTGCATGCTTCATCTGGGGTTTGTGCCTTAACTGTGCTTCATTTGATAAGGCATGCACTTTAAATGCAAGCATGCTTTAGATTTTGAGGTGCAGGGCGTTTTAAGGGAATCCTTACCCTGAGGTAAGCCTCAAGCCTCATACACTTGTTAAAAAAAAAAAACATTGGTACAGATCCCTAATTCTTGTGTTTATTTTTTCATTAACTTAACTGTTTATCTTATGTTTCTAAACTTGAAACTTAAATGAATCTTTATCATTAATGTCTTTGTGAAATAGGGTCTCAAAGAAATTAGTGGATTCTAGAAATGTTGGTTTACTTAATGAAATGTGTAGTGTGCTTTTGTGCGCACATGTGTCCTTGCATGTGCATGTATCATTAGGTTAAGAAGCACTCAGAATATACACAGTCCATTATGGTTATGGAAGTCTGATACAAAGATAAATATGCGCCAATATATATGGTATACCAATTCTATGTTTTTTCTAGTATTCTTTGAATTGTTGAACACCTTTTTTTTTAGGCTGGGGTGTGGGGGTTCGGAATTTACACCAGTACAGCTAATATGTATCGGTTTTTAGCCCAACTATATGGGTCTGATATTGATATTTAAATCCTCTATGAGGAAGTATAATGCTAGTTAGTTGTAGCTCAGCTGGTTAGGGACATGGGGGTGTGAGTAGATTGCATGAGTTCGAATGCCCATTGTAGCAAAAAGAAAAGAAAAAAGGGTGCTAACTCTTGATTGTCTCGTGTAAATGATTACTATTTTTGATCTGTCAATTATCAAGTTCCACTCTTTCCCCCTTCTGTTATGAAGACTTGGGTGCAATTTATAATCGGACGGCCTCAGTTAATGACGTATTCACTCCCAAGACAATATCTCCAAAGTTCAGAAGTGTAAAGTCCAAACAAATTCTTTTGTGGCTGTAGCCCAGAATCTTACCTCGTAGAGTCTTATTAGTTGGGGTTCCCTGATGTTTATGTATTTTCATGCAATGGTATGAAATGATGGTGGTCATGGAAAAGGGGTGTTTTCTCTCGAAAACATCGAATGCAGTGGTTTTGCGGCTGTTTTGGATTAAAAGAAACAGAAACTTAAGATGCAGAGAACGATTGATGGGTAATTTTGGAAGAGGTGATGAGTACTGCGAGTTACCTTGGTGTTTCTTTTTTATCCTTCCATACATCAAAGCTTAAGAGGGTGTTTGGAAACCATATATTTCTAATGGTTTTATTACATTATCTAGGAGATTAGAATATAATTCGACTGTGCCTAAAAAACAGGCGTTTGGCTAACTGAGGATGTATTTTAGACAATTTTCCAGTTTCTTGTAGAAACCATCATATTACATTATTCAAGAATATGATATATGAAGTAATCTTCCATACTAAAGAACATATAAGAGTTTTTGGTATCTCCATATTTGAGTTTATAATCTGTCATATATCATTGTGGTCCCACTATAACTTCCAACTTGGATGGTTTGCATTGTGATTACACACAATAACTAGGTCCCACTATGACCCATAACAGTAGGTTGGCCCATAGTTATTCGGAACAACATGTGTGCCTTATTATGATTACCAACATTTGGTGAGCCTCGCCATAATTTTTAATATTAGATGGCTCCCTTGGATGATGTTAGAATAATTTACTGAGAACGTAATGTAAATTAAATGTCAAATCAGTGGGTAAAGACAATCTTGTGTAAAAGAGAAGTATACTTTCGGTAAAGTAAAAATCCATTTGTTTTCAAGGGGGTAAAATAACTTAAGTGAAATGAGAAGTTAACAATTGGTAAAGTAACCAATCTACTTGTGTTTTATGAATTAAATTATTTTAGCAGCTTGGAAAGTAGAAGTACATTTTTTTTTGCAGTTGGGATTTTACCTTACTTATGTGCTGAACCAAACATGGGTAGACTTTACTTTTCCACTTCTTGTGATGAATCAAACATGGGTAAAAAAAAAAAAAAACAACTGTTGGGATTTCTTTTCCACAATCTTTACTTTACCTTATGAAACACAAACATTGCTTGAGCAGATTACTAAAACTAGGCGGGTCGTACAATTGCTACATTAGGTGGATTCCATCTTGAACACCGACATTAAGAGGGTTACATGCTATTACCAACACTAGATAGTGTAACTATAATTACTAGTTTATCATTATTAAATGAGTCCCTGAGAAGAGTCTAGTTTATCATTATCAGATGAGTCCCTCACGAGAGTCTACATTTTATGCATCATATTAAGTACCAATCATAGTAGCCAATTTTGTTCTGATCCTTGTTCCGGTTTGGTCCTATAGTGGAACATTCTGGTGTTCTAGTGAATTCTAGTGTTTTGTTCTGAAATAGACGCAAATGAAAAATGGAAAAAAAGAACCTAAAATTGAAAAAAAGTAAAAATTTGGCTAGGCCCATTTCCCATTAGAGTGGAAGTTGGCCATGGCTCTAATTCCTATGAGAGTGAAATTTGGCAATGGCTCTATTTCCTATTAGATGAGGGAACATTTTAGATTTTATTAGTGGGACCCACTATGTAGCCCAAATATCAATTGTATGAATAAAAAAGAATAGAAAAGAAAAGATAACTGCTCTATTTCCGATTAGGGGGCATTTGACCCTTAATATGGGGGGGGGGGGAAGAGAGAGAGAGAGAGAGAGCCATAAAAGGGGTTTCTCCTCTTAGTTGAGAGGTTAAGGGAAATGACCCTTATACCCCTCAAGCGAGTATGAGAAAACCTCATTTAGAGGGGGTAATTGACAAAGAAACTGAAAAAATGATTACCAAGTCGATTTCAATTGGAATTGGTCAGAGTGACTGGAACTGGTTGAAATGTGGCTGTATAACTATGGTACCAACACTAGATCGCTCTTTTAGTGATGCACTAACATTAAATGGATCCAATGATGATTCTGACAGCTATGGATCCCTCGATAATGTCGACCATTAGGTAAGGTACATATTGATAATCAGTATTAGGTGACCCCATGGTCGCTAACATTTGGTGGCTCCACTTTGATTTAACAACATCAAACATCTCATAATTTTTTTAACATTAATTGTCTGCCAATTCTCCACCTTTGGATGGGTCTCATGGCGATTGATTGATGGATCATATCACCATTACAAACAATAGATGGATTACATTGTGACGAGACTGTTTGGTTTTTTTCCTCATTGTGATTCTAAATATTAAATGAATAATACAACAATTGAAAACATTAGATGGGTCTTACTATGATTACCAACATCTATTGGGTCCAGGCAGAATTATCATCAAAGATGGGTCATATTATATTTTCATTATATGATTCGCATTTTAATTAACACCATTAGATGATTTCATTGTGATAGCTAGTTAATACGTCGATTAATAATTTCTATTTATCTTTCTAATTTTTTTAATTTATTATTTTTTTTAGAGAGAGAGAGAGAGAGAGAGAGAGAGAGAGGATTTCCCTATACACCAAAGCAATAAGTGGATATTAGAAATCATTTTGGGACCGACTAGTTGTTATCATGCAACTATGGGACCCACTAGTTGTTATCATGTTGGAGTCAATTAATAGTGGTAACTGAAGTGGGAATCCTCTAATGCAAAAAATATTGTGCCTATCTTTTGGTGGTGATACTGATGGACCCGCCCAATATTGGTAATCATAGTAGAACTTATCTAATGTTTTTAATTGTTATATTATTTAATTAATATCTGAAATCACAATTGATAGGCCAAATGGCTTTAATCACGCTAGAATCTACTTAACATTTGTGACAATGATGGGATCCATCCAGAGTTGGTAATCATGGTGGGACCCAATAAAAAATCAGGCCAAATGATAAAAATCATGAGATCCGTTTCATGTTGTTTAGCATGATGGCCCCTGCCAAATATTGGTAACAATAGCATTACACATCTGATAGCGAGTATCACGATATGCCCTATCTAATGCTGAACATCATTGACATCCATCTAATCTTTAAAGTCATTGTGGAAACCCACCTAGTATGTCATTTGTATGATCCACCTACATTAATAAACAGCAAAGGGCTTGTAAAATCAGGATAGGGCTCACCAAATATTTGTAATCATGATAGGACCTATGTAATATTTTGTAATAACTGCGGGACTGATATAAAGTTGGGAGTCATAATGAGATCCATTTATTGCTTGCAATCACAATAAGAACAATCAATGTTGGAAATTATAGTGAGACCACCATGATAGATTGTTGCTCATGATATGAAGATTTGTCAAAACTCTTCATTGTGTTTTGATAGAATTTTTTGACAAAGGATTTTTGTCAACACTCAACATCATATCCTTAAATAATGTATTATGAAGATTTTAACAAGAAAGAGGAATATTGTAGGTTATATACTTTGTTAGCCAAGCACCATGATATACTATGTTGTTTCCAAACACCCACTTGTCTTTAGAAGTAAATGCTGCTTTTCGTCATATACCAAGAGAAGCTATTGTTTTCGTGGTTAAGATGGCAAAAGAGGGAGTCAATTGGATGGAGTTGTTGCTTGTGTAATTGTTTAGTTAAGACGGATTTGCTTTCATTGTATAATGATAGTCCACTTGAGATGATATCATGTCACTAAACTTTGCAAGTCAAATGGTAAGACCTGACTCCATGTGGAT
Organism: Umbellularia californica; assembly: GCA_028538565.1. Classification (NCBI taxonomy): domain Eukaryota; kingdom Viridiplantae; phylum Streptophyta; class Magnoliopsida; order Laurales; family Lauraceae; genus Umbellularia; species Umbellularia californica. The sequence goes on from JAPQWN010000002.1 coordinate 4,715,353, forward strand.
GCCTCCCCTTTTGAGGATCCTTAAGTTGCTCTTTTGGCCTTTGGAGTAGGATTTGGTTCCAGTTCGCTATTCCAAAGCCACTGTTTCTATGATGTGTAATCTTTTTGGTTGGTCCATTCGGAGAAAGAGGGGAGGACTACAAACGAACTGGAAATCCAGGCATGATTTATATTAAAAGCAAGCTTCCTTAACCAGATTATGATCTTGTGAATGGAGCATGGATGAAAAAAGCGGCTGATACGTAGCGTAATGGCCGATAAATGGGGGCCGCTACGCTACTTTGAATTTATCGCTGTTCACAACCGTATTAACCCGTAGCTGCTGATACATTCCCGTAGCGGCCGCTACAGCCGTTATTTTAGTGTAGCGCCCGCTACGATTCGGCTGCGGATAAAAAAGAAGAAAAAACACCAGAGAGATCAGACATTGTTGTAGAAAAAGCAACGAAAGAAAAAGGAAAGTACTGACCTGTTTCTTCTTCCTTAGTAGCATGCAGAACTGAAATGTTAAAAAAAAAAAAGAAGGAAAACTCTATTTGACTGGAAGATGAAGAAACGTAAAAAAAAAAAAAAAGAAAAAAAAAGAAAAAAAAGAAAAAAAAAAAAGACAGCTGATGGAGAAAGGTACCTGGAACTGGAAGCAGTAGCAATAGCAAGCCGCAACGCAGCAGCAACCGGCACCAGCGGAGCAGCAGCAGCACCACCTAGGCAGCGCCGCAGCACACGCCACCGTCTCCTCATTTCTTTTTCTTCTTTTCTTTCTTCTGTTTTCCTTCCCCTCTTCTTCTGTTCTTTCTTCCTCTTTTCTCGATCCTTCTGTTTCGGGAGAAGAAATAGGGCAACAAAAGCCCTCTTTTGGTCCCTCCTTTATTTAGCTAGTAGGGTAAATAAAAATGGGCTCCTCACCTTATGAAAGGTATGACTAAAGATTAAATGGGTCCACAGTGGCTTACCTTATGAAAGTTATAAATAAAAATCAATTGGCCCCTCAGAAAAAATAAAGCTGATGCACCGAATGTTATTACCATTTGGTGGGCTCCACAATGGGTCCCAAATATTAAAATAAAAAACAATCATGGCTTACCCTAATAAATAAAAATTAGGGGCTTAGCAAAATTTTACTCTAATTAGACATAGAGACCAATCAAATTTCACTTTAACTGGAAATAGGGCCATGGCCAAAATCACACTAATTGAAGATAGGCTCTAGCAAAATTTTCTCTAATAGGAAATAGGGCCCGACCAAATTTCATTTTAATAGGAAATAGGACTCTAACCAAATTTCGCTCTAATGGGAAATACTAAATAGTGGCCCAAATTAATTTTTCTCTGATAGGAAATAGGGCCTTGGTCAAAGTTTTCTTCAACAGAAAATTTTAAGCTATATATATACATTTCAACATACAACTCAGAAATGTGATATTCTAAGCAATGACGGTGATAATATTTTGATGACATTGTTTGATTACAAACATGAATACATGTGAAAAAAATGATTATTCCTACCATTTTCTATTCATACATCGATACAGGACCTTGTACAATGAGCGGACCGCTACGCCCCCTTATCTTAGTTACTTTTGCAAAAATAAAAATAAAAATACATTTTCTATCATTTTCTAATATTTTGGATTTCTTATGATTTTTTCAAATTTTTGGCACATTTTTTTTTTTCAAAACGCACCGCTATGCCACTATGTAGCGCCCACTTCGTAGCGTCAGCCCGCCGCTTCTGCTATTTTCATCCCTGGAATGGAGTAGCCTCTTACACACAGGCTGGATCTTTTAAAGGATTCAGTTTCTAATATGTAACTTATTTGGTGGAAATAGAATGATCTGTCATTTTCTCCTCGTCCCATAAACATTATTTTCTAGGGAAGCTAACATGAAGGAGGTTGGTCTTGCCAAAAAGATGGTATAAGGTGTTGATAATGATGAGTTGATGACAGTGATGAAAATAGAGGGACACTTCCACAAAAAAAGTGAAGTCTCATCACTATCTTTTATTAAGTAAATATAATTTAAATGCTTAGAATTGTTCAATCATGGTTGTCTTAGGGTCATACTACATCCTCAAAGTGTCAACAGTATGGATTACATTACTGTATGCTACACTTATGGTGTATGCTGCCACAAAGTTTTGTTGTATAATAAACTCTAACATCAAAGTCTATCTCTATTATATATATGCTTTATCTAACTTCCTTGGTATTTAAAAACTGACGCACACAAAAGTACAGGAAAATAATATATGATAGAATATGATCTTTTATTTTCTAAACTTAAGAATCCCGCTTGTTTGGCAACCCAAGAAAAGTAAGAATTAGAAAGGTAAATATTTTCTTCCCCTCACCCCGTTCCTCTCTCCTCTTTAAAACCCTAGAAAATATTCTACAAGATAAAAATCTCTCAAAATGCAAGCTTTAAAAAATATTTCACCTTTTGCCCTATCCTAGGGAATGCACTAGTTAGGACGACGGTGACAATGATGGTGGTGGTGGCGGCCGTGGTGTAATGCCGATGACAACGATGATGTTGGTGGTGGCGACAATGATTTTGATGACGGTGTCCCTCGTTATTATCAAGAAGGAAATTTTACCCCAATCGAATCTTTTCCTACCATCAGATTGATAATGTGCAAAGCATATGATTTGAATTTTTTTTTAAATTTTAACAACATATTATAGACGCGATCAATATTTTGGTGGAGTGTACTACTAATTAGAGTGAAACAATGATAGAACAATATGGGAAAGTGAATTTGAGTGGTTTGGATTCAAAGGTTGGCCCGATGATGATGACGGCAATGACAGTGTTTGTGGTGATGACGACAATGACGATGATGATGGTGGTGGTGATGGTATCCCACCTTGTTTTATATCAAGGAAATTGTTACCCCTACCAAAGTTATGCCCACTGTCACATTGATTGGTGATGTGTAAAACATATTATTTGAGTTTTTTTTTTTTTTTTTCTTATCTTAATCATGTGTTGTCATCAATCTTATGGTGGGGCATAAGACTAATTTGGGTGAAATTATCATTAATGGTAGAGCAATGTGGGAAAGTAAATTTGAGTGGTTCGGATTTTAAAAGGTGGGCTTCGTTAATGGATCCGAAGATACAAAATATGCTCAAAGGCCTACTCTAATCAAGAACTTTAAAATGCTTGTCATCTCAAAACCTTTTTTCTCAACCTATATTATAATATGTGCAATTGCCAAACGACAAAGATATTACAATATTGTAAATTTACACTATTCTATTCAATAATATCTTATTCTTGCAATATAAATCTGTAGGAATTTCTTTCTGTAGAATGGGAAAATTTGACTACTTAATTAGTTATCCAATGTTCCCAATGTTATTTGCTGATTTATGTGCCTTTTTATCTTTTTCTCCTCTCTTTTCTTTCTGAACCAATTGATGCATTCCTTTTTGTTGATTTGTGCTTTGTATGTGCAGATTGTTGATAGGCCAACACAGGGTCACATCTTTTTGTCCCGAGAATATGTGCAGCCTCAATGGGTTTTTGACTGTGTGAATGCGCGGATCATTTTGCCAACAGACAGCTACATGGTTGGAAGGTGATAGTTAATTATAAGTGTTTCCTTTGTAGTATTATAAGCCCCAACAATGCCCATTTCAAAAGAAGAAGTTTGATGATGGGATCCTGCATTCCTACCTCTCCCATAGGAAATTGAAATCCTCTCTATCTAGGAAAGTCCATTTTTTCCCTTCTCTGTGGGGACAGTAACAACCAAATAGTGGGCTACACAGAAACTCAGAGCAGTTTTCCTCTGTGTCACAGAAATCCTCTCATTGCACAAATGGACCCTTATTTTTTTATTTTTTATTTTTTAAACCATCCCTCTCAGGATCCTGATTAAGACCCCTTAAGGGATGAACTTATGTGATCTCACTTTACGGAAGGAGACTCCTGCTTTCCAACTTTTATCTTACTCTTCCATTCTGTCATTATGAACGCAATTGTTGAGAAGAGATATTGCATGATCACAGCCCTCATCAGAATATTCATTCTTCCGAACATTATATATCCTCCTAGTGTCATAAATCATGTTCTCATTGTCATCTGTACAAAAACCATCCTCTCTATCATGAAAATCACCCCCTCCTTTCAGCAAAAATATCTAATAAATTTCGAATAATTTGTCTACACGTATCATGTGCTATGTATATGGAAGAATTCCATTCTTACGCATGTACAAAGATATCTTACTTTCTTGTTTGTAGTCTATAGACAGGTATTGTGAGCAACTAGTCTTAACTTGGATGCAGTTTGTTAGTGAGGAGTGTTGGTAAAACTCCTTTAGTTAACCCCAGATTTATAGGAAAAGCTTCTTATGATGATACTTCGTGGTTTAAGAGGTTCATACTTAGTAGTAAAAGGAGTGGCTATGAGGAGTTCTTGACTTATGCCCAGTCTTTATAATTCCAAAAAGAAAAGGTTCGTCATAAATTGGCATTGTGGGTATATTAGCCAACATTGAGCCATTATTTGGAGTTGTTTCAGAGTGGCTATGAGGGATTGAGCAGAATTGATAGATTGGGTGAAAGTTCAAGAGAAGGTTTAGGTATTTCTGCATTAGATTTAAATTTTTTTCTTCTACGTGCGGGGGTGAAATGTTGGAAGATTCAGAGTATATATGATATTACTGATTTGATTTTGGTCTTTTAGCCTTATTATGCTTATTGTTTTTGTACATTATTCTCTTTAATATAAACAGTCTGTTGTCTTTTCCAAAAGAAAAGAAAGATGATGATGAAACCAGTTTGCTGCTCGAATTGAGTCCAACCAAAAGCAGTCGGTTCAAGCCCAAACTGCCTGCTTGCTTAAGAAATCACTCAAACTGTGTAATCGGTATTAACTAGGCTCACTTGTCCAGGCCTAAAATGCTTCAGTTTTATGTGTGTTTTGGTCAAAGTTAAATGAAATTAGGAGTTAATATATATTTTTCACGATACTTATCCATTTATCATTTCTCAATTTCTTTTCCTGTATATGTTTCTTTTGTCAAGCCAAACAGATATTTTAACAGGTTCTTCTTTCGTATTGATTTAAAGAAGCAGCTGCTGAATATGCAGTTTATGTTACCATTATGAGACATGTTTTTAGAATTGAAAGAGCACATGTTCTTATACATTGTGATAAATTCAATTTTATTTATCTTAATATTTTTTTTCTTGTTGTGTCACATAGGGTACCTCCGCCACACTTATCGCCTTTCGTTGACAATGAGGCAGAAGGCTACGTTCCAGAGTATGCTGAGACAATTAAACGCTTGCAAGCTGCAGCGAAAAAACAGCTTCTTCCTATGCCCGGCATGGATAATCGTGATTTGGATGATGCACAAAATCTGCTTGTTGAAGGTATTATTGATCGGACTGAAGCCAACGAAGCTGCTGAAAGGAAGCGAAAGGTATAATGTACAATTTCAGTTGATGTCTAATCATTTAGCAAAACATGTATCCTCTTGGGTGTTTATTTATTTTTGATGGACAAGCATATTTTTCTTTTGGGAAGGAACCTATATTTACAGTATGATGTTGGACACTGATGGCACAATTTAAGAATCTTTGAGCCATGTCTAATGAAGTTATTACAGTCCTGAAATACTGGTTTATGTGGACAAGCTAGTAAGAGCTTCACAACATTTAACAGGCATTATTTGTATGTCATCTAGTGTTAAGCTTTATGTTTAGATCATCATAATGTTGTGCTTCGTGAGACTGAAATTTTTGACATATAGTATTGATCTCTGCCAATTATTGTAATTTGGATGGAGGACATTTTGCAAGAGTCTGCTTTCCATCCTAATCTAGTTTGAGACACTTATCCTTGCATCATTCAGGAGAAAAAAAAAAAGAGAGAAGATATTCACCCCTGTAAATAAATAACTCCAGTGGAGATGTGACAACTATAAATGGTGTTTGCAGATGGCGATACGTGAGAAGCAGTACCATGATGAGCTGAAACTGGAGCTCCAAGGGATCACATATTCTGCCGCTTTGTCAAATAAGGATGTCCAAAGCTCTGTGGAAGATACGGTGGTGGATGCTTCTTTCCCAGATCCAGAACAAATTCTAGAGGACACACGCAACATGTCTCAGGTTGTGATGTCACGTAGGAAGAGGAAGCTTTATGGAGCAATGCAGGTACTTTTCATTCTCATCTTTTTAATTTGTTATTTGATTTTCCATCTGTTGTTTCATCGAAATGGTATTTGCTAAGCCAGTTTTATTTGAATCTTAGTAATGACTAATTATCTATTGCACCTGTCAAGTTGACGGTTTTATCACCACTCTCTGTGACATGCTGAGTACATGAGTCTGGTTTTGCCTTAAGTTCCAAGTGCATGCTGAAAGAGTTTGCGGGACAATCACTTTGGTTCTTTGTGGGTTCAATGAAGGAGACCTGGTTGTGAGTCCCTTGACAAGCAGCCCCATCTGCCCATTGGGCTGGCTGTAGCATTGGGGCACATATCACAGGCTCTTCCGCTTTGGCTGCCAGTGGGGTAGTGTCTGTTGAGTCATTTTTGACCTTCACCTCATTCCTTCCTTCCATAGGAGTTAAATTTCTTCCATTCAATCACCATTTTTTATTAATTTAGTTGCCTTGCTTTCTTCAGACTTTCGTGTGTTTTAAGCGTCCCACTTCCAGTCATTCCTTCTCCATGCATCGTCATGCCTTTGCTTGCACTGGTCCTAGTCCTAGAAAAAGTAGGGGTTGGCATGAGATAGGCAATTGGCTGTAAGAACTCACCAATTCAAATTTTGAGTCTACTGCATTGACAGGATAAAAGTTGCAGCTGATGATGGTGCTTTTAAGTTGTTACGACTTACGATATTTATTTATTTTGCACTAGTGTTCCATCAAGTGATTGGTGATGACTGTTGAAGTTTATTTATCTAATCTTCATAATTGGCATTTCAACAAAATCTTTGCTAGTGTTCAACCACTGGGTGATCACAGTTGATTTTATACCATACTAGCTTTCTTCTTGTTGCCAAATCATCTCCAAATCATGCAAATTGGATCGACGAGTATTGCTAGGAATTGCCAGAAACCTAATGATAAAATTATTATTTCTTCATTTCAGTTTGGCGAGGGTCGGAAACGAGCGCAGGTCAATCTTTTCAAAGAACGGAAGAAAAAAGCCGACCAAGCCAGCAAATTATCTGGGTAACTGTGCGCCTCTCATTGTTACTCGATCATCATCATTATTTAGGCTGTGGGAATGGCATAAGCGTTTGCTCCATATTTCCTTAATGTAACTGTTACAAAGGGGCTAATTAGGTTTCTGATCGGCAGAAGATTTAGGCATGAGTGTAAAGATGGTTTTATCCTGATTTTATTTTGGCTTTATCATCATACGACTTGACATTTCCTTTCAAATTTTTTGATGTAACAGCTTTTGCTAAGCTTAAGTTCTCTGCTCTCTCTCTACATTTCCTTTCAAATTTTTAATGTATAACCAGATTTTGCTAAAGTTAATCTCTCTCTCTCTCTCTCTCTCTCTCTCTCTCTCCTGCTTGTGGTAGGAACTGGAGTCTATGGTTAATTAGGGCATTCTAGGGGTTGAGGAAAAAAAAGGAAATATTTTCACATTGCCATGATCTTTTAGCCTATGTTATTGAAACCTTGTAATATCATAACAAATTCTCCAAAATACCACTTTTTTTTTTTTAAATAGAGGGACTCACCCATGATAAATCCAGTGACGCTAACCTGGTCTCTTTCAATTGGCACTGATTTTAATTTGACACCGATTAAGCATCAATAATGGATTTTATAATAATTAAGTTTACACAATTCATAGCTACCTATTCTAATCACCAGGGTCATTTTATAAGATAGTATGAGCCTCTTTTCATGGCCCTCAACTATCATCATACATGGTTTGATTGAAAGGTACCATTGGTGTGAGGATTGGCAAGGAAGTCATTCTCAGAGGTTGGGTATAGAGTTGTATCATTTCCTTGTCCATCCAACTTGATTAGACACCTAACCAAACCAAGCCTTTTCCCACCAGGTGGGGTCGGCTATATGGATTTGACGACGCCAATCAAATCTGTTTAGAGCCATGTCCTCCGTTAGATCCATGTAGGTAAGGTTATGTTTAATAGTTTCTTTCTAACTTCTCTTAGGTCTCCCTCTCCTACTCCTAGCAATCTCCATGCTTTCACACCTTTTAACAGGTGCTTCCGTTGGATGCCTTCTAACATAGCTGAACTATCTTAGTCGATTTTCTCTCATTTTATCTTCAATTGGTGCTATTTCTACTTTGTTCCTAATCTCCTCATTCCTAATTCTATCTTTCCTTGTGATCCCGCACTCCATCTTAGCATTCTCATCTCCGCAACTTCTATCTTCTTAATATGATTTTGCTTTACTGTCCAACACACTGATCCGTATAACAATACTGGTCTTACCGCCACTTTATAATACTTTCCTTTAACCTTGAGGGTGACTTTCCGATCACATAAAACCCCCGAAGTACTCCTCCATTTGGTCCACCCAGCCTGAATCCTGTGACTTACATCAGTATCAATCCCTCTATCCCGTTGCACTATCGATCCAAAGTACCTAAAATTTTCTTTCTCTACCATCTTTTAATTTGATTTGATTTGACACCTAACCATGTCCATTTAATTTGATTCTCTCTCTTTCATCCAGTGAGGTATTTCACATGGAATGTATGGGACGTGGTGAAATTTCTGAAGTTCTATCATCAAGTGGGCCCCACCTTCAAGAGTGTTTTGTGTATTATCGGTTTCCAAATCCAAATCCATTTCCAGCCTGATGTTATCTTGGTCTGGGTCCATCCACCACATTAAACCTTTTACCCCCCCCCTGTTTGGCAATTTACTACTAAAACAAAAATAATGTAAAGCATCAGATAAAGAAAGAAAAAAAATACAAGGGGATTGCAATGATATTTTCTCTTTAGTTGATTGGTGGTAGGGAATTTTTTTATTTTTTGTATAAAGTGAGTATTTTTTGTCATTTAGCAGGGAAAGGAGGTTGGTTTTTTACTTTTGTTTTTTTATAAAAGAGAGAGAGTTCTGAAGATGTGTGTGTACTTTTGATTTTACTTGTTGTTTGAAAAATATAGAAACTTTACGTTACTTTTACAAACCTAATAAATTGTCAAACGAAAGCTTAAATAATCTCTTGTTGGAACCCATTTTACCACGAATTCTTAGAAATTGGATTCCATATAAAGTAACGGGTTCAAAATGACATTTGTTAATTATCATGGATCAGTTTCATTGGTTTAAAGGGATGTTTATTTGGGAAAAATCTTATTTTAGTGAGTTGTGCTCTACCGAGCAATTGAAGTTCTTTGTTGGATTGTTAGCTTCAATAAATCCAGTCCTTTAAAAGTTATGATTTTATATTTAAAAAAAGAAAAAGATTATTTGATGCTTATTTTCGAAAATTGGCTTATAATCATCAGCTTTATCCATTTATGGCATAAATCGCATGTCCTCAATTCCTATGTATTGAAATGCAAATAAACATGGCCTTTCAATTTATTCAAATTTAAGCCTTCTAAAAAAGTCCGGATGTACTACATGCTTATAAATGAGGGATAACATTTTGAGAATTCAAAATCCTCACTAACCTGAATTCTATAAATTCTAAGAAACAAACTGACCCTCTGATCCAAAACATCTTTTTACATAGAAAAGTTTCACATATTTAGGGGATGTAGCCAATTTACAGGAAAAAGGCAAGAGCCAAGAGTGTTAGGGGAGAAAAAGGTGGGGCCAATCCAGTCAAACAGCTGTACATGTAGTTGAGTACTGGGCTTGACTTTGAAAACTAATTACATATTTGATTACTTAATAAGAGAACGCACGGCTAGGATGAACTGATCAATGCAATTCATGTTGGGCCCACTGAACCAAGTGGCTAAAAGACACAAGTGGAGATAACGTATAGCAAGAGGCAATGACGAAATAGTCAAAGTTGCAAATTTGCATCCACCAATTGGACGGCTAGAGTGTAGTGATGAATGCAGATCCATCACATCAATGCCATATAGTGATGTGGGGCCCATTGAATCTAAATCTCTGTAAATTGCAATGGACAGCATTTACTAGTGCGGGTCACATGGAGGGTGGGGAGAGTGGGGCCCACATAAGACTGAGAGGCCCATGCTGTGCTTTCACACATTCAATACACATCCGTATTTCAGTTGAATTTCAATTTAGTGCAGACGGTTTCAATAATTTCTGGTCACCTGCTTCACCCACCCGGTCTCATCACACAACTCTTAACCATGAAAATTGCATGCTCTCACGCACCATGATGATACATGCTCATGCAAATGCTGTGGAACTAAAGATGACAGAGCCAAGATCCCTTTCAAGTAACAAACCGTGAATTTTGGACAGCACCTTTTCATTCATTAGATGTCTGCTTGTGAAAATGTTCCTGTAAACATGCATATTGTTTGCAGTCAAACATGCATGGATGGTTATTTTTGTTTGTATTCATTTACATATCACATTTAAATACCATTTTATTGAAATAGACACCGCTACACTATATATCCTCTCCAAAGGTGGTATAGGCTTTTAACTTCAAAATATCTTATGGGCTTCCGAGTTTTAATTTGAACCGTTCAAATTATTTGTTATCTAATTAAATTTCCAAACGTTCAAATTCTCGTCTTAAACATTATATATTTGAGTTATATGAGGATTTTATACATGTAACCTAAACCGTTTTAACATTTAGTCGTATAAAAATGATGCTTCAAAGCAATCAATCATGGTAATACATTTCACTTGTGTAAATGGAATTTTTCACATCGAATGTATAAAATACAAAACCACCTAAATCTAAACAGTTAGATGCATATTTCATAATAAGATTCAACCAAATATATGCAAGGTGATAAACTTCTTCTTTAACTTTTTTTAGCTGCTGAATGTGAGTGTAACCAGATATCACTCTCATCACCATCATTGAAACAAAAATGATAAAAAAAAAAAAAGTGATTTGACTTACTATTGCACTAATCAATTTATACATTAGCCGCTACGATTAAATTGATATATATTGGCATTCATTCATTAGTGAGTTAAGAATTCATCTCAAGAATCAAATGAATGGTTTGAAATAAATTGTGGTCAACGGTCAAGATCCGGGCCCATTAACTAAATTGTAAACATGTGCACTTGTCCATTGGAATCCATATATGAACGGTCAAGATTAATCTATAGGATCTAATTGCACAGGTCTTGTGCGTATGTAGGGATTTCGGTGCACTCTCGGATCCGAAATGTTTTTAAGCAAAGAAGCTCACCAAGATCTTCCTAACTCATTAAAAACCGTTCGATATCACTTCTTCTTCGGTACTTTCAATGCTCTGCTTCCCATTCTCTACCTTCTTCGATTAAAGTTCCAATCTTTCCAATCGAAACGGTTACCAAATCCAATAACTTCAACTGGGTTTCTCTATTTAATCCCAAGAAAGAAAACCCATTGCTCAGATTCAGCTCTCTCAGTTCCATCACAGAGAAAAGGTGATGGGTTTCCCCTTAGTTGAGCAGCTCAAATCCCAGCCTTCTTGGGTTGTTCTGCTCTTATCTCTTGGATTCCTCTCTTTTTTCAAGTTCTCCATCTCTTTCCTGAAATGGGTCTACATTAGTTTCCTCAGACCTGAGAAGAATCTCAAGAAATATGGCTCTTGGGCTCTTGTCACAGGTCCTACAGATGGCATTGGAAAGGGCTTCGCTTTCCAATTGGCGAGAAAGGGCTTGAATTTGTTGTTGGTGGGTCGGAACCCAGATAAGCTGAAGGAGGTTTCGGATGCGATTCAGGCCAAATATGGGAAGACCCAGATCAAGAACGTGGTTGTGGACTTTTCGGGTGATCTCAATGAAGGGATAAAGAGGATAGAGGAGGCGATTGAAGGGATTGATGTTGGGGTTTTGATCAATAATGTTGGGGTTTCGTACCCGTATGCAAGGTTCTTCCATGAGGTGGATGAAGGTCTGTTGATGAATTTGATAAAGGTCAATGTTGAAGGGACGACTAGGGTTACGAAGGCGGTTTTGCCAGGGATGCTTAAGAGGAAGAAAGGCGCGATCGTGAATATTGGTTCTGGTGCTGCCATTGTTATACCCTCAGATCCTCTTTATGCTGTTTATGCAGCCACCAAAGCGTAAGTGATTCTTCTTTTTCTTTTTCTTTTTTGTTGTTACTTTACTTGTTTGTTTGGTTGTTTGAAACATTGGGTAATTTTAGTTTGATTGGTTATGGAGTGAGTGGAAACAGTTGAAAGTGCCTACCTATTAAAAAAAAAAAAGAGTTGACAGTGCTTATTTTATGATAATATTTCTTTTAATCGTATATTTGATGATAAGATATGAAGTGGTAGTGCTCACAAAGTCACTCCAAAGGCTTATAAGATGATGATGATGGTGAGATAAAAAGTGTTTATTGGAAGCTAATTCATGGAGACACAAGCGATCAGCTGAGTAATATAGCTTACTCTAAATTGTGAGTGGTAGCCTTGGGTGGGGCGCATAAGGATGGATGGTCATGGATAAGGTTTTTGTTAGATTAGGGGTGTTGGCCATGATACATGTGGGGCCCATGTGGTTCCTCCCTCATCCTAATCCTGAGAGGAGCTTGGTTTAGTTCCAACTTGGGTTTGTGGTATAAACAATTCCTTTCCCAATCAGAGATAAAGAGAACTCATCCTTGATCTGATCTAACAAGGCTCTTAGATACCCTCCAAGAGGGTGATTAGGGCCCATTTCTAATCAATCCAGCGAGTAATAGAAAGATCACCTCGATTATGCTTGATTGGATCGCACAAAGTCGCAGGTCTACAGCCACAGCAAACCCATCTGGGACTAGCTACAGTATGTCTGCGATTTTTTGTTACCCATGTGGGACTAGCAGGTTGGGTGAAAATTCAAGGCCTTGTGACCTTTCTAACAGTTAATTTATGACCTCTAAACTCAATGGTAATGAGGATACAATTTTTCTTTTGATTGAAAATCTGAAGGTGAATACAATACACCCGATGTGAGTGTCAACTGTCAAATTAGCTATGCAGGCCTGAAGAACCAAGACTTTTTTATACCTTCTTTTATGGCCATCTTTAGCAAATCAGATGCATAAACCATGTATTGTTCTTCAATCTTCAGGGGATAGTGGAACATCCATGTGAATTGTGTACATTATGGTATATCTCAATTCCATGTGCAATCTTGCAACAATTAAGCAAGTGTACAAATGGGATGATGTGGTCAGCTATCACAGGATAAACACACAGAGTCTTGGGTCTTGTATTTGTATCCCTGGTCAATGATTTGGATAACCAAAGCATTGTCCTCACAAACTCAAGATGAAGGACACTGTATGACTGGGAAGATCATATAATTTGATATAGACAAAATAATGAATCTTAATTATGTTGCTTCAAGTTGTTCTTTGTCACTTACAGTTGTTCTTCATTTCTGCCTTACTGTTGTTTAAGATTTAATAATGGGTTATTTGTGTGTGTGTGTGGTTTTTTTTTTTTTTTTTTTTCTAGTTACATCGATCAGTTTTCAAGATCCCTCTATGTCGAGTACAAGAAAAGTGGGATCGATGTGCAATGTCAGGTATGTTTTTATTTTCACTTCACTCTTACTTGGTGTTTTAACTGGCTTTTCTTTCATCCTGATTAATTTACCTACAGTTTTAGGTTAGGAATTGTCTTGTTTTGTCTATTAAAAAAAATTTTCTTGTTTTGTCATCACTTGGGGCCAGTTTGCATTGCAATGCAAGATAGGATAAGGCCATGCGCTTACTATATGGGACTCATTGGCCACATCACACTAATCCATCTCTCGTGGTTTATGTTGTCATACAAACTGCTAATGTTTTAACTTTCAACACTTCTGTCCTGCTCATCTTTCTTAGCTGCTAACATATGCATCTTTCCTGCATTTGCCCTTCAGATGGTGTTCTAATTGTATCGGGTGGTTTGCTTTCTTTTTTGTCCATTCTATATTTCTTGCCAATATAAGAGTGCAAACTGATACAAAGAGAAATTTAAATGTTCTAATGAGACAAGTGTTAATAGAGGTGATTAGTTGGTCTGTTTTCATTCAGGTTATAAACAGAAATATGTGAATCAATGGTTTTGTGCTTATCTATTTATGATTATGTTTGTCATTAGCTATACACTACATCAACACCAACACCAACACTTTTCAAGGCCTGAATGTTGGGACATCTGTTTATTGGCAAAGGAACTCCTTTTAGCTACTAGCAAAATATAAGGCAACAAAGGTTGCACTTTGGCCTTTATATCTTATAAACTAACAATTATATCAGCAATCCTTGGAAAACAAGATAAAAAATAAAATGAAAACCCAGAAGATTCACCAATCACCACTCTTATGGAAATCTCAAGGTCACCTGTTCCACCATGATTTTGAGAAAATTATGAAGCTGCTATCGCCCTAATTTGTTTAGTTCTCAAATGAGCAGTCACAAGCATGGAAACTCATTTCCTTGTCGTGCCTGCATTTCTCACTTCTCATTCCCATGTTTAAAGTGAACTGAACTAATGAACAAGAGCGAACCAAAACAAAAGAGAGAAATAAAGCAATAAGTACAGAAGCCAACCTCTGTCAAACCAAGTTTTTACTAAAGCTATGAATTGTGAATCCTGTACTTGAAATAGGTGAGCTGTTGAATCGAGTAATTAACCCCAGCCTGTAATCCATCGTTTCTTTCATTCTTCATTGATCTCCTTTTCTTCCACTGATTGATTTGAATAGTGCTGTACAACCATTCAAAAGAAAGAATGAAGAAGTTCAAAAAAAGAATAGAATATGATGGCTGTTGCTGTGATTAATGAAAACACTAGTAATGAATTCTGTAAGGGAAAAGCAGAATTGACAGTGCCAAGAAACTTTCTTGTAAAACGGTGCCAAATCTCAAGTGCATTGAGCATTTGGTCTAACAGTTTGTTATCCATTAGGCTTTCTTTTTTGCAGTGTGGAAATTGAAGACAACATTAGGTAGGTTAGTTTTCTGTTCCAAGGCAATGTTGGCAATCTTGGCAGTATGCTGAGTTGCATAAATCTGACATTGGTACAGGGTTCCCGATTCTGCAACATTGTATTCATGGATTTGGTGTTTTATTTAATAAAATTTTCTACTTAAATAAAGCATGCCAGGTAAATACCAATATACTTAATGTCCAAATCTAACTCTAAATTATCAGCTAATGAACAATTTGTTATTTAATTTAGACTTTAAAAGAAAGAAAAACTTACTAATTTTTCATCAATTGCAAAGTACTGTTTAAACAAGCACTAGAAGAATCTGTGTCTATTATGAAGAATCCAACATGGAGTTGTGAAGAATCCCACAAGAACTGGTATTGATATGCTATGTAGTCCTTGTTTAGAGTAGGGTACCCTCTTTTGAGGATGACAAAATCCTAGTCACTTGCGGTTGTGGGACCCACTTGGAAGCGCTCAAATCATAGGAGGATAGGTTGATGGAAAGGTCTCATTGTGGAAATGTTCTGCCATGGATATGATTTTGGGCAAAAATCATCTCAATCAATTCATCACAACCATTGATTTAGGGCTTTAAAGTTTAACAGCTCCTTAAGCTACACTTTTTATGAAATTCTATCTTACAGTGAGTATAATTTGGATTAGTGCAAATGAGGATGAGTGCCAATTCATGGGGTTAGTGAGTGTGAGGGGTTGGATTTTTACAAAGCGTCCCAAGTGGTGGCAATAAAAACTTCTCTCTCATGAGAGGGTTTTCCACTAGAGTAGCATAGCCAATTAGATTTAGACAGAAAAGGCCTGGAAACTGCATCCCACCTACCGTGCGACCCAACTCAACAGACATGCCAAGCTTGCAGTGTAAATTCCCTAGTTTTCAGTTATCTGGTCGGTCTAGCAATCTATATGTAAAAATCTATACATCTGCTAATATATACAAATATGTATAATTTTATTTTCTTATGATCTAATTGACATGATTTGTTTATTTGATACAGGTCCCATTGTATGTGGCAACAAAGATGGCCTCAATCAAGCGATCTTCCTTCTTTGTACCATCGACTGATGGTTATGCCCGTGCTGGCATCCGGTCGATTGGCTATGAACCACGATGCACCCCTTACTGGCCGCATTCTTTCCTGTGGGGTCTACTTTACCAGTTACCGGAGGCTCCTATTGATACATGGCGTCTGGGCTTCTGTCTTGGAATTAGGAAGAAGGGCCAGCAGAAAGACTCAGCTAGAAAGAAAGAGTGAATACTCGTTTGTTCTAATGTTTTCACTGTCAAACTATTTCAATGGTAGCGTCTGTCTTGCAACTTGTAACTTTAGAAACTTTTGTTTCCTTTTAATTTGTTTTTCTTCTGTTCTTCTACATTTAGGCATTTAAATTATCATGCTTCTCTTATGTGTAATTGGTTTTTGTTGGTTTCTAGTGGGTATTGAGTTTTTGGATATCTAAGCGATGCCTTTTTACGTAAGGGACTATAAGTGATGCCTTTCCATCTACATATCCACCTTAGACCAGTCTCATTCTTTATTACTCCTTTTATTAAAACCCCTTTTCTCCTTTTCAAGGGATTCCCAATTATTCAATGTGAAGCAGGTTAATAGGCCATAAGCAATTTGTGTTTGTGTGTCCTGGAGGCTATTTGGTTCCGGAAATCCATATAAACTGCTTTCAGTAAAAAGCCTAGCAACTTGAATATGCTCTCAAAAGCTGAAGAACGCGAGCTCTCTGGATATTCAGTTGTACAAAGCATCCAAAACAACAATATTATACTTTATGCAAGAAACTGAACTTCAGGTAATCATATTTCCGGGGTTATTAGAGTTGCATGAATCCAAACGAACCTTGTCGATAATTGTGCTATAACCAATCAAGGTATAGCTTTTGTTTGTTGGTCTTGTTTCTTTCCTTTCCTTTTTCTTTCATGAGAAAATAGAAATGCAATCGGGACTATGAGATTTGATGGAGAGTGCTTTGTTTAGTCCAATTGTTTAATCGATATGATTTTCTTATGATTTCTGGGAAATTTCTTTTTAAGTGTGGGATTAAAGTTGAAGAACTATCATAGTTACCTTTGGTCGTCCTAGTTATCTATGGTAGATAATATGCAAAGGAAAGGCATTGCTTCAAAAACCATTTCTGATATTTGTTCCTTTGTGGGAAAGACAGAGTTGATTAATAGACATCCTCCTATCTTTGGAGTTAATTCTTCTGAAGGTATGGCTTATGTTGTGTGATCTTTACTTAGATACAGATGGTTGGAAGTCAAAATGGGTCATAAAAAGGAAGGAGTTTGAAAATTTGAGTGGAGTCAAGATTCCACATTATTGGGAAGCTAGTATGTTGCATGGTTCCATTAAGGTGAGGAAGTTGGAATCTCAGTCCTCCAAGTTTTGAAACTCAATATTGATGGAACAGCTAAAACAAAGCAAGGACTAGCAAGCTTTGGAGGTGTTCTTTGTGGCAACAAAAAGAAATATTGCTTATGTTTTCTAAGCATGTGGAAGTAATTTGGCTGTTCTTAAAGCTTTAATGATCTATTTGTCCCCATTCAACCATGGCTTAATTGTAGAAAGGAATTTGTCAAATACTACCTCTTGGGTAACTTCTTTAGATGAAGATCCATGAAAACTCCATTTCTATTTCAATGAAATCCGTATCCTCATCAATTTAGGTATCCTCATCAATTTGGGTAGGTCAGCCAATGGCACTGTAAGTTACTTACCTAGGCACAGGGCCAATTGTTGTTTCTTTGGTTGCTCCTATTTTGCAGTTCTCAGCATTGTAGCATATGGTATATTGCTCTTATAACCATTCTCTTCTTTGTCCTTTTTTCATGTCCTTTGTACTAAGCTTCTAATCTATATTTTATTTTCAATCTAATTTTACTCTTATCGGTAAAAAAAAAAAATTTTAATTTTCATTTTGTTAAGATAATTATTTGTGAGACTGTTTTCGAACCTGCACCATGGCCACAAATATCAGCCTGTTTCTATGAAACAAGGATATACTATTTCATCCAATCCTAAATCGCCAACTTTGTAAAATCTCTTACTTGTTTGTCTCATTACATGAAAACAATTTAGAGGGTGCATTAGATGAAAAGAGATTTTACACAGTTGATGATTTAGGATTGGATGAAATAGTAGAAACAGGGATCTGGACTCCAAATATCAATGGAACAGTAGTAAAGCAGTGATATTCTCATGGCAATCTCCTAAACAGAATTTTCTATTTTTTGTTACACTTAAATGAGAAGGCACAAAAAATTCTGAACTTTATGTATTTAATGACGGATTCAAATGTACTTTTAAAACATTACCTCTACCTCTTACTCTCTTATACTTAAAACCATTATCAAAACATTTTTCCCAAATGTATCTTGAAATTTCAAAAAGCCCAAAATTTGTAAAAGTGCATGCAAACTCCCTGCAATGAGAAGCAGTTGACAACCACAGTTTTAACAATGCACTGATTGTTATAATCAGTAATCAAACCATTTCAGCATGAGGTAGAGTTAAAAAAGTACCCCATATTATATTACTATGATCACCTGTGCTTAAAGCACAGAGATGTAAATATGCATATATATATATATATATATATATATATTTTTTTTTTGTCATAATAGTATTGTGGGGGAGTTAATTATAATTAAAATCTTATTTGCGCAAATGTTCAAAAATCAGAAAATAAAAAGTAATCAAACTATAAAATCTTATAAGAAGTTAGAAATTAGTACAATTTTTATGTCATATTGAATATTATTCACTGCACATCAAGTAATTTGGTTTTTCTTATAATTTATGTCAATTTTGGATTTTCTTATAATTTATGTCAAATACTTTAAGAATGGCTGATCTTATAGATGTGTTTAATTTGAAGTGGAGTAATATAATTGAATTTATTGAGTATGAGCCTAAAAGTATACACCATTTACAAACGAAAAAAAAAATGTAAAAGTTCATAGTTCATCTGATTATTTTGGCCAAAATATTATTATTATATAATCATACAGAGTATACTGACCATAATTTTAAATTGTTAATTGATATAGACATGTGCTTTTGATAGAAAAAAAGTAGATTTCTTTTTATTTAGATCCATTTTGATCAACGGGATCTGAAAATAAATATGACAGTTATCTTAACCATATTTGATAAACAAAAAAGACTAAAACTACCCTTAAATAACTAAATAAATGGAGAAAAAGATAGATTAATACTATAAATTCACAATTTAGAAGTCAAGATTGAAATGGTTTTTGTAAAAATCAACAACTTTAATATTAATATAATAGTGGTTGAGAAAGATTATGATTGAAATGATTCATAGTTATTAATAAATTATAAAAAAATCTATTAATTTGGAGGTCAGGATTTTACAATTTGGAATATTGTTTATGCGTAGTCAATCCAGTAGTAAAAAAATGCATTAAACACAAAATAAAGTTTAAACACATTTGAGTCAATTTCAATGGATTTGGTCTAAGTCGATTTCATCCGAACCCGATAAACAACTATTATAAGATCGCTACAAATTAATAAATATAAAAAAAATTAAGCCAATGCCAACATATTAAGTTTAGGTCACCTTCCGATCAATCTAAAGTAAGAGAATTTTACAAACTCTTTTAAGTTATGATAATTAATAAGAACTTTACATAAGGTCATTGATAAAATAATTGTAAGCCCTTAATTGGAGAAAATTTTAAAATATTGATAGTAAAAGCAATTTTGACCCAACCGACCACCTGACTGAAACCCTATTTAGTCAATCAAAGTTAGCTAACCTTTCTTGTTTTCTTGAAGATTTAAGTTAATAATTTTAACCTAATTAACCAATAGATTAGAGTAGAGTTAAGTCAATATATGATATTTAACCTTCCAACTTAACTTAACTCGTCTTATTATTTGACCATCCAACAACTTAACTTGAATGTACTTTTTTTTTAATCGTACTATCTATCTTTAAACTATCATTTTATAGTATGATGCCTTTTGTCATAATTTTTGTGTAATTAGATGAGCAGACATTTACAATCATCTATAACTTTTTTTAGCATATAAATAAGGCATTTTCGTCTTTTTAAATTCATAACTCTCATTTATTTTTCAAGTATTGGTCTCCCACCCTCACTTGCGTTTTATTTCATTTTCTTCAAAAGTTATTATTGTCATATTGCCATGACAAACCGAGCTAGTTGATTATGGCAATTTTCATTTCAAAGGCTTTACTTTTACTTATATTTTTTATTCACGTGTTAAATAATGTACATACACTGACGAAATAGCACTTCATTTAATAAATTTGTGATATAAAAGAGATTTTATATGATTTTCTTGTATTTTTTAATCAATTTAACTAGTTGCATAATTTAAATTTAAATCAAAGAGTATAAATTTTCATAAACAAGATTTGCTTAGGCTTTTCCATTTCAAGAATACGTAAATTAAAAGTTAAATAAGGACACAAATGTGGCTTGAATTTGGCTCACTGATGAGATATGCTTTTGGAAGATTAAATTTGTCGAAATAACTTTAGATATGAAAAACTACTTGAATATATATTTTTTATTTTTTATTTTTAGTATTATTTCTTATTTATACTGATACTATTTTGAGTTCTTACCTTGTGATTATGAACATTCTCAATGACTATAATGAGTCTATCATTAAAATAAATAATAAAATTATTTAAGAATTTACTTTTCTCAATTGTAGTCACAATATCTTTATAAAAAATGGATGGCATGGAAAAAAATGTATGTTAATCTCTTTTTTTTATTATCTTGCTAACCTTTTTTTAATCTTTTATTTCTTTTTTAGTAAATGAAAATTACCGGAAAAAGGCCCTAAGAGCCCTATACATGCTACCAGGACCCCGTTTCACGTTGGATACGGGAGGAGTCCTCATGTGGCCATTTAAATTTTTTTTTTTTTTTTTTTTTTTTGTCGTTTTGCGATATGGTCGATATCGACCATTCTGTAGTTAGATTTTCTTCAAACTGAATATAGCAATATGGTCGATATCGACCATATCGCGAAATAACAGAAAAATAAAAAAAAGGATGAATTGGGTTTTCTTCCTTGTGGTTGCTGGCACCGCTCAGGGAGAGGGAGGATCGAATGAATCAGCAAAGAACATTGTGGTCGCCGCCAAGGGAGACGTCGCCTGCCTCATCTACCTTCTGGACTCCCACGGTCACCCACTCTTCCTCTCTATTCAAGACCCATCTCTCTTCTCAAACAAAAACCCACTTCACAGGACGCAAAACCCACAGGTTTTTAGCTCGATTCGCAAGGCGGAAATTGCAAAACCACATTGGGTTTGGAAGAAAGCGAATTGAAATGGGCGTCGGATGAAATACATGTAGAAAAGGTATCCAATTCATGTACAACGGGTGCAATGTACACCCGAGTTCTACGGCGATTTGTTGAGTCCAAGAGACTCGTTGAAGCCAGAGGCTTGTATTTTGAGATGAAGGAAGAGGGTTTCGATCCTGGGGTCGTTCTTGAAACTGCGGTGATTGATATGTTCATGAAATCTGGTTGGGTTTCGGATGCGTTCCGGGTGTTTGATAGTATATCTGAGAGAAATGTTGTCACGTGGACTTCAATTATTTCTGGGTGTGTTCTGAACCATCGTCAAGAAGTTACTTTTGAGCTTTGTGTGGACATGATGGAATCTGGTGTTCTTCCTAATGATTTCGCCCTTGAGGATTCAGTCGTAGTCGGTGGGGAGAGAGAGGCAGAAGAGGAGGTTGAAGGGGAGGAATTTGAGGTGCCCCCGCGATCGGAGAAGTGGTGAGGGAACTGGGTTCTGAAGATCCTTCATATAACTTCGCTTTGGTCGGATCAGAGGAGAAGATCCGAGGAGGAGGGGCAGAGTGAGGAGAAGAAGGAGGATGACGTGGTGGCAAGCGATCCGAGCCGTTGTTCTTGTTGTGATGAGGATGATTCAGATCTCTGCAGAGTTGGAGAAGGAAAAGAGGAGAAATTTGATAAGGAATGGTTCTCCAAATTGCAGGCGACGTCTCCCTTGGCGGCGACCACAATGTTCTTTGCTGATTCATTCGATCCTCCCTCTCCCTGAGCAGTACCAGCAACCACAAGGAAGAAAACCCAATTCATCCTTCTTTTTTTTTCTGTTATTTTGCGATATGGTCGATATCGACCATATTGCTGTGTTCAGGTTGAAGAAAATCTGACTACAGAATGGTCGATATTGACCATAATTTGGTCGATATCGACCATATCGCAAAACGACAAAAAAAAAATTAAAATGGCCACATGAGGACTCCTCTCGTATCCAACGTGAAACGGGGTCCTGGTAGCACGTATAGGGCTCTTAGGGGCTTTTTTCGGTAGTTTTCCCAATTTTATATCATCAATTTTAAAAGTAATTAGAAGTTTAAGGAATGAAAGAAAAATCTCTAAAGTAATAAAAAAAGAAAAAAATTAAAGGAAAATAAAAAAAATAAAATTAATCATGAATGAGACTCTGAAACTTAAAATTAAAATAAGAAAAGTTGCTGCTAGTAAGGCTTAAGGAATTCAGTTCGTACATAACACTTGTACCTTGTATGAAAGATTAAGTTAAAAAAATTTAAGTCAAAATTGGGAGTCCAATTGAAAAATAAATTGCCAATTTGAACGTTAATTTCCAAATCAAATCACCCCAAGATTCATATATATATATATATGAGAGGTGTTCTTGTGAAAGACACTCTCACCTTACTATAAGAGATAAAGGTGGGGGCCCTCACCTTATCTCTCATAGTAAGGTGAGAGATCCTCTCACATGAGCATATCATATGTATATATATATATATTTATATAAGTGAGAGCTAGGGTGAGGGCCCTCACCTTATCTCTCACCTTACTATGAGAGCTGCGGTGAGGGCCCTTACATTTAAGTTGTTGGCATTGGATATGGATGCCAGGGACCTCACCTTATCTCTCATAGTAAGGTGAGAATATCTTCCTATAAATAAATAAATAAATATATATATATTTTTGATGTGAAGCTACCCCAAATGCTCCATGACAAAACAAGTAATATACACTACTGTCAATTGTGAAAATGAAAGAACTTACATAATGGGAAATAGAAAAGGATTTCCTGTAACAACCTTTGTAATTCTTTTGAGCTGTTAGTTGATTCTATAATGCATACATTTCCCACTTTTACAAGACACTGTAAGGAAAATAAAAGTACAACAGGAGTGGCTTTGATCATGCAATGTCCAAACCGTTTTGGATAACCAGTTGGGTCTCTTGATCACTGCCAGGTGAACTTGTTCTGTCTAGGATGGATTTCTGACTAAATAAGCGGCGCAGCCCACTTCTTGATCTTGAAGTTGATTGAGACTCACTTTTCTTATCGAGTTGTTCAGATAGGTGGCTAATGAAGTCATCTGTTCGTCGTCTGATTGTTGGAAACCTTGATATAGTCTTAGTTATCCCTTGCAACCTTCATGAAAATAACACATTATTAAACCAAAGAACAAAATGTGTGTGGAGCCCTTCATGTGGCAGGGTCCAAATCGCTGTACTCATGATGGGATGATGATTCCCATTCCCAACATTTAAATCAACAGAACCCAAATAGATGGTGAATCAATCATCCCAACACAGAGAGCTTTCGCTATTAATATACTACTAGCACACTAATCTGTGCTAAGCACGGGCATACTTACCAATAAAAATCAATTAAAAAGGAAGTCAAATCACATAGAATCATCCTAAATACTTACCAGCAGAAAAGAGGATTATGACGGTACCTCTCGTTTTTTATTTAAATCAAGAGTCTAAGGTGTAGAAATGGAGAAGTTGAGCATCAAGGAAAGAAGAGTATAAGTATAGTAAGTGTATATGAGATTTGGGATGGAAATAAAGTATTTGAAAAGAGGAGTGAAAAGTAGAAAGAAGTATAGTGGTTGCATGCGAAAGTGGGGGGATAATGTGAGTTAGTTATAGAGAAGGTATATAACTTATGGTCAAAATCAATGATTACAATCAAAATTGGCTTTAGAAGGCTTGGCTTTAATATAGCATAATTCCATGCCGGGCACCGATATCAGGTCCACCATTGGATAAGACGGGCTCAGTGTGGATTCCGTATGGTCCTAGAAACATCCTGATTGGCCAATGATAGCCATCTATAGAGTGCCAAAAAAATGATGTTGGCCCAATCTGAGATATATGACCCACAAAAAGTGGATGCTCTCAACATCCATTTTCCAATTTGCATGTCCTCAATGGAATATGTTCAGCCAAGCGGGTTGGTGAATCTTGGGTCATCGACAATTGTATGGCAGTCCCCTTCTGTTCAACAGTGAAATGCAACTGGCCACAGATATCCCCACCTGAATTTCATAATAATTATAGCGCTAGCTCTTCTTATACAGGGCGGATGGACAAAATCCTCTCTCTCACATATTTTTGGGGACAAGGTCCATCAATTGGGGTCTATAGCATAACATCAGTTTGGGGATATGTTGCCTTCTCTCCACTTCAATATTACCTTCAGCCTAGACAAAGGCCTGTGGTACGATGGAAGGTGCTCACTTTAGGTTTGGGTTCAAGTCATTTTACCAATCAAATATATAATATATAGGTTTACCTTCGGGCTAGGGCATCAAGTTCAGCTTGTTTCTGTGCAGTTTCAGGTGGGGACCCAATATTCGAATTCTTCAAACGCTGAGGATCACCATTGAACAAAACCAATTTGCGCAGGTATTTTTCTTCATCATCTGTAAGGTTTTCAGCTTTTATCTGATCCTTGATGATCATTAGTGGGTCGAAGAACATGCCAAAGATAGGATCTTTGGGCCTGTTCTCTGTAGTTATCTCAGTAGCATTGTCACCTAAAATGTAAATAAAGGTAACTTAATTTATAAATGTAAAACAAGTGGACCCCGTACTTAATGATGATGCAAGTGTAGGGAGATTTAACATAAGGTAAATAAATAATTAAGGACTTACTTAACAACAGTCCATCAGAGTTGGCCTTAGCAGAGTGCAAAAGCACCTCAAGGATGCAATATGCTGGCACACCGATGCTTATGATTCTGCTCCCAACCTTGTTAGACTTGTAATGATCTATATCTTTAGAAGTTAAGAGCTCTTCCCGAATCAAAGATTCACCATGTAGCTTAAATTCAACAAATAGTTGGTCGAGTAACTGCATACACACTTCCAATTAGACATGCTCATAAATAATTGCAGACATGATACATGCAACCTCGAACAAAGATTAGCATAAATGCTACATCAAAAGTAGAAAACTAGTGTAACCCCACCATGTAGATATTTGGAACAACACAGGTACATATCAATCTTCCAAAGGTAGACACGAAGGTTAAACATAGGCCATGGGAGATTTAGATGTATGGCCCATCTGATGAACATTTTTGGGCAGTGAACATGAATGATGAGGCTCGTCATGTGTAGCTGAATGTACAAGGCATGAAACCAAACAAGTGCATATGCTTAGCACCTTTATATGATCAGTGGTTTACCCATGGCCCGTTTTGTTTCAACATTCAAACACAAAGCATGGGAATCAAGCTACGAAATCATGTTGCTTTGTTGATCTTGTGACTACTCAATGCCCGTAACTCATTTCTTCACAAGAAGAGCAAGAAATCACACAGTTGTGGTTTACCATGGCCTGTTTTGTTTCAACATTTAAACACAAAGAATGCCAATCCAGTTACACACACATGTTGCTCAGTTGATCTGGTGCCTACTGGATGCCTGTTCTCATTTCTCCTTAAGAAGGGCAAGAAATTGCACAATTGCAGATGTAAAGTTTTATGGAAGGTCTTCTTGATGACAGACAAAAATATGGGGTAATAGTAATGTTTTCAATTATGCTCATTGGATTCTCAGTTGCACCTATTGATGAACAGGGGCGTCGTAGACTACCATGCACAGAACAGCTATGTCTATTTAAAAACATTACCTCAAGTAGTTTAAGTTCAATGATAGACTTTGCAAATGATGTTGAACGGGAAGGAGGAGCTTTCCCATCTGGTTTTTCCTTGTTGAAAGAGGATCTCGAGAAAGAGCTGGCTCGGGATGGTATCGTCTTTTGGTAAACAGGCCTATCAATCCAAGGCAGCAGCTTGTCAAGTTCTATCCATATAATTGCATAAATTCAGCAGATAATTTAAGTACAGAAAAGTACCTAGGAAAGCAAGAACCCTCAGGCATGTCGAGCATGTCATTGCTGTATTCATCAAAGATGGACATGGAAGCAATAATATAGTTTAATCCCATACGTATTGAGGACTCCTGCAACATCCAAGTCATAGAAGATTTCTCACTGAAAGTTGAGACTTAGATGCTTAATGGTTGTGGGCAACAATGATGATATATATATATATATATATAGGGGGGTCTTCATGTGCATCTATCCCTCACCATTTTTGGTGAGGGACACCTATTTTGGGTGTGTTTCAAGTACAAGAGGGGTACTTTGTACCTCCCTCTTGTACTTGAAACACCCCCAAAAGGGGTGTCCCTCACCAAAAATGGTGAGGGATGGATGCACATGAATATCCCCCATATATATATTCAAAGCAAAGCAGTACAAAAGGCATTTGGCAACAATGATGATGATGGATCCTTGGTGGGGAATTGACATGTCTGTGGGTAACATAACTGGTGCTTAATAGATACTATTTGGAAAGAATACTCCATATTCTTGGTGTGTTCTTACAAGCAGATGTAGGGAAGGCACACATGCAGCGGGAGAGAGACATTATTTCATGTTGCATACCCAAAGACGGGAATTTTGGTCATGGCTTGTCTAGAGTTAATAACTCTTTAAGCTAACCCCAAAATGATAGGATAAGGCACTGTTGGTCACGATAAGGGTGAAAATATTTTTTTCAACTTAAATAATGATAATGATGAGGCTCTGTCGATAATGATAATCTGAACTTAAATAAATGATGAACAAGTTTCGTTTTGGAAATATTGATGAATATGATGAACAGAGTATCGGCTTTGAATGACAGGCAATAACCGGGAAAAAAATGACAGGGAAAAGAAGAAAAAAAATGGACCCATCTAATGTGATAGAGAAAACTCATTACATGGCAGGGTATACACATTTTGTAAGGCTTGTATGTGTTACGCATTCGCCATTTTTCTGAAATTGATGCAGGCCAGACATGGGCCACGTTTGAAGGTTTATTTCAGAAGGCACAAAGCCTACAAGGCCCAGCAATGACAACATCCAATCCGAGATTCTCCCACGATCTTTAATCTTCTAGAGGATTTCCTCAATTTAGTAGAAATCTTAATTTGCTATGAGTTAAGCAATAGTTAGGCACTTTCTAAATTTCCCTAGATTCTTAGACATAGGTAGTTTCTAATTTTCATGGTTTGATTGCTAAATTAGTGCTTAGACTCTATTATATAAAGGGTGTAATCCCCCCTTTTGGGACGTACAGAAATTAATGAAATTTAAGTTGCTCATCGTGTGATGTTCTTTGTCTTTGTTGTGAGACCTAGACACCCTACCATAAGCTATTTGGCTTGGAGAATAGCTCGTTGGCTATCCTCCTCCTCCCCTGTGCTACTTCAGAAATGAACCATACCTGGTGTACAACAACAGCTGCATATGCACCCAAGAAGAAACTTGATATCACTGAAGCCAATACAGCTCCCATCACTGCCAGTGGCCATAGAAGAATGATCAGGCCAGCAAATGGTACACACGCAGTTTCCAAGAAAGGTCCTTCTCGACCAATAAGGTCATGCAATAACCGATGCCATCCCTTGAAAAGCATGTACGGGCTCTTGTATAAAGCAACTACTGTGACCACTGGCATGTCAACCATAATACCAAGCGTGCCAACAAAAAGAGCACAAGGAAGGCGAAGAAGTCTGCAAGATTACAAAAGTATATTCCAGTAAGCACACTCAATCTTTTTATAGAGAGTATTATCAATCAAATAAATCACAGTGCACCTCTGCCAATTGTCAAAATTCTTATTTTTAGCTATTTCTGAATGCTGGAAGAGTTGTCTTTTAAACACCAGTCAAATACATCACAAAGCAACTCTACCATTGTAATAAATTTCATTTTACTACTTTCCTCAGGAATTTATGGGACAATCTCTCAATTTTGGATTTTCTAAATTATTATTAGGAAAATGCCAAGAACAACAGGAGGAAACAACGGGAAAAGGAAGAAAGCTGGAAGTTTGGGCTTGCACAGTGAAGCTGAAGAATGGAAGGAACCCATCCCTGGGAAATCACTGGTGGAGATCACTGAAGAAGTCTAGGTATAGGGAAAGGTTAGATGGGAAGACCTTGTGACTTTGTTCATGGATAACTTACCAGTCAAGATCCACTCAGCCAGTTTGTTCCATACATTTCGAAATTTGGCTTTGTTCAGGATGTGCTTATTCCCAGAAAAGGAAGAAGCAGGACTGATTCATGACAGATGGCGGTCAGGAACTAAATATCTGCCTAGGCACTGATACATGGGAGCCAAAGAAGGGGCAAGATAGATCAATCTTAAGAGAAAAAAAAATCTTAAAAAAAAAAAAAAGTTTAAGAGAAGGGAGAGGTACTGAAAAACAATGCAGTTGAGGGATCAGTTGCAGCCAGAAGGGAACAGAAGCAGGGAGCTAGAATACAGTAAAACGGGATTCCAGTTGCGCAAATGAATTAAAGGAATCAGATAAACAAAGAAGGGAAATGGTTGAAAACTTTGTCTTAGATGTTGAACTGGGCCAGGAAAGACAATGTCTGAGAAGATATCTGGGTCAGTGACATCCCCCAGGTGCAAGGGAGGTGGAGGTGTGGAAGTAAGTTATTCCTTCAGTGGGCTTCCTGCAGATCACAAAGATGGGGGATAGATCTACGCTGCTAGAGTTTAGACAGAAGTTTTAGAGTGAAATCTGTTGAAGGGCGAAGAAACTGTTAGGAAAGTAGTGTATGACTGGACCAAGCCATGGAATCTAGGCGTTTCCAGAACTCTTGGAGAATGTGGACAAGTTGGTTCGGCATTCCTCTGTATGCCTAGCTGGAGGAAGTCTTTTGGAAGATAGGTTGGTTTATAGGGGAGGTGATAATATTAAGTGAAGAGGTTTGTTCCAGCGAAATCTTGATACAGTGGACATTCTCATTGAGGGTGATACAGCTAGACATCCACCTCATTCCATTGATATGGTGTTCGATGGACTTCCTAAATTGTAATCAACAATGGGTGGGAGCTGGGGTTGGGGGGAAGAAAGAATGAAGTAAAGATAAGAGCTTCCGCAGCAGTGAAAATGCCTTCAAAGGAAAGTTGATCCAGATACAGAGGTTAAGTAGGAGGGTGGAGAAACCATGATTTAACACTGAAGATTAGCCAGAAGTGTTCAGAAGATACACAGGGTGAACAATGCTGGAGTGAAAGGTAAATGTCTTGACTGACGTGGAAGATCTTTGGCTGTTGATATGGTTTACAGAGGGAGCCCACGCCTTCTGAGCAATGGCAGACCCAAGAATTACAATTTTTTTTTTTTGTGGGGGGGGGCGGACCACACAGATAGTTGGATTTTGTGGGTATGCCCAGGATCTTCATGTGAGTTTTGGGGGCGGACCCGAGATTTTCATGTGAGTTTTGGGGGCAGACCCAAGATTTTCATGTGGGTATTAGAGGCAGACCCAGTATTTTCATGCACGTTTTGGAGGAGACCTAACCTCATATGTAGGCTACACCCATGCTTCCAAGGGCTGAACCAATTGAATCCATGCTCATTGAAAGTCATTGGAATTCTCTCAAACTTGGAGAATGCTGCCACATCCGTCTCTCAGACGATATTATTAATGGAGTGTGTGTAGACGCTAGATACAAAAGACAGGAGATGCAGCTTCATGGGAATCTCAAGCAGTTTGAAGTGAGAAGGCATTTGAACCTACCCTTACTAAAGATCTCGGATCTCTTTTTTCTTGGGAAGAAGCTTATGTAAGCAATTCATTTTATTCCCAGTTTGAATTATTCTGAAGCATCATGTTTATTTTAGAGATGGTCATCGTCGTTGTCGTCAGTTTCAACTATGTTTCTCAAGAATCCCCAGCCTTGTTGCAATCACTGGATCTGGTTTTTTGGCATCCTCTGGAACTGCTATATCACCTGAATGAATGCTTGCCCACTAGAATTGGCTCTGATGTTTCATACCAAAAAAAAAAAAAAAACCCATAGTCATATGGTCCGTTAAAACAAGCCCCTGACCTGGATGGAGCCTCTCTTATAGTGGACTCTATATCTGAGCCAAGCCCATGTCCCTCCCTTGATCGTCCACCAGATTTGGGCCAGATGCTTCATTCCAAGAACCCCAGGAATGCAACAGCCTAACAGAATAACCCACAGGCAGGCCACGAGAGAGAAGTTCATGTTTCTCACATGAGATTGAGGAGCACTTAGACTCCATCTTCTCTTTTTACAGTGCGGAGCCCCCATCCAAGAATTCCTGATATGACTTCGACATTAATTACTAAATGTACTTGCAAGGAATGATTAAGCATACCTTGAAAAATAGTTTGCGTTGAATGTTCGGGATGAATTGTCCGGTAAAATGTGTTGTTTAATAAACAATAATTTATATGATGACTATAATCATAGAAAAAACCTCTCTATCTCTCTATGTATATATGTAATACAAATTTGATGATGCGAAGGTAATTGACTGCCCTGTGCTTAGCATGGGCACCATTTGCTAGTATACTATTAGGCGGGGCCCAATAAAAGGTTAAAGGATGACTAGAAAACATCAATACTAATATCATCTGATATACCCTGTATAAGGAAAATTAAGATGGGAGATTGGAAAGCAATCACTAATGGAATGAAGGGAAGATGTAGAAAAGCCTGTTCAATAGAAATTGGAAGTTGAACTTTGATGGTTTTACCCTAGGGATTACATGGGAACACAACTTTTAGCTTTTCCATCATTCAAAACAGATGTGTTATCCAAAATACATAGATGTTTCTCAGCATTTAAAACTAACTTTAATTATAACACATGGAGCAATTTCAAATTAACTCAATAAGGTCAACTGGTATGCAGCATATACCAGTTAAGAAATCTCTAAAAAGGTAAACAACATACCTAATCTCATATGGTTCCCCACTTGAGGGTTCTTGAAGGCGAAGATCATCCATAACTGAAAAATACGAATGGAAGCATACATCTTTAAAGTCCCTGACCACAGTGAAGCTTCCTATTACTGTACTCCATGTTCCATCCTGAATGTGCAATAAAACATGTCAAAACAGAAGCACTTCTGTTCATAAAATTAAACGGCACTGATGCATAGAGGTGCATTTATAATGCTCTGATGTGCAAATTCAGTACAACTGAAACTGATGATCCAATGATCAAGACAGTTGCTAATAGGCCCAACCTTAAGGTGGAGGGGGCTCTTGAAAAGCCTTCAGATTTGAAAATCTTAGTCATCCAATATTTGGACTGAAAATAGAAGGTCAAGAAGTAAATATGGAAATCCTCTAAGAAAAATGAAAATTATTGGATGGCTAGGATCTTCCAATCTGGGATTTTGTGCATGTAGATCATCCCCACTGTGGGTTCCCTGAGATCAAAGGAATGGAATCTTTGAGAGCTCACCCTGAAAGAAACAGGTACATCAAGCAATTCTAAATATCCTGATGCATTGGAACTTTACTATTCCTCAAAAGCACCATAGCAATCTTGGTAAAATTCAATATTAAAACATACCAAAATACAATGGATGAACTGATTGGTCTTCCCTTCCCCCACAGCATTAAAGGTAGCAATTAATGGAGACAACAGACCATATGCAGCACCCCCTAAGATGCTCCCAACAATGCCAGCTATTGGCCACAAAACCAATAGAAAGAAAATGAAAATACACAGCAGAATCTTCAGAAATGGCCCAAGCATTTTGGCTCTGCCTTCAAAGAAATTCACGATAACAAGCAAAATACCGTTAGAAAATGAAAGCAGCTAAAGTGATGGCATAAGTTGTAGAGGTCTAGCAAATACCTTGCCAAGCAATAATAAGTCCAGATTGCATGTGCTGGCCAAAGACCCAAAAGGACCGCAGAATTCCCAATTGTCATGACAAGACATATCAATGGACAGAAAATGGCACCTGAGAAAATATAATAAAAGATACTGATATGTTATTTGGCATAAAACATACTACAAAGGCCAGATACACCTGGATGACAATAAATTGTATAAAATATAGATATTGATGATATCATAAATGGATGAATAGGAAACTTGAGAGATGGCGGGGATGTGCAAAGAGGAAAGTTACTTTAGGTTGACAGCCTGCATAAATTTTTTGTCACATATAGAACATGAGTTGGCATGAATGTGAAACTTAAGAGGTGGTGGGAGGCTTTGCAATCAAAAGGTTTTAAAATGAGTTGGAAAAAGATGGAATAAATGAACTACAGTTTTAGTGGGGATGTGCTAAGAGATGTAACAACTATGAGAACCAAAGCTCAATAGATACCACAAGAGAGTCATTCCGATTAGGCTCTATAATTAGTAATAATGGAGAGATTGAGGAAGACGCTAAATAGAAGATAAGAATTGGATGGTTGAAGCAGAGATTTGCTTTTGGAGTGCTCTGTCATCGATGCATAATGTAATATCTTGAGTTACCTGGGCCCAGGATTAGTTTGGCCCAGGTAGTACCTTAGTTGATTACCTATTATGAAATTAAAAGTGTTGCTTATTATGGAAATAGAAGTTGCCTCACGTGAAGAGTTTTAGAAAGGAAGGAGCTGTATGGAAACACTAATTAGAAAGAGGAAGAGGAAGTAGGAATAGGACTCTATGTTTATAAATATATACACCCATCGATCACCTTAGTGTATTATTTAATTTCCACCTTCTTGGTTTTGGAGAAATTCTGAGAGAGAGACTTGTGGTTGCAATTAGGGATGAAAGTGGGCCGAGCCGAGCCGGGCTTTGAGAGGCCCTAGGCTCGGCCCTAGTATTTTTCAGTAGGCTCTAGCTCGGACCGAGCTCGAGAGGGCCTCAAAAACCCTGGCTCGGGCTTGGCTCTTATTAAGTTATGAGGCCCTAGGGCCGGCCCTTTGAGCCCGGCTTGATTGAGGCCCTAGGCACGGCTCGTGAACCCAGCTTGTTTTATAATGATATAGCACTAGCTGAAAGAAAATATTTTCAGAAAAAAAAATCCTATCGGAATTCAAAGAAATCTGCATATGCAAACCATAACAAAAAATGGTCAAATGCATGCATTCATCCCATATTCCCATTCCCATAATTTGGATTGCAGCAATAAAATTAACTAAAATAAGAAAGACTCCATAAAAGCAAAGGGAGCCTAGTTCCAACAATCCATAATGGTTCAATGTTAATGTAGATGAGCATTTTCAAACTCCAACAATAATACAAATCAAATTAAACTTCAATAGCATCATAGAATAAAATAAAGTATTTGGCTAGCATCATAAAATAAAGGTTTAGGGTTTAGGGTTTAGGGTTTATGGATTATTTAGTGCTTAGATTTAGGGTTTAGGGTTCATGGATTATTTAGTATTTAGGGCTTAGGGATTATTTATATTGGATTAAAACTAAGGTTTAGGATTTATGGATTATGGTATATCATATATGTATTATATACTGTATAGTGTACATATATATATATAATATGTATTAATATATGTTGGCCCTAGGGCTTACGAGCCGGGCTTCATCAAGCCCGAGCTCGGCCCTTTTAAGCAAACGGGCCTCCTATTAGGCCATAACTCGGCTCTTTTGTCTTTTCAACCGAGCTCGGGCCGAGCCTATAACGGGCCGTCCCGGCCCACTTTCACCCCTAGCTGCAATTTAGGAGAAGGGGAGGAAAGCTGACTGATATCCTATTCGCATCCACACATTGCAAACGGATCGATCGCGTACCAGAGGTGAGTGGATCTTTCTAATTATCTAGATGGTTTAACCAAGATGATTATAATGGGTATGAATCAATTACTCTATATGGATAAGTATACAATGATCTTCCTAAACTATAAACTAGATTTAAAATCTGTTTTGGACCAAGGAATTGTGAATGAATGACTGTTTGAATGATATAAATCATCTGGAGTGAAAATCCTTGGGCATCCATCGAATTGGGCATGCAACTGATGAAAACAGGGATCTGACGACAATGACTTGGACGTTAGACGACAATGACTTGGACGTTAGAGGGCTGTGAGACCCCATGGCCCACTTGATAAGGCATCTGGGCCATGGATCCAAAGGAGGACCCATGGTCAATTCAAGAGGAACTGTACCCAAGGGATGTGGGCCCCGTTTAGGCCATCATCCAATGGATTTTTAAGATTTTGGCTTGAAACTGACGGAAAAAAGGGTTGAAGGTCGACATCCATGGTGGGACCCACTACCTAAGTCAATCAGATATTAGGACCCCACATCTTGAAGAGGGCCCAAGGATGACCTGAATGGTGGTGGTCCCATGTGGCCTGGGCCTCATCTGCCTAGATATCCAGAAGCTTCAATTTTGCTAACCATAAGGCTTATTCTTGAATTCTGTTAGTATTGTTGAGACTATGGGGCCTAGTAAAGATGTTTGATGATGAATCCAATCCATTAAGAGTAAAGCCTATCCCTGGACGACCTTAGACATTAGGTCTGATCTTGGTTTGGTCCAGTGGGACCCACTGGATTTTACTTTAAGAGGTCCAGACATGAACTGTTAGTTTATTTTATGTTCTGTGTACGCTGGAAAAAAGTTTAATAATTGAAAAAGACCTGAATTTTAATGTAGAAATATTAAATAACTTCTTACTTTGATGAAGTAAAGTTTTGAGAATTATGATTAACTGTGATTAATTATGATTCACTGTGATTAATCCTTTAAACTGTGAGCAATTAACTTTATGTTTAGTGTGGGCCACCCCTATATCACTCAATATTATTATGATAAGAAGTGGGGCAGTGATTAGTAAGAGGTGCATAGGTTGGGCCCACGTTGCTGCATGTGTGTTCAATTTTATTATTTAATATTCATATTACGGTTGTTATGTGATATTGTGCACTGGGTGCCAGACGTAGGATGTTGGACTTTGTGTCCGGGGCGTTATAGCGGCTGGACGAGAATGGCTGGTCCTTAGTGGACGTGTCTAATGAGACAGGGTCATGGTGACCAGTATACATGTATACGATAAGGCCTTTGAGGTGTGGTAATGTGCATGGACACGGATTTGTATGTGAATGTATTTATAATGATTTTTGACTCATTGATTCAGATTTGTTGATTATGTGATATTATGTTGTATGCGGCTTGTGTAATTAGGAAAATTCATTCACCAGTAATACTATTGTTGTGTTGCCCCCTTCAGGTAATTAAATTGCAGGTGGGCCAGAGCGGATTGACGATTAGCACGTAGATTTCGTCATGAGTGGCTGAAAGGGGAGAACGAGAAAAACTTAAATAGATAATGGAATTATTAGTACTTGTTTAGGGAAAAGTTATTTAATGTTTTAAGCACATTATTAAATTTGAGGCAGGACATAACAAGTTGATTACTCAGAGATTTTTTGATATTTATAAATGGGAAATATATTTTGAAACTAAATGCCTGATTCCTTGCGAATATTATTTGATGTGTGCATGGTGAATATTGCTATATGATCACGATCCGGATATCCGACAGGGCCCCGGAATTTGGGTCGTGAGTCGTGACACATACCAAAAATAATGAAGTGAAAATGTTATACATAGTGCTTAGACCAGCTAGATCTATGGATAAGAATGCTGGTTGCTTAGACCAGCTACGATCTATGGATAAGAATGCTGGCCCATGCAAAAAAAAAAGAGTGTCGCAGATATGAAAATGCTAAGATGGGTGTGTGGCAAAACTAGGAATGATAGAATAAAAAATGAGTGCATTCGAGAGCATTTAAAGGTAGCATCAATAGATGATAGTATAAGAAAGGCTCGTTTAAGATAGTTTGGACAAGTCCAATGTAGGCTAACAACAACACCGGTGAACAAAAATTTCTCCATGCAAGTTGATGGACCGCCGAGAAAAAGGGCAGGCCGAAGAAGACATAGAAGGAAGTAGCAAGGATAGATTTGAAGAAGTGCAACCTATCCTAGGATATGGCCCACAATAGACTGGAATGGTGAAACAGAATTCATGTAGTTGACCCAAACATAGTTGGGACAACACTTTGATGATGATGATGAAGAAGAAGAAGAAATGCATGACATACAAAATAGACAAATATAGAAATAGGAGCATGTCATTACTGAAGACACCATTAAAAAATAAAAAGAAAAAATATATCGGCTAAAATTCGAGATTAAGAAATGATACTTCCCAAAAGTTGGTAGATGCATTCATCATTGGTATTAGCACATCAATTCTTGAGAAATGTGTTTCTCTTCGTCAACATCTAAGATTACTCTCTACAAAAGAGGCAGCGGACGATTCCAACACATATCACGTGCTACTTAAAAGAAATCAGTTTGTCAGCAGTAATGATTCCTTGTGGAAATGCAGAACGGATAAGCCCACGTGTGGGTGTTAGCTACAGCACTACACGGGTCGATACGCACAGCGCCTAGTATCCATCGTTTACGGCTAGGACTACTGGGGTATCTAATCCCATTCGCTCCCCTAGCTTTCGTCTCTGATTGTCAGTTTCGGCCCAGCAGACCCAAAATAGTTCAGGAATATTCTTATTTCCTTTTCATTTTCCTAATTGTTGTTAGTAGGTTTCTAATTTTATTGAAAGAACTGTAATTAGGAAAATTTCTAAAATTACTTAGTTTCCTAGCTTGATTAGATTTCTTAGTCCTTAAGTTTCTTTTTTCCTATTTATATTGCATTGTGGAGAAGAAATTCTCTGACTTTTGATGATTAATAGAATTTTGAGTGGGTGTTTTATCCATTGAGGTGTGTCCTCGTGTTGAAATCTCCGTGGAGATCTCGTATCGTGTCTACAGGCACCTGTGCTTGGGCAC
Source organism: Umbellularia californica (assembly GCA_028538565.1). Classification (NCBI taxonomy): domain Eukaryota; kingdom Viridiplantae; phylum Streptophyta; class Magnoliopsida; order Laurales; family Lauraceae; genus Umbellularia; species Umbellularia californica. The sequence goes on from JAPQWN010000002.1 coordinate 4,752,442, forward strand.
CTCCACACAAGCCTTAACCAAAGCGCTTGCATCATGAGGACTGCACCCCTGCACATTGGCTGCTCAAAATTCTGGACCATTAGACCCATTACTTTTCAAGAAGGGGATCTTCCTCCCCATAGAAGCCACAGTCCATACTAGACTAAACACCAAGTCCCGACAATTTCTCTGATAATAGGACGTTATGAAATGGTCAGTCAATAGTTCAGACAAAAACCCACAAAGATGATTCTAAGACCATAGAACACATTAGCGTGCATGGAATGCATCATTTAGTGATCATTATACAATGCATGCAAGTGAAATGAAAATTGAAATTATTATCCTAAACTCCTCTATCCTCTCAATAATGGGTTAAAATTGCTTTAAGACCAACCTGAACTCACTGCCCATGATGCATGCCAAATAAACTATTTAGCATAAGGTTACGTTTGGATGCATCCAAATTGCAATTGCTTTAAACACATCAAAGTCACTCAAAAGACACCAAACAAAACAAATCTCAAGAACCCAAGTTCCCATTTGGATCACAGAACTTAAGAGGACATTGAATACCTTTAAAATAGAACACAGAACAAATAAAAAAAGAGAATCACTTCTAACAAGTAACAAAGCACCCATGTATCTGATATCGTCGAAAAGAACCGATGAAGGAAAACAGAAGAAGGAAACGAAGAAAAGGACTAACCTTTGATGATGCCCAGAAGCAGCAAACCAAGGAAGAAAGGCAAAAAGTGCAGAAAACTCAATAAAGAGGCCCGAAACCCTCTTGGAGGCTCCATTTTTCCAAAACCTAATCCTCAAATCAATTCAAACCCATTCCATGGGCAAAGCTCCCAAAATCCAATCTTTCTTCAATTGGAGAAGAAAAGGCATTGAAATGAAGACGATTTACAAGAACCCATATAAAAAAAACCTGTAAAACCCTGCTTTATCACTGCGCTTTCTATTCGCACTCCAATCAGGCCAAATGAAGCATGTTCGAATATAAGAAAAAAAGCGGGCATCAACATTGATACGTCATTTTCCCTTGTGGTAAATGCAGACGGTTAATTAACCGTCTCATGCAGTGAAAGAGATTGAACGGTTTGGACTTGTAATGGTAAAGTAGACTTGGAGAGGAGAGAGAGGTGACGGAATTTCCAAAGGTGGAAGACACCACTTGGAACTAGCAAAAATTGCATAGCCCTTTATCTTTTATGTGCTGCTGAAGCTTCCCTCTTGTCTTCTGAGTGTGGTCTCTCTTTTTTTGCACCCAAACAATAATAAAGTTAAAGAGGGAATCAGACTCCTTATGCCAAAAAACAGGTATCATGTATCAATCCGCCAAAAAAAAAAAAAAAAAAAAAAAAAAAACAGTATCAACCCACCAAAGTGTGGTCCCCGCCTCACTGTTAATCAATAAAGAATTCTTTTTCCCAATGAAAGTAAATGGATAAGTACCTGTCTTATTCTGGCTCTCTATGAAAATATATAAATAAGAGAGAGTGGATGTTTTCTAATGAATCTCCCCTTTGAGGATTGTATAATTTAATCCTTCTACTGACCTACTAAAGATTGAGTGGTTGGTTTTTTCAAAAAAAACAAACCATGGGGGTTTTAGCAAAATAAAATCTTGGGGGTTATTTTGAAAATGATGAAAGTTGAAAAAAAAAAAAAAAAAACCATAATTCCATCATTTGGCTCCCATTCATTTGAATTGGTAACGTCCACCGTGAATTTAGTGCATGTGCCCCGCTGTTTTTCTTTATTTGAGGAGAAGTTCAACGTGATTCCATCAATTTATTGTATAAGATGTTCGATGATTTTTCATTTGAGTGAATAGTGTCGGTGGAGTTTATCGCAATTTCATTATTTTGGTAAATATAACATTTCATCAAGTAGCTCACATATGGCCTGTGCGGTCATGTTTTAGTTATCCTACATTGATTTTTTTTTATGTCATCGTCACAAAATTGTCATTTTCCCCTTCCAGCTTAACAAATTAAAATTATATAAATGGAGGTCTATTTAAATATTTTCTAAACTAAAAGGGCCTCTTAGTGAAAATAAGAAGATAGAGACAGGGTCTTGTCTACTTTGCTGTAAAGCAATTCTAACAATTGTCTCAAACAACATAATGAATATTTAATATTTTAAAATATCACATATAAAATCTTCATATATTGTTACCCTTCACATCATAACTGAAGATAAAATGAATGGAAAAAAATGAAAAATAAATAAATAAACAAGTAATAAGCATTTAGTAGTGCTTTATCTGTTACAATGTTTTTCATGCATATAACCACAAATGGTTTAAAGCTTTCAGAAACTTATATTGTGCAGATTCTTTCTCTTGAAAGGTGCAAACGAGTTGGTGCAGTCGAGAGTCATTTTTGAGGTGTTTTTTTTTTTTTTTTTCTAAATCCATCTACAATTAGCCACATGAGCAAATGGAAGTGGGACCTAATTAATAAATCTCAATTTTTGATTAAAAAAAAATACCTCATCTGGAAATAACTCATTGAACGAATGTGTCTCTCCGTTCTCTCCATCTAGCCTCCTCTTTACGTCTCTCTCCTTTCTTAACCTCCTCTTCCTCTCTCTCCTATTACTTTCTCTCCTTTTCTAATCTTCAGTGCCCTCTCTGAGTCTCAAATATTTGGTCCTACTTGTAATCTCTGGTTTCAGCAAGTATGAAAGCAACTAAATAGGTACGTGAGATTCAAATTTTTCTTCAAAATTGAGAAATGATTATTACAGAGAGGACAGTTCTATTTTGAATTTTCAATGGATTAGCAAAGATTTAACCCACGGATATTATACAGATGGACTTCACTGTGAGCACAATACTTTACAAGTGAAATACCAAACAGAAAGCCTTGAGGATTCAGACTTGAAAAGGAAAAAAGAAAAAACTCCTCTTGATATCAAGCACTTATCCCATGCAAATGGGTTTGTGATGAGAAGATGCCTATGATTTTGCAACCGTCTACCTATCTTAGATCTTGAGATTTAGACAGCTTGATGGGTTGGCTTTGCACACTGTGCCACACCTGTAGGACCTAGAGGAAGACTGGCTGTTTGTAACTGGGAAGCAGCAGCTAATGGAGACTTGACACTCCCACATCGTTTAGGAAGGAAAAGTATCATAGGAAGCAATGCAATAAAGGACCAAAGAAGACTCTTTGCAATTCATACCTTTCTCGGCCTTTTGGCTAAGATCAAGTGTAGTATCTGTTCTTATCAGTTTAATATCTGATACGTGGCCCATTGGGTCACATGATATTAAATTAATTTTTTTTGGGGGAGGGCCCACCACAGTAGCTTGCTATTGGGGTCCTCATGCGTCGCTTATGTGTTGCACTATTACATGGGCCTGGCGCACCCCTCCAAATCTAATTAAAGAATTTTGATCTAATCTTGCCTTATTTTTGGTTTTTGTGGTTAACCCACGACGGTCTAGTTCTGGGTTAGTGCCACTGAACCTAATTTGCTAGGGATGTATTTATGGTCTGGGTTGGACGAGCATTATTAGGTCATATTAGGTCCCAGTCCACTTCAGAATATAGGCTCGACCGTTCTACAAGCCCAACACATTTCATAAGGACCCTCAGGGCCTTAAATCCCCCTCTTCAGGAATATTAAGTCCCAGTCCACTTTAGAATATAGGCTCGACCGATCTAAAAGCCCAACACATTTCATAAGGACCCTCAGGGCCTTAAATCCTCCTCTTCAGGAACCAAAACCAGTCCACTTTAAAATATAGGCTCGACCGATCTAAAAGCCCAACACATTTCATAAGGACCCTCAGGGCCTTAAATCCTCCTCTTCAGGAACCGAAATCGAAGGTTGAGTTTATTTGTACTATACCACTTAGGGGTTTTACCCGACTTCTCTCTGGGCCTGGAGAGAATAATCCAGCCCAAGGAATTTTACCCGACTTCTCTCTGGGCCTGGAGGGAATAGTCCAGCCTAAAGAATTTTACCCGACTTCTCTCTGGGCCTGGAGGGAATAGTTCAACCCAAAGAATTGGGAACCCTCCGTTAGCAAAAAAATAAAAAAAAAAACACAGCTTTTCCTTGCCTTAAAAAGTTCTTTTAGTAGTCTTCATTGAAAAAAAAAAAAACCTCTCAGAGATTAAGCCTTGCAAAAGAATGTGATAATGTTTTCAAGGGGGTGAATCAATCATTCAATTTTTATAGTCAGAAAGTATCACCTGATATATGCAGTCATTGAGTCCCTATACAACTGAACAAGAATAATATCATTTATCGATTTCGTCTCGGCCGATACAATATGTTTCCACCACCCTTTTTTTCTAAATCTTGGTTGTAGGTACTATGCTACTCATCTTAGAGCAAGGTTGATGTCTTTAAATGTTTGATAGTGCTACGCCTGACTCTTGGTAATTACAAGGTTGATATCTCAGGGCAAGGTTGAAAACAAATATTTCACTGTCATGGCGGCTTCTGCCGCCTAGTGCAACAATTGCATCTATTGTCTCGCTTCCTAAATTTTGCTGGTTAGAGCATGCTGATGAGAAACAACAGCAGCCTTACATTATCCAAGTCAACAAGGCGATCTCACAGAATGACTTGCCATATATCTGCTAATGGGACACTCTAGAGGTGAGCTTTTTTGGCTGAGGGTACTGTTCATTGAAGTAATCACCAGATGAACTTCAATGGGTTTCAACACCATCAAGAGTTTTTCAGACGACCACCATATAATCATATATTCCCACAAAGTTATAACACCCAAATATTTCCATCAAGTTACAGCATTCTTGAAGTGAATTTGCTTCCACCTGCATTTCCATTAAAAACCAAATGGTGTTTCAATCTGCAAAAATCAAAGGAAACAGCTACTACTGCACAGAAAAAGAAAGGTATTGTCATCCCACAGCATGTCTCTTCTATAATCTATGGGACCATAAATATTTCAAAGCACCGAATGAAGCCATCGCTAACTTCAAACAAGACCCTGAAAAAGTGGATAAAAAAAATCTTCTATATTCATGAGTGCATAGTTCTACAGACATTTCCTTTCATGCTGGGAATCACAGGGGGTACGGTGTGGATAACACCCCCACACCCAACAGTCCCAACTGGGGATTGATCCCTGGGTGGGTAGGTTTCATTACCCTTCCTGGCCACCAGGCCAACTTGACCAAAAAAAAGTAAGCAATGCTGAGTTTTGACTACGTATCAATAGTACTCGCAATCTTTTCTCTCTCCTTTTTTTGGTAAGCAATCGTTTCTTTCACTTGGTTGTCTATTTCAGGCAAAGAAGCCTTGCCTGAAAGAGACAATCTTTTCTTTCACCTTGTTGTCTCTTTCAAGCAAGGCTTCTTTGCCATTATACCAAGTCCCTGGAACTCCATGAAAACATCTTCATATGTAACAACCTACTATTATCCTCCAACCAGATCTACTGATATCTAACCACAACTTTTCCTGTATCGTAATTCACTGAAGGTTGAAGCCTTTTGAGCTCTCTTCATTCTTGCTTCAGATGCTTAAGAGTCAAGATTCCTCTTACATAAAAAGCAGCAGACCCGAACACGATATTTACAGGTATAGATTACAGCAGTCTGATGTTGATGAACTCTGAAGTGAATTGCTTGATGCAAGTTCATATTCTAACTCCATAAAAATGAGATTAAATAAAAATCAAAGGTAAAGAGAAAAATTAAATGGATGAATGTACAATGACAGGTAACCTCAAGTAAGCATACTGAATAATGAACACATTGTAAATCTCTCTCTCTATATACATGTGTAAATATATAAAAGAGCTGCATATAACATTTTCTTTTTTTCCTTTTTCTAAGAGAGTTGAATAGAACTTGTAATGATAAATGTAAGATTATTCTAGGTGAGGTCGAGGATGAGACATAAGATAGATAAAATAGACTTGTCATATTCTTTAGTTGCAAGTTGCAACTGTCTTATCAATATTAAGAGAATGAAGAATCACAGATTGGGAACAAGTTTTCAATTTCGTACAATTCATTATGTTGACTTCATTATACAGCGCATTACTATTGGTTTTCTTTTGTTGGTGAAGTGTAAAGTTCATCTTTATCAAAAGGTTTACTTCTCCTAGGAACATCTGCTAACTTACAGAACTTTGACAGTACCTTTCTAATCCTAACAGTTTTCTTCTTTTCTGGAGGCCGAGGTCCCAGGGCATTCAAGTCTATACTTGCATTGTGAATCTGTGATGATACTTTAACGGAATCATAAATCTTTGAAGAAAGACGAAGCCCCTCACTCCGAGCGCTCAAATAAAGCTCATATGCAAGTCTTGGCTTTGCATCTCTAGCAAGAGCTAAAATCAGCATCTCATATGTAATCTCATTCGGCTTGATTTTCTGAACTTTCATGCGATGAAACCACTCAAATGCAGCACTGCCCAAACCACTATTTGCACACCCGCTTATAATCGCATTGAACGTGACAACTGTTGGTTCAATTCCAGAGGAAACCATCTCACGAATGACTGAATCTACCTCCTCAGGCTGCCCCTTTCCAATGTAGACTGATACGAGAATCGTGTATGCATATAAGTTCGGCTTGACACCCACTTTACACATATGTTTCCAAACTCTAAGTGCCTCATCATACATCTTTCCTTTCTCAAGGGCACTGAGCAATGCACCATATGAGAGAATTGTGGGTTTCTCACCTTGGTCAACCATCCTCCTGAATATTTGAACTGCCGCTGCAGTCTCTGATGCCTTGGAGCAGGCAACAAGAACAGAATTCCATTCCCTACTTCTTGGTTTTAGGCCTTTCTCTTGCATCTTATTGATCAGTCTAACACCCCATCTCCAGATTCCCTTCTTGCTAGCTGCAGAGAGAAGAATATTGAAATGAGAAATAATCAACTCATATGATAGATTATTGGGTTTCGGCCCCTTGTCCAACAAGTCCTCATAAATCTCCAACGCAGCCCACCATTTCTTGGCCTTCCCCATCAACCATATCACATGATTACAGACCGATAAGCTAATGTCATCCTCCAATTCCCTTATTCTTGTATACAATTCTTTAGCCACAACATAATGACTCTCTCTGGTGCATGCCCAAACAAGTCGCTCATATTGCATTCGGCTTGGACGGAGCTCTGCCTTGTCCATATCACTGACAAGCCTCAAAACACTGCCCACCAAATGATCCCCCTTCACAAGCCACCGGCGCATCACCTGGTAGCAGATATGAATCGCAAAATCCTCAAATTTAGCATACTCATGCTCCAAATCTTCATCTGCAGTTTTCACAACTTCCCCATTCCTATACTTTTCCCTTGTTTCAATGAAGAACCTGAGAGCGCCATTTGCATCTTCCATCCTCCGATATGCCAGCAAGGCAATTGAGTAAGTCACATGAGATGGCGACAGACCCCTCTGCTGAATTTCAAACATGACATTAAAGGCCTCATTCGGACGACACTGATCTACATAAATTGCCATCAATGTGTTGTAAGTGACAACATTAGGAATGATCCCTTGCTCTGCCATATCTTCCATGACTCTATCGACTACTCCAAATTGTTTGCATTGCCTCACAGCACCCAGGAGACTATTGTATATGAAAAGGTTTGGGCCCGTCGAATCATGTCCATCACTCCCCTTTCTCTTAAGCCATTCAACAAGAGCCATGGCAGAATCAAATATTTTATCTTTACCAAATGCACTAATAATGGTCGAATAGACGGGGAGAGGCAGTTCATTGAAATTCTTAAGAACATTCTCTATGTCATCAGCATTTTTAGCTGACTGCAAACTCTGTGCCAATGCGCGGACATCAATCTTCTCATCTAATTGACCCTCCTGTTCAACACATTCTTCCTCTTCACCCATACCAATGACTTCTTCATTATTGTCAACTTCATTGTTTTTGAATTCCACAGAAAAACTGTGGTCCAAATCAGAGGATTCACTAATCTCACTTCCACACACTTCTTGCTCCAATGCAGATGCAGGAGCAGTCGACGCCCCAAAAGAGCATGTCCTTTGCTCTTTCAAAAGAACACAGTGCGGTTTTGAGCAATGAAGAAAACACCCTTTTTGCAAATTAAGCTTTCCACGCAAATTACAGCTACAAAAACCCCTTGAACTGCCTGAATAAAATGGAAGATTACAACTTCGTCTACAATGGCCAAAAACACCCCATATTTCCTTCCTTCTCCTCCATTGTTTCACAGAATACGAAGATACAAAACCAGAATCCAAACGGGGTGTTGCCAAAAAGTCCCCTTTCCAAGACCAGATGCTCAAAGATTGCATTTTTATGGGTTCTTTACATATAAAAACAAAAACCCAGATAGGAGAACCCCATTCAAGTAGAAAAAAAGGGACTTTTTCTTATTCCGCTTTTCTTCTCTCTAGAATCGATTTTCCATTGTGTTTTCTACAGCAAAATAGGAGAAGAGAAGCTCTTCTGATAACGGTATTTTTAGATGGTGTGAAAGGTGAGGTGAGTTCTTCTTACCTTGAGGACTGGGAGGGGATGTAGAGCTCTGAACCTTTCTTTGATGTAAGATTGAGTCGATTTGTGACATGGGTTTTTGGAGATTCTAAAAGAGTCATCCTTTCCAACCTCTTCTTAGGTTTGGTTTGGTTGGTTGGTCTGCTCCGAGCCATTCATTTGGAAATTGAAAACCTAGATAACCCTACACGATCAGTGATCGATCACACGTGCGGATTATAGGCTCAGGCTGCTCAGCAAATCCTGCAAAGCACAGTGATCACAGTTGGGGAATATAAACCGTTCATCAGTTAGGCCTCATAAATACATTGGCATTTCCATTGTTACCACTTACCAGTCACACAAGATACATAAACATTCAACAACTGCGCAAGAATCACGGATCGATCTTTCACCGTTATTATTTGGACAGATGCCTAACCACTGAACTATCAATAGAGTGAAACATTTATGTGGGAAGCACGAGTTTGCATTTAGCGTGAAAGCCCGTGAGAGAAATTTCTGAGGCCGATTGACCAAGTTATAAAAATATAATCCACTTAAAAATGGATTCCTTCTCTACAATGAGCCCTCAAAATGTTTCATTTAAGTAAGAGTGGAGTTGGATCCACCGTCAGATTGGTCACTATGAAATACTTGAATTTCATATTATTTTCTTTATGTGTTATAAGTGGTCAATCATACATGGGCACAATGATGCAGCTCTTGGACATAGGGCCCACATGGGGTCTACCAAATTATCAATTAATTTGAAGTGATTTTATTTATTGGGAATATTTATTACCTGGTAAGTGCAATTGGGAACTTTTAATTAATTTGTGGCAACTTTTAGGAATAAATTAGAACTTTTATCCATTTAGTAAATTAGATCAAATTAGAGATTTTAGCTTAATTTAGATAAGGAATTTGACTCTGCTAGGATTTGAATTAAATTAACTTTATATAAGGGGTGCATATCCTTTCAGAGATTAGTATTTAGAGTCCTCGTCGTCGTCGTCAGAGTCTTGTTCCAATTACGTTGGGATTGACAAAACAAATCCTCTCGTGGGTTTCACTTCACTACTTTAATCTATGTCCACATCTAGTTATTGCCTTCCTTATCAGGCTATCAACCAACATTGAAAAACTCTTTCTTAAGCCGATGCTAGCCTCTCATGATTTTTTATATTGTTGTGACTCTTCATGCCCGTTGGTTGCCTCCTTGAGAACATGTTTGAGAACCAATCTCAAATATTTTTTTTAAGCTGAGGCAATCTGAAATAATTTGATGAGTTTGGTTAACATGAAAACATGAACATTGGAGAGCCTCTTTGTAATTTTGTCACTTTTTTTTTTTTTTGGCTTGGATTCTGCACTACTTTGAAATAAGGTTCTTGAAGCAAGGATTTGGAGTCATAGTTTCATACAAAGATGTGGCAGCTTTTTTTTTCCTAACCAATGGATCTTTCAGAAATCAGAGATGGAGTGGAGAAAAGAACAATTGGCTTCCCATCATCAGGGCCGGCTCAAGATAATTTGATGTCTAAAGCGATAATCCTAAATGAGGCCTTTTTGTATCTTTTAATATTATTACAAAAGACTTTATTAAAAATTTATTTTTCTCTCTTTAAGCTTTATTGGAGAAAAATAGTTAAAATATTAATATTTTTTTTTAAATTTTCTTGATTAAAGAAGTTGAACACCATAATTAAAATATTAATATTGACAGTATTCAATGGATTGGGGATTAAATATAAAATGAAATGTGGGATTCAAATTAAAAAGAAGTCAATAGTTTCTATTTATATTCAGTATGATTTGTTGGGATTTGAAATTGTGTAGAGAAAAAAAAAGAACGGATGATAGTTATTTTAATGCTTCTTTTTTAGAATGTGAAAAAATGGTTTTAGTGGGATGTGATACTAATTACTATTATATTATATTATGAGAGATTCTCAAAAACTCTCCATTTAAAAAGGGGCTTTTTTTCCCACTCTTTTAATATCCAAAGAAAGTTTAACACGTCATGCCTTTTAATATTCAAAGAAATTTGCACGTTGAGTCAATTCTAATATCTCAATTTCATTTAAATTGAACATTATATCTTCCTTTTATTTTTGCTAAAAATTTGGATAAAGTTGTTTTAGGAAGAGGTCATGATGGAAGAGTTTCAAAGTGAGGACCTATCACTAATAGTAATCTCTAAATCCCATTGGACGGTTTAAAAAAACCTCATTGGACTAAATAGTTAGGCCCACCATGATAATGTGGAAATTGCAAGTTTTTTGTGGTGCTCAATATGATGGTGGACCACATCCTATTTGATTGAATTTTGTTGAAAGCTAATAAAATATAGGCCATTAATTTTAAATGGACTAGATCTTTCTCAAAATAGGTCACTTTGAAAGACCCAATGATCTAAACGGTTAGATCGATGAAAATAGGTCATTCATCATGGTTCCATCAGCTGCCAGGTGCAACCTAAGCTTTTGGACTTAATTGATCATTAATTTGGTTAACTTGGTTATTTATTTTCTTTTTAGATTGATGAAAATAGGTCATTCATCATGGTTCCATCAGCTGACAGGTGTTACCTAAACTTTTGAAATTAATTGATTCCCCCACCCCCCAACCGCACAACCGCATTGAGTAAATGACCTAAAGTTAATCAATAAATTGCAGCATGAGTTGGTCCTATGCATAGAGTTTTAAAAGTCTTCTTAAAATTGAATGCCCTAAAAGGATGGAAGTGGGGCTGTGTAACTAGATAAGAAGGAAGGAAAGGAAAGAAAAGCTAGGAGAAAAATATGGAAGCCATAGAGATTCTCTTGCATTAATTTTTTATATAATAAATCCAACTCGCCCTCATATTATGGGGCCTTATTTTCGGGGAGTTTGTTTTGGATTTGAAAAAATGCTTTTAATAAAATTGTGATATTTGGGGCCTTACTTTTAGGGGGCCTAAAGCAAGGGCTTTTCTTGCTTTACGGTAAAGCCGGCCCTGCCCATCATTGCCCAAAAGTGCCAATTGTCACCCATAGGGCATAGGACAAAGGACTAAAGAAGTGGATTCCCATTTCAGTCGGATCAATAGCAGCTAAGAGGGCTCAACTAGGTGCATCACAACACAAAATGTTGACCATCCAAGGCACAGCAACTAAACAGCAATATGGAAGCAAATCAACACAAATCACATGAAAAACACAGCTGATGTCAGTGATTACACACTCCAGCTTGTGAATGGCAGAAAATGTCAAAAACAGGGGCTATGGCATTCTTTATATCTTCAACAAAACTTCAGCAAAAAAGTCCCTCTCATTTTTACAATAGTATTGATATGATATCTCTAAAAGGTACTCCCTAAAAGCCTCTTACATCTCAGCAACAAGTCATCATCTAAACAATAATCAAAACCATTACAGAAATAGTGGAATGTTGGGGCTGTAGGCCCCTTGGTTGGTTGAAAACTTGACAGATGGGTCTGGGATGGGTTGATTGGGCCAACTGTTGGGCCAGTATGTATGGCCGGGTCAGATAACTGGGGAAGCCCATTTGTTCTCTAATAGGGGCAGGTTGAGGCAAGTCACAAGTTTACTATAACCCATTGGGATAAAAGGGGTCCCAAACCTCAAAACAAATGTCTGAAGTATCTTTGTGGATCAATATTTCTCAATTGCTTCACTTATAAGCAGTCTTTTGCAGACCTAAGTGAAGGCATGAAACCAAAAATTGAAGCTCTGCCAAATGTATAAAGATGAAACGCATGAACCTCGAATTGAAGTTTCTCAAAATCTATGCACAAGGTTTAACACTAAAGGGCTTGTTTTTTCTTTTTCTCTTTTTCGGCAAAAGGTTAATCTCATTCAACACAATGACCTAACCAAACCAAACAACACCAAAGGGCTTGTTAGTTACATAGAATAGATAAGAATTATCGGTTAACCGACCTTCTTCTTTAAGCTCGTTAAAGAGGAGAGGGATGAAGGACATAAGGTGCAGGGTGAAGGATATACAATAGTGATGTAAACATGAATTTTAACTTTTCCAAAATTTAGATCAATAGGGTGATTGTTGGGCATTCATTTTTCATCGTCCATTGTATCTAAATTTATAAAATGAAATGTTATTTGATGCTTATTTTTGGATATTTACTTTTAATCTTCATTTTTGATCACTTAGAGCATGAATTCCTATATACCCAAACATAAGAATTGAATACATGGAAACTCATGGTCAAATAAGGCAGGAGCTTGATTTTCCTAATATTTGAATTACAATAGTAACGGCTAGGTATTCCTTCTCCACTTTCCTTCAATTCAATTTCCAGTAAATAAGAGGTTATTTGATGATCATTTTTGGAGAGTCACCATTAGTTCTTCAATTTTATCCACTAATAGAAACACAACGTTTAAGAATTCGTAGAAATTCAATTAAACGAAACCAACAAACCCTAATTCAAGCTTGATGTTGCTTCAAGTGTGATGGTGACAGGTCCTTGATAGAACTGTGAAAATTCCTCAGATCATTAATTTAATAGTGGAAAATGCCTATTGATACCACCCTCACATCTCTCCTCACCGAAGCCCAACATTCCTGGATTTCTCTTTGTCCATTTCGCTTCCAAAAGACTTGTATTTCCATGGACAAGCAAAATAAAAATACATGGAACATGGAGGGTCCAATAGATAATGATTATTTTGAAACTTAGTCCAAACACAACCGCCAACTAAAGATAATGCCTTCCTCACACGCATGCGCAAATGGCCATCGCAAGTGGTTGTCACAATCTAATTCCTGGGCGGCTTATCTTGGAAACATCTTTTTTTTAAAGGGATAGTGCCACTTTGTTGAGTTCATCAATGGATATTTATGAAATGTGTTTTTAAAAGCGGCTAAAATTGAAGTAATAAAGTAGGAAATTCATAAATGGTATCGGCCAACTTTCCTTTTAAGTGAAAAATGAATTAATAGAAGATGTAAAATGAATATCTAGCAATCCCCCATTTTTACTTCTTTATCTTATATCTTTCACTTCTCACCTTGTTAATATTTTTTTTGTTGGAATCTATTTTACTATAAGTTTCTAAAATTTCAATTCCTTATAAACAAACAGGCCCTTAATAGAACTAAGTTTATAGAATGAGAGCTTCTGTTGGCACCGGATTTTTTACTTTTCCCATCGCACTAAAAGACAAAAAATATATATTTTTCCTAAACTACCCCTTCCCCCGCCACCCGCAGCGGGGAGGGAGAGGAATAGCGGGAGGGAAGGAGGGAGAAGAAGAGGAAGGGAGATGGGGAGAGAAAATGGACGCGGGGGGTGGGGGGTGGAGCTTGCAACGGCTGGGGCTACTAGCCAGGGATCCCTCCCCGCAGAGATTGGAAGGCTGGGGTGGGGGGAGGGAGGGGATGTGGGAGGCTGGTGCAGGGAGAGAAAGAGAGGGAGGTCGTGGGAGAGACAGTTTAGGATATATAGATACATATATACATTTTGCAGTGGAAAAGACATTTTCGTAGTGCCAATAGAAGCTCTTCTATAGAATTTGTAAGCATTGTTTTCCCTTCGAAGGGCTAAAAAGGTGTATGGTTACAAGGTGACAATTTATAAGTTGGCCATCAGCCCATCACATAAGTTTTCGTCTCCATAGGAAACAGTTTCGTACCTTTCACCTTAGTACATTAAATTTAAAAAAATAATGTACCCATCAACTTCTTTTTACTTCTTTGACTAAACCTACTTTCCTACAAATTCCAAGGATTTCACAGGAAGCTGGTGAATGGGCCTCTATTCTTTAGGCTATCTACAGAAGATAAGAATGGCTCCTTACCCTAGCTTTGAACCTGGCCTCCCCCCTCATTGCTTGTGTGAGTTGTCTCCTTGCATGGGCGGCCCTCACAGGGTCACGGGCCTCACGGCTATTATAAATTGAGTACTAGCCGTAATCAATTCTCTAAAACTCTAGTTTCAGCCTTTGTATTGATTTCTAAGCATTTATTTAATGGAACTTAAACGTCAGGGGACATTTAAAAAAAAAAGATAAGATCATTCTAACATATGTCTTGTGCTGCATTGGTAATTGCTACATACCAGCTTCCCTCAGATACGGCCTGTGGGATTGTAAGACCCTGCCCCGAGTTAATCAAGATTAACTCTAGTTAATCGAAATCAATGCTAATTAATTAGGATTTATGCTAATTAAGCATGGATAATTGGGTTAATGAAGTTTAAGGACCAAAGAGAGACAAATTAGTCTCAAGTGATGCATTAAGCATAATGGAATGAATTTGAATGGATTCGAGTTGGTTAAAATGAATTTAGACCTAGATAAAGTGAGCTAAGGACTTTCTCGTAAATACGAGTTTTCTCGTATTTCGTCGAATACAGGAATTCTTGATACCAACGTGTGTATCTTGAATAGTACTTTAACTTTCGTAATAGGCGCGGTCCCATTTGACCTCAAATGGGCCAAGTGAGGGTTCATTTGACTCAAAATGAAATAAGACTAAACATGAGGGAGTTTTGGTGTGAAAGGACTATATATTAGAATGAAAGGAGGGAAATGAGCCTCATTCCTTCATTTCTCTTCAAGACAAACCCTAGGTTCTTTCTCTTCCTTTCTATTCCATTCTTCTTCATCAAGTGTGAGGCTTGGAGTGATTCTAAGAGGGGTTTTGAAGAGTTGACATTCCACTTCATCTTCTTCCTCAAGCCATCCCTCCATTGTGGAAGTATAGAGCTTGAGAAAAGTCTCAAAATCCATTCCTTTGAACTTCAAGTAAGTAGATAAGTGTTTTAGTGTAACTTTCAAGTTCCATTGGTTGGTTAGCAAAGGTTTCTAGCACAAATAGCTCAATGGTTGGGTATTTTCATGTTTTCATGGAGTTAGGGCTTCATTTGGGGGTTTTTCATCTTCAAAGCAAGCTAAATAAAGAGGACTTTTGTAGCTTATCTTAAAGAGAGGCAAGTATAAGCATTTTGTTGTAGTTATTGTTAATCATTGTAGAAATACTTAGAGTTTCCATGGATTTAGATTTTTATACATTGTTATTGAGCTTTGAGTTGTTTATGGATTGAATGGAATGATTAATAGATGATTAAATGTGTGTTTTTATTGATGGATTGTGGATGAGGAGGGGAATAGGAGATTCCCAATTGGTTGTAAACTTTGAATGTATTAGAAGTAGAGAAGGATGAAGAAGAATCAGATTTCAGACTGATTTTTGGAAGGGTTTCGTCCCAGGTCCGATCGATCGGACCAACTGGCCGGTCAATCGGACAAGTCATTAACTGGATATGTTTTCAGCCCGATCGATCGGACCTACAGGCCGATCGATCGGACAAGTCACTAACTGGACGTGGTTTCAGTTCGATCGATCGGAGGGCTCATTTTGAGTCCGGTTGAGATCGGCGATTAACTGTGCCGGTACTTTATTTATGATTAAGAATGGACTATAAATGAGTCCTAGAACTAAGTGTACCATAATTAAGGACTATTAAGTATAGAAAATCGAGGGAAAGAATGTGAGTTTTGGATTTTTACAAAAGTTTGTAGCACTCCTTGTGAGTATCATGCTCCCTAAATTAGTTCGAAGACTAATCGTGGAGTAAAGTGAATGATTGAGAATTAAGGATAATGAAGGAAGGACTTCATGGTTAATAAATTGTGGTCTAAACTCCATGGATGTTAACCACGTGGACTATAATGTACACATTCAAAATAAATGCGATGCTCATCAAGAATAACACGTGCATTTAGTACCGTTGGCTATATCTTCATGGTGGTTTAGATTTAAGAAAGAATTAAATAGAATCATAATTGTCCAGCAATTCTTATTATAACAATGTATCACAATCTAATGTGATTGGTATTATTACCCTTCTCTTCTCTTACTATGAAGGGAATCATTGAATTGAATTGAATCGAATCTAGGATTGGATTGTTCACTGAGAAATGTTGACCTTGGAGTCTGGCACTACCTAGCAATTGTACTAGAACTCTAAATGAGTTCATTAAATGAATAAATGAGACAAATGTCTAATCCTACTGCAGTAGATGGTATTTGGGGGCGTTCCGGAGCTCCGTGGTGATGCTAGTTGTCCCTGGCCCGGACACTAGTAAGTCCCACTAATTCCGATCATATCTATGGTATTGATCGATGCCTTCCATTTGGAAGATGAATCCTTCCTTTGAGGGAAGATGGCAATGATGAATCCTTCCTTTGAGGGAAGATGGTAAATGAAATGAAATGGAAAATGAATGCTATGGTAGTGTCCACCCAACGCATGACCACAAGTTTAGCTTTTATGTACACACATCCTATTGTAGGAACTTTCCAGACTTATCTGGTATTGGAACTGTTATTAATAGATGGAATGAGTTTAATTTATGGGTCAACATGCTATTACAATATCTGTTTATACATTGTTGAACCGTCGTGTTCATTACTGTTATTGATGACATTACAAGCCCGGTTGCCCTTGCCGGTGCAGCAGCGCCCCCGGCGGGAGCGGAGGACACCGCTCCGGTTCCTCCAGGAGGTTTGATCGAATGGAATGGCCGGGATACTGTTTAATACAGGTATCCGAGTGCGAGAAGGAATATTATATTTTTGGAAATATTTTGTAAAGTCATTCTTTTGTATAATCATTTTAGGTTGTAATTAATGGTCATTGATGTAACTAATGGTCATTGCACAATATTTTGGACATGCACTATTTGATAAACAAATGATGGATAGTACACATGTATAAGGAACATTATTTTGTATACATGTACATCTTAATTGCTATTGTCAAGTGAAATCGTTTCCTCAGATTTGTGTAATTAATAGGTTTATTGAGATGTTATCCCTTGTGGATCTCGTTTTTAACTTCGGTTGATTCGGGATTTACGGGAGTAAGTATAGGCTCACGGCTCAGGGTTCTGGATCTCGGGCCCGGGTCGTGACAGGGATCCACCTAGATGGATGTCATTCAAGGGAGGTAAGGGGACATATTGTTGAAGCTCCATGTATAGAATAAGTACTTTATTATGTTACAATATAATTTAAATTATGATGATTACACAAATAAACTCATCACCCACTCAATCCATGTGTTTTTATTAATCAATACATAATTTGAGTTTTGATTTAATTTATGATTCGATTTACATGAGACCTAACCCATGAATCGCAGCGACTTTATGCTAGTTAGTAGTTACTAATAAAAAGGTCAATGAGGGTTAAAAATCTCTAATAAAGTTCAAAATTCCTAATTAATGATTATGTATCTTTTTAGTTTAGATTCTTGCTGTGCGGTCAAAGTAGGTGCCCTGACTATTGAAATCAAATGCTCCCCAAATCACAAACCAAATAATTATGCTCAATTGATCCATGGAATAATTTCTAATTAGTGCTTTCTTCCATGATAATCCATGCATTAGATTTATTAGTCCAAGAAAGAATGAATGGAGGATATAGATATTAAATACAAAAAGGAATGAACCGTTGGGCACTTTTTCCTTGGATTATCCATCTTTCCACAAGTTTAACCAAGGCCAAAAGTTTATTGGTATACCGTGTGGGGCCCACATGGATGCATGTGGATCATGTCCTTTAGTGGGTTGGTGGGAGACTGTGAGTGTCATTAAGTTTTCATGTGGAGTAGCCGAGTATGGGTAGGGCAAACTCACTCAATGGTAAATCTCCAATCCCTAGTCCTTGATTTTTGGCCTTTAGGCCAAAGAGCTTAAATTTAATTCAATTTCAATGATAGAAAATAATAACAATTGTATTAGTATTTTCCTAGATGGATCTTGGGTGGGTGCTTATAAATAAAAATGGAGTTCACTTCCTAAAGAGGAATACATGGGGCTTTTACATGTTCAACACTTTTTTTATTTTTTATTTATAATGGAGTGTCTTCGAACCCTTTCGACCAAAATAATCCCTATGACTCTATGAGCCTAGGAAGAGCCTGGTAAATTTCTTGTGGCTCCAGTGTGGTAGTGCAGTTTAAATCCTTAACCTTCGAATGTAAACCATGGTCCTAAGCCAACTGAGTTACACCTCAGGGCCAATTTCAACTTTCAACCCTTATTATGAGTCCTATTAGGAATGGGTTGATATAAATTCCATGGGCTCTGATGCATACCCATAATTGTACCATTGTCATTGATACAATCATAAAAAAAAAAAAAAAAAAAAAAAAAAAAGTTAAGATATTTTCAAATTTAAGGAGGGGTTTGGCACATTACTGTAAAATTAAAAAAAAAAAAAAAATCATCACACTTTCAATGGCAGTAGATCACCCATAAAAGTCTAATTTAGAACAAGCAAGCCACACATGCTACAAGGTGCAGTTTTCTTTGTATCACCAATAATCACATAATTGAATGAGATGTGAAGGTTTCCAACATTGACAAAATTCTGCTAAAATATGTTGATGAAACTAAGGGCTCATTGGTCCAAGATTATTTTGAGGCATTTTATTTTCACAAGGATTTCAATTTCTGCTCCATATTGCAACAGAGACTTTCAAATAAACACTACAAATAAAATGTGTGAAATGTGACCTTAAATCTTAAATAAAAACAGAAGAAAAATAAATTGTGTACCCTGATTTTGTAGGAAAGAATCTGCTTTTTGCATTGCGCTAATTTTAATCAATTCTCTCCACTGTTAAACATTTTTTATTAAGTTAAAACCACTTTTCCTTGTAACCCATAAAGAAATGTTAGGAAAATCTGCAAAACATGAAATTCCATTGTTACTCAATTGTGCTCTAAAATTTGAAAATTTTGAGAAATGCTACCAAAGTAATAATTCATTCTCCCTCTGATTTTTTTTTTCCAATTTTATGGAAAATTTTAATGAAGTTTGTGTGTTTGTGCAATTTTTATATTTCCAGCTAAAATCATTTTTCATAATTTTGCAACAACTAAAGTCAAACCAAAACCAAAAAGGATTGAACTGTTGGCCCCTTTTATCTTGGATTATCCATCTTTCCATAAGTTTAACCAAGGCCAAAAGTTTATTGGTATACCGTGTGGGGGCCACATGGATGCATCTGCATCATGTCATTGGGTGCGGTGGTGGGAGACTGTGAGTGTCATAAGAGTTTTCATGTGGAGTAGCCGAGCAGGGGTAGGACAGACTCACTCAATGATAAATCTCCAATCTCTAGTCCTTGATTTTTGGCCATTAGGCCAAAGAGCTTAAATTTAATTCAATTTCAATGATAGACAATAATAACAATTGCATAAGTATTTTTTTAGATGGATCTTGGGTGGGTGCTTATAAATAAAAACTAGCAAAATTTCGTGTGCTTAGCACGGATATGGCAAACATTGCAATTTATATATTCATGTATAAAAAATTTATAAAATTTTTAGAAAGAAAGCGAAAGAAAAAAATTATGAGTTTGTATTTATATAATCAGAGAATTGGTATCATCGAATGAAAAAATGAGAAATAGAGTAGAATGCGAATGATAGAGTTTGGATTGAAACAAACTCTTTGAGAAATAAACGAAAAGTGTAGAGTAGTTATGAGTGGTTATGATAAAGAGATAAATAAGGTAGTTAATGTAACTTTCTAAAGAAGGATACATGAGGCTTTTACAGTTTCAACCTTTTTTTTTTTTTTTTTTTTTTATAACAGAGGGTATCCAAACCCTTTGGATCGGAATAATTCTACAAGCCTAGGACGAGCCAGGTAAATTTCCTGTGACTCCAGTGTGATAGTGCGGTTTCAAACTCTCATCATTTGGATGCAAACCGTGATCCTATGCCAACTGAGCCACCCCCCACCCCGGCTACCCCTCGTGGTCAGTTTCAAGTTTGAACCCTTATTATGAGTCCTATTGGGCATGGGTTGATATAAATTCCGTGGGCTCTCATGCATATCCATAATCATACCATTGTCACTGATATAATCCTAAAAAAAATGTTAACATTACTGTGAAAAAACATCATCTCACTTTCAATGGCAGTAGGATCACCCCATAAAAGTCCAATCTGGAAGAAGCAAGCAGTTTTCTTTGTATCACCAATCACATAATTGAATGAGATGTGAAGGTTTCCAACATTGACAAAATTTAGCTAAAATATGTTAATGAAAATAAGGGCACATTTGTCCATGATTATTTATTTGTCACAAGGATTTAAATTTCTGCTCCATATTGCAACAAAGACTTTAAAATAAACAGTACAATGGAATGCAACCTAAAATCATAAATAAAAACAGAAAAATGTAACTTGTTTACCCTGATTTTTCAGGAAATGTTTTTCTTTGAATCTCTGTTAAACCATTTTTATTAGATTAAAACCACTTTTCCTTGCAACCCATAAAGAAATGTTAGTAAAATCTGCAATGCATGAAATTCCATTGTTAACCAACTGTGCTCTAAAAGATGAAAATTTTGAGAAATGCTACCAAAGTAATAATTCACTCTACCTCTGATTTTCCTTTTTTCCAATTTTATGGAAAAATTTAATGAAGTTTGTGTGTTTGTGCAATTTTCATATTTCCAACTAAAACCAGTTTTCACAATTTTCCAACAGGTAAGGTCAAACCAAAACCAAAAGAGTTGAAGAGACATTTCCAAAGTCTTACCCCCACCAAATTTAGAGGTTCAACACGCTTTGCATTCGAAGGTTATTGATTCGAAAGTCCATAGGGGCCACATGAATTTTATCCTACTTTCTCTCTTGGCCGGTAGAAAATTTTATCCAAGTTTCTCTCCCGAACCGTGGGAATTATTCCGGCGGAAAGTACGAAATTTTTTTTTTCAAGAGCTTTCATCAGAGCCGTTGATCACCCGCTTCCGAAACGCCACCTCCGTGTCCAATCCAAACCCATCCACGCTCCTAACGTGCACCAAATCGGACTCCCTAAACATCTTCACCAGT
Organism: Umbellularia californica; assembly: GCA_028538565.1. Lineage (NCBI taxonomy): Eukaryota > Viridiplantae > Streptophyta > Magnoliopsida > Laurales > Lauraceae > Umbellularia > Umbellularia californica. The sequence continues at coordinate 4,773,795 of JAPQWN010000002.1, forward strand.
GGGCCCACACTATACAAATCATTGGCCGAGTACTTATCCGTCCGTCTACCTATCGCCACGTGGAGCAGGCACACCCCTCCACCCCTCAGCGTCCGCTCGATCTCCCCAACGAACCTCGACGGATACAACGCATGATCAAACACGTTCGAAAATTCGAAATCAAACGTGTCGTTATCGAATGGCTGATGATGAAAGTCTCCCTCCAAAACCAACGGCGGATACGGCACGAGATCGATCCCGACCGAGTCATTGACGCCGATCCGACGGAGGGCAGCGACTTCCTGGCCCACCCGGGCGCCGATGCAGAGTGATTTGGAGCCGTTGGATAGGAGGCCCATGGTCATGTGTTCGTGGAAGAAGCGGGAGAAGGCGTCGACTTTTCGGGTCCAGTCGCGGGTCGTCCAGATGGTTCGGAGCTTGGAGTTTAGGGTTTTGGTGAGTTGGCGGTGGATGTAGGCGTCGTAGGAGGAGTAGCCGGGTCGGATTCGGAGGTCCGAGAGGGAGGTGGGTGGGGGAGCAGGGATTGGGGTGGTGGTGAGGTGGAGGAGGAGGAAGAGGAGGGAGGAGAGGGAGAGGGAGAGGAAGAAGAATCTGAACATGATGGGGTTGTGATGGAAAATTTTCATCTTCAGGTTCTCTCCATTTTGGTGGTTTTGGAGTTTCCTGGCTTTTCTCAATCTGGTTAGCCAGTTCTCTCTCTCGAGTGGACAATTTTACTTTACTTTACCAGCCGATCTCGTTTTCTCCGCTTTGGGATCGGAGGACAGTACTCCACGTGGCATTATGTGACTTCTTTCCGAAAAGGTCTCCAGGGTGTTCCAAAATTGGACTAGAGCAATATTAATTATTAATTAATGAATAAAACATCTTAATGATAAATTCATCTCTGTTATATCAAAATATAAGTTCATGTTATCACATAATTAACTAAGAAGAATAATAATGTTCAATAATATTAGAAGCGCATTTAGATTTTCAGTAAAATTGGAGGCGGTCTTATTGAATTAAATTACAAACATGCATTTAGAATAGAAACCATACCTTCTTCGGAATGCAAAGGCATACATGAGGAATGGAGCGGCACTAATATTAGACACATGATCAAGTTTACAAGAGATATTTCTTTAAGAAGGAGATGCAAATGTGAAGGATGTCTCTATACGTTAAGGGTTGTATCTATCCTTGAAATCCTTGGATATATCATGCTGATGTGGCTCAAGGAGATGAGAGATTTGCCTATTTTTTTACCCTCTATTTCCTTTAACTAACATCAAAGCTTTAAGATATAGAATAGGGTCTGAATCCTTTCGGTGTGTCGTGGGGCCCATATAAAGATCATCCAAACCATTTGAAGTGAGTTAAAAACATGAGTTTTATCCCCTCTGGTGTCCGAATATAGTGAGGTTTTACCCCACGGTGACCGTGAGCGAACCAAACACGGTAATGTGGCGGACCGAGTTTCATACCCTTTAGTATCCGGATATAGTGAGGTTTTATTCGATGGTAATCGTGAGCGACCCATACATGGTAATGTAGCGGACCGTGATTGGTCCACTCAAGATCACCCTTAGAGAAAACCCCCTATAGGATCACAATTCTCTCCTCTAATCATATATTATCAAGTTTCGGCTTATAAAGAATAGGCCCCATCATATAATTGACATCCTAACATCATTAACTGCTTGGTAGCAACAATGTCGGGAAAGTGTTTAGTCACCTTTCATCAGTGCTCAATTGTAATCAGTTATTTTTAGCTGAAATAAAGGCTCGTGATAGACTTGAAGAAAAAGTGTTACACCAATTTGGATATGTGAATCTTTCAACCCCTCGAAGTTATAAATTTTGGTATGTGTACTATACCATAAGTTCCTTTTAACTCATGAGGTATTAATGGTCTGCTTGGATTGCTCATCCCTTCATGTGGCCTCGAATTTTAAAAACTTCGATCCTTATTCCCCCAAATGGATAAATCCTTAAAATTAGGCCTATCCATCACATGATTTGATGTAGTTTCCTAATCCAATTGAAATGAAAGCTTTGAATGCAAGCTAATCCACATTCATGAGAATGAGTCTCGGACAATCAAGACTCTTAATATTCTAAGGTAGCGTTTGGTTCGCTAGAATGGTTGTAGGCAGGAATGGAATAGAGACCGGAATGATAATGAAATGGAATGAGGCAGGAATAGTCAATTCTATTCCAGCGTTTGGTACGCTGAGGAATCAACCTAGTAATGGAATTCTGATTCATATTCCTGCATTTTGTACGCTGGAATGCTGCCTGGAATGAAATCAAATTTACATAAGATTGACTAAAATACCCTTATTAGATTCCACTGTCACATTTGCATTGTTTGTGGTGTATGATTTGGGGGTGGGCCCCATAAAGGTGTAGTGAAAAAGTTTTTAATTTCTCATAATAATATATTATTATATTATATTATACTATTTGAAGGTGGGCCCCACAATGTGTAGTGAAAAAGTTTGCATTATAATATTTTGTGATGGGCCCCACAAAGGTGTAGTGAAAATTTTTGCAATTTCTCAAAATAATATATTCTTATATTATATTATAATATTTGGGGGTGGGCCCCACAATGGTTGGTTGAAAAAACCATGCAATATAGCCTCTTTTATAATAGTAAATAGATAGATATAATATTTTGGGTGGGCCCCACAATGGTTGGGTGAAAAAGATATTATATTATTATTATTATGATATAATAATATATTATTATATATTATTATAATATTTTGGGTGGGCCCCACAATGGTTGTGTGAAAAAGATATTATATTATTATTATTATGATATAATAATAATATTACAAGCGAAGGTATTTTGGTCTCAACAAAAAGTTAGAAAGTAATGGAATGGTGATTCCTTCCGTTCTTTGATGGAATGGTGATTTCCTCACGTAAAGGAATGGGATTCCGGAGGTAATGGTCATTCCGCCCCTTTTTGGCGAACCAAATGCTTGAATGGTCATTCCATTGGAATGACCATTCCATTCCGACCTCCATTCATGCGAACCAGACTCTACCTAATGCTTTTAGATGGAACCCAAGGCAATGATTTGGCACTTTAGGAAGGCTATCTATCATTTAAGAGTACAATGAAAGCTCAAATATACTTCAGTTTTTATGTGTTGGGTTTATGCTTTATATTCTAGGTTACTTGAATTGGTGCATTGAATTAGCCAAGGACTAAGTATTGGGTCAATGGTCAGCTTGGTGATTGTATCTGATTTTTTGGGGGCTAAACGAAGAGAAAGTTATATGTATATACTGTAGTTATCCCATGGGCACCTCACTGTGGGGAACACATATGGGCCCACATGGGGATAGGACTAAGAAATGGGGATTGAAAGATCTGGTTTGGACCCACCTATATATAAAAATTAGGGGCATTTGGGCGGAGGTCCCTCAACTGTGATTTTTATTGCAAGCGGTCCACAATACTTTATCATACCGACAGCAGTCCTCTTGTAACCGAAAAGGACAAAAACGCCCTTGTACATGTCAGCAAAAGCAAAACTCAAACAAATTTATCTGAGTTTTCAAAACTCAGATAAAACTCAGATAAATTTATCAGTTTTCTAAGGCAGTTTTTTCACTGTTTAAACCATGGTTATGATCTGATATGTAGCTTGTGGACTGTGGTCCTGGACCATCCTTTCCCATGTTAAAACCACTTACAGATTGATTGACTTGGGCTTTCTTGAAATTAGGACACAGGATACCTTGTGAATACAACAACTAGAACATGTTTGGTTTCTCCCATAGTTCCCTGCTCCTGCTCCTTCTTCTCCTTCTGTCTACTGGTTGAGAAAGAAAACGCGAATTATATATCACAACCACTGCAATAAGAAAGGAGAGATGGATGTGGGTCGTCGGATGGCACCACTTCACATAGCTATTTGTTTGAAACTCAGAAAAGTTCTTCAAAACTTAGATAAATTTATCTGAGTTCTGCCAGAAACTCAGATAAATTTGCCAAACTCAGATAAATTTGACAAATTTATCTGAGTTCTGCCAGAAACTCAGATAAATTTATCTGAGTTTCTGGCCGAACTTCAACAAATTTATCTGAGTTTCTGCCCAGTTTATCAAAGATTCTAGGAAATTTATCTGAGTTCGGCGACACCAAAAGTTAGAATACGGAAAATCAGATTCTAATAAAAATCGAAATCCAAAACAAAAACACTTGATGACCACAATCCAATCGAGAAAAGAGAGGGAGGAAACAAAAAAAAATGCAAAATGCTCTCTTTCAAATCAGTTGTAGAGAGAAAGAGAGATTTGGAAGAGACTTCAGATAAAAGAGCAAGATAAAGTAAAACTGTGTCTAACTTTGAAGAAATGAAAGAGAGAGAATCGGAAGTCATGGTGGCGACGGAAGGTGCTCTGCAACGATATTCTGCAACTATGGAAATGAATGGAAAATGGAAAATGAGAGAAGAAGAAGAAAGGAGTTTTCTAGCACAGTTGAATGGGGCAAATTAGTCATGAAAATACATGACGTGGCATATTAGGGACCTCTCACTAAAGTATCTCCAGCTGTCTGGACTATAGACATTAGAGAAAAAGTAGTTGTCTTTGATGCCTTAGAAGACCGTGCTCAAGGACTTTTAGCTAATTTACCCTAAAAATTAACCATATCTGATCATCATATCCCTTTCATTAATAGCTCATAAATTAAAAAAAAAAAAAAAACCGGGTGTACAAATCCAACGATCCAGTCCATTTGGATAAATGCAAACCTGATGGCCTGGTGACTTGGAGGCAGGGTTATGTGGTCGGGTCAAATAGACCATCAGGTGGGGCTCACTATGAGATGCACAAGGATGTGCATGTGATAGTTTCTATATTTAGATAATGTAACTTCAAATCCTAAACCTACTGCAAGCAAAAGCACCGAGAGTTCTCGGTGAATGTACGGACATCACTGTACTTTGCGTGAATTTTTTTTTATTTTTCCAATATAGGCGAGGTTAGAGTGAGATTTTGTTCCTCAAATGATGGAGATACGTAATTATGGCTCCTACGCGCGTTTGAAAACTCTAGTATAATTAATAAGAGCTAATTAGAATAATGTCTAAAATAAAAGCTCTAATTCTTAAGTTCTAATTTATGTTTAGTTTAATTGATAATATTATATTAAAAAACTCTTATTTCATGATGTAATTGGCAACCATCTTTAGGAACTGTGATAAAATGGAGCCTACAATTTCAAAGTTACAATGTAGAACCCACCATTTATGTCATTTTGAGAATCTTATTAATTCATTTTCCTCCGAAACTTTTGTAAATTCCGCATTGTCCGACTCCATCCACTTAAACTAAATCATGCTCTAAAAAAAGTCATCTCCTTAACTTATTTTATAGGGGCAAAATCTCTAATTTATAAATAAGCTCTGAAAATACAAAATGCAGTTTTTTTGTTTGTATAATACACAATGCAATTAGAGGTTACCAAATGTCCTAATCTATAAATAAGCTCTAAATCATAAAATAAAAGAAAATACAAATGTAGTTTTTTTGTTTGTATAATACAAAATGCAATTAGAGGTTACAAATGTCCTAATCTATAAAGAAGCTCTAAATCATAAAATAAAAAGGTTATTTTCAGAGTTTTGAAATGCACCTTTAGTATTCCATAAACATTAGATGGGCTTCCAAATTAAGATTTTAGACAATCAAGACTTTATCATCTTTTCATAACTCATCCAAATCATTCTAATCCTCTCATCAAGTTTCCTTTAATCTTTATTTGTTTCATGCCAATTGTCCTAATCCTCATGCAATATTTTCTACTTTATTTCTAATTACCTTTGCCTTTTAGTTTCATTTTTTCTTCTTCTTTCTCTCCTTACGTTTAGGATAACAAAATAATAGGTTGAGGATCCTTGATCTTTACATTGTTGAACAGGTAAAACACTTTAAGGGATCCTTGATCTTAACATTGATGAACAATTCAAAAACTTAGTTTTACTTCTTTCTGAGTTCTGGGTTGATGAACAGTTGATGATAGTGTTGCTGAACATTGATCTTAACATTGATGAACAGTTGATGGTAGTGTTGCTTTGCAGATAAAGAGAGAGATGAGAACATTGAAGCTTTTGAAGCACCCAAGCTTGTATGGGTGTTAACTTTAACTCAAAATCATTGTATCTTTTTATGATCCATCTTTGTTTTCTTTTTCTTTTTCTATTTCTTTGATGGTCAAACTATGTGTAAATCTTGACCAGTTGGCCCTTTTGCGTAGCTTGTGCTCCGATGTTCAAACTAAAGAATCTACAGCTAAGACCATGTACTAATTAGAAATTGCATACTCCAATTTTTATTCTCTCTTCCTTCTTTTACACTGGTTATTGGCATTAATCAATGGTGAGAGTTGATGTTGTGTTGCTGTTGCTTGTAAAGAGGGAGATTAGACATTGAAACTTCTGAATTGCACCTAAACATGGTTAAATTATATGAGGTTTTCATTTTTCTTTTTCCTTCGATACCATTGTTACGGCCTACAAATTGCAACATACAAGGTTCAAACCAATGAAACATGGCCTGGAGGGACTCCACAGGAACGGGGTTTCCCTTTGCAGCTCCATGAAAAGTCCATTTAACGGCTGGTAAGTATGATCCATTGGTGATGTGTTAGGCCGAAAGTCTATCATGACAGTGAAACGTTGTCTTCTGTATCAGGCCGAGACGGAGAAGTGTCTTGCTGTAGCGAGAATGATGCTGTTGTCAAGTCCGGTTCGATCAGAACTCTGTTTTAAGAGTTTGCAAAGGGACTTCTTTCCTGATTTGATTATTATTAGAAGTCTTGAGCACGGAATTGGGGCTATAAATTGGGTGATTCTCTCAACTCAAAGAGACGAAACAAGAAGTTAATTATCTCTCTTGATCTGAGGTTAGAATATCCTAAGAGAGATTTCATTGTTTCTCTAGAGCCATTGAGAGATTGTTTTAAATGGCTTCTCTAGAAGGTTTTGTTGCTTCTATCCTCTTGTAGAAGATTGATCATCTTGGTTGGCAAGGTGTGAGGATATTAAGTAAGGAGAACGGTGCACTGTGAAAGTCGTGTTAGTGGATTCCATGCAAGAACAACTACAATCCTTAGGTCGAGGTATAGATTGAGGTAAAAGAGCCTGTGAGTATATCTTGTGCCTGTTCGTGAAATCTTGATTTCTAGATTGTGGTTTTTCTCCCTAGAAAGGGTTTCCATATTAAATTTATATCTGCCTTCTTGTGATTATTGCTTAGTAGATTTATTTTCTAGTTCTATATTGTCTGATTGGTTTCTGCTGCATTGATTTAATTAATTAGACTAGCATCCATTCTAGTAGGTCCTGCAAAGCCTTCATGATGGCTTTTCCTACCATGGCTCATTTACAATTTGCCCAACACATGATGATATTTGATCATTGCCACTTAGCATTGGCAAATGGTCGTGTGAGGTTAACAGGGGCTGTTAATAAAATGTATGGGTTCAATCCAAATCTAACACATTTACTGATCATGTTTCAAATGAAATATCAACTCTACTCTTTCTCTCTCACACGCGCGCGAGTCCATTGAGCATGTGACTTGTAGAATTCCTGAGTTAAATGAGTGAAACCCATAGTGGGGCTTACCCATGGAAAACCGAAGTGGTTCCAAAGTCATGAATTTCCTTGCTCCATATATAGTCAGTATTAGGTGGAACAACTCTTATTGGAGCAAAATCTGGAAAATTTTCATAGAGAGTGAGGTTTTAACATTGAGCAGCACTAATTTTCAATAAGTGGGCCCAACTATACAGTTCGGCTTCTTAAACTCAGCTACATAGAGTAATCTCCAACATATTGAAACAGAATACAGAGATAGTTTAAATTTAAATTTGTGAATTTATTAACTCCAAACCTCAATCATTAAATACTTATATTTGACTCGGTCTTTAATCAAAACGAGGTGACTTGATAGAGTCAAAGAGTCAACTCACCGAGTGTTCCAACCTTGATCCGTTGTGGATACAAAAGGCTATTCTCCTTGACAAACTAATTGTTTGGGCAAGTCACTCACTAAACTACATGTATCACTTATTGGGGGGCATCTCAAGCAACATTTTGGGCTTTCTATCGCTTCATTCAAGCCCAGACCACATATTAAATGGGCCAGAAATATATGTCCAGGCCCCTCCTGAGTCCTTAAGCCAAAGGCCAGAACCCAGCCTAAATGGGTTGGGCCCTTGAGCACCCCAACATACTGTCCTGCAAATTACGAAGGGGAGAAAATGAAAGCCACTATCATAGGCCCAGGCGTTATCAAAATTTGTTTTTTGTGCCCATGCATAATTATTCCTGTGAATGAATTGTTAGGTGTTTTTTGCATTGTGAGAGACGCACAACATAGCCGCCCATCGCTGAAAATGAAAGAAGAAAAGATCTATCTAAAGTCAAAGTCCAAATTCATGTATGGCCTATAATGATGCCATCTGTTTCTTTCTTGTTCAAACGAACCACGTAATTAAATACTCTCCTAGATCCTCAACTGCTTATAAGAAATTCAAATAAAATACAAAGTTTCAATTTTTAACGGTGCGTTTCCGGCGTGTTTGGTAATTAACAAGTAAAAGTTAAAGTGAAGTAAAGCCTTTATTATCCACAGAAAAAAAAAGAGAAAGGTCATATCAAAAGTATACACATTTAAAATTTCCCCTTTCTTTAAAAAAAAAATATAAAAAACTAACATCTTTTCTCCACCGAATGACAAAAAGCATCATTTTTTTATATAAAAAGCCAAAAAAATTCCCCATCAAGCAACTAAAAACGAAAGACCGTCACAACCCTTTATATTTTAATTTCTCTTGATTTGATTCTTCAACTCACTTTACTTCAATTCACTATACATTTAAACACGTCTGATTAGGCAACCAGTAATGTTCAATAAATATTTTTTTATATTAATAAAAATTAAAGTATTTATTATGTTTCTACTAATTTGTTGAGATTTTAATATAAATGGTTAGATAAGAAAATTTAATATAATATCAAAGCCAACTCGCTGTAAATTCGAATCCCCTTCAAAGTGTGCCGACGGGATTTCACTTTAGGGGGGGAGTATTGACTGGTTAGATATAAAAATTTAATACTCTTCCGCGTGCCTTATTTTATATGGCAGAGGATCCCAATCCAACAAAATAAAAAGGCCGGCGCCGTAGTAAAGCTTCACTCTCACCAGTTTATCCGGTAGTACAGAAGATGATGGAGAAATTCTCTCTCTCTCTAGTTTATCTGGTTGTACTGAAGATGATGGAGAAATTCAAAGGTAGCTTCCTCTCCCTTGTCGTTTTTCTTAGATCAAAACCTTTGTTAGAGTAATTGTTTCTATGTGGTTGATTGAAGTGGGTCTTTTTCTCCTTTGTTATTTTCCTCCCTTGTATCAGAAAGTGGACATGAGCTAAGAGAAGGCCATAGGTCTTGTTGACAGAAGATAGAGAGCACAGATGCACACAAGCACTTGGTTCTGGTGTCTGAACATCTGTGCTCTCTCTTCTTCTGTCAGCAGACTTCCATTACATGTTTGCAAGCTTAATCCTCTTGGGTACCCCAAAAGAGAATGGTAGCATAGGTGAATGGATGACCCATTTGCCTTCAGCCGAAAGAGGTAAGGAATTACATATCAATTAATGGATCCTAGTTCCAACTTCCAATACATGAAAGTCTTCTTTTTAGGTGTAAATAAATGGATCCTAGTTCTCAACATAGAAAGCTTTTTCCTTTTTAGATGTCAAAGAAAAGAAAGGGATAACCGACTGTGAATTCTTTGATGGGGCCTCCCAAATGTTGGAAGTAGGTGAGTCTTCTAGATGAGTTTTCAAAACTTTTGATCCACTTGAAGTAGGAATTAAACACACAAAAGGGTAAAAACTCAACTCTAAGATCCAAAACACTCATCTCATGCATTAAGATCATAGAACTATAAAGAAAAAAAAAGGAAAAATCCAAACAAGCAACCACGAACAAGATCTACTAAAAATAACTGGTTGTATATCTATACATGAGGAGCTTAGTTGTGCTCAAATCGAAAACTTGATTTCTTGATTCTACAAAACCCTTTCGCAAATTTAATCTCCTTAGCCTTGCGTTCTTCCACGCTATGACACTCTTGCAAATAACTTCTCAAAGAGAATGGTGGGATCTCAATTGAGAAGAAACCTAGGCACTTACACTCATAAGGAAACCAAGGGATAGAAGAGAATGAGAGAGAGAGAGGTGTCCACCTTGGGCGTGTGAGATTGTGTGTGTATCTCCAACCATCTCCTCTTATTTATAGTTTATAGCACACCTCCTCTCTAAATAAAATTAGAAGTCTCACTTATATTTCTATTATGTATCATACTACTCCTTTTCTTAAGAGTTCTAATTGAAATTAACTTTATCCTCTTAGGACTAGCACGAGAACCACTAGGAATTCCTTAAAATCTGATTCCAACTAAAATATCTGGACTCCATATTTCATGTGAACTCCGAACCCACAATTAATTTCAAATAACTCCACTAAATAAATGCAATTGTACTCTAGTTTTAGGAATATTTAGAAAAAGACCATTAACTCTCCAATCACTACAAATAGGCCCTTCCATCAATTATATCTATGGACCCATTGGAATTAAATTGTCCAATCAAATTAGATCCATCTCTTATTATCATTGTGATCCAATTAATCACACTAATCATCAGTACCATCCGATTAACTCTTAATCAGGACGGGTGCGCACTTATCAATGATAAGTCCCATTAATTGGCATAATGGGATATTTCTCACTTAGATGATAGATTTCATTTTGAGAATATATGTTCTCACAGCCTTACTACCACGTACCTAAGATACCGAGGTGTTGACCTACATTTGGCCTTACTCATTGGTAACTCAAGGTAAATGTAAAGTGGAAACTTGAGTCCACTAATCCCTTAGGATCAAGAGCCTATTGCTTGGAAATCATAAAAGCAATTCTTAATCAGAGACAATATTTGTATAAGGTGCTGCTCATGGTCCTTCGATATATTCAATGTACTAGTACAACAATCAAGGGTCTTACAATGTTCTAGCACAACAATCTAGAGTCTTACAATCTGATGGTTGAGACAAACCATACTATCTCATAATCAATGTGGTGCTACAACCTTTTCAGATGAGATGCCCAGTCTCATCACTGGTTGTAAAAATAATTGAATTATAAGAGTTGTGATCTATGTCTCCTGTATATAAATCTCATCTATATACATAGATCACATTTAATATACTTATGGACTCCGGTTCATCTTATAAACCATCATGTCATTTTAAATTAGTTATGTGCAATCACAAAATAAAATATCATTCATCACATGAATAAAGCGTGGTATAATAAATAAATGAAAAAAGAAATCAATTTATTCACATCATCCACTGGATTGAGGACACTTAGTGCATGCCAATCATGGTTTTAGGCTTTTATCACCATAATTGAAATGGGATGATGCACATTAGGCCCAAAATGTCAATAGTTATATGGGCAATCAAAAAACTGTTAAACTTTGTGGCCCTTAGATGATTACCATCATCAGATAGTATTGATATCTTAATTACTTAGCAATGTTTGTTCAATGTAAGCCAGAGGCAAACTCGGGACATTCTCTTTGGGAGGCTCTATGTAAAAGAAATGGGAGGGAGAAAATGTAAAAATACATTAATTCTTAGAATTTTCAGGGGTTCTCAAATAACTTTTGACATTTTTTAGGTCCCCCTCAACCCTTGTACTTGGGTCCGCCCGTGGATGTAAGGATTGTATGATAGAGAAGAAAATTGGTCAGAATTTTTCGGTATAGTACACCCTTTTCTCATTTCGTTTTTGAGTAAAACACATTTTTCTTGTGAAAAAAAAATAAATGAGCTAGTTTTATTCAACGAATAAGGTCTCTATTTCAGGTGAGAAGGGTAGGAATGTTGAATTCTCTTTCCAAATAAAATGAAAATCCATGGAACATGGAATCCTCTTGTTGGACAAACACACCCTAATTCTTATAGAGTGTTTTCAGTCATGTCCACAGCCGCGACTGATATCATCATGGTTTGGCCCACACAACACAAAACTTGTGAAGCATTTGAGGCTGAAATTTCATTGTTCAAAAAAATGGGTTGAAGTCCCGAAGAAAAGTTCCCATCCACTCAACAAATCCAGACCGCTCAGTTAAATCCTTCCTCTCTGATCTGGAATGGACAGAAAATTCACAGTTGGATTGAGCACATCATGATTCAAGATCATCCATTCTTCACTTTGTAAGTTGATTATTTAATCTGACACAGATACTATATGGGCCTTTGCCAATTTCAAAAAAGAAGAGAGGGGGAGGGCTATCTGACAGCTCAGATTAAAAATCAGTGGGCATTTCAGTTTTATGACAACAAGAAGTTATCATTTCTTTAATATGGTTAGAACTGTTTATGGGCTGAGTTCATACTTAGGTGTTGCTTGGCAAGTCTAACGTGTGTATTTGACTTTTTAAAATAAATGTGCAAGTGCTTTATACTGTTGGTGAAGGTGGTGCAGGTTTTGGAAATTTCTTATTCATTCAGCTTCAATAAGTTCTTCTCTCTTTTTTTAGTAGGCAATTGAAAAGTAACTTTTTTGAATAGACACATTGCCAAAATGGATCACTCTTTTGGTAAATATACATTTACTACTTTTACTATATCACAACTTTGCTTATAAAATTTTAATATTGTGACAACTTTATTTTTTTAATTAAATCATGCAGGCCAAACAATCTATATATAGAAAGGTATGCTTGAAACAGTTGTAATTCAAACAAAGATATTTGAATGAACTCTATTTAAAAAAGAGAAAAAAAAGCCAAACGGGACCTTAGTTTGTACAACTCTGCTCATTTAATTAGTAGGCCTTAATTTTTGAAAATCGGTTTAAATTATTATTAGTCATCATATAAAAGATGATTACCATGAAAACATTTCCCTAATGATAACCCAAGACCTATCTTAAAAATCCCACTGGAGATGGTATCCCCCTTCACGCCATAAGAAGATGTCCCAACCCAATCATGCCACATTGAAAAAAAAAAACCACCCCTGAATTAAAAGTGCCCACCGAGACATTCCGATGGAGAAAATGTCCCACTATCCTGATTCATCCATTCCCCTGTTCCCAAGGAACTTCAGCTTCACACATGTAACAAAGCCATTTTATAATCTCTCTCCTCTTAGTCTGAGAGACACTTGACAATCAAGTAACATCCCAGTGGCGTCTCCACTCGGCAAACTTTGTGCTGACATTATTTTGCTACATCCAACCTCCTGTTTGTGCATCACCAATCCCAAATATCTAATTTGAAGTTGTTTTAACTTGTAACCACCTCAGCTTCCCTACACTGATTCTCTAAACTCGCACTGCTTGTGTTCCTTCTTGGATCTTTACTAATTTTTGACACATTTAAACACCATCTCAGCTTCACCCATTTTGTTATACTGATGTAACAATTAATCACAAAGTAACTGTCGATATCAAGCTGGCAATTACTGCCATTGCGCAGTTTTAAGTGATGTGTAAGTTGATTGGAACAAATGCAGGTTAAATAATCTATTCTTTCTTGGAGGGTAAAAAAATAACTACCATGTTCTTAAGTGTCAAAGCATGCAACAAAATGAAGTTCCACTATAGTAGAGAAGTTTCAGGAAATCCCAGGGACTGAAATGGGACTGAATCTGGAACAACATAAAGGAAAAATCTATGTATTAACTCAAAAGGAAACCAACTCTTCATGAAGACAGATTTAATTCTATTACCACATTCTTTGCTAGTCAGTGTAGATACATCATGTGTCCAAATGCATGCTCCTGCAGAAGATTAGATTATCAATAGAGGAAGGAGATACTTTGGGGCTAACCTTGTGGAGGTTTACATTAAAAGTAGGTCTTGGACAGAAAGATCAGTTCCGCTAAGTGCAGGAGGAACAAATGAAAAATGAAGCTTTTATGGGAACAAACAAAAAATGAAATTGATCTAAGCATATATGAAGTCTTCCCTTTCTAAGGGTGGCATTTAGCTGAGAAAGATGTGGACGGGGTCTAATTATTTTACCCAGATACCTGCAGGCTTGCACATTTTGCATTGCAAGGCACTAACTCTTACACACAAACCGGCATTTCCAAGAACTACCATCAAAATGTGCTCAGCTAATTCAAGAAAAACAGTGCACTGAAAAAACATGTAAGACCCCGCCCCGAGTTAATCAAGATTAACTCTAATTAATTGAAATTAATGCTCTAATTAATCACGTTTAATGAAGCTAATGATGGCTAATGACTAAGCTCGATGAGATTAGTCTCAAATGATTGAATTAAGCTTAATGAAATGATAATGGAGGAGATTGAATGAATTGAATGAGTTTTAAGTCTAAACTAAGAGGACAAGACCTTTTTAGTAAATACGTATTTATACGTATTTTGTCAAATACGGAAACTCTTGATACCAACACGTGTATCTCGACGAGTACGTTAACTTTCATAATAGGCTCGAAGTCATCCGACGAGTATTGACTCAAGTGAGCCTCCATTTGACTCGAATAGAAAATAAGAAAGAAAGAGAGGGTTTAGTTGCAAAATACCCTTATAAGGCATTGAAATGAACCTTTAGGTTCATTCATCTCAAGTCCATTGTAGAGGAAACCCTAGGCAACTTCTCTTCTTTCCTCTTCATTTCTCCTCCCATTCCTTCCCATCTAGAGTGGAGATTGAAGGCTTGTCAAGTGGTTGGAAGGAGGTTTCTTCTTCTTCATCTTCTTCCTCAACTGTTTCTTCCATTGGAGTGTTTGGAGCTTGGGAGAAAAGCTCAAGGATTCATTTCCTTAAAACTACAAGTAAGTAGATGATCATTTTAGTGAGTTTCTAAGTTATAATGAGTGATTAGATATGGTTTCTAGCCAATTAGCTCATAGGATAGTGTTTCTTGTGTTTTATGGAAATAGGGTTTGGATTTGGGGATTTCTCACCTCAAAGTCAAGCTATCAAGGGATTTCTTGCTAATAGGCTTTAAAGGCAAGTATAAATGCTTTCTTATGATCAAATATGCTAATCTTCAAGTTCTCTTGAGTTATTAGAGAAGGGTTCTCAAAACCCCTTTTCTTTCTTATGAAATGGAGATTAGGTTGAATGTGATTTCTATGGATTTTTATGATGCCTTAATGATGGGATAGAAGCGTGATTTTGGTGATTAAATGGTGAATGAGGAGAGGACATGGGATCCTTTAATGTATATGCAGATGGTGGTTGAAATGAATGAATGGAGAGTGAATGTTCGGAGTTCCAGAAATGAAGTTCTGGACAGTTCGCTCGAGCGAACCAGTTACTGCCTGACGCGAAAAGTGTCCGCTCGAGCGAACATTATGTGCGCTCGTGCGATGAAGGTTCTGTTTGGGTCCGCTCGAGCGAACTTGTATCCGCTCGAGCGAACTTGTATCCGCTCGAGCGAATCTGATACTGGCCCAAACATGAAATTGTAAGCAAAAATTTGACCAATCGATCGGACCTAACGGTCCGATCGAGTGAATTTTGATATTGTGGGTGGAAAAATTTTTGGGGACTAAATGCACATATTAAATGAAAATGTGATGTCCATCGAAAATAACACATGCATTTAGTAACTAATAATTACACCTATAAATTATCTAAATTTGGGATAGAGACAAGTAGGACCGTGAATGATTAAAGATTCATCTAATCCCATTGAGTCTATAATGACTGCATACAATGAACCACTGAACAATGAATAAATGCAATGAACCATTGAATAATGAATAAATGCAATGAATAATGAATAATCCTGCTGCAGCAGATGATTGGGGTGTTCCGGAGCTCCGTGGTGATGCCAGTGATCTCTGATCAAGACACTGGTAGATCCCACATATAGACTAAAAAGTCAATGAATTGATAAGCCATGTAAGGAAAACTGAAACAATATTGAAGCCTTGGCCATGAATGGTTCGCCATTCCGCCTTGTGCTTAATTGAATTGATTAAACGAAAGTAAAATAAAGCCAGGCCATGAACGGTTTGCCCTTCCGCCTTGTGCTTAAGTTTCTTCCGTTGGAAGACACGAAATGAAACGAAGTGACATGAAATGAATTGAATAATGCTTCCTTTGAGAAGACGTTGACCTAAATGATAGTAACACTATTGTATTTGTAAATTTAGCCATTGAGTATCAATGGGCTACACTGTACATGATATTGCATTAACCTAGATGTAATTGTCTGGAGTTGTTATATTGATAATGGACAAGTTTAGCATGTGTTATCATAAATGTGTTTATACATTGTTGAACCGTCGTGTTCATAGTGTTATTGATGGCATTACAGGCCCAGTTGCCCGTCCCGGCCTTGCAGAGGCCGCGCCGCGTGCGGAGGAGGCCCATCCGATACCTCCAGGAGGTTTAGCGGAGTGGGCATAGTTCGGAGGGCATTGATTTTGAATGTTTTGGAGATTGTTTTGTGAATCATTTGATAGATATTTTGTATATCATTTTGAGATGTAATTAGATGTCCTCTGCATTGTATTGTGAATATGCAGTGGTGCACTTCATTGGATTATATTTTTGTATATGTGAACGTTACTTGTAATGTAAAGTCAATTATTGTCAATGTATATATATGTTTCCGCAAAAATGTACATTTGACAGGTATGTATGTTAGATCCATTGTGAGTCTTCGTCTTAACTTCGGTTAATTCGAGATTTACGGGAGTAAGTATGTTGGATTCGCGACCCGGGGATTAGGCCCCGATTAATCCGGTCTCGGGCCCAGGTCGTGACAAAACATAGCTCAGTTGTCATAATAGCATCCCCCTACTTATATTGGATATGGATAAAGCTCGACACCTTAGAAAAAAAACACTAACTTGATCATTTGCACGCTGAAAACCCCACAAAATCCATGGAACCTGCAAATGACAATACTCAAAAACATCATTAGACATCATATGTAAGAAACTTTAACCAAATGATAGGTGTCCACACCACACACACACACAAAAATCCACCCATGCAGACACAAACCTTTTCCCAAAAATAGAAAAACGAAAATTAATTCATCTGCGTATGGATCGAACCAGAGCTATTAGGATCATAGAAAAAGAAACAACTTCGATCCTATTTCTCGTTCAAGTACGGACCTGGTGAGTTAGTACCAATCTGAAAATCTACCAAAAAGGCACAGGAGAACAATAATAATGACAAAGAAAAACCCAGAGATGCACAATTGTAATTATTGTGTGTTTTGAATTATTTACAAATGACTTCAGTTGTTCTTAACGCTAATATGTTGCTCAACACTTCATATAAAAAACTGAATAATCATTTACCAATTACTGAATACCATGAATCTGCAAACATAAATGCACAAGTAACACCAACACACGCATGGTTGAGCGGAGCGGTGTTGGCACCTTGGTATAACTTACATGCCTAGGTTGACAGGTTCAAGTCGACTTAATAACAGCTAGGTAATGATGAGGATAAACTACCCTGGCCTGTTAAGAGGATAAAAGCCAAGAAAACGCTGGAATTGGGCGAGGTTTTGCGGGTGCCTTACAGAGATGGGGGCACAGCCATAGCTCTTTCCATGGACATAGAAAGAGAAGATAAGCTAGTAAAGGGGGTTTCTGGCCAAACTAGTGGAAGGTTAGAGTGCAGACATCAGTGGAGATTAGGGAATCATTTCTGTCTCTCTCTTTTTTCAATGAAAAAAACTGTAATCTGGAAAATGAGGGGATTGGGAATTTAGGACACAGAAAAGCAAGTCGTTGTGGGGAAGCAAGTTAGAAGACAAAAGGCAGACCCGCAGGAAACTAGATCAACGGTGGTTGATTCCACAAATCAGGGAACTAAGGGAGTTCCATCAACGTCAATTCTGATTATAATCCTTCGAAAAGAGCCATAGGGGACTCTTGGAGATATGGAATGCAAAGTCTTCAATTGCTATGGCCTATGAGGTTTCCAAAAGCCGGCACATCTCTTGGAGCTTCAGTTTCTGACAATTTTGAATGGGTTGTTGCCAATATGGGTCATACACCCTTCAAAAAACAAAAAAAAAAAAACCCCAGAACCATTGGAAACTCAAACTTGATTCGAACTAGTAGTAGGTAAAACAACAACTATCAAAATAGAACACCTTAACATCAAACCCAAGAAAACAAACCATGGCATTTCATGACTTACAACATCAGCAACATACCAAATATGGAAAATGCCAATACCAGAAATCATTCCAATAGAACCTCTAAGAATCCTAGAACAACAAGAAAAGGCACCCATTTGGGAGCAGTTTGTTTGCAAAATGGAGTTGGTAATGGATTTTCAACTCTCTTTGGCATTTTTTGGCAATAAAAACAGGAGGTTCATGATAATCAAGACAGAACCCTGAGATTCAATTTTCTATAAAGGAGTAAGTCAAAAACCAAGCCATAGTTTGATGATTCATTTGTCTCCAAATTGAAGTGTTCAAGCAAAATAATTAGCATCAGATTACAAGATACATCTGAATCCACTTCTTTGCAAGAAAAAAAAAAGCCCTTCACTCAACCAAATCCATCTGGAAAAACTGATGTAGAAATGCCTAAAACCCTAGACATTCAACACCTTCTGTTACCTGGTGGCAATGATGATCACTTGGGGGGAGAGATGGTTGGAGTGCCAAGGAAACTAGCCTGCTGCATCTCAAGTTCGTTCATTTGCTGCTCGCGATCCATCTCAATGATGAGAGGGACAACAAGAACAAGAAAGGTGGTACCTGCAATCCAAGCAGCTTTTGCAGTGCTTCTCAGGAGCTTCTTCGCTACAAAGGCCGTGCCGGCAGCAACACTCATCCCTTGATGCACGATCGAAGACTGTGATATCGAGTTCGATCGAAACCCTTGCCAGAATCCCTTCATTGCCACTGCTGCTGGGCAAAGATAGCGATGGCATTCTCCTCTGAGATGCCATTGATAGGATTATGAAAAGGGTGAGCGAAAGTGAGAATGATTGATGGCAGTTACCTAACCATGTTAAGTACAAAAAAATGTCAAACATCCATGAAACCCTAATTCCATGCATGGAGGTACAGAATTTGGTATCTCTGCCTTTTTTTTTTTAAGATCCATATAAAAAAGAGCCAAGCCATAAAAAAAAAAAAAAGGCTATAATAATAAATAAAAAAAATAACGCTTTTTGTAATGTACGAATTTATTTTAAATATCTCGTCTCTATATTTTAAGACCCAAAAGCTTTATTTCTCATCTGCCTACTTTTGGAGCATTTGGATTTTAGAAGATTTACCTCTAAATATTTAAAGCGAAAGAGTCCAGAATTTTGTGCTAAACGCTTTAATTGTTCAAACTTTTGTCTGATTTAGACATTTAGAGAAATAGAGACATGAAACAAATATGCTAAACATGGGATAAACATCTTTATCTTTCATATTCCATGAGTTTGATTCCCGGGGATTGTTTGGTATTTCTATTTTTCTTGGATAGATTTATAAAAATAAAGTTGCAAAAGAGAGGTTAGAATCAAAATGAGTGTTTGGTAATGCAATGATGTATTTTAAATATATCTTTTTAAATTAATGGTTGAAAATTTTTCTCAAATTTCTCAAAATCCACAAGTATCAAGTTTTGAAAACCGACTTTATAACCATGTTCAGCCTTCCAAAGAAATCTATGGTTTGGATATTGTGTTTGGGCCCATATAATCCAAAAAAATAATATCAAATGGCTCATATTTTCTTGCACATATCTCAAGATTGTTGACGATCTAATGACTGGAGTTTGGTCCCATAGAAATGTTTGACCTTCTAGACATTCTCAACGGTTTGAATTGTGATTTCCCATAAAAAAAAAAAAAAAAAGAAGAAACACGTGATTGCCTATGGACTAATTCAAAATTGAGCATGTTACATTAATGAATGATATTATTTTACAAATATCTTGAGATCTATAAGGTATCAAGCCTTGAAAATTAATACCATTGCCGTGTTCAACCTTTTAATGCTTTGGATCTTACCCACAAAATCCAAAAATTTTCATACAATGGCTCACATTATTTTACACGTATTTCTAGATTCGTGATGATTCAATGGTTGGAATTTGGTATTATAGTCGTGTTTGATCTTGTGAACATTTCCAGCGGTTTGGAAATTGATTTACTATTTTATATTTAAAAAATATATAGAATAGGACTTGAGCATTATGATTCCATAAACCATGTTCATTCGCTGCTATTTTTTTTTCTCTATTTTTAAATGCATGCTTTTGGGGGGCGTGGGAAAAGAGGCTGCCACTATTTATTTAAATTGGATAGAACCTATAAACCACCGTAAAATGCCTTTATTTTTAAAAACTCTATCCAATTTAGAGATTTAGAGAATCAGACAAAAAAACTAGAAAAAAACTAGAGATGCCAAACATGGGCCTAGTAAGTGGCACGAGCTACACAACCAATAAAAAAAAGGATTTTACTGAGGAAAATAGATTAGGTGACCACCATACCGAAAAAGTAATTTTAAGTACTCTTGCACCAAATCAGTCATTTTGCTTGAAAACGTTATTTTTTTAACACTCTCTATTAGGGTCCTTATCAACCCCCTTTTTTTTAATGTTATGGGTCCCTATTGAACTTCCGTTTGACCCGTTCATACATTTTAGGGCTTAGAAGCCCGATTTTCTCTATTATTTGTTTCCTTCTTCTTCCTCAATGTTGACTGCGACTCCACATCAGCTCCCAGGCATATTCACAGTGGTTCAAGCAGTCCTCCATTGAGCCATGGTGACATGGAACTAGGAATTATTAAAATGGTTTATGAAAAGTAAAAAAATCATGTTTTAGGGCCAAGTACAAACTCCACATTTTCATTGGTCTGCCCCAAACAATAGCATATTCACTTTAATGTTCTTTACCAAATAACGGCATGTGATTTTAATGGTTTTCAAGAGAAATGAATATCCTACGTAAGGACCTGGGGCGTTTTTTTCCAAGAACAGGTAATGAAATATTCTTTACCAAATAACAGTATGTAACTTTAATGGTAAGCTATGGTAATTTTTTTTTCAGAAACAGGGAATGAAGGATGAGTTTCATGCATTTATAAGCGTACACCGCAGAGTCAATAGAGACCCTCAACATTACAAAACAAATAAATGTCGATTGAAACCCTACAAACAAAACGAATGGGAATTAAGTGAAGTTAGGATGGACCGTAGGGTCTCAATCGACCCTTAACATTACAAATGAGGGTCACAAGGATCCTAGTAGAGAATGTAAAAAATATATATTTTTTAAAGTAAAATGACTTGTTTGATGCAGGGGCACTTAAAATTTACTTTTTCGATATAATGTTCACCTGATATATATTTTTCGATTAAATTTCAATAAAAAATAAATACATCTAAGAGGCCAAGAGAATATGGGCGGACCCCACCAATCAAATAGCTACTCCCAAACATAAAATCCCCCACCACGTGTTCCCATTATTTTCATTTCTCAAAACACTAGCATAGCACAGCATAGGGTTTTGTCAATCCATAGTTCGGTTTTCTTCTCTTTCCCCTATCACTTCCGCTTCCTTTCCCATCCACCCGGGGGAGCAATCAGCAAAGAGAAGGAAAGAATCTGACCGAAATGATAACTACTTCACTCCTCTCCATCCAATTCCAACCTCCTCTGCTCTTCCTCCACCCCCCTACAAGACCTTCCCACCACACCCATGCTTTCTTCACGCCCAAACACCTACCACCACTTCCCCTCACCACCCCACGAATCGCCGACTCGCACGTCGCCAGGTCCGGTCTCCACCACCACTCGCTTCCCGACCCAGAACTCGTACGGGAGTTGCTCGGCCGAGCCGAAGCCTTCCTTTACACCGTCGCCGACGCCGCTGTCACCTCTTCTTCCGATACCGCCGCCGCCGCCGCCACCACTTCCAAGCAGAGCGGGGATTGGCTCTCGGGCATCACCACTTATATGGAGACCATTCTCAAGGTCCCTTTTTTTTTCCATTGATATTGATTCAATCTTCTCGATTCTTTGATTGTTATTGTTATGGTGACGACTTGATATTCTGCAAATCCTTGGTGAATGTGTGAAGACTCCATCCATCACGGAGTCTCACCATATTTTGGTATCATCAAGGATCAAAATAGCGCTGCTGCGGCGCTTTCATCTATAACTTGATGTAGCGAGCAACGTATTGTATCCGATACTTAACTTTTTGTGTGTAAAATCCATGTCCTGGCGGTGTCTATTGCGTGTTCTTGCCGTATCTGTGCATCATAGGTAGTTGCTAATATGTTGATGTATCTATCAATACCTATCAGCCAATACATTGTGGCAGACTGATAGCTGGTACAAGTACAACTCCCTTTAAAAGTCATTTTAAGCCATGTTCATCCCTTCTCCGCCCAAAACAAGCATCCTCTATGCCTTTTTCGCCTTTCAAAGCTTAAGAAATGAAAAAAACACAAGAAATCACCGGATCGAAGCCCATAGATGTTTGATTCATTGGCCTAATAATTCCTACTGGCCTAACTGGCCTAATAATCCCAACTTAGTGTGTGAATTTCCAATAAAAGTTCCTTAGATTTAGATTATTATTTTAGAAAATTTAAATTAGATATTTTAAATCTGGCAAGATAATTGAGTGACATGTAATCATTTAAAGATGATTGATTAACATAAGAGAGGAAAAGTCCTATCTCAATCCCTAATGGGCAGGATTTTATCCTCTTCTCTACAAATTTCTTGTCGATCTCTCATTTGTAAGTCAAGCCTCTTATGGTGATGTAAGTGTTCTCCCTTGTGTGAAGACTCCTTGAGTTACCAATGACAATGACTCCAAAGGCCGGACATCCTTGGTGAATGTGCTCCATCCATCATTGGTCCCATCATACTTGGTTTGTAAAGGATCAGAATAGTGGCTGATACCTGGACATAGAGACCGTTGTGTCGTGAACAACTTTTGGCTGGTACATACCCCTTTTACAAGTCTTTTTTTTTTAATTTTCATCCTTTCTCTACCGAAAGCAAGCATCCTTCAACCCTCTTTCACCTTCCCAAGTTTAAAAAACCAACAAAAAGTCATTGGATCAAAGTCTATATATGCAACGTTTTTCTCAAGGGTGGATTTTTATGTATGAAAAATCTTGATTTTCATTTTTTCCCTCCTTTCACTTTCTCTGTCTCTCCCTATCTCTCATGAGCTATGTTGAAATCGTTGTTATGCATTATGCGAGTAACGATTTTTAACTCTTAAGAATTACTTGAGCTATTTTAAGGGTTTTTTTTTTTTTTTGCTCTTTTTCAAAATTTTAGGGTTTCTCAAAAATAAAAATAAAAATATAAAGAAAGAAAGAAAATTTTATTATAGACCAACCAAATCATTTGAAAGTGCCTTCTTACTTGTAGATCTATGTTTTCAAATGTTTGAGGTTTCAGAATTGCTAACTCGAATTTAGAATTTAGAAATGCATAATAATGACACTGTTTGATTATTAGCATTTTATTAGTTTCTAACTTAATGTAGTTGACTAACATGAATATGTGGGAACAAGTAGATCAATGTTGTTATTTTATGATCATATAGTGATATAAGACCTTTATGGAATGAGAGGCTTGCTCTGCCCTTTATCTTAGTTATTAGCAAAATAAAATAAAACAAAATTCTAAAATCATCATCATCATCATCAAAGCCTTGTTCCAACTATGTTGGGGTCAAATACACATTCTGTTTCTCCATTCCGATCTATCTTGAACCAAATCCTCCACTATGTTGATATGTATTGCCTCAACCTCTAGGTATTGTCTGCTAGATATCGTTTTTGCCGCTAGTCGATACACCCACTGCAATCTCTTGTTTTAACCTTAGGCACTATAGCAAGTAAGATCATCCGATTTTGTCTTGTTTTGATTCCCCTATCCTTGGTTAAGATTCCTCTTTTATTCATTCGCATAAAAAAAAAACCCAAAGAAGAAAAGTGGCACCATTGGTTTCCATTATAGCTGTTGTTTCATTTATTTTCATCTAGTTCTTCCGTATTGCTTTCTAGTATTATTGTTGCTGCAACTATTGCAAATTAAATATCATTTTTTTACTTTTAATTTATCACCTATTGATGCTACGTCTAAATGCTTTCGAAAGTGATCATTCTTGTTCTATCTTTCTTAGTTTTACCTCACATCCATCTCAACGTTGCCATCTAAGCCGCATTTTGTGCATGTGTTGCTTCTTGACTAGCCAACATTATACTCCATAGGTCGTAGCTGGTCTAATTGCTATTATGAAAGCTTCCTCTTCAATCTTACTAGTACACGCCAATACAAAGCACTCTCGATACAAGTCACCAATTAAACAATCATTCTCTTATCTTATGTTCGACATCTTCCTCAATCTTTCCATCCTCACTAATTATCAAGCCAAGGAATTGGAATGAATATTTTTGGGGTATCTCTTGAGTTTCGACTCTTACAGGTGTTTTAGCTCTATGTATGTTCCTATTGAAGTTGCAATTCATATATTCTGTCTTTGTATGACTTATTTTAAATCTCTTGGATCATTATATAGCCTCCCGCCATCTCTCAAGTTTTGCACTGACACTATCTCTAGATTCATCCACTAATACTATATCATCTGTAAACAACATAGACAAATGTACCTCCTCTTGAATGTAAGCAGTCGACTCATCCATAATCAGTGCAAAGGGGCAAAGGCCTAGAACTGACCGTTGATGCCAACCTATGGTCACACTCACATGTCTCTCAACAGATGGTTCTCACACTTGTTACCGCTCCCACATGCATGTCTTTAATGATGTCAATATAACTTCTTAGGACCTTCTATCTAAAACCCACCAAATCAAATCTCTAGGTACTTGTTGTAGATTTTCTCTAGATCGATGAAAGACCATTTGAAGATTTTTATTTCTTTGTATTCCATTAATTACCAAGGGAGAAGATAACTTCCATAGTTGACCTCCCTGACATGAAACTAAATTGATTTTCAAATGTATTGGTCTTTTTGTCCAAATCTTTGCTCCATTACCTTCTCCCACAGTTTCATTGTGTGACTCACAAGTTTAATCGCACGATTGTTGGTGCGACTTTGTATCACTTTTTGGTTCTTGTTTATAGGTAGGTACTACATCGCTTCTTCTCCATTCATTTGACATTTTTAAAATCTATACGTGGAACTATTTATGGTTAGTAGTCATACTTATGCAAAAATTAAACCAGCACAACATGAATTTTGGGATGATGAACTGAAATGCAATAGGTGGTGTCGTCTTCTTGGGGCTTCTGGTGGAGTAAAAAATCTATGTTCTCATGGAGTATGCTCACAGTACCATATGATTTTTGGTTTCTTGTTTTTTTTTGTTTTTGATTCAACACCTTGCATCTATTGCAGGTTTTGAAAGATGGGCTTTCAGCTTTGCATGTTCCATATGCTTATGGTTTTGCAATAATTCTACTCACTTTTCTGGTCAAGGCTGCTACCTTTCCTTTGACAAAACGACAGGTAACATGTTCTTGGGATGCTCGATGCTTTCATTGGTAACTCTGTGAGCATTTATCTATTGCTGGTTGGACATGTTTGCATGATGCTCCGGAATTGGTATAAGCCATAAGGAAATGATTGTTTGATGAGTGTTCATGTTCATGAAGCACTGTTCTGCGGCTCCAACATTCCTGTGGTTCTATCTTTATAGTCTTTTACAATGATGCTTATGGCATGTCTTAAACAGGATCTATAAAAAAATGGATATTGACTCTGTTCATCAGAGGTTATTATTTACTTTCCCAGGTGTATTGGAATATGTTTCTTTAGATGTATCAGTGGGACGGGTTGACTTATTGAGCAAATAGAAATTCTTGACAGAGCTTATCTATTTCAGAAGAATATTTGAACCTTTGCTGTTACGAGTAGCAAAAGCATTGCATTTATTTGTTTGGATCATGACCAGCGGAAGGGGTTCAATGAAATAAAAGAGAAGTCCCAACCCAAACAATGTGTCCAGTGGCTACTCCAAGCAAGGCAAGAACTCCGATATTATGTTCAAGTTTCTGGTGACTACCCAAACAATGTTTTGAGAGTTGTGCTTTGGGTTTGGTTTCTCCCATCAATTGATACAATGTCTTATCTTCCTATTGACATAAATAAGCTAGGACTTCGGTTGTATGTCCACGGACTATAGAGACATTGCTGGTAGTTATTGAAGAAGTGATCAGTATTCATTTTGGTGCTGCTATTTACTCTTTTGGATAATCATTAATCAAGGTGTAGGTTTTAGCTCCAAATAAGCAAACATCTTGAAGATGGCTGTTGGTAGACTGAAATTTCTTCAGTGGGAACCATTGATGCTGTGGTAAAGAGTGACTTGTTCTGCACCATTCAAAATAGGCTTCTAAATTCAAATGACTTTTCCCCATGGAAGCTCATTGTTTTGTAGTTGTGAAAATGTGACATTGAAAAAACAGGACGTAGTTTATTTCACAATTTTTGAAAGGCAAATGTTTGATTGCTAACTTTGCTAAAGTGGAAGCAAGGTTCGATTTTGTTGTATAATGTGCGATCTTATAAATTCCTTTCCTGTTTTGTTGACTTCTTTATTACTATCTTTAAAAACCTCTTGCATTTAATGCTTAGATCATTTGGATAACTTCATACTTGCTAGAAACTTTGATTAATGTTGAAGAAAATTATACTTGTTTTTAGGTTGAATCTGCAATGTCAGTGCGTTCTCTACAACCTCAAATAAAGGCTATTCAACAACGCTATGCTGGAGACCAGGTGTTTTATCTTTGTACTCGTGGCATTTCTCTTGAATTTCCAAGTTCCAGTTTAAATGCTGTTAATGTTGACACTCGTGTTTAAGATGACTGAATCCTGAGAAGACACTTCTGTTTATGGTTTCATTAAGGTCAAATACATAAATATAGTTGAAGTAACATGGTTACAATTGAGGTTTTATTGTTTGTATCTTTCCTTCTGTAACATCAAATTGTGGTATCTTGTTTGGCTTTTATTTTATATTTATAGAAGGTCATTACCTAGTGTGGGTCCCGCCGAATAGGGTCCTAGGAGGGTCCAGACTGGAAACAGACCTAACCTTTGGCAATTTTGCACCCGAAACTTTTACCATTGCACCAAAGCAATGGCCCTTTATTTTATATTTATAATATATAAAAAATGATATAGTGTAGACTGGAATGTTGAAACGGAATTCATGAAGCTGAACTCAACACAGCTGGGACAGGGCTATGATGATGATGATGATCTAGTGTGCACAGTGGCCAATTTTTTATTGGGTTCACCTGGTTGATGCTAAATCACAATGGTAGGTTGGTGAAAATTGACAATGTAATAAGAAATTCTCTTTGGGTCCACATGGATGCATGTCAAATCACATGGATAGGTGGGTTTGGAAGGATGCCATGTGGATGAGGAGTGAGTGAAAATTTCACATAAATTGGATGATGCTAGCCAATGGTGGACCCAGAATTTTCCTTTGGGGTGGTGCGGTATATAGTCAAATGAAGATATTAAATAATAAAATTAGATTTTTAAAGATACCATATGAGGGTTTCTTGAATCACACGGGTGCGGTCGCACCGGCATGACAACACTTGGGTCCGCCCCTGATGCTAGCCACATTATTTGGGGCTTGCAAAACTTGATTCCGTTTACAGTTCCATTCTTTTTTGAAAATAATCAACTCAATCCAACCAAGACCACTTTGAATTGACATGCACCCAAATTTCATGGTAATTGGTGTGATATTTATTGCTGAATGATTAAATGAAAACATGTCACTGTCCATTCCAATGCTGAATATCTCTCCAATTGTACTGATATTTGTTTACAATTTACATACCAATTCATTAGGCTTGGGTTTTATTGAGCGAGTTGGATTCTTATGATGTGCCCCAAGGATGATAATATCCCAAACGTGCATGTGCATGCACATTTGGGCGAGTATTCCACTCATTAATGGACAACTGATGGATGATTGGTCATATCAATTCATCAACCTTTGGTATTGTTCACTGCACCTTAGCCGCTGGAATTTTTTAAGTTTCTGGGTTTGCTCGATTATGCCTTTCAGACCTTGCTCACATGTTGTCACCTTGTCATGTGTCTGTGTCTCTGTGATGAACCCAGGCACATGTAGATGTACCTGAGCAGGCGCTAGATTGAGCTAGCCAAGCTGAGCCTGTGCCAAGTGTAGCCATGTGGACAGGCCTCATACCAGGATGCTGGGCTTAGCCAGTACATTGGATTCTGCTCTAGACTGTTAGGCAGGGCCCAACTGACAAAACTGGGGGTCCATGACTATTATTTATGCATTTTTTTATTTATTTAAGTCAGGGTATACAGATACTCATACTGAATGTAGTGTTTTTTTTTTTTTCCTTTATTTATTTTTTTCATCATCATCATCATCATCAAATCCTTGTCCTAACTATGTTGGGGTCGGCTACATGAATTGTATTTTTTCCATTCCAATCTATCCAGAGCTACAGCCTTAGATAAGTTGCACTTCTTCTTATCTATTTTTACTACCTCCTCCCATGTCCTCTTCGGCCTATCCCTTCCCCTTGGTGGGCCATCAACCTGCATAGCCGAACTTTCCTTACCGGTGCTGTTGCTGGCCAGTGTTGGACATGCCCAAACCATCTCAAACGGTTTTCTCTAATTTTATCCAGTTTTAGTTAGAATATAAGTTATTGTACAGCCACTATTTGAGGGTTAGTCAGTTATTATCCATGTAATTCCTAGTTTTCCTTTATTTATGAATAATATTTGAAAAGTTCCCTTTTCTTCTCTAGCATGTGGAACATGCAAATTGCTGGTTGAGAATCCTTTGTAATTCTTTGGGGTAACTGGCTTTGTTTCTTGTCATGTTCTTTCAAATTAGGAGGCCTTTCTCTCTTCCCTAACGCCTCTTTTCTCCTGTTGTTGGAGATCATATTCTCTTTAAATTATGGCATAAGGGTATGCAGTTGTAATTTTGTTTTACTCATGATTTTAATGAACTAATGAAAGGATTGTTCATATCGACTTGTCGACCAATTCTATTGTCAATCACTTCTAAATTACTACATTATCTATGCAAATAGAATTTTTGATAACTCAAGGTTTAATGGATCATAACTCACTCACATGTTGCCAGCTTGTCATTGGTGGTGGCCTTGTTAAGGGATATCTTCTTTGGAAGCTCTCCTTTTTGTGGTGATAATTGAATTGGTAAAGGTGGAATGGGAGAGCTAATGGATTTCTTCAGGCTTGTTTAGAAGCATTGAAAGGTTTGTGCACATGCATAAAGGGGAGGGTTTTACCTTTTGACCTTATGCTTCAAAGGTCCTGATATTGTCTTGCAAGGTAGCTTTCAGCATGTTTGAGTAGAGATGTGTTGGGTAAAAGATGAGACATTTAGGCGAGGATACAAGAGTCTCCTTAGAGGCACTTAAGCTAAATGCCAATGGGCATTCTACTAGTATACATAGAAAGGATGTCTTTTGTGTGTGGGTGGGTGCGTGTGTGCGTGCGTGTGGTTTATTTATTTATTATTATGATTTTTTTGGTGGGGGAGCCAATGTCTGTCCAGGCCAATCAGGGCCAATTGAACCAAGCATCCCCCTTCAGGCCTGGGGTGCAAGTAACTGGCTCCTCAGGCCCATTCAATTGTTGTGGGGGACTCCCAGCCGGCGTCCACCTCACTTGGCGCCCATAGCTCGGCATGTGCTATACACACACTTTAAATGCAAAGTGACACACACTTTAATGCAGAGGTCAATTTTTTTAAAACTTGCAGGTTGATGGTCCACCAAGGAGAAAGGGTAGGTTGAAGAGGACATGTATAATAGTAGTAAGGACTAAGGATAGATATGAAGAAGTGCAGCCTTCAAGGATTTTGGTTAGGAAAGATCGGGATGGAGAAATAGAATTCATGTAACCGATCCAAACATAGTTGGGAGAAGGCTTTGATGATGATGATGATGAAGAAGAATAGTTTTAGAACTTGTTTTATTGGCTTTTGCAATTATGAAATTATCTCATTGAAAAAGGAGTCTCAGCGTTTATATAAAGTTGAAAGTTATGGATTAGGAGTCGAGAGGGTTTTTAGTACAAATATAAGGTCAGATGGTAGAAGTCATTTTTATCAGATTTCTTATAAAAATTTGATCAATTATTTTCATGTGGCATTCCTCTTTACTGGTCACTGTCAACTGTAATTAGGAATTGATTTATTCTACTAACTGCATATAAAGTTGAAAGTTATGGATTACGAGTCAAGAGGGTTTTTACATACAAATATAAGGTCAGATGGTAGAAGTCATTTTTATCAGATTTCTTATAAACAATTGATCAAGTATTTTCATGTGGCATTCCTCTTTACTGGTCACTGTTAACTGTAATTAGGAATTTATTTATTCTACTAACTGCATAAGGCCCTCCTGTTCACCAACTACCAAACACTATACTGTGACTGCTAGTCCACAACTATACAGCTGCGGTTGTGTGATTTGTTGGGGGTGGACCAGACAATTTTGTTAAGGCTGCTTCAAGTCTCAAAAGTTTTATTGTGCAATTGTAATTCTCCCACATTCAAAAGCAGATCAAAGCGGTCTGCCCTTGTCACATTCAGTTCTAGGTTTTAATTCAGAAAGGTATTTGGGATATTTATACATTCTTTAATCAAAACAGTCATAAGAATGTTTTATTGTTACTGCATGGCTGCGAGATCTTGTTTAAAGTGCAATGTAGAGCTCTTTCCAAGAAAAAAGGTGCTGCCTTGAGTAGTTTGGCGCTGTGTTGTTAATTTGTTGGGAGGAACTGGAGCCTGGTTCTGCTTTTTCCCACATCAGTGTGTTGGGGCAGGGGTATTATTCTCCACTTCAAAGGGTTGCTAATCTTAGCTTTCTTGGGTTGATGATTTGCTCTTCAAACGAAGTACAGGTATGGGCTACTAATTGTTCTTGTTGGTGGGGGGTGGGTGGGGTGGTTTTTGGGGGTTATACCCTCCTTAATGGATCAACCGATGGTTTCAAAATTTTCCAAGTCCACTCCAAAAAGAAGAAGGAAAAAAGAAGAGAGAAAAGAAAAGAAAACCACTCTTTCTATAAAAATAGGACATTAACACCTTTTCTCCCTATATTCTTGTCAGAAGAAGCTTTTGGAGATCTTTTGCTTTGATTTTAAAAGACCAGAACCACATTTTGTGAAAGATTTAAACATTAAAAGATCTGATGCATTGGTTGCTCAATTAAAGAAAACCTTGCATCAACCTCCGTAAATTTGATGGGGGTAATGTTCCATGGTGGAAACAAATAAAAAGGCATTCATGGTGCAAGGGAGTCATCCAGTTAGGTGGGGTGTGTGAAATCCATATGGTTTGGGTGTGGTGGATATCTGACGTCAGGGTAGTAGAGCTCAGACTCGGTGATCTTGTCTCTTAATTGTTCTTTGCATCTTCTCACTAGCCATGTGTTGAGAGAAGCTAACACAGAAGCAGATGTTCTAGCCAATAGAGGGCTACTAAGGCTATGCTTATCTTCAACTATCCATTTTCGCTTGTATAATTTTGACTTCCAAGTTTAGCCACTTTTATGATAATTTTTTTTTTGCTGAGAAAAGAAACTTAATCAACTAATTCTATAAATCGTCTTTTTAATGAACTCTGGTTTCAGTGGTTTGTGTTTTAGTGCATCTATTTTTATTGGCTCTGTGTATTTAGTATGATATCTTTTCCATCAAATACAAACTTTTAAATGAAGATTCCATGGGAGGCATAAGAACAAGAGAGGATACTTCCTTAGCAGGACATGCCTTTTTTTCTTTTCACAGAAGTAGGATGGTAGAAGTGAAGAAAACATTGACAGAAACGAAGACAGGATAAGCTATAGCGCCTAATAACATTCCGATAGAGGCTTGGAAATGCTTAGGAGAAATTATGGGATTTGGTTAACTAGGCTTTTCAATAAGATATTAATGATAAAGAACACGCCGTATGAATGGATAAGAAGTGTTGTAGTACCTATGTAAAAGAATAAGGGAAATATACAAAACTGTACCGACTATCCTGGGATTAAACTTATGAGTTACACTATGAAGCTATGGGAGAGAGTAATGGAGTAAAGACTGAGACAAAGGACCAAGATATTTGAAAATTGATTTGTTTTCAGGGAGGACAACTATGGACGCTGTATTCTCACTTTGGTAATTAATGGAAAAATATCGAGCGAAGAGGAAAATTTTGCATATGGTCTTCATTGATGTAGAAAAAGATTACGACAAGGTACCTAGAAATTTAATTTGGTGGGTTTTAAATAAAAGGAGTGTTCCAAGAGGTTATATTGAAATTATTAAAGACATGAATGAGGGAGCAATCACGAGTGTGAGAACTACTTGTCATGGGACAGGCGAATTTCCAATGACCATAGGTTTGCTTCAGGAGTCAACCTTAAACCCCTTTTTTTTTTTTATTGATTATGGATGAGTTGACTACTCCTATTCAAGAGGAGGTACCCTTGGTTTACAGATGATATACTGTTGGTGGATGAATTGAGAGATGTTGTTGATGCAAATACTTACGAGATAGCAGGAGGCCTTAGAATCCGCCATAAAATGAGTCATACAAAGATAACATATGGATTGTAACTTCAGTGGGCATATACAAAGAGCTGAAGCTACAGTGATAATTAAAGCTCATGAGATACCGCAAAGAGATTCATTCTTATATCTTGGCTCGATTATTAATAAGGATGGAGAGATTGATGAAGATGTCGAACATAGGCTAAAAGTGGGATGGTTGAAGTGGAGACTTGCTTCTGGAGTGCTTTGTGATATGTATATGCCAACAAGATATCAGGGAAGATTTTATAGGATAGTGATTAGACTAGCCGTGACTTATAGAGCAGAATGTTAGCCAATCAAGAAGTAACACATGTACAAAATGAGGCTTAGAAGAGATGAGAATGTTGAGGTGGATGTGTTGTAAAACTAGGAAGGATAAAATTAGAAATGAGTGCTTTCAAGAGCATTTAAGGGTAGCATTAGGTGATAAAAAAAGAGAAACATGTTTGAGATGGTTTGGACATGTCCAATGCAGGCTAGCATCGACACCGATAAGGAAAAGTTTTGCTATGTAGGTTGATGGCCCACTAAGGGGAAGGGGTAGGCCGAAGAGGACATGGATGGAAGTGGTAAAAATAGATTCGAAGAAGTGCAATCTATCCAAGGATTTCTCTCATGATAGATCGGAATGGAGAAACATAATACATGTAGCTGACCCCAACATGATTGGGGCAAGGCTTTGATGATGATGATCTTTTCCATCAAATCTGAAGGTGTAAAACTGAGTTGCATTATCTACTTTTTCTATGCTTAACATTTTTCAGGGAAAGGAACTTTCTTTTGATTTCAACTTCTGACATTCTAGCAATGCCTGAGTAAGGCTTTCCCTTGTAGATAACTGACCATTATGCCGTATCTACTTGCAGGAAAGAATACAGATGGAAACTGCTCGTTTGTATAAGCTTGCAGGTGTAAACCCTTTGGCAGGTGATTATCTTTCACTTTCATTATCATTCCATTTTATTGTATTGTCTTGCGCAAAAAATTATACAAGATATGCTTACATCATTAAAAGAAAAATCAAGATCGTATTTCTGAATAAACAATGTTCTAGAAATATATTGTATGCCAGTTTTTCTTCAGCAATTCGGCAATAGGTTTTGAGAAATAATTCTAGCCAATTTACATTTAAACCCTAGATTATCATTTCTGGTCTGATATTGGTTGCATATAAGCTTTCATGAGATATCTTATTCTTATCTCTGTGGGGCCTGTTAGAGACACTAGAAACGATGGTGGTGTAGGATAGGAGGATTCCATTACTAGCTGTCTCAATTGGGTATGTCTAAGGATATGATCTTTCAAAGAAATTCTTCAAGAATTTCCAAATGGACCTAATGGATGGGATGGCCTCATCTACAGTGGAGGTGAGGAATGAGAATTCCATATGGGTTTAGGTAGGAAAGCGAGTGAATGAGATCTGATGGAGGCAACCTCAAAGATGCTTCATGCCTTGTACTTCCAAATTCAATGCCATTTGCCGGTCACCACCTATATGGTGTCCAACCATAGCTCATGAGCAATAATGTGGAGGTCAGGTGATGTCTTTTGAAGCTCTGATTTCATAAAGGACATTTGCATTCAACTTTTCGAGTTATCATTAAATTTGTTTGGAAAATTGGTGTAGTTATCTTATTGCACACAATATTCTTTTTATTGGTCTAGTCACGTCTTTCGTGCTAGTAGTGTCGAGATGTCTATTCATGATGTTAATTGGTAGGTAGAGAGTGTTAAGTGTTTCTGTCATTTACAGCATCATTAGGTATTTCATCTGCAGCTCTCATACTAGGTTTTTTAAGTTCTTGTTTTTCATGTCTTGATTCTTCACATGGATATGTCGTTTTGTAAAACAGAGAAATAATTGCATGAACTCTTACGTTTGTTTCAGGATGTCTCCCTACTCTAGCTACCATACCAGTTTGGATTGGATTGTACAGGGCGCTTTCGAATGTGGCAGATGAGGTAGCATCTCAAACTCAGTTGTGGTTGATTGTGTTTTTGTGGCTTCAGTTAGTACTGGTTACATTTATGTATATATCTTTTATGTATATATACCGGTTGTCTAATACTTATTTGTACTTTTCCTTCTAATTTCAAGGGACTCCTTACAGAAGGCTTTTTCTGGATTCCATCTCTCTCTGGTCCCACCACAATTGCTGCTCGACAAAATGGCAGTGGTATCTCGTGGCTTTTTCCCTTTGTAGTAAGTAGTCCTTTCTGGGATGATTTGAAAATTGAAATGCTTGCCTAAGCAATGTTTTGTGGAAGATATTGGTACCCGTTCACTTGTAATTACATGCTTTGATGTCTCCAACAGAAACTTTAGGTGATTCTTTTGATTCATTTATAATTTGAATATGAGTTAACAACAATATGATGATTTTCGCTCTTACTTTGGACTCGAGATACAATTTAGAAGCATCATGTTACAACATTGTTATGAATCATAGTTGCTGTTACTAGAAGTAAATCATTACCATTCTGTTACTTCTATTCTCAACCCATTTATATTACTGCAACATAAGCCTAAAAAATAGAGGAAATCTTTGATCAAATATTGTATTAATTCATAGCCTAGGTAAGCATTTTTTTTTTTTAATTGTATAGCCTAGGTAATCATGCTGATCTTGTTTTTTAGGTTGCTCAAATGTTAGAATCAATCACCCTTTCATTACCTATTAAACTCTCAATTGTATGCTGGACAGACATGGAAATATGTTAAAGAGTAGTATCGTATGAGAAGTCTACTATTCATACAAATTGCAGTTTGAGAGTTTTTAATGCATCATTTACTCTATATCAACATCCTAGACTTATGAAACTCAGGTTCTGTTGTTGTTCTGTAAAAACTTAATGCATATTTACAGTGCACTGATGGCTCTTTATTTCAAAATATATGGAATTGGTCTTATCCATACCTGCTAAATCTTTTTACAGGATGGTCATCCACCCCTAGGATGGTCAGACACGCTGGCATATCTTGTTTTACCTGTGCTTCTGGTTATCTCACAGTATGTATCAGTTCAAATCATGCAGTCATCACAGGTTAGTCATCATTTTGTTTTCCGGCATTAATGCCTATTTTATCAATCATGCTTCATTTTTGTGAATTTGTTTCTACTTGCTTCATTTCATATTACTATTGGGTCCATGCCTAGATTTACTTGTAGGGCAAACTAAGGCATGAACATTGAGGACATTGTGGAACTGAGGAAGAGAGAAGAAAAATGAGGAAGACTATTGGATGATTCCCCACTTTGGTCGATTGTCTAATGTTTGTTATTTAGGAATCATGCAAACTACAAGAAAGTCCTTCGTTGGATTACCACAACTCTAGCTAACATTCAAATTTACAACAGTCCCCTTGGTTTATAGACATCAACCATGCTTAACTTGAAAAATGATGAGCTTTGATTCTTTCAATACTTTTTAAAGGCACTACTTGTGTCTCAAATCTAGCATGAGTGGTGTGACTGGTATTGGATGTCCCCTGAGGGAATGATAGTGCACCTCTACATTATTTTGTTCACTCGTGGAAGGTGGCATCTTTTGTGATGTGGATCAGTGTTTATTTTACAAAATTGTAGGGAGCTTGTTTTTTTGTCTTTAGAACTCAAATTATGTTACTAGTGACTGTAAATACTAAATAGTTTCCCTCGCATGTTCCATGAGTAAATATCTATTACCTATCAAAAAAAAAAAAAAAAAGAAGAAAAAGAAAGAAAAGAAAAGAGTGATTCCCTATTCTTGGCCTCCATTGTTTATCTTCTGACATTAGATTACTATCTTGGTCTCCCACATAATGAAATTTCCACAGACTAGAGTAGCCAGAAATAGTGCTCCAATCAGTTTGACTTCATGTCCAATCAACATCTGTGAAGATCTTGATATCCTTGTGAACATTCTTGGAATCAATGATTTCTTTTCGTTGTGATGGCTTTCGGTACCGCAGAATTCAATGATGCATTCACGTTTATGATAATTTCTTTTATGAATTTGTTCCAGATGACATACCAATCTTATTGGAAATGAATTTTGCTACAGTGGAACGAACCATTACTATAATGGATAGGGGTCAAAGCATCAGTGCAAATTATTCAGATTCTGGCTAAGATTTTTCTTGAATTGTTTAAGTAATTGACTCATAACTATGCTGAGATGCTTACTAGATTAAGCTACTTAAAGCTGAATAATTGAAAAAAGATGACAAAATGATGAAAAAAGATTTTAAAAAAATTGGTTAAAGAAGAACCATCCGGGGCCTCATACCACCAGCAGCTTCTTTATTTCTATGTGTTTTACCCTCTTTCTTTTGCCAATTTTTGACATATTTGTTTGGTTCACTATGCTCTAAGCAGACCACTTCCAACTTGATTCTGAATTTTCTAAATGCAACGGGAAATATAATTGCAGTAGTGTGGGTTTCTGTGTTGGTGGACATGATCTGTCTCCCCTTTCTATACTGCTTTTTTTTTTTTTCTTTTTTAAAAGGTAAAATTCATTGAGGAAAAGCAAGCAGTACAAGAAAGATATACTGACCAAGCAGTACAAGAAAGATATACCGACAAGCTTATAACCAACCCCAGGACAAAAGGAGAGGAACGAAAACAGAACACCCAAAAGAAAGAAAGGAAGGGCCTATTAAGACAGGGCAGTGACCTTCCATTTCAGCAGCAATTGGTCCAGCAAAATACCTTGAGAAAGTGGATTAATAGACACCCAAAAAGTAACAGAAAGCTTTATCGTATTGGTAACTGAATTCACACTTGAAGCGATCCCTTCAAAACACTTGGCATTTCTCTCCTTCCAAATTAACCAAATAACAAGAAGTACAGCTTCCACATTTCTTTTCCTCTAGGCGCCAAAGACAGATTAATCCAAGCTTCAAATAGGTCCCAAAGAGAATTAGGGAGGACCCAGCTGACCAGCCCAGCACCACATTCCATGTCCTATGGGTGAAGCTACACTTTAGAAGAAGATGATCCACGGACTCCTCATCCTCTAAAAACAAAGGACAAGCATTAACTATAACCATACCTCTTCTTTAATTATCCATAGTTAGAATCCTCTTTCTATACTACTACAGCTAATAATAATAGTAGCAGTAATAATACAAAATATAATTGCCTTGATGTGGGTTTATGTGTAGTTTTATGATGGGACAATCTCTCTCTCTCTCTCTCTCTCTCTATATATATATATATATATATATATATGGGAGATGCTCCTATGAGAGATATCTCTCACCTTATATGAGAGATAAGGGTGGGGGCCCTCACATCGATATCCAATGCCAACAACTTAAATGTGAAGGCCGCCACCCTTATCTCTCATATAAGGTGAGAGATATCTCTCATAGGAGATGCTCCATATATATATATATATATATATATGCACGCACACACACACATACAGCTCCTGCTAGACTGCTATTACAAGTACTATCAATATTGCTCTAAGATTTCCAAGTTGTCATATTATAGATTGTTCTATGCCATACTGCTACTAGTACTATTTTCAACAATGGTTCAAAATTGTCTAGATGCTCACGCTATTTATGGTTCCTGTAGAACTTGCAGGGTAATGATCCAAACCAGAAGACCTCTAAAGCTCTAACTAATTTCCTTCCGCTAATGATTGGTTATTTTTCTCTCTCAGTTCCTTCCGGATTAAGTCTTTATTGGTGAGCAGGTGTTCTCCTCCTTTCAGTTGTGATCTTTCCAATTTATATGCCAAAACAATTAATCTAGTTCAACCATTGAGTGTTCTTATCCACTGACATTTGCAACACTTGATGCATTCTGCTTTAATATTACATCCACATATCCTTGAGTCCATAAGTGTTTTTTCTTATGTTGCTGTTCCAGGAATATTTACAAATATTTATGATGTTTTTAAATTGTCGCAATAATATCGCTTTGTTTACAGAAATGATATTTTTGCTTGCAATGTCATGATATTCTCAAATTATTGCCAAAATTACAAATATCATGAGAAATTTGGAATAGGAAAAGGTAAGGATCTGTAATAATCTATAAAAGATGGTATTTACAGTATAATATATTTTTTTTATATTTATTGTTATAACAAATATTTGAAAATTAATTGATTTTCCACAAAATTTTCTTGATAATATCCAAAAATACCCCAAATTCAAAAATATCCCAAAATTTTTGGAGAGGATGATTTCCTGAGAACAATATTTGTTGCAATGGTTTGCAGGGTGTTTGAATCCATAGGGTTTCTTTTTTCAAGTAACAATCTCAATAAAAGAAGATGGACATAGGATTGGGTAAATTGTTCGTATTGATAATTTACTTCTATACTATGTTCAAACATTCTTCTATTTCCAGTTGTAGCCTGTACATGTGTATAACACCAATTTTTAATTAATTAAAAAAAAAAAAAACACACACACACACAAAGAGAGAGATCCTAACAGATGATCTATCTCGCAGCATGCTCTTTCCATTTCTTGTCAAAGGTTTATTAAACCTCTGTATGAACATGCGAATGAAACATTTTGCCGATTAATCTCAGTGGACATTGAAGTACATCACCATTAAAAAAAAAAGAAAAGGAAAAAAGATGAGGCAGACAGATATTCACAGCTCAGATTGCATGACATTTTACCAAAATATATAAAGAGAAAAGGACCAAATCAGCAAACCCCTAAGGGCCTATGGTACCACCACCACCACCACCACCACCATTGACAGCAACAACAATAAATTCAGATCCCTCTCAACAAGCCTCAGTGGAAATACACTAGGATGCTCTGTTTCGTTGGATTGACTGCTAAATGGACGATGGTATGGGAACCATCCCAAAAAGCTTTTATATTGGAAAGGAGAGAAGTCTGTGTGCTGGAAATTTGGTTCCATATGCTGTGGAGGGCAAGAAGATTGATCTGATAGATATAAGGTTAGAGGTTTTACCTCTAGGCCCACTTAATGGGGGCCCACCTGATATGCAGGATGCAATGGCCCAACACCTTCATATGTGAGCTGAAGCTTCAGTCCCACAGGATGTGCTCCAGGAAAAGAAGGTTGAAGATGCTGGCTCACTATTCAAGCAGGATGGTTGTCGAGCTGAAACCTTAGGCGCACAAATTATCCATGATGAGAATCAGATGGAATGCAGAAGGCAACGGTATGTTAAGCAAGTTTTACTTGTTGAAGGTTACGACCCAACAATCGAGTTAACAAGAAAAGATGGACGATAAGGGAAATGCTCAACCACAGTTTTAGCGGAACATATGAGAAGAGCTTCATGTTTGGGAAGCTCAATAGGTGATACAATTAGAGAAATCCGATTGACATGGTTTGGGCATGTCCAACGTAGGTCGGGAATGGGGCTGGTAAGGAAAAGTTTGGTTGTGCAAGTTTATGGCCCACCAAGGGGAAGTGGTAGGCCAAAAGGGACTTGGATGGAGGTAGCAAAAATAGATCTGAAGACATGCAACTTATCTGAGGATTTGACTCATGATGATTGGAATGGAGAAATAGAATTCATGTAGCTGACCCCAACATAGTTGGAACAAGGCTTTGATGGCGATGATGATGATGATATGAGAAGGGCTTCGCTTCCATTTTGGAGTGATACTTTTAATGGTATGTTTGAAGTTTCATTTTGAAAATGCGAAAAAAAAGGAGGGTGTGTGTGTGTGGATTGGTTTTCATGTAAATTAGTCAATACTCTTAATTGATGCAAAACAAAGAAATATTAGAATGCGCTCAGAGTACTTTGCACATTTTTTTTATAACGAGTGCTTAGCACATTCAGTGCATTGTTTTGGACAAGAATGCTCATATGTTGTGATATCACGAGATTCTCGTGATATCACAATATGCTGCTCTCTTTTCTATGTAAAAGGGCACACTGCAACTTACTTTTTCTTATTTGTCTTATCTAGGATTTGACAGCGAAGGAACTTATTTTTTAAATCATCTAATAAGCCTACAGTTGCCTTTGTCTACTTCCTCCCAGGATTTATACAATGAATACTTACTTTGAACTACATAACACATTCATTGTATATCAACCTACACACAAACACGTTTAATTTGTGGACCCTAGATTTATGGATTGGAATGTTAGCCTATGGTAGAGATAGTGGAAAATAGAAGTTGTATAAAAAAAAGGGTGTGAAGAATAGTTACCCATTCAACCAGGTACTATTTTGTTGGTTCACGAAGGCACTGTTTCCAAGTAGGTATAATAACCACTTCTTTATCATTGATTTGGTTTGAGAGCGTCATAGAGAAAGGCAATTACAGGTTTAATTATTTTTTTTAAAAATGAGTTCCTCCTTTGTCAAACATGAGGAAAGAAAAAGGGAGTCGTAGGGTGCCATTTTACACCCAAAAAAAATAAAAGAAATAAGAAGGGAGAGAGCAGCATGTCGTGATATCACATATTCTTGTGATATTGCGACGTGTGGGCATTTTCATCCAAAAAAATGTATTGGATGTATGGAGCACTTTGAGGGCTATATTTAATTTTTCTTTGTTCTGCCGTTGATTAAGGGTTAAGACTAATTTACACCCAAAAATCCCAAAAAGTATATATCATCATCAAAGACTTGTCCGAACTATGTTGGGGTTCGCTACATGAATTCTGTTTCTTAGAATTTATGTTTGGGTTGTGACAATTTTACACTGGACGTCAACCTACCTAATGCAACCCTCCTCTATCTTGGCTTGGGACCAGCAGTAAAAACTGACAAAGATTTAAAAAAAAAAGTATCTATAATGGTAAAAAAGAAGAAGAAATATTTTAATTTTAAAAGTAACTTATAAATTATATGTTTAATTTATTTATCTAAATCAATGATTTTTTTATCAGATACCACAAAATCAATGATGCAACATGTAATTTCTACATGCCAAGTGAATAATTTATAAGCTACATGTACGTGATAATGTGACATTAGACTTGCATATTCAAATCTCGACTCATCCTATGACATGCAATTATTTTGTAGTCTGTATAGAGTTGGTTGCTTTAAATATATTTTATTAAAAATTGCAAAAAGACCTTGCTCTTTAGTTTTTTTTTTTTTTAACAGAAAAGTTTTGGTTGGACTAAAATGGCTGATATGCCAAAATTTACTGAAAGCAAATTTTGGGACAAAAATCTTTACTTGTGTAGTTCGGTTCGGCTTGTGGTCTGAGCCGAAACTATTTGCCCATTTTAGCTGAATTGAACTGAATTTGGGAACGGTGGTGAAATTGCAAGCCCACTATCATTGTCACTGGAAAATAATGTTCCAGAAGCTCTAATTGTGATGGGTTGTAGACGGCGCTCTGATACATTGATCAGCATGGATCTGATTAGCCAGAAGGAAGGGGGCATGTTGATCATGATGGGAGAAAAATGGAATAGACAACAGATTCAGGACCAGTAGAGAATAATGAATCACTGGTGGAAATGATCCACGAGCTGGGAACTTCTTTTTTAAGAGGGAGGGAGGAGGGATTTGGGGTTGGGGGAAGCAAAAAAGGAGGCGGTGGTGGTTTTTTTTTTTTTTCCTTTTAAAATTGAGAGGAAAGGGAAGAAGAGGGGAAGGGAGGAGAGGAGGAAGGGTGGGGGTGGGGGTTAGCTACTTTGTTTTGAATGAATGGTGTCAATCAAATACAGATCTCTATCAGCCACTGCATGTAAGAAATCGGGGCAATCAATCAATAGGCCCTGAGCTGTGTTTGACCTAAAAGTGACACCAATTTGGACAATTCTAACTTTTTGATTGGTGAACTTCAGAAGGATAGCAGCACAGCAAATTGATAATTAAGAAAAGGAAATCCAAGTTCTGTTAACTTGCCTT
This sequence comes from Umbellularia californica, assembly GCA_028538565.1. Lineage (NCBI taxonomy): Eukaryota > Viridiplantae > Streptophyta > Magnoliopsida > Laurales > Lauraceae > Umbellularia > Umbellularia californica. The sequence goes on from JAPQWN010000002.1 coordinate 4,816,316, forward strand.
TGAAAAAAGAAAAAAAGAAACAGTCCTTGTCCATCCACTTGTAAATCCAAGAGGATGAACAGTGAAGATCCTCATTTTCTGATGGCATGCCAACCGAGTTAGAATCAGTGATATATAGTGAAGAAAGTTTATAATGGTAGGATTTCTCATGATTTTATATTTTTACCCAGGTTCACAAATAACATTTTAAGCACAGCACAACAGGTATGGCTTCAAAAGCTAGGGGGTGCAAAAATTCCAGTTAGGCAATATAGTGATGCCACTATTAAGGCAGACAAACCAGAAATACCGATACCTAGAATTGAAGCCGGCTTTGAAAAAACTAAATCCTTACAAGGAGAAAAGGCTGCTTCAGGAGAGCCGCGTCGTGGTGAAAGGTTAACTCATTATATCCTCTGATAGTGTTGGCCTTTTATGTTCATCTTGGCAATATATACTAGTAACTTCTGTGCTCTTAACTGGATTTTCAGGTTTATACAGATAAGGGAGCAAGAGAGAAGGAGAAGACAACTCAGGGAAGAAGAGAAGAGGAAAGCAGAAGAGGTAGCCAGAGGAGCTGATGTAATAAATGAGAAACATAAACAAGAGGATGACCCTGTCAAGGTTGAAGGTGGCACAGGAAAGTCTGCAATTATCACAAATAATTCCAGTGAAAAGTCTGCAATTATCACCAATAATTCCAGTGATGCAGGAGCCACTGTAGCAGATGGTACTCAATCTACACAGGATTTGAAAGAAGATCAGGCAGAGACTGTTATACATAAGGTAACAAATGGTGGACTCTCTCATAATGGTGGCAGTGCAACGAAAGACGAGCTAAGATCCTTTGGAAATCTTAAAAAGGTAGTTATCACTCTGGAATTCAAAGTTAATGCTTTATTGATATTTATTCGGAACCATGGCACACATACAAAAACATAATTTTGACTTCTGCAGAACTCAAGTTCACACTAGCAGGATGAATTGGTATTTTACTGAATTAAATCCATCTTGCAGTGTAAAACATCAGTCTTGCACCAATTGTTTAGTGATTATGCTCTGATTTCTCAATTAATTAGAAATAACCAATTATGATTGAAAAGATAGAAATTTTTGCTCGCAAAAAAGTTAGGGAATTTGATGTTTAGACTTTGTTTTCATGAGATGCAGAAAAAGATGAAACAGATGCAGAGGATCTGGAGAATTTCGGTGGTCCTCCTTGATACCACAAAACCCTTTTTTATATATTTATTTGATATAATGAAGGTAGGGCAAGTAAGCCGAATCAACCTAATCAAAAGAGATTACAATAATCCTTAGGGCTTGTTCGGATAAATGAGGAGTGGAGTGAAATGAAGTGGATTTCACATGTGGAGTGGAGTGAAGAGAAGTAGGTTGAAGTTAAAGTAGAGTACTTCACTTCACTCCATTTGGATGCTTATTTTGAAGCTAAGGTTTGAAGTAGAATTCACTTTTACTAAAGGAAATTGAAGTATTTAGAGTTGAAGTGAAATGGAGTACATGTGGCTCACAACATTACTTCATCTATCGGGCCAGACTCATCTAAACGGAATAGAGTTGAAATTTTGGACTGTTAGGGCCCATTTAACTTCACTCAATTTTTTGCCTATCCAAATAGGCCCTTAGGATAACTACAGATACAATTATCCTATATTGACTGTACAACAGATTCATGGGTCGGATTTCACCCATGACCTAGGCCTAGCTGCTCTCCTTTTTATACGAACCCTTAAAGCTCATGATGTGTTGAGGAAATAATTGTGACATTGCAGAGTGGTTCAGCGAACTGTTGAATTGAATGGGATTAGGTGAAGAAGTTAGCTAGCTGACTGCTTAAAGAGATAAGAGTGAAGGATGACGGATTGATGAGGACCCGTGAATTGGCGAATGTGCTGGTGAATACAATGGCAATTTATTTCAGTATGTGTAGTGACGGCAGATATGAACAGCACTTTATGTTTCAAAGTACAAGGGAGTGGGCTGTAAAAGTTGAATTCTAATACCAATGATCCAGCCCAAGTCTCATGCGGCATGCGCTGGTCCATTGGTCCGAAGTCTAGGCCCACAACTGGCGTAACAGGCACAGTCCAGCTGCGTTCAGCAGTAAACAGGGCCCAATAATACAATAAAGTAGTGTGTTCTTTAATATCTCTATTAGGTTATTTTCTTAAGTATCTTTTTATAATTTTTTTCCTTTTTTATTAGTCTAGGTTCAAAGAATATTTTATTTGAAGGAAAGGAGATCTGCTTGTGGATAGGAAATTTCTTTGTTAATGTGGAAGGGCTTATTTAAGTGCTTCACATGTATTCTGAAAATAATTCTTTAATAATGTTCAGGAATTTTCTTCTTTTTTGGGTAGAACCAATGAGTAATTGTGGAGCTTGAAGGTGGTGTCTATGCCCTGCATCAGATTAACTGATGCAACCTGACTCATGGGCCAGGCTCTGGCACAACTAACCCAAGTCTAGGCCTCCAATGATACTGGATAATGTAGTATCCTACCTACGCTACCGTAGTAAAAGAATATAATGGATTCTAATCCCAGTCCAAAGATTATTGCTGTTGAACATGATAACTAGATTATGAATTCTAGTGTTTTTTCAGATTAACTAATAACAGTACCACTGATCGACTGTTCTCTTTTGCACATTGCCGAGTTACATGAACCAACATTCTATTGGTTGTTGATTGGGAATCTGAACATCCATCTAAAATGTAATTTTCAGGAATCACTTGAAGCTTACAGCAGTGGTGACAGGGGGTCTATTGAGTGCAATCTTGACAGAAGAGAAGAAGCAATTGACAAAGATGAACCTTGATTACTAAATATCTTGGATTGCATTTCCTGCTCAAATTTTCGGACAGCAGCTGATTTTCACTATAGTAAGAAGTTATAACTCATGCTCCCAACAAGTCTTTGAGTATCACACCGTCTCTCCTAGTGAGGAGTTGGCAATCATAGAGATAAAAATGTAAATTATCGTAAAATATTCATATTGAGGTTGGTGAGTGTACCATTCAGATGTCATGTAAAACTAGATGTAGATTTTCTGTGAGAGCATATATTTTTTTTCCTCAGCCCTAGATGGTGGTGGGCTGGGTAGATAACTGAAAAGTAAATTTTAAATACCTGTTACCTTTTTTTTGTTGAAGTGCCTGGGCATGATGTCTCTCAGTATTCACTAAGCCTCCAAGGAAGACTTTGATCTACTAGCCCTGAACATGTATAGTATTTTATCTGTAAGTTGCCCTTGCTACTACTTATAGAACTTTGCAAGGCCAAAATCTTGCTTTTGGAGAAGACTTTGGTTTGCTAATTGCAGGAATATTAAGTATTTGCCCAACTTAAAATTAGTCAAATTTTCGGTCTGTGGAGTGAGCCCCAATTCCTGGTTATGTGTTGATGTAATGTCCCCAATTGCTGTAGACAAATGCATTGAAACAAACCTCTGGTAGGTTTCGAACTGGATCTCCCAGGGGCGTTCTCAAGCCATTTTTGGATCTATTTAGGCAATCTAACCCAATCCAAAGATGTTGGCAACCTCTTATCAATTTTAAATTGTTTTTTTTTTTTTTTGTTCAATTACCTAATGGCTCATTTGGCAATTCACTTGTCTAGAAGGTGGATTTTGAAATTTTGTACTTTTTGTTGAGACTACTATTCTTTTATTGTCTCTTAATATATATATATATATATATATATATTTGTTCAATTACCTAATGGCCCGTTTGATAATTCACTTTTCTAAAGGTGGATTTTGAAATTTTTGTACTTTTTGATAAGGCTACTCTTCTTTTCTTGTCTCTTAATAGTGACTATTCACTTTGAATTCACTTTACTAATGAACTTTCAAATGGCCCCAAGAAAATGTTCTTAAAAGCCCATGTTAGCTTTCATTCTTACTCAAATTTCAAAGGAAAGAGTGCACCTAGGAGTCTCTTTCATTGACGTTTATTAGTACTCGTAGGAATGACCCATTGAATCTAAAAATCTCATTCAAAACTGGGCTCGCGACTTTTATGTCATGCAAAAAGTCTATGGAGCTTGATTATGGAGCCCGAATGAGAGCCGGATCCGAGCTGGACCTCCCGTTTAAGAAAGGAAGAAAGAGCCCGGCCTGTTTTTTTTGTATCTCACGTCTCCTAGTCCTAGGTGAGAGAAGAAAGAAGAATACACCTTTCTTTTTTCATTACTCTTCTTATATGTACAAGATTGAATTCATTCAATTTTTAACAAGGAAACACCTTTTGGCCTGATCTTAGGCCTTGAGTCTTACTCGGTGTTTGGGGCATTAAATTTCTGTATACTTTCCCGGCTTCATTGCTACTGCTGGCCTTAAGCAATCCATCGGATGATATGGATATCCCTTCAACAAATCAGAGTTCATTGAAAGAATCTTGGATCACTGCCAAAACACAAAAGGCTAGGATCTTTGAGAAAATGGATTTCTATTTGAAGAGTGCATAGCTACATGGTCAAGAAATCCCTCTCTTTCCTCTTCTTCAAACTCCGATTTTTTATTTTTCATGTAGAAATGTCTTATCAATGATCAATAAGATCCATTTTGCCCATCTACAAAATTCAGATCACTCAAAAATTTAAAACTCCTGTACTACTTAGTTTTAGGAGAAATGTTACTGCGATCAAAGTTTGACTAATGTTAGACTTGATATAAAACACCAAGGGCATGTTTGTGGGGCCGCTTTTTCATAAAAAATGCATGAAAAGTATAAGTACTTTTTCACGGCATTTAAAACTCCATGTTTGATGTGGCCACTTTTCCTTGAGGAAAATCAGAAAAATTTATGGACTTTCTTGTGATCCCATAAAAATCATTTTTCGATGGGGTGGGGTGGGGTGGGTGGGTTTGGAAGGTTTTCCATGGAAAATGGTAAAAAGCTTTTCATGAAATTGGCGCTGTGCAACGCCGCTTAAATGTGCCCTTACATTTTACTCCCTGTGATTTATGTATTTTAATCACTTTTAACAATTGATTCATCAGACGATTGCACTTACATTAAAATGAAATATGATCCAATACTGATACACAAGATGATTTTCATATTGGTTGTTTTAGATTTCATTCCTAGATCTCATGATGAATAAGAAAAGAGTAAAAAAAAAATAAAAATCCATAGATCTTCTCATTTTCCGCAAAAGTAAAAATGAAGTTGATCACCGGCAAAACTAGGGTTTTAGAAATTTCTATATGGTTTTTAAATATGACCCCTACAAATTTTTTGTAGTTTTACATAATGGCCTTGGATAAATTTCTAGGTCCACCCCTAGATCAAAGGTTTACTTTCTTAAATAGATAATTCTTATTCATTTTAAAAATAATCTTTTAAAAATCAGAGGATTTTATCGGAAATACCCCTTTAGATTTGTTGTGTATCAAAAAGGACCTAAAACATATGTGGTCAATTCATATATTTAGGGTTTTTTTGTGGGAAATATTCAAGTGCGAACTATTACATGAGAACTTTTTTGCAATAAATTAGGGAACCCCCCAATAGTCATTAATCTCAAAGATTGACACACATCCGAATGGACTGAACCGTTAGATCGAGGGTTAAATAAGTTTTTGAATATGAAGCTATTAAACTCGTAGGCCACTGATGAAGGGATTAAGTGCATGGGTTTGGAGTCAAACTTGATACCTGAGGTAGTCTCATATAAATTTTCTAATTCCCCTGGTCCCATCCTCAAATGGGGCCCATAATCGGGCTCTACAAAAAAGTTCTTATATAATATACGAGAACTAATTCTCACATGAATATTACCCTTTTACGGATCCACCGGAGATTTTCTCCTGAAATCCTCAAAATCAAACAACCAGATACATTTCTAAATGCCTTTTTCAAAGCAAAAGCCGAAAATCACATTTCCGAAGTCGAACCAAACGAACCCACCCTAAAAACAACTAAAACTTTTCGGAAAGCCAGCGGCGGCGGGAAACGAGAAAGGTAAGGCGGGTTTCTCCTTTCCTCGTTTTTCTTCGTTTTCCGTCCGTTCTCTACTTTTTCCGTATCCCATCTTTCTGCCCTAAAAACACGAATACCCAAAAACCATCTCTCATCACTTCCGTGCAGTAGATGCTAACCAAACGAAGAAAACCGTTCATCTTCTCTAAAAGGTTTGTCTCTCTCTCTCTCTCTCTCTCTCTCTCTCTCTCTCTCTCTTTTCGAATCTCTTCATGGTTCAAATGATATTGTTGGAGTGTTGGAGATGTAGATTACATCAAGATCCCAGTTCTAGAATTATGGATTTGCCCCCTTCCTCTTTTGCATGATGAACAGAACAATATTGTTGCTGCCCTAACTTGCATAGGATTTCTCCATCATAGGCCCTTGCTGCTGCTTTAGGTGGCCCTTTGTATTTATTCTTCATACAAGCCATTGATTTGGCCACACATTTTTCACTTCACCATTGCTTCATGAATGGTTGGATGTTGTAGATGTGCTGTTTCTCTTCTTCTCTTGTTCAAATTCTGACTACAATCATGAAACTGTATGTTGCTTTTGGTATTCTGGATAGTGCAATCTATCATTTTATAAAATTTAGAGATCCATGTTATAAAACAACTTCAAAAGTCTTAGTGTCTTTTGTGCTTAATAGATTGTATGTCAGAAAAGAACTTGAAAGTTAAAATCTTAACTCTTTGTCTATTAACACACATCATTTAGAAATATATTGAAGAATGCAAAACTCATGAAAAGAAAATCCAAATGCGCAAATGAACAAGTGAGCGAATAATCATTTGACCTGTAGGTCACTCGCAAGCACATGCAAGCAATTGCAGTGTCATCATGTAAGAACTGAAGTAATATAAACCTACAAACACAAATCAGGAAACAAGAGTTTTAGTGCAGAATTTGTTAGAGGCAACATGCAGCAGTCACAATGCATTTGGTGTTTTTTTTTTTTTTTTAATATATGTTTTTATCTTTTCCTCTGTAAAGAACTAGAAATGGAACTTTCCACTGAGGTTGTTTTTGTCAATTTTATTGCTAGTATTTCTCCCTAATCTGAAGCCAAAATTGTCCTAGAAAATCCCATGAGAAATGAACAAGCCAACAAAGTAGATACATGATCGTACAATGATGAAGGAAATTGGCATTTGCATCTATGGACAAATTGATATTTGACAGTCTAAGCATCTTAGATGGAATATGCATCCTCCGTGCATCTAACCAAGGAATATCTAATGCTAGTATAAAATCACAATTTACTAGAAACTATGTAGAATAGTAGATAGGTGTCCTGCAATGCTGGATTTGATTCATCACAATAAGTATGAAACAATAAATAGACATCCTATGTAAGAGAAAATTGGTGGCAACACATCTATAGTGCAGCTGGCATACATGTCATGTGTATCAGTTCTCCAATCCAGACCTTCTCCTTTTCTCTCTGAGAAAACTATTCTTCTTTTACAATTCTTCCTTTCATATAAACCTTTATTCTTCTGTTACTCTACCTTAATCTATTCTTACACTGACTCCCTTTAGTTGTCCCTTCTTTATCTTCCCTTTCCTCTCTTTTAACATCAAGGCTAGCATTTTCCGTTGATAAATGCATTTCCAGTTAACTGACTGCTACCACTACAAGGGAGTGAGATACTAGGAAGGAACTGTTTGCTCTTGTTTTCATCAGCCAAAGGTTGTTGTTCATCAGAATGTTGTTTTCACTCGAACATATGTTTTTTATTAGCACTATTGGTACAATGATTGTAGTGCAGCGATTGATTTAATAAATATATACACCTGCTTTGAATTATTTGTATGAGATTGAACAGATAAGTCTTTGTAGCCTGATGGTGAAGTGTTGCACCATCAGAAGTATTTTTAAATTGCATGCTGAAAGATCATGTTAGAATTGCATTTTGATGTATTTGAACTATAGTCATCCCACATGTATTCTGACTAGCCTTTTGGAACTGTTTGTTTGTCATCCTTTCTCGCATTATTGCTGAGATCCACTGCAATTTGGCTCAAATTGGTGCTAGTGTTTTCACTGCTGCATTCATTATAAAGATTTTTAACACCCACGATCAGGTCAATTGGTAGGAGTGTTTATAATTTTTGAGAACATAAGAGTGTTGGTGGTTGTACTGTAGTTGACCTGATTGTGAGTGTAGAAAAATCTGTTTTATTTAAATGAATATAATTTTTTCAATATGTTATTTTTATCTATTTGGATTCTTCAGTTTATGATTACTGTCAAATTTATGCATTTCCTAGGTTTGCTTTTGCACTATGTGATTATTAGTGAATGTCCAAATGTGTTGTTTTAAATCTTCTTGTCTGATTGTCAATATATTCATCATGGGGTGCAGTCCAACAATTATCTGCTCTGGCCCAAGAATCAGGGAAGTTCAATCTACACATGGCCTATTAATGTATGGTTAAAAGAAGATAAAACTGAATATCTAATGATCTGCATCCAACATATGATTGGCAATCCACCTGATAGGGGGATCTATCAGATTTTTGTATCAGTTATCTTCTTGATGGCTCTATTTGTTTCCAGACACTCATCCATCCATGTGGTTATATTATATAAATCTCTATGTGGACTTAGCAATTGGTTTTTATGTGCATATGCATGTCTGATGCAAGAATCATTGAAATTAAATTCCAATTGGATCGAGCCCAACTCTAGTTCAGTTGAACGTAAACGCACCCCATATGAGCCCAAGACAGTACAATCAGATGAACCAAGGTCAGGCTCAGCCAAACTAGTCAAAGTTACTGCTGGTCCTCTCTACAAGGCTAGGCTACTTGCCTAGTTCAGGAGGGAAAAGCGTGGAACAGATTTCAACTACTTCCTATTAAGTTTATTTGCCTTTGTTTTGGTGTCTTTATGCAATTAGAAGCTTGAATAAAAAACAGAATCAGGAGTTCAAATGTGTTCAAGTAGGTAAGCTAAAGGATGGTTCTAGTGGATTAGGAGTTTGAGTTTAATGTGACTGAAGTAGTGTGTGTGATATCAACAAATGTGGTGGACTCCTCTTAGATCATATAGTCAGACAACAAACTAACAAATCATATGGTGGTGCTCTATAATGGATAGAAGTCCATATTTTGAACCACCTTTTGTGTCCTAAAATTCTTCATGATTAAATAGCATATCTTGGTATGGAAATCACATGATTCTCATAAGCTTTGCATATATTTTAAATGGTCATCTATAATTTGACTAGCTTGCATTAATGATATTATAGGTTTTGATGTCATCTCCCAACCGTATTGGTCCAAGGCCAAAGGCCTATTGGATTCAACCACACCACCAGTTGTTTGTGGAATTGTGTATGGAGCAAATCCAAAAAGGGAATCGGCCCACTCATTGCTTTAATCGAGCTGGATGGCATGCACTAATTAAAGGGTTCACTCTGAAAACTGGATTACAGTATGATAAGAAACAGATGAAGAATCATTATGATTCTACTAAAGAGCTATGGAAGGCATGGAAAGCTCTCATTGGGAAGAGCGGTATGAGGTTTGATCCTGTTCTTCGCACATTTACCGCTTCGGATGATGCTTGGTTGGCATATATCCAGGTAAATTGATGTTATTTTGCATTTGAGGAATAATCGTCCATCTTTAATTATAAATGCAACTTTTGTAAAAAGTGAAAGATTTTTCTTGAATACAGGCAAACCCTAAAGCTGCACAATTTCGAAGTAGGCCATTAGAATTTGAAGATGAGTTAGATGTCATATTCGGAGGAACTACGGCCACCAAGGACAATGCATGGGCGTCATCATCTGGTGCCCATCACAATGATACTGTGAATATCACTCAAAGTTCTCAGGATCCATTTTCTACACAAATAGAAACCTCAAACTCATATCCCCAGACTCCTGAAGAAACATTAGAATTTCCTAATGTCGGCAACCATGAAGAGGTACACGAGGACGATATTAGAAGATCGAGCTTCAGTAAGAAGCGGTCATTGGATTCTACACCTTCGTCCTCTCATAGTAGTAAGAGGAATACTAAAGAAGTTTTTGCAAAGATGGCGGACCAAATTGATCGATTGACTGAGGTGGTTCTCATTAGGCAGTTGGGAAACAAGGAAAGTACAAGCAGCACTCCAACCTATACTGTCATTGATTGCATCCAATGTCTTGATAGTATAGATCAGGTGGATGCTGGAAGTGAGTTATATTTTTATGCAGTTGATCTATTTCGCAAGGAAGACTATAGGATGACATTCATGGGACTTAGAAGACCTGGTATGCGTCTTAAGTGGTTGCAACGCATGTATGCATTAGAACATCCTTCAGAGTGATGCAATGTCATCTGACGATAATATCCAAGAGGCGGGCATAATGAAGAGTAGTCAATCACATTATACTTGGGCAAGGAGGTATGCCATTGTTGATGCAATCTTTGTTGAACTTAGGGTAGTGGACTTGGTGCTGGTATATTTTGATGAATTTATTCATTTGATGAATATTGTTAACTTTATTGTAATGCATGTGCATAAATGTATATACACACTAATTTTTATATCACCATATGATATGTGGTATAATTGATGTTGTGACGCAGCGATCGGATAGTAGATCAATCTCCCGAAGGATTGATCGAATCAAAGGATGGATTTCAGCCACTAGGACACAAACGAAACCATGAAACAATCCATAACTCACGTGAGTAATTCTTAGAGAAATAAGTTGATTAAAAATAGCATGCCTATTACAATAGAGGACTACTCTATTTATAATGTATTAAGACTACTAAAACAGTGAGCTATAATAAAAATAGAAGCTACTAATTCTCATAAAAATAAGTAACACTTCTTAATCAATCCTAAAATAAATTTAGAAGTATTTCCACAGTAACATTCTCGGCCAATTTGGGCCTGTGGGATGCACCCAAAGGACTGGATTGGATGGCTAGGCCCATCATGTAGGCCAATGGCCTCTTTTGGACTTCCGTACTGCCTCATGTTGGGATCATTCAAAACCTACTCAGCCTACATAATAATTGTATTCCTATTTCCTGGACAAGTGTGGACATGCAAGTACTACAATAAGATGGATTGTTGTGTAGACTGCCTATATATCTACGTGTACAGTGGGAAGTTTTCTCCTTTGTTCCAAACTACAGTTAAAAGAGTCGAGGTACCACAACAAAACCAGGACCACTCTATCTATATTTCTGTTACACATGACATCTCATGTAAGAGAAAATTCCCCTTATTTTTATCCATAGCATATCTTCTTATGTTGAGAAGAGCCACTCTCAGTTTTTAGGAGAGATTTACAAGACTGTTTATATTTCATACTGTCAGATGAGCTCAATGCTTCTCTTTTAATTTACAGCCATAGACACTCATCTTGGAGAGTCCAGTTTGGTTAAGTAAATGCTTTATTTGTGGTTAGATAAGATGATTTGCATGAATTGCATTGGAACATTTCGTTAATTATAGATCATAACCATCTTTTTTAATAGGGCCTATGAAATAAATGGCCAAAGAATTTGGTTCAGCTGTCCATTTAGCGCGGTCTTGATTTACTTGTTATAATCATGTAATCAAAATTGAGATTTAGGTAGAATATATTCAACATTCCATCATTTATATCTGACCATTCATCATGCATATGGATGGTGGCCATAGTGGATCCAATTGTAGCCCAACCACTTTAGAGTTGATGATTTCTTAATGACACATCTCAAGAGGCAAGAGACCCAGCAGGAGTGAAAATCTCAACATATATTTGGACAATTAGATGAAACGAAACAGTAGAATTCTGACTTCAGGATTATGGTTCCTGCTTTTAGGGGTGGTAACAGGTTGAGTCTGGTCGAAACCCATACATGAGGCCTGAGGCGCTGAATCTGGACCCGAGCCCAAGATGATAAGTAATCGGATCATATAGTTCCAACCCGAGCCCAACCTTGATATATGTGGGCCAAGCCTTGACCCAACCCATTTAAGTTGACAGAAACATGTTCCCAGTTTTTTCTTAAAGGAAAAAAGAAAAACAGATTTTAAGATGGCAATTGTCAACTTGCAAAGAGCCACGACCCAGAGGTCCCACAAATAAAAGACAACCCCAGACCAATGCTAGTGGGAGGTGTTGTGTATCCGGGGTTTTATCAATGATTAACCGTAAGGGGGTTGGCGGGTTCCTTGTTATAAAAAAAGAGACAACCCTAGACTTGGTGGTCTTGTTAGCCCATGTCAATGCAGCCCAACTTGGCTTTTATTTGGCCAGTTGTATCACTGGTTTTTGTGAAGACAACCATATCTACCTCTCTCCTTCAATCTCATGTGGTTTTTGTTATTTCTCACGATAACGATTGCAAATAATCAAATAGTTGCAACAAGAATTGATTCGGGAATAAGCGGTCAAGGCCTTGGCTCTGTTGGTTTGAGCCTAGGGTTTGCTCCCTAAGGTCTTGAGTTCGACTCCCACCCCTTGTGTTATCCGTGTACTATGTGTGCGTGCATCTCATTAAACTTAGGTCTTTAGGGCTTCAGGCAAAGATTTATCCCTACAAAGGCGCAATAAATGTTAAACGCCTTGCCCGAAGATATAATGAGATCTCTAAGGTTGCTCATAGGGTGAATAGTGTAATTAACATGAGCCAGTCTTATAATGGGATCAACACTTATTGTAGACATCGTCATACATGGTTAGGAGGTTCATCACTTTTAGTTGCTCAGGTTTTTAATAGGTGGACACCACCATTGAGTTCGACTCCTTCAACTCGGGAATTCTCTTGAGTCAGTGACTCAATAGGATACTTGCTATAAAAAAAAAAAGTGGAGAACTGGGCATTGGGCAAAGACTTGCATAATTATGGAGGTGGGCAGCCCCTTGTGGAGTAGGACCTTGTCTGCTATTATGCCTAATTGAAGCTTGGATCTGATCTCGGGATGTTTGGTCCAAGCTTGCTAAATAAGGCTAGATCCATGCAGGCTGGTGTCGGTCGCCCTGGAAGTGCTTGTCATTGTCATGCGATGCACGGGTTAAATCTCATGTAAATTGAATAATAAATTAATATTAAATTAAAATTAAGTATTAGTAAATAATATATATAGGGAAATATTCATATGCATTTATCCCTCACCATTTTTTATAAGGGACACCCCTCAAGATCCCCCATATATATATATATATATAAACATGATTTAATTGAATGAGGAACCCATTTATGTAATCGTCAGAAAATAAATTCATATTATGAAAAAACTAACCAAAGAATTTCATATATCGCACCTCACCAATATGTGAGTAAATATTTATAAATTAGTTATAAACTAAATTATACATTTAGTTAAATGTTTGTATATGTTTGAACTTTCTAAATTATATTTGAATTAAATGTGCATTTTAGTCAACTTGTATAATAAATGACTTCCAAATTGTCTAAATCTGATCTGACTGAGAATCAAATTAAACTTTAAAGTGGGCCCGCCTAAGTAACATAATCATTATGGGATCACATAAATGGTGTTGTGGTAGGATCTCTCTTAAATTTCAATGGACCCATATGATACCCATTAGATCCAACAAATCTATCCACCTATGAGACACATTAGTGAAACATGTGATAGTGTATCCATATGGTATCTCTAGGAGTGGGGGTTGGGTCATATATATATATATATATATATATATAGAGAGAGAGAGAGAGAGAGAGAGAGAGAGGATGGGTTGGGTAAGTGGTTTGTCCAAGGTGGATCTCATTTAAAAAATATGTAAGTTGAGATTATGAATAATAACTCTTACGGATGATATAGGGAGAAAATAGAGCTGGCATATTTTTTTACCTCCAAAATATCTGGAAAAAAAGGAAGAAGATTTCTTTGGCTTTTTTATTTCAAATTCAATAATCTCTAACACAAATATTCTTTAATGCTCACACCCTTCTAACTTCAACTTTTTAGATTCAGTTCCTTTCATTTTCAATTGCAATTCATATCTCCTATTCAAGGCCTCCTCTCTTACAGGCTACAGTGTACATTTTTTTTTTTTTTTCAAAACCTTATATTTTCCACTTATGTATTGCTTTCCTCAAATAATCTTTTAGTCTTCTTTAATCCACCAAACAGGTTCCTAACATAGACATGTGGATACAGCATTTATGCCCCTGCCTGGGCCTGCTAGAGACTCATTGCAATGCCTACATCTAGCCCCTGTAATTCTTGGGAACACAGAGCTCGAGCCCCACAACAGCACAAGTTAAACAATGCTTACTTATTAGTCAGGATGCCTCATATGTCTCCCACATGCATCCACTTAGTGGGATGAGTGAAACTCCATTATGGGGCTTGCCTATTGATAATTCAAACGGTTCAAAATGAACAACATTCCTTCATTGACATATCCTCAAATCTTACTTCAATAAGAGTTGATCCTACTGGAAGATTGAGCACGTGACTGATAATGGTGATCAATCAAAAGAGATTGTGTTAATAACGTTATTAGCCATGAGTTTGGTCTTATGATTGGACCAACTCCTATTGAAGTAAAATTCGAGGATAAGTCATTGAAGTTGATAACATTCATTTCTGAACGGTTCGGCATATCAATAGCTAGGCCCTATAGTAGAGCTCCATGCATCGGGTAAACAAATAGGGAATCAAGACTCATTAATTAAATGTGTATCATTGTCTATTTCCATTACAGTTGTCCCTTTTAATGCTACCAATCAGTCCGATTGGATCATCAATGACACTTATGTTCGGCAATACCCTATAGAAAGAACTACAAGTGAAGCATTAGATCATTAAGCATATGAAAAAAAAAAAAACATCAATTTTGTATGATATTTTACTAATCTAAGAAGTTCTAAATTGAGGACCAACAATCCTTTTGCTTAATGGTTTTGATGGGCCTGGTAAGAGCATGTATGCATGAAAATTTGTTTAACCTGACAAAGAAGTGGGTTGGGTCAAAAGCCTGCTGGCTAAATGCCAAACCAAAGCTCTGTGCAGAAGAAAACCAACTAATTATGGTGATTCAAATTTCTACTATGCTACCATCAGTGCCTTCAGAACCATGATTTCAACCTCATCAATAGCAGGGGCTACCACAATACAGAAGCAGGAGCAACTACAGAAAAATGACCAAATATTGCCAACACTACAATGATGTAGCATTCTAGCATTATATTCGAAGCATATCCACTTGATTCTTTCACTTATGTGGTTCCTTCAGTAGTGGAAGCCCATATGTAAAAATCATTAATTGAGACGTGTCTTATCGAAAGTGGCAAGAGGTGTTTCACCCCACTTAACACAAGGATCGATCCTTAGGCAGATAGGTTTGTTTCACTCCTTGTACCATCAATTCGGCTTAACAAAAAGAAAAGGAAAAAAAAAGGGTCAATTATGGGGGCAATAAATTGAGGTTAAACAAGGATCATTTTCATCACAGCCTTATTCCATCCGATTATAGTTAGTTAAGTGTTAGATTTCTCAAAATAGAGCTCAAAATCAAAATTTTGAAATATTTTTCCAGCCGATTGTCTTTTTTAATGTAACCCACATAGTTATCTATACATGGGACTGACACATCTTGAAGAAGAAAGACGTATGAGGAAAATTAAAACTGGTGGTGGAAACATTAAAAGGGTCATCTCAATGATTCTCGAGAAGTGACTATTAGCAAGAGACCATCCTTGGGATAGCCTGATGAATGGATTGGAGCCACACAAAAATGAAAGGGGTATATCCCAATAGAACTCCCCACAAATATTATTTGGCAAGTAATGGTCTTGCGCACCCATTAGCAGGGTGTTAACAACAGCTATGTTGACAATATAGGGATAGCTTTCTCACTCAATTGCCAAAGCTTTGATCGTTGGGTCATTTCCATTGTGTGGGTAGGCAGTCCTTTATTTCAGCATATGCCGATGTTCACTCGTTCATACATAGAAGCTGGTTAAAAAAAAGAGTTTTTTTTTATATACCCCCTGAGGTTTATAGGATTTGTAAATAGGCTCCTATGGTTTTAATATTTGTATATACCCCCCTGTATTTTCATTTTAATACCTTTCATGTCCCAAAATTAGTAGCCTTACGATCACCATAAGTTCTTTAGAGTAAAATGACATTTTCGCCCGTCTCTTTATCCATATATGCATATTTCCAACAGCTTAGATTTATTTTTCTTTAAAGCTTGTAATATTAACAATTACTATAATACATTCCGTGGGAGAGAGTAACCCTACATAAACCCATTTTTATGAATACGGGGCCCATTTTATCAAATCTAAATCGATTACAAAGACAATCAACACTTGTACTTATAATTGGTTATAATTGACCAACTAATTTGATTGATCAAAGTCTCAAATACATGATTAGGTGTAATGTGCATGGGAGAATTTGAGAGAGACTATTGGGACTTGGGATAAAATAAATGTATTTTTATAAATAATGACATACATATATTTTTTTAATGAATTTAAGGGCAAAGTTGTCATTTTAATAAAATAATCAACACAAATCTTTTGGTGGTCGCTATGACTAGTGAATTTGGGAATATATAAGGTATTAAATTGAAAAGGCAAGGGGGTAATGCAAATACTGAAACTACGGGGGCCTATTTACAAATTCTATAAAGCCCGAGGGGCATATACAAAAAACAAAAAAAAATAAACAACTATGTTATGCGGTATTAAATCCGTTCACAATTCCCAGGCAGCTATATTTAGACAAGGATACGAATGAAATAATACCCTGTAAAATTGATCAATTGTATTGAATTTACTATACATCTCACATACAATCGATCAAATGATAAACACCATTCCCATTGGAGTGAAATATATACTAATGCCTTTACACGAGGAGGTGTTCAATATGAGTGAACTAGATCAAACATAGATAAATCACATCATTTTTGAGCCATCGTTGATCACAAGGTATTATCATTTTCTTCTATTGTTAATCCATTCATGTTCCTAACTATGATTTTCTTTTTCATATCTAATGCTAACAACATATTCTTTTAATTAGGAATTCGAATTTCATCCGAATGCCTCGCAAAAAATAGAAGGGCGTTTTGGTCATTCCACTCCGGTCCTGATAAATTATCTTGATGTGGGGTGAGAAATTCCGCTCACGCACCTTCCTTTCCGTTTAACCGCACGGTGTGGTTAATCCGCTAACCATGGTTAAGGCCCTGCTGACGTGGTATGATTGCTTTAAAACGTGTTTGGGAGAGAGAAGAAGAGAGAAGGGACAGAGAGAGAGGAAAAGCTATCTAACAAAGAGAAGGAAAAGAAGAATAAAACTCCTGCCTTTCCTCCAATTCCCATCTGAAATCGCCTCCATTCTCCCAAAAGATCAGAGAATTCTACGATCACGATCGAATTCCTAGCGTCTTCTGCTCCAATCCAACCCCAGAATCGCCCAAGTAGCCTCACAAAAACGGAAACTACAGGAGGATTTGATGACGTTAGATTCCCGCGGTGTCTCTAACAACTGCGAGATTCGGCATGTAATTCTCCTTCTCAATCCTCATGTCTTCATCTCTGATGATCGGTGATGCTGAGATCGAAAGATTCTGATCTGTTTTTTTTATGGGTTTTGGCAGATATCGCTTAGGGGACGATTTGGTTAAACGATCTTTAGGTTGATTCTCGATCTGGGTCATGTTAAAAATCCGATTTTTTCATCTGGGTCGGTTTTATTTGGTCGATTTCGTTTTAGAAACCGAGAATTTGTTCTTCTCTCTTGGTTTTTCGTTTTCCATCCTCTGTTTGGCGTCTTTTACTTGAATTGGTTTTTTTTATTATATATATGGTTTTTGCGTGTTTGGATCGTGATTTGTAGATGAAGAAAAGCATCATCCTTTTTGGGTCGTCCGATTCCTTTCTTTCCATGTGTCTTTTGGTTATAGAATATCCTTTGTTTGTGAACTGTTTTCTTCTTGTGTGAGGTTACGTCCATTTTGATTTCATTGACTCTGTATTTTTCTTTGATATTCTTTTGCTTGTTTACGTGTTGGATGCTCTCAAAGTTCTATTTTTATTCTGGGTTCGTGGTTTTTTTCTTTTTAATTGCGACGATCCTCCTCGGCTGATTCAGATTGCTGTTAACAAATTCGATCCTTTCTTCTTCTTGACTTGAGAAATTCGATTCTTTTTTGCCCAGTGTAAGATAGTATTTGATATTCGTGACAGTTTAATTCTGCATGAAAAATGAGTTACTTAGCGAGAAAAATTAAATGAGAACTGTGTTTAGTCACAAGAATAACTCGATCATTCTGTTTGTTTGGACGGTCTGGTCTGATATATATTTTGCCACTTTCATGGAATTGGCAATGTTGTTTTTGTTTCTTGCATAGAACAAAGTGGGTTTCATGCAGTCTGGCAAAATGTATTAGAAAATTAATATGATTTGCAGCAGAATCTGATAATTCTCCATACCCAATTGGCCAAGTTATACACAACCCGAAAAGATAATTTTAATATCATTTGTGTTTTGAATGTAGTTTCTGATATATATCGTCTCTGGACTGTCTCTAATTCACCAAGGGAGATTAGTGTTGTTATTGCATTAGTCGAAGTAGGTTCTCTTGTCTGAGCAAAATGGAGAGGAAGTAATGCATAATAGCTTTAAATCTGATATTTACCACCAACCCAGTAGTTCACTAAATTCACCTTTTCATCTGTTTATCAGATTTCTTCCTGATGTTTGTGTTAGGCCTGTATCCAATTCAAGGGAGATGATATTGTTGTTGTGTTTGTTATTGGATCTGCAACAGGTCGTGATTGGGCAAAATGCATAGGAAATAATAAGTAATGGCTTTAGAATCCGATAATTATCATCAACCCAGTTCACTAAACTCATCTTTTATCTGCTTATCAGATTTCTTTCTGTAGTACAATATCGGTGACAATGTTGCATTGGTCTTCGATAGGTTCAGGAACTGGAACAAGTATATTGATCTACCCATTGCGGAAATTTCTGGCATCAACTCTCTCTAGTGTATTAAGTGATGTAAGCCTTTTCCCTGCAGGAAGAGAGTGTAGCTCGATATTTTATCAAACTCTTGCGGAGAGTAATCTTGTAACGGTGTCTAGTTTTGAAACGTTCCACAGTTTGGAGTGCCTCTCTTTACCGCCTAGCTTGGGCACTGCAATTGCGGGCAGTGCCCATGGATGCTACAGCGAGCGGAACTGCGCCTGTACCACACCATAACATTGTCGACCAGCCCCTCACTCTTCCTGTCTCACCTTTGCAAAACTTCCAACGCCAACAACGCCATTGTTTTGGAGAATCCAGCCCAGGGGAATTCCCTTTATCTGCCAACCCCTCCATTGTTCTCCATGTCCTCACGGGCTGTAACTTGGACCCTCAAGATCTTGCAAAACTTGAGGCAAGTATCCATCTTAATTTGATTTGATAATTTTGCATTTTTTTCTATGTTAGAATTGATGATGCTGCTGATGGATTGTTGCTGCTGTGGCAGGCAACATGTTCCTTCTTTAGACAGCCTGCGAACTTTGCACCCGATTTTGAGCTGTCAATATCAGAGCTTGCTGCACTGGACATGTGCCAGAAGCGGGCCATCTTTAAGCCAATGACAGCTGAAGAACAAGAACTTATGAAGAAACAGTGTGGGGGATCATGGAAGCTAGTCCTGAGGTTTTTGCTGGCTGGGGAAGCATGTTGTAGGAGAGAGAAGTCACAAGCGATAGCAGGACCTGGTCATAGCATCGCAGTGACATCAAATGGAACAGTCTATTCATTTGGGTCTAACAGCTCAGGGCAGCTTGGCCATGGAAACTTGGAAGAGGAATGGCGGCCACGCCAAATCAGGTTTTAAAATCCACCCTTATTTTGAACTGTCAAAACTACATAAATATAAATAAAGAGGAGAAGACGACGACCAAGAATTTGAAATCCATACCTTGATGCTGCGCAGATCTCTGCAAGGTATTCGCATTATTCAAGCAGCAGCAGGAGCAGGCCGCACAATGCTGATCAGTGATGCTGGACATGTATATGCCTTTGGAAAGGACTCATTTGGAGAAACTGAGTATACCGCTCAAGGAACGAAGTATGTCACGACGCCACAGCGTGTTGAATCCTTGAAAGGCATATTTGCCGTTCAAGCTGCCATAGGGAATTTCTTCACAGCTGTTCTCTCTAGAGAAGGCAGGGTCTACACTTTTTCTTGGGGCAGCGATGCAACACTCGGTCATCAAACTGAGCCAAATGATCTGGCACCCCATCCCCTCTTGGGTCCTCTCGAGAACATTCCTGTGGTGCAAATTGCTGCTGGATATTGCTACCTTCTAGCCCTCGCATGTCAATCTAGTGGAATGTAAGCCTTTCCTCATGGCCCAGCTCATCATTAGTGTTTCTGACATGTTCTGCAAGGCATTCAAACCCACTTGTGGTTTGAGGCACTTCCCATTGCAGCATCCATTGACAACAAAAAATATATATTTAGTAGTTGATAGTCATAGAAGCTGGTAGACTTTGATCACTAGCAAGCTAATTTAGTGGTCGACTGATGACAATATGACTAAGCTAGCTATACTAATCAAATATCTTTAATCAGTTTCTAATAATCCGAGTGCTTCTCATTTGCATCCAATTACAGTTGGCTGATTCTAATGCAGGTCTGTGTACTCTGTGGGATGTGGTTTGGGCGGGAAACTTGGGCATGGCTCTAGAACCGACGAGAGATACCCTCGATTGATCGAGCAGTTTCAGACTTTGAACCTTCAGCCCATGGTGGTTGCTGCTGGTGCTTGGCATGCTGCTGTTGTAGGACGTGATGGACGTGTTTGCACATGGGGCTGGGGTCGATACGGCTGCTTGGGACACGGGAATGAAGAGTGTGAGTTAGTCCCAAAGGTAGTTGAGACGCTGACCAAAGTTAAAGCCGTTCATGTTGCCACTGGTGATTACACCACTTTTGTGGTGTCCAAAGATGGTGATGTCTATTCATTTGGGTGTGGAGAATCGTCGAGCCTTGGACATTCTACTGGAACTGATGGTCAGGTATTCCATGCTTTCACATCTTCACTCTATTTTGTCATGTTTACATCTAGCCTTGGACATTCTACTGGAACTGATGGTCAGGTACTCCATGCTTTCACATCTTCACTCTATTTTGTCATGTTTACATCTACAGTAAATCAGTGAACAAATATGCAAGAACTCTATCACATAGAAAATAGATTGGGCAGGATAGTGAGTGTGGATTTTACCCTCATCTTTTGATGGGAACTTCCTTGTGCTGTAGCTAGTAAGTTTTTATGATGCCATTGATTTAAGTCTTAAGTCGAACTTTTCAATTTTGTCAATGATGGATTGATGGGTCAAGGTTTTGATTGAAGACGAACTTCAACCTTGACGGGTCTCTAGGTTCCAACTTCTTGTTGTGACGCAGAAGTGCGGCAGAACACCTCCCAACCATGCTATGGGCTCTTGTCAGTCTACAACCTCTTTTTTACTATGAATTAAATTTCACCAATTATCCAACTTACTGATAAGAAAGGTCACTTGTAGTTTTTAAAATTTATTACGATTTATTAGTTTCAATTATCTTATTCCTAGTCAGTCTAATTTTCTTTTTAACAACCTAGCAGATAGATAAGACACTAGACTTTTGGCTGTTCTCCAGACCTTAACTCATTTTGTACCATTTACGAGATTGGGTGAATACCATCAATGCAATTAGGAGGCCTGCCTTAGTTATGTGCTCATAGCCCGCGGCACACACAGGCAAGATGATAAGACGTGAATGGTGGAGTCGAGGCCTTCATGATCAGATAGAGATATTGATTGATCAATCCGAAATATCTAAAACTTTCTTGTAAATTATGAAAACATGTAGAGATTTATGGAGTATGTTAGAATAGTATGGATAAGTCTTAGGAATGAGGTAGAAGTATTAGAGACTACAAGATTCACATCAGTTAGATGAGTGTCATGTGGTTTAATGTTGTCCTTTCATTATAGTGAGTAGGACTATAAATAGGTTAGTCCTCTTTCATTTGTTTATTATTGCTTAATACTCTTGAACTGTGATACGATGGTTTGTTTCCCTTGAAGTTTCAGGGCTTTTGTAGTTGAAGGGTTCATTACTTCATCAAGGTTATGAGGTGAAATTGACCTACCATCTAATCGAGTCATGGCTAGTCTACTTCAGTTCTCCTTGACCACCTTGCATGACTTCTCCTACATACAACCTACCAAGAAATATTCCCCTTAAAAAGTCTGTCCCTCTTCGATCTCGTAATAATCTCTTAATGCAGGCCACTTATAATGACATTATTCAGACTAAATTTAAAACAATGACTTTTTTTCTACTATCTTTTAGTTTCCATGATATCTAATTCTAAATTCTTAAGTTTCTATGAACAACATACTAAAATTGTTCTCTTTAATTAAAGACGATTTTGGAAAGGATTGCTTCAGTTGTCTATGGAGCATATATCCTTGGATTATCATTCTAGTGGTAAAGAACCAAACCAATTCATGGGGAGGGTTTTATCACTCAAAGTATGGTTGTTCCACTTGTCATCAAGGAAATTCACAAACCATGCCTCTTCGTAACTGCTGACAATTCTGGTCATTAGTTTCTTTGCAATTGTTGTGGTTATTCATATATCTTAATATTTTTTCAAAGCAGGTGCCACCAAGCCTAATTAACTATGCTAACTTGCATAGTTCATCATTCTCTGTGAAGCTTTCATTGCAAAAAAAAATAAAAGAATACTAACACATTTTGTGTGCATGTGTTTATGCGCGTGTTATATTCAGGGCAATAGACATTCCAATGTGCTAACTCCAGAACTAGTGACCTCGCTGAAGCGGGTGAATGAAAGAGTTGTGCAGATCAGCCTCACCAATTCAATATATTGGAATGCACACACATTCGCCCTCACGGAATCAGGGAAGTTATATGCATTTGGAGCTGGGGACAAAGGGCAATTGGGCATCGAACTCGTCGCCCACCAGAGCGAGAGGGGAAGCCCAGAGCGGGTCGATATTGAACTCAATTAGCTCATCATCGCTTGGCATCAGTCCTTGGTTTATCGTTGTTGATTCTTCCCAGTAGTTATCTACATTCATCAAGCCTCTCTATACGCTTTTATAATCTTTAAGTGGTGTCCAAAGTTTCCTGTCTATTCTGTACATATGAAAACATTGATGTCTAAAACAGATGCTTAAGAAAATGCACATAAACTTTATCATCAGCCCTTTATTGGGTAACTTTATCATTAGTTCAGCATTGTTACAGGTCAGGTGTTAATATATGTGTTTTAAATCATTTCATTCTCTACTTCATTGCATTCCTCATGCAAATATTCCTCTCTGTTATATTTTGTGTTCATCCTCTCCAAAGTATGCAAAGAAGTCTCCACCAGAGTAAGTACGGGGGATATAAAAGTGTGTTGTGATAATATTGCAATATTTCAAAATATTTTCAAAATTGAAAAATATTATAGATAAACTTGTGATGAAGATTGTGCTTATCCAGTGTGATGAGCTTATGGTGAGATAAACTCACCTAGGCCCACCTCTGAACAAGTTATCCTCCTTAAACTGTCACGCATACTATCCCCATAAATTGGCACAAGCCTAAATAAATTTCATGCTCATCCAACTGTTTTGTGTGTGTAATGGGTTAATTTAATTGAAAGAAAGGAGCTTAACAAAAATAAATAAAAACAATAAACAACGCTCCTGCCAAGGTGAAGACCTATTAATCAATCCCTTGTTCGGCCAAAGCATTTGTCAACTCATCCGCCAACCTATAAACATGACCCTAATAACGTGACGACGAAAATTCACCTTATTATTTATTTTTCGTTTTTTGGTTACCCAGCAAAAGGGGCTTGGAATCCAAGAAAGAATCCGCATACATACGGGAAGATAGCCTGCACAAGCGGGAAGAAGGCTCACACAAGTAGGAAAGGAGCCTGTACAAGCCAGAAGAGGTGGCGGGGCTCACAGAAGTGGAAAAGGAGCCCGCACAAGCGAGAAAGGGTGGCGTGGTGTACCCAATGATTGAACCTCGGGCAGCCAGAATGTGGCCCTCACGCAAGACCTCCAATGTTGGCCGGACCTTATAATCTTTTGTAGCTCCATTCACGTTAAACTTCAACACACATTTATTTCAAGCTACTACTCTCTCATCCTTAAAAGACACATTCACAATATTGGAACATGCATATGTGGAAATTATGTTGATTTTCTCCTTTCAAATTGACTTTACTCATCCAACCATTACTCATCATTGGATTATAAATTCAAATAATGATGTCTCTCACAATCGTTAAACTTAAGGGCCGTAGATCATGGGATTATGATGGTCTAATGGGTTTGATGTCTTGTAAAAAAAAACATTTGCAACTGATAGGTCTCTTTGGGACCTTTCATCTTCCACCTCTATCATGATTGTCATGGCCCT
The DNA here is from genome assembly GCA_028538565.1 of Umbellularia californica. Taxonomy (NCBI): domain Eukaryota; kingdom Viridiplantae; phylum Streptophyta; class Magnoliopsida; order Laurales; family Lauraceae; genus Umbellularia; species Umbellularia californica. Next base: position 4,840,733 of record JAPQWN010000002.1, read on the forward strand.
AGGTAGGCCCGGGTGAGTTACGCACCATCAATTTCATCACAACAAATCAGCCCCATTTACACACATATATATATATATATATAATGAAAAAAAAAATCAAGACTGCTTAAGAAATTAATAAAAAAGAGTTTTGAGAGTATATTATTTCAAAAATATCCTTTCTTGAGCTGATTATTTCACAGGAACGTTAATTGTGACAATACATATGCATATGCAATTGCCTATCGTGGAACAGGCTGGCTTGGTCCCATGGTAGGGTTACAATTTCTGCATCTTGTCTATCCCCAAACACAGCAACAAAGTAGTGGACCCGTTGATAAAGATAAAGGGAACTCAGCTATGCCTCTGAATGCTACTGAGCTGAGTTGACTCAGACTTGGCCAGGCGTTTCAGCCTCTATAAGTCAGAGGAAAGTGTTAATTTTAACTCGTTAAGGACCAAGTTCTTCACTGAGTAGTCAGTTTTATGGTCGATTAGAGTCAAGTAGTCAACACTCAACAGATGGAATCTGATCAAGTTATCAAATTATGGTTGTTTCACATAAGACCCCAATTGACTATGGGCCTGGGCCCAGATCTAGAAATAGGTCCTGAATTCAGTGCCAATCTAGCCCAAATTGGGACACTCTGGCATTCACCTAATCGGGCAACTTGGGTGAGCCAAAAAATACTCTTTGGACTCACTCAGAGTTGTTTGCTCTGACCATGCGACCAGTTGAGTCAAATGGGCCAGCCCCCAGTAGCCAGTCAAGATGAATTTTAGATCCAGGTGTGTGCCAGAGAAGCTTGAGCAAACCGAAAATGACCCTACACCATGTTTGGAATCCGGATCCCTGATTTCGTAGAAACAAGGAGATACTGTTTCATCTACCACAATGGCCAGATGTATAAAATCTCTTCTTGGATTTTCTCATCCCAAAAAAGCAATTGAGATGGTGCATTAGTTGACATAAGATTATTGCAATTGTGGATTGGATGAAACGGTACCTCCATGTATTTAAGCTGGTAGTCTGATTTTGCATTCTTAAAAGGCTTGTTTGTTTGCATTATAATACATAGAAATTGAATACATAAACTTCATATCAAAAGTGGTTGAAATTTGAAAATGAAGATCGGATGTGAATTTTTAAAAATGAACATCAAATAACCTTTCGTCGTGGAAAATAGAATCAAAAGAAGATGGGAAATAAATAATGACCTCTCTTCTTTTGATTCTATTTCCCTAAAAGGAATCATTATTTAAGAGAATATTCAAGTGCATCTATCCCTCACTATTGTGGTGAGGGACGCCCCCTTTTTGGAAAGTTTCAAGTACAAAAGGGAAGTGTACTTCTCTTTTTTACTTGAAACTTTCTAAAAAGGGATGTCCTTCACCACAATGGTGATGGATGGATGCACTTGAATATCCCCCATTATTTAATACTAAGATTTTAAAATAATCTTTAATCTTCAATTTTAACTACTAATGATATGATCCTATGTATTACAATGGAAATAAATAGACCCAAAGTGACCAACTAATATTGTCCACATCTAAAATGTAGTAATCAACGGACCAACTAATATCACTATATGCACATTAATACTAAATACGGCTTTTGGTTCATTTTGATTTTAAATTATATATTTTTTCATCTTATTTTAATATTGTAGGTTTCTACAACTTACTAGAAAATGGTATATATCTAGAAAATCATTCTCCAACCTTTGCATTGATCCACATCAAATGTGGCAAATTTTATTCTGTAACTTTATTTTATTTATAATAACGCAGAATGTCCTAGTCTTTTGGGTCAGAATAATCCCTACAGGCTCAAGAGTGAAAACCGGATAAAATTCCTCTTGTCCCATTGTGATAGTGCAGTTTCGAACCCACAACCTCTAGGTACAAACCGTGGTACTAGGCTAACTGAGCTACCACTCAGGACTAATTTGGCAAATTTTATTCAATTTTTTTTAATATAGATGACAGAAATTTTGATCTATCAACATCAAATTTTACTTCATTTGGAATTGGCTCCCAGTTTTTTCCAATGGGATCAAATCTCTTACAATCAATTTTGGAGTGAGTGGGTCCAACTCCTTATTGTAATAAAATTCGGAGACAAAAATAAACGAGTAGTGAATGTGATTTACTGCCACGTCAGCAGCGCCTTTCGCACTACAAGCGCACGATTGGCAGACTTCCTCCTATCCAAAAAGCCCGCGATTTTATCTTCTTCAACATCATCTTTCATTCGCGGGCTCTCACTCGCGCGCGCGCGCACACACAACGCGACGATGCCTCTGAAACTCTGCTCTCTCTCCTCGCCTTATCCTTCCAAAACCCTAACCCTAATCCCCCAAAACCCTAACCCTAATTTCTCATCTCCATCTCCTTCTTTCCTCTCTCTCCGCTCCCCCAAAACCCCATTCTCCACCCTCCTTCCTGCAACTCCCTCCAATTCCATTTCCCCTTCTCCAAACCCCATCTTCTTACCTCTTCTCGAACAACATCAACAACAACAACAACAACAACAAGAAGTCGAAGAAGAAGAAGAAGATTCTGATCCAATCAAGACATTCTTCAAATCTATCTCCGAAACCCCAGATCCCCAGCGCGAAGGCCGACTCAGCCTTCAGAAGAATCGCCGCTCGTCTTGGCACATCGCAGGCGTCAAAACCCTAGAAACCGAAACCGATGTCGGAGAAGAAGAGGAGATAGGAGAGTTGGATAATTCTAGGGCTTCTTCGCATTCGAGTTCTGAAGAGGAAGATGAAGTGAAAGGGTTTGTTGGGGAGATTCTGAGAATGGCGAGGAATCTCCCTGAAAATTCAACGTTGGGGGAGTTTTTGGATCCTTATGTTGGGAGAATGAGCGAGGGAGAGTGTGTTGAGCTGCTGGGATTGATGGGAGCTGAGGGTTTGACTCGGAGCTGTTTGTATTTGTATGAATGGATGCGGTTGCAGGAGCCGGCGCTGCTGACTCCGAGGGCTTGTTCGGTTCTGTTTCCGGCTCTGGGTCGGGCAGGAATGGGTAAGGATCTGATGGTTCTGTTTAGGAACTTGCCGTGCGAGGGGCAGTTCCGGGATGTGCGAGTCTATAATGCTGCGATTTCTGGCTTGTCGTGCTGTGGAAGGTGAGAATTTTAATCTCTGTTTATAGTTTTTTTACTTCTCTGTTGTGTAATGATCTAATTTTGATAGTTTTTGATATCGTATTAGATGTTGTTCGTCGATGTGGATTATTGAGAGTTTATCAATCCTCATCTCTCTAGAGAGAGGCAATTTTGCGGAATACAATTTCGAATTTTGATTCCCTAGGCATGTAGGGCCTTCAGTTAAGCAATTATTTGCACCAGTTTTTTTGGGCAAATTCTGTTCAACATGTTTGGATCAAGCTGAGGAAGGAATCCAAATGCTTGTAAGAAAGGTTTTGTATTGTTGATTATTATTTTGTAGCAAATGATGCTATAGGAAACTAAGCTAAATCAACAGTTAATCCTTAATTTTCCTTGGCTTTAGATTATTAGGAGGGAAGTAGGCGGTGTGATGATAGAATGAGATTAGGGTTGAAAGGGAGAGGACTTGTGTTTTAGAGGGAAAAAAAAGAATGTCATTTTAGGAAAGAATATTTGGTAAGGCAGTAGAAAGAAGACCCTAATACCATTACCATTTCAAAAGAGAGAAGATATAAGTTCACCATGTAGAACCATTTGCCCTTCCCACCCTCTTTCCTGAGAGAGCCATGTAAACCGTGTAATTTGCCCCACGTTTTTTGGGGGGAAAAAAAAGAAGAAAACCCCCTAAAGTTCACCATGTATAACCATTTTCCTTCCCTCCTCCCCATGGAAAAAAAAAATTAGAAAAAGAAAAAGAAAAGGGAGAGAGAGAGAGAGAGAGAGAGAGCACTTGTTAGTACAATGGGTTCATGAACTCTATCGATGAAGGTATTTACGTTGTTCCATTTCTTGTACTTTCATTTTTCGTATTTACGTTGTTTCATTTCATGAACTCTATCGATGAAGGTATTTACGTTGTTCCATTTCTTGTAATTTCATTTTTCGTATTTAGGTTGTTCCATTTCTTGTACTTTTATTTTTCTTTAATAGTAAATGTTTTTCAGTGCTGTTTATACAACAAAGATTTTTCATTATCTTTCTTAAGGGATGACTACTTTTTTCAGGTTCGACGATGCTTGGAAAGTTTATGATGTAATGGAAACTGATAACATCCTTCCAGATCATGTGACATGCTCTATTTTGATAACTATCATGAGGAAAAGTGGATGCACTGCAAAAGATGCATGGCAGTTTTTTGAGAAAATGAACAGAAAAGGAGTCAAATGGAGTTTGGAAGTCTTCGGTGCTCTCATAAAGTCCTTTTGTGATGAGGGGCTGAAGAAGGAAGCCCTCATCATTCAATCGGAAATGGAGAAAAAAGGAATATCTTCAAATACCATCATATACAACACCTTGATGGATGCGTATGGCAAATCAAATCATGTTGAAGAAGCTGAGGGCCTCTTTGTGGAGATGAAGGAGAAGGGATTGAACCCAACAGCTGCCACCTATAACATTTTAATGGATGCATACAGCAGAAGGATGCAGCCTGAGATTATTGAAAATCTGCTCCTGGAGATGCAGGATTTTGGCTTGGAACCAAATGTTAAATCGTATACCTGTTTGATAAGTGCATATGGGAGGCAGCGGAAAATGAGCGACATGGCTGCCAATGCATTCTTGAGAATGAAGACGGTTGGGATAAAGCCTACATCTCATTCATACACTGCCCTTATCCATGCATATTCCGTTGATGGTTGGCATGAAAAGGCTTATATTGCCTTTGGTAATATGAAGAGGGAAGGGATAGTACCCTCCATTGAAACTTACACTGCACTGCTTGATGCATTTAGGCGAGCTGGCAACACACGTACACTGATGGAAATCTGGAAATCAATGATAAAAGATAAAATTGAAGGCACTCGGGTGACGTTTAATATCCTAGTTGATGGGTTTGCGAAACAGGGTCAGTATGCTGATGCAAGAGATGTGATTTCTGAATTTGGGAGGATTGGTCTGCAGCCATCAGTGATGACATATAACATGCTGATGAATGCTTATGCACGGGGAGGGCAACACTCCAAGTTGCCACAGCTACTTAAAGAGATGGCAGCTCTTAATCTCAAGCCTGACTCCATTACTTTCTCCACCATGATTTATGCTTATGTTCGTGTACGCGATTTTAAGAGGGCATTTTACTATCACAAACAGATGGTAAGAAGTGGGCAAGTTCCTGATGCCAGAGCTTATGAGAAGCTGAGGGCAATTCTGGATGTGAAAGCCGCAGCTAAGAATAGGAGAGACAAGAGTGCTATACTGGGTATAGTTAACAGTAACATGGGCTTGTTGAAACGCAAAAAGGGTAAGAAAGACGAGTTCTGGAAGAACAGGAAAAAAGGGTCATTTACAGACAGGTCTGCCAGGAAATGATGCTATAATTGTCCTTTGTCTGCTGCAGTAATGATTAAAAGGTGGATTGTCTGGTATAGTAACAAAGATGGATGGATGTATCCAAGTACCAAGATTTTCACCTGCAGCAGATCAATCCATTTTGAATCAAACTTGTATGCCGACACATATAAGTCTTGTCATCATTTTGGTGCGACCATACTCGTTTAATTACCTAAAGCATTTAAGAAAAAAATTCTTCGGGGATCAAAGATATCATATATCACAAATTACAATGAGATTGCCTGCAGATTTGAGTCTGTCTACAGTGATCATACAACAACAACTAGGTAAAGGTGACTTTCTTAGTTCAATCCTTGACCCGCGATCTTGTAAAGTATACTCAAGCCTTGAATTCATGAAGCTGGAACATGGATTTTGATATCGGCTGCGAGATCACTGATTTGGTGAAGGTTAACTACATGTTGTTTGTTACATACCTCAAAAGTCTCATCCATCTGGCATCGCATTACTTTTTGATGACTGCCTTAAGGGTGAAAAAGAAACACAACAGCCCATTGTTAATGTGAAGAACATTCAGATATTGGACAGAGAGGATTGTTCAACATGGTTCGCTTTTGGGATATTATCTACCCAATGTGGGGCCAATCAGCTCAATGTCTGGGTCAACCATTTGGGGCCCATGTGTATGCTCAAGGTAAGAACACAGTGTAATAGCAAAACCTTCAGCCAGGAATTAGATAATTTTTCCAGAAATATTATATTTAACCTCCTATTTGGAAATCTTGCCAGCAAGTTGTATCAGGTTAGCAATCATGCATGACCCTTGAGTTTGTACATATGTGGTCCATGCATCAGTGATCCAGATTGTTGATTTGATGGACTTCCATGTATATATGTCATGTCTGCAGAGAAAGTTTAATCCGTTGGACAAATCTTTTACAAACAGACCTGGAGCTTAGTGAGATAAAAAAAAATGGCCAAATATTGGTTGGGATCTTCAATTTTGGCTTGGGTCATGATTTGTCCATGGTGGTTAGATCAATGGACGAGATCACTGAATCATGGGCTCCGTATGAACAAAACACAATCTGAGGGTGAAAATGCTATCTCCATTTCATTGGGAATTTGGGATGATAGTATATGTTACGACATTAGACATGGTTCTTGGTCTCCATTTGTGTCCTTTATTCTATTTTCTAAGAAATAAGCTCTCCTGAATTATATTTGCATAAGTAAGGGTTCTAATTTATTTGGAATCATGTAATTAATTCCTTGTAGAATATCTTTCTTTTGAGGAAATGGAAGGAAGCTTATTTTCATTTATGCTTTGATGTTTCTCTCGCTTGCACATTTTGCTTCTTTGATTTGTTGAGGCATTATTCTTTGCCAGGATTTTCTTGGTACAAACTCCACATGGCATGAAAATGAAAATTGGCTATGTAGTTGGCCTTTATAGGTTGGTAGAGCTCTTGAAAGAGACTCGAGCTTGGGAAAACATGGGCTTAGGGGTGGAGTCTTCACCCATATACTATGGATGCTTGGCGGCCATTGAAGTCATAACCATTAGTAATCCAAGGATTCTTCATACAAGGGAAAACTCTTCTTCAATATAAAACAAGAATTTAAGAGGGAAAGAGTAAACTTTCATCGAGTGCATATAAATGGAGAGAATATGATGGAATTTGTTGAAAATTGGAGTTGTGCCTGCTCTCCGATTGGTAACATGTAAATAATGTAAGTCTCCCACTCTCCTCTTTTTTGTATTTACTAATGTTTTTCATATTTAGCATGAGGGAACATAATTTTTGAGAGGCTTTGTTGTAGGATCAAGTGGTCTCCTCGAGAATGGCTAACATCATTATCTTGTGGTTGGTTTCTAAGGTGTATCATCACTTCACTTGGCTCACTTCCCCCAAGCCAAATCTCCTTCTAAAGTCATGTTGATCTCCTCCTTCCACCCAAATCTTTCTAGAAAAATCCAGATATTCTTAATAGAAGCTCTGTGAATTGTGATGATTTGTAGTATTGGTTCGGAAATTGTTTTAACAAATTTGGTGATTGTGGCAAGTCCAAGGGATGATCTTCTTTTCCCTCATGTGCCTTTCATATGGGTCATAAAGCTTATAGTATTTCAGGAAAGACTTGCAGTCTGTCATGAGAACCAATAATAACACGAGAAAGGCACAATGGGTCGATAGGGTAGATCTCGCAGAGTTGAAATCATTCTTGAGCATCGGCAAATCAATGAGAATCTTTGGTATGATTTTCTTGTCTCTTTAATGGCAGCAGGACTCTTAGAGGTGGACCTGTTTATGTAAAATGATAGGACCCACAAGAACCAAAAATCACAGGAATCCTATTATTATGATGGTGAAGGTCAATGGGTTCTTTCTGACCTTAAAAATCCATTGGGTCCTAGGCTGGGATATTTCCTTGCTCCTCATCCCCAGCAAAAATCATTTGAAAATACTCGTTCACAATGGATTTCTTTCAACCAAAATTGTGCTACATATATTTCAAAAAAAAAAAAAAAAAACCCTCAATCAAAACTTATTTGGGACACGGCTTTGATGATGATGATGATATTTTAAAAAAAAAAATCATCTTCTAGAAGAACAGAAATGTGCAAAAACCACAGCAGGAAAGCTGACAGAAGCTTTCAAAGAAGTCATGAGAGAGAGAGGAAGAGATTAAAACAGGCCAAAAAGGTGGAATAAATCACTTTCTACAACCAGTGTAAGTAATTTTAAATCAAATGATTCAGAATTGAATTCAAGCTTCTAACAAATCGGCCGGACAATTTGCACATCACATCAAATTTTTCTACAAGGTGGATATATGATGCACAATGTATTGTCTGAACTCTTGACGTCTTCAGCTACAGCTACGGGTGGGTCCATATAGTAGGGTCGCTGAAAGTGCAAGGCAGTTGTCTTCCACTTTCTTCTGCTTTGTCCAATACGTGAAAGAAAGAAGTTTACTAAGGACCCATTCGTTTTTATGGAATCAAATTTCTAATGATTCATGGATTATTAAAGGTAGGGATGAAGGATATAAGGTGACGTACGTAGGAGGAATCTGATTTTCCTATAATATGATTTACTATGTAATGGCTGGGTATGCCTTTTCCATCTCCTATTTATCCATTGAGGGAGATTATTTGATGTAGACTTCCATGTGATTGTTAGCATGGCCATTGTCCTACAAATACCCCATCCTTGATCAAGATTCTTTCTAATATAGGTCCCACTTGTGATTGGTTTAAACCAGCTCATATATTGTTCTTGTCACCTCATTTAACCCTTAATATTGTTAGGTATATCATAATTAATGCATCTACAAGCATAGTAACCTAGCTCATCAGCTAGATACACCCAAGTTTTCCGGAAGAAACAAATGTACCAAACTGGATCATCCGAAAGGAAACACAGAATTGGTAGATCACAACTGTGCAACTCATTCAAGTAACACATCACCAATCATTCCAAGAAAAAGAAAAATCTGATAATATAGCTACTACCATTACATGCCCCTTTCGAAGAGCTTTTTGGTGTGATCAGTCTCACCTTTGTCAGATGGGTGGACCACCATATGATTGACCAATCTATGGACAAAGGATAGGGGTTGGATTTGAATGAATTGTCACCTCTATCATTCAGCTCCCTCTCATTTCTCTTCACTTAAAATTCTTCATATTTAAATACAAGCTTCTCTAGTTCTTATCACTAATAACATGCTCACAGGAAATCCATTTCCTTGTCCCAAGGAAAATGCCAATTGTAAGAGAAAACACTTATCTTACAGTTATGCTAATCCAAACAATATTTTCAATTCAGTAAAATATGAACGCTGGTAAAATAAATATCCCTTTCCTATTCGAAAAATGATCTCCGCAGTCTATTGAGCACATCAACATTGCCAAATAAATATCAAACCATGTTGAGACGCTGGGGAAGCAGAAGATTGTAGAACTTATCGTGTAAGAAGAAACTCCGACCCTTGCTATCAACAGCCTTCTTCCATCCACACCACCCGCCATTCACAATCTTCTTAAGTTCATCACTACCAGTATAGTGAGGATCCAGGATAAGAAACGCGCAATCACCACTCACTTCATTGTAGTCAACTCCCAAGAGCGTATATGCAAGAACTCCTCCGCCTGAATTTACAAATGATAAGATTTAATGGGCTATACGCAGCATTCAACTTCTATAGCTTGTTTCCAATATGACAATAAGAGTAGCACAATAACTGGCACTTGGCAGAGTGAAGATCCATATGCACGCATAGCAATTACACCTTGCTGATCCCTTAGTGAATTGGCTGGATACTTTTATCTCTTTGTGGACGATCGTTTGTTGAATATACATTAGCCAATCAGATTAGGATCATCTTTTCAGTATGACATTTGGGCTGTGCTCCATCAATATTGGATTATGGTATCGATAGGTTGGACAGAGGAATGAGCCATGGATTATGATAAAATTTAATGGGCTATACACAGCATTCAACTTCAAGAGCTTGTTTCCAATATGCCAATAAGAGTAACAAAATAACTGCCACTTGGCAGAGTGAAGAACCATATGCACACACAGCAATTATAAGCATGGGACCCACCTTGTTCCCAATAGGTAAAGTTGTGGCCTCATCTTAAGCCATTGGCTGGACAACTTCTATCTACTGGAGGATAGTTTGTTGAATATACATTAGCCAATCAGATTAGGATCATCTTTTTGGTATGACATTTGGGCTATGCTCCAACAATTTTGGATTATGATATGGATAGGTTGTACTGAGGAATGAGCCATAAATAATTGGATACTCCATCCACTGAGAGTCTACCACATTATAAGCTCCTGACCATCCAGTCTTATAACATTTTCTGTTACTAGTGGGAGGTCCCCATACTCTCTTTCTTTACCGTCCATCTACTCTCAATAAAATTAGGATTATCACATATGGAAGACTTTCTGTGCAGGGACCTTCCAAGGATGTGAACCCAATTGTACAAGATTAAAATATGAAAAAGGTAGTTTTGGCAGTACTGACCAATCATAACAGGGGTTCCTTGTGTTTGGAAGTGCAATGCAAGCTCACGGCATTTCTCAGGAAGCTCTACTCCAGATCTCACATTTATGATCTTGCAACTAACCTGTTGAAGGAAATCAATAAATAAACAAATTGGTACTTTTCAGGTCTCTATTATTAGGTAAATATAATAGTTGAAAGGTGCATCCACATCTTGCAAGATTAGTAGGCCAACGAAATTCATTGAAGGTGTCCACCAAGCCCTTCTTAGTACATGTACTAGATTTGCTCTAGGACTGCACTTTGAGTGGGGAAAACTCAACGTTGTCAAATGGATTCAAGACATGAGCACTGCAGCTTTTAGGAGGACATGCAACAAGGTGTCCCACACCTTTCTATGATTACCCACCTTAGCATGTGTCAAGGCACACAAGGCATTTTGTGACTAAGCATGCCTTTGGTGATTTCTAAATCAAAGCCAAGAGCAAGGTAACAGCACCTGACCATCGCATCTAACATTTAAATCAGCCATGCATAAACCCCAAAGTAACTGCCCCCATGACAAGCAGCAAACAGAATTAATCATGAGGAACAGATTACAAACCAGGTCGCTGACTTCAATTCACTTTCCTTCATAGGTACCCTAAACTGTACCACAATTATAGGAAAGATAACAAGTATAACCAGCACTTCAGGAAAACTGCCAACACCTCCAGAACAGATAGACATCAACTCAGACAGGAGCCAAACAATTTCAGATGAAGAGAGATGGGGCCAGTTGGCATCTAGGAGATAAGAGATTAAAAAAAAAAAAAAGGAAAGGAAAGAAAATGCCGACCTGATTATGTTCCTTCTAAAATTTGTCCAAAGGATTGATCAGAGCCAGAACGAACCAATAAGGATGACAAAAGATCCAAAAATACTCAGAATAAACAATGATCTATTGCCTGATACTAATCGGTATTGATGAATAGCTGGGAAATTGATTTACTTGATTGCTAAATGACCAAACTTACCTCATGAAATGGGCATAGTAGCCACTTCATGCATAGTCCACGAAGCCTCATGCAGATTCTATTTATCATATTTCATTGATATTTAAATCAGCACATAATCCAAGTCTAATAAACTAGTCACATGGACACTTCACTGGTAAAGCCTTTTCAGATGTTGATTGGGCTGGCTCACCTGCGGATCAAAATATCTGCATCTGGACATTGCACCCTTGACCCAAAGGAGAAGAAAGCAAAAGAAAGAGATCAAGAGAGAAGAATGAGAGGAGAAAAGTAATTGATACCATACATGACTCACTTCACAAACAATAAAGCTAGTATTACAGAAAATGACAAAAACACTCCAATATACATAGCCAAGTCCAAGTTGACACAGCCAAGTCGACTCGAGTTGAGGAAATCTGAGTTCGCCCCCTACCCATCTTTTACAATCTCGGTCATAATATACTTGTAACCTGTTTCTTTATTTCTTCAATAACAAAACAAATATATAGAAAAACATTGGTTTCAATTTTAATATCTTTAGAGTGGTTTCTATTTTCTAATACATATGATAGAAACTCATGGAATGTCCTTGGAGAAGATGAATCAAGCCCTTCTGGGCAAATGGCTGAGGATTGGAGATGGTTCAAAAGGTCTTTGGAGACGGGTGTTGGAAAGGAAATACAAACTTCCAAGACATGGGTGGGATGTCTAGGATCCCCTTTGAAATTCATCAGCTATATGGAAAGGTATCTTCTCGGTTAAGGGACTTTTCATGGAGAGCATCAGGTACCAAATTGGATCGAGGAAGAGGATCCTTTTTTGGAAAGATAGGTAGGCAGGTGAGAGGGAGTTCTGTGTTCAATTCCCAGTGTTCAATTCCCAGACCTGTTTAGGTGTGCTCAAGACAAGGAAGCAACGGTCAGCTCTTATATGAGTACTACTAGAGGCCAGAGAGTTTGGTGTCCCACCTTCAGAAGGAACTTAAAGAACAACGAAGAATCCTAGTCCTTTGATCCCCTGAATTCCCTCAACAGTTTTACTATTCAAAACAGCAAAGCAGATGATAGGGTGTGGATTGCCTCTAAGAATGGTGCCTTTTCAGTGTCTTCTTTCTTTAAGACAATCCTAAACAATCCAAGGGATACGAGCGGGGTGTATGGTATTTGGAAGCTGAAAGCTCCTCCTAGGGTACTTGTATTTGGGTGGCTTGCTCTTAGGAAGAGGATCCCTACTATGAACCTTTTGAGGAGGAGAGGGATCACCATAGTGAATGGATGCCCGATGTGCTTGAAGGACGAAGAATCCATGGACCATCTCTTGCTAAACTGTAAATCAGCTCAAACTAATTGGATGGCTGCAATAGGAGGGTTTGGTTGCTGCAGGGTTCTTCCTCATTCTCTCACCAAGCTTTTCCAAGCTTGGAAGGCTCCAATTGGGGACCCTAGAGGCAAAACGATGTGGCGGCTGTCTTTCCTAGCGGTGATCTGGACGATATGAAAGGATAGAAACTCAAGATGTTTTGAAGGAGTTGCAGTTAGTGAAAGCATTTTGGTAGAGAAATCAAAGTTTTTGGTAGCTTTTTCGGTATCTATTCTCCCTTTTTTTTAAGGATACTCTTTAGATCAAATTGTATATCATTGGAAAGAAGTAGCCTTTCCTATGACAGGGCCTTAGTTTGTCCTGTGTTGTGTTCTTTTGCTTTCAGTACTTTCCTCTTGTATTGTTTGCTCCTTCTAATGAAAGTAACCATTCAAAAAAAAAAAAAAAAAAAGGGAACTCATGGAATGAAACAACATACTTACACCGAGCAGCTTATCCAAAACAAAGCTTAGTTCTATAGCTCCAATCCATTCACGTGATCCAACAAAAGAGGGTTCCTTATCACCAATCTCTACAAGTGCCTGCTGGATTTCCCTGCAAATAGAAAATCATCTTTATCATTATCTTGAACAATGTGTTTTTGTTTAGTAAAGGTGCCAATTTAAATCAACTAGCCGTTTGAAATATTTTTTTTCACCCTAGACTTGTGGATAAACCCATTTACATCTATAAAATCACTTTCTGTCCCAATGTCCTTTTGTTTATCCCAATATGTTTTACCCTAGAGTTTTTGGGATTTTTTGGAGCAAAACCAGGTTAAAGATGTTTGTGGACTCAGTTATTGAAAATTTGAGAAGCTGTCGTCTACATGGAATCCCTCTAAGTTTTGAGATATCGGTTGTCCGGTTTATGGGGTGGTATACTTTGTATTGCTAGTGTTGGCAATGAGTCTGAGGTAAAGGGTGAGGTCTTCACTGAGTGAATGAGTTTCAAAGTCGGGAATAGGAGTGAAGTCTAGTTTTATTATGATGACTGCGTGGGAGTAGGTCCACTGTGTAGTCTGTATCCTAGAGCTTCTACAATGGTGTCTAACAAGGAGTCTTCGGTCAATGACCGCTCTGTGATTAGGGGGAATAGTTTGTCCTGGATAGTGTCATAGGAGAAGTCTACAGGAGTCTGAGCAGTCTCAGAGTGGGGAATTATTTTCATTCTGACGATTTTATTGGCAGGGAGGACAAAGATTATCACATCTGGAAGTCCTCTATTAGGCATTCTACTTAGAAGGGAGGCGACTTCTCAATCTACATCTTCCTGGCTCCCTTGCACTTGTTTGGTTGGGTTTAGCTCCTCATGAGTGGAAGCATTTCGTCAGCTTGTAGGTCCAGGAAAGAAGTCAATTAAGAAAGAGAGGCTTAGCAGCATACAACATCTACATGTGTTTTATGTAGGAAGGAAGAGGAGACAATTAACCACTCATTCCCTCACTGAAGGTCACTTCTTGGGTTTGGAATCATTTTATTGGTAGATGTGGGCAAAGATAGCATTCTCCCAGCCATTTATCAGATGTGAGGTGGGTCATTTTATGGCTGTGGTTTAATCCTTCGGAGATCACTTCCTTTCGTGGTTCTTTGGTGCATTTGGATAGAAAGGAACAATGAGATTTTTAGAGGAACTTTGTCTTCAATTGAGACCCTTGTTTTGGTGGTGAATCTCAGGGTCACGAAGTGGGCTTTGGCCAGGAAGGAGTGTACAAACCTCAAGCTGAATGACATTCTTCGTAACTGGGAGGCTTGCATGGAGTGTGCACTAATGAGGGAGAAAAGGATGGTGAATCGGGCTCCTCCGCAACATGGTGGGTTGAAATTTAACATCGATGGGCAGCTAAGGAAAAGCTAGTGGTAGCAGGTATAGGAGGGGTCCTTCGCAATGATAAGGAGAATGCTTACTCATATTTACTAAAAGAGTGCGGAGGTAAGGGATTTGAATGGAGCGAAGTTGTTGGCTATTCTTGAAGCCTTGCATGTATATTTGGGTTACAATCAGGAAAGATTAGAGGTGCAGAGTGATTCATCAAATGTAGCTGGGTGGGTTCCTAGTGAGAAGTCAAGGCCGTGGAAGTTCTGGACTTACCTCAATGAAAGCAAACATTTGTCTTCTCAATTTTGGGTGTCTTTTCATCATGAGGTTCAATTGGCTAATAGCACGATGAAAGCGTTAGCCAAAGAGAGAGTGAATATGATTGTTCCTTGGGTTGGTTCCATTATGTAGGGATTTTGGGGTTTGGGTATATAGCTCTTATACCCATGTTTTTTTGTTGAGTTGTCTGTGGGACACACATGCTTTCTTGTACTCTTTGCGAATACAATTTCATCCATTACCGATCAAGAAAAAAGGCAAAATTCTACTGGCCCACAGATTTTCACTTTTCCCACACAATTTCTCTCTACACATTTTTAAAATTTTAAAATTACATTATTACTTTTCACACACACTCAAACTTCCTAAACTACCCATCCCTTCATTTTCCTCTTTCTTCCCACACACATCCTCATCCCTTTCTTCCCACACACCATCTCCTCTTCCATTTATTCTTCTTCCCCATCTCTTTTTTACCTCTTTTCCCATCTTAGTGTACCTTTCTTTCTATGAAAACTTGTTATGGGGATATATTCTAGTTCAATGTATGTTTTTAGAAACAATGTGAGTGTTTTTGATGCATTCCAGCTGCAATCCGTCGATCGGCGCAAGGGTGCTGAACCCATTTTTCGCGACATGTTCGGTCACTGAGTGACCGAACATACTACCATTGTTCGGACCTGTAAGTCCGAACAAAATCACTTTGTTCGGACTTTCAGGTCCGAACATAATGATATTGTTCGGACTTACAGGTCCGAACAAAGTGATTTTTTGTCTGTCTTTATTATTTTGATACATGAAAACCAGTGCATTTGTCGGGGCTCTTTTCATCCTCCGAGTAAAAGCAGAAAGGTGTATGAGATATGCAAGTCCATTTGAGCATAAAGCTATTATTAAAGTGAGGGAATAAGATATTGTAGTGTCTTCTAACAAGGGTCCCCTTCAGTCTTGCCAATACAATTATGGCTCTAGTGGTGGCATCTCCCTATCTAAAGTGATAGTCATGATGCATCCTGTATTTGTTGGATAGAGTCATGGTGGATGTTCGGAACTTTAGTTCCGAACATATGGTGGATGTTCGGACATGTAGTTCCGAACATCCACCATATGTTCGGATGTTCAGGTCTGAACATATGAGGTATGTTCGGACCTGAAAGTCTGTACACATCGCGATTCTGCAACTTATTCTGGGCGAGAAAAAAAATTAAAAAAAGAGGCACAAATACAAAGAAAACACAAACAAACAAAGCATCTGATCTTTCCATTGCTGCTTTGATTTAAAGGCACAATTTGATTTTTGTTTTCTTCCTTCATTGCACTAGAAAATGGAGGAATGTGAGTGAAGATGAGTTGCCCAAGAGGATGAAGGAAGTAGAGAGTGAGAAGTGGAGGGTGAGATGAGTTGCTCAGGAGAAGAAAATGCTAATCTGTGAGTGAAGATGAGTTGCCCAAGGAAGATGGAGGAAGTGGAGAGTGAGAATTGGAGAATGAAATGGGTGAGAGAGGAAGAAGAAGGGCTTGTGTGTGAAAAGAGAATGGATTTTGAGCTTTTGTGGAATTTTGGATATTTTGGTCATTTCATGAAGGGGTAATAATGTAATAAAAAAATGATAAATTGGCTGTGTTTGAAAAGTAAAAATTGGTGTGCCAATAGCAGCACTCAGAAAAAATTCATCCTTCTATCAATGCATGAATCATATTAAGAAAATGCAACATAGAACAAACAGCACTAATTCGCAGAGTACCAATTACCCTAAAAGCCTAGTGAATGGTATATATAAAGAAAATGGTCATTGGTGATTGAACAGTAATAATGACTTTAACATCAAAGTGCTGAAGTCGCCATTTGGGGAATAAGACTGCACATTATGTTTTGAATGATGCACCCTGCATACCCGTGAGAAGGGACTTCAATGGATGTGTATTTTTGGAGTCTAAACCATGAAATGATCGTTTGTAGAGAGCGATAAGCACATCCCCAGCCCTGCATCAAAAAAATGAATAATGAGAGAATGCATCTGTGAGTTAGAATGTAGAACAGAAGGACTGAAGATGGCAACATCATCATCATTTTAGGCTCACCTATCCCATCAACCCGGGGTTGGCCTGATGATGGTAACAAATAGCCATAAAATTGAAGTACCATATGAAAGAACAAATATAGCAAGTCCAAGTCAATTGCAAGGGTCTACAGCACAAGCCATATTGTGGATGGAGCATAGCCTAAAAGGCTAATATCATGCTGATTGGATAATGCTCATTATTCAATTTGAGACCATGAATGAAGTGAAAGGTTAAGAATACAAGGCTCAATGAACAATCATAGTGGATTGTTTACACCGTGAAGAAAAGCAAATAGTATATGCTTCACTTCCAATGTGAATACACGACAAATAGAACTACAATGAATGTTGAAAGACTCATTACACTGTCATCAAATCCATCTTGAAGGTAATGATGATATTCATAAGAACCTTCAACAAGTGAGACAAGGCCTCCAGAAACTGAAAAGTCACCAAAAACATAGGTTACTGCAAACAAGTCCAAAGCAGACAATGGAATATTTTTTTCAGAAACCTTATCTATGATCACTACAGTGCATAAAATACATCCTATAAACTAGGAAAAAGAAACTTCTGCCATAATTTATGCTCGGAGACTAACCCCCACTGCCAGGAATTTCTGTATGGACATCTTTAAGCAATCCAAAACCTGCAATTGCCATTTAAACAGGTATTACCACAAATTTAAATATACTACGAAGAAATTTCAGAGAAAGCAGCTACTCATGATGATGTTGCCAATCCTGCACTGCAAGATTACCAGTTCTTGTTGAGTTGTTCCCTCTGGTACCCTTGGTAGAACCAAGATTGAGGGAATTAGCAGTGAGTAGAAGAGGCCGATCCAATGGTAATCCCAACCGCAGGTGTAGAGATCTTCTGATTTCAACTACACAGCAGAATCACCAACATTAGCAAAAAGAAATAATAAGGTACCTACCTGTGTGAACTGTGATAAGGACACTGTGACTTGTACTTCTTTTCATTTTTTTCCCAGCAACTACCCTATTAACAAAGAACGTCCAAGGAGTGGTTCTGCTATTTGTAACTAAGCATAGAAACTACAGTCTTGTTTTTCAGGCAATGAGAACACATCCCAGAAACCATTGTCTCTCTTGCTTGGTTGCTAGATTTCTCCCTTTAACTCTAAATCTATCATTGGAGACTTCACATATAAGTTATGCACAACCCTGATTGGTGGTGCCTATTATGTTCCAACAGCAATCCAAACAATGGAGTACCATTCACCTTGCAATGGAACTGCTGCATCTTTGTATTGTTTTCTTCTTTATGTTTCCACTTCATTTCAGATTTTTTTAATGGTTTTTACGTTCGCTTCATTTCAGAAAATGAAGCTAATATTTACTCAAGACTGGCAAACATTGCACCATGGATTGAAAACCAAAATATAAAATAGGTGCACTGTAATATACAACAAAGGAACTAAAAAGAAAAAAGATAATGTTAAAGTGAATTACATTTGCACATTAGTGTGTTAATTTTTCATCATTAGATAGATTTTTTTTTCTGAACATTCCACTTTCATTTGTCAATCCATGTGAGAACTTACTGTATTCTAATGTTCAGTGGTTGCCATCTGAATGATGAACAGTGTTGTGTGTGCGTGCGTGCACCGGGGGGGGGGGGGGGCGCAGTGTTGCTGTTCTCAGAAATAGATGTTCAATAAAATAATTTTTCCTTTGACAAATTTTCACATGTTCTCTGAAATCATTGTCGCCATCATCATCATCATCCAGCCACATCCCCTACATCTAGGAATGACTTCGCTAAAAGCATTAAGTAGTACGCAATAATCTTACAAGTTAGGATCAGATTTGCAATTCAAATAAACCATGATTGCAATTTATGATCTCATTTTGGTTTAAGAAAAGAGAAAAGGACATTCCATGATTTATTCATAAGCATAGCTGAAAGATAATGAGAAAAACTTTTTGTTTTATTTTTCATATTTCCTGTGTACCATATGTTAATTACAGCTTTGTATATTGTTTCCATATTATTAATTATCACTATTACTGATAAGTTAACAAGAGTTCGTGGCCCAGTCAAAGGTGCTCACTATTGCAACCTTGAGGTTGCAGGTTCAAGTAATGCTACCCTCCAAAAATAAATTTATTTGCTTCAAAGTGATGAGAGTTACGAAGAATAGTCAGAAGACCAGAAGCAGCAGAAGATAACTGGATCAAGAAGATGCACAAGGCATTATAGGAATGCTCCATAGCATTTCTTAATGACCTTGGCTGTCATAATTATCACAATGGTTCAAAATTCACTTTTATAGAAAAACTACAAAAACCCTTTTGCAGTAAAGTATGATGTCACAATTAGTTTCAAAATACCTTGTTTCCTTTACCAAAAGAAAAATTACCTTGTTTCATTTCCATTTCCCCATAACTGAGTTCATAGAAAGTTGTTATTGGATGTGACATGCCTGGAGGAAAGAAGTGATATGGACATAACTGCAAACATAACAGACTTGAGCATGTTATGGAACATACTGTAATAAATAGTGACACGGAAGGACAGAATTTGCATAAACAGAATATATCTGATTGTAAAAGGAGTGTATGTCCTTAGGAAATTAAGAATCATAACATCGAAGAATCCAAAATTAATCAAATGCAAAATGAAATTAGTAATGGCAATATATTAACAAATACTAGCTTCCCAAAGCTGTCTTGGTTGACGAAAAACATTCAAATCTTAATATGACATTAGCATACACATAATATCGGCGAATTTTCAGTGACGGCCAGGCCATCCTTCAGCTTGGAACAGCCTGATCCATGGGGCCCACCTGGCCCCCATATGATTAATATCAGCCCATCGTGGCTCACCCTCATTACCGCCAGTGAATTAGCACTTACTCAAATTTGACAATCATCGAAGCTGTATAGACCCCCTAATTGGGAATCTTGCATCCATCCTACTTTAAGTATTTTCTTTCTTTTTTGCTTAATCCTAATCTACCCTATTTTTCATTAAAAGCACTATTGAATGATAACTCCTTGTTCCAATCAGGGCTTGAACCAGCTACCCAGCCTACCCCTAGACTTATATGTCCATTACCAACTGCAACAGCCAACAGGTAGTGTGACCATCCAACTTTATACGACTTGGATTTGGACAACTTGAAGCCCTCATAGCAGTACCTCCTTGATTTTATGTTACATTTTTCACTCATGTGGGACCCAAAGACCAGACTATTCCAAGCTTAGGAACGATTTGGCCATTCCTAAAGTGCCCATCTCCATGCCTCCCTGTGTAAGATCCGGCCCCACCATTAATTATATTTATTATAAAAATATTAGTATTATTTAATTAAATGTATTTTAGTTATTTAAGTGGGTAGGATTAAGTGGGGCACACGTTAGATTAGATGTGTGGATCGGTAAGTTGGGCTAGTGGGTAGATGACCTGACCCGCAGTTTGACCCAATGACTCAAGTCCATAGAATATTTCCTTTTAACCTAATCCCTGTTTTAAAGAACTGCACGTTCTTATCTCTCCACTTTCGTCTGCAACTCCTCCTGGTTAATCTTCATCTTCTTCCCCTTTCAACTTCCCAAGCCATTGCAGCTTTAGGATTCAGCCATCAGAACCAAAATCAGAGAAAACCATCATTCTTCACTCAACTTTCTTATCTCAGGTAACCCTCTCCTCAAATCATTAGGAGTAGATCTATATTCTTGGGTTATCTCATTTTTCTTTCCAATGACAGATTTGAATAGGAGTATCATAGATCTGTTCATCTGAGCATTTCTTTCCCATATTCTTTGTCAGATCAGTGATAGGATCACTCTCGAGCGCTATGGGAATCTCGGTTTGGGTATTGGTTAGAATCTGTGCATTTTTCTTCAACCCCGGTAAAAGGCAAGTACCTAAACATAATTTGTTAATTTAATACATGTATTTCTCGTTGATTCCATTGTGGTGCATATAGAAACCCTTTAATGCCCTTTTTATGATGTTAATTGTTTTTGTAATAAGATCGGAGAACGGAATCATCCATTGATTTCCTTTTTTTTTTTTTTCTATATTACTGTCGACCCAATCTGTCATGGAAACCGTGAGGCTTTAGGCTTTGTTAATGTGTATTGGTTGTGGGGCCCATGTGGGACCCACTGATGATTGATCAAGACCGTAGATCTGGTAGTGGACCCCGGGGAGACTCCATTGAAGTAGGTCCCACATGGAAGGAACCACGTTTGGTCCTCTGTTTTTTTGGAGGGACCCATGTGGGCCATTGATTTTAGATCGGGTCCCTACATCTTGAAGAAAGGGCTTGGGCAACCTTATTGATGAGGGATGATCGTGGCTCTTGATCAATGGGCCAATTATCCGAAGTGAGTAGCTACTGTGGCCATGGTGATGACAGAACTCGGTTCTGTATTAGAGAAGTGAAGAAGACTTGTAGCTTATGGAATGGAAGGGATAAAGGATGATGATGGTGTGGGATAAGGAGAATGGTGATGACCCCAATGACTGATGACTTGATAAAGAGAGATGACCTAAGGATAAGTTGATGACCTCATATGTATGGGGGATAAAGAAGTAAAGGCAGTTGACCTGGACTTGTTTTTGGGAAAAGGTGTTTCCTCATGTGATAACTTTAAGTTACTACCATGCCCCATGAATTTCTAGGATTTATAAAAAGGACCTTTAGCCTTTGATGAACCTATTAAATCCTTATGTTGACCTGGGCAAGTTTGGAAAAGAGGGAATCACTTGGTGACAAACTTAGAGCTCTGCTAGGTTATAGTATTAAGCCCCTTTTTAAGTTTCTAAAATTTGGAGAAAGCCCCTGTAGCCTTCACAAACCTAAGTTATACCCTTTGACTATTTTGAATGTGGAAAATGTTTTAAGCGGGTCCTTGGGTTTTCTAAAATTATAAGCTAAGGTCATTTATCATTGTAAATTTGTAAATTAAATATTAATTGTTATCTTTGATTTTAAATGTGTCAAAATTATAATTTTAGACCTGGACCTTATTAATTGGATCATTAGACCAAGTAAATACCGTCCGGGCAAACGGTATCTTACTAACGTGGGGTTGGTACTTCGTATAACCTCGAGAAAATCCTAATGGATTCGAGCTCAACCCATCTATATTGGAAAACCCTTAATTGCATCTATGCACCATTGATAGAGAAGGGATGCGTTGATCTTTTATCTATTAGAGATTCTTGTGGTTGACGGGTACAAGATCTTATGTTTGACCTTAGGATCGATTCGTATCTATGTCTTAACCTTCGCATGCATATATATGTTGGTTTATGATGTGTATTCCTTTAGATGCATACCCTTTTGTGTGTTATGGACTATAAAGTGGCTTGGCAAATTTTATATGACAATTTGATTATGATATGGAATGTGGAATGGCCAGCACTTTACTTTGACTTAGGACTCTTGTGTCGGAGCTTTATTATTCAGGTCTATCATGTCTATATGTTTATGATTATGTTTATGTGGGTCATTTATGGACGACTGCAGATCGATATATGGATGGTTGATCACCGATATGACCAGATCACTCATAATCCGCTATGAATGTGAACAGGTTATCCTGTTTTTTTTTTTTTTATTTGATCGGTTTATGACCACCGACGTAATGGACGGGCTTTCTAGATTTATTTAGGGCTGACCACCCACAACAGGGACACTTGTCTTCGTGTGAATCATATTACTCTTTTTGCTTTATTTGGATTATGTTATATGTTCTTTCTCGTCATTACTTCTATATGATTACACCTGTCTTTATTATTTTCATTATTGTATTTAATTTCGAATAATGATTATGTACTTGCTATTTTCTTTGTAATATTTGGTGCATAGGTACCGAGCCCTACTTTACCGAGGAGACGGAGGAGGATCAAGCGTTTCAAACATTTGAGCCAACTGATGAACCCAATTGGGATGCCGGAGATGACTTTGGAGCCGTCAGAACCAGCATAAGAGTGAACGACATCTTAGCAATCCTTTAGATGAACAATCTTTTATTATGAAACTTCCTTTAGTAATTATTGAATTTATTCTGCAACTTTAATTATTAATATTTATTTAATTTTTATGTTGGGTTTCATTTATGAACCTTCAATACCAATTGAACAAAGCTTCCGTTGCATTTAATGAAATTTATTTTGACTCACCACAAGTTGAAATTTCATGTGGGTCCACTTTTGGAAGCTTGTGTTGTATTAAACACAGGAACTTGAATTTGGTTTAATTTTTCACGTTTTCCCCCAATTCTTATTTTTGGGGTCGTGACACCCTGCCTAAATCAAATGCCCCATCAAAGTTTAACTAGATCCAGTCCTTTGGGATAGGGTCCAATGATTTAGAGGAGTTTCAACATCATGTAGCTTGTCTTCAAATCACAGGCCACTTTCCATTCGCGGTATAAGGTTAGAGTTTTGGCTAGCACAGGTTGTGGAATCAGAGGATGCATTTGGAATAGATAGGACTTATGTGATTTCCAAATGTACCAAGCAATAGTAAGGCCTATGGGCACTGGGCAGTCATTCTTGCTGGCCTCCCAGAACCAATGCTCAAAAGTTTGGGAGGAGAGTGAAAAGGAAAATAAAATCTCAGATGTGGGTGCTTTAAGCCATATTGATTTTGAAAAGGAGCATTCTATTAGGTCACCCTCATCCACGTGTTCAACAAAAAAGACAAACTTCGTCTATATTAGGAAGATTTTTGCTAACAAGCAACTTCTCAAGGCCTTCCATGCAAAGAATTAGATTTTTGAGGGTAGGAGATGGGACCACATCGTTTGCAAGGAAACTTGAGGAGCAATTGGAGAAATTACTAGAGATTGGTGTATGGTTTTGATCGAGCATGTTCCTATTGGTTCACTGTCCCAACACAGCATATATGGACCTCACAGTGGAATTGAAGAAATTTGATAGTCCCAGAAACAGAAAGTGCCTATTTTCTCTGCATCTCATTCTACAGTCTTGGCTAATAGAATAATCAACTCATTGACAGTCTTACTTTTAGGTACTATATCATACTGTAGTCCATTCTTGAGCGGGTAGTTCATTATAGGCATTACTTATTAGACAAGAATCCATTCGTCATTTGTCCCTTGGAACATTGATCCAATAGTTTACGAAGTACACATATTTGGCATTTATGCTCCGACTTGAGGGGGAGTGTCTGAGCACCATCAGTAGGTTAAGTAATCTTTCAATGTCCTTGTGGAGCGTCATATAGAATTGACTACTTTCATTTAGTCAATTTCCTAATTGAATTCGCTGTAACAAAAGATTTTGTAATATTGGAGATAATCCAGTATAAAAACAGAGATCTCCCTTAACAGTGGATCGCTCTCGTTCGCCCATTCTTTTTCTCTCTTTTCTTCTTTCTTTCTTCATTTCCACTTTCACAACAAGATTCATATTGTAAATCAAAAAATTGACCCAAAATTCACAAGGTTATAATAAAAATGAATTCATTTTAGCATTCATATTATTTTCAACAAGCTTTAATACAAGACATAGGATTTTCATAAAAAAAAAAAAAAATTTGTAAACTGATTAAACAATATTAAGACAGATAGACATGGGTGATCACTTTTTTCTCGAAAAAGCAAAGGGTGAATAGTGTATTGCATGGTGGCCATAAACACTAAACAGAAAATGGCAATAGAATTCAGTAGTAAAAGTAATGACATAGTCCCCAGCTGCAGCTCAGCTGGTTAGTGACACAACTACTGTACCTGAGGATGTTCTGTTAGGAGACATGGCAAGAAAGCCTTCTTCAATGTGGCAAACTGGTCAACCAACCCTGGGATAATCAACTTAGAAACAGCAGAAGCCACAGGAAGGTCCTTTGAAGCATAACACAGCACGTCAAGCTTAAGACTGACAAGTACAAATCTTGCTGGTTCTGTAGCTGGAAAACAAATGTTAAGCACCCATGAAAATGAGTAAGAGTATCCAGTTTAATAAGCAGATTTGGGATAAAAAGACAGAATCATCATCATCATTATCAAAGCCTTGTCCCAACTATGTTGAGGTCGGCTAAATGAATTCTGTAGCCAAGACATACCAGGAAAATACTCCACAATAGGCACAGAAGGTTTTAGAGCACTTTTTGATTGATTGAGCAGGAAAGTTACATGGATTGCATCTGCACTCTAACAAAAAGGAACTTTTAAGAATAAAATTGCTTATAATCTCCATTGCAACAATAACAATAAAGTGAAAGAATGAATGACTTTCCAGGCCAGTAATAAAAATCTACAATAGGAAATACATAATGCCTCAGAATATGAACAGTTTGCTCAAGATTTTCAGGTCCATGGTTCAATTATCCACAACATGACTAGCGGCCTCTTGGGTTTCTATTCTCTCGAATTTCTGGGGAGTGTCAATAGATGTCATCCTACTTAAGTGGATGGAAGCGGCCACCTCGGCACCTCCTAAGTTTTGTTCATTCTTTTGGGCTTCTCGGCCCCTCTGAGGCTTTCTTAGCCAAAAAATTTTCCTCTTTTTTTAATGGTACTTTTTTTCTTTTTTATATTTTTCTTTGCTTTTCAGTATGTCCCTTTTGGTACTGCTAAGTCGTTGATAAATACAAGTTACCATTCAAAAAAGAAAGTTCTTTTTTTGTTTTGAATGGTAAAAGGGTTCAATTATTCAATGCAGTGATACCGAGAGACCGCACTTGAGCAGACAACATACCAAATATCTCCCAGATGCAAAATCCTAAGCACACCAACCGGTGGTCTGAATATAGTTCATTAAGAAAGAAAACATGGCAACACTCCAAATTCAACCACAAAAACATGCTGCAAGATTGGAGCATTGAATCATATTGAAGCTGACATTAAATTTCCTTGGATTTACTCCTAAATGACTAAACAAATCATTTTAGCACTCCAAAACCCCTGAACAGATTTGGCTTTGCTCAAGCTCCTCTGCTTCTAAATGTGTGAAGTGATGCTTTGGCCTAGTCAGCCAAGTCATCAAAGTTCAACCAGTAAGTCTGAGATTAAAACAGCAGTAGTTTTTGAAAACTTCACTTCCACCAAATGTGAATCGGTTCAAGTCGCCAAAAGGATGCTCATGGTATTCTACCCCATTTTACAGTTAAAAGTTGTAATTATTTTTTCAAAGAACTCTTTACTTGTGTTCTAAATTTGTTTATGGTTAAAAAAAATCCATGGACATTCATCCCTTCAATTCTTTATTCTTTTCTTTCTTTTTTCCAATTTTTTCTTCTTTTTCATGGATTTTTCAGAATTTTTTGTTACTTCAGAAAAAATCAGAAATAAATTAAATTTCTGACAACTCTTTCAATTGTCCATGCACTTCCCAATCACCAACAGGGTTGAGATACAATTTGCTCTCTTTACAGCCAACGCTATTCCATGTGTAAGCATTTAGCAATAATTAGCATACCAGTGACCGGTCCTCTTCCAACCATCAAAGTGTCGAGCTTTGTGAACAGCTTAATTGAACTTCTAACATCTAACACTTGAAGCCCCAATTACTACGAAACTCACAGAAATAAAACAAATCACCATATGTGCAAGTGCAGTGGGGAGATCTCCAGTCAATTGAATTGCACCTGTGCATTCTTCATCATCATCATCCCTTATTTTTACACTTCATTGAAGTTGGAGAGTCGCATTGCATCAAAATCTAAATAAGCACTAAGTAATTATGCTGTACTAACAATCGTGCTTTGGTGAAGTCTTCTCCCCCTATTGGTTCTGTTCTTTTTTTTTATATAAAAAAAAAATCTATTATTTGTTTGCAGCATTAACTACAAAACCAAATGGACTCTGTCCAATGAAGTCAAGTGTTTTCAGTCAATTTCAGATACACCAAGTCCAAAATCATAACCATTATTTGATTCCATGGATTACAAGGCCAGGATCTTCGAGCCCAGGAGGTTACTATGCATGGATCATCCATAATCAGGCCTAACACATCAATGGTTTGAAGATCAGAACAGTGACGTTAAAAATAAATAAAAAAATAAGCAAACTATTATGAACAATGCCTTCGTGAAATTTATTAGGCACTCCGTCTTTCTTGAGGACGTACTCATTTCAAGCTCTGATCAGCTTCTTCAATAACCTTAAATGATCTAGCCAGCCACTGCGACAACCAACCAAAACCAAAATAGAAACTCCGTGTTTTTAACCTCATACATGCACTAAATGTCAAGGACAACAAAGAACAATCGTGATAACTTAGAAATAAATGCAGCCACAAGCTTAGACTGGTCATAAAGATTTACCATACCTCCCTTGTAAATGGTGATGAGGACTTGTTCTTTGAGCAAAAATAAGAGCATGATATTGTCTTTTTGACAGATTGTTTGTCAGTATTCTCCAAAAGCTCAGTGCCTTTGAGGTCCATGTGAAAATCTAACTCACCACCCTGAAGAAGAATGGGTTGTAATACCTCTTCGGGGTCCATATTTACCATTTCAACAATATATGCAGCTCGTGGGTCTTTCAGTTTAGCAGCAGCGTCGTCAATTACAGAAGAAAATATCTTTTCAGCCTCTGAAACCCATTAACAATGCATAAAAGTTAAGATTACAAGTAGCAGAAAACTTATCCAAACTCCAAAGCCTCGTGTATGAATATAAGTATCATCTTCTAGTAAACCAAAGAAAATCATCATTATCATCATTGAAACCTTATCCATATAGTAGACCAAAGAAGAAAAAATGAAAATAATTATTACAGTTGCGGATGGCAAGTCGTACCAATAAGATAATAACATAAGGCTGTGAATACATACAAACATCAAGTAAGATACAATATCCGGAGCAAGAAAGCCGAAGCAGAAAATATTTTAGCATCGTATAGCAGTTTATGTTGTAGGCAATTAAGGGCATCATCAAATGTACCCAACCACGTCAGTTTTCTCCAAAAAAAAAAAATTATTCAGCTTCAATATTTCGGCGGACAGAGACATTTATTATTGGATGATTTGGTAGGTGAAATTCTGTTTCTTTACCACACCCAAATCATTACCAGTTCTGCATGTGTTATTGAACTGGGCCATAGAAATCAGAAATCAAAAACACAAGTGCCCACCTAATCCAGTTTCTGATTACATACCACACAAATACACTGCAGCACCAATATCGATTCATTTTGTCAAAATATTGAAATCAACCATTAGGGGAGCATCATGTACCCAACCTCTCTAATTGGACAGTCCTAACTCCTAATCATTCATCCAGAGGATTTCAGACAAAAAAGTGGACGGTAAACAGAACTGCAATTTACTTTTTCCTCATTCACACATTTACTCTCTTTTTTCAAAAGTACCTCCAAAGGAAACAATCAGCTATTATAAAGTATAATCACTTGATAAATACTACAACAACATGAACCATGACAGGTCATGGAGCAGTTGGTCACCCTAGTAAACTATTTCCTCTTGTGATAAGTTAGTTACATTACCTTTAGATGGTGCTTAGTTACTTAACATTAACTAACAAAAATCTCATCCCAACAGAAGACGATATAACAATATTAATAGATGATGAATAGAAGCCCTTAGAAAAAGTAAAAAGAAATAAGGGCTTAAGATACCAGGATACCTCTATTACCCAGTGTAACGGCATTGACAGGATAAGATTGTTTGATAAAATACCCTTTTTTCTTTAAGGTTACTTCGTGTATCCTTGTAGGATACAAAGTTACTTCATACTATTGTACCAGGTTCCATATCTCAATAAATTTTCTTAACCTTTATCATAAATATGTAAGAAAGAAATGCAATAGACTATCTGTATCTTGCTACATAATTTTTACTGTCTATTAGAAGTATTCTTCACTCTGAGCAGAGATTGACGGGACCAGGCTTACATGATGATGAGCACAGTTCAATTAAATTTAGGAACGGTTTAAAGATAATAAAACTCTGTATGAACGAAAAACTGAAGAAAAAAAAATGCTGAATTCCCAATATTATGAAATTTGTAACATTATCAATGAATAGCATGTTATGGAAAGTAAATACCCATGTCGGGACCACCACTCTAAGCATGCATGATTGTATTCATGGCTGAATCTGGACATAATAGGATGAGAGTAATAGAAAGAAGAAACCCATATATATCGAACTATTAAAGATATACTAAATTGTATAGATAAAACAAGGTGAACATCATAAATGAAATGAAATTGCTTACCTGATGGTCTATTAATAGGTATGTAAATAGGCAACTTCATTGTCAGATCACATCTAAGGAGGCAGCCAGCTTCCCACACAAACTTTTCAGGATAATTTTCAAACATTACAGTATCAAAGGCTTTGAGAGACTGTCCAGGTCCAGAGACAAAAAATTGTATGTCATCAGTAGCTAAATCAGCGGCTGCCCCTATCATATCACCATTCAAGTCAAAACCATAAAGAAGATTCCTCATACTACGAGAGGCTTCTACTGCCTTATAAGCATTTTCTTCCCAAGCACTATCCTTGACATATAATGCTCCAACTATATGAAACCCTCTCAACAGTAGTGTCCTGAGATCATCTGCACATTTAGGATACACAATCGAGAAACTAAGAGTTAAGAGATTACCTAGAGAAGAATGATAGCAAAATTTGGCATTTATGTCAGAAATACAAACAGATGTAGACATTTTATATGAATGTATTCAGATCAAGTTGGTGATTAGAAGGGAAAAGAAAGTATTCTGATATGGAAAAATGCAATACATGGACTAACTTGCAAAGAAAGTCCACAGATTTGTCATGTAACTTGAGCGAGCACAAATCCCACCGAAACATGCAAGGAAACAGGAGATTCGGTACATATTCACGATAGGAATATACACGTCCACGATCAATAGTACAAAAGGCATCGCATTCTATTTCTTTCCAGCCTAAATTTGAAAGGAAATGCCCTTACAACATTTTGTATGTGAACCCAAAAGAAACCGTATAAATAAATCAAGCCTCAACAACTAATCTTGTCTAAAATATTTTGATTGACCACCTTATACTCTACCTGTTAATTGGCGATTTGTTTAGCAGTATATATGTCAACTGGTGATTACTAACTCAATTCTTCCAGTATGGTGAGGGGGTTTTTTCCTTTTGTTTCTATATATTTCAATAGGTGATGACGGACTCAATTCTCGTCAGAAAAAAAAAATGATCATGGACAACTTGGAATAGTAACCATTCAAATAGAATTAATGTATGTTGTCCTGGCATGGTTGTGCATGTGGAAGTGGGCAGCTTAATATTGAAGCATAATTAAACCCGCAATTTAATCATGAATCAAGTGCGCATACAGATAAACAGCCCACGTATACATGTCCCAAGCTATAGCGCAGCTCATTGGGACATGGGTATACAAGTAAGAGTGCATGTGTTGGAGTCCCCAATGTAGTAAAAAACAGCCCACATACATACGTTCTATATTCTACAAACAAATCAATTCAAGCATCCACGTTCACAAAAATCAACACACCAATCCAACACCTACCTGAACACAAACAAAAAGCATTCAGCACAGATGGAAGGTCGATTGGAAGATAGATGAAGAGGAAAAATATATCAAACATCATAAAATAAGAAGACCCAAATCACAAGTTTGTGGGTCTTTCTGAACTGATACCCATGATTCTAGAAGCTGCAAGAAGAAGGAAGAGATAGAGAGAGAGAGAGAGACCTGCTTCTTTGGAGTAGTCGGGGGAGAAGGGGTCGCTGGAAAGGGAGTGGAGGCAGCGGAAGGAGGAGAGGATGGTGAAATTGGGGAAGAAGGGGGATCCAATCAACCATTGGAGGCCTGGCTCTTTGCTTATTACTATCTTTCGGCATAGGACCCTGATGATGCATTTCTCCTTCTTGCCGCTGCTGGCGCTGCTATTGCTATCCATGTCCATCGATAGGAAGTAGGGTTCTTCCTGCTCTTCTCCGTCTTGCTTCCTTAGAAAGGCCTTTTTCGCGGAATCATGAATCTTCGTATATATATTTTTTTATGCTTTCCCTTGGAAGAAAGGCTCTTTTTTTTGTGTTTTTTTTTCTTTTTTTTTCTCTCTCTACATGTTTATGTGGCATTTTTGGGGAATGGCCTTTTTTTTTTTTTAGGAATTTACGAGACAAATCCCCGTAGGACCCGTACGTCCTACCAAAACCCCATATCACATTGGCGATATGGTCGATATCGACCATTCTATTAATTATATTTTTTTCAACATATAACTCTCTTATTTGTTGAACATAGCTTAATGTTGATATTGACCGTATCGCAAAACGACAACAAAAAATGCCACATGAGGATCCCTCCTGTGTCCAATGTGATATGGGGTCTTGCTAGGACGTATGAGGTCCTAAGGAGATTTGTCACGTAAATTCCTCTCTTTTTTTTTTTATAATGAAAGGTTCCCAGCCTTTTGGGCCAGAATAATCCCTATAGGTGTATGAGAAAAAGCCGAATAAATTTTCCCTATTAATATGAGTGGGTCGTACAAGACATGAAAAAAAAAAAAAAAGAATCTACTAATCAAGGGATCGATCTCTTGGTTGTTATTAAAATATGTCCTAATGAATATTTGTAGAGTAAGAGGATTCAGTGACGAGAGGAAATTTGTAGAAAGGATTTTTCGTAACAACGCACCGAATAAACTAATTTTATTTGATAAAGAGGATGGAGGAGTCAAAAATGCAAGATTACTCTTTAATGCAAGCCAAATAATTGTTTGGCAACTCTACTAGTAGGATCAAGTAAAGTATATCCCCCGTTTCTAAAAAAAATGTTACATTAAAAACATTTTAATTCAAATTTCCCGTCATATTTAAAAAAAGTAAAAAAAAACTCCTTTATACATAAAAGACGAATAAACTCCATTTTTTTATACACAAAGTAAAAAAGTTTCTATAATAAAAAATTAAAAATAAAATACAATTATAACTCACTTATATATATATATATATTTTCTTCAAACTAATCTTTACTTCACTCCATTTCATTGGCAAAGCCCCCAAACAGCCAAAGTAATTGAGAATTTACACATTTAATGATTCCAAACTGCCTTAGATTAGAATTCTTTGCCGATAATTTGTATAGCTATGGATTTTCACATTGACATGGGTGCTTATTGATGTGTATATTAAGGAAGAATTGGCATGATGCACGGATCAGGAAAAAAACATTACGTGGGAGATTGGACTTGAAAATTATAAAAAATGAGAATTTCTACCGGCTCAATTTCTTTGAAAATTTACAATTATTTTTCACGATGATTTGTTTGCCATGAGTGACCCAAGAGATCACTGTACCACAAATTAAACTCTGTCTGCAAATGGTGATTGATATTTAAAGAGAGAAAGGTTTGCACATACGAACCATCCCTTTTGACTTATTTATGGGGCCACATAACCCACTCATAGTCAACTTGCTGTGCTTACACACATGTATCCCTTAAATGATTAAAGGCCAAATCACCACTCATCGTATAAAAGCAATGTAAATCCTCTATTTTTTCATACAAGGGGTCGCATCAAAACTATACATCTCCAAAATTCCATCATTTATTTTAAAAGAAGGAGTAAAAAAGCGACCTCCATTCTAAACTAGATTAAAAAAAAAAGGTCAAAAGGTTTATCTACCAATTCACTAAAGACGAAATACCATCACACCCCCTTTATAATTTACTTTTTTTTTATTTGATGGTTTACATTACTTTCGCGTTAATAGTAAATTGTCAAACGGACGTACTCCTAAGTTCACAGTAGTTTTAATGGCTAGGGTCCTTTCCTCATCTATTTAAGTTTTTCCCGATAAATATGTGCATAAAACATAAGATGGTGTGGTGATTAAGTTGGCTGTATTGAAAGCACAAAGGGATGTGAGCTCACCTTGTAACCATCGTTTCAGGAGACTCGACATTAGGTAAAACATTGCGTTACACTGGTCGGGTCTGGCAGTTAGTGTGGGTTGGGTGGGCTAGCCCGGCCTGTGCATTTTTAAAATGGGTCGGTCATAGGTTGACATCCAAAAAGGAAGGCACAACCCCTAAGATCCAAATTATCCCGCCCCACTCCATTTGTCGATCCTGATCTTATATGCAAAATAGTTCCCACACCTGTGGGCCCACCTTCGTTTATGGTAATCAATAATCATAGGGAGGCGATGCATAGAAATATCTCAATGTATTCTATGAATTTCGCAAAATATCAATCCGATTAGATAATTCCAACCCCTTGTTCTATGTTTTTTTAATAATAAAAATGGCCTTACTTTCGTGGTTTGATGATGGGATTTGTTGGATATTTTGATTAATAGAGTTCCCATTGCTCAGCATCATGGCTTCCACCAGATGTTGGATTTGGATCATAGAAAGGTAGAGCCCACCTTTCTCAAATAACATCTTCCTATTCATTATTTCATTTTTATATCACATGATCAAGAACACTAAAACCTCACTGCATGGAGCTTGTGTCCAAGTCATTGAACTCATTTTTGGAGTATGAAAATCGTCCTAATTAAGTGGTTAGGTTGATGATTTGAAACCGTCAATATATATATATATATATATATATATATAATTGGTAATATTTAGGTCTGAACTAGTTCTCACATATAATAAGAGAATTTTTTTGTGGGGCCTAACTGTGGGCCCCATTTGGGGATGGGGCCGGGAGGTGAAAAGATCCACGTGAGACACCCTAAGTATCAAGTTTGACCCCAAATCTATATCTCTTACCCCTTCATCCATGACACACAAGTTTAATGGCTTCATATTAAAAATATATATATATTCAACTCTCGATCAAACGGTTGAATCCATTTGGATGTATGTTAATTTTTGGGATGAGTGACTATCAGGGGTTCCCTATTGGTTGCTAATTAGGCTCCGCAAAAAAGTTCTCGTATAATAGATGGGAACTCACTTGAATATCTCCCATTAGGGTGGGTCCCACCCCAAGTGGGGCCACCACAAAGATCTTTGGCCCAAAGATTCCATCACTATATATATAATTATATATTCATACAGGGGCCACCTCAAATAGCAGCATTTGACCAACTGGGGACGTCGATTTCACGCAGTTCAGCAAGTGGGCCAAAACAGAAGAGCAGTCGCGGAAGACAAGGCAAAGCGAAAAAGGCGTGTTCTTGCACAGTTCGAACCAGGCAACAGAGAGCGTCTCCTTCGATCTCATTCCGTTCCAGTGATATCGCTCTCCCTTCAATCTAGGTTTTCACTCTCTCTCTCTCTCTCTCTTTATCTCTCAATTCATATTCATACTCTTCCACTGGAGCGAAATGTACGTTCCTTCTCCGGATCTCGTCACAAAAACATGCATCACACCATCCACTGCTAACTCATTGATTGTGGTTGATCTGTGTAGATTTTTTTGTTTGGGCGGAATCATAGTATTTTTACTTTTCGTTTCTCCATGATTGGCTCAATTGATACAAAATCTTCTTCTTCTTCTTTCAATTGTAGTTTGATCTTATGGTCTGTTTGATCTTTGTTCCAGAAGATGCCATCTCAGATTGAATTTATAAAGCTTGTTGATGATTAGGTGGATTTGATGAATTCGCGTGGTATCTAGAAAGAGGTATTTGTAACCTTTTGAGGATTTGTGATTTCATAATTGGTTAGGTTTCTGAATGAAAGGGAAAAAAAGTTAAGAGTTTCTCCCAGCTTAAATCCGTAGAGCGGCCGGGGTATTTTGAACACGAAGGGCTACAAACCCATCAAAAAGCATAAAAGGCCAAACTTTGCTCCATCTCCAGCTCTTGGTTTTTGAATAGATTCCGATCATTCGTTACTCGTTAGAGTTCCTCTTCTTCTTCTTCTTCTTGAGGTAAGAAAGTTCAGATCTTTTGAGTTGAAACTCGCGTTTAGGGTTTTCTGTAGATTCCTTGCATCTTCTCTCTTCTTATGGATCTCGTTGTTTCTTTGAAAGATTGTCTTTTTTTCCTGCTTTGATGATGAAAAAACGTGTAGTTCTTTCGATTCTCGTTGATTTCTGGTTATTTTCAAGACATTTGAGCTGATGTCTTGGATTTTCACCATCTCTTTGATGATTCTAATGTTGAAAAGTCTTTATATTCGAAGATCTTTGCATTTCTTTGTTAAAGTCGCAATTTTTTTTTTACAAGGTTGTGTTTCAATTTCATCCCCAACTTCGACCGTCTGGTTTGAAAAAGATTTTCTTCTTCTATTTCTTTTTAAGACTAAGTGACTTTGTTCTTTATTTTCCGAATCTTTGTATTTTTTTTTTTTATAACCAGTGTACTATTTCTTTCTTTCTTTCTTTTTTTTTTTTGATAACCAGTAAACTATTTCTTCTTATGATAAGTTAGTTACATTTGCTTTAGATGGTGCTTAGTTACTTAACATTAACGATGAAAAAAGTCTCATCCAGACAGAGGACAATATAACAATATTAATAGATGCTGAATAGAAGCCATTAGAAAAAGTAAACAGAAAGAAGGGCTTAAGGTACCAGGATACCTCGATATACCCAGTGTAATGGCATTACAGGATAAGATTGTTTGATAAAATACCCTTTTTTTTCTTTAAGGTTACTTCATGTATCGTTGTAGGATACAAAGTTTCTTCATCCTATTGTACCAGCTTCCATAGCTCAATACATTTTCTTAACCTATATTATAAATGTGTAACAAAGAAATGCAATAGAGAACCTCATGGCAAAAAATTTAGTCTATTAGTAGTATTCTTCACTCTGAGCGGAGATTGATGGGACCGGGCTTACATGATAATGAACATAGCGCAATTAAATTTAGGAAATGTTTAAAGATAACAAACTCTATATGAAAGAGGAAATAGAAGGAAAAATTGCTGAATTCCCAAGATTATGAAATTTGCAACATTATCAATGAATAGCATGTTATGGAAAGTAAATACCCATGTCGTAACCACCACTGTAAGCATGCATGATGTACTCATGGCTGAGTCTAGACATAATAGGATGAGAGTAATAGAAAAGAAGATACCCATATATACCAAACTACTAAAGATATACTAAATTGTATAAAATAAAAGAAGGTGAACATCATTAATTATGAAATTGCTTACCTGATGGTCTATTAATAGGTATGTAAATAGGCAACTTCATTGTTAGCTCACATCTAAGGAGGTAGCCAGCTTCCCATACAAACTTTTCAGGATAATTTTCAAACATTACAGTATCAAAGGCTTTGAGAGACTGTCCAGGTCCAGAGACAAAAAATTGTATGTCATCAGTAGCTAAATCGGCAGCTGCCCCTATCACATCACCATTCAAGTCAAAACCATAAAGAAGCTTCCTCATACTACGAGAGGTTTCTGCTGCCTTATAAGTATTTTCTTCCCAAGCACTATCCTTGACATATAATACTCCAACTATATCAAACCCTCTCGACAGCGGGGTCCTAAGATCATCTGCTCAGTTAGGATATGAAAAAGAAGTTAGGCAATGAGAGAACCAAATGTAATCCAGAAACTAAGAGTTAAGAGAATGCCTAGAGAAGAATGATAGCAAAATTTGGCATTTATGTCAGAAATACAAACAGATGTAGACATTTTATAAGAATGTATTCAGATCAAGTGGGTGATTATAAGAAAAAAAAAGTATTCTGCTATGGAAACATGCAATACATGGACTAACTTCCAAAGAAAGTCCACAGATTTGTCATGTCACTCGAGCAAACACAAATCCCACCAAAACATGCAAGGAAACAGGAGATTCCGTACATATTCACGATAGGAGTATGCATGTCCACAATCAATAGTACAAAAGGCATCGCATTCTATTACTTTCCAGTCTAAACTTGAAAGGAAATGCCCTTACAACATTTTGTAAGTGAACCCAAAAGAAACCGTACAATTAATTCAAGCCACAACAACTAATCTTATCTAAAGACTAAAATATTTTTATTGGCCACCTTATACTCTACCTGTTAATTGCTGATTTGTTTAGCAGTATGGTGATAACTAACTCAATTCTACCAGTATGGTGGGTATTTTTTTCCTTTTGTATAACTTTATATATTTCAATTGGTGATGACAGACTCAATTCCCATCAGAAAAAGAGCTTGATCACGGACAAATTGGAATAGTAACCATTCAAACAGAATTAATGTATGTTGTCTTGGCATTGTTGTGCATATGGAAGTGGGCAGCTGAATATTGAAGCATAACTAAACCCTCCATTTACTCATGATTCAAGTGCGCGTACATAGTCACTGAAAAGATAAACAGCCCACATGCATGTCCCATGCTATAGCGCAGCTTATTGGGACAAGGGTATGTGAGTGAGAGTGCGTGTGTTCGAGTCTCCAATGTAGCAAAAAACTGCCCACATACATATGTTCTATATTCTACAAACAAATCAATTCAAGCATCCACGTTCACAAAAATCAACACACCAATCAAAACACCTACCTGAACACATACATAAAATATCTTGATGGTGAAAAAAGATTTTCAAACTGAAAGCATTCGGCACTGATGGAAGGTCGATTAGAAGATAGATGAACAGTAAGAATACATCAAACATTAGAAAATCAGAAGACCCAAATCACAAGTTTGGGTCTTTCTGAACTAGTACCCATGATTCTAGAAGTTGCATAAAACGACGGGAAGAATATATCAAACGTCAGAAAATCAGAAGATGCAAATCACAAATTTGGGTCTTTCTGAACTAGTAACCATGAATCTAGAAGTTGCATAAAACTCGTAGTTGGTTAACGGGAAACGATACTACTTAATTGGATTTTGAAGCAAGAAGAAGGAAGAGATAGAGAGAGAGAGAGGCCTGCTTCTTTGGAGTAGTCGGGGGAGAAGGGGTCGTTGGATAGGGAGTGGAGGCAGCGGAAGGAGGAGAGGATGGTGAAATTGGGTAAGAAGGGGGATCCAATCAGCCATTGGAGGCCTGGCTCTTTGCTTATTACTATCTTTCGGCATAGGACCCTAATGATGCATCTCTCCTTCTCGCTGCTGCTGCTATTGCTTTTGCTATCCATGTCCATCGATGGGAGGTAGGGTTCTTCCTGCTTTGCTCCGTAACTCTTGAGTTGTTGTTGCTTCCTTACAAAGGCCTTTTTCGCGGAATCATGAATCTTTGCATTGTGTTTTATGCTTTCCCTTGGAAAAAAGGCTCTTTTTTTTTTTCCTTTCTTCCAGATGTTTATGTGGCATTTTTGGGGAAACGCCTTTTTTTTTCTTTTTTAAGCGGCTAAATGGCCACTGGTTTTTGCTCTTACTCTCTAGCTCCCCACACTTATTCCATACACACCCTCTGCTTTGCCCAAAATGCCTTATACTATGGAAACCTCATTGCTATCTACACACCCTTTCCCCCCCCCCCCCTCAATCTCAACTCTCTCCCTCTCCCCGTCGCCTGCCCTCCCTCTCTTCCTCCCCGTCTCTCGCCCTTTATCCTTCTCCCTGTCTCTCTCCCTCTCTCCTCCCCCTCACTCACCGCCGCCCGCTCTCCCTCTCCCTCCCTCTCTCTTCCGCTGGAGCAAAATGTAAGTTCCTTCTCCGGATCTTGTTACAGAGAACATTTTTTTTTTTTTTTTTTGAAGAAGGGCGGGCGGGGGGGTCAGGATCATAGTATTTTTACTTTTTGAGTGGGCATTTTCTTCTCTGTGATTTGCTTAATTGATAAAAAATCTTTTTTTTTTCAGTTGTAGTTTCATCTTATGATCTGTTTGATTCATGTTCTAGAAGATGCCATCTCAGATTGTATTTATAAAACTTGCTGATGATTAGGGGAATTTGATGAATTTGTGTGGTATCTAGAGAGAGCTATTTGTAACTTTTTGAGCCACTGTGATTTCATAATTGGTTAGGTTTCTGCCCCCATCCCCACAAATATAAATGGAAAAAATAAATAAATTCGAAGTTATTATTGATTTTGTGGAGTTGAATTTTTTTTCTGTAATGGTTGTGATGAAATTATTTTTTGATATTTTTGGATTTATTAATTTCTGGAAATACCCAAAAAAATGTTCCCATAATTTAATGACATTTTTTTTTTATTGATTTGGTCTGGTTCATATGGTGTTTTTGGGAAATTGTGTTTTCCCCCTTCTTTTTTGTACTTTATAATATTTGTTGCGTAAGCATATGGGGTATCTTTCATTGTTCTAATTCTGAAGAAAGTGGGTGTGGAGGGCTAGAGACTTCCAAAAGATTAACTTGATCAGTAGTATCCATAAGTCCCTAGTCAAATTTCTCCTAGCTAGACTTCAAAGAGTGCTCCTTTGTATCATTTATATGGCTCAAGGATCTTTTGTGCACAAGTGTCAAATTTTAGATGGAGTCCTCCTCGCTAACAAATGCATTCATTCAATGCACAAAGACAGGAGGCGTGCGATTGATATTGAAAAAGCTTATGACAAGGTTTTAACAATTGAAAAAAAAATCTGATATAATTGATTGGGACTTCAATTCATGTTGAGGATGGGTTTTACCATTAGGTGGTGCGGTTGGACCAACGAGTGTGTTTCAATTCATAAGTGTTCCAGGTGTGAATCAATTGCTCCCCAAAAGTTATTTCAGTTTCTTGCTTTTAGAGGTTCGAGGCAAGGGGATCCTCTATCCCTTTTCCAGAAGCTCTTAGTTAAATGGTACTGGCAGTGGTTTCTGCTCATTTGATCAAGGATTTCAAGTTAGTGCACGAGGCTCCAGTTGTCAGTAATCTCCAGTTTGTTGTTAACATTTTTTTGTGCGGTTGAAGAAGGGAAATTTAATAATATTAAAGCCATTTACTATGCTTTGAAGCTGGATTGGACCTTGAAGGTGAACTTTTTAAAAAGCAAACTAATCGGGGGTAACAAGTCAACCATCAACAGCGCAAACCTAGGGTTGTCATTGAGTCATGATAGGGTCTGGTTCGACTACAGACCATCTGTTCTGTTCAGCTACAGCTTATTGTCATGTGATCATCATCTTCTCAACCTCCCATTGTATTCTTACCGATCTGTTCTGCACCATCAGTGCCTTGATTAGTCACTCCCCTGTTGCATAACCCGGAATCCTATCTACAGTCTAATATATTGAGATTACTAACTAATAATCCTAACTTGCAAATACTAATCCTAACAGTTCACGACTTCTTGTTGCTGCTGCTGCCATTATTATTATTGTTGTTGTTGCTGTTGTTGTTGTTGTGGTGGTGGTGGTGGTGGTGTTTGTGGTGAATGGTGATGATGATATGATTGATAACATTATACTTGAAACTGCAACCTTGTGCTTTCTACGAGCACCTTTCAACTGTGCTGTGGTCACTTGTCAATCAATCTTAGTAATTTTTAACTTCTCCATTGCTTTTAACCATAAAATCCACTTCTTCTGCTTATGATTAGTAGAACTATAATAGTTGTGATTATTATTGTATAGCATTTTATCCACAAGAAATTTGTGATTGGGTCCAGTTTCATACATGGCCCAGACCGACCTTGTATACTTATTGGGCCTAGAAAATTGACCTGAATATGACCACTGGTTTCCTTCCCTTGTCAAAATCCTGTCCCTGGATAGGTTGGCTCTATAACTCATTAGGTGCTTTGCTTGTTTTTTATTCCTGAGACTGCAATATACCTAAAAAGTAAAAATCACCATCAATCTGAAAATAATAACCTTTAATGTTGGTAAAGAAGGGAACCACACACGTAATTCATCTTGGAATAAAAAATATTTAAACAATTTTGTTCTCTGCATACCAATTCCGGTTCCACACTCCTAGTGCCAGACAGAATAATCCCAGGGAGATAACAACTTCAGCTGGAAGTAGGCCAATTATAGGAAAATCTCCAGGGTAAAAGCTACCCAGGACACACCCCTGGGTGTTGGCTCTTGGCAGAAGGCACGGGTTTGCTCCCCAGGGTCTTGTGTTTGAAATTTGAATCCCCCCAGATTTACATGGTGCACGTGTGGGGTGAGTGCTTGCACCCGTAGGAATAGTCCTGACGGGTTAATACCACAGGGATGCCTTCGTGTGTGTGTGAGAGAGAGAGAGAGCTGCCTAGCCCAGTCTGAACCCAATGCCAAACAAGACCTGAAATTCCATGTCAAATTTATGTTTTCTGGGAGTTGTTTTGCTCTATAGATGTATCTCTGTTTACGAACATTATTTAGTAAGTGTCCTAGTCGTTTATTTATATCTTAACAGGTTTGCATAGTTGGACATATACAATTGCATGAGTTACTTCAAGCTGCGCTCCGTTTAATGTTCTCTCCCACTGGGTTTTTATTTTATTTTATTTAGGTGAAAGAAACTGTTGCTGATTGAAAATGGGGAAGAGAGGGAAACCAATCCCACCATGTTGCAAGAAGTATGGATTTCCCCTTTATTGTGCTTCTTGGATTCCCTTGCAGAAGATCAAGGAAAAGCAACAACAGGAGGAACCAAAGGAAGAACAAGGAAATGAGGTTGTCAGTGAGCAATTGTCAACGGAGGAGTTGGAGTACTTAGTTCTGGGTGGTGGGGGAGGTGAAGGTCGAAGTGGTCTCAAGAATGCCCTCCTCCTCACCCAATTTAACTTCTCCTCTAGATCCCTTCTCGATCATCTTGTAAGTTGCAGTGTTATTACCCGTTATGGATGTGTTTAATTATGATACATGCTCGATCCTCCTGTAAGTTGCACTGTTATTACATCTTATGGATGTGTTTAATTATGATACATGCTGCTTGTTAACTTTAATGTCTACAGGAGTCTGTTAGAGTCCATCTGGTCTTGCATTGGATTTGGCATCAGTAAGCTGGATTCAAATCTTATATAATGTTCAACTTTCTAGATGGATTGGACTTGGATCCTGGCACTTGGGGCTGATGGATTCTAATAGGCCCATTAGATTTCAGATTGAAA
Organism: Umbellularia californica; assembly: GCA_028538565.1. Lineage (NCBI taxonomy): Eukaryota > Viridiplantae > Streptophyta > Magnoliopsida > Laurales > Lauraceae > Umbellularia > Umbellularia californica. The sequence goes on from JAPQWN010000002.1 coordinate 4,882,577, forward strand.
CTATAATAGGTACATTAAGACGTTTTGGATTTACTGTGATAGTCCCTCATAGAGGTTCAGCCTCTAGTAGGCCATTTAGATGAATTAGAATCTGATAAACCTGTTCAGTATTCAGATAAACGATCACAGTTGGATTTAGGCCTGGACTCAATTCTGGACCTGGATCTGTATTCAGGTTCGCATCTTAAATGGGTGGATGTGGGCTTTTATGATTTGAGAATGTTGAAATGGATGTGTGGTAAAACTAGGAAAGATAGAATAAAATATGAGCACTTTCGGGAGCATGTAGGGGTAGCATCATCATGATCGGCATCATCATCGAAGCCTTGTCCCAACTATGTTGGGACCGGCTACACAAATTCTATTTCTCCATTCAATCTATTATCTATCCATTTAGGGATAGCATAATGGATCATAAATTAAGAGACTTATCTAAGATGATTTGGACATGCCCAATATAGGTCAGCAATGGTGCCATTGAAAAGTTTTTCATGCAAGTTGATGGCCCACCAAGGAGAAGGGTAGGCCAAAGAGGACATGGATGAAAGTAGTAAGGATAGATGCACAACCAATCTAAGGATTTGGGTTAGGATAGATTGGAATGGAGAAACATAATTCATGTATTTTGACCTCAGCATAGTAGGGACATGGCTTTGATGACATCAATAATGATTATAGGGCCGACCCGCATCTGGCTCTTTGATTCTAATTGAGTCCAGACTTGGTCTGAGATTCAATGCATGTAGCTTTAGGTCAATTTCTTTTCCCGTTGACAGCCATGTCATTACATAAGCAGTTATATTGCAAGGACTTGAGAGTGATAATTTTTTTTTGTCACAGTTTATTTTGTCTTGTGTGATATGCAATATTAATAGTCAATCTATAGTATTTCCTTGTACTCGCCAGTCATCACTCCTAAATGATTTCCCCCTCTTTCTTTCTTTAATGGCCATACTAACTAGCTAACTAGCTTGTTTATATGACTGTATGTCACGCCCCACCCTATACGCTTGCATGATATTGTCTGCTTTGGCCCACGACCTCACAGTTTTGCTTCTTATGGGCCTCAACCCATCAAAAGGCCTCATGCAAGGTAAGGGTGTAAGCTCTATATATAACCCCATTCACTTTCCTCTTTATAGTCAATGTGGGACTCCGGAGTGTCACATTCAACCCCCCTTAGGGCTGCACGTCCCTATGCAGTAGCCTGCCAGCCCTCTTGGCCCGCCCACATGGAGACCCGCCCACTTGCACCAGACCACGATAGGGGGACCCATACTCGAACTAGTCGAGAGTCGGCTCTAATACCATTTGTCACGTCCCACCTCTACACGCATGCATGATATTGTCCGCTTTGGCCCACGGGCCTCACGGTTTTGCTTCTGATGGGCCTCAGATGGGCCAAAGCGAACAATATCATGCAAGCGTGTAGGGTGGGGCGTGATACTGTATGCGGAGAGGGAAAACTATAACGTGTTTAGAGAAGCAGTGCCTTATCAAAGCATCCTTGATTATCAAAATGGCAGAGTTTATCTTCTCTAAAATGTTTTTTTTTTCTTTTTTATTCTTTACAGGTGAATAAACTTGAAACAGGTGGCGATTTACCTTATAGGATGGCTGTCCACCCAGGCGGAGAAGGTCTTATATGTTCCTTCCCCACATGTAGTAGGTAACTTCTTTCCTTCCTATGCTACTTGTGTTGTGGGGAGATGAAGGGGTAAGAATAAAATCACATTCTTTAGTAATAACCAATTTAAACATGCTCACACTTCTTCACAAAAGAGCCATTTAGATAAGATATTTAATTAGTAGTATTCTATTTTAGAAAATAGCAATAACCAGGGAACTTTGTTTTTGTGGGTTCTTTATTTGGTTTGGGGGAGGAGACAATGTTGCCATAGTTATTTGGTACTCATCTTTGCACCAACAATGAAGGCAATGTGATTTTATCTTCTATTCTCTTTTATTTTGTTTCTCTGGTGGTTTTTTTGCAATGTTTTAAATCTCATCCAAGTTTGAGTCAACTTGGCCATGGCTGAGTCTGGTGCTACCTAACTCGTTCGAGTCTTCTTCTCCTCTTCCTCCTCTTCACTTCTCCTTTGCTCTCAGCTCCCATTCTCTTTCTTTCAATCTCTTCGCTTCCTCTTTCTCTCTCTTTTCAATATTACAAAGACAAAATTTAGGAACCAGACCCGACTTGACTCAACTGTGGCCAAGTTGGGGGCCGAGTCGGGATTTTCAAACCCTGATGTTTTAGTTTAATGTGCATATTATCATCATCGTCATCAAAGCCTTGACGCAATTATATTCGGGTCAGCTAAATGAATTTTGTTTCTCCATTCCAATCTATCTTGAGCCAAATCTTCAGATAAGTTGCACTTCTTCAGTTCTATTTTTACTACCTCTATCCACATCCTTTTCGGCCTGCCCCTTCCCCTTCCCCTTGGTAAGCCATCAACTTGCATAGCCAAACATTTCTTTATTGGCGCCGTTGCTGGCCTGCGTTGGACATGCCCAAACCATCTCTAATTTTATCCCTATTGATGCGTGCTACCCCTGAATGCTCTCGAAAGCACTCATTTCTAATTTTATTCTTCTTAATTTTACCACTTATCCACCTCAACATTCTTATGTCTACTACATCCATTCTCATATCTGTTTTAGCTAATTATGCATATCCACATTATAATATGATTATTTTTATAATTTGTGAAAGTTACTTCCATTTTCGTCTTTGATATAGGTGTGCTGGAATATCATGTTTTCATGTGTGAACCTTGTGTCTGTGTCAAAACCAATATGCATGGGCAGCTATCCAATGCATGCATAATGCCTAGCATTGGCTTTTTTTTGGTTACGTACATGTGCAATATATAGCTATAGATCTTCTAAACCAAGAATGGGAGGGCTGACAGAAGTGGCGACTGAAACTGTGATGTGGCCATCAATCTAGCTAACATGCATAGCGAACTCTTAATCATGTTTGGTTGTATCCATGTAAGTCGTGGCTTCATAATGTTTTCATACCTTTCAATGGTTTTGATTGAGGAAAAATATTCAAGTTGAAGAGAGTTGGTGATTCAATTTTATTTTACATTGATGATCGGGTCATGGGAGATTGCATGACATTGTTATGCATGGAGATTGCATAAATGCATGTGGTATGCATTTTTCAACGACTAATCTTCAAAAAATTGGCATGGACACTATGATACCCAGATACGAACTCAGATGCGAGCACAACATGTGGTAAGAGGGTTCAATATGTCAACTACAAAAATTTAGGACACGGATATGGGTATGGCATTTCTTGAAATATATACATATAGATATTTGATTAAGGATTTATTTTAAGTGGAATATTTATTTAATTTCAATTTAGGGCTCAGATATGGCCTCACCATTGAGTGGATCAAATTTTCAATGAGGTTTAAAAAAGTAGGAGGCGCAAAGTGCAAAAGAGCAAATAATAAAAGAATCAATACATTTCTAGGCAATAAGCCCAGCTTTTTTCCATTTATAAAAATGACCCCAAGCCCTTTTAGGAAATGAGCCCCAAGACCTTACCATTATAAAGTGAAATCGGTGGTTTGTTGGATCTTTAGGCCCACTGTGGGGACCACAAATTTGAAGAGCCCACATTAAGAGCGACAGGAGATGAAAAGAAATGATCCATTCTGCTGGTTGTCTTGTCACAGCAGTCGAGACTCGAGACAGAAACTTCGAGAAATAAGAGGGAATGGAAAGGGGAAAAGGAAGAGAGGAAAGGGAGAGAAGAAGAGATTGTCGCCGGTCATCTGTTTTCATCGCTGATTGCTAGGTCATCACCGGTCGTCAGTGAAACCTATACCCTTCTCATCATCATCTTCTTCTTACTCTTCTACTGTGCTTTCTTTTTTTGGACGAAAGTTTTGGGGTTAGGGCATTTTCAATCAGCCCCTACCGTATCCTGAAATTTTGCACCGTATCCCTTAGGTATCTTGCTGTATCCTGTAGCCGAATCTGCATCCTATCGTGTCAGTACAGGTACCATAGGTCAAATACCGTACCCAGGTATCATGGCATGGACATCCAAGAACACTTTGAAACATCATCCAGCCCTTGAACATCCACTTCAGATTCAGCTAGTTTGTGAAGTATACACAATCGTAATTATTGGATAAGCACCTTTGGATTAGCAGATTATAGTGACTGACGCTTGTTTATTAATGGCTTACGAATGGCCCACTTTTGACGAAGCAAACAAAGAAAAGAATGATGGAGCATGGATGGGACTTAGAAATCTGTTGATGATGATATTTTTCACACGACTCTTTAAAGAAAAAATGATATTTTACACAACTTTTAGTTAGATTGAGCCTATTGAAGAAATCCACCATTAGATTCTCTATGATCAAGAAATATGATCTGAATGAAATGATCATGGCCTGCTGATAGTTGATGTCTTGATGATAGTCATCTTATGATCAGAGATTATGCCTGGATTAGATGGCCTGTTTGGGTATCCCATTGATGATGATTTAGAGAACTTGATCATAGCATAAGGGTTGGGATGGATGGTCATTTGTTTTGGAGATTTAATAATGACCCCCACCTTGATTATCATTTGTTGATAAACATAAAAAAGGGTAAAGCTTGGGACATCCAAGTCAAGAAGCAAGGAGATCAAAATTCAAAATTCAAAAGTCACATGGTTAATTTTGCATCTGAGTCACATGAATAGTTGTGTTGCAATTCTTTGCATTAATAATGCATGAAGTCTTGTTGCATGATTTTTTGTAAGTTTATTGTTGTGGTGTTTTTGAAGTTAATACTTAACAGTCTTGCTTGGGAATCATGTAAGTCTTATAGAAACTAGAAATTGGCTTTAGTTTCTTAGAAGCGTTTGCTGCATGTGGTTGTTATGGGTGTTTAGTTTTTGCATATGCATGGTCAAACTAACAAATGTGGTACATACGAGACACTATAATTGAAGTACCTGGTGTAAGGACCCCAACCCAGATTTACCCTGATATTATTATTTAGTAATAAAAAACAGTCTTGTGCAATAATGTCCCTTCTAGACCCCACTTTGAGTATGTTATAATTAATATTATGATTTATACATGCTAGATATCATTATAGGTCCATTATATTGTAATTAACATGATTAAAAAGATTCAATACATAGAAGAGTAGTTGGAAGACAATTCCCATCCAAATTTAGAATAATTAAGAATAATTTGATTTAATTTAAGCATTAAATAATTTAAATTTGAAATAAAAAAAGGAAATGATTAACATATGATGGCATTGTATGGTCCACTAAAAGGGACCCTTAATGGTGTTCATTAATCATAATCAATCAATATTAGGATGCGGCCATTAATAAAATGCAATAAAAGTTATTGATAAACTCTGTGGGGCTTTGTGGGACCCACTATAAGGTTGCATGACCAATAATGGGTTGGGTTAGCCATTGTGGTCAGACAATTTGGAAACCTAATCAGTTTATGGCACAACCCAAATAAAACTAGGAAGTTAGTTGAGATATGCCTAAAATAGGGGCGTCTGTGTAGTCACGGTCAGTGCTGTGAAATTCAGGGGGGGGCCCGGTTAGTTGATGGGGGCGCTGCCTCTTTAACATTTCAATCGGGACATCCACATGGAAGAGAAAATTTTGCTTATTTGAAATTTGTTGATAATCTAATTCTCCTATTTGAATGTTTATCCAGATGGTTTGAATGGGACAGCATGGAAGCCCAGAAGCTGGCTCTGAAGTCTTCTGAGCAGACGATGACACTGTTGGAAGATGTTGGGCTGCAGCTAGCATTGACTTTTAACACTGAGGGGTCTTTACTTGCTACTGGTGGTGAGGTAGAGAACCTTATGTTTGCTCTTTTGTTCTTCTTTTTGTTTGTTATTCGTGCCTAGCATTGTCAGACACCATTGTAGTGATTAGTGAAGACTATGCCTTTAATCCAGTCATCTGGTAACTGAGTATGCCTTTGTTTATCTCCATACTTGTTTCCATTTTATCTTTTTTGACATGATGTATGTTTCCAAAATGTATAAAGAGGAGATATGCAAATGCTTGGCCTATAAGGATGTAAAGTTTGCCTTGGCTTTCAATCCAAGCCATTGATTTGGTAAGACCTCGGTCGAGAAATTCTCCCAAATGTGAGGACCATAACTGTTCAATTTATGGTTGGAAATTTTATGATCAAGAAAGCATGCACCTTAATAATCTGCACTAATCAGTAAAAAGGCCAGCCGTGGTGGGATCATTACATCAATGGTTTGGATTAAGGAAACATGGGCCCTGCGTGCTGCTTGTACATACTACATAGGACTGATGTATCTTGATGGTGAAGCATTATATCTTTCCTTACAAATTAATGGAAAGTACATAACGTATTCACATTTTGTGTAATGTAGGATGGTCATTTAAGAGTTTTCAAGTGGCCTAGCATGGAAGTCATTCTTGATCAGGCAGATGCACATGCATCTGTGAAGGATTTGGATTTCAGGTATGCAGAACACTCTGTACTGTAATTAAGTAGTATTCTATTGGTTGGAATTTAGAATATATTTTAGTTTTCTTAAGATTTAAGTAAACAGACTATTTATTCTATATGTGTTTTGTTTCTGGCTTTATTTGTTATGGTGGATATCCTGATTGTTCATCAGATTTTGCCACACAGTCTCGATGGAAAATATCTTATCTCCTTGGGAAATAGTGGCCCTTGCCGTGTTTGGGACCTAACCTCATTAACAGCTGTTGCCAGTTTAACAAGGGAGAATGTAAGAAATTCATCTTAGTGACTTCTAAGAACTTTTTTCTTAGGCGGGTTTTACATTTGTTTCTAACTCTTTTTTTCTTTGATCAAATTCAGGGTGAGGTTTTTGGTTTCTGCCGGTTTTCTCGAAGAACAGACAGTAATCAGATTTTGTATTTGACTTCAATGCAAGGTAAATATATATTTTTATCGGTAATGCAAGGTAAATATTAAAAAAAAAAAAGGAATGACAAATTCTCCATGGTTACTATTATGTTCTAATGAGATTCTTTGTTTAAAACTTTGTTCACAGGTCAGCAAGGAGGTGTTGTGTCTTGGAACACTACCTCTTGGGAGAGAGTAGGTTCAAAGAAATTAGTCCGTGATCCAATTTCTGCATTTGATGTGTCCGCTGATGGGAACCTCCTTGCAATGTAAAAGCTTCAATTGAATGCTCATCAAATTTATAATGTTTGCTTCCATTTACTATGGTTAACCAAGATTTCTAGGTCCATAAATTTGTTTCTAAAGCTGGCCTTTAACCATCATTGCACATTCCTTTTAAATAGTTTGGTGCATGCTTAAAAAATCGGGCTGAGTCTGAGTCAACTCGGACTCGACATGTACCGAGTCGGGTCCTATGGGACTTGGACTCATCATGTGACTCAGCCCTCCAACCATTTTATTTTAAATTGGGACAAGGACGAGTCGGGACAAGGCCGAGTCGACTCGGACTCGGCCATGGCCAAGACAGGTTCCGAATCTGATTTTTTAAACCTTGGTTTGGTGTTCTGGGCTCCGCCTATGGTTAGTACCATGGGATGACTTACTCCAAAAAACCTGAAGCTTGGACAATCTTAAGCATAGAGACTAGAGCGTTCTCACTACCAATTCTTTGTTTCATGTGTTGTATATCCCAATTAGGGGATATGGATATTATGGAGAATTTTATCTGTGTTAATACATGGAAATTTGGACGGAAAGAAATAGGGGAACTTTTGAAGGAAAAATTACACCATTAAGCATGGTTGTTGTCCATATAAAGTGGTGTTTATTCCAGTGTGGATTACAACCATAGGGGTTATCTCCACTATTGACCTGGAAAGAGAATTCTAGGTCATAACTAAAGGTTCCATTTCAATTAAGAACTGATTTTCAGCCAGCAGTGCGTCCATACGGGCCAATGGAGTTCCCTAGCTAAGCCCAATCGATCAGGAATTGGTGGAACTATAAAACTGACCAAGTTGAAATTCTTGTGGATTTCTGGGAACCCATTGTAATTGGAATATCAAATTCGGGTGGAATTGAAGCCATAAAAGAAGGGCTAAAAGTACTCCAAAAACTTCCTTTGCACCCATATTAAAGTTGGTTCACCCAATGCTGTTAGATGGGCTCAAGGAAGTTCTTCACCACTATGATCATAGGACTTTTAGTGAAGGTGAGAAAAAATATTTGTGTTTGTGTCCTTCACACGTGTCTGAAGAGAATGGAATGATGAGGAATATGCTCTAGCAAAAGCATTGAGAAACAATTGGTTATTTGTAATTTTGGGTCAATGGGTTTATTTGTAATTTTGAGAGTAAGTTTCCTAAATTAAGATTAAGATTAAGATAGTGGTGACATCTTTTCCTTTCTGTTTATTTTTCATGGTTATGATAGAAACTTGTCAAACCCCCCTTTTCTGGACTCATTTTGAATCATAACTCATAAATGCATGGGATCACCCTCCATCAAGTTTTCGTCTTTGTATTTGAACAATTCCATGTGTAGATGAGACTTTCTAGCTTTATTAGCTTATAGAAAAATCTTCTTGAGGTGGTTCCACATGTCTGAGGCAAACAAAAACGGTTGTAAAGAGAAGGCAAGACCTTCATCTATCAAATTCAACAACCAATCAACCATGTATTTGCCTCAAGAGTTAATCCAGCCCCATTCTGCTTTGCTTTTTAACATCTTTTGGGATTTCACATGCCCCATCTAAGTAGCTTCTTCTTAATCCTTGTCCTGCAACAAAATGCTGGAAGTGGTAGGCACACATCATAGAATTTTTTTCCCATTGAACTGAGCTGCTATTGCATGTCCTTTGCATGAGTGGTATATAGATCTGAGAGCCTTTAATCGTATGACTTACCGAACGGAAACTTTAGCCACTGTTGGTTTATTCATTAAAAAAGATAATATATATCTTATATATTTTTAATACGTGCATCTGAGAATCTAAGTCATTGCATTACTTATACTGGACTGAAATTTTAGCCACTAGTGGTTTATCACATTAAGTTTCTCTCTTTATTCATTAAAAAAAGATAACATATGTGTGTATATTTATTTATTTAATATGTGCATCTAGTTTTCACTATGCTGCCAAATCTGAACGTAGATAGAGCATGTGATTTGGCAATGTTGAAAATTTAAATCGGTTGCTGAAAAAAGCACCATTTCATCACTTCATGCAAATGATTCACCAAGGCATGCTCCAACACCAGTTACTTCAATTTACCTTCTCCTTTTCTTTTCATTTCTTCTTTTTTTTTTTTATTTATTTTTTTTATTTTAACACTTTGTGATAAATCTCTGATCATTTACCAATTTATATATTGGACTGCACCTGCTGAACATTCCTTGTGATCAATATGCAGTGGGACAATTGAAGGAGACATTGCTATAATAGACTCTACCAATATGCAGGTGAAGACAATGGTGAAAGCAGCACATCTTGGACTAGTTACAGCATTGACATTCTCCCATGATTGCAGGTATCCATCTGTCTTTTTCCTCATTCTGGGTTGTCAAATTACCTTGAGATGAGTGGTCTGCACCGTATCGTTCAATCGAGGCATGCTATCAGCTATCCACATCTAGATTGTGTTTGACATGATGACAAAATTAAATACCACGGTTCATAAAGACATTTGAGGCCATTACATACATTACATTGTATGGACACCTATGTAACTGTTATTGCAGGCAAGAAGTATGTATGGGATGCAAAATTAGATGTTTTGTTCCTCAGGATTTAAAGCCGTAGTTTACTTCAGAGTTTGTATAAGCAAATGATCTATTGTCTGATGCACCCAGTTCATGTTCTTGTTAGTAGTGAAAATAGTATTTTGTTTTGGAGTTAGCAATGATATCAATACCAATAACAGGTATGGAGTTAGCACTGAACATAATGGACCCGTCATGTGACATCCTCATCTCAAAAAGGTTTTCACCAGGGTTTCCTTTTGTCCTGATTTATTCATAATGGCCATTACCATCCCAATAGTCATAATCGGCCATTATAACTTAACAAGGCATCCTTCTAAGGAATGATAAAAGGTGTGAATATGGTCATCATTGAGTCTTTATTTCCTTCTTTAGTAACCTATACTGTTTCTTGCTTGTCTATTAGATTGTTGATAATATATAAACACTATATGATGTTGACAGGGCAGTGGCTTCTACATCCTTTGACTCGAGCGCTAGGGTGACAATAATTGAGGACAAGAAGAAGAATGGTTTGTACAGAGTCAATTTTGGCTGTGTTTAATTTGCATCTTGATGGGTTAATTTCAGGTTTATTTGGGAGTTGGAAATTAGTTTTTCAAAAAGAAAAACATATAGCCTGATGTTATGCACATGGGCACCCCTCGCCCACCAGACTCTGTTGGGCTATATATTTTCCTGTGAGAAACTTTGGTTTCAGCTTGAAATGGCCACTATTTTGTCTAATTATCAAAGCAACACTTGTTCACACTTTTGCAGGCTTGAACATGTGGGTGATGATCTTTGTCATCATCCTTGCCATTGTTGCATATTTTTTGAAGGAGAAAGGACTCTTCAGTGATGTCTACACCGAGTTGAAGGGATGGGCCTCTTAACCTCTGCTTTCCATCTATTTATAAGCTTACTTTCAAGCGGTGTATCAGATGAGGAATGTGGAGACAAGGAGATTCAGATACTCTTCATACTTCTAAATTTTCCAATTTTTCTATATGCAATATGGGAAAATTGCTTATGAATGTACATTCGTGTATGTTTCTATTTATTTAACAGCTTACTTTCAAGTGGTGCATCAGTTGAGGAATGTGGAGACCTGGAGATTCATGTACTCTTTCCATTTTTTTTTTTCTATATGCGGTGTCTCACTAGGAACATTGCTTATGAATGTACATTCGTGTACGTTTCTTTGTTGTTCTTTGTCCCTACTTTATGCCTTTGTTGGGTTGCTGTTGAATTCAGAGCCTACAATTTCAGATCCCATAAGCTCATGCTGCTAGCCTGCTACCATTCAAAATAAAAAAAACATGCTGCTCAAAAATTATGTTCTCAGATCCCTGCCACCATGCTGGTCCGGTGCCTGCTCACGGGGAGAGTTTTTCTGAGCTGCTTGCTCGCTAATTGGTCTACTGGGCCAGAGTGATATTTAAAACCTGAAGACACAGGGCTCGATATCTCGGCATGCGTGTGAGTGATACCATGGCGCCAAATATATCTGAGCTGTTTTTTATTTAAGACAAGCCCATCTAATGATCATTGTCATTGGGCTAGTTTTTCATTTTTTTTGAGATTTTTTTTTTTTTTGACAATCTTCGCTCAATTCTATTCGATCTATTTTTCATCTCGATCGTCCAAATTAGTGGATCTGTGGAATTCTCAAAACACTTCACATGGAGGTTCGTGGTTTGCCTCTCCATAAATTCATTACCTCTGGTCAATGATCTGGGTCCATCTCATCAGATCATGGGCCATCCGGCAGTTTAGCCAGGGTTGCCAGATGACCCAAAAAAAAAAAAAAACACACACAAACTTTCCAAGGATAAAGGTAATCTTGATGGGACGACCCCAGAACCCAAGATCCACCAACCAAATGGGAAGCCCTTGCTGCTCAAATTGTTAGATGGATATTAAATTTTGTTGAATCGAATATTGTTATGAACCTTTGACCATATAAAAATGCTAAAAGAATGTGAGATTATTTACAAAAGTGTCCATAATCAAGAAAATTCGGCCCAGCGATTTCAGCTTTAATATGAAATCATTGAATATTCCCATCCAAAAGGTTCATGAAATTAGCCAATGAGACCAATTGTATACTAAACTTCATCATGGCTTTTTTTAATACACAATTTTAGTTTTGAACTAAAATTGTAATCTACGATTTATTTTAAATTTATTTGTACAGTTTAATAGTATTTTTTTAATCTAAGTTCCCCCTTAGGATTTGTTAATTCATTAATTTTTTTTAGTTCAAGATTCCTGTGGCGAGTTGAGGGGTTAGGATATGTATACATTTGATTTCACCATCATTATCATTATTTTAGCTGCAATTTCATTTTATCCACCCTTTTACTAGGCACGATCCATTCAATCTAGTAAAACCCTGCCTTTCCATTTCTTTCTTTCTTTTTTTTTTTTTTTTTGATCAGTGATTATGTGACATCTCAATCAAGCAAGTCACTTTTGACGAAGAACAATGATTACCATTAAGTTAAAATTGCATTATAGAATTTGAATCAGACTTCTGTTTTTTATCATCTTGGTTAAGAATGCATAAACAATTGTTTGAGGTTGCCACACTCTTTGAAGCACCTGGGAGCAGACGGAATGTCTCTCCATATTTCTGGTAGGCAACAGATAAAGCATTGGATGCAATTGCATCAGGCATCACACCCATTTTAAGCATGTCAGCATGCATCACCATAGCATTGAGCACACGCCCAGCTTGGCATTGTCCCCACAAAAGAACATTGTAAGTGTGAGCATCTGGTGCCAGACCAGAAACTCTCATATCCCAGAAGAACTTCCCAGCTTTGATTATGTGTCCATCTCGGCATAGACCATTGATCAAGGCGGTGTATGCTAATTGGTTGGGTGAACTGCTACAACCCCTTCTTGCAATCCCATCACTTGTATGGTCGGCCGCCGATTTCTCCAAGAAATATCTGATTGCACTGTGGATTCTCCCATCCTTGCACAATCCATCAATCAAGCAGGTGAGTGTGAAAGCATTTGGTGTAAGGCCCTTCTCTTCCATTTCCCTGTGCAGCCTTAATGCCTCTTCCATGTTTCCATCTTTGGAGTGGCCATCAATCAAAGTGGTATAAGCGACTACGTCGGGTGTGACTCCTTTAATCACCATTTCCGAGTACAACCCCATGGCATGCTTCATCTTACCTTCCCTACAATACCCACTGATTAAGGAAGAGAAGGTGATGACATTAGGCTCTATACCCTTTTCCATCATCTCCGAGCAAAGCTTCAGAGCTGCTTCTATGTTTTTCTGATTACAATACCCGTCAATCAGCGTGTTGTATGTGACCGAGTTAGGACTGATTCCCTTCCCCTGCATCTCTTGAAATAAAGCAGCTCCTTCAATCATCTTGCCCGCACTGCAGAGACCCTTTATCAATGTGCTGTATGTGAAGACATCAGGTGAGATATCAGCCCCTGTTGTCGTCATGATCATCTGTGAATAGAGACTGAAAGCCGCCTCCAGGTCAACCACCTTACAGTAACCATCGATCAGACAGTTATACACAAATACATTAGGAAGAACGCCGTGGATGTTGACCATATCAGTGAAGAGCTCTCTGGCGCGTCTCAACTCCCCTAGCTTGCAAAGACCATCGATCAGTGTACAGAAGGTGACTGCATTTGGGCGCAAACCAGCACTCGTATTATCTCCCAGAGAGAGCATTTCATCATAGAATGCCAGGGCTTGTCGCAGTCTGCCCATTTTGCAATGGCCATCTATGATTGCATTGTAAGTGTAGAGGTTTGGAAGCACGCCCGACTGCCCCATTGACCTGAACATGCCAAGGGCCTCTGAAAGCATGCCCTCCCTGCTCAGACAACAGATTAGGGTCGTGTAGGTGATGACTGTTGGGTGGATGCCCTTATCAATGAGCTCTTGGAAGAGGGCAAGAGCCCTGGGCAAGTCAGCATGGCAGCAACAAGCATTGATGAGGGTGTTGTAGGTGATGATGTTGGGAGCGAGACCACGAAGCAGCATGTCCTCATACAGTCTCCAAACAGGTTTGTTGGCCTTAACGGAACTGTCGAGGAGGGCATTGCACGCTTCAACGGCAGGCAAGGCCTTGAGCTTGTAAAAGACCCATGAGGCCTCATTGGGTAGGTATATTTTAGACAAGGCCACAATAAGCACATCAAACACTTTGGAGCTGCCGTTTCTGCAGAAACGGTCGAGGATGCTGAAAGTAGATGAAGCGATATGAGTGGTGGGGTAATGATGACGCTGTTGTTGTTGTTGTTGTATGAGTTGTTTCATCAAATGGATGGCCTCGGCATACCATCTGGCCCTAGTCAAGACATGGATGATTGCTGAATAAAGGAGGGCATGCTCTCGTCCAGCATCCAAACGGGCACTCTTGGAAGCTTGGGAGAACAATCCAAGTGCTTGACGAGGGTCTCGCGAGCTCACTAACGTCTCAACGTCCAGATGGAAAGAGGTAGAGGATGACAAGTGTTTTGTCCTGGTTGAGATGGCCATCACACAGACAGAAGCTGTCCTCCTTACTGCAATTACCATCCTAAGGCACTTCTCTCTCTACATTTTCCCTTCTAGATCAAGATTTCCCAAATCAAATCCATCTCTGAGGCCCTCCCTGTGACCCTAATTGCAGCAGATGCATTCACCTCAGAAAACTGAATTGCTAGTGATGATTTATCTTGAAAGTTGAAACACGCCCAACAGGACCTGAAACAATTTAAATCTAAATATTCAGTAACCTCGTTTTTGAAATAGCAAATGAATATAATATATCGAAAGAATAAAAAAAAAACATATCAGATGTTCATCTAACAGTTTGTTGCAAAATAATTAAGCTATTGACATCCATAACTTTAAGGTGATTACTACAATTGTTATGTTCTACATCATAAACAATTGTAGTTGAGGTGTGTGCACATCAAATGAGACTGGTATGAAATCATCGACACAAGCATAATGATGTCAGATTTCTGTCCTAGATAGCCACAAGCAAGTCCAGCAGGTGGTGACCTTGAATCTCCAATTTCAATGAAAGGCATTTGTAATTGTATATCTGTATCTGGTTGAATCCCTGTATCTCATTTTTTTTTTCAAAAAATCCAGTTTAATGCTTGAAACTTTCCTCCTCCCTTTGGTAAACATAGCAACAAAGTATTAGAAGTTGTTTTCACATAAAGATGGTTATTGGAATTGCTTGAAATGTATTAAAAGCCTCCATTAGTTCAAGAGAAACACAGCGAGCACGATGCAAAACTACCAGCTTTGAAGCATGACAGTGCAAGCATTGGCGGACCCAGGATTTTCGCTTGGATAGGGCTAAACTTTTACTAATTTTTCTTCACATTAAAAATAGAAGAAGTGAATATATTGCATTTAAATAGACGCATGAAACCCTAATCAATCAATCATAAATGCAAACTCAATTCTTCCTTTCAAAACATAGAACGCCAAAAGAATAAAATAACGATAAAATGCTTCAGACTCACAAGATTTTTCAAGTCTCTCAAATTGAAATAATTAAAAAAAAAAAAGAGAGACCATGTCACAAAATTGCAATTTTAATAATGCTTACAAGTTACAGGAAGATATTCCATCACCAAACAAACATAGAAAAACCATAGCCATGCCTCAAATTGCAAATAAAACAACAAATAACACAAAGAAAATCAAATAATCCCATAAGATTCAACAACAATTCAACGACAATAACGATAAAACCACTAGTCAACAAATCTCACCCATTCACAGATCAAACAACAATACAAAACCCACAAGAGCCAAAATCAAGTCATGCAAGAATGATAACCACAAATAAAAATCCCTGACCAACAAACAGAAATCAAACAAACAGAGCCCTATCTCTTTCGTGCAGAGCGTAAAATAACAAATGAAATCATAGAAGATAGGAGGGAGAGGGAGAGAGAAGCAATAGAGAAATACCATTAAAAAATAAAAAGAAGCGCAGAGAAGTAAGAGACGTGGGGAGAGTGTGAGAGAGTGAGGAACAGAGAAGCGATAAAGAGAAAGAGAGAGGGAGAGAGATTTACCTGAAGCCGAGCCGAGAGATCATTCAAGCACTCGAAGGAAGAAGGGGATGGCCGCTGGTTTTTGTTTTTCACCTAGGTTGAAACTTGAAACAGGAAGAAAGGGTGTGGAAGGCAATTCTTGAACGAATGTGTAAAGGGGTGGGTGGTAGTTTGAATACATGTGGGGGCAATGGGACAGGGGCCATTAACTAGATCTTAGGTCAATCCATACCATTTGACATATCCATCGGATCCATTTTGAACATAATGTTGATTTCACTTAATGGTTAAAAGAATATGCATCAAATTTTAAAACAGAAATATACCGTAAAGGTTATTAATTTTATCTATGTTCTTTTTAACCCGGAGTACAAACAAGCTGGAGATGCAACAATGAGAATTCAGAATAATTTCAGTGAAAATATTATGAATAGAACAATAGAAGCTTGGGACCAATGATCATAACTAATAATAAGAACCCCATATTCTTATAATCCATCGATATTGAGTAGAAACAGATTGACCCTAGTTGCCTTAACATCAGACAATTCATGTGCTTAACAAAAAGAACAAACCAATAATGCCCAAGATTATATCTTCTTTTTTCCTTTTTCTATTTTTCCTCCCCCGAACTAGTAACTGTAAGGCTGTAACTAACTACACCTGTTGTTTCATCTTCAAGATTGAAATTTTTTTACCCCACTACCTAACTACTTCTAATGCTCCCTACAATGCCTATTTGTTGACATTCCCTTCATCAGCTCTGTGGATCGACATCAGCTTTGGAATCTTTGTCACCATCAAGAGGAAACCTTAGCTAGGTGGTATAATTGCTCGTGAATGTTTCTTCAATTCTGGTATCATATGCATTTGTGGGTTTTTTTTTTTTTATGTAAAAGGAAACTTCCATTATAAGAGATTAAAAAGAGAGAAAACTAGCGGAAAAATCACCTCAGATGTCCGATGCACCAAAAAGGCCTACATAGTTCCTCTATAACAACAAAGGCCCTCCCGCCAATTTCCACTTTTGTGTGAGCGATGATATTGCCACTCGTCTCTTCTTCTTCCTCAACTGAAATGAACTACGGTATCTTGCTAAAAAAAAGTGAAAAATAGGTAGAGGGCCTCTACTATTAAAGAAAAACCGTGAGGACCTTTCTGGTGCATTGGACATCTAAGGTGATTTTTATGGTAATTTGCTTTTAAAAAAAAAGTAGAGAGGAAAACCATAATAATAAGACATAGATACAGGAGCATTGTACCATACACCACTAAACCATGAGAATTGCATAATTCGAGGCATATGAAGAAACATCCTTAATGACCCCTTGCTTGGCCAAGGAGTCCGTCATTTGTAGATTTCAATGTCCAAAAATATAAATTGATCACAATTAAAAAAAGGGGTCATTACCCGGTGTGGGTCCTGCCAAAGCAAGGAGGGTCCAAACCGGAGACCAAACCTTGACTTTTGGCAATTTTGCACAAAGTGGTGTGCTCGAAACAAATCAACAAGAATAACCATTTTTCTGGTTTTATGTCGATGATATAATAATCAGAGGCACATATACAGCCATGATTAAAAATCTCCAGCTATCCCTTCATCAATCTTTCCAAGTGAGGGACGTGGGGCCTCTGACATACTTTTTGGGATTGAAGGTTCATCAATCTAAGAAAGGGTTGATTCTTCATCAACATAAGTATACTATGGATTTAATTGAATCGGCAGGCTTGTCAAACTCCACACCTGTGGATACTCCTCTTGAAACAAATCTTAAATTCCATAGTGAAAGTGGTTATCTTCTTCCTGATCCGACATATTAACGACGAGTGCTCGTCGGCCGTCCCATATATTTGACTGCTATTCGGCCGGACATCAGTTATGCAGCAAACTTGATGAGTTAGTATATAACCAGGCCTCATCATCTCCACTTAGCAGCAGTTCGAAGAATTATCCGTTATCTTATTGGCACTCCTCACGGAGCCTTGTTTTTTTCCTGTTGGGTCGCGAATCAGTGTTATGGCACTCGAGACTTTTACCATTGCACCAAAGCAATGACCCTAAATGACCCTAAATTGAACACAATTATCAGACAGAATAAGAGAAGCCGAAGATGAAAAGGAACCAATTAAAGAATGTTCACTCAATCCCAATGAAACGGCATTCATAACCAGTGTTAGCGATATCCATCCCATTCAATTCAACAAGTTCCCATCCCTATCTCGATGTCAGTAATTTGGGTATTACAGATTGCATTCTTGTGATGCTTAAAAAGGCTGAAATCCACATCCCTTCCAACACAAATTATCACAAACAAACTAAACACATAGGGTCTGGGTGTCATTTAAATCAAGAAGAGGATGATAAACAACTCACTAAATCCAGTAATCAATCATCTTTTTTTTTTTTCTAAAACAGAAGGCGTTCCATGAGGTCATCATCTATATTATATTCTGATTTTTACAATTTGGGCATTGAAGACATTCAAGCTTTAGCTTGTGACGAGTGTGGATTTGGCGTTTAGATGATTTTGATTGTCCATGTTAGGATCCAGCTAACCAATGATCGAGTGAAATTATGCGTACCGGTGTCGGTCATAACGACACGATGTCGTACAAGCTGCTTCTTCTGATTTGACTGAGCTGCCGCTGGTTTTTCTCCTTGCACTCCTCTATCTCTTTATGTTCTTCTTCTGCCTTCTCCTTGACTTCCTTTCCCTCTGTTTCTCTTGCTTTCTGAAGCAAATACAGGAGGACGATGAAAGCCCTCTTTTTTTTATTGCAGGAAAGAGGGAAAGTCGATGGCCCACCAATTGATAATCTGAACCGTTAAAAATAGTTGACTCCCTCCTGTTGGGTTTTTTTTTTTTTCGGTATCGGAGGGTTTCCGGCCCTTTCGGCGGGACTAATCTCTCCGGGCCGAGAGGGAAGCCGGATTAACTTCCCTGTAGCCCCAGTGTGATAGTGCAGTTTCGAACTTACAACCTTCGAATACATACCATGGTCTTAGGCCAACTAAGCTACTGTTGGGGTTACTCTTATTGCGTCTTGCTCAAATATCATTTTGATGGGAGAATAGATATGCCCTTTTTTTTGGCTCATCTTAGCTTGTGGTGAAATTTGGGCAAGGTAAATTAAAGAGTTATTTCTTTGGAGTGGTTTGAATATTTTAATGGGTAACTTTCCGAGAATTTTATGAGAATAAACTTCTTAGATGACCTGAGCACAAAAATAAAAGCAGTTTAAAAACATATTAGCAGTGCTCTAACATAACCAAAAAGTTTGATGATGCCATAACATATTTTCTAGAGTCAATTATTTGAGAGACATACAATTTTTTTTTTCTTTTGATAATGCAGGGTTCACAGCCCTTTGGGCTAGAATAATTCCTACGGGCCCAGAAGAGAAAGCCAGACGACAAAATTCTCCTATGGCCCCAATGTAGTAGTACAGTTTTGAACCCATAATCTCCGGGTGCAAACTGTGGTCCTAAGCTAACTGAGCTACCCTTGGGGTTGAGACTTGAGAGACATACCCCTAATTACTATGAATGATTATATCAAATAAAGGTCTTCTGAACCAATCTATCGAACACAAATACAAGAAAGACAATATTATGATAAAAAGAATTGCAGCTAATCATAATAAAAACTAAAATAAAAAATAAAAATCCAAAGAACTTTCATTGTATATAGGAGCCATAAGAGGGAATGCTCATTGATTGTGCAAACTCATGTCAAGTGTTGCTCGATGCAATATGCTTCTTACATCTGTATTCCTCAAGAGTGGTGATGCATGATTGTGACGGTGTGACCCACTTTCCTAAATGACATACCCATGTTCAATGTACTCCAAATTTCATCGGGGTTTTGCTTTTTTTTTTTTTGGGAGTGGGGGTTGAAAATACGTCCCTGGAATTTCATTGATATTTATAAGAGGAATCTATTGAAAAACAAACCCTAGATGGCCCCTAGCAAAAAAAGAGGCCACTCGTCAATATTGCATGGAAGTGGTTCCCTGTGACCACTTCCATTTTTTTTTATTAAATATTTAAACGTGTGACGACGTCGTAGCTTAATATAGAGAGTCGGCGACAACGTCGTCGCTAATTCATCAAATCTGCATCTTCTCCGACCTTTTATCATCTGCGATTGCTGATTTTCTGTATCAAAATGAATTAGAACTCTATGTTATTATTTTTTATACACATATATATGAGTGTAGGTCACGGATATGGAAGAGCAATGGAGATGCTCAATGGGGTTTATGAGAGAAAACGATGGGAGGAATAAGGCATTAATGGGGTTTTGAATCTAGGATCCTTTTGAGCATATATTTCCCCCATTGACACCTTATTCCTCTTATCGTTTTCCCCCATAAACCCCATTTACCAGACTCTAGTCCATACTTCTTCTTCAAATCTTCAACAAAGTCATAGACCTTGTGAGGGTCTGGAAGGATCTTGGAGACATTCTGCATGCATCTCTTCACCAAGGCAATTAGCATAGGGCACTCATTCTATATGCTGAAATTGCCATCAGTCTCATACGTGTAGAACCAGCAGGTGAATGGAACAAGCACCACATTGACATACCTCAAGCTCTTGCCATCGTAAAATGGCTGGTCTTTCCAACAGTTTCAAGCAATCGATGGACTCTTTCTTAGCTGCCTTTTGAGCTTCTCCCTTGCTCTTCCATATCCGCGACCCACACTCATATATGTGTGTGTGTGTGTGTGTGTGTGTGTGTAAAATAGTAAGATAGAATTCTAGTTCATTTTTGTACAAAAAATCGCAAATGATGAAGGTCGGAGAAGATGCAGATTTGACGAATTAGCGACGACGTCGTCGCTTGTTAAAAAAAGGCAAAAAAAAAGGAATATTCTGGTGGGAACACCGGTTCTGTTTGCATAAAAACTATTGGTACCTCTTTTGGTTAGTGGCCATATAGAGTCCTTTTTTTGTAGTTTTCTCTATTTATAAAGTACCTTTTCGATCATAAACTCCCATCAAACTAAACTACACCTAAATCCCACCACCAACATCCCGAGCACAAAATTCCCCATTCCAGCTCGCAGAGTGATCTTTTTTTCTTGCTAAGCTCAAACAAGTCAAAGAACCAACTCATCGACCACAAAATGATGGGCTTTAGTCCTGATTAAATCATATAATTTGCTTTTCAATTAAAAAATAAAATTGGAATTCCACTGCTTAATTGGAAATAAGTTAAGAGGATAAGATCGGTGATGTGGGCATGGTTGTGTTTGAGAATTGGAATGATGGATTTAAAATGGAGTAATTAGAGGAAAGATATTAATGCTACTAATTGCAACCTCTTAGTTGCAACATCTTAATTGCAACTCTTTATACAGGTTGCACTCCGGGATTTGATGAAAGCATGTTCCTATGTTTCAACGAAATAGCGCCACCTATATAAAAAGTTGCAATTAAGATGTTGCAATCAATGACATCATATTTTATACAGGTGGCATTTCAGAATAGGATGAAACAGTATCCCCCTGTTTCAACGAAATAAGGGATCTGGACTCAATGCTGAAAAGAATGCATGGGAGAAGGTTAGCAAGATATTAATGTGTGGGAGAAGATAAACGCGATCTTTCATTTGGGAAGAGATAAAAGAGAATGCGCGATATTAATGCCAATATTTTAGGAGATAAGATTTTAAATTTAGGTTTAGATTTTAATTGAGGTGACACTTTAAATGAGATGGATTTTAAGAAAGGAAGATTAGATTCATGCAATATCGAGGCTCAAGGTGGCTGACATCTTAAAGCAGCGTATATTTTTTGTGTATATATAATTTTTTTAAAGAATAACTCTTGTGCCGTTGGCGTGGCGCTCTTCACAGCCTTCCTCCTCGTAGCTTTAATATATAAAGTATGGACTTTCCAATATGTAGAAAGAGCAAGAGGGGGAGCGGGCCTTCCTCCTCATATCTTTAGTATATATAATATGGACTTTCCAATATGTAGAAAGATACCTTTAATATATGTAGTATGAACTTTCCAACATGTAGAAAGGGAAAGAGGGGGCGTGGGCCTTCCTCCTCATAGCTTTAATATATATAGTATGAACTTTCCAATAAGTAGAAAGAGTTCCAACATTGTGAGCATTTCAAACTCCAGTTTTTGGGGAACAACGTTGGGTAATTTTAAAATGCCCCCACACAAGAATTCTTGCAAACAAATAAGCCCAAATAGGCATGTCACACGTGTGTGATACTAGGGCCCATTTGACATCATTTTTGCATAATTGTTTTTGGGTTCGAAAGTGGAAAGGCCATAACAAGTTTGGTTGCATCTAAAGTAGTTTAAATGTTTAAAGATAGTTCGAAAAATGTTCTCCGCTCGGAATAGAAAATTCAAAATGTTAAAAAATCGCTTTTGAATGAGGACAAAAGGGCCTTAAAAGACTAAATAGTGGGTTTTCTAAGTGGGCTGCCATCCAAAATCCTCGCACCAAAAGAGCATTTGGAATGCTCCAAGGAGGCCATGCCCTAACACAAGTGTTAAAAATGGTGCGTATAGTGCCAACAGTGGAAGAGGAAAACCCCGTAAATCATCTTTTCCTACCGCAATGTTGAGCACATCGCGTGCCATTTTGTCACTGCACCAAATGACTTGACGTCCTATACCTTATCGGCAGCCTTTTTTCTATAAAGCCGTCGTTTCATATACGCATCCTAAAAATTATAATTATAGCTAGAAGTCTGTAAAAACAATCTTAAAAATTATAATTATAACTAGAGATACGTGCAAACAATTATCCTCCCCGAACAATCAATCCCGGTTTCATCCCTGTGCTTCAAATTTACTAGTTTCACTCCCCACCAACTCAACTTTGAAAACACAAAACAATGAAAAAAGTTCATTACACAAAAGCAGCTAACATTTTCACTGTAATGGAACCAAAACGCGGCTCCACGAACAACTACATTCAACCAAGAGGAATGCTACTTGTCCCGGGACTCATGTCCCGGGACTGGCCCGACTCCATAGGAGGAGGGCATTTTGGTCATTTGGCAAATGACCAAAATGCCCTCCTCCTATGGAGTCGGGCCAGTTCCGGGACATGAGTCCCGGGACAAGTATACTTTTTGTTCAACCAAAAGCAAATGCCACATGAAATGAGAAGCGCATCCCAGTAGAAAAAGTGGCAGTCAAATCAAAACCTTTTGATGTACCCTTTCGGCCACGCCAACTTGTCCCCAATCAGCAGCCCCTTCATTCTCACACTCTCTCTCCCTCTCCTTCTCCACTAAACACATTCAATATGGAAAATTTTCAGAGAAAATTTCAAATATGGGCTTAAGTTTTTTCCTTACTTAAAAAAAGAAAGCAAGTTTTGAAACATTTCAAATTAATCCCTAAGCTTTTCAGTAAAATTTTAATTAAGGACATTCGGCCATTTAATTGTATTTTTTAGTGACTTTTTCCCTCAACATTTTAAAAATACCCAAATTATCCTTCATTGAAAGCCATGACATGGTTTCGGCAGCTACTACATACAGCCAATCACTGTATGAATACTGGGCATCCTTGATCACCGTGAGGATACCGGCGAGGAAAACGAGAATAATATAGATAAACTGAATGAGAGTTTTATTACAATAAAGAATAATATGGGTATTAGAAAAAAGAAAAAAATTGCCGAAAAATTTTTTAAATAGATAAATGTCTTTAATTGAAAACTTTTTGAAAAACTTGAAACTTGTATCATATTTTGAAATAATGTCAAAACTTTAGGATTCTGTTTTTTGAAATTCTCCCCTTTTTTTTTTTTTCTAATCATTCCCTCCAAGTCCGAAGACGCACCACCAACTAGTGGAATCAGGAACAGTATTTGCTGTCGCCCTCAATCGCGACTTTCCCCTCCTACTCGTCTGACCTCAACATCCCCATTCATTCTCTCTCTCTCTTTCTCTATAAATATCCCCCCATTCCCTCCTTCTTTCTTGAAATGATTAGCAATCCTCCAATCATCACAACCGAAAACGATGATGCTCACGAATCTAGGGTTTTGGACAGATCATCAGAACCCAACAACAACAACAGCACCTGCAGCAGTGACGAAGTAATAACAGGCAACGACAACAGCAGCAGCCTTATAGAGAAGAAGGACGATCCCATGGAGGAGGATCCCGCCTCTCCCGCGACCGTCTTCAAAATCCGGCTCAGGCAACACCGGTCCAATCTCCGCCACAAGATGAGCGTCCCCGAGCTTTGTCGCAATTTTAGGTTGTTGAATTTTCATCAGTTTTTTGAGATTTGGGTGGCAGTGGCAGTGGAAGTGTTTGTGTTGAGATTTTTGGATTTGGGGTTTTGGTAGCTGGATCATTTCAAATTGGGGTTTATCATTGTAGGCCTTTTGATGTTTGGTCTTGTTGCTGTGTTTTTGAACTTGAGCTTGGTGTGATTCTATGATGTTTTCTATTGTTCTAACATCATCTGTCAAGTTCTCTAGCTTTTTTTTTTTTGGCTGTGATAGTGCAGACTGTTTTCCCACTTCCCCTGTGTCCCTCTTTCTCTCTTTGTTTGTTGGTTTGTTTTTATCTATGTATTTGACCTTTGGAGCTGCTTTTGCTGCATGTAGTTATTGTTTTCAATGGGTGCTTGCTGAACTATTTTTCATTCTTTACATGTTTTGTTGACCAGTGCTGTTACTTGGTGTGGGAGGCTGAATACTATTGCATGCGCATCCGAGACTTGTGCAAGAATTCCAAGGTTTGTGTTTTGCCACAGTGTGAGAATCTTCTTTCTTATTTATTCATGTGTAAAGTATTGAGAAATGATCACATTTCCATGATAAATTTTTTTAGAAGTTCTTTTGCTCTATTGGTATGCTCTGCGGCTTCATTATCATCATCATCATCATCACAGCCTCCTCCCTTCTAATATAACCTTGACGTTGTCGGACCTTAAATGTAATCCAACGCCCTTCTATTGCAACGTCGAGGTTCTCTTCGATGAGCGTGGAACTTATGCTAAGCAAATTTGGGTCCGTATCCTATGCAGCCTGCATTTCTCGTGTTGTACTTGTTGTTGCCATTGTTTAAATTTAGTGTGTGCAAGTACTGAAAGCTTGGAATAGAGACCCTGGCACGGTGAAAGGTGCACACTATTGCAACCTTGAGGTCGTGATTGAGTAACATTACCAATTAAAAAAGAATCTTTGTTAAAAAAAAAAGTGTTGGATTAACCTGGTGTCTACTATTCTGTTGGTGTGGAGCTTATGTTTAGCTCAATTTGTTCCATGGACTATGCAGTCTCTTCCTCTTGTGTTTTTATGTGAAAGAACAGCCAAAACGAGGACTGAATCAAGTGACTGGTGTTTACCCAGTCTGCTTGAACCTTGTTGTTTCCCAAGTCTGTGCAGTCAGATTGCAATCATTTAACACTGTTCCATAAGCAAATAAACTGAATGCAATTGCCATTTAGTAGCAGCTTAACAATCTTAGATTTTTTTGTTAGCCTGCTACAAATAATAAAAATTGTTTGTATTCATCAAGATCAAAGGAAATCAAAGTATTGTTTCTAACTCTTCCATAAGCAAATAAACTGAATGCAATTTCCATTTACTAGCAGGCTCAATGATTTTAGATTTTTTTTTTTGTTAGTCCTATACAAAGAACAGAAATTGACAGTATTCTTTAAGATCGAAGGAAATCAAAATCTCGTTTCCTTTGACAAGTTCTTTACAATTCGTTGATAACATGCCGAATTCCTTTTTCCCAGTTCTAATGCAAATCCTCCATTTTGGATACCTATACACATAGTCAACCCAGAGCGGCCTACCGAATGTGCTATTTTCAATGTTATTGCAGGTACGCAACAAGGTTTTCTAACATTTAATTTTTTTACCTTGCTCAACATTTTGTAGACTCATTAAGTGGGAACTCATCGTGATAAATATTTGTACTCAATTTCTCACTGTGATTCTCATTGCATACTAAATGCATGTATTAGTCTATGGACATGATCTGCATAAACTGCTAGAGGTCCCTCCCACTCTCTCTCTCTCTCTGGGAAATCATATATTTATTTATTTTAGTGTCTTCTATTTGTTTTGTTTTTGGGTATTGGGCCAATGTCTATCAAATTATCCTTTCTTTACCTTATACAGATTCTCCGCGCGATTCTGTTCAATTCATGGAATGGTCTCCTGCACCTTGTCCTCGCGCTTTACTAATTGCTAATTTTCATGGGAGAATAACTATTTGGACTCAGCCTTCTCAAGTAAGTTGTTATATTATTGTAGGAATATACTTATTGCCATTATGGCAGTTCATTTTCATTGCATATAGTCGATGTAGTCATAAAATTTTGTTTTAAGTTCTCTGAAGAAGTCTGTGTGTGATACTAAGATAGCTTCTTTTATTGGCAGTGTAATTTACTTCAGGGCTTTTAGTGAATTCAGAGTTTACCAATGTCATTTTCTACTTTTGATGTTTCCTTTTTATTCTAATTAAAGGGGCCAGTCAATCTTGTGCGAGATGCCAGCTGTTGGCATTGTGAACATGAGTGGCGCCAGGATCTTGCAGTTGTCACAAAATGGTTGGCGGGGATGTGTCCGGTATGGTAATCTTGGATCTTCTGTTATATGATATCTTGGAAATGGAAAATGTTCATTTACTGCTTATGTTTGTATGATAGCGACGCTTTGTGTATATGGTAATGGCATTGCTAACATGCTCTGTTTCCATGCATTTAGTCTGCTGTGTTTGTCGGGAACAGGTCAGTTATTGCACATATTGATGCTTAAAGGATGATACTGCACTAAATATATATTTAATTTCATTGTAGTATCATTTCACGTGAAAGGGAAATTGTTATGTATTTGGCTTACTGCCTTCCTTGCTACTTCCATTGGAACCTTGAGAATTGTCTGATAATATTTGCTAAGGTTTGCAAATGATGACCTGATGAGATTAATGCAATCCCCTTGTGGATAAGAATCTTCTTTTCCACAGGGCCAATTTTGTTTTCCACCTTTTGTACCACAGGATCCTACATAACTGAAGACCTACATTTGCACCTAACAGACCTTTCGAAAAAACATTTGCACCTGACAGAAACACTAAGTATTCAATCGGATGGCTATCTGCTTTGCAGCTTACACTCTGCACCAATAATGTTTTCACCAATCCGTTTTTACCAATATTAATTTCCAAGGTGAACAGGTTTTTGAACATTTTCATGTTCTCTCAACATTTAAGTGGTGTGAAATGAGGGAAGGTCATAATCTGTACACTACAAGTTTACAAGTGTACCATGCTAAAATTGAGGGGTCTACTAAGGGATAGTCTCCACGACTACCACAAGCTTGAAGAATTTTTACCACAAAAAGAAAAAAAATCTTGAAGATATTTTTGTAGTACATGTAAATATGCAATTAGATAGATTACTCCTTTAATCAACAGTTCTACTTGAGATAATTGTAGGATGTTAAATTTTTTTTTTTTTTAATTTTAAATGGTGACTGTATTAAAGGGCAAAAGCTGAACAGTACAGGAGAAGTATACTGAACACAAAACAGAAAATAGAAAACCAGCCAATCTAAAAAAGCAGCCTAGGCCTCTAAAAAATAACCCAGACTACCAAAGCAAAAAACAAATTAAGAATCAACAGAAATTAACAATTCAGATCTAAAGACTCCCTCTTTAGCTAGCTGATCAGCTTTGTCATTGGCGGTGTGCTTGATGTGAAGGAAAGAGATGTTCAAAGAGGCCCTCTCTTTCACCTCTTCAATGTGATCAGCCATATGCAAACTAAGGAAATATATGAAGGGGTTGACCCATGAAAAGGACAGACTACTGATTCTCTCAAAACTTCACTCTCCTCCCTTTTCTCTTTCTTTTCTTTTGGTTTATGGCATATGGGCCATGTTATCTAGTGAAAAAACAATTTGACCACTTATGAGCTGAATTTTCAACTGTTTCTAAATTTTATGATCTTATTCAACTGAAAACCACGTAAGGAGCATTTTGCCTTTTGTGTTTCTCATTCTTATCTTTTGGGTGAGTGACTCATCCCTCATTTTCTTTTGACAGCCTTTCTTGATCCTTAATAAAATGTTGTTTCATATGAACAGCACAAAAAAATGAAAATAGGAACATTGGTTATGCATGCATTTGTAATTTCTTTCACATCTGTACATCGTCCCTGTGTAATATGCATGCCTTGGTATGATGATCTGATATAATTTTCTTTTGTCCTCAAACTTAGTATCGGTGGCTTTCTTCAAGTTCTACAAGTCTTGCAAACTCAAAGTTGACCTTTGAAGACAAATTTCTTCCACAGCTGCCTCAAACTTCAGGTTAGCTAATACTTCTTCGACCTGCAACTTATATTTTGGATTACCATTCCAAAAAAAAAAAGGAAGAGAAAAAGAAAAAAAACCTTCTAACAACTTGTAAAATCTGGTTTCATGATAATCATTTTGATCATGCACGACTGTCTTCACAGTAAATGCTGATGATTTCTCTTGCTTTGCGCTTTGTATTAAATGACTTAAAAGAAGTGTCTGTCTGGTATTTTATGCATTTAAGAGTTAGCAAATGTGGGTAAAATTTTCTTTTTGATGTCCTTGCCTCAATTATGGGCCAACCCACAGGGCTACTAGTGCACTTTGAATCAGCTTATGTGGGTATGTTTGTTTTTTGAGGTTCTTATCTCTGTTATGACTTATGAGTCTTACATAGTGTGTAGTAGTGCATGCTTCTTCTTCTTCTGATTATTGCTGTTGTTATTGTTGTTGTTATTATTATTATTATTATTATAATGATAATATCTAGATCTTGAATCTCAGTATCTCGATAACCAAATTTGAGCGACCTGATGAGTATCTGATACATCTTCTGGATTCTGTTTCAGCTAGGTGGCCAAATTTCCTTTGTGTCTGCTCAGTTTTTTCGTCAGGTTCTGTCCAACTTCACTGGTCTCAGTGGCCTCCTGCTCAGAGTGATGCTACCCCAAAATGGTTTTCTACAAGCAAGGGGCTTTTGGGAGCTGGGCCTAGTGGTATCATGGCTGCTGATGCCATCATAACTGAAGCTGGCACCCTGCATGTGGCTGGTGTTCCAATTGTAAATCCATCTACAGTTGTGGTTTGGGAGGTTATGCCAGGCCCTGGCAATTCTTTTCAGGCAGTGGCAAAGACAAATACAAGCAATGGGGTTTCTTCTCCTTTGAATCCCCCATCCTGGACAGGGTTTGCTCCATTGGCTGCGTATTTGTTCAGTTGGCAAGAGTATTTAGGGACTGGAGGAAAGCAAGGAACGAAGCAGGCGGATCAAGTGTTTAACGAGACAGTACCGCTTCATTGTTCACCGGTTTCAAATTTTTCTGCTTATGTGAGCCCTGAGGCAGCAGCTCAATCAGGTGCAACCACTACTTGGGGATCGGGGGTAACTGCAGTTGCTTTTGATCCAACTCAAGGTGGTTCCGTTATAGCTGTTGTGATAGTTGAAGGTACCCTTATATTATTTATATTATTTCATGCTGTTATTTATATTAATTGTTTTCCTTTTGATTTATAGACATTAAATTATATTGGGATTCATTTAAGACATTTTTGATATTTTCCTGATGGTTCGTAAGAAAGGTCATTATTGTTGATTGAGAGGAACAGATCGGTTCCTAGGAAACCACTAGGAAAGTGTCAAGCGGTCCCCTTTATTTGGAAACTTCTCCAGTGGTTTCCATTGCTTGTGAACTTTGTTTTGGGAAAATATTTCAGTTACTAGTTGCTATTTCATAGGGCAATACATGTCCCCTTATGATCCTGATGAGGGACCTTCAATCACTGGATGGCGAGTGCAATGTTGGGAATCTTCTCTTCAACCTGTTGTCCTCCATCAGATTTTTGCTAGTCATTCTTCCAATTTTGGGGCGCAGCCACCGATGCAAACAGTCTGGTCGAGCAGAGTCAACAAAAGCATTCCACTGATGTCGAATTCAAAATGTTGTCAATCAGCTGCAGCGGCATCAGCATTGACAGATGAGCAAAACTTATCTGATTCTAGTGCTGTGAAGGCAAACAGGTTGAGTTTTGATCCCTATGATCTGCCAAGTGATGTTAGAACATTGGCTCAAATTGTGTATTCTGCTCATGGTGGTGAGGTTGCTGTTGCTTTTCTTCGAGGTGGTGTCCACATATTTTCTGGTGCAAACTTTGCTCCAGTTGATAGTTACCTCATCAACGTTGGTTCTGCAATTGCTGCACCTGCGTTTTCTTCCAATGGTTGCTGCTTGGCTTCTGTTTGGCATGAAACCACCAAGGACCGTACTGTATTGAAGATAATTCGTGTTCTTCCCCCTGCTGCTATTAACATCCAAATGAAAGTCTTTGCAACATGGGAACGTGCAATTGCAGACAGGTACCCAAAAAAATCAAATGTAAAAATGTGGCATCACCTCCTATATGAACTGAAAGTGATATTTAAGTGTCTTTTGATCAGATTCTGGTGGAGTCTTTTGGTTGGAGTTGATTGGTGGGATGCTGTCGGCTGTGCGCAGAGTGCTGCAGAGGATGGCATTGGTAAGAATGTAGAAGATACCTATTGATGTGATGATAAAGAGATAAGGATTAAGTTATAATTTTTGGTGTATCCCTTTTTTTTTTTTTTGAGAACTGAAGGGCTGGTTAGGCATTTTAACCTTAGTTAGCATTACTTTAATAATATTTAAAAAATGGTCAGAAAATAGCACAGGGTTTGGATTTCCAGCTGGCTGGTTTTGTTAAAAAAGACAAACCAGGATTGGATTTCCACTCATAAGGAAGGTAGGTTAGATATCTTGGCCAACAGGGTGGGTTGTTAACCTGTAAGGGGCATTTTTTGAGTTACAGTGCAAATAGTATGGTTCTCTTATGCTGGTGTATTTTTATCTTTAATAAGGTTTTTTGCCACAAAAAAATTCCTGATTTTAATGTGGTCACTAAACTTACAGGGCTCACTTGTTTATTCTATTATTTTTTAAGGGGCTTATTTATAAATATTTATCTAACATTTTATTTATCAGAGATCAGTTGGATGTTTCCTGTAATTATGAAATATGCAATAATATATTAATAGACAGCACATGCCCAATTGGAGTATGGATTGCATGCTTTTCTTTAACACCGTATAACCCAGAAAGTTTCTATTTCCTCTTAATTCTTTCTGCCTTCCCTTTTCCATCCTTTTCCCCCTGTCCTCTCTTTTCCCTAGGCCGTAAGTTCTTTCAACCCCAGGTTCCTTTGTTTTATTTGACACCCCCCACCCCCCCTTTTCTTTTTTTGTTCCATTTCTCCTGTCAAGGTCGGTATGCTTTTATTGTGTGCACCATCTGTAAGTGATTTCTCAAGAAAGTAGTAGATCTAGAGCAGATATGAGCACTTCTCTCGTCATTTTGGTGGAAGTAGTTCTTTTTTTTTTAAATGTAAAATTGAAGCACTGTTTTTTGTATGGAACAGTTGGATCTTAGCCTTCTTCTCCTTGTTTTTGATGATTGCTGAACTTTTTTGGGTTGTTTATGCTTAGAGAATCTTCCTTGTCTTGACTGTTGGAAGTGATGCAGGGTGCAACCCTCTCTTTTTACTTGTTAGAGTCGTGATATTTATTGGATCTGGGGTGGGAGGGTGTGTGTGTGTGTGTGTGTGTGGGGGGGGGGGGGGGGGGGGGGGGGGGGGTGGGGGGTGTGGTTGTGGCTAATCAGGGAAGCTTTTCCAGTAGCAAAGTGTCCATCCCATTCAAGCCAGGGAAGCTTTTCCAGTAGCAAAGTGTCCATCCCATTCAAGCAACCTTTTAGTTGGGGTAGCTTACTGGAACATTCATTACTTATCATACATTTTACAGCATTATTGATGACGATCTCTCTGAATTCTTGGTGAAATTGTGTACTACTGAGTATACTCTCATGCTTGTAACAGTGTCGCTGAACAGTGTCATTGCATTGTTGGATGCGGATTTCCATTCTCTTCCGTCTACTCAGCATCGACAACAATTTGGCCCTGTATGTATGCCTGCCATTCCCTCTTTATCATGTAACATGAATGTCTGTTATCAAAATGAAATATTAGTTTCTTTTTTGAACATTCTTATCTCACATGCATATGTACATGGAAATTTTCTATAGATAATGTGGATGTCTCTGTAGGAAATTGTGGTGTCCACCTTGATCATTCCAATCCCCATATAATGACAACCCTTGTTCCCTCTCACGAACACAGCAATGAAAAGAGGAAGTGTTTTTTTGGTCAAAGCGTATTGTAAGATTTTCGTTTTCAAATTGAAATTTATCTAAATTTGAGGCCCCTCACCCTAAGGATTAGGTTGATTTGAGGTTTGCTGTTTTTTTGCTCACTACTTGTAGAAGATAACAGGGCCCAGCCCAACAAGGCCCATGTACACCCTCCCAAACGTGGGATTTAGTCAAAGATTATGTATGGCTGTTTTCTCTCATCATGTATTCCTTGTATAGGCTAGGATTTATTCTTTCTATTCTTTCTTTATTCTAATTTGTACTCTTAACATATTTAGAGCCTTGATTAAGGCATAATGGTATTATAAATAGAACAGTTGATCCGCTATGGAGGCAGACCTCTCTCCAATCTTCTTCTTCTTCATGTTTACATGGTATCAGAGCCATAAAATCTTGGAGGACTCATCTACATCATCAAACCATCTTAGAAGAAACACAGATCAAGAATCTGTGCTTTTGGAAGCAATCTGTGGGTGCCAGCCTACTGTTCTCTCATTGTTATCAATAGTGGCCCAGCTACGCTCATCACAAAGTCCACAAGTCTCACTCCAGCCTTGGTCGACCATCACTCCTGGTCTTTTTGGAGATTTTTTCAGCATTTTTCAGAGATCAAAGGTAGGCCTTTTGATCTGTCTTGCGATTATCCAACTTTTCGAAATAGTTTTTCATCACAGCTGCACAAAATCCTGGATTCTGAACGGATCTCGATGAGACTTGTACTGCTGGAGAAGGAATTTGATATTGGTTTCTAGCTACTAATCTGATTATCAATCACATTAATCTGTGGGCTCCACACAGGGATCCTACCTCCAAATTTCAGTTCGTCTGGACTCTTTTTTTGCCAAAACTGCACTTTTTTGTGCTGTTTTCTGTTGGAAGCCTATTCAACTACTGTTACTGCTGTTTTCTAATATGTGGGCTGTTTCTCACCTTCTTGTGCTGATAAGGGCTGTTTTCTTCTCTACACACTGCTGAATTTTTTTGTTGCTGCTCTCTGTTGTCCTTCTTTGTATTGCTTCTGCAATGGACAAGTATGATGTTATCCCAATCAAATTTAATAGGCATAATTATATGTCCTGGTCCTTCCATTTATAGAATTTTGTCGAAGAACAAGGGCTTTTTGGTTATCTTGATGGATCGATAACTAAGCCTCAGACTACAAGTACCACCGACTCAGAAGGCTTAGCCACCTGGTCCAAAGAAAATGAACTCTGTTGATCCCTCTCTTGTTGTGGCTCTTCAAGCCCACACTATAGCAGCTGATATGTGGGCTTATCTCAAGAAAGTCTATCTTCAAACCTATAAAGCCCAGAAGTTTCACTTGGATAGTGAAATTGCCAAATATACCCAAGGGGGTAAATCTGTGCAAGAATACTTTAATGGTTTCCTCACCTTATAGATTGAAAGGGATTCTATGTTGATCCAAACAGTCTCTTCTGGATTTCTATCTGAGGCTCTCAAGTTACAAGAAGAAACTCACATTAGCCAGTTTCTTATGAATCTACGATCGGAATTTGAATTTGTCCGGTCTGGCCTCATGAATAGAGAAAATTCTGCTAATCTTGATACCTGCTTTCAAGAAGTCCTTCGCGAAGAACTTCTTCTCACCTCATAGCATACTATTCTAGAAGAACCAAAAGCCTTCCTTGCGCCTCTTCCCACTGACTCGGCTCTTCTTGCAACCCCAAATCCGAAGCTGACTCAATATTATGAATCCAAAGGCTTCGGTCATATTGCCAAACATTGCCGCAAGCAATTGGTTTGTAGATATTACAAACGGTCTGATTATCTTATTGATGACTGTCGCAACCTACAGCGAAGGAATGAGACACAGCCTAAGAAGCCTCTCTCCAATATGCTAAGACAGAATATTCCAATTGCATTTCAGGCTCAAGCACCCTTCTCTGATACATGAAGCACTTCTTCCGGGGCTATATCCATGACTCTTGCTCAGATTCAAGAATTGATTCAAAACAGTCACCTCCGCATATGCGTCTATGGGCTTTTCTGGTGGCCGGTATTAAAGTCATTCTCCTACAGCTTTTCCTGCATCTGTTTCTTTCCTATCACCTCATCCATATGGTTTTTGGATTCAGGAGCCTCAAATCACGTGACATTTGTAGAGCATAGCTTTACCGATTCCCACCCTTATCTTAGAAAAGAGAAAATAATCACTGCTAATGGTGATCAACTACTCATTTCTGGAGTTGGTACCATTACTTTATCTTGTGTCTCTGGCCAGTCCATCACCCTTCCTGCCGCAGCCCCAGACCTTCGATTGTATATATTAACCTCTCAGATGAGGTTGATCGAATCCAGCAAAGGGATTCCACACAAAACAACACTCAAAGCCATAACACTCCAGAAGAATAACTCACGATAACTTTATTTGATTGAATAAGCATGGGAAATAACAAGAGGGTTCTTATATATATATATATATATATATATATATATATATATATAGAAGACAGTACTTCTAAACTAATCAGAATACTGATAATAGGAAATTACCTAATCGTACTCTAAATAGAATTTAGAAAGCAATCCTATTAAGCAACTAAATAATATTTTTAATCTAGATAAGGATAGGGATCTCTGATTGAATCAGAAATCATGTGGGGGCCTGCGGGCCCTAGTCTTCTGTCGGGCTGCATCAACTCTCCCCCGCTTGAAAGAACTTGACTCCGGCGAGTTAATCGCCTGATAGTGCTCATAAAGATCTGGATTCACGCGTTGAAAATCGGTTACAGTGATCCAGGTAGCATTGAAGAGAGGAAATTCTTCCAGCGGACATAGAACTTTTGAAAACCTCCTTGACGAGTGGAAACAATCTGATCATCAAGCACATCAACAATCTCATCAATAGGTGGAAGATTCGAAGGGAGGGCAATAGTCTGTTCTTCAGTTTCACCATCATTGTCATGACCACGGTAGAGTGTAAGATCCTCTACATTGAAAGTAGAATTGACACTTAAATCGGATGGTAGATCAAGAACATAAGCATTTGAGCCAATCTTTTTGAGAATCTTGTATGGACCAGTATTCCGTGGATGCAACTTTTTATAAGCTATTGGAGGCATACGTTCTGGACAAATATGGACCATGACCATATCTCTTTCAGCAAATTCAATAAATCGATGATGCTTGTCTGCTTGCTGTTTAGAAGTGGCATTACTGGCAGATATATGGCGGCGGACCTCATTGTGCACTTGTTGCATGTGGTGAAAGAAGTTCTCAGCATTGGCACTTATTCGGGCATCTACCGGCAAAGGGACAAGATCGTCGCGGTCGAACCCTTGTAACAGCTTCAAATAGAGAAGTACCACCAGACTGATTGATTGAATTATTGTATGCAAACTCAGCCATAGGTAATGCTTGATCCCAAGTTGTGATTTGATCATGAACAAGGCATCGTAACAACTGTCCAAGACTTCTGTTTACCACTTTCGTTTAGCCATCAGTTTGAGGGTGGTGCAGCATCACTCAGGAATTTGGTGTCTCGATCCGAAACAATAGTCTTTGGAAGGCCATGAAGACGAACAACTTCTTTGAAAAAGAGCTTGCAAACTTGTAGGCATTTCTAGTGGAAGTACACGGAACAAAATGTGCCATCTTTGAGAAGCGATCAATGACAACAAAAAAAGAATCAACTTTTCTTTGAGTCGTTGGCAAACCTAGCACAAAATCCATGCTAATGTCTTCCCATGGAGAATGAGGAACAGGTAAAGGCTGATAAAGTCCAGTGTTCTTGTTACCTTTGGTTAGCTGGCATGTCCTACATCGTTCACAAATGCGAATAATAGTAGTCTTCATTCGGGGCCAATAATATCTATCGCTGGCAAGAGCAAGAGTTTTGTCGCGTCCCAAATGGCCACTACATCCTCCTGAATGCAACTCTCGGACAACATATTCACGAATGGATATGGCAGGGAGGCAGAGTTGTGTACCTTTAAACAAGAAATCATCATGAATGCTATAATGAGGATGCTTACCAAGATCACCATTGCTGAGGTCTGCATAGATAGAGCCAAAGTCTTGGTCATCCGCATAATCTAACTTGAGTTAGTCAAAAGCTAGTACACTAATAGACATGGTTGTCAACAAATGCTTTCGTCGACTGATGCATCAGCTATTAAGTTATCTTTTCTTGCCGTGTGGCGAATGCTGAAACTGAACTCCTGTATATATGCGCTCCACTTGGCACGGCTGGTACTGATCTTCTGCTGTGAATGTAGATATCGCAAAGCATCATTATCTAAGTAAAGAACAAACTCTTTGCCAATCAAGTAATGTCTCCAATGATGTAGTGATTGTACAATGGCATAGAATTCCAAATCATAAGAAGAGTACTTTTTCTTGGTATCAGAAAGTTTCTCATTGAAAAATGCAATCGGGTCTCTCTTGACTAAGAACACCTCCAATGCCGACATTTGATGCATCACAGGTAATTTTGAAGACCTTGTCAAAATTTGGAATTTGTAAAACTGGTGCCTCTGTGATTTTACGCTTTATTTCGTCAAATGCTCTAGTGGCAAAATTAGTCCACTTAAATTCACCTTCATGCATTCTGTGATAGGAGCCATGATACTGCTGAAGTTTCGAATGAATCTCATATAAAAGTTTGCAAGACCATGAAAGCTTCGAACTTCAGTGATGTAGTCGGAATGAGCCAATCCATAATTGCTTTGACCTTCTCAGGGTCCATTTTAATTCCTTGTGCCGGTACAACATATCCCAAGAAGATAATAGAATCACTCAGAAAAGTGCACTTCTTGAGATTAATATAGAAACGCTCTCGGCGAAGGAGTTGGCAAATTGTATCCAGATGTTGAAGATGTTCTGCTTTTGTCCTGCTGTAGATTGGTATATCGTCGAAGTAAACAACGACAAACTTTCCAATCTAAGGCTGCAATAACTGTGTCATGACCCGCATAAAAGTACTAGGTGCATTGGTGAGCCCAAAGGGCATAACCAACCATTCATAAAGACCATCTTTGATGTTAAATGTAGTTTTCCACTCACTCATCACCTGGCCTTACATGAATTTGATGATAACCACTTCGCAGATCAATTTTAGAGAAAATACATGCACCAGTCATCAAATCTAGCATATCATCTAATTTGGGGATTGGGAAGTGATACTTTACTGTGATTTTATTGATTGCACGACTGTCCACACACATACGCCAACTTCAGTCTTTCTTTAGAGTGAGAAGTGCAGGTACTCCACAAGGACTGAGGCTTTCCCTGATATATCCCTCTTGTAAAAGATCATCAACTTGCCTTCTTAATTCTATATTGTCCATAGGACTCATCCGGTATACAGGCAAATTTGGCAAGGAAGCGCTGGGAACAAGATCAATGGCATGCTGTATGTCACATAATGGTGGTAACTCCTTAGGCAGCTCATTTGGAACTAGATCAGTAAATTTCTTCAGAAGTGGCTCTACTTCTTGTGGGACAGATGTAGCAGGAGATGCTTCTGGAACTTGCCTAGCAATCAATGCATACATGACACCCTGTTCTTTGCTTTCATCTTCAAACTTTTGCATAGTCAAGATAGGAAGTGCTGGAGTTGTATCAGATGTGGATGGGGAAGATTTAGCGGGCAATGGAAGCAACCTAATCTTGCCTCCTTTCCAGTTGAAAGTATAAGTATTGTGCTCATGATCTGTAATGACCTTAAGTTTCTGTAGCCATGGTCGTCCGAAGAAACTGTGTAACGTTCATTGGAATGACGTCACAACGAATTGTATCTTCATAATTGCCAACTCTGAAAGGGACGACACACTGTTTACAGAGAGGAATGGAGTAATTGTTGACCCGTGCAACTTTATAAGGTCTTGGATGATTCTCGGTTGGTGGCTTGAGTTTCTCAACTGCTTCTTAAGAGATAACATTTATCGCACTGTTGCCGTCAATGATCATGTTACAAGACTTGCCCTTGCAATTGATGCGTGACCGGAAAATGGATGCATGATTCCAGTCTTCATTTTCTTCCATTGAATAAGCTCCTAGGAGATGATGATCAAGGAAAAGCAGTGGGGTGCCATCATCAGCTTCTATATCTTGCAATTGATCTTCTGCGGTTTCATATTGGGGCTCTACATTGAACGACTCTGCTTCTATTTCCTCATTATACTGTTCATCATCTTCTGGCTCATTAGTAGCATATAAATTTCTGTGGGGACATTCGGCTGCATAATGTCCCTTTTGCTTGCAAGCATGACAAACAATTTCTCTTTTATCTTTTCTTCCGCGGGCACGGTTATCATTCTGATTTTGCTGCACCCGCTGATTTTGCTGTGGCAAAGCTTGCCTCTGCTGAATGGCTTGATGTGGCCTTTGTGGTGCTTGTTGGAATGGTTTAAGAGGAGGAAGACGAAAACCTTGCGTCTAAGTACGGTTAAAAGTAGGCTTAGGTCCTTTTCTGGTGGAAGACTCACCAACTTGAAAAGTGTTGCGTCTCCGCAAATGAAGTTCATGCTGAGCTTTCCGGGCTTTACAAAATACCTCATCAACTCTGGTGTAATCAAACATTGCAACTTCCCGTCTGATATCATTGCGCAATGCATCCCGAAATCTAGTGAGAGTGAGACGATCATCTGTTTTCAAATTACAACAAACAATATTCGCAAAATTTGTTTGTATATTCTTCCATAGATAGATTGCCTTACTGGAGAGTAAGATACTCTTGGTGCAGTGTGTCAATGTAATCAGAAGGAAGGAAATTGTTCTTGAGCCTTTTTTTCATGTTGAACCATCTAGCAATGGGCTGCCCCAAAGCAAGTTCATTATTTTCAACACTATACCACCAGATTCTAGTAGGACCCCTAAGTTTAACCTTCATAAAGGCTATCCGCTGCTCATCATTCGTTCATGTTATATCAAGCAAAATAGTCTTCCAGGGAATTAAGCCAATCAACAAAAACTTTAAGACTGACATCTCCAGAGAAATCAGCCACATCAATTTTAACTTTCTTTGTGATATCATCAATGCGGTGTGCAACCATAGGACCCTAGGTGTCTCATTCAGCAATGAGACGCTGTACAAAGTCACGCATGGATTCACGTTGCTCAGGCCTTTCTGTCTGGATTGGTGTGACTAGTTGTGGGGTAGTGGAAGACCCTTCCTTTGCAACCAACTGCGTACTTTGCAATTCAATAAGTGCAGTCTCTACTGTGTGTAGACTGAGATTGTCACCTCTTCTAGGCATGGCTGGAAAAAAGTACTTTTTTTTTTTTAGAAAGTGATTTGGGTCGGGTCTGGACTTAAATCGGGCCCAGACTGCAGGTCAGGCCCAAAACTCAGGCCCAGTTCAATACTTCTTTTCTTCTCTTTGGGTTCTGTGCACAAAGAAAAGAAAAGGAGGTGGAGGGTTTCTGTTTACCTATTTTGACTTGGAGAAATGAAAGCGGGGAGACATGGGCTGGTCTGGGCAATGCAACAGATGGTGATGGAGTTGCTGGGCGGTCGATGGGAGGAAGAAAGATGATGGCAGCAGGCGAGGCAGAGAGCTTGGATGATGGCTAACGGCTGGAAGCTGCTCGACGAGGGATGCTGGACACTCGTCGTCGGTGCAAGGTATGCTGCTTAGACTCAGATGTCATTCTCTTCTCTTCTTTATTCTGCACCTCTCTTTCTGTCTTTGTTTTTTTATTTTATTTTATTTTATTTTTTATTATGATGGGTGGGGTTTGTTTCGAACGACGATGGGTGGCTGCCGGGATGTGAGACGAGATGAGATGGTGGGGATTGGTTTTGTGCGCAATGGTCTGGGTGGTTGATGGGTGGGGTATGCTAGCGGGAGATGGCTGGAAAGGTTTTCTGGGTTTGGGGATGACACACGATGTGCATCGATTGGGTTTTGGTAGCGGGAGATGGGGGGTGGGGTTTTCGGTAGGGTTTTAGGAGGTGGTATCAATGATGGGGTTTTAGGATTAGGGAATTAGGGTTTCAGGACTTTGGGCAGGTGGAATGCGTCTGGGTCTTGGGCAGGTGGAATGCGTTCGATGGTGGGTAGAAGGTAAGTGGGTTTGTCGAGATGGATCGGTTCGAATCTGTGGGGTGGATTTTGGTTTAGGCAGAGGGATATGGGTGGTGGATGGAATCCGAGGAAGACGATTGTTTCCCCGGCGATCGGATCTGGGCTCTGATACCAATCTGGCGCAGCCCCGGACCTTCGATCGTATATACCAACCTCTCATATGAGGTTGATCGAATCCAGCGAAGGGATTCCACACAAAACAGCACTCAAAGCTATAACACTCCAGAAGAATAACTCACGATAACTTTATTTGATTGAATAAGCATGGGAAAGAACAAGAGGGTTCTTCTATGTGTGTGTGTGTGTGTGTGTGTGTGTGTGTGTATATATATATATATATATATATAAGACAATATTTCTAAACTAATCAGAATACTAATAATAGGAAATTACCTAATCCTACTCTAAATAGAATTTAGAAAGCAATCCTATTAAGCAACTAAATAATATTACTAATCTAGATAAGGACAGGGATCTCTGATTGAATCAGAAATCATGTGGACCCCATCAGATAGTCCATGAGGGGGGCCTGCGGGC
The DNA here is from genome assembly GCA_028538565.1 of Umbellularia californica. NCBI lineage: Eukaryota > Viridiplantae > Streptophyta > Magnoliopsida > Laurales > Lauraceae > Umbellularia > Umbellularia californica. The sequence continues at coordinate 4,923,201 of JAPQWN010000002.1, forward strand.
CCTAGTCTTCTGTCGGACTGCATCACTTCCCAATGCTACTTTGTTCCAAAATTATCAGCCAATTCGCTTTTTGTAGGACCACTTATTGATGATGGCTATCTTGTTCACTTTTTTTTCTCTGGTTGTGTTATCTAGAGGCGACAAACTAGGAAGGTGATTGTGACGGGGAATAAACATGGGCGCCTGTTTTTGCTGGACATTGAACGTCATTCTTTCTTTGCTGCTTCTAATAATTTCAATAAATTGTGGACTATTTTGCATAAACGTCTTGGTCATGTGAACAATGCCCATTTGATTTCCTTGTTTAAGATTGGTTGTTTGGAATCTACTATTGATAATAAAATGATGTCTTCTTTATCTCAATCTAAGTGTGAAACTTGTTGCTTAAGTAAGAGTCATATTTTGCCATTTTCTGTTCATAATTCTTGTGCATTGGCATCATTTGACATTATTCACTCTGATGTTTGGGGAATTGCTCATACCTTGAGTAGGTGACCTTTATTGATGATCATTCCCGTTATACTTGGATTTATTTAATGCATTTGAAATCTGAAGTATTTTCTATTTTCCAAAGATTTTATAACATGGTCCACACCCAATTTAAGAAAGCAATCAAGATCCTTGGATCAGATTCCGGTGGAGAATACATGTCTCATGAATTCTCTGCATTCCTTTCTTATAAAGGTATTCTTCACCAAAAATCTTGTCCGCATACTCCTCGGCAAAATGGAATTGCAGAAAGAAAGAATAGACACATTCTTAAAACTGTTCATGCTCTTTTAATTGCTTCATTAGTTCTTTCCACCTTTTGGTGTGATGTTGCACAGAACCCAATAGTCTTGACTACTGTATATCTTATCAATCGTCTTCCTTGTACTATTCTAGGCAAGACTATTCCTTACGGAGTTCTCTTTGGTCATACCCCTTCATACTCCCACTTGCGTGTTTTTGGTTGCTTGTGCTTGTTCATCTTCCACCCTTAGCACACTAAGTTACACCCCAGGCTGCAAAATGCATCTTTCTTGGCTACAGTAATGAACATAAAGGGTTTTTGTGTTTTGATCAATTCAAAAAGCGCATGCGAATTTCTCGTAATGTGATTTTCTTGGATCAGATTCCCTTCTTTTCGTTACGTTTGGACAATCATCCTAGCGTTGTGTCCTATATGCCACAATTTCCGGAGTCTGCTTCTCCATCACTTGTTCCAAAAGTCTATGTCCGGCGTAATACGGTTCCTCCTATGGTGCCTTTCTCTCCTGATCATCTCCCAGTGCCGCCTACTGAACCTTCAGGTAATACTGATTCTTCTGTTAGAATCTCTTCTCTACGACACTCGATTCGTTTTTCCATTGCCCCTAACTGTTATGGCTTTCCTGCTCTTTTTACTTCCTTGGATAGTGCTCCCATACCCACCTTATATTCACAGGCCTCAAAGATCGCTTACTGGCAGGATGCTATCAATGAGGAATTTGCTTGCTCTTGAAGCAAACAAAACATGGGACTTGGTACCGACCCTTGAAGGAGCGTCTGTGATTGGCAGTAAATGAATATATTCTGTCAAAGTTCACTATAATGGAAGTCTTGATTGCTACAAAGCCAGATTAGTTGCGCAGGGTTATAAGCAAGAATATGGAATTGACTATGAGGAGACATTTGCACTAGTGGCTAAAGTGACAACCGTTCGTACACTTCTTTGAGTTGCGGCAGCCCGCAAGTGGGTTCTATGGCAAATGGATGTCAAAAATGCTTTTCTTCATGGGGACTTGCGAGAAACTGTTTACTTTAAACCTCCTCCGGGCTATGCTTGTCCTCCAAAGCATGTTTGTAAGGTGCGGAAATCTCTTTATGAACTTAAACAGGCTCCCAGGGCTTGGTTTGATAAGTTCCGTTCAGCAATTCTTCAAGCCGAATTTCGTCAGTCATTCTGATAGTTCCCTCTTTTTAGATGGACACCGAAGGGCTACACATTCCTCTTAGTAAATGTGGATGATATGATTATCAGTGGCAATGATATTGCCGGCGTCACAGATCTCAAACACCATCTTACTCGCCATTTCAGAATGACGGATCTTGATTCTCTCACCCACTTTCTGAGGCTTGAGTTTTTATGTAACAAATCCGGCATTAGGGTCCATCAGCGTAAATATGCTACAGATTTGATCACTTCAGCAAGGCTTGATGATGCTCACACTTTTGATACACCTATGGAATTGAACGGTAAAATCAGTATGGATGATGGCCCTCCCCTAGATGATCCCTCTATTTTCCGATGAATAGTTGGTAGTTTACTCTACTTAACAATGACTTGGCTGGATATTTCTCATGCAGTTCATACGGTTAGCCAGTTTGTTAGCACTCCTCACAAACCTCACCTTGCTGCTACCTTGCGCATACCCCGCTATGTTAAAAACACTCTTAACCATGGTCTCTTCTACCATTCTGGTACTTCTCTGCACTAATCAGCCTATGCGGATGCCGACTGGGCTGGTTGTCCAGATTCTCGGCACTCTACCACTGACTGGTGTATGTTTCTTGGGGAATCTCTAATTTCATAGAAGTGTAAGAAGCAAACCACCGTTTCCAAGTCTTCTGTTGATGCAGAATATCAGATGATGTCATCCGCTAGTGCTGAAATCATCTGGCTACGCCATCTCTGTGAATTCGGTGTCATTGTTGCTAGCTCTACCCCTCTTCATGGGGACAACACCAGTGCTACCAGAATTGCCAACAATGCGATCTTTCATGAAAGAACAAAGCACATTGAGATTGATTGTCACTTCATCCGTCAGCATGTTGTTACTGAGAATATAACTCTGCCTCATGTCTCTATTCTTAACAAGTTGGCGGATATCTTCAAAAAAGCTCTTCCCAAAACCCGTCATCATGATCTCACTAGCAAATTGATGTTTTCTGCCTTACCACATCAATTTGAGGAGTGTAGAAAATAACAAGGCCCTGCCCACCAAGGCCCATGTAAAGCCTCCCACACGGGATTTAGTCAGATTATGTATAGCTGATTTCTCTCATCATGTATTCCTTGTATAGACTAGAATTGATTCTTTCTATTCTTTCTTTATTCTAATTTGTACTCTTAACATATTTAGAGCCTTGATTAAGGCATAATGATATTATAAATAGAACAATCAATCCTCTATGGAGGCAAACCTTTCTCTCCAATCTTCTTCTTCTTCTTCATGTTTACACTACTGGTCCATATATAGACCTTTCTGTGCCTTCCCCATGATTCCATGCATTAATATTTAATACACACACATACATGGAGAGAGAGAGAGAGAGAGAGAGAGAGAGAGAGAGAGAGAGAGAGAGAGAGATTATATTGGTGACACCTCCCATTAAGTTTCATGAATGACCAGTAAAAATGAGTTGACTAGTACCCTAGCCTTTTTAATCTTGGGCGGGTGTGAAAAAAATAGTTAGCTATGGTTCATGGGCTCTAAACTTGATTTCAATCCCCCCCCCGCGATGAATGGTCCAACTCCCCATGTTTTGGTGGGGATACTGTATAAAGCAGCTTCTCTTGAATCTGATGATAGACATCCCACCCTATCTTTTGTGATTTCCTTGTTGGATTGAGACTCCATTTCATTTCATGCTACTTAGGAAGTAATGAACTAAACTATATTTTTTTATTGATTTCATGCAGAGTTTAGATAGGATAAAGTGCAGACTGCTAGAAGGTACAAATGCCCAAGATGTTAGGGCACTTGTTTTGGATATGCAAGCAAGGTTGTTGCTGGATATGCTAGGGAAAGGAATTGAATCAGCCCTCGTAAATCCTGGGACGCTAATACCCGAACCTTGGCATGTCTCTGGTGAGACTTTATCGAGCATTGATCCTGAATCAATGACAATTGAACCAGCACTGGTTTCAAGCATACAGGTTTGATTTGCTATTTTCACTGACATCCTTAATTTCACAATTCTAATGGCATTGGTGTTCTTGAGTAATGCTGGCTTTTGTTCGTCGCGTCCTCCATTGTGCTTATGTGTAGAACATTTACATTTTGAGTAGAGAATTTGTACGTTGTTTTGCTTATTGGATGATTGCTCTGCAATTCATGTATTGCAACATGGGAAAGAATCTTAGTTTTTGTCCTATATTATAGGTAACATTGGAAAAAATTAGTTAGGACAAATTTCCCCTTGTTTTTTCATTGGCTTTGGGAAGGCATATATTACGGTACGTATGCAGTCAATTTTAAAGGACATTGAAGGGAAAGACATCTCTCTTGGTGTATAGGCATCATTCACTACATGTATGCAGTAGTAGCAGTGGGTGGAAGAACAGCATATGTGGTGATACCTTGGTTCCTTGTCTATGTTGGCCAGCGCTAAGGACCACATTGAGCACTTACCCTAGTTATAGACAACTTAGTGACAAATATTTTGAGTGGTCTCAGGGTATGTGCCATTTTCTGATGATGTGGTACTAATTAATCAGACAATGAAGTAAGTAAAAGATAGTCAAGTGAGTCAACTTTGTGAGAAGGCGTTTGACTCTAGTGATTGAGAACTGGCAGATGAAAGATAGAATATATGGAGTTCAAGTTTAGTGGATCTGAGTCTGGGGTTGAGGAGATGAGGTGGTCAAAATTGAAAACAACTTAATGTGACAGCATGAAAGGTTTCAATACCTATGATTTGTAGAACAAAATGGTGGGTTTGAGTTATATATAATGATTAAGATCCAAGGGTGGGAAAAGTGAGTTTGGGTGTTGTAAAGCCTTCTTTTTTGTCATTTTTGTTGTTGTCAACGATTAAAAAAAGGTGGGAAAAGTTTAGACAAGCTAATGAAGCGGGCTATCTCCTTTGCTACTTCGAGGGGGCTTCTTCTAGCTCAAACTTCTCTTTTTCACTTAGTTCTCCTTTAACTGTATTTCTGCTACTTCACTAAAATGGAAAGATGAGATTAAGAAGTAGAGTTCTAGTTGGAATTTGAAACAACCAATTTTCCGTATCCTTGTTCTTTATCTAGATTTCTATTTGATGCAAAGGGAGTGGTAAATGCTATCAATACTCCTGAAACTCATCCTCACTAAAGAGGCCATAACATATATATATATATATATATATATATATATAAACAGCTGTGGCCTGCACATTTTCCTTCCAACTGTTGGATTGTGCTTTAAGAGGCAACTTGGTGATGTTTTAACCAAGCTGGGCGACCTATTGGTGTACAGAATTGGTGGCTCACCTGATCATCCGAACCCCTGATCAACGGCCCACTAGTTTCACCCCTTCAAGTGTGCATAGTTGATCCAACTGTCCACTCCATTTGTATGGGTGCAAACCCAGGGGTCCAATGTAATTCAGGGGGCATCCCTATGTCTGATCCACTCGGATGGACCATCAGGTGCGCCCCCTATCAGGTGTTCACCAAATCACCCAAGGAAAAGGCGTGCACCTGATAACTGGTGATTTATAGGCAACCTTCCTGTGAGAACTCTCACCATCTTACGGTGAGGGCAATATAGTAGGGCCCACATTATGGTCTATCTGAACCATTCACACATGGGAATCCTCTTGACAGTCACCAGACCTTGGGGTTTTCAACCACCAAATGGACTGCATCACTGGATTGAGGGTCAATTTTTTTAATATAAAGCCGTTAAACTTGTGAGCCAGGGGTTAGAGGACTCCATTTTTTTATTTCCAGGTCCATCATGAGTGAATCTTTCCATCCCTCCCGTCCCATGATTTGTGAGGCCCCAGGTGGGCCCCCAACAGCCAATATGCACGGTAAGGCAGTGCACACCGGATGCACAGGAATATCACCTATATATATGCGTGTGCATGTGCGTGCGCACGTAATTTTAGCCTAGGAACTTAATAATTGTTTTGTAAATATTATTTTTTAATTAAGAAACAGTTTAATATTATAAAACCATAAGGAAGCTGGAGCAACCATCTTAGTTTGAACTTCGAAGCCCTAATTTCTTTTCTATTTCCTTCTTTGCTCCTTTCTTCTCTTCCTCAAATCTTCTCAGTTTTTTCAGACCCTCTTAAAATGCACATAGCTCAGTTATAAAAAAAAAAAAAAAAAAATCCGCGTAGTTATCTTAAGCTCGCAATGGTACATTAGCATTTTACCTTTTTATTTTGTTTTGAAGATCAAGATAAAAACATCTAGAGTTATTTTTGTGCTTGATTACTGATTAGCAGCTTTTGCTTCCTTCTATTAGTAGCTTAGGTTATATTTGGGTCTTCTTTTCACTATTATGCTTATAAAGCATTCTTATTGTTGGATGTTCAGTTGAAACTCAGAAACAACCCCTATTAGGTCTCATTTATCCATGTACGGTTTGGACATCAATTGGCATTCTGTCACTCATTTATCCTTAGTGGCTTCTTTTCATGCTGGGTTTTTCCCCGTTTCCCTTTGTCTGTTGCTGTTGAATTGCTATTTTGGTGTGGATTGAGACATCCTGCTGCTTTCCAAAGGTCAGCGCAGCCTTTTACTAGCTGTAGATCCACTGTATTAGAGTGGGGGCTGCATCATTCTCTTATGCATAGAATTACCACGTAATGCATAATTTGATATTTTAAGTCGTATCAATGTTCATGTTGTGTATGTATGCCACTTCATTTGATATTTTTTGTTGTGTATGCATACATACTTTCTTTATTCTATTTATATTACTATGCGGTTATGTTTGCTTCTTTTTCATGTGTTGTTTAAGTAGTCTTGCCACTAACTGCTGAAAAATTGGTCTTGGCTGTTGCAGGCATATGTCGATGCCATCCTTGATCTGGCCTCACACTTCATTACCCGCTTGCGACGTTATGCAAGCTTTTGTCGTACTTTGGCTAGTCATGCTGTTGGACCTTCAGCTGGTGCTGGCAGTGCCCGGAGTATGGTGACTAGTCCGACACATAGTTCTGCTTCTACTAGTCAGGGTTAGTGTATAATCTTCTTGCCAAGATATTCTTGTTTTTGTCATAAAATAAATAAATAGAATCAAGTGATATTGCTTGATCTTGGTTTTTCCATATATATTTTTCAGTTGGGAGTTTCAGTAAATTGAGCAGTGGCTCCTCCTGCTGTTAGTTTATTCTTTGCAAAAATGAGGAAATATAAATCTAAATAAAATGATGACGACTTGATTGAAGATTACATCATTGGTATTGTACAGTAGTGGTGGGACTGTTTTGAAAAATTGGATGATTTTGGTATTTGCAGCTAGTATTACTTAGTTACATGTAGTCCCTTTAATGTTGGCTAGTAGTTAGTGTTTGCATGTAGCGAGAAAGAAGTCTTATAGGAGACATATAGTCCATCCAAAAACTAACTAGATAACATAAGAGACTATAATGATTGAAGATATAGAAATCACACTGTCTGATGTGTGGTGGTCTGGTGGAAGTTGTGTTGGTGCTGATCCTCACTAATGATCATTGAGGTCTCTTTGGGATGCACGCCTTATAACACTTAGGTTTTAGGCCTCTTCACACCCTTGTTGTGAGCGTAAGGATGCAAGATAATCAAAGGAAGTAATGTCAACCAAGGAGAGATTACTTTTATTATATTTCAATTGTCCTTCTCTCAATTTTTTTTGGCCTTGTCTCCACCATCAACCCACCCCCACACAAAACCAAATAATAATAATTATGCCTATTTCAAATTCCATTTATAGATCAAAATGGGATGGCATGAAAGTGAGTTGCCTAAGCGTGGGATGTTAGGATTATATATCAAGGCCCAGTAGGAGAAAATTACCACAATGGAATCATGGGAAGACACAGGCACCCTTGATTTGAGTCGATGAGGGAGTCAGGCCAAGACGGACCGATTCACATTCTATGTCCATTAACATTGAAAAATATGAATATAATTTAAAACAAAAAAAATCTATGAATCTAAACTTTAAGATTTGTTGCGTTTCATTTATGATATTTAAAAAACTCTTCCTTCATTGCTCTTTTGTGGCTTTGGTATGAGACCACCAAGCGGATGCTCTTTCTCTCAATTCCCTGGCCACTAGTTTGACTTTGTGCTCCTCTGGGTTCTCCTTATTTATTTTTGAACAGTAACAGTAAATTTGATTAAAAAAAGGAACTACATCAAAAGCAACCAAAAATCTCACAAGATTGTTTACTAGTATAAGAGATGTGTACCAGACATTGACCAGACAAAAAGGAGTACTTAAGTTATATGGTAAGAGCACTAAAACTACAAAAGCGATCGATCCTCTACTTAGCTAGGGTGTCCGCCACTACTTAGCTAGAGTGTCCGCCATACCATTGGTGGACCTACTAATATTAATGCGGATGGCGGATTGAGGTGCGGGGTGCAGTGGATGGAGATGGAAGATGTAGGGATGTGTTCAGGCCTTACGCTTGAAATGGAGGGGCTTCACACCCAATGGCCTCACGCCATACCCTTTCCAGGGGAAAGAATAGAATAAACACTCAAATTTTTTTTTTTTTTTTTTTTCATTCATCGAGTCTGAATAAACCAAGAGGCTTTACAATGTTGATATAAGAGAAAACTTAACCCTAAAGCAAATCTGGACCATCCACTACGTCGATAGTTCAGATTAAAATATCAAACTAAACACAACTTAATTCGTAAATAAACTCTAAATAGACTAGGGATAGGTGGGTTGGGCCCAAAGGCGGGTCGACCCATGGGAGCCACGGGTCTGTCCTGCATCAACTCCCCCCGACTTGGAGAGAACACGACTTTGAGTTCAGTAGATATCCTCCGGGATAAAAAAAACCCAATGTACAAATCTTCGAGTTTCTTCTTGATCATCCTTTTCTTTGCATAGCTTCCAAGCCTGACATAGTCTTCTCCTCCTCCATTAAGTAAATTGGAGTTGTTTCGTCTTCTGATTTTTGAACTCAACTTTGATGTGTGATCTGACTGTTGGATGCATCAGTTGTAGATATTGTATCAGCAGATAACCACGTTCCAAAAATGATGTTCTATCCCCGAAGATGAAATTAATGAGGGGAGCTTCAATGACATTTTGTTCATCTTCCTTGGCTTCTTGTACTTTTTTATCCATGTTGTCAATAGAAAGAGGCTCGATTTCTCTGTCTTCCAATGCATCTGAAATATGATCATCACGAGTTGTGCATGTTACTTCGTCCAAGGCGATTATGGAATCTTTTGCTTCTTGCTGTGTCTTCTCAATGCCAACTTTTACATTTTTTGCCATGGGTTCCTTAACCTGTGTTTTTGTTAATTTTTGGGACTTTCCTTCTGGAGATTTTGATTTTCGAATGGGAGAGCATTTGAGCCTATACTCAACACGAATGGCTTTCCCTTCAAAAATGTCTTTGCACTCTTTCATGTTCTCTAATATGTCTCGTCGTAAACCTTGGAGAAAATGATCGAAATCATGGGTCTCGCCTTTTAGCTTACATAAACACTGTGACCTTGAGAATTCATCAATATATTCATCAACAGTCTAGTCTCCTCGTCTTAGATTAAGAAATTGTTCAAGGCAGACCTTATTCTCATAATACCAATCTCTATTTACTTGCATATATTTCTTGAATTGTATCGTCTAATTCACTGATTTGCAACTTCATATTGGCTTGCAATTCCATGTTAACGTGGATTGAAGACCTTTAAAATAAATCAACCCGATCTGATGTGAAGATCTGATTGCCTAGAGTATGCCGGTGAAGACGGATATTTGATCGGACCCGATTCAACTAGGCTCATGCGGGCCCAACATGGATCTATAGATATTATTTGATGAATGACCATCCTAGAGCAAAATAGTTACTTTTAAGTTTATTTAAATTTTAACTTATGATCAGGAGTTTTTCTTTTCAAGTAGATAAGGCTAGTGTAATAACCCGAGCCCACTATCCACATGATATTGTCTACTTTGATCGAAGTCTCATGACTTTAAAATGTATTTTTTGTGGCTAAGGCCAGGCCGTACATATATGCCCAGGGTCAGGACTTGGATGTTTTCAATGTGGGACTTAGTGTAGTCCAAAGCCCCTTGGAAGAGGAGACAAGCAAGTGTATATAGGTAGATCTCACACTCTCCCCCACCAGAATCAGAACTGTCCTCACTCTGATACCATTCTGTCATGGACCCGAGCCCACCATCCATATGATATTGTCCTCTTTGACCAAACTCTCACGGCTTTAAAACGCCTCATGTAGTCCAAAGACCCCTGGGAGACAAGCAAGCCCAGGCAGGTAGGATCTCATAGCTAGCTTCTTTTTTAAAACATGTAGTTTAGTTTTATTAAGATTTTAATTCTTTCTTCCTTTTTTCTATATATCTCGATGTATTGAAAGAGAAGAAGAAAGTTTTGGAATAAAAGTTGATTTAAATGTAATTTTCTGTGGATTCTTTTAGGACTCGGTGGTGGTGTGAAGCATTTGCTCCTTTTTGGGCTGCTTCTCTTGGAACTGAAGCTGAAAGATCAGCTTTGAATTTATCAGGCGTGGGATTGATCTGGGTGAGATAATATTATTATCTTGGGAACCTGTTGGATTATTTGGCTTTCTTCTTTGACCCATCACCAAAGTTAAGGCACAAGTAGCTCATCAAGCCTTGTTTGCATCATCTGGTATCAAACCCAAGTTTTGATCCCATCAAGCAGACAAAAGAAAGTTTGCGTTCGAAGATTGCAACAATCCATCCACAAAGCCATCATTTGAATCACCAAACGGAGAAATCCAATAGTTTGATTGTTTGGAAGTGGATTTTGTTAGAATATAAGCAAAATTTAAAGAGATCCGCGATTACCTCAATGGAGCAAAAGAACATGCAGGTAGAATGTTGCAAATTCGTAAGGCAGCGTCAAATCATCCTCCAACTGATGATGCTCATATAATGAATATTGAATCAGAAGATCCTATTGTAGAAAAAGATCAGATGGCTGAAGGTTCTGCAGTTGACCATCTAGATGATGGAGACGGAGGTGAACTAGATTTGTGTGTGGCTAAGTCCGATATAGAAGAGCCCAGATACTATTATGATGAGTTATAGTACAGTATCATTTGCCAAAAATCATGCATCCGGTGACATAAAATCAAATCACTTAGTGGGGCACTCAAATCAGTCAATCAATATCGCATTCATAAATCCATGAGTTAACCAAGCTCGATTTTATCATCAGCAATGGTGCATGGCAATCCCAGGAGAACCCAATGGTTGGATTGGAATATATATCCAATTTGCTGGTAAGCTGGTGTGAACAACTGGATCTAGCCATTCATCATCAATGACAAACAGTCTTAGCATAGGATGGAAGATCCTTTCATTGTACAGGGTTGATGCAAGCCTTGAAGGAAAAGCAATTGCAAGATCGTGTTTTTTATTGGCTAGTGTTTGATACAGGAGGACATTGAAGCAACTTGCTAGTTTAGGGGCAAGCTGCTTTTAAGCAGGCAGGAATGATGCAGGTCTGTAGGATCCTAGCCAATTCAACCAGGCTCATTCCCAATATGGATCTATTGATATTTTTTTGGATCTATGACCAACCTTAAATAGTTATTTTTAGTTGGATTTAAATTTGAACTTTTGATTAGGATTTTTCCTTTTAAGTAGATAACGTTAGTTTCTTTTCGTAGAAGTATGTAGTTAGTTTATTAAGATTCTGATTCTTTTTTCCTTATATATAGGGACATGCTCCTATGAGAGCTAAGGTGGGGGCCCTCACATCCATATCCAATGCCAACAACTTAAATGTGAGGGCCCCCACCCTAAGTCTCATAGTAAGGTGAGAGATGCTCTCATAAGAGCATCACCCATATACACACACACACACACACACACACATATATATATATATATGGGCAAGGCTCTCCTAAGCTCAAGCTTAGGATAAAATTTCCTAAGCTTTCGTAAGCTCACCCTTTTGGGGCCCACCCTTGATCTTTCCAAATGGACCAAACACGACCCCCTTAAATTGCACATGTTCGCCAACTTTCGGTCAAATCCGAATTTACTGGACCGTTGGATCAATTGTGTACTGATCTGAATGGACTATTGACCATTAAACTTTTGGGGCGTAGATGGAGATGATAGAAATCACACTTGGGGGCTGATTTTTTGCAGAGAGGAGGGTCCTTGAAACCCCCTCCATCAACATCCCCATGTGGGTCCCCAAGTGGGCCCCACCACACACTTGAGCTTACCTTAAGCTTAGGAGAGCTGCCCCCTAGTGGGGCCCACATGGGGATGGGGATTTTGGGTTTGTTGTGGGGGGGGGGGGGGGGGTGTGATTGGGGATTTCAAGGACTCCCTGGGACCATCCTCTCTACAAAAAATCATCCCCAACCATGATTCTATCTTCTTCATCTGAGCCCCAAAAGTTTAATGGTCAACAGTCCATTCGGATTGGTACACAATCGATCCAACGGTCCAATAAATTCAGATCTGACCGAAAGTTGGTGGGACATGTGCAATGCAGGGGGGTTGTGTGTTTTGTCCATTTGGATGGACCAAGGGTGGGCTCCACAAGCGTGAGCTTACTAAATATTATTCTTGCTTATATATATATCAGACTTGGGACCAATCTGAGCGAGATCCAAGCATTGGCAGTTTTCTTGTGAGTTCGCCAGCAGTTTAATCTCGTCCAATAAGGTAAACCCAATTTGATTTCTTTTTGTTAGTTCATCTCTGATGACTTGTTATCATGTAGCCCATCCCATCATCGTTGGGACAAGGCTTTAATATTTTGACGATGATGGTGATGGTGATCTCTATTTGATTGTTTGGCTTCTTATGTGACCCATCATCAAAAATTCAAAATTATGGACCGAGGAGCCCATTGGATTGTTTGGCTTTCTTGTGTGACCCATCATCAAAATTATGCCCCTAGTATTTCATCAGGTCTCAGTTTGCATCAACTGACCACCCCTTTTGATTAAGGCTAGATCATGGGTCAGCCAACCCATTGGGCCCAGTCCATAGGCCCAACATGATATCCATTTAATTAGGAATCTTATTTAGATAATTGATTTATGTTGAAGTATTTAAAAATAGGAGTTTTATTTGATTTGGATTGTTAGGCAAGTTAGTGGTTTAGTTTCCTTTATTATTTAGGAAAGTCTTGTGTCCAAGTTACCCTACTCCATATAAGGATGATTATGCCTCCGTTGTAAGGGAGTGCTTATTATCAATTAAATCTGAATTTTTCAGAGTTTTGAGATTCTCTTAGTTATGGTATCTCTCCTTGGTCCTTATCATGTGTGCCCTAGTGGCCGAATCCATCCTTGGATTCAATCAATCACATTGGAGATTGATCTAGTTCGATTGTGGATCCAGGGCTATGTCACCTTTTTAAATGCTTTGGTTTCCATATATATTCCCATGATTGCACAATTACATATCTTTTAGATCCACAATTATCTGTAATTATAAGTGAAGCAAATCATTTAGATCATCTAGAAGTAGTAGAAAGATAATATCCAATACAGTTCTCATCACTACCAATTTAGTGCCCCTTAACTAGTATTGTACTCTACATGTGCACATAACTTTCAACAGTTTTGACTCCTTCCCATCCTCCTACCTTGGTCTTCCCCTGTTCCTCGTTCCTCGGTAGGGTGCCAAAATCTGTCTGGTATCCAGTAGCTGAAAGAATTGAGAAAAAGTTGCCTTCTTGGAAAGCAAGGTACTTATCCTTGGGAGGCGGAATCACGTTGATCCAATCCGCACTTGCCTACCTACCAATCTACTATGTGTCCATCCTCAAATGCCCCACTGCTATCATCAACCGCATCGAGAAGCTTCAATGTGACTTCCTTTGGCAGGGCCGCGAGGAGTCAAAGAAAATCCGCCTGGTCAATTGGAAAACAATTTGCTGCCATAAAGACTCTGGCGGTCTAGGTATAAGACCTCTGAGAACCATGAATCAAGCTTTGCTGGGTACGTGGTTTTGGAGACTAGGGGAAGATTCAAATGGCCTGTGGAGAAGCATCTTGTGAGCCAAATACAATGTGAGGAGAAATGAAGGGGACATCTCTCCTCACCGAAGGTGCTCTATCTTCTCGAAAGGGATCTGCTCCACCAAAGATTATTTTGCTCAATCCATCCACTATCGTGTTGGCAATGGAGAGAAAATCTCCTAGCATGACATCTGGGTTGACGAGTCCTCTTTAGCGATTCAGTTCTTGACCTCTATAGATGCACCATAAACCATAACGCTAAGGTCAGAGACTCTATAAAAGCTCTAATGGTAACTTGTGGTGCCCAATCTTTAGAAGGAATCTCTCTGAGGCAGAAGAAGCTAACCTCTTCAATCTTTTTAAGGTAAATGGGATAGACATCTCTAGCGAAGGGCAAGACAGCAGGCTCTAGGCCCCTTCATGCGGCGGTACTTTTTCGTTATCTTCCTTCTCCTTTCCGATTGCCCTTGCTCCTTCTGGAAGCTGGTCATCTCTATGGAAGATCAAGGCCCCTCTCGGAGTTCTAGCTTTTGCCTGGCTCGCTCTTCGGAATAGAATTCTTACAATGGATAATCTCCGGTGTCGAAACATGCTCGTTGTCAATGCTTGCCCCCTATGCTTAGTTGATGAGGAATCGGTTGATCAGGTACGCCATTGCAAGTTGACCAAAGCACTCTGGTCAGCGATTTTTAAGGAGTTCAACTGCAGTTGGGTTCTACTGCAGTCCTTCCCCGAGTTGTTCCAACAGTGGGTTTACCCGATTACTACCTCCAAAGAGAAGGCCATGTGGCACCTATCCTTTTTGGCTTGCATTTGGATGACAGAAAAAGAGAAATGGAAGGTGTTTTGAAGGGATCACTTCCTCCTAAGAAGACCTAATCCTTAAACTTCTAGATTTTTTGGGGCGTAACTATCGATGCCATTATGTTCAATTGGGGGGAAGTCACATCTCTATGATTAGGGTCTCTTCTTCTCCCCTTTTGCTTGAGGCCTCAGCGCCTTCTTGTATAGCTCCTCCTCCTTTTGGGTGTTGGCTGTATTTTTGGGGTTCTTCCCCAGCCGCCTCTCAGTATAGCTCATTTGTTTTGTAAAGCTTTTGATCAATATAAGTTAACGTTTCAAAAAAAAAACTTTCAACAGTGTAAAATTTGGAAAATTCTAAGCACTCTTTACATGGGAATGTAACAAGTAATACATTTTTATTGCTAGGCATTAAGTCATTAACTATACTGCATGTAAGTAACATATTATTGTTATCATATAATTGAATGAAATAATTGGAGCTGTGGAGTGATTTGGCCTTTATTTTTCCCTAATGGTTTGCAGCTTTTACTATGCTTTTCTAGAATTATATTTCATTTTCAGGAATAAGTTAATGTTTTGGATCTAGGGTGGTGTTTCGTGTCACTAGTATTATTAATGTGTCCATCTCAACTTCTATGGGTTCTCTTTTGTAATCACCTGACAACTCATGCTGTATAATTTATCCTTCCCGCCCTTTTTTTTGGTTCTTCTGTGAACAGAGTGGTGTCCCTGATATGTGTTCTGACATATTTTTTGTTAAGTGCATCCACAGGGGCTCAAACTGGACCAGCAAGTTCTTCTGGAACTTCTCAAATGCAAGCATGGGTGCAAGGTGCAATTGCTAAGATTAGCAGTAACACTGATGGAACTTCCTCAACACCCAACCCTATAAGTGGACCATCTGCTTTTATGCCAATCAGTATCAACACGGGGACTTTTCCTGGAACTCCTGCTGTCAGGCTTATTGGAGACTGTCATTTCCTTCATAGATTATGCCAACTCTTGCTTTTTTGTTTTTTCTTTAGAAAAAGGCAATTACGCCTTAGTGCTGCTGCCCAAAGAAACCCTGATTCTAATTTGCAAAAAACTCAGCCTGGCATTGGTGGCAAGGTGGAGGAGACCAACACTGTAACAACAAGACCTACTGCATCAGGGATTGTCCGATCAGAGGAAGGCCAAGGCGGTCGCTCAGGGCAAGTTGTTCCTGGCGCAAAAGGACTTGAAGAAGGTCCTGCAGTCCGGCAAGTCAGACTAGGTTCTGGAAATGCCGGTCAAGGATACACATCGGAGGAGGTAACAAGTTCTTTCTGCAACTCTCTGGCTAATTGTTTGAGAACTCCATATGATGGTAGTGTTTGTGGAAGCGAGTGAGAAGACTTAACTTTGCACGTGAAAGAAATGTTGCATTTTTGTGATATGTGCTTTCTCTGAAGCTGCTCGTCTTTTTACTGCTTATTTTATTGTTTTCAAATAATGACCTTATTTGAAAATGTATCAAGCCCTTCCCTAGTATGGATGAAAATGGGTTGGCTTCAGAAGCACACGACCCACACCTGCACTCCCCATACCTGATACAGTTAGATGCTATCATACTCACACCTGTGCCCATTCCGATATTTGGACCCAAGCAAAACAGTCTGTGTCCTAAACTCGTTTCTCTGCCCTTTTCCACACTCGAATCTCTTTCTAGACCCTATAAATAATGAGAGATAGACAGACAGCATTTAGATTATAGAATCATGATCCTCGTCTTCCTCTCATCCCAATTATCCCTTCTCTTACCTTTCAAACCATAGAACTGATTTGGAAAGGGAGAGAGAAGCTTTCAAAAGAGATACTTTTTAACAGATCTTATAACCCATTCAAACCCGAATCCCCTTTTCTTTACCTTTTCAAATTGCTTCACTCATTTAAAAGGCTAGAAAAAAGAAAAAGAGAGAGAGAGAGAGAGAGAGAGAGAGAGAGAGAGAGAGAGAGAGAGAGAGAGAGAGAGAGAGAGAGATGTGACTTTTTTTTTCCTTCGCTATACACAAACTGGACAAAAATTTATTCGGGTATGTGCCAAGGGATCGAAACCCAGACTCAAATTTAAAACGGGTCACCATATCTTATTTTTTTCACATTTGGGTCCTTCAATATTTGGGTGTTCAGGGACCCGTTTTCATTCCAATTCCCTGGAGTTTTGGTTTTAGATGCTAGATAATTTTATCATTTTCTCACTTTACCTGTCACTTGCTGGCTTGCAACGCATGGAAATCTATGTCAAATCATCTAGTATTGATTGTTTTAGGCATTGGATTATCCTCAATTGTGAATATGCTATCAGTGCTTGTCATTAATGCATTGCAAAGGTGGATGCTTTTTACCAATGGAATTTGGAGCTCATAGTCCTACAAAATGTGGTAGACTAGAGTACTTTTGGTGATGGGCACAATCCCGGTGATGTTACATCTACTATAAAACATGATAATTTGATGGTCATCATTTTGGTCTTGGTTTTTTTTTTTTTTTTTTGCTAGATTCATTTGTTGACTTTCTTCTACTCAATTATACTTGTTGATTTTCAACGCTGATGTGCCCCTTAGTGCAGGGTTGTCTTCAAGTAGTAATACTCGGTGAGTCCGAAGTCGATCCACAGGGATGGAAGTAGTACCACATTTGACCTAACCTACTTAATCTCTAAATTTAGCCTAATCAAAATCTATACACTTTGAATGTTTTGTGAATAAAAATTAATTACAATAATTTCACCCCAATAAAAATTCCTACTCTAAAAATACTAATTCTAAAAATTCCTAATTAAACTAAAGTTAAAGAGTGCTGCAATCACAACTATAAAGATCAAAACAACTAATTGCCGTAAATAGAAATCAGTAAAATAAAGTATCTAAGGATTAGGATCCACTCGATCTAATGATCCGAAATACATATAGCTTAGATCCTCTCCGCTAGAATCCAATCTATGAGGAGAGCAATGTTAAATTCCCACATTAACTGCTTAGGCTGAATTCTCTTTATTACCCGAAGATTCCAAGCAATTCCCTATGTATGCGAAAATAAGAAATCAAGGAACATGCGTAATAAAGAAAAATCAGCAATTAATTGAAAAATAGAACCTTTTATTAATCATGTCTATTTGCAGAACGAATAAAAGAACAGAGTATGACCTCCTCCTTAGATTACAAATCCGCCCTCCATTGCATACAACTTCATCTTCTTCTTCTTAAAAATAGTTACAGTTATTGTCAAATAAAGAAAAAGAGGAGATGGAAGGGGGTTATGGGCGTGTTTGTGAGACAGAGGAAGAGAGGAGAGTGTCGTGTGATGTGCCTAGGGATATGGGATGTCCACTCCCTCTTATTTTTATAATTTTTACAACTTTTGTGGCTTGGGGAGAAAGAATAGGAAGGAAAAAGGAAAGAGAGGGAGAGAAAATAGAAAAAAAAAAAAAGGAGGAAAGGGAGAAAAATTAGGAAAGTAGAAGAGTCCTTTCCATAGTAGGTTCCTTGTTGCTCAATCTCCTTGGTGGGCCCATCTTCCCATCTCTGTAGGTCCTGTCTTGATCAAGCCGTTCTTCTTCCATCTCTGTAGATCTTGTCTTGATCAAGCCTGCCTTTAGAATTCTTGCACACCTGGAAGCTTTCTCACATGTTTGGTAACTTCCTCCCTTGTTTTTCTTCTTTTCTTTCTAAAAATAGTCTTTAATTGCGTGAGAAGTTGCCTTCATGGAGTCTCTTTGGAAATAGAAGTCTTTGTCACAAAAGGAAACTTGAATTCAAATTGTTGCGACTCTCCATGTGCCGCACACCCATTGGGTGTGCCACCTTGGAATGCAAGCCCATGGCGGGTCCATTCTAATTTTTTTTCTTCTATTTTATCCTTTTGGCTTTTGCACACTTCATGGGTCTCGCCTTGTTTGACTTCAAAGTCTTCAATTTGTTGCTTGGCTTGGACTCTCCATTTAAATTTCGAATCTCCTAAAAAATAGGAGAATTTTTGTGAAGGATAGTGGGTCCCACCCCTTGGGCATGCCCCTTGGAATTCACACCCAAGGTGGATCCCACTAGGGTGGTCTCTTTCTTCTTTATTTACTTATTTTCCATCATTCCTCTTGAATTTCTTCCTCATGTGGGCCCCATTTATTGAATTTATTACATAAGAAAACAATTAAATTAAAAAGTATGATTTTTACATAAAAAACTATCATGCCATGCATGAGTCCCATTTTTCCACATAGAAATACATGCAAATACACCACCTTACTCAGTTTTTCAGGTACAATCCAATGGTGCAAAGAAATTACATGACTTTACGTGTAAAAATAAAGTTATTCAAGAGGATAATCCGAAAAGAATACCCTTGTTATAAAAAAAAAAAAATCTGAAAAGAATAATTTCATGAAATACATGCAATTTTCCAAATTTAAACGAATTTTCTCATGAAAACCACTTTGAAAACCATGATGCATGATTTTATAAAATTCAAATGATTTAATCCTAAATAAGTTCAAAATCTACATGAAATGTTGATAATGATGTGGAATTTTATGCACTTATCACACGTACAGGTTCTTTCGATGTTTCTTAATAAAAATTGAAGAAAGAGCCAATCACTGCTTGATATCTCTGATCAGTAACATTGCTTTCTTGCAGGTGAGGGTTCTTTTCCTCATTCTGGTGGATCTTTGTAGGCGAACTTCATCTCTAGCACACCCATTACCTGTTTCTCAGGTGGGTGCCAGCAACATTATCATTCGCTTACATTACATTGATGGGAACTACACGGTATTACCGGAGGTTGTTGAAGCAGCCCTTGGTCCACACATGCAGGTACATGTATTTTAATTCCTTAACTTTTATTTGTTTCATGACTCCTTTTTATCAGTGACATGGCCATTTTTCAAATCTAAATCTGGATCTTACCCAGCTTAGCATTAAACATTCATAACTTAGTGGGAGTACATCCATAGATTGGACATCATCCAATAGAAAGAGATGATCCTGATGTCCCTTTTTCTTCTTTGTTTTTCACAAGGCTCCCACTAAATCACTTGCCTCAGGGGAAGTCCCTTCCAACTTCCAAGGATATTTGCCGAAGGCCTATGGTTTTTCTAGCTTCTCATAGCTTGTATTAGAACGGTAACACTCAACAATGGGCCTTCCTTCCATTGCTCAGTAACAAATGTGAATTCTTATAGAAGCTCATAAGGTTCCTCTTTGTTCAAATCCTTGTTATCAATGATGCTTAAGGACAGCATCTAATTTTTTTCATCCCCCATCATTTTCTGCACCCCTTATTATGATGTGGTTCAGATGTCATGTGAAACCATCGAAATTAAATTTTAGGGGTCGTTTGTTTGTAGTCATTTACTATGTAAATGATTCACATGCATAACTGTTATGCATCATTGTGATTGTTTGTGCTCAGTGTGAAAAGTGGTGTAAATGAGACCAGTTTTAGCCTCTCATTTACACACCTCAAGAGGTGGCAAAGGATTACACACCTCCCTCTTGTTAGAAACAGCAGTACAGTCCCCCTTCACGTCCCTCTTGCAAAGTCATGGGTTCAAAACCAGTCAACTACCTTTCATTTTTTTAAGTCCTGTAGGCCCCAAATTCATGATCCAAGCTGTTCATCTTTTCTTTTTTTCTGTAAGATGATAAATCTTAAGACGTTTAGTTTTATATTTTAAATCTGCATAGATTTTGAGAATTTTGAAAAAAAAAATGTCCAAAAAATCCCAACCTATAGATCTGATTTTCTGCATTTTTGTTGGCTTGCAATTCATGATCTAAACCATTTAATATTTTGTATTAATGATAAGCACCAAGAGGTTTAGTTTATATCTTAAATCTTCATGGATTTGAGAAATTTGTGAAAATGTCCAGTTTGAAGCACATCAAAAACCATTGGATGTACATCATGTACTCATTTACTAAAGGAAAAGTGAAGCACAACTCCTAATTCTTCATAGTGTATTTCCGCCTTAAGGGGTCTGGGGCTATTTTTGGTGCTTTTATCATTTTGTTGTCCCTTGCTTCCTTTTGTTTTGGATCAGTACTTTTCCTTGCTGAGTTTTTGGAGCTTTTTTTTTTTTTTTTTTTGTTTATTTGGGGTGTGGAAATAAAGTTGAAGTAACTGATAAAGTGAAATCTTTGAACTAACCTATGTTAAAAAAATGGCTAGATATTAGTTGACATCAAACATGGACATGACAAAATAATGGAACTAGTTTCATATTTTACATCATGGTTTTCCAAACAGCCTTGTAGATGAAATAACTTCATAAATTGCATCAAGATTGTTCCTGAGTAGCTATGTGGGTTAATCTGGCACTAATGTGTGGCCTATATTCAGCTCTTTTTCTATCTTTTATCAGGAATGCATTTCCCGTTCTCTCTCTTCCTCCACCACCATCACCATTGTCTCCTCCCCACCAATTCCACATCCTACTACACCTCACTCATGTCACCGTCACAGCCTCACCTCATCTCTCCCCATCACCCGAACCGAATCACCATCCCAAACTTAAACCTCAACCTCCCTCCACCCCACTAAGGTCTGCCTTGATTCTTCTCCCCAAACTGAAATAGGGTTTTCAAACCAATCCAAATCAAACCAGCCCCAATTTTAAAACACTGGTAATAGGTGCTTACCTTTAAACATGATATTGGAGATGTTTTTAACTTTTGAAACATGAGATAAGTACCAGTTTTTACTAGCTTTTCTGATGCCATTTTGGCGTTTGCTGATTTGGATTTTTGTTGGAATTCTTTGATTATGATGCCATTTTGGCATTTGCTGATTCGGATTTTTGTCGGACTGCTTTGATTAATGAAAATAATCAGAACATGCCCCGGCCTAGAGGTGCAGATGCTGCTGGTCTGTTACTTCGCGAGTTAGAACTCCACCCTCCTTCTGAAGAATGGCATAGACGTAATATGTATGGGGGCCCATGGTCTGATCCGGAAGATACTGGTCTCACAGATGAGGCCCCGAACCCAAAGCCTAGCAGTTCATTTGACATCCAATTCAATGCATCTGGAGATCATGAGGACTACAGTGGAGCTCAAGCCCTCTGGCCAAGAAAGCGCAGGTTATCTGAGAGAGATGCTGCATTTGGCCTGAAAACTTCAGTAGGCCTTGGTGCATACCTGGGTATTATGGGATCTCGAAGGGATGTTGTCACAGCTGTGTGGAAAACAGGGTTGGATGGTGTTTGGTTCAAGGTAAAATCTTAAGACTGTTTCTCCTTGTTCCTTTCAGCTTGGCATATTTCATGACTTACCTTGCATGTACGGCCTCATTTTCAGTTTCCTTATCCAACATTTTAGTTGGTGGCTGTGTCTATTATGTATGTGTATACATACTTATGTATGTATACACATGTATGTTTAGTGGCTGAATTTGACTCACCCTTGGATTGATCATAGGAAAAAAAAAAACCATAAAACACTCTTTTCAGTTAATGACTAGAAATTGTTTGACTAAAAAAACCATAATACACATGTATGTCGTCATTCCTGATTTTTCTTTTCTTGTTAACTCTACTCATCCCTCCACTCTATTCGCCCAATGATGATCCTGCTTGTTATATCTTACTGAATACCCCTTTCTAGTTTTATCTTGTGCAGCATTATATGATCCTTTATTGGTTTGGCAGACTTTTAGCAGTAGCTAATAAGGTGGTAACACATGAAAAGTTGGCATTCAATGTCAAATAATGTTTTGATGGATATTCATTTGATGACAGTATCCATCAGATCAATGTTATGAATGATAAAGAGACGGGCCAGGCATGTTCAAACTTAGGCTAGTCCAAATTTAGGATCATATGACCTATATTGTATTGTGGATTGTTCAATAGTTTCTTTTTCCTCCATTTTCGATGCAGTGCATAAGATGTTTACGTCAGACCAGCGCGTTTGCACTGCCGGGAGCACCTGATGCAGCTTCTACCTTGAATGAGCGGGAGGCTTGGTGGATAAGCAGATGGGCTCATGGGTGCCCAATGTGCGGTGGAACTTGGGTCCGAGTAGTTTAGATGATGCTTTATCCCAGGGTTTAGTGCATGCGACAGAAGGTCCAGTTGCTTTTGCTTCATCAAAGTTTTCATTTTTCATTTTTCATTTTCCATTTTTCCTGAATGGTTCATATTACTTGGTTGAAATCTGTAAAATCGGGAAACTTACATGTCTTAGGTGGTTTATATTTGGAATAGGCAGTGGGAAAAAAGGAAAATTTTGTATAGTCATTCCTTTTTTCCTGAAAGATGCTTGTGGTATTGTATTGTATGATTCTGTCTTATGCATCCTTTTTTTCTTGCTACATTGGATACTCGAACTCAACCACACTCACTTATTCTCGTGTCGCTAACCTGAGCAACAGTTGGGCAACCTGTCTTATGCACACTAGTTAAGTGATTGATTAGAGTGCTGTTCCATTCTATGGGGATGGAGCCCGCCTCCACTCTATCCCTCAGCAGCAGCTGACATGGACAACCACAATGAATCGTGATCCTCTGAGGGTTTTGACCCACGGTAACATGAGTGGACCAATCATGGTCCGCCGTGGCACCGTGGGGCAGACCCTACCTTGATGAGGCAGCAATTTCATGTATATGGCTGGCTGCCCCACTATGATGTGGCAGGCCGTGATAGATCCACTCAAGGTTACCGTTGGGTAAATCCTCACATCCTCACAGGATCCAGACTCACAACATCATCAGAATGTTCTCTGTCTGAATCCGATACAAACCTTCCTTGCCATGTGAATGGTAGGGACTGGTGAGGACTCCTGAAATTTTGTTAAGAATTTGTCGGAAAATGTCAAGTCAGTCTTACCACCTATCACCATCGTCATTAAAGCCATATCCCATCCATCTACATGTGATTGCTGCTTGGTTGCTCGACCCACACAGAACAGGATTCCGAGGATGGGAAGATGTCCTAAAGAAAGATTGCAGGCATGCAAAGATGACCTTGCCAATTGCCCTGGGCCACTTCAATCAATCTTAATAGGCTGATGACATCCCAATCAAGTAAATGGACGGCATGATTGTTGGATAGGTCTGGCCAAGAATCTCTGGCTTAGCTATGGGAAGATTTTGATCATTATTGGAAATTGCCAAGAATCTCTGGCTTAGCTATGGGAAGATTTTGATCATTATTGGAAATTGCTAGCCACACAATCAGTGGTTCATATCTCTCTCTCTCCCTCCCTCTCCCTCTCCCTCTCTCTCTCACACACACACACATTTGCCCTTGAGCTTGGGTAGCCCATGTACCGGACTTGACAGATATAGGCCTTTGACAGGTTATTTGGTCAACAGAGAAGCGAAGCACTCAATTCAACAAAGCAGCAAACGCTTCCAAAGACTTTGGTATCAATAGAATGAAGGCGGCGTTAACCGGCATTCAAAGTTAGAGGTGGGAAATGAAATTGGTTTTAGAGGAAGAATGACTTATCTCTTCTTACAAGTTGACACTTTCCATGGATTCCATTTTCACAGAAATGAAATTCGGACCTTTGTTATGGAACAATTTTCAAGTTAGGTAGAAATACTTTTCACTGCAGAAAGTGATTTGCCCACAACACAGAAATTAGAAACCATATGAATGACGAAAAATGAAATCACCATGAAAATAAAACTCTGCTGTCAGATCTGAAACTAATATACCTTTAAAGAAAAAAGATCAACTAAAACTAATAAGATCCCGAATCAATTCATACATGCACAGAACATTTGAATAATCAAATTTTCAAGATGGACAACCATTTAACCGATAGGCAAACAATATGGTTAACCCCTATTACTGCATAATGCAGTTCGGGTTCCGCTTTTGTTGCTCTGTAAATCTCTTCATATTTTACTGCAACACGTGTTCCATACCGCGACGTAAAGCTACATTATTCACAACCTAA
Source organism: Umbellularia californica (assembly GCA_028538565.1). NCBI lineage: Eukaryota > Viridiplantae > Streptophyta > Magnoliopsida > Laurales > Lauraceae > Umbellularia > Umbellularia californica. The sequence goes on from JAPQWN010000002.1 coordinate 4,947,826, forward strand.
GTCTGATAAAATGTCCTTGTAAAACTCTCCTCTTCACAGTACAAACCAATCACCTCCACATTTGCTTTTCTGAAACACACTTGCATAGCCCTTGACCGTTGTAACACATCCAAGACCAAACGAACCAAAAATCCAAATGACGCGTGTGGATATTGGGGCGTGTTAAATTGCATTGAGGTTCTTTGATGGAGCCAACAGGGTTATCACGAGTGTGAAACTGAGATCTCAACCTTAATTCAATTATAAACACAAACCCCTCCTCCAAAGGCAAAACATTTTCCATGTAGAAGTCCAAGCCTTCAAAATTTTGTTGGGCCACTGTATAGGTTAAGCAACTAAATGCTTTCTTGGGGAGGATCATCTAGGGTTCATCTCAGTGAAACTAACTGGTGAAGAAAAAGGTAGGCTACTTGAGTTGGCAGAAGAATTCTCATTTGATGAACCAGGTGGGGTCTGTGAACTTCTGGCCTTTGTGCCTTTTGCGCCTAAAATTTCCTCCATGTCTTGGATGATGCCAGGGGGCGTCAATAGCTTCTCGTGAAGCCGTGCGTTTTTTGAGAGCATAGCTACAACCTGGGTCATCGAAGGCCGTCGCTGGGCTGCAGCTTGCGTGCAGAAAAGGGCAATTTTCATGAACCTCAAGGCTTCTTCTTCTGGGAATGATCCAGCCAGTGGATCCACCAAATCTGATAGTCTCCCCTCTTCATGGAGCTGCCAAGCCTGCAAATACAACATCGAAAGTATAAGACGTGTGCGTTCTTTTCTCTCTTTTTTTCCCCATTGGTAACATCACTTCAACCTGCAACCTCATGTTTGCAACAATGAACACCTCTTCCAACTGTGTTCGGGCTCTTGTAGACAGTTTATGCAGATATCACTAATGGACTAAGAAATACAAATAGAGGAAAAGAAAAGATATAGAATGGCATTTTGAGATTTTCACTTTTGAATCTGCGAATGTTAACAAACCCACCAAAGATATTTGAGTGAAGCTGCTAGACCATTATATGATACGCATTTAATATCTAGACTGTTCATCAGGCCGGCCTCACTATAAACATGGCCCAACCAAAAAGGGACAGTATGGCAGCCTATTGAAAGGAGAAACGCTGAAAAATGGAATATTCATTGACGAGAAATGTTCTCCTATGACCTACTACTTATGCAGTCCAGTCCTGTGGGGGCCCACTTGGGCCCACCATTAATAAGTGCAGGGCCTTTCACACTCTCATCCTCCCATGATCTTGTACTAAACCCAATTTCATTATCATCAAACATTTATCAACTGTTGGATTCAATCTCTATGGTTAAAAGACCACCTAAACATTAAGGCTCTTAAATCAAGGGCTAGGATTCTCTTACTGGGCTGATTTTTTTTGTTCGCACTTACCGTAAGGAGACCTTTCCATGTACCCCCACCCAGCTAATATGAAGCATCTTAACTTGGCCCCATGAATTGGACTCCATATTCGTTAAATGCAGTCTGCTTGTAGGAGTACATTGCCTGCCATTGACACTTAATGAGCATATGTGGTCTACCAGAGGAATTTGCCGGCCCGGTTTTTAGCTGACATATTCGTGGTGGGCCTATTTTGATGAATAATGCCTTCCAAATTTTCAAATTTCATAGCAGATAAGTAGGTTTGCTAGTCCATATGTGAAACAATGAGGACGCAAGCATGGAAAGTCTTGCATTCTAGCCTTTTTTCAAAAAAAAAAAAAAAGTCTTGTATTTTAGTGTTGGCTGTTTATCTTCTACTCTTCTCCAAGAATTTGAAAAAGCAATATGAGTTCCGATCATATAGTCACAGCCACAAGACCATTGCTTGTTTAAATTTATGGCTAAATTATGTTGGACCATATAACTTATCAGTCTCCCCTTTTACCAGTTCTTGTACTTGTGACACTTCAAGTTTTCAACATGAATTGTTATTGGTCTTGATTTTATTTCTATCAGATCCGCCACAAAGTATATTCTTTTGTACTCATTCTTAAAAGGCTAGTATAAGAAACTATTTGAGAACATCACAGCATAAATTGGAGTTAGAGTTTGGCATTGAGACCTCCTGGTGGCTAGCATAAATTTCTACTGCTCATGCAATACAGCAGCACATCAAGACCTCCTGGTGGCTAGCCTAACCCCCAAGTGGGGCACCATACTAAAGAATGCCTTGTGGTCCAGAGAAGGCTCCCTTATGTGTTGAGGTGGGGCCTCAGGGTTCCTCTTCTAGCTGCCTCTTTCTATGAAGTTGACAGTAACAATCAGCCAATATATCCTTGTCTTTTTATCTTCTCAGGTTCTCCCTTCTCCTACTCCGCTTCTTCTCCTAGTAAGTTGACTATAATAAAGGATAGAAGTCATGAAATATTGAGCCCTTTCACTATTCGTGAAATTTTACCTTTATGAAGTTCTAAGACATGAGTATGGTAGCTTGTTTGATAACATTGTTTTAGTTTATAAATGATGAGTATGGTACTATGGTTCTTTTCACTGTTTAAATTATCGGCAGATATGATACATGTCAGCAGGTAATTCTCAGTATCAGTTCTACTTGGCACAATACTCTCCTAGGTTACCGATATCAGGCCCTATGGCATGTATTGGATGTACCAATTTGACTGATATGGTTGGATGGATGTATGCCGGTAGTAATGTTAGTCACACAAGGAAACCCTTCTCTGGCTATGATACCCGGATACTTTTACCTGCCCACAGTATCCATGTTGGACCGATATGACACTCGTATAGGTACTAGATATTGCACCAGTATTTCTAGGGTATAGGTATAGCATATCCTACTTACCAAGGTCTCTATTTCCTATTTTTCTTTTAGTTGTCCTGCTTTTCAACATAAAAAATGTTAGAAAGGAAACAATTTCACTATTCAAGAATATTCATCATCATCATCAAAACCTTGTCCCAACTATGTTGGGGTCGGCTACATGAATTTTTTTCTCTATTCTGGTCTATCTTGAGCCAAATCCTCAAATAAGTTACACTTCTTCATATCCTCTTTACTACCTCTATCCATGTCCTCTTTAGTCTACCCCTCCCCCTTGGCAGGCCATCAACCTTCATGGCCAAACTTTTCCTTACCGGCGCCGTTACCGGCCTATGTTGGACATGCCCAAACTATCTTAAATGAGTTTATCTAATTTTATACCCTATTGTTACTACTCCTAAATGCTCTCGAAAGAGCTCAACTCTAATGCTATCCTTCCTAGTTTTCATTTCCAATTATATCCTTCCCAGTTTTACCACACATCCACCTCAACATTCTCACCTCTGCTACATCCATTTTGTGCATATGCTGCTTTTTGATTGGACAACATTCTGCTCCATACGTCATAGCTGGTCTAATCGTTGTCCTGTAAAAATTTTAAAGGAATCTTCTAAAGAAAAAATTAGGACAGTCGTATCCGTATCCATGTCTTAAATTTCTAAAAGTGCAAAGTCGCATACCCGATCCCTGTATCTAAGTGACTGAGTCCATGTTTGTGTCATATCTAGGCATCATAGCTCTCTGGGCCTCGGGCCCCTCTTGACCTTCTAGGGCCTAGATTTTACATTTTAACCACCATTTTTATTGTGTTTCGACAAGATTAAAAATGCATATTTTGCTTGAGTGTTTTCAAAAAGCTATGCACATTCTCTCAACTTTAGATTTTTCTCTAAGAAATTGATTAGAGATGGGTTTTCCTTTTTACTTCTTATTTATTTATTTATGAAATATGGGAAATATTTTGGGATTTTAACCGTAAATAGGGAGATACATTTTTTTTAATTTTCTACCTTTTACCCAAAATTATGGAACTTCTTTATTTTTCTTTTTCTTTCTTTCCTCTTTTTGAATGCCTTTGATACATACATTCACGTGTAAAAGCAGCCAGCTTGCTTTAATCTAGTCATTTTGAGCCAAGATTTTTAAGATATTGCATTTTACTAAGAAAAATTGGGCATTTTTAAAACCTTTTGATTATTTTTTAAATTCCCACACACTCATATGGATACTTATACTACGCATCTTGTTAAGTCGCACATCACTACCTTCTCAACTTATTAGATAAGTTCTTTTAGCAAATGTTTTCCTCGAGTCATTAAATTTAAACAGAATTGAACGGTTTATAATAAAATAGAAATTCATGATGCATACGAAAATCTCTTTTTCAAATGCTTAAATATATTTGCCTTATTTTCATATAATTATTCCAATATTCTTACAACTTTTAGTAAATATGTTTAGACTCAAGTCATTAAAGTTTTCAGAGTCAACCGCAGTGCCCAGTGCGACTGTGAACGGGCCAAATAGGTGAACGACTTCTATTTAGCATATAATGGAGTGGCATAATGATAGAAGCTCAAAAAAGAAAAAAGAAAAAAAAAAAAAGATAAATGACATATAATTAGTTCCTTATATAGTAGGAGGTGTGCATGGCATGTCTGGATGCATTCCTAGGTGTGTGCCTTGTGTCTTGGGCTCCAACAAGGATTGGTGCCTACCTTGCTCCTTTTGGTTTTCACCTTGACTACATTGATTCAATAAACTGATAATTAAAAATCCAACCTCAGAAGGATGAGATAACCACGGACTACGATGTAAAAAGCCGTAGGCATTGGCATGCACTGAGGCACACATATCAGCAAATTTGCACACGGGTTTCTGTGTGACATACGTCAACAAATGTGTTTAAGCAAGCACACCCTCATGCACACTAGTGTGGGCGCACAAGCACACAACGCACATCAAAACACTTTATAGGCTTTGAAGCAGTTTAGAGAAAAGGTTAACTGACCACGTCCAAGAGAAATTTCTGCTCCCCTGCCCACGTTGATTTTGAACTACTCCTGCCGCTAATTATCTCAAGTGTCAAAACTCCAAAGCTGTATATGTCTGCCTTCTTGGTTAATTGACCACGCATTGCATACTCTGGTGCTAGATAACCACTAGATGAAAAAAAAAAAAAAAAAAGTTGGTATTGGATTATCAGAATCAATAATATTGAAGCATCTAGATTACAATCTATACTGCCATGAAGCATTTGAAATTTAGAATCAATTAAAAAAAGATGAATGTGTTAGAGAAAGAAACAGTCCAACTGATTTAGAGAAACTATCATCCTGATACATAAGGATGTGCACTTCCCTAATGGCCCTTTCAGACAAAGTGTTGCCCACATCGAACCAAGGTAAAAAAATAGAAAAGGAGATAAAAACCACTAGTCTGGATTCAGCGCCAGTTCAAACTAGTTCGACCTTGAGGGAAGGGGGGCGGGGGGGCGGGGCGCAGGGGCAGGGGCAGGGGCAGGGGCAGGGGCAGGGGCGGCATCAAAAAATGATCCAGCAGCTGCTCAAACCTGTCCTGACCCTGGTTTTTTGACCAGTCTAGATGGTCTGATTGGGACAAGACTAGAGAGGGCACTGGATTCCAATGTAACTCAGATTATAGTCGATCTCTAAAAGCCTTCCAGATTAAAAGGTCCCAGCTACCCAAGCTTGGTCCACAAATAGACATTAACAGAAGACTACAGCGTTTTACCCAAAAAAAAAAGGACCACAGCAATGATAAAATGCCAATTATTAGACCACCAAGATCTTACATCTTGAAGATCTCAGGGTATCTCAACCCACATGTTGTCCATCAGATTAATGACCAAGCACTAAAAGATGGATCTAACTAGTACAGAATTGTCAATCAGAACATCATTCACATAGGGCCCATTTGCCTACTTTGTCTTGAATACAAGTAGAAATTCATGGTAGAGTGGGTTCTACCAAGGGAATATTAAAGAGGTAATAGTAGGGGATATAAGGTGGAGAAGCACATGTAGTTGGACCTCTAGATCTAAAGTCATTTTAATTAGAATGAGGAAAGGTAGGGAAAGGAGAGTGAAATCGATGAAGAAAGAGAAAATGAAGAAGTAATAGAGGGATTTGGAGAAACTGGAGTGATGGTTGTCCAAAATAGGGTTGGGTGACCACACTTATCGATTTATATTAAAAATATTTTTCAAGAATTAAAAATACCTCCCTAAAGGTTTCCTTAATTACAAGATCACTCACTACTACTGTTTTGTAAATATAAAAAAAATGTCTCACAATACTCCCTCCTCAAGCTGTTGCATGTATGTCTACTATGCCCAGCTTGGAAATGCATCGGACAATTCTCTCTTAGAGCTTTAGTAAGAAGTCTACTAACTGCTCTTCCATGTGTCCACTCCAGCCTAATTTCTTTGTTGTTGACCTTCACTCCAGTGAAGTGACAATCCACTTTCATATGCTTTGTTCTCTCATGGTACACTGACTTAGTTGCACTGTATTGTGCAGAACTACTATCACAATATAACACCATTCAGTCCTAGCTTGTAAAACTCAATTCTTGAGAGTTAAATCTTTAATTACAATAACTCATGTCCCATGTGACATTGCTTGATATCTAGATTCCGAACATGATCTTGCTACAATCGGTTGTTTCTTGTTCTTCCATTATACTAGATTACTATCCATCATCGAATAGTAGCCTATCGTTGACCTCCTGTTTGATTTTGAACCTACCCAATCTGCATCAGTATACGCCTCCAAAGCTACATGTCCATGACTTGTATATAAAACTCATTATCCCAGTGACTTCTTAAGATATTTCAAGATTTGATGTACTCAAATGACCTCTATGTGGTGCATGCATGAATTGGCTAACAGCACCAAGGGGTCATTTGTTTGCGCTCATTTACATATGTACATGATTCTGATGCGTAATGGTTACGCTACACGCATCGTCGCGTTTATTTGCATTGATCTATGCATGTGGTGCGTAAAGAAGCTATGAAAATGGTGTGCAAATAAGGCTCTATTTACACACCAAACTTTTCACACTTGTAGAGGTGTAAAAGCAATTCACACGCTCAACCAAAAAGGAGCTATAACAATGAGTTACACTTTTAACCAAAAAAAAAAAAGAGTTACACAGTGCCTTCTCCACTTATAAGGCCCATCAAAGACCTTTTTTTTTTGTGGGCCCCATATTTGTAATCCAAACCATTCAATTTGTTTATTGAACTAATAAACCAACCCACCGCCCCCAATACACCCGGCACACGGATCTTCAAGTGATTACCTCAAATCTTCATAGATTTTGAGTGATTTTTGTAAAAATCCCAACTTGATCTAATTTCATGGACTTCTATGGGCCCCAATTCATGATCTGAACCATTTAATATTCTTGCATTGATGGTAAAAATCAAATTGGAAAGTTTCTATCTTAGTTCTTAATGGGTTTTGAGAAATTTGGAAAAAAATAAAAAATTCTAAATAAATCTAGAAGTGTTGAATATACTCATTTACTCATAAAAATGATGACTTTGACAAACATGGTAATGTTTTTCACATGCTTAACACTTGCATATGTAACATTTGGATGTGCAGATGTTAAATATGTAAACCCATTTTCTATCACATGCGTAAAAGGCAAAAGACACCTAACTCCAAATGACATGTCTGGGCAAGTTATCCTCAGATATACCAGTTTTCCAACCAATCTCTGATACCACATAAAATCACAATGTAGCTCTCCACTTTCAGCACTAATTCCATGATTTAGCTCAGTTGAGGTATACACAAATTTGGCCCCCAGCATTTGTATTCCTTAAAGTCTAACATATACTTCCACTGGCAGATTATAATCCAGTTCTCTGACCACACAACTTCAATCCAAAAAATATATTTTAACTTGCCAAGGCCTCGATCTCCATTCTACATGAAGATATTCTTTCAGCTATTCTACCTCCACCACATCATTGCCAGAGAATGTCTTCAACATAAAAAATAATAATAAAATAAAAGAGGTAATTTGACTTCCTATACTTCCACAAATAATGTTATGATCAGCATGGCATTTTTTTATATCTTGTTTTCAACATGCCCTAAGCAAGAAGGAATTGTTTGAGCCCACCTAGTGCCTTTTTCAAACAATGGACCTTTCCGTTTTGATCTTTCAGACAAAAACTCGGTGGTAACTCCATATACATTGATATAGGCCCTTCAAAGTTGAAAGGGTTCAATACGAAACCAAACTGATTAAGGCCCTCGAAAGTTACAATGGTGGCCTCTAATACAGTTGGATAGGATATTTCCCCTTATCTCACCAAGACCTATCAAAGTAAACAAAATCAATTTAACAACTAATAACCTGACAAAAGCTTAAAGAATTATCGAATCTCCAATAACTTCATAGAAAAAATGACAAAAGGGTGGATTTCATTAATAGAGAAAAAATCAGTCCATTAATCTCCTTTACATCTCTTCTATAAGTAGAAAAGAAGAAACTTAATCAATATAAACCATTAATAAGTGAAAGTTCTATCCTAGCCATCTAAACATAATAAAAATAAAAAAATGTTAAAAATAATCCTAATTCATAACCTTTATAACAGAAAATGTTGGATGAAAAAAACACTTTTTTTACTTAACAAAAATGAAATGCATGAAACTTCCATCATAATCAAACCCCACCCTGCCGCACCCCACGGGAACCAAGAAGAAGAAGAAGAAGAACCCAAACTCTAAATTCCTAATTAGAGAGAAACCCCAGGTTCCAGGACCGACGAAGGATGCAAATCAATGGTCACAAAATTCTGGGTTTAAAAAAATTATTGAAGAATTTATCAGTAAACCCATCCATATTCTAGTGCCAAAGAAAAGCTCTAAGTTAGAAGCATGAAAGCATCAACTACTTACATAGTTCCAGCTACACGTGTGCTAAGATGAGTGACATTATCAGGGAAGAGTTTGGCCAAACCAAAGTCTCCAATTTTTGGCAAAAAGTTCTTGTCAAGAAGAATGTTACTAGCTTTGATGTCTCTGTGCACAATAGGTGGTACAAGTTCGTCGTGAAGGAATGCAAGACCCCTGGCAGTGCCCATAATAATTGCAGACCTTCTGCTCCACTCTAAGAGGATTTGTTGGCTACTTGAACCTGCAATGCCCAAAGAATTTTAGAAAAGGGGAAATAGAAAAATGACATTCTTGTTGCAGCCCCTTTGGCATTTGATATAATTATATAAATAACTTATAAATCTGTAACAATAAAGTCTGACACTTGACATTACCAAATAATGCACGGTCAAGGCTGTTATTTTCAACATATTCGTAGACCAAAATCCGATTTTTCCCTTGAACACAGCAACCAAATAGTTCAACAAGGTTTGGATGCTTAACACTTGAGATTGTATCAATTTCAGTCAAAAATTCATGGACCCCTTGCTTTGATTCAGCAGAGAGCATCTTCACAGCAACTTCGGTTCTATTCTTAAGTGTCCCCTGTCAAATAAAATATATTAACTCACAAGACAATACATATATTTGTGTGTATGTATGTATAACATAAAGGAGGAGATTCTGAAAGAAAGAAAGAAAAGAGAAAATAAAAAGTCCCTTTTTTTCCCAGAATAAGAAGCTTTTTATGAAGCTCACACCGATGCATACCAATCATGGTAGGAGGAGGGGGAGTGGGTAGTGTTACATGTGGACTAGGGCTAGGCCAGAGGTGGAACTGGGAGACAAATGTTATGGAAAATTTATGATTATTTTGACATTGGCCCCCACAAGTTTTTTTTTTTTTTTTTTTTCATAGTGGCATCCCATGGAAAATTTCTTGGTGCTGCCACTGAGCTAGATTGTCCCAATCAAATCATCCTAGCCCTTGATTTATGGGACTTAAAAGTTTCAACCATTAACATTTCATAGAATAGAAAAAAAAAATTATATTCCAACCTGCAGATAAATGATTTCTTTGTTTCTTCAAATAAATGATTTCTTTATTTCGAAAAACCAGCATTTTATATTACTCCGGTGAGTCTTAAATGAGTGTGAATGCGTGGAGGAATAGGTGTATGTATGTGAAGGTTTGACTCATCATGAGTGGGCCCCATTAATAGTACCTTTTCTAAAGAATGGGGAAATGGTTCTCTCCTATATGGATATATAGGATTATATGAGCACCGCTCTTTTTTGGCCAAGGGGGCCACACTATGATCCATCCAAGCCCGTCACCAACACCAAACCCAACCACCCCCACCCTCTGCAGGCACAAATGTCACTGATTCCATGGTTATACACCAATCAGAACAAAAGTGACCATTGGATTAGAACCGTTAAAATTGAGGACCATGGATCAATGGGATAGGATGATTTGATGGACTTAAAATTTTGCATAGAGGTCCGGCCCATTGAGAACTTTCGATCCCCTACCTTCCCCTTGACTGGGCCCCACTACGCGGTGCTCATGATAAGGGTGGTGCTCACCTGAGGGCAGCCCATATATATATATATATATATTCATGTGCATTGTACCGTGCAAGGTGGATTCTTGGGGGCTACCTGGGGCCCCATAGATCACGGGACTAGGGGATGGAAAGATCCATGGTCCATACCCCAGATACCAAGTTTCAAGTCAATCCGAAAAAAACTGACCTTGGATCCTACAGTCCAGTCCCAACAATCGGTGCAAACCCATGGGATTCGGTGACCTATAAGGTGAGAAGAGGGGGGGAAGGGGTGGTTTGGATGGTCCATTTTGATTAGAGCATAGATGGGCTGCACATGCTACCTCACACATTGGATGCACAGGAATATTTGCCATATATAAGGGTTGGTTCTTTTAATGATTTTAGGGAACTTTTTGTGGGGTGCTATCAACCGTGTGTGTGTGGGTGTCGTTGGCGGGGGGGGGGGGGGGGGGTGGGGGTGGGGGGGCGGCGGTGTGTTATATGTAGATTAAGGGAGACAAAAAAAAGAAGATCTTAACCCCTGATTTAGGATCATTTAGTAGTAATAAAAGTGCATTTTTGCACTTCCAAATTGATCCAGTATGGACCAGGGCCAAGAAAGCAACTGGGCCCACACATTGACCTGGACCGGGTTGACCTCTGGGTCAACGTGTCGGCCCAATTGCTTTCTTGGGCCTGGTCCGTATTGCATCACAAATCATGTGTGTATATTACTCTAATGAGTGGCAAACTGGGGTGACTGCCAATACATACAGATAGGTGTGAATGTCTAGATTCAAAATAGGTGGGCCACATCAGAAGTTGCTTTCTTAAATTACTACTGATTATCTTCGAAAGCGTTCTCATACAAATGATCTCATGAGAACGTCGCTCTCGGCCTCTCGCTCATATTAACGAAATGAGCTATTCTTGCAAGACCCACCAGGCCACCCTACACCCTATATAACAAAGCAAACCCCTCACACTCGCCTCCCATGAATTGGCAGTCACCCCAATTTGACACTCATCCTAACTTTTATGATGCGGGCCAAACCCATGATCCATGGGTTTACCAAGCCCAACTGACCCAAGTCCACTACAACACATAAAGAGAGAATCTCCATACCGTTCCCGGATCCCCTATCCTTTTTCTCTCTATTTTGAATAGAGCAGTAGCTAATAAGTAGGTATTGATATTGATTTATTTAGAAAGTTTTATCCTAGGACTTCATTAGATTTAGAATTAGATTTTAATTGGAATTGTTTCCAAACTAGAGTGTCGACTAGTCTATATAAAGGATTGTAATCCCTCCTTAGGGATAAGTTGATTGATTAATAAAATTTCTTCATCGAGTTTTTCTCTCAGTTGTGTGTCAGTGGTGTGAGACCAAGACGTTTGGATCCTATGGATCCCTATCCCGAAGCTTTGTCTTAGAGAGTAGTCCTTGGCTAGCGCTGCGTCATTTTATTCACTGTTGGATTTAGAAACCCTCTTTTTAATACTTTTCCGACCATTGATATTTGAGGCCTTAAACTCCATCATAGCAAATGGAATCTGATTTGGCTAATTTTTGGTGCATACCTTGTCCAAGCATAGACCTACACATCCCCCTCATCCACTTGATTAGTGGTGGATCGAACTGAGCTCCACATAGTCTTGCACAATTCTCACAAATAATCAAGTGTTGCATTGCACAGGAGACTGCTCTCTCTCTCTCTCTCTCTCTCTCTCTCTCTCTCTCTCTCTCTCAAGAAGCAGAAAGAAGGGGTTTTTGTAAATTCCACATTCAGGGGCTTTTTTATAAACACATGAAATATGAGGTTTTTTTTTGGAAATACCAAAAATTATTTGAGTATAAAAATTATGATGTTCGTTGCCCAATCCTAGTTTGGAGGTGATCAGATCATTGTCATTCCCAAATTCCTCTTCTATCTTATTGAAACCCCTAGTCATCTACTTTACATTATTTTCTTCTGTTCTTACTCTTCCACTTAATTCTGAGTTGTTTCCAAATTTAACCTCTTAACTTGGTATTGGAGCATCATAATTGAATTTGACTCATCAGCAATCAAGGAAAAGCAGCTCTTTCTCAAGGTTTTCGGTGATTTCTCAAAATAAGGGCTAGCGTCAATCTAAAAGTGCTGATGTCATGCCATAATGTGCAACAAGAAGGCGGTTATGAAATGTTGTGATTGTAGAACAAGTAGTGGTTATGAAGTTTAAATTTTGACTGTACAGACTAAGATATGGAAATAAAATTCCTTTTAGTTTGCTCTGTATGACTATATGGTTTGAATATTTTTAATTTTTACCATAATTGATCAACTATGGCAGTCACCACGAGATTCGGGAAACCCAGATCTCAGAGCATGACAGATCCAGATAAGAATGTAAACATATAATTATCCATACCTTGCATACTGTCCCAAAACCACCTCGGCCTATCCTATTGCTTGCATGAAAATTCCTGGTTGCAACTCTTAGCTCATCGTAAGAGAAAAGCTTGAGATTCTTAGCTGCTGAATAGCCTTTAAAAAATTGAACAAAAAAGGTAGGACTGAATCATCAACAATAAACAGAAAAAAATAGGAATACCTAAAAAGATTGGAAATACTAAAGATAGAACACTGCTCTTGCATGGATAAGAGTAGATAAATCTTGTGTGTACGCACTCATGCATGCCTCGTAAGCATTATAATGAAGATGCATCAACAAATTTAAGTAGATATCACATGCAATTTATAGAAAAAAAAAATTTAATTACTAGTCGAAACAAAAAAAGATCCAAACATAGAATCAAAAGAGAAAAAAGAACATAGGTACAAGAGCATTATATCCAACATTAAAACCAGGGGCGAAACCAGGAATTTTGTTTTGGGGGAGGGGGCGAAAAGAAAAAAAGACTTTAAATAAAATTGCAAATTTTAGTTTTAAAATATGAAATAATCAAATTATTGAAACTGTGTTTGACGTCGTTGTTAAGGACATAGTTTACACAGGTATAGGCCAGCAGTGCATGCATTGTTTGAAAAATTGAAGATTCCTAGATTAGCGTCTTCAGCTAGAGTTTTTGTCAAAATTTGGGTTTTGATTGATGGGATTTGTGAGGGAAAGACTAAGGGATCAGTATAAGCATGGAATAAAAATGAAGGTTTGATAAGGAATTTCTGGCTGAAAATCAGGGTTTTTATGGGGTGACAAGACTAGGGTAAATTTAGGTATTTTTACTCCACAAAAGGAGTTTCAGCCACTTGTATGAAAATTTCTAAAATAAAATTTCATATATGAACCCCTGAGAGCTGGCAACTAGAAAATAGGAAAAATCCTACAAATAAAAAAAAAAAAAAAAAAAAGTGATGGTGGTGCATAACTAAATGAGGTGGATGTGCCTTAAACGCTTGTGGAACCCAAGGTTGCCCACAAGTGGTGGGGCTCTTAATAACAGAAGTATATGCAAATTTTAGTTCTATCTCCAGACTTCTCTATGAATTTTCTTCAGGGAAATGGCTTGTGTTGTAGATCTACATGACATAGTCCCAAACTAGCTCTTTGAATACTAGGTTCTCATCATTCATCCCATAAGATTGACAGCTGAATACCAGCAGTTTGCACAATTCTAAAGAATAGATATCCTTTATTCCTAGAAAAGAGACCATGATTCTCATTCTCCATACTTCGGGTATTCTTCTAGTGCTCAATATTTTGTTGAAAAAAATAGCTTACCAAACAACCCCAACTTCATGTAAAAGAAAATGAAGGAAAAAGGCTCAAATTTTAGAGTTAAGTGTCACAATTCGTGCTAGAATATCACTACTCCCAAAACCTAAACATAGAGTACAATTTGGTAGGTATGAGGGAAACAGAATATAATAAAAAATAAAAAATAAAACTCGCAACAAAATATGTGCATGTCTAATGTGGATGAAACACATTCCAGAAATCCATATCTTGAACTACATCATCCAACACCTTCTCCATTCTTCTCGTTGATTATCATTGGATATCTTCTTCTTGTTGGCTGACCAGTTTAAGGAAGCCAACCAGATAAATAATTAGGTACACCACCCCATCCCACTCCCTGCCAAGCGTAACTTTACAATATTTATGTTCATTTACAACTACATATCATTTCTTTGGATCCTATATCGAATGCATGCAAATGCTGGCTGAATGGATACTAATCAAAGCAATAACTCACTATTCAAGTAGAAAAGTGTACAGTCTGAGCATTATTTAACTACAATGCTTCTTAACTACAAAGTTCACTGAAAAGGTAAGGAAAAAGGAAAATATGCAAGCCAAAGTTCTCACCATATTCATCTTGTGGATCAGGATCATTTTTTCTTGATAGAAGGGCAAAACAACAACCCATGTCTGTAAGCTGTATCTGACAGTAATTGTCGGATATGTATCGCCTTTCTATCTGCAGCATACAAGATTATCCTCATTTTGAAACCATTCACAGACAGTAAATTAGCAAGTCCACGAAATATATCATAAAAAACTTTTTTGGGTATCCCCTTACTCTAACAATTAATACTGATTGGCATATGCCCTAACCAAATTTTACAGAACACCACAGCAATGAATGAAAATGCGATCATGGGGAAATCTAACCCGGCGAACACAGAACACCAATTTCCACAAGTGGGCTACTGCATTTATATTGAACATGTTGACCACCAATGTCAGTAAAAAAATCTGCTTCTTCTTTTTTTTTTATTTATCCTTGCTTACCAATTGTTTGACCAACTTCTAAATCTACTGACTATACTAAGATTTAAAGATCCATTTGGATTTCATCCAAACTCCAATGACACCAAATAATCCATTTCTTTTCAGAGAGAATTTTGCAGAGATCAACCAACATCATCAAAATCCAAGTTGAAAATCCACAGCTCTCTTGAGTCTTGACCCCTCAAGAGGGGATAGAAAGAGAGAGAAGCAAAAATCATCAAAATCATGTAATAAGAAGCAATTAAACATTCCAATGCCTCCAAATCTAAAAAAAAAATCTAAACAAATCTTTAGACTCCTAAAATCTGTAATCAAAAGCATGTATAATAGGAACATGGTGGCAACATACAAATCTTCCAAACACACAGATCTGGATCAGATCAAACATACAATACAGATTATTACATTGCAAAATCAGAAGAAGAGAAGAAGAAATCATTACCTATTGTAAGTATGTATGTATGTAGGTACGTAGGTCGATCTGATCTTCAATGGGGATTTTTTTTTAAATAAGGAACCCTAGAAGTCAAGTCGTATCCGCGGTCTCAGCGCTTGCTTTTCCAAGCTTCCATGTAGTGACGACTGCAAAACGACCGTTCGTACTAGCCTGCCATGAAAAATTTTACTGGGATTCTCTTGTTTGGAGAGTGAATTGGTGGGAAAGCTGTGAAAAATGAATCGGAGGAAAGCGTCCACGCGGAATTTGAGTTCCTAGTGGGTCAAGGGCCACTCGCGCACTCGGTCGCCGTGAATGGATTGAAGAGCGATGAAAGAGACACTGGCAGTCGTGTTATCCGTTCCGTTTCATATGTGGGACAATTCTCTCCCGCGAACGTTCCCGGGGCCATCGTCATACCAAACCTGCTTTGACTCCCGGATAGAGGGCCCACCCAACGATAGGCATTGATGATTTCTGATGCTACATTCTCATCCCAAACACCTTTCTATCTTTATTTTTTCTTTTTACTTTCTCCTTGAGGGTTTTCAACCGAGCCCGAAGAGAAGCCGGGTAAGTCCCCTATGGCCCTTAGGTAGTAAGACTCAACTTTCGGTTTATGAAGAGGGGATAATCCGGGCAGAGAGAAAAGTCGGGTAAAACCCCTGTGGCCCCTAAATGATAAGATTCTACCTTCGGTTACTAAAGAGGGGGGAACCGAGATTTGATACCAAGACCTCTAGCTCCGAAAGAGGGAGGAACCGTGGTCGTGATTACTCGGCCAATTCCTTAGGCTTTCTACTAATATATATATATATATATATATATATATATATATATATATATATATATAAGAGAATATCAAGTGCATTCATCCCTCACCATTTGTGGTGTCCCATATATATATATATATATATATATAAGAGAATATCAAGTGCATCCATCTTTCACCATTTGTGGTGAGGGACTTGAAACTTTCCCAAAAGGGATGTCCCTTATCACAAATGGTGAGGGATGGATGCACTTGAATATCCATCATATATATATATATATATATATATATATAATGTACGGATAGCTTTTTTCTCAAGAAATATTTAGGCTTTTACCGTTCCAAAGCAAATATCATATACAAATAGCTCTATTTTAAAATAATTTCAAACATATTGAAAAATGAACTAAAGACTTAAAAAATACAAACATACATTTATTCATGATTCATTCGTGATAATCCATTCGAATTAATAAATTTATATAATATAATAAAGGAAATAAAAGAAGAAATATTGCATATTACATAATTTGTTAGTTCAAATGTCGAATATAAATTTCGAATGACATTTTAAATATCATTTTTAAATTATTTATCCCAAACTTTGTGTATAATTACTTAAAAATACATATTAATTGTTTCAAATCAGAATTACCAATCAAATGGCTTAAAATGCAAATACTTATTTTGGTGACTTGGTCGAGTCCCCCCTTTCTTTTTCTTTGACTCGTTCATTCATCAACCAAGATGACTGTGGATAGTCAACGATCAGAGGGAGTTTTCCCACCTGTCCATGTTGAAATCTGTCCTTTCTCCTGGGGTATCTGTCCTTTCTTCTGGTGCGAGAGCCACCCTGGTACCTTTCGCTTGTATTCCATAATGACCATCCATGTTTTGTCTCTTGCATCCTTTTATCCGAGTGTTGATTCTGGGATGTTGTCGTTGTCTCCTTTTTGTTCAGCCTCGATTGTTCACTTTTACAGAGAATGCATGATGGAGTTGAATCAAGATTTCCTTTCAATGATTGCAAATCTGAGATGATTTTCATATTAAAAGGGTTAGAAGATTCTCATTTGAGATATGAGATTTTTTTATGTGCGGTAATATAAATTCATCCATAACTTTTCCTTGTTATTAAATTAGACAATCTTACCTCTACGTTTCTTGTACCGTCTGTATCCCTGCGCCGACTACAAGAGAGATCTTCTCCGGCCTATCACCACCACCCGTTGTCCTGCAATTGTCCAAGGGAACCCGATCCTACCCATGTTAGATCCATTTCTGTACTAAAGCCGCGGATTGTAAAAAGTCATTTTCATATTTAAAAGACTCAGAGATTTAAGAGTCAATTGGGGGAGTTTTCCAGACTTCGAGGAGAATATGTAGGCCCGAGAAGTTCTTATTTGATTTTTAGGTCTTAGCTTCAAAATTCACTCCAAACCCTTAATTTCTATTTATAAGAATGCTTCTAAATGCACCCTCATTTGTGCAAAGAGAAATGGGGAGTGCATTTTGAAACTCCCAGAGGGTGTTGTAGAGAGAGAGAGAGATGGCGTGTAAAGAGACATGGGGGATGCATGTAAAAGCTACGGAGCTCGAGGCCTAAAGCGACAATCCTAAATGAGGCATTTTCTATGTTTTAATATTATTAAAAATATTTTATTTTTCTTGCTTTTTTGTGATGCAAAATTACTAATTAAGTGTCATATTCAATTTTTGTTTACCTATCTTAAGTCCATCCCCAAAACCCACATGAAAATTTTAGGCCCATCCCCAAAACTCACATGAAAATTTGGGTCATAAAATTCAACCACCTATTTGGCTCCAACCACCCCACCCACCAAAATAAAAATCTTGAGTTTGCCACTAGTGGGGCTCGAAGCATTTTCACTTGCTCACGGTGTGCATATACCATGAGTTAGGACCATCTAAGATGGACTAAGGATGTGTGCCCAACGTATTAGATGTTTCAGATGAACGGTGCTAATATGCACTGTGGGCAAGTGAATAAATTCCGGCATGGCCCATTGTTTATCTTAAATTTTAAGATCTATTGGCCATAAATGACACTTTAAGGCCCTATGATGATCTTGGTTGTATCTTCTCAAAAAAATAGTTATGACGCACTCTTATATTTCGGGGGAAAAAAAAAAGGGATGGCAATTGACAAGTTCAATTTTTCTAGAATTTCATAAGATGTCAACTGCTATTATGGGGCCTTATTTTTTGGAGCCTAAAGCAAAGGCTTTAATGGCCTTATGGTACAACTGGCCTGGCAAAGGCTCCCATTTATAATTAGGTTCGACTCTTTGAACCTTGAATTTGCGTATAGATATGGCCCTTATTGATAGTTTGGGTTTTGGTTTGGTAAGTAAAACATGGGCCAACCCAAATTTATCCCAGGAAATGTTCACTGTGAGCAGACTATATATAGCTTATGTACAATCCAACTTACATATGTGGGTTCGGGAAGACTGAAAGGTCTCCTCATGGACAAGTTGGATAAAAAAGAAACAGGCCCACCAAATTATCCTGACTCTTGACTTAATGGAATCTTGACCGTAGATTTTATTGAGATTCAATCTAATGGTGATTAAAGGTTCAGTCAGCATAAAATTAGGCCAATGCCATGTCATCCGATGAAAAGACTATCAAAGGAGTTGCACTTATTAAAGTTGGGCCCGAGTGATCCCCACAGTGCTGCACTGCAATTGCAGTTGCTTGTAGAAGAACATTTTTCTTTTTAAAGAAACTACCAATTGAAATTTGAAACAGTAAAGTGACTCTGTTTTACTATCTCAACTGCAGTTAAAAGCTCGATGACAAATGACTATTCAGTTGTGAAAGAAGTTTGTACCCAAAATGCTTGAATGGGACCAGCCCACTTTACCATATAGAGAAGAGCCCTAAGTCTGCAAGGCTTAGAGAATTATGATCACTGATTTTACTATTGTGGATCCATTTGTGCAGCATCCTTCTTAATTTCAACCTTTAATGATCTCCACAAGCATTGTTTTCAACACTTTTTAAGGCAAATTATGTTCTTATGCCTCAAAGCTATACTCGTAGGGAAAAAAAAAAAGTTTTTTGACCTACTAAAAATAAGTTTCCTTTCACATCTTGCCGTTACCTAAGGGATCCACCATGAGTGATCCATTTACCCAACGAATCGGGATCCTCTTTGTGGGTCTACGCATGATGACCGTGATTGGATCACTCAGGGTCTGCCACGTCACTGCGGACAACCCTTGGCTGGATACATGGCAGGCTGCTTGCGTGCGTGGTCCACTCATGGTAGGGATGTCAAACGGGCCGGCCCGCCAGGGAAAAACCCTGGCCCAGCACGGCCGGGCCGTGCCGGGCTAACCGGCCAGGCGAGCCTGCACTTTTTTTTTTCGGTATTAAAAAAAAAAAATAAAACAAAAACTTACATTCCTCTCCTCTCTAAGCCGATGACTTGTGTCTCTGTGCCTTCCCCACCCACTATGTTTTTTCATTCTCTACGTTCCTCTCAATGACAATTCATTGGATCGTGGAAAGCCCATGCCTCCATAGGCACCTTTGTCAATCCTCTTGCAAACAATTGATGCAGTCATTGTAGAAAAAGGCACCCACCACACGTTTGATGAAAGCCTCATCATTTCCATAATCCTCGTCATCTCCACTACCCATAATTTGTTGTATTGTATGGCGGACGGTAAGTTATTTTTTTCATTGGCCAATTATGGTTTTAAAATAGAGATCCAGAATGGTTTCTACGTGTAATGGATGGAATGGGTTTTGTTAGGTTCCATTATGCATACTAGGTGTATGATGAAAATTCAATGAGAATAATTTACAACTTTCAAAATAACTCCATTATTTTTAGCCTATATGCATTTTTCTTGGATGAAGACAGACGCAGAGAATCTTGAAAGTATTTTGAATCTTGAAAGTATCAACAGATCACTCACCACCCAAGAGAGCCCACTGTTACTACTCTATTCACATGATCCCATAACAATCATGTTATTTAGGTGGGTGCACCTTAAAATCTGATTTTATTGTCATTCAAAAGACATTTTGGTAATTCATTAGTGACCCAGTGATCTAACATATACTTTATCTCCATTTGCATAGGATAGGAACCATCACATCTAACTAGGGGTAACCTATCGCATTTTTTATCTGCCAAGCTTGACTCGTAATTTATTTGGGTTGACCATAGGTCAATTTCTAACCCGCATAAAAAATGGGTCGAGTTAGGGTTTAACCTGACCGAGCCTACATACTTTCCCTACATGTAACTTGGATAAAAGACCAATAGACCATCATTTTTTATATAGTTATTGAAATGAATCTGACTTAAGATAAGTATTTACAAGCGGGCAAAAATAAATGGATTGGTTTAATAGGCGCGTCTGGCTTTTAGGGTCCCTTTGGCACTTTACTAGTTAAGCAAAAGTCAAGTAAAGCCTCCATTTTTCATACAAGGGGTCACATCCAAAGTATACTTTTTCAAAATTTCCTCATTTTATAAAAAAAAAAAGTCAAAAGGCAACCTTCTTTCTCCACTAAAAGATAAAAATCTCCACTTTTCTATAAAAAAAAAGTAAAAAAGATTCCATATCAAATAACTAAAAATAAAAAACATTATAATCCACTTATATTCTATTCTTTCTTGATTTGATGCTTTACTTTATCTTTATCTTACTATAAAATTATCAAACGGGTGGAAGTTGGGTTGGGTTAACTGTGCTGCCATCACGTGTCAATATGACTCAGGTCAGTTTGATCTTCCCTAGATGTGTGTTGGTCAAATTTAATTAAACCACACCCACCCCCCCCCCCCCCCCCCCCAAATGGTCAAATTTAATTGATCTTCCCTGGATGTGTGTTGGTCAAATTTAATTAAACCACCCCCTCCCCCCACCCCCGGGATGTGTGTTGGTCAAATTTAATTAAACACCCCCCCGCCCCCCCCCCCCAACACAGAGTGTGACTTGTTCCACTATTGTGCCCCACCCCCGCCCCCCCCCCCCCCCCCCCCCCCCACACACACACACACACACACACACACACACACACACTCCCCCTGACTTGACCTTATCTGACTTGTTCCTCTATTGTTTAAGAGAGCAGCAGCCAACTGTCATTACATATTTATTTCAACCCACGGTGAAAATCTGATTTAGGTGATTTGAGTGTTATCAAAGGACATTTTGATAATGAAGGAGTATTCTAATACAAGTAGATTGGAGTGTTTTTTTTTTCTTTTTTTTTTTGTTTTTTCCCCTCAAAAGGAGGGTATCCCATCTAGGGGTGTAAATATGGGCGGGCAGCCCAAGCCCAGCACAGGCCCGTTGACCCGAGATGGCCTGGCCCGGCAGTCCACAATGGGCCGTGCTGGGGCAGTGCCCCCAAGCCCGCGGGCGGCCCGGCCCATGAAAGACCCCCAACAGCCATTTTTTTGAAAAACCCACCCCCCCTCAAAAAATGGTAAAATGTGGTTTTTTATCTTTTTAGCCTCCCAACAGCTATAGACGGTCAAGTGGGGGGTATTAGGGGTAGTTTGTCTTTTACGGGTGGAATACGTAAATACAATTTACACATGTAAAAGATGAATATTCAAATTTTAAGTATGTAATGTTTATACATGTGTTTCTTTTTACAACGTTTGTCTAATAACACGATTTTCGCATCATTTACACATGTAACTAATTATTCTATGTTTGTTTCAATGATATGTGTTTATGTATTAAACGATTTTGTAAATGATACTTATTAATCATTAAATTATATTCTACTATAATGATATGAAAAGTAGACAAAAAAAGGCCTGATTTATATCAAAGTTTTCATTTGCATTTTAGATCCTTGAAAAAGAACATGTCTTTCAACATGAAATATACAATTCAAAAATAGATATTTCTATCAATGATCACCTTTAAAAAAATACATTCCAACATGTTTGGTTAAGAAAATAAGAGTTTATAGTCTAATGGCAAAGAAAAATATGATTATTATCAATATTTTTATTAATTAATATTTAGTTTAATATTATCTTTATTCATTATTCAATTTGCATAAAACTTAACCCATGCATCTCACCGGCTTTTTGCTAATATTAATCAATTATATAAAGTTCTTAAAATGAGTATTTTATTGCTAAGTCCAATTATATTAAAAGTATCACAAATTTATTATGGTTAGATAAAATTGCATTAATACATTATTTTTGAATGATACCTTAATGCTATATAAAATACATTCTTCCTTTTCTCTTACATTCATTTATACAAATTTAAATATTTTTAAAGTGATACGATAATAAATAATTTTAGAAAAATCATTGAGATATTGGAAGAAAATCTAAAAGGAGAAGAGAAGATAGAGAATCAAATTCTAAAAGAATAAACCTACAGAGTAAATAGGTTTTTTTTTATATTTTTTTTATAGCGAGGCAAGAGAGAAGAATGAGAGGTTACCTTCATAAAAGGGAATGAGATGCAAGGAGGGTTTTCATTTATAGGTTTCATTGGTCTTGATGTATCTTTTATTATTATTTTGTAAATGCGTTGGAGGGGGTTTCGGACCCATAACCTCTTTGATAGAAATGCATCTTTTATTATTATTTTTCTAAATGCGTTAGAGGGGGTTTTGAACCTAGAATCAAACCCCGCCCCAAAATCAAACCCCGCCTCCAACGGGTATTCTTTTAAATCACTTGTACTTTGATATTCTCTTTTCCCACCTGAACAGCTGCTCCCATTTTCACACCATTTACACATCTGATTTACACACAAGATGTGTAAATACTTGTAGACAAACATTATTGATACGTAAATATTACGCATATTCACCATTTACATATATAAATGGGTGTAGACAAACGACCCTTTAGTGTCTTTTGATCATTTTTTACCATTATACCCCCCAACTGTTATAAAACAATCATATGAGGGGGTATTTTATGTCATTTTATCATTTGGGAATTCTATAAATAGCCCTCATTCCTCTTATTTCTCTATACTCATCTACTCTCTCATTTCTCACACTCCCTCTAAAGTTCTAAGGCTCTAAGCTCTCTTAAGTCTCATTCTAAAGTCTAAGCTCTCTACAAAGTTTTTTAAAAAGTGAAGAGTGAGAGTGGCTTAACTAAAGTGGAGGATTCAACTAAGAAGGACTTCTCTATTAGCTCTCCCTCTCTCATAAAGGTATTTATTATCTTTAATTTTGAGTTTTATTTAGTAATAATATACATAGTAATATTAAATATTCAATCTCATCTTCTCCCTTTTCTTATATAAATTATCACAAAAAAACACATTATACATAATTATTTATTTAAGTTTTTTTTATCTTTTATTTAGAAAAATGGCTAGACCATCACAACCTTTCAACCTTGACTTCTCTCTAAATGAGGAAGATCCTGGATTTATTTATTTAGATCAAAGTCAGGGCATAGAAGTAGATAGTAATAATTCCCAACATCCTACATGTTCGGTTTCTACAATTAAAAAGAAAAGAAAATCAAGATTGACTTCTCCTGTATGGTCTTATTTTGTTAAAGTTACTGTCCCAAGTTCCAAGGGATGAACAGAGGAAAAGGCACAATGTAAATATTGCAAAGATCTCCTCAGTGCCAAATCACCAAGTGGCACTAGCCACCTTAATAGACACATGAATAAGTGTGTGCGCAAACACAAGAATACCGCTAACGATGGGGAAAGAGGTAGGATGATTCAAACACAACTTTCTTAAACAGATTCATCTGGTGGTTTAGGAGTTCTCAACTATGACCCTACTGATACTAAATATCAACTTATTAAGTTTATAATAGTTCGCCAATTACCATTTATACTTGCTGAAGACCGATCTTTTGAAATATTTTTTAGGTCGGCCTTTGTTACTTCATGGCAGAAAATATCTAGAGTTACTGCTATAAATGATGTAATAAAAACTTTTTTGAAAGAAAAAAGAGAATTTAAAACATGATTTTTAAAATATACCTGGAAAAGTGGCTTTAACTTCATATTTATGGACCTCTAAACAAAATCTGGAGTACATTGCAATCACAGCACATTATATTGATAATGATTGGGTGATGCAAAAAAGAATAATGTCGTTTTCTATATTAGAGTTCCCACACACTGGTGCTAGGATAGGGTCCATCATCCTTGAAAAACTTAGAGAATTTAAAATTGAAAATAAAAAAATTTCTATAACTTTAGATAATGCAAGCATTAACAGTGTCACAGCAGATTTACTAAAACATGCGAACTTAATTTAAAAGGAGATCTATTTCACAATAGATGTGCATGCCACATCATAAATCTTATTGTACGAGTAAGGGTAAAATCTATTAGAGATGATTTAGAAATCATTAAATGGGTTGTAGGATACATTTTTTGTTCTCCCTCGCGAAAACAATGGTGGAGGGACATATGTTTAAATTTGGGTCTAAGACCAAAGAAAATATCACAAGATGTAAAGCATAGATGGAATTTTACCTATAAAATGTTAAAAGAATCATGTGCCTATAAAATGGCACTAAATCAATATTGTCAACTTTATTTTGAGCATGAAAATATGTTTATAAGTGATGATAGATGGACCCTTCTTGAGATAATAAGAGATTTTTTAGAAGTTTTTCATGATGCAACATTATTTTTTCCGGGGTATATTATCCCACATCAAATCAAGCTTTAGCCCATTTTTATGAAATGAGTCTTACTTTTAAAAAGTATAGAGATTTTCCAATTTTTCAACTTATGTGTGTACAAATGGAGGCAAAGTTTTCACAATATTGGATAATAGCTCATTTAACATTTTGTATTGCTGTTACATTAGACCCTAGATTGAAATTAAAAGGTGTAGAAACCCTTATTGATGAAATAAACTCTAACATGAATACAACTAATATAAATGACATGTTTACAGTTAAGACACAATTAGAAACACTTTATTTGGATTATGCTATCCGATTAGGTAGATCCATAGCACACACGGTCCCAACAGTTCCTCCCCAAGTACATAAAGGAAAAAAGAAGGTCATTTGGAGTATTATGAGGAAATCTTACGAAAGTAACTCCTCTTCTTCCGGAGGATCCTCTTACAACCTTAATAAATTAACAATGTACCTAGGGAGCGATCCTGTTTCAATTTCGGATGATGAAAAAGATGATTTTAATCTTTTGGCATTGTAGAAATCATTCGAAACTAAGTTTCTTGTGCTTTTCGCCATAGCCCGTGATATACTAATAATACCAGCGTCTACAGTTGCATCAGAGCAGGCATTTAATGTAAGTGGGTGCCTTATTGAACCCGAAGACTATGCTTACAAAAGAAACCGTTGAGACCTGCATGTGCTTACGGGATCGGTATCAAGCACAGGATAGGGAACAACACAATGATGATGAGTTTGAGATAGAAGACGAGCTAGCGGCATTACATATATCATAGTATAATTTTTTTAGAATGTATAATAGGCTTTCAACTTGTAATTTCTTTTTTAGAATGTATCATAGGTTTTTAAAGTTGTAATTTTTTTTAGAATGTATCATAGGTTTTCGAAGTTGTAATTTATTTTTTAGAATGTATCATATGTAGGTTTTTGAAGCTGTAATTTATTTTTTAGAATGTATCATTTGTTTCTAAAGTTGTAATTCTTTTTTCATTTATCAGAAGGTTTGAATTTCATTATATATATATATATTGATCCAAGTTCAAACTTATAATTTTTTTGAACTTTTGTAACTTAAATTTCAAGGAAATACAATTTATTTGATGTATTTTTTCAAAACATCATTAGTGTTATTCTACTTATTTATTTCTCTTAATTTCTTTATTTTAATGAAATTGGTCTAAGACCAAGAGTCTAAGTCTCTAAGACTTAAAAAAATTAAAAAAGGGGAGGGGGATTTGTGGGTTGCCCACGGGCTCCACGGCCCAGGGCCAACTAGGGCCCGGCCCAGCAGGGCACGACTAGAGCTGTGCCTTGGGCAGTGCTAGGCTGACCCCAAAGGGTTGGGCTCGGCCTGCATATTAATCATGGGTCGTGCCGGCCCGGTCCAGGCACGACTGAGCCCGATCTTGCCGGCATGGCCCATTTTTTCATGCCTAGCCCCCGTCCCTTTGGGCCAGAATAATTCCTACGGGCCCGGGGGGGAGTCGGGTCAGTCCCCTGTTGCTCCAGTATGATAGTACAGTTTCGAACTCTCAACTTCCGGGTGCAAACCATGGTCCTAGGCATCCGATATACAAATAGAGGGGAGTTTATACAAATAGTTAACTAAATAAAAAATAGTTTAAGTTGGAAGAATCGGAAATTAATTGTTAGTTATTTTATTACATATGGCTGAATTGTTATTTATGGATTCATTTTTTTCAATTAAAGATTTATATTTCGATGATTATACAGATGAGTTTACATTGAATTAATTCATGTATTTCTTATTAATTCCGATTTTATTTGAATATCAATCTTAATTTATTATTTAACTCGTGCATTTTACAAGCTTTATTCTACTAGGAAAACGTAAACTCAAATCACTCTCTTAGGTCGAAAATTTCTGAGACATAGTTTGCAAACCTAACTTTCCTACCTAATAGAGGTGTTTCCAAATATTCATCTTCGTCTGGAGGTGTTCATGGGCTGGGTCAAGCCGGGCTGAGTCATATTCAGGCTCGGCCCAATTTAGAGATATATGCCTGCATGAGTGTCACCACTCACCACCCATATAGTCACCAGGCTAGGCTGGGCTTTCTATCATTTAATCTAAAGCCCAATCCAAATCTTAATTAGGCCTGGGCTGACCAAACCCATGTGCACCCCTTTTTTATATTTTTGCTGAGAAAGGTGTCCGACCTGTTTGAAAACCAACTGCTTCATACACCGGGTATGTTAGGCTTTTACTCATACAAGTGGCACAGGGAGAGTGTGAGTTCGAAATTGCAACATTCGGCTCCCGAGTTGTGGCCCTAGTAATAAGGTTGTAAACGGGTCGGTTTCAATCTGGGTCCACCATAGACCCGGAGCCAAAACTGTTAAGGAGAAGGTGGAATCGGCTCCGGACCCGGAACCATTTCGAAACCAATTTCTTTGCTTCGGAACTAGAACCATATAAGGGACGGGTGTGGATCTAGATTCGGATCTAGGTAGAAAATGGTATTAAGAAAATCTGTTTTTTAGGAGATATTTTAGAAAATTGAGATAATATGCCAGGCCTCAGGTTTATGGGTTCGCACCAAGGTAGAACCGGACCTGAACCCATTTACTAATCAGGGCCTAAATAAGGGCTCAGACTCGGTTTTTATCTGGTCAAAACCTCTGGGTAATCGGAGAATCGGGGACCCATTTACATCCCTACCTATTAAGTTGGACTTTTTCATTTTTTTATTTTAGTATTTTACATCCCCATTTATCCATTCATTTTTGAAGAGTTTCAATAAAGCCGTTCATTTTTAGGAAGCTTGAGTGGGACACACACAAGATCCGGACCCTTCATCTAGCTACAGGCTATTAGGCTACCAACCGAATCAAATCAAACTCTCCTTCAAGTCCGGTTTCAGCTTTGGCTTCTCCTTCTTCCCCAATCTCTCCCATCTGATACCTCTCAAAATCTCTCTTCTTTCCAAATTCCAATGCACTTCTTCTCTCAAATCCCTAAAATCCAAATTCACTCACTCTCACAAACTTTCCCTTCTCTCCTTTTCCCCCTTTTGTTCCAATGAAAGCCTTTCAATCTCTCCTGCAACTTTGAAGATCCAAACAACATAAAGAAGAAGAAGATGATCGTAAGAACATACGCTCGTCGAAATCGCTGCGTAGGTAAAAACTTCTCAGATTCGAGCTTCATCGGTGGCAACGAGGAATCCATCTCTCAGGAAAGCCCCCAGGAAATCTGCGGCCTCCCTTTCTCCTCCCAAGATTCCTCTCCCTGGTCCTTCGATTCCGATTTCGACGCCCCAGATTCGTTCCCTCTCCTCCCTCCTCTTCCTCCTCCTCCAACCAATTCGTCTCAGGGGAAGATCGGCTGCGGCCCCAGGAAGTCGAAAAGGCCCCCCAAGAAACCTAGGTCTTCGATCTCCAGGGGCGTGAGGACGAGCGCTGCGCCGCCCGCCACGTCGACGCTGATGGAGGCTCAGGAGTTTGGGGAGATGATGGAGCATGTGGATGAGGTGAATTTCGCGCTGGATGGGCTGCGGCCGGGGCAGCAGGTGCGGATCCGGCGGGCGAGTCTGCTGTCGTTGCTTTCGATTTGTGCCACCGCGCAGCAGAGGCGGCTTATTAGGGCTCAGGGGTAGGACTCACTCAGGAGTGCATTCTATCGAGAATTTGATAGCCCTGCATTGACATTTCACACCCCAGAATTTGATCTCATAGTAATTTACAAATTTTTGAATTTTGGGTTTTTAATAGATTTTATGGATGTTACAAGCATTTGCACTGCAGTTTGTTTTGATATAGCACTTTTTCTTGTCAAATATGGATAAAGAAAAGAGAGAATTTGCGCGGGATTGGGCGAATCGAAAAACCTTATTTACATGGGACATCTTGAAAGTTTTCTAATTGGTTCTTGAGAAATGAAAGCAACCAACCCCTAAGTACTGATCTTACTTTCCTGTTATACAAGAACTTGGGTAAAATTGGAAATTTTGTAATTTGATTTCTTGGGCTCTTTTGTTTGCATTGGTATTGCGCTTCTGCAGCTATATATTTGCTTGTTTTTGATAAAAAAAAAAGGTTGACACCAGGAAATCTCATTATCTCTGCTGTACAAATTATGAATGTCAATATTTATCAACAACACCCACGCGACAGAAAGCTTCTACCTTGCAGGCACCCTGCAACAGCCATTTGTGCATGGTGGCTTTGGATTTGGATATTAAATGAGTTTTCTTGAAACAGATATCGCCGAAAACTGATTATTTGCTTCCTGTGTACATGTTCACACATCCTTGTTACTTGTATTGAGAGGATGGTCTTGAAGGGCGTGGGTATTGCCATTACCTTGGTGTATACATACTTGTTATCTCATGGGTTTTTATTACCATTAGTGGTTAAGTTATCGATGTGGTCTAATGCATAAACACTTGTTTCTTTTATCAAGTTTGTATTCTTTCTATCACCTTCCCATATTCCATTTCAATAAGCACAGATTTTGTGTTTGCACAATACTTGTTCTGGCTTCAACCTGTGCACCGTGTAAGCCCCATAATTCAATGTTCTATCTTGTTGCCAAATCCGTGTTTTGCATGAGATTTCAGCTGCTATATGTCTATATATTTCGCTGTTTTTGGTGTGATTTCATATTTTTTCCTCTTTCTGAACCTATGAGATGCAATTGTTTTACTGTGCTATCGTTGACAAAGATGGTACCTATCACAACCTATTGGTTCATTTCTATTTTAGAATTTCTATTTTAATCATAACAGCTATTTTTTTTCCCAGTTGATGTGCCTGCTTATTTAACTTTCTTAATGTACTTCAGGATGGCCAAAGCCATCGTTGATGCTATTCTTGGTCTCAGCATGGATGACTTCCCCAGCACTCTGGCTGCTTCAGCTCTCTTCTATGTTCTGGCTAGTGATGTAAGTCTATTGACACTGTCCAATTACAATCTGTTCTCATCTCATATCGGCATCTCCACTTGTCCAGTGAAAGTCTATAATTCTGCGAAACATTATTTTTGTGAATTGAATGTGCTGTTTTTGGATGGAACTGTGTGAAATTGTAGGTTATAAGTGTTGTGCATAGCTGGGATCCATTGGGCTAATCAGACCTGGATCCATCCCACAGGCCTAAAATACGGCTGGGCCCAGTCATGGTGAAATATTGGTACCATTTGAGCTGATTTTTTGGGCCATCTCATTTTGCTATATTGACAGCATATAAGGCTGGCCCAGCCAACTTGCTCATTGTGTGTGGACTGTGGAGGGATGGTCCCTTTTATAATTTAGTCAGTCCAACTTAATTGGACAGTTATTTTGAAAAACTGCACAGCTGTGACCTTATATGGGTTGTTTGTAGAGGTGGTAAAACTTTAGCCGACCCGTTAACCCGACCCACATATGACCCTTCAAACCTGACTTGCCTAAAATACGTGTCAGTCACAGGATAACCTTATTTGGCCCGCTGAAGAACGGGTCGAGTTAGGGTTTTCCTGCCCAACCCATATGACCCACATATACTCCCCTTAAATTTATATGTAGTTTTAAAACATTTACATATTAGAGATATGTCATATGATAATCTTCCAATTTTTTTTTTGTTGCAATTCAATGGTTTGGATGTACAATAAAACTTAGGATTATGCAGATTTAAGCTTCCCTTTTCTGCTCTTTTCTCTCCTTATTTCTGCAATTATGTCTGCAATTTCTTGAGATGGAGGAAGAAGAAACGAGGAGTTTCTCTTTGCACAGGGATCTAAAAGACACCTGTCAAGTCTTGTGTTTCCTTGGGTCAAAATTATAAAATACCACCAAAAAATACAATGTCCCTTCCCTTTGAGTTGGGATCCTCCTAAGGCTTTGACTTAGACAAATTGTGATTTAAAAGACTGGAACGCCATGGGGCCCAATTTTTGAAATCCGAACAGTTCAAAATAAACTTCATTCAGTTACATAGAATAACCGTGAATTTTGAATTTTATCTTCATCTGAGTTTGCCCACCTTTGGATTTAAAAGATTGTGCTAATCACTTTTTGTATAAAGCATTCAACCCAACGGTAGGACTAACTCCAATAAATATGCAATTTGGGGATACTTTATTTAACTCAAAGAAGTGTATATTGAAGGGATCAGATTTCAGTGGGTGGGCTCTACTATGGTGTGCCACTCCTTTTAACTCATAGATTTCTAGGTCAAAGCCCCAAAATGCAGAAGCCCTGTAACTGCACTGAAAGGGCAGCATTCCAGAACATCATTTAATAATAGGCGAGAACTTTCCCGCTTTTTTATAAGCCACTAGGATGAGTGCAAAATGGGTCAGCCCGAGTAGACCTGCATCGGGTGCGGGTTAAGGTCCAAATCATGGAACCACATACAGGGCCGACATGTTTTGACCCGACCTGACCCATTTGCCACCTCTAGTTGTTTGTTTGCTTTTGCAAAATGGTGTTTAATCAGCGTTTTTTCTAAAAAAAAAAAAAAGAGAGAAAAGAGAAAAGAACACTGATGTCTTCTACTCTTTTCTCATCTTTCTTTTCCTCTTCTCCATTCCCCCGCATCATATACACTGCCGGAAACCCTCTCGTGGCTGTAGCTGCAATGACAGTGGCAACTTCTTTTATATATATATATATATTTATATAGGGAGGTGCTATTGTGAGAGACACTCTCACCTTACTATCAGAGTTAAAGGTGGGGGCCCTCACATTTAAGTTGTTGACATTGGATATGGATGTGAGGGCCCCCACCTTATATTTTATAGTAAGGTGAGAGTGTCTCTCACAAGAGCACCTCCGATATACACACACACACACACCCACACCCACACCCGTAAAATTTATTAAAGAGAGAGAACAAACAGAAGAAGAAAAAAAAGAAAACTGAACAAAAAAGAAATCCAAATTGATACAGTCGTCTCAAAATATAAAACATCAAAAGAAATGTTTAACAGAAAAACTCCTTTAATAGATGAATTGCCTCAACATATTTACACATTGTTCAGCACATGTTCCTTAATTTCGATGAAATGCTTCTTTAATAGATTCACATCAGCTTGCTTGCAATCTATTCGATTTGTGAACTACCTTGCATATCGCATTGAATCATGTCAAAGATTCTCCAGGGTTTGCAAAATATTGGAATTGGTTTCATGAGAAACAATTCTGTACTGCGGTTGTGCTGTCAGTATCATGTTGATGGAAACCACCGATTTAACATGAGCAGAGCCACCTTTGCTTGATCCAAGCCTCTTATACCACATGCCCCTGTCTATAGAAAAATCAGTTCAAATTTCAATCCAGCTGGAATGATACACATCAAATAGATCATGTGTTGAAGACAGCTATACATTCTCCAAATGCAAATCCACTGATATTTTTCACTCTGGTTGAAGTTAAATTTGGATTGCTGCCTGTACATACTGACTACAGAGTTGTGTTAAATGAGCGGATTGGTGCCCTCTGTATTGAGATTTAATTAATATTTCAGAAAAGCATGAGCAAGGGCCTTACTTTTGCATTCTTTTAGAAAACTGACTAAATTTGATGAGGGCTGACTGCTGTGTAAAATCCAACATGCTAATAAGGGTGGGGGCCTTTCACTTATATGACCGTCCAAAAATTAGGCCAGCTGGATTAAACTTAGTGCTTGATTTAAGAAATTGTGTAATCTTTGAGTCTCCAAATAAAATGTGAGGTCATATCTCTGACAGATCACCGCCAATCCAGTGGTGATTTTCAATTTGATCAAATCGATATTTTGGCCATTGGAAGTTGTTCTGACCCATTGCCTATTCAAATGTAAGTGGTTTTCCCATGCCGACTAGGAAATACATGTTATATACTGCATGTATCCATCTCCATTTGACCGTTTTTTCTTTTCTATATGTTGCACTTGAATGACCTCCATTTACTGGGACAGTGTTTCTTACATTATTATTATTATTATTTTCAGGGTCAAGACGATCATCTCTTGGATTCACCTTCATGTGTTCGTTTTCTTCTTAAATTACTGAATCCATCATCCGCTGGCAATGTTGAAGGCAAATCACCATCCATTGGCTGTAAACTTCTAGCTCTGAATAGGGATATTGGTATGTTGAGAAGTTCCACCAAAAAATTAGATTCTAGCTTCACCACGATCATTTTGAAAGTTCAAGAGATACTTTTGAGCTGCAAAGAGTTGAAACCTCGGAACACGGATGGTGAGGGCACTCGGAGGCCGGAGTTGAGCCCAAAGTGGATAGCTTTGTTGACAATGGAGAAGGCGTGCTTATCTACTATTTCTCTTGAAGGTAGAACTTGTGCAACCTATCTTTGTTTATTTGATTTAGAATATGCATTATCATGGACTTTGCAAAATTAGTTTGATGCTGTTCATAAAGTCACCCTTCGCCAATGTGGAACAGTCCAACAGTGGGATAATTTTGGGCATCAAGATTTATTTCCACAAGGCAATGATTGCCTTCTAAATCTGGAGACTTCTTGATGTCCCTCAGGTGTGTGTCTTACTGCCTATTGTGTGCTTGATGATCTCATTTCTCTAGCAATCAGAAGATATTTTGCCGAACAAGTTTCATGGGTACTTCTTATTTGCATGTGTTCACTAGAGAGTATTCTTCTTCTCGTGGACCAACTCTTCTTATTATGGAAGGGTATTCTTAATCTTTTTTTTTTATAAATCTCTTTGGTTTTGATTTTGGATTTTAGTACCTCTTTGAACCCTTTGTACTCTTTTATATTGTCATGAACGAGATATGATTTCTCTATAGCTGTTCCTTTTCTTGTTATAACAAAAAAGTTGTTCCTTTTCTTTTGATCTCTTTGTTGATACATCAAGTGATCCATTATCTCCTGATTATGAAATTTCTCTTTTGCTCTATTGGTTGTGCTCGGTTTTTTGCTAATTCCTCATTGATATTGTTGCTCTTTGAGATACTTAAAGACTGTTAATTGTCTTTTCTTTTGTATAAATACAAGAAAATCTAAGAGAAAAATAAGAAGAAAGGTGGAGAAGTGAAGATAAAGAAGAAGATAAGATAGAAAATCAAAGAGGGATATGAAGAAGGGAGAAGAGGAGGGTTGATGCAAAATATTGCTAAGTTTGCATGAGCCCTCTAATTTATTAGATAATATTTTCTAAAATTACAATAATATATTTTAAGGCCACGCAAAATAATCAATGTACCATTGTGGCACTGTTAGTTTCGTATTTCCCAATTCTCCCTCTCAAGATGGAGCCATGATAATCATGCTCAGCTTGTCAAGTGCACTATGCAATATCTTTTGATTAAGAAACTTGAAAAATATCTGCTAACTGATCTTTAGTTCCCTCCAATTCTGTGTGAATAATCTTGGATGCCACTTTCTCTTGAATAAAATGACAATCTACTTTGATGTGTTTAGATTTATCATAAAGAACTGAATTCTCAGCATTTACGGCTGCTTGATTATATCTCCAAATAGATATATGTGAAGTTTAATTGAATCTTCCAACTCAGTCAGACGAGACTTTTTTTTTTTGAAAATGAATCAGAAGAGACTTAACCACATGATCTCACAAGTTTCATGAACCATGGCTGTATACTCTGCATTTACACTAGATCTGGCTCCAACATGTTACTTATGTGGAAAAATAAGAAGCAACATTTTTTTTTTAAAAACATGTTGCTTCTTACTTTTCCACATAACCAGATGACCACCAAAGAAAGTACAGTAACCTTAGGCCTGTAGGCCCTTACAGATTACCCATTGTACCATTGTGGAAACTTTACACACACATATTTTCCTATAACTTAAATCAGTTGACATTTATCACCGACAGTATCCTTTTTTTTTTTTTTCAAAAAAATTTTCACTGCTATTTTATTTCCTTTGTTCATATATACTGAGCTGTTATTTCCAGATACATCTGGAACAGTGAGAAGGGTTGGGGGAAATTTTAAGGAAAGCTTACGAGACCATGGAGGGCTTGATGCTGTCTTTGATGTTATTGCAAGTTGCCATTCTGTTATGAAGGTGAGTTGGTACTGACTTGTTCTCATTAGGTATCAATATTATGGTCATATATCTTGAAACAGTAACTGTCGATTGTCACTACTAATTAATTTCTATAAGAAGTTAAATATTACAGATTTTTTGCTGCTTCTTTTTTTAAAGTTCTCTGTTCTATATCTTTTCTCTATAGTCATCGAAAAATAATAAGAATGGAAAAGAAGGAAAAAAAATCTGATGTCTATTTGTCTCTAAGAGCAGCTTGGGTTAGTAATCAGACAGAATCCTTTTTGTTCCTATAATCTATGATGCCATGACAAATTATAACTTATAAGGCTGTTCATGGTCATAATTTGATTTTTACTTTATTTTATCATTCTTGGGATGGTTTGTCTTATATTTTTTCAATCTACCTGTACGTCTGTGTAGTTCAAAGCCCCCAAAGGCCCACACTCTCTGGCAAACCTTTATAAACTTGTCTTCGGGTGGTATCTGACAGGCCATTCGGGCAGAGGATTCCCTGGTGGCCATTACATGGTGCTGATAAATGTGGTCACTTTTAATGCTAACCTCCTCTCCCTTCCTCCCTTGGTGAAAAAGGGGTCCTATTTATCTGGCCATTTAATGTCTGTTAGGTTGCTTTTTTTTTTTTCTCGCTTTCCATTTTTTAAAATAAGTCTTCTCTGTGTTTTCCCCAATTCAAGCCTACTTAGAAGGTTCCCTAAGAAATGAGGTCTTGTGCACTGAGAAGGTATGATACTGAAGACACTAATATGTTTTGGGCTGGATATGTTTTTGTTATATCTTTGTGGGCAGGTGATTGTTTACAGTCTTCACCCAAAATATCACAGATGTTATTCATTATGCTTATTCTTAGTTATCTACCTGCTTTAAACATCATGCTTTTAAGTTATTTTTGTATTGCTGAAGTGCATGTTGGAAGTGGCACCGGTTTACACTGGCTGAGACGTTCTTCTTCTAGAGATGAAATGGGGTTGGGTTTTGCTCCATCCTCTGGTTTCAGATTGTTATCTTATGGAAATTTCCTCCTATTATTGTTAGCAAGTTATCTCTTTAGTGCGCTTTCCTGGGCATATGCTTTTAACTATGTTTGTAATGGCAGTTTTGGCTTTTGGTTCCCAGATATATGACATATTATACATTTGTTTGCAGAGATGGGTGAAAGACATTTCACCTTTGTCTCAAGAGCTGAAGGATGATGCAGCAGTGGAAAGTTTAGTGCTCCTCTTAAAATGCTTGAAAATAATGGAAAATGCCACGTTTCTAAGCACAGATAATCAGGTACAAGTGAAACGTGTTTCTTCTTATTGATTACCTCCTAATTTCTCTAGTGATGAACTCTAGTGCCTATTAATGATCGTGGCTTGTTTTTCATTGCAGAACCATTTGCTCAGGATGGATGCCAAGTTTAACAGTGAAGGTTCAGCCATGTCTTTTGTTGGGCTCATTTTAAGTGCCATCAAAATTCTTTCAGGTTACTGAATGCTGCAAATTTTTGGGTTTTCCATATTGCTTTGAGATATAATGTGACATCATCAATTTTACTAAAACTTCTGGCCTATTATGGCCTGCTTATAGTTGATGGCTAAAATTGTTCTGCAGGTCTTTCTGTGCTCCAAAATTCTTCCTGCACTCACAGACATGAAAAATCTGATTATCTTATGGATGGAGAGGATGCTCAATCATCGAAAGTTCAGTTGAAAGGTCACAAAGGTCGTCAATAGCTATATTTATGTTAATCCCTTTTTGCAGTTATTTATTTATTGGATATGATAATTTGATTAGGGGACCAGGTTCCTTTACAGGATAGCTAACTGAACTTCTGAAGGCAAAGCAATGCCTTTGTGTTTTGTATCAAATGTTTTTGTGTTGATGATTGATTCAGTTTTCACTGTTTAATTCCATTACAACTTGTCTAGTTTTATCCCTTGTGTTTCTCATATACTGAATGTTTTTTTATCCTTGACTGAGTTGCTAGTGTTTCTTACTGTTTTTGACAAAAGCCTGCAACAAGTTGGAAGGTACTCATTGCTTTTCTTTGTTTTGATCGGACAAGGTACTCATGTTGCAATCACAAGGTTTGGGTTCCAGTCATGTTACTGATAATTAAGAAAAATAAAATTATGCAGATACCTCAGAGCAAGCAGCTGCATTGTATTCCATTGAACAAATTTGTGCTGTTGTCAAATAACTAATTTACTAATGATTTAGAAGCATCACTTGGCATATTCTTGATCTAGGAATGACATTTCAAACTAGTTTTACTTACTACTAAATTGATTTTCACTAGCCTTAAATATTACTTTTGTTGATTTCTATTAAGTTCATAATTCATTGGTGTAATGCTTTCTTAAATCTTCAGGGAGACAGGATGGGGTTTTATCTGGCGATTCTGCTGGAATGCTTTGCATCACGGAGAGGGCCTCCCATGTAAAGAGATCCAAAGCATCTCATGAACATCACAGGTTGTCTACTTCCCAGCCAGGACTTTCTATGTCTGGTTGTATGAGTACTATGGCATCTGTTTCTGATGTCTTTTCCATGAGTAGCAACTCTGCTCCAACAATTGCATATGGTGAGACATCAAGATGTTCATATGGAGGAACCTCCATGTCTGCCAATGGTTCGAAGGTTGACTCCGTTGGCCTGGGCAAGAGATCTCATGTGTCAGACGACAGTATGCATGAAAGATTGGAGGATAGCCAAGATCCATTTGCATTTGATGAAGATGACATGGAACCCTCAAAGTGGGACTTGTTATCTAAGAAAAACTCAGTATCTCAAACTCATCAGAGCATGGAAACAGAGAGAGAATGGGAGGATGGGTGTGAACGCATGCTGGTAACAAGCAACTGTGACACCAGTGAAGAAAACCATCGATCTTGTGAGAATAGTTCATTTCTAGTGGAAGAACAAAGTGATCTTTTGGATGACTGCCTTGTTACTGCTGTCAAGGTATTTGCCATAATTTTCTAACCATTTGCATTTTTTTTTTCTTTTTATGCTTAATGTTGTATGTGCTTATGGTGTATAAACATCCTTTATTTAGTATAATTTACTTCTACTGATACAAATAAAAATAAAAGTAATGCTGTATATACTCCTAATCACGTGTCTCCGTTCTTTCCACATTTAATTATAGTCCATGCTAACTTACCTTTTCCCACTGGGCTGCTATATTGCCTCACACAACTGACTTCCAATGGGTTAAGCAGGGCTTGACCCCTGGTACTCCCCATGGGACTGGATGTCCCTCTTACAGAAGCTACAAGAAGATGGCAATATTGATGAATGGATTCGATGATCAAAATGATAGCATCGATTTGTCTTAAATATTCTGTTGTGTACATTTACAGTTAGTATATCCCTTGATTAGGGTGATATTCAGATATTGAGGAAACTAATCTAAAGATTACAATGAAGCTAGCTGTACATAAACTGTCCAATGACTAAGTCATTTGGGCCTACTGTTTTGGGTTTGGACTGACCCAATAGGCTGAGTTGATCTATGTGGGTTACTTCTATCTTTACACCCCCCCCTCAAGCGCTGGATGAGAGAATGTGAGCATCGAGAGCTTGTGAACCAGATTTTGGAACCTTGATGATGGCTGAGTTTTGGTGAAGAAATCTGCAATTTGATAAGTGGAAGGGATGAAAGAGAGCTGGATTGTGCCATCTCGAACATGTTGGCGAATGAAGTGACAATCAACTTCAACATGTTTTGTTCGTTCATGAAACACCTCATTGAAGGCTAATTTCCTAGCACTTTCACTATCAGTATAAAGAGGTGTGGATTTGGTAATAGGAACTCCTAAATCGTCAAGTAACCACTGAAGCCAAATGATCTCAGTAGTGGTGTGTCCAATAGCTCGATATTCAAATTCTGATGACGATCTAGAAACCACTTCTTGTTTCTTACTTTTCCAAGAAATTAACGAAGAACCAAGAAAGATAGCAAAGCCAGTTGTTGAGTGCCTATCATTTACATCTCCGGCCCAATCAGAATCAGTAAAACCATGCAAGTGAAGACTTGAACGGGAGGACATAAGGAGGGCTTTGTTCGTTGTCCCTTGTAAATAGCGTAGAATCCGAAGAACAGCAGCCCAATGAACAGATGTAGGATGAGCAACAAACTGACTAACAATATGAACTGAGTGAGCAATGTCAGGCTAGAATGTGGTCAGATATACCAAACTGCCAACTATCTCACGATAGCATGTAGCATCCACAAGAGGAACACCTTCTGTAGTCTGAAGTTTGCAATTATGCTCCATTGGAGTGGAAACACAGTTAATATCAGTTAGACCTGCGCGTTGAATAACATCATTGCAGTACTTGGTTTGAGAGAAGATATCTAGCTGGAGAATAGGCTACTTTAATCCCTAAAAAATACCGGATATGACCCAGATCCTTCATTTCAAACTGCTGATGTAAAAATTCTGTAAGAGAGACAATACCCATACTATCATCACCGGAAGTGATCATATCATCCACATAGAGTAAAAGGAAAACACAACCTTTTTCTGAATAGGTTGTGAATAAGGCAGAATCGTGAGCACTTTGATGGTAACCAATACTAATAACAGCAGTGCTGAACCGATCAACCTAAACACGGGGAGCTTGTTTAAGGCCGTAAAGTGCTCGTTTAAGTCTGCAGACATGATGTGGTGGACGAGTAAGACAAGGCGGAGTAGTCATATAAATTTCTTAATGAAGAAATCCATTTAAGAATGCATTTTTGACATCAAGTTGATACAGAGGGCATTGTCTAACAGCTGCTACTGAAATGAATGTTCTAACAGTAGTCATCTTGGCTACTGGAGCAAATGTCTCTTCATAATTGATGCCGTATTCCTGGTGATATCCCTTTGCAACTAGGCGAGCTTTATACTGATCAATGGAGCCATCGGACTTGGTCTTAATCTTAAAGACCTATTTACGCCCAATAATATTTTTGTCAGGAGGTGAAGGAACAAGTTCCCATGTATTTGTTTTCAGAAGTGCAACTAGTTCTTCCTCTGTGGAAAATCTCCATTCTGGGGTGGTAATGGCTTCTTTGTATGATTATGGTTCAGAGATAGAATGTATGGCTGCAAGAAAAGACTTATAGGAAGAAGATCGGTGATCAGTGCAAATAAAGCCAAAATGAGAGACATGTTTTCTGGTGTGAACCGGATACCTTCTATCAGGAGGAACAGTTGCATCGGGAACAATTGATCCAGGCATAGGTACATGAGAGTCTCCTTTCGGGCGACAATGATAGACTTTGAAGATTGGTGGCGGAGGTGGAGGCGGCGGTGAAGGCGGCGAAGATGACTGCTTAGACGAAAACAGGTTAGTGAATGGATCAAGTGGACGAAATGCATTTGTGGCAAGAGCAGAAACAGTTAAGGTATAAAAGGGAATTTGTTCAAGAAACATGACATTGCGAGAGATGTGCAATTGTTATGGAGAAAGACAGAGCCAAATATTTTCAGATGAGACAAATCTGGTTTTGCAGAAAATAATTTCTCATAGGGTGAAATACCACCTAAAACAGTGGAGGGGAATCTATTTATTAAATAAACAGAAGTTAAAATTGCTTCCCCCCAAAACAACAACGGAACATGAGAGGAGTAGATCAAGGAGTGAGCTGTATCAAGGATATGGATATGATGATGTTTCCTTTCTGCAACGCCATTTTGTTGTGGAGTGGCATAACATGACAACTGAGCTTAGGTTCCTTGAGTGTCTAAGAAATTTCGAAATCTATGACTGATGTATTCCCCCCCTGAATTTGACCTAAAGATTTTTACTCGTTTACCAAATTGTGTTAAAATTATATTAGAAAAAGTAGTGTAAATAAAATAGAATTCAGACCTATGTTTCATCTGATAGAGCCATGTAAAACGAGTAAAATCATCAATAAAGAAGACATAGTAAAGTGAACCACCTTTTGTTGGTTGTGAAGCAGGTCCCCAAACGTCAGAATGAATCAAGTCAAATAGAGCATGGGTAAAAGAAGAACTTTTATTATAAGGTAAAGCATGCTGCTTACCAAGTCGACAACCAAAACAATCTGAAATGTTTGTTACAGAAATGTTACCAAGACAACCAGCAGAATGTAAAGTTTTCATGAAATTCAAAGATAAATGTCCCAATCTAGAATGCCATAAAGAGAAAGGTGCTACTGTAGAAGTAAGAGCAATGGAAGAAGAAGCTTGTGACGGCAGGTGTAACGAGTGAAGATGATAGAGACCTCGGGATGGCTTGTCCCAATCTACTTCCTGGTGCGAGTATCCTATACAGAACAACCATTCGATGTAAATGAGACAAGATAACCAAATGAGGTCAATTGACTAATATAGATCAAATTTACAGATAGGTTTGGAACACATAGTACAGTACTAAGAGACAGATTCTTAGTGGAAACTGAACCAATTGTAATGACTGGAAGTGGTGTGTCATTTGTTGTATGTATTTTCAGATTTTGAGGAGGAAGAATCATAAGTCATATGATAAGAGGTGCCAGAATAAAAAAGCCATACAAAATTAGTTTTACCTGAGGTACCAGACATAGTCATCGCCGACCCTGGATCAGAAGGAGATGCAGCCATAGGAGAAGTAGAACTGGATGCTAGAAACAGCTGTTGCATACGCTCATCAATCATGAACTAAATTTGAGAAGTGGAAAGAACCTCTTCAGCATCT
The DNA here is from genome assembly GCA_028538565.1 of Umbellularia californica. Lineage (NCBI taxonomy): Eukaryota > Viridiplantae > Streptophyta > Magnoliopsida > Laurales > Lauraceae > Umbellularia > Umbellularia californica. The sequence continues at coordinate 4,989,388 of JAPQWN010000002.1, forward strand.
GTTGTATTAGCAGCGTATTGCTTGGACTGATGGGACTGTTCTGGTTTGATGGGTGCATGTGCTGAGGAGGTGCATATGCTGATCCTCGAAAGTTTTGCTTTTGAGAAGTCCAAGTGTACTTATTATTTTGCTGATTTGGGTGAATGGGACAGTTATATTTCCGATGGCCCTTTTTTTGAGGGGAGAAATCAAGTAGCGTGGGCCCCAAAAAGTGATCAACAGGCAATCAACCCTTGAAATAATGTAAACAGACTAATTTTGATCCTCCTAGAGTAGGTTTTGCTAAAAAAGAATGGAAATCCAGGTATTTTAATGAAGTTGATGAAAACTAGTACCAAAAAACTGAAAACTACAAATCAGATCCAATGGCGTACCTCTGATATAGTAAAAATCTTGAAAAAATGTTTAGAAATCCCAAAGTAAGCAGACGACCCAGAGTATGTAGGCTGTCAAGGCTGAAATGATCCCAGGTGGGCCACGTTAGATCACAATGGATTTTTGACACTGCCGAACCTGTGTCTGGAACCTGCTGATGTAGAAAATCCCACAAATTCTTGAATAGATCTCTTGCAGAGACAGATGATGGCTAGAAATGAGTCTTCTAGAGCCTAACTGACCAAAAGAGCTATCTAGGCTCTGATACCATCTTATAGAAGCTTACAAGAAGATGACAATATTGATGAATGGATTCGATGATCAAAATGATAGCATCGACTTGTCTTAAATATGTATTCTGCTGTGTACATTTACAGTTAGTATATCCCTTGATTAGGGTGATATTCAGATATTAAGGAAACTAATCTACAGGTTACAATGAAGCTAGCTGTACATAAGCTGTCCAATGACTAAGTCATTTGGGCCTGCTGTTTTGGACTGACCCAATAGGCTGAGTTGACCCATGTGGGTTACTCCTGTCTTTACAGTCCCTACTATCAATCCATATACTAGCATGGACCACAACAAGAACTTTCTATCATCAATCTCAGCTGACTAATAAAACCGACCTCCCTTAATTTATCATGTACAAAAATACCATTGTGATATGGGTGCAGTGTTATTTCCCATTGAGTTGTACAAATGAGAATAATGTGATAAAAATCCCATGAATTGATTAAATTTTCATGTGTTACTAATATCATTATTGTCATAGTATAATTTGGCCATTGCAAATACAAGCGGGGAAGTGTTTATGACAGTTGAATTTGGGAAAGGTGAGCCCTTTGTATGGTTTGACAAATGGGAGCATTTTATCAGAGCTCACGTATATAATAGTAGGGGCATAACCTTTTTTCTTTTAAATCTATAAAGAGTCTGGCTTTTAGGCCTCACATGGGCCCACCTATGTAAATACAACTGCGGGATTCTAGTCTGCCACTAATGGTAAGACTCCATTGATTCCCTAGGTGAAGACTCCTAGGCACCCCTATCACATGCAGAAAAACTAATTCAGTTCACTTGAACCTGTGTTAAGATGTCTTAGGATAACTGAAACTCACAATATCCATCTGTTACCAGTGTATGTCTCACGACGGGACATCAATTCAAATTTTGATCTTGGAACTTGCTTTGTTCTTCTTTACAGGTATTGATGAACTTAACAAATGACAATCCCATAGGCTGTCAGCAAATTGCTTCCTGTGGAGGACTGGATACCATGGCTACTTTGATTACTTGTCATTTCCCGTTGTTTAATTCTCTCTCATTTAAAGATTCCCAAATGTTAGAGGACGTCTCGTTCTCTCAATCAAGTACTGATCCTGATCATCTAAAGGGCAAACATCTGAGCGATCAAGAATTAGATTTTCTGGTTGTTATTTTGGGCCTGCTTGTGAACTTGGTGGAGAAGGACAAGCGAAACAGGTTATTTCACTACTACATTTCATTGCCTGTCCTTTTTATTATTGAAGCTTCAGTCGCATGGCTTGTTTGTGCCAACTTAGTGAAGTTTGGATTATCTCTACTTAATGCTGTTCTCTTGGTCTTGATTTACGTGTTAGTGCCTGTCCTCTATGTAGTTATGAATTGTCATCGTTGGCTGGAAGTTTTTGCCATCAATCCAGGCTATGATCTTTTGACATATCTGTGAGAACCTCGATTTATATTGGTTGTGAGGTATAGGTTTCGCATTGGCCGCTCCCATTTTAATTATTTTGATGAGATGATCTGAGAAATCTGAACTGAAACCATAGTAGTCTTAGCAAGATGCATGCAGAGTTCCATGAGCTTGTGAGCCACCTCTCTACTGTGATCTGCTCAGAGTAGCATCTGTCACTGGTAAAAAAGAAAAAAAAAAAAAAAAAGAAGCTGCATGCTTTCACATTTTAACCGTGAAGTGATTGTGGAAGGGACTGAGAATGTTATCGGGTAATTTTTCCAATTCAGAGCCATGTAGGCCATGATTTTGAATTTCAGTATTGGCCACCATTTTGGTGACCATTGAGTCTGTTAAGACTTGCCAACTCCAAGTGACTGAGTAGGGATCAAATCCGGGGTGAGTCAGCCAAGTTCACTTGACTTTATCCAAATTCTAAAACCATGATGTAGACTGTGATGTAATTGATTGAAGTCACAATTTAGTTGTGGCTAAACATTTCACTTAGCAGTGTTTATTGATAAGTGAAACTTACCATGCATTTTGTTGCCAAGAAGGCATCTAAAGGGAACTTGCTTTATCTAGGGCTCGTTTCAGCTTGAGATATGTACATTTTTTATTTGATTTGCTAAGTTTTTCGGTTATCCTTTGGGGAAAATATTCTCTGTTGGTGCCTTGCATAAGTGTGGAATTGCGATTTTTCTTAGCTGAACTTTTAACAGGACTTAGTTGGTTTTTTTTATTTCATTGGGATAGTTTTTTTAACATGTTCCATGGGTTCTGATGTGAGTGAGTTCAATAACCGTTTGTAGGCCACCTTTTAACTGCTTCCTATGCTTTTTTGTGTTGCATGCCTTTTTAGTTGGTAATTTCAATCTCTGGTTGATAATGCCATAGTACATAGAATGGACATGGAAAGCTGGTTGGCTGCTATAGCACTGTCTTCCTCTTTGTTTCCACCTGGCCCTTTTCTGTTTCCTTTTTAATATAGATGGTCCAAAGTGGCAGCTTTTCCATTTTCATAACATTGTACTTGTAAGAAATATCCCTAGTTGTTTAATGTTAATTGCAGAAGTCTGTTTTTGCAGATCACGGCTTGCGGCAGCTACTGTTCCATTGCCTAGATCAGGAGAAACAAAAATGAAACACAGTCAAAGGGGTGTAATTTCATTATTATGCTCCATATTTTTAGCCAATCAAGGTGCTGGTGAGGCAAGTGGAGAAGGAAGAGAGTTAGCATGGGTGAGGAATTCCTATTTATTTGAATTGTTTACATTGCATTTGCTTGAAGTTGCTCTTTTGAATTTGAAAGTAGTTGCGTCTGGTCCGTGCATTTTGAAAATTGAATATGTATGGGAGTGATACTCAATAAGGAACAATTTAGTTCTTTTTTTTTTTTTTTTTGAATGGTAACAATTTTATTAAAGCTAAGCAGCATAAGAGACATATTTTGAACAGTAGAATGCAAAAAACATTAAAAAAATAAAAAATCAAAAACTCCCAGAGGGCAGAGTGGGAGAGTCTAGAAGCAAATATCTTGATGACCAAATCCAATTTCCCAACCTCTTCAGCTAAACTGTAAGCAACCTCATTAGCTGACCTCTTGATATACACGAAGAACACATTGAGCTTCAAACCCAACTCCAACGTGACATTTGCAAGACACCAAGGGAACCGAGAAGAGCCATATGCCCAAGCAATACCTCAAGAAGAATCTCACTTTGCATGATATTAGAAAGCCCCATCTTGGCGGAGGCCCGTTCTCAATGTGAGCAATTCTGCCTTGTTGACTGAACAGAAGCCTCGGATAAGGAAAGAATAAAAATCGCTGAGCTATCTTTAATGATGCCTTGGCCCTTGTGTAACCCTAGTGCTCCTATTGAAATTAAGCTCAATGATGGAAAAGAAAGGTTTAGTGAGGTGTAACATACTTATCTTTTCAGTTGCATTAAGGCAGAGGAGGAGTTAAGACATCCTTATGTAGGATGAAATGGAAATTGGGCATGAGTACTAAGTTGATATTAAATGGATTTCCTTGGGTGAATCTGGGGTAAATTGGATTTCTTTGGGTGAATCTGGGGTAAATTGGCTAACCGATCTTTTCAATAAAATTTTATGCACGAGGAGAATGTCCTGTGAATGGAGAAAGAGCACAATGTTTCTTTCTACAAGAACAAATGAGATATCTAAAACTCTGCCTAACATACAGTTAAAACTCATGCGAACAAACTTTGGGGGAGAACGAATTTAGCTTCATGTTTGGTTGGTTAAATACCAAAGCGGGGAGAACCAATTTAGCTTCAAGTTTGGTTGGTTAAATACAGAGGCTAGCTTCTAATAAGACTACACTGTTTTAATTGATTTGGTGGTCCCCAAGAGTGGACTGTTTTGTAAGTGCAGCCTGAACAGTGTAATTATGGACAGTTTTGTGCCCTTTCATGTGGTCTGTTGGCTCTTTTGGATCCCTTATGGGCTGGGACTTCTACACAAATGGGTTTGTACCCCATGTACTTGATCAAAACTCTCCATATAAGTCAATGCTTTGACTCCCACGCTTATCTCTAAGATGTTCATACTGAAAAAAAAAAAAATTTCTTTATGATGTTCCCACCAGTGGATTCGAGCCTATCCATGTCAAACCTCTATTTTAAAAGCAGAAAAATAAAATTTCTTTGGTAATGCTCAATGATCTCTATTGACATGTTACATCAATCTTAGATCAATCTAAGTATTACAAAAGATATAGTGGGATTACAGAAGAGAATCAACCCCAAGGTACACCTGAGTGAGAGAAAAATGCTCCAATTTCGGTTCTGGTGGTCTTCACGTGTATTGTAATCTGGTGGTGCCTTAGCTGAGATTCCATTGTTAGAATATAAGCTGACAATTTTTCTTTAGTAGAATAGTAGACCTCTTTAAGTTGACCGTAGATTGATGTGATAAGGCTAAGATGATGATCATGGATTGTTTATTTATTTATAACACTTCATTTCCTTGATACTGAGTACTTATAATACTATGGAAATACGGAGAAGGGGGGAAACTGAAGCATTGGCAATCTGTGTAATTGCTGACCTTTAATTTCTCTACATATGTGCTATTCATTGTCAATGTCTATCATTGATTATGGCAATCCCTTATACGAGTGGAAATCCCTTAATTGTAATAATTTACATCCCTAAACAGAAGAAAACAGGAACTCTCTGAGAAAAAACCACCCAAAGAACAAGCATGCCCAAGAGGAAACATCTAAATGCAAACCATCTTTGTATTGGACGATGATAACCCTTGAACTGACAGCTTAGATATGTGGGCATTAAGGAAACTTTAGCAACAGTGCAGGAAATGGAAAGAACGAAAAAAAGCAGAAAGGCAATTTATAGTTTCTGGACACCTTCCTGAGCTCAGTACCCTATTGTGACCTAATAGATCAACTCTATTGGACTAAGGTACAATTGTGTCCGGAGACAGCCAGTCGAGGGACTGAGATATGGCCAAATGAGTCATTGAGTCTCCCAATGTAGACCATGTGTTCCAGATTCAGTGCTCCATATGAAGGGTCTATCATTCAATCGCTCCTGATTAAGAACAGGGTTGGGCTGCTTAGTGGGCGAGCCACATATATGCAGTGGTTCCCGTTAACTATATATTTTTCTCCCACCAAATGAGCAAACCACTGTAATATTATGTTCTTATTTATATTTCAGTGGGTGGGTGGGCAGCATCCATGCTGGATGGGTTTCATTTTCTCCTTTATTGTTTTCTTTGATAACTGTGCCATGTCAACATGTGTGTGACTGAATAGGCTTCTTTTAGTTCTTTCTGCATCTTAGTCACTTAACTGGATGGCAAATACCTAATAGTGTGAGCCTGACCCATGTTGCAGTTTCAATTTTCAAACCCCAACTGGCTGGCCACAACCACGGAGCCCTAACCCATGTATGCTTATCTGTATGTATACAAAAAAAAAAAATCAAGTTAATGAAGATGGTTGTTAGCATCACATTTTTTCAAATGACTTGTCCTTTTTATTTAGAGTGAACTCAAGGGAAACATAATTGGAAATACCTTGGCCATCTACTTCCTCACCTAATTTATGAATTATTGAAAAAATATCTGATTTGATTGAGTGTTACAAACCATAATTCTGCTCAGTTCCTTGCTTTTGGAATGAAACTTGTCTGTGTTGATATGGAGAGGTGCCAGAACATTCAAATGCTAACACTAATAATAAAAAAATAATAGCAATAATTGTTATTCTTGTTGTCGTTATTGTTGTTGTTACTTTTATGTGATGACAGTTTATTTTATTTCCTTCAAAGTGCCAAGTGCATGTCTTCTCTCTGTGGTATACTTCATTTTAGATTTTCTATCGTGTTTGAACAGAATGACGAAGCGGCTATGTTGCAAGGAGAACATGAAGCAGAGAAAATGATCGTTGAGGCTTATGCAGCCCTGCTGCTCGCATTCCTTTCTACAGAAAGGTTTGTATTATGTATTTCGTTTTCATCATTCTAATACAAAGCATTCACGCCCTTAATGATTCACTGCAAACAGTTCGAACGTACGCGAGTCTATTGCTGACTGCCTTCCAGAGGGGAACCTGGAAATTCTCATTCCCGTTCTGGAGAGATTTGTGGTAGGTTCTTAAATAATTTAAGTTGTATTATTGTCCCAATTTTCCCTTAATTTAATTTTTCGTAGTTCATTTTTACATTGTCTTCGAAATTAATTCAAGTCTTGGCATCTTAAAGGTCTTTTTTTCTTCCTCCCTCTCTTTTTCTTTCACATTGATACATCAAATGGATTCTCTTGGGGCTAATGGGTTCTAAAATTTTTCAGGCCTTCCATCTGACCTTGAACATGATATCACCAGAAACACACGCAGCTGTTTGTGAAGTAATTGAATCTTGCAGAGGGCCATAGATTGTGGATATTCTCCATACCACTTACCTCAAGATAAACCCACTTGTGATGGCAGAGCTTGTCATGTTAGGCGGCCTTAGAGTTCGATTTTAAGGACGGCTATTATTTTAGCCAGAAAACTTGTGTGGATCTCATACACCAGGGCAAAACAGCTGTTCGGATTCGATGTGACTCAGCTGTGGAAAGTCCATACTGAATTGAATACTTCGAAGATGTATTGTATTTATTTGAATGCAAGTGTATTTGTATCAAGTGTAATTTTTGGCGTTACTATTCTTGATTTAGTTGTTTACCCCTCCCTTCCCTTCTTCCTATCTTTTGAAGAGCAAGTGATGATTGAGGATTGCCATGTATATTTGTGTGTGGATGTGATTGTAGTTTCTGAGGGTCACCAGGGTGTTTAAAGAAGTGTTCCATATTCTGCAGTACAGAGAATGTTTGTAAGGATTTGCCCAATGTCCGTATAACAAGATAATCTGCTGAAATTTTCACAAAATGGACACTCGTGCTCTGCTGCTGTTAAGAATTTGCCTGATGTTAGCCCCTTTACCAATGTTACAACTAACAAGCATCAAATCCCAATGACTTTTACTGTTGGATTAAAATCCTTCTGAAATCATAAATTTGGAGGCCCATGATCAAGGGTTTAGGAGGATCTAACGGGTCGAAATTTTGAACATGGGTAGGCCCTGACGACCATTACCTCCATGATTGTTGTGGGCCCCACAAGGAATCTGTGCAGAAGGTCCATGCAGAGAGTCGACATGGAGGGAAGGGAAGTGATCTTTTTTTTTCTTTTCTGGTTGTAGGATTACGAGGATGATTGATGCAGACAGATCAAACGATCCTAGTGTTATGGGATTGATCTTATTCTCAAGATTGAGAATCAGAAACATCATGAAAGCTTACATGGTGATGATTTGATGAAATTGGCTTGAAGCCATCGAGCAGATGTTTGATGAATACTACAAGGAGTTTCCTGATGAGTGGAAAGAAGGTCAAGTTAGTAACCATGCAGTTGCAAGATCGAGCAGTCTTTTTGGTGGGCACAAACCAAAGCCACAAGGAAAAGACCGGGTAATCAATCAAAGTATGCTTAGTTTCTCCAACTCATTGCACTGCGCATAATGACTTGAATGAGTGCAAGGAGATGGCGTGTACTTCATGGAAGGACTTAGCCATACATGCTTCTGATTATTAGACTTGCTTTGGTCCAATCTTTACTACCCTAAAGGCTTTGTAGACAAACGAGGCTCAAGAAAAAAGCGCGCTAAGCAGCAGCCACATCTTGTTGAACCATATTATGCAAGACAAGGAGAGCAGCAGCAGCTGATCTAAAGTGGAGCCCATCCAACTGCAAAACTGCTACTTAAGCACCCAATCAAGGGCCGGCAACGGAATATCTGTAGCTTCAAATATAACAAAATTGGCAATATTTCATCAAAGTATCAGAAGTGTGCTGTTTATGATGATGATGATGATGAGAATTGGATAGATAGTGAGAAGATTTGTCTCTCATTACGACCAACGGGAAGCTGTCGAAAAACATCCTTGGTCGAATTTAATTTTATGGTTGGCGAGGTAATAGTTCCACCATCGTTGCTTGATTCATTTTTCCATTAGCAGCATTTATTTCAATAGTGTGATGTGCAGCTTGATTCCTGAAATGGATGCATGTTACATACTGTTTGGTCGACCACAAGAGAACCACTCACCATGAGTATTGAAATACATAACACATTTTGGAAGGACAGTAGGAATATTGTGCTTGAACCCATATATGAACAGATTCCATCCAAGTTGGGTTGCCAATAAGGGGGGCATAAACTCATTGTCAAGAGCCAAAATCTGGAAGGTATAAAAGAAATGATTTGTTTCATGTGCTAATTGAAAAGGCAAGGCGGTACATAACAACCATGCAAGCCATTTACTGCTGGGACTCAAATAGCATGTAAGCTCTGAGAAAGGAGGCTGGGGCATGGGATTCAGGACAAACTAAGAGTTGAACTTATCTACTCCATTGATTGCTGAAAATATCATTTTGAGTAGGCAAATGGAGGCTGGGAGATGGGAGGCAACATTTTGCAACTTGGATGGGTCCAAAAATGAAACCTCCATGGTCTGACTGGACCAATAGTGAAATTCAGGTTGGACTTGTTTAGGTTTGAGTTGGGCTTGGTTCTAGATTTTGAAACCCACATGGAATTCAAGTTAGGTTTGGGCTTCAGGCTACGATGGACCTGGGCATCCGGCCTTTCCACAAACATATGTATATAGGACCCTATATACTACAGCAAATATCCAACCTCACCACCTCCGAAAAGCAAACCAAACAGAGAAATTTAGGTATGCAACCCAACCAGTGTCAACCCATCTCACCGACTTGCACTCAGGTAGGGAATTCAAAATTTGGGTCAGGCTCAGATGGATTTTGTTCAGGTCAGCTTCGAGTTTACCTGCATACAATAATCGAGCTTTGATTGAGCCAAAATACCCAAACCAATCAACCTGAGTTGCACCCCCGACATGCATGCAGCTTATCAAAAGTTATGGAAGCAGAAGCACCAGCAGGGTGAATACTCGATTGGTACAAGAGATTGTAAAACATGGAACAGCAACACAATTAAACTTGAAATTGATAATGATACATTACTATAAATAGAAATTAGAAATGACAATTGATTAAATGGAAACAAAAACAAAACCCATTTGGCAGATGGAACAGCTGAAAACTGTACAGAAAAGGCCCTCATAGACCAACCCTACCTGTCTATTTTCATTTCATCTCGCAATTATTAATTTTCAGCTCCTAAATATTTGTTTCACTCATATTCTCTGCTAGAAAACTTGTCTTCAGGATAATATACTGCAGTAACTACATTGCCCCCAAACTTCCTTCCATTCAGTGCAGCTTTTGCCTTGGTGGAACTTGCAGCATCTGCATACTCCAAGAACACCTGAAATAATCCCAATAAAATCATATCACAGTTTGACTCACACAAAGCTACATGCAATACTATGACATGTGAACATGTCAATGTCCTGACATCAGAGACCATTGGAAGCCTATAATACTACTCCCGCATGTGATGAACCAAATAAATATATGGTTGCAATTATTTAAGATGGATGGCCCAGATATTCATCATGGAAAGGACCTAGTCATTGGCCCAAGGCTCTTAGCCAATGACATGATGGGGCTTACCTGGGATCGAAAATCCCTGTCGATGAACCGAGAGGATGTATTTTGCCTTGGCATGATTTATGTGTGATAATTTTATATTTGCAGGGCATATGAGAAAATGGGATTCTAGGCATTGTTCACAATTACCTTTTCTAGAAACAATATAAATCAGGTCAGTATTTGACCACATTGGTCGCTTTTGTAGTATATATATATATATATTTTTTTTTTTTTCTGAATGGTAACTTTCATTAAAACAGAAAAGAAATCAGTACAAAAGGATTTATACTGATTTGGAGAAAGGTAAAAAAAAAAAAAAGCAAAAGTACAACCTTTGAAACCCCAAACAAAACAAACTACTCAGCTACAAGGGAACCTGAAGACTAAGGATACTAGGACTGCCCTAACCCTTGTTTACGAGAAAGCTAGCTCCTTCCAATTGAACATAATTTGATCAGTGGGATAGTCTTTGAAAGTAGGATTGATCTGCACCCATTGTGCTACTAAGAATCTAATCTTATCACATAAGATTTCCTCCAAACATTTCTTTCCTTCAAAACATCTCGCGTTTCTCTCCTTCCATATATGCGAAATTACTACTCTAAAAGAAAGCTTCCGTAACTCCTTTCCTTTCTTAGACCCAATCGGAGATCTCCACTCCTCAAAAAGGTGTTGAAGCGTCTTCAACATAGCCCATTTGCATTCGAACCAATTTATAACAAAGTTTCAAATTTTCGTCGCATAGCTGTACCTTAAAAGAAGATGGTCTACCGTTTCCTCATCCTCCTAACACATTTGACAACCGTTAACAACAATCTTTCCTCGTTTCTTTAGATTATCTAGAGTTAGGATTCTTCTTTGGAGAGCAATCCATCCAAAAGTCACTACCCGGGGTGGAGCCTTGATCCTCCATATGCTTGCCAAGCTACTTTTGCTCCCCACTCTTGCCGATAACACCGCATAGAAAGAAGAGACAGAGAAAGACCCATTTTTTGACGCTTTCCAAATCATTGTGTCTTCCATGCCCTCAGGAAAATGAATATCCCTTAAAAGGTCAATAAGAGACAGAAATTGAATCTCCTCATTCTCCTTGAGATTCCTTCTGAATGTCGGGCTCCACGTGATCTATCCACTCATGCCAAAATGATCCATATAGTTTTCCACCTTTGCTTGCTTGTCTCAAGCACAATTGAAATGATCCATATAGTTATCCACTCATGCCAGAACGATCCATATAGTTTTCCACCTTTGCTTGCTAGCTTGGCTCCACGTGGTCACTTTTGTAGTATTTCACCTCAACCTCAACACAATTTCCATGATAAAATGAAATTAAGGCGAAAAGGCCTCACAAAGGCCAATCCTTATAGCTATCATCTCAGCCATGTTGACACATTGGACACACACTAGGCCTAAGAAGGACATGATAGTCCTGGCATCGTCATCTCTAATGATTCCACCCACCCCTGCTAAACTCGGATAACTCTCAAATTTGAACATAAGACGGCCCAACTGAGGATGCAACCACCTAGGCAACACAGGCATGAGGCATCCAAGCTGGGTATGAGAAATCCAGCTCATGGCAGCAACCAACTATCATAGCTATAAGTAGGGGTGTAAACTGACCCACTTTGAGGCCGGCCCAGCCATGCCTGGGCCGTGCCCAGGTCAGCTAGGGGTTGGCCCCATGCCCCAGATGGGCTGGGCCGGACCGTGCATGCCTCTCTTTTAATATAAATTGAAAGAGACTTTGTGAACTTTTAGGGTTCTCAATTTGAAATACAGTTTGAACTATTATAATAAATGCACAAACATTGATACTAATTTACAAATGAAAAACGGAACTTTAATTATTTTAAGTTTTATATTTATTTATATACAAAAAATTGTCATGCTGGGCCAGGCCTCGGCACAGGCACCCTGGCCCAGCACAGCTCATCCTTTGGGTTGTGCCGGCCCAGGTTTTTGTGATGGGTAGTGCCAGGCCTGGCAGCCCAGCCCAATTCACTCCCCTAGCTATGAGGATGACCTAGAAGGAAGACAGATGAAATTCACGTAGTGTAGAATTTGGCATTAGCACTACCCTCTCCAAGTCGGAAAATCTTCCCTCATAGCAACACAGGTTCCTCTGTTGCCAAATTACCCAAGTAACTTCCATAAAAGATATCCCTGCATTACCTTTCCCATCATAGACCCCACACTTTGACTCCAAGCCTCAAATGAGAGAATGGAGTACCAGAATGATCAGCTATAGTAAAACTATTATAGGAATGACTTCCAAAGACACTTCAGAAATTAGGCACTGAATCAGAAGATATCAAATGCTTGCACAATTGCCAAGCATTGACAACTATGCACTGAATGTAGACTTCATCAATTGGAGTGAGCATCTAATTGGAACAAAATTTCACCAGCCAATCAGTACTGGCCTACTGGCACGATTCTCTGACTGGAATCCCAAAAATACTCTGACTCGACCCAGAGAGTCAGACTAGCACAACCGACATGGACTGATATGGTACTCGCATGAACTGGGTTTGTATTAAGCCACAAAATAACTCAATAAAAAAACATAAAAACAAACTCATTTTTTGGTTTTCCTCCAACTTTAAACTTTAAAGTGAAGGGGATTAGTTTTGGTAAGGTGCCCAAAACATTGGATTAAGCCACAAAATAACTCAATAAAAAAACATAAAAACAAACTCATTTTTTGGTTTTCTTCCAACTTTATACTTTAAAGTGAAAGGGATGAGTTTTTGTAAGGTGCCCAAAACAAATTCCAACACTCATCAATATGAATAACGAGGCCTACAGATTGCATTGGTATGGTTGGTGAACATTACAAAAGTGATGATCAATGCAACATGGGAGTTACCAATGTGACAATGGAGCGGTAGTTGTTTGATTGTATTCCATCCATAGGGCTTACATAATTAACAAGGAGAGGAGATTATGGTAATGATGATTAAGATAGGTCGAGCTTGCTTGAAACTCATTGTGGTGTATAAGAATCAGTTGCCTGCATGGCCCTACGCCCCCCATAGTCAATATTATGGCTTATGGTTTGTTATTTTAGTGTTATTATGACTTTAAAGTTATAAATAGTTATTACGTATTGCTAATTTGGTGCTCTATATGTGTTAAATGATCCTTGCATTAGCCTTAAGAAAAACTAAATATCTCTATAATTGATACAGGATAATTTTTAGATTATCAAATTTACATATTTTTATCGTTTTTCTATTAATTCTTTATTTATCTTGATTTTTCGAAATTCTTTTATTATTTTTTAAGACCGACAACGCTCGTACTAGTTCGGTATGGGCGGTACGAAGGGGCATGGGTGGCACCTACTTGTCCCCGTCCCGACTAACATGAAGACCAGCACTGGGACATAAAACCTTGAGTGCGCTTTCTTTATTTATCTTCATTTTTTGAAATTCTTCTATCATCTTTAAGACTGACAATGCTCATACTAGTTCGGTATGGGTGGTACGAAGTGGCATGGGTGACACCTACTTGTCCCTGTCCCGACTGGCATGAACACCAGCACCGGGACATAAAACCTTGATTGTACTATCTTTGCTTTTGTTAGACGCCTTCTGAAGAATTGCCCGCAAAAGAATAAAATAAAATAACATAAATAAATAACTTGCTCCAAATAACCACTAAACTCTCTAGTGTATGCATAAATATATAAAGGGATTTGATCCAGTGAGAATTGTTGTCGCGGGGTCACCATGAGAACTTTTTTTGTGGGGCCCATTGGGGTCCTATTTTGGGATGGGACAGATGGGGATTGAAAGATCTATATGGGACCACCCCGAATATCAAGTTTGGCCCCAATCCCATGCTCCTAACCCCTTCATCCAAGGCCAACAGGCCCAATCAATTCGTATGGGTATATAGTTGATCCAACGGCCCAGTTCATTCACATTGGTGCCAAACCCCGGCGTGTGACTATCAAGGGGGTCCCTGTCCATTGTAGGGTTTGGATTGGGTGATAGGTGGGCCCACTCATAGTTCTCACGATTTGACTTTTGAAACAAAGACCCGTATCCAGCTGAAGCCTAACATGGGCCATATATGTCATGCCTAAGTTCACCCACTTAGTTTATCGGGCCAGCAGGGTCAGGCCAAACTGGGCTTTTTTTTTTTAAATCAAATTGTACGTGCTTTCTAGCCATTATTTGGACAAATTATCATTATATTACAAGCACTCCTTATCTGAGCCAGGCTGGACCAGGCTTTCGGCTTTCCATCACTTTATCCAAGCCGGGCTTAAATATTAAACGAGCCCAGATTATATAAACTAGGCCAGCCCAAACAGGTTGGCCCGGAACGGGCCAGCTGGAATGGACCACAAGCACCCCTGATTCCCACCCATGTATCAAGCCGAAAGAGAAACCTGCTACATCTCCTACACAATACATACATACATGTATACACATATAGATACATGTATGTATGTACGACTGTAAGCAAGTAGTTGTCTGTTTATTGGATGGCAAGGGCAGGAATATTAATTTGGAAAGGTGAACAAGACTTACTATGTGAGATACCTGGGTGTTATTGCTTGCCAATGCAAATGTCTATAATGTAGTGAAAAAGCTACGAAAGGCCATTACAAGCCGCAACAAAAGAAAGTAAACAAGGTATTAGGCATGGCTAAAGAACAAAATACCTTTCCAACTCCTGGAGTTTGCTCTCCATTGGGTTTTGGTCGAGGGATAACGACATTCACCAATGGCCCTGTTGACCCAAGCATTAAAATCATCATATAAACATAGTAATGCCATCCTATTTTTGAGAGAGAGAGAGAAAGCAACAAAAAGCATATACTTGAAGACAACATTGCACTTTTGGAATGAGAACAATGCGGCCATTCCAAAAATGTTACGAATTATACATACCAAATTTCCCGCCCTCTTCTCTCATGTCCTCTAATATTTCCTCATACTCTTCTTCATCCCTCAGCTCATCAGCAGAAACCACCTTGTAATGGAGAGGCATTCAGCAATAATGGACAGAATGTTGAAATAGCAATTGATCATGCACTTATATGAAGTGCCAATCTCTACTACAACTCATATGAGCAGGAGCATTTTCAGAATAAATGAAAGAACAATTTACAGATTGATAAGCCTAAGTCTCTATATAAACAAAAAGAAAAAAAAAAAGATCAAGGATATTGCACACTAGACTAATGTATATAGAAATATTATTCAACCATCAAATTATGGGAATTTCTTCAATTATTTAGATACCAACTCCATCATTATTTCCAATTGCTGTTTTTATTATGGACTATGAAATGATGTTCCATTTTGTGGGTGAAGTTGAGCCCAACATTAGGTTTTTGGAAAACACTGGCAAGCACGTAATTTGTGAAAGATTGTGAATGGGCCAACGACGGTGCCGATAGGGAAAAGATTTGCTATGTAGGTTATTGGCCCACCAAGGGGAAGGAGGCCAAAGAGGACATGGATGGAAGTAGTAACAATAGATCTAAAGAAGCACAACCTATTCGAGGATTTGGCTGAAGAAAGACCGGAATGGAGAAGCATAATTCACGTAGCCGGTCCCAAGATAGTTGGGACAAGGCTTTGATGATGAAGATTGACACTTCTTGCCAATCTTAGATTCCCTGGAGGTATATTACAAGGTACCCACAATAAATTATAGAACCTTCAACTGGCATATTTTTTCGAAAGGTTCACAAACTAATTCAATTCATTATACCATTTCATTGAGTTTAGAAAGCTAATACGTGCATTCTCTCTTGGTGTCTCAGTAATAATTTCTGCGTGAGAATTAAGAGCACCATATGCTGCAACGGGTCTAAGAAATGTCTCATATAAAAGAGAAATTAGGAAGAAAGAAAAGATGATATTTCTTCGAGGATTCTGATCCAGCTGAATAAGATTCGCAGGCTCAGCATCCTCTTGAGGGCTCCACCATGGATAATGCTTTAGGAATGTATTATGCTTGCGGGTATATTCTGGCCATGATTTGTGAGCACAATAAATGAAAGATAGGACCAAACCCAAGGTTAGGCAACATTTTGTATTGAGGCCTGGCTTGAACAGAAATCCAGGTCCACTTGTGGCCATCATGGGTCGACATTCTGGTGTATGGTGTAGGGCACATGATGGAATTTAAGGACTGGCAAATAAAAGGCCCTAGCTTCTAGGGGCTTTATAGTTCAATGTTGATGGAGCATCGAGGGGAAAACCGGGGTTGGCCGGCATCCGAGGTGTTCTAAGAAATCACAAAGGGGAATTTGTGTATATGTTTTCTAAACATGTAGGGATCAAAGACTATAATGAAGCGGAAGTTTTGGCAATTCTAGAAGCTCTTTGTATTTATCACTCCTTTTATCATCATAATAATCTTATCGTGGAGAGTGACCCGGCCAATGCTCTGTCAAGAAGCCCAGTTCAGTTCCCTTATTGTACAAATCCAGGCCCAATTATATCCAGCCCAGTTCTAATATATGTCGGATATAGTCAAAGATTGTACAGGTCATATCCATGTGTAAATTAGATTGTGATTACTGATTGACAGCCTAAACAACGCATGTAATGTCTATATAATGAATGGAAATCTCAAACAGAGAGATACTATTACAATCCAATATTTATCTCTCTAGAGCTTCTGTCATGGTATCAGAGCCAACTTTGGCAACAATCGTATGGTCTAGTGCTTCATTCTTTTCAAGATATAGGGATCCATAGATCCCTCCTAGTTCATCTTCCATCTCTGGAAGCCTTTGAAGAAGCCTCTCATCAGTCTAATCATTTCCAATCATCTTGGATTAAACATGGCCCACTTGAGATCGACATCACGGCAACAGTGGAATAAGCCAATCAGGGTCGCCTGGTATTCCTCTTATTTATGGTGACTTTTCCAGCAATTTTGGCTCATCAGAGGTAGGCCATCTACCCTTTTTTTTTTCGTATTTCAGTTTTGTCCAAAACTTTTCATCACAGCCGTTCAAAATTGTGGATTTTAATCCGTTTCGAGTGGGACTTCTTCCAGTAGTTGTGAAAATCATCTGCCCTTCCATCCGCAGCCTCTGATCTGTCCATAGATCATCTGATGGGGCCCACATGGAAATTCTTCCACCGACGACAAGGCTTGTTTTGGGTATTCTGCAGTGCTCTGTGAATTATTCTGCTTCTTCACTATTCTGAATTGTATTGAGGATTTTTTTGGCTCTGCTGCTGCTATTTCTCTTGCCAGATTTATAACTACAGCCTCTTGTTTCCCTTGTTTAGATTGTTTATTGTGGATCTGTCTTAATCTATTGAGACTAATAGAGAAATCTGAACTTACACTAATTAAGTTCAATGGGAAAAATAATACCTCATGGTCTTACCAATTTCAAGTTTACTTGGAAGGCAAGGAAATGTGGGGACATATATCTGAACATCCAAAGCCCCAAGACGATGACAAAAATTTTTTTATCTTGGAATAGTAAATATGCCAAAATCAAAACTTGGATACTTGGATCTGTGGAACCTCAGTACATACTCAATCTCAAACCATACAAAACTTCCAAGGGCATGTGGCAGTACTTGAAGAAAGTCTATCATCCGTCAGTATCAACTTGAGCTTGAGATTGCTCAATATTCTCAAGGTACTTCTTCCATTCAAGATTATTACTCCGGTTTTCTGAATTTGTGGGCTGAATATGATGAAATAAAATATGCTAAAGTTTCTGATGCAACACTTTTAGAGATGTAGCAACTACAGGACATCAGTCATTGCGACCAGTTTCTTATGAAATTAAGACCGGAATATGAAGCTGTCCGTTCTAGTCTTATGAGCAGGGTCCCTTCTCCTTCCTTAGATGAATGTCTTAATGAACTTCTGCGTGAACAACAGAGCCAAGTAACTCAACATGCATTGAAACAACATGTCTCCACTCCTCTTGAGGTTGCTTATGTTACTAATAGCAAATCTTCACATGCTCACTCTACGGGCACAACGGGTGGATTAGATCAGGTGGCCTATGCTGCAAAAGGAAATTCTCTGGGATGCGAAGCAAGTCGTTTGGTCATTATGCATCATTGTGCAAACAGAAATTTCGCAATTACTGCAAAGCCAATAGGCATGTTATTGAAGAATGTAGAAAGAGGCCACAAAATCGCACTTCTCGAGCCTATCATACTACCACTACAACTGCCTCTTTCGATGCTGCTTCTCCACCGGTCATGCCTTGACAACCACCACCTGCTTCCAGCCCTCCCCCCCTTCCTCTCAATCACTCTCGAGGCTATTCAACAAATGATCATTAATGCCTTTTCAGCTCCTCGAATTTCAGGTAATCATCCAATTGTATCCACTCCTTGGTATTTTGATTCCGGTGCTTTTAATCATATGACTTCATCTCCCACTCATCCTTCTAATATTCAAAAGTAAACCACTGATCTCCCAATTCATACTGTGGATGGTGACCATCTTCCCATTACTGCCATTGGTGATGCTTCAAATTCCATGCCTCTGAAACATGTTTTTTTTCCTCCATCTTCAACCACCAATCTTATCTCTGTGGGACAACTTCTTGATGATGATTGTAATGTCCATTTTTCTCACTCTAGTTGTGTTGTCTGGGGACTGGGATCAAGCGTCGGGGAGAGTGATCACGAAGGGGCCTAAATGTGGTTGTCTTTTTCCTATTCACCAATCTTCTCCTGCTCCTCATAAAAATGTTTTGTGCTTTCTCTAGTTTATCTTCTCTAAGATGTTTAGAGGCTCTGGCACAACAAATTAGGCCATCCTCACACTAAGATGTTATCTTTCATGTTCAATAATGGGATCATTCATAATAATAAAGTCTCTTTTCGTTCTATTGATTTTCTTGCTTGCAAACTTGGTAAAAGTAAGATACTTCCTTTTCCTACGCATCATTCTGTGGCTTCTGCATGTTTTGACATTATTCATAGTGATGAATGGGGAATTACTCCCATAATTTCTCATACTAACTACAAATATTTTGTCACATTTATAGATGATCATAATCGGTTCACATGGGTGTATTTTTTGCATTCCAAATCGGAAGTATTTGATGTTTTCAAAAAATTCCTTGCTTAAGTTGAGAATAAGTTTTCTACAAGTATCAAGATTCTTCGCTCTGATTTGGGGGGAAGTATATGTCCCAATGGTTTCAAAATTTCTTGCAAACCAAAGGGATTTAATCACAAAGATCATGTCCATATACTCCTCAACAGAATGGAGTTGCCGAACAGAAAAACAGGCATCTTCTTGATACCGTTCGTTCCCTTCTTTTAAAACCATCAGTTCCGGCTAAGTTTTGGCCAGAAGCATTAGCTACTGCAGTTCACTTAATCAATCGTCTCCCTTTACCAATGCTATCTTATCAATCTCCATATTATAGACTTTTCAACACACAGCCAACATACACTCATTTGAGCACCTTTGGCTGTGTGCGCTTTGTTCATTTTCCTCCGACTGAATGAACAAAGCCGATAGCCCAATCCGCGAAGTGCGCTTTTTTGGCCTATGCTTATCGCCAAAAGGGCTTTCTTTGTTATGATCCAATCTTTCATCACATCTGAGTTTCTCTGAATGTCATTTTTTTTGGGAAAATCAGCTTTTCTTTTCAAATCACAAAGATTCATTTCCTTCTATCTCCCTCTTATCCAATTTTACCGATGATGTTGCTCCGTCACCTCTCATCATCTCTGAAGGGCGTCGTCACAAAGATGTTCCACAGCTGCCATCCCCAACGGATCATTCCCCGCCGCCTAATCCACCACCAGAACCCGATCCTTCCTCTACTAATGCTCCAACGTTGATTCAACTTAGGCAATCCACACGTCCCCCAGACAAATATGGCTTCACTCACACTTCTTTACTTGCTACCTTATCTATTGTTACTATTTCTAACTTGTATTCGCAAGTAGTGAAACATGATTGTTGGAAGAAAGCTACGCAGGAAGAGTTAGATGCTCTTTGGGCAAATCACACATGGGATATTGTGTCCTATCCATCTCATGTAAAACCCATTGGATGTAAATGGGTTTTTTCCATCAAACTTAAGCCTGATGGCTCGTTGGATCGTCATAAGGCAGGCCAAGTCGCACTGGGTAATCGCCAAGAACATGGTCTTGACTATGATGAGACATTTGCTCCGGTCACAAAAATGACTACGTTTCGCATTGTGTTAGCAATTGCAGCATCACAATCATGGCCTCTTTATCGGTTCAACGTCAAGAATGTCTTTCTGCATTGGGATCTAAAAGAGGAAGTCTAAATGAAAATTCCACCGGGCATTTCGAGTTCTTCCAGTGATGAAGTTGCTCACTTACGTCAATCCCTCTATGGTCTCAAACAAGCACCTAGAGCTCGGTTTGAAAATTTTCAAGATACCCTTCTTCGACTTCATTTTCAACAGAGTCCATATGACCCTTCTCTCTTTCTTCATTGCACATCAGCTGGGATTACTGTGTTACTTGTCTATGTGAATGATATCATCATATATGGAACTGATTCATCGATGATTCGACAACTTCAAGCCTCACTTAAAGAATCATTCCTTATGAAGGACTTAGGTCCCCTTACCTATTTCTTGGGTTTGGAAGTTCATCACTTGGAAAAAGGCTTAATTCTTGATCAGCATAAATATGTATTGGACTTCATTGCGATGGCCGGTCTACAAAACTCTACCCCGGTTGATACTCCTCTTGAAGTCAATGTTAAATTGTCTCAGGATACAGGAGATCTTCTTTTGGATGCCACCTTATATCGAAAATTAGTAGGCAGCTTGGAATATCTCACAATTACCCGGCCTAGTATCTCTTATGCTATCAACCTTGTTAGCCGGTTTATGATGCAACCACGTCATTTACATCTAACTGTTTTCGGCGTATTATTCGTTACATTCTTGGCACTCCGACTCGTGGTTTGTTCTTTCTAGTTGGCAACACACTATCTCTTACAGCATACTTTGATGCCGATTGGGCTGGTTGTTCGGATACCAGGAGATCAACGAAAGAATGGTGCATGTTCTTAGGTGACTCATTGCTCTATTGGAAATGTAAAAAACAGGATAAAGTGTCCAAATGCTCCACCAAAGCTGAATATTGTGCTATATCTGCCGCCTCTTTAGAAATCGTATAGCTTCGTGGATTGCTTTCCGACCTTGGCTTTCCTCAAACATCTCCAACACCCCTTTATGTTGATATTACTAGTGCCATTTGGATTACCTCAAATCCTGTTTTCCATGAGCATACAAAGCATATTGAGGTGGATTGTCATTATATCTGGGACGAATTTAAAAATGACACCATTAGCCTTCCACATATATCATCCGGACTTCAAGTTGCAGACATTTTTACCAAGAGCCTACCAAGACCACGTCATCAGTTCTTGGTTGGCAAATTGTTGCTTGTTGACTCAACAACATCAATTTGAGGGGGGGTGTCAAAAAGCCCAGTTCAGTTCCCTTATTGTACAAATCCAGGCCCAAAAATATCCAGCCCAGCTGTAATATATGTAGGATATAGTCAAAGATTGTACAGGTCATATCCGTGTGTAAATTAGATTGTGATTATTGATTTATAGCCTAAACAATGCATGTAATGTCTATATAATGAATGGAAATCTCAAACAATGAAATACAATTACAATCCAGTATTTCTTTCTCTCGAGCTTCTGTCAATTTCCTGGGTGAAATCGTTGAGAGGACCTTGGAGAATGCAATTCTTATTCAATGAAATCAGTATTTTGGTATCTAAAAGATGCAGGTCACATTTCAGCATGTTAGTAGATTTGCAAATGATATGGCAGATTCTTTAGCTCAGCGAGGGGTAAATCGATCATGTAATCTAAGTGCTCCTATAATGTAGTTGGGCTGGGTTTGGTGGCTGGTACGTCTCTTGTACTGGTTCACCTAAAAGTCGTCTTTTTTGTATGCTTTTATCCCCCTTGGCCCTTGTATTTGTTTTCATTTCAATAAAATTATAATGTTACCAATATAAAAAAAGACCCTCGCTTCAACTAACCAAGCCAAAAATCTACTGAAACCATATTAGTTCCAAATAACCATCATCATTGGTGATCATCCCTAACCTTGATTCTACTAAAAATTAATGAGGCAAAAAAAATAAATAAATACAAACAGCATTCTAGACTGTTACTAACGGCACTGGTAAGGAAAAATTTGGCCCACCAAGGGGAAGGGGTAGGCTAAAGAGGACTTGGATGGAGGTAGTAAAAATAGATCTGAAGAAATGCAACTTATCTAAGGATTTGGCTTAGGATAGAAATAGAATTCATGTAGCTGACCCTAACATAATTGGGACAAGGCTTTGATGATGATGATGACAAACAATATTCTAGACATAACTAGAGATGAAGGGATACCTCAGTCAAGCAGATGACCTTTGTAGGGATTTCTATTGGCAGCAACCCAACTCCAGGCAAAGGCGTGCCACCAGCCTGCAGGACCATTTTCTGAGCTCCCAGGCACCTCAAATTAGTTAATACTTTAGGACAAAAAAGAAATAAAGAAAAGAAACACCCACAAAGGCAATTTATTGTTTTACCTGCAAAGCTATATGCTGCTGTGCCTGCGCTAAAATGTTCTCCTGGTCTGGCTTCACCTGTCCAGCGCTGTAGAGGTGAACCGAATGGTTGCCAAGGCACAATGGAATTTAGAAACTATTTAATAATTAAGACTTCATTCTTAAAGAAAGAACCGTGCCAAGCATGTCTTGAGCAAAAAGTGGAGGCAGATATCAGTCGATTCTTGATGTACTAATTCTTCTTTGTTGTTAGATGAAAATTCAGCTAATAACAGTTCACTTCAGAACTCGTGAACACTTCTGTGCAGCCCACCTTGATGCAATGCCAAATTGCCAATCACAAGACTGGGGTTGGATTTAAAGCACTTTAATAGAATGCGGGTATCAGAATGGTATAGTGATTGTAACCATCTTACCTAAGGGCCCAGAGCTTAATGGTTCTGTAAGTGCCTTCATAGCCATTGAACTTTCGGACCCTAAATAAATGGTCATGGTCACCGGATCATTATGGTTCTTTATGTACTCCAAGTCCATGTTAAGAGCCACAGCCTACAATCCAACCCCAATCTTGTGATTAGCATGCATCGAGGTAGGTCCCACATAAGGTTAAAACTTGCAGATGGTTGATAGAAGAATCTTTCCTTAAAAAAAATATACCATTTCTTATCTGTTTATCGTCATTATTTACATAAAATTAACAGGGTTGTGATATTAGAGTACGCAACAATCACAAAAAAAATAAAAAATAGATAAGAAATAGGGCTGTGATGCTAGAGTACACCTCAACAAAAAATAATTCACCCCAAGACAGATGGAATAACGCAATGAGGACGACTGCAACAATAAGGAAAAGCAATATGCACATAACCAATTGCATAAGCATCACATTCATTACGGTGCTCGCAAATTGTTAGATGTTACAGACAGGAGACAATTATTAGAGTTGTTTTACTCAAAGAAGTTTAAATTGTCTACTTTAACATGTACCTGACCCATGGAAAGACACCTACAAGATCCAATCTATAGAGACAACTTACCCCTTTTGGAATCATTTTCAAATATTCCAATATCATACCGCTCTTGAAGTTGAAACCACAAGAACATTGAATGCTACTTCTAAATTTAGCAACAAGCTACAAGAGCAGTGAAAAAACAAAGCAAATATTCTAGCAATAACACGGTTACTTCGTCATCTATGATTATATTATGAAGGATGAGCATTTTTTGCCCAGTTTAGAAATTCTTAGAACATGCATTGTTTATATATCAATATTTGTAAGGAGAAAATGATGGTATAAGGTTCCATAATTTAAATATACTTGGCCCGAACCTTCTGAACATAAAGTCATAGTGCAGATTGCTCAAGGGAAATTTTTTTTTTCATAACAATAAAATTTTATTTCACCAAAACAAAAAGAAACAAAGCACAACGAAAGAAAATCAACAAAAAGAAAAGAAAAAAATAACTACACATCAAAAGACATGGTAGAGCTAAAAACTCCTTCACAAGCAAGACTAAATTTTAAAATAATATAGATTTATTCATTGATGGTATCTCACTCCATCAATTTTCTATCCACACCATCAATGTAATGATATAACATGTTTATAGGATCATATGAAGAACCTGATTGACATATATGTAAATTTTAGAACAACAAAAGGTAAGATATCTACTAGAACCTGTTTATCAACATGTATATGAATGATATACGATACAGTTTGAGTCTCAGGAAACAGAAGGAAGCAAAATCTTTTTGAGATAGTATTTTATTTTTGTCCTTACACAACAATTTAATCTAAAGATACTCACTTTGCAGTAGCACGACGAACTGTTAGAGTCTTATCACCCATTTTAAGACCATTAAGTGCTGCACAAGCAATATCTGTTACGGCTGGATCCTGAAATGTGAATCAATTAATGAATTACCATGAGTTAGTCATCCAACAACACCTCCTCCAGCATGCATGCACGCACACACGCATGCACTCACAAACACCAAAGAAAAAAACAAACAAACAAACAAACAACCAGATCACACACAAATATCTCGTTGTCAGGAACATATCATATCGGAATAATATGTAGATATTTTTAGAATATTTTAGGTTTTTTTTTTGGGATATCATCTTGAAGATCTCGAAGAAAATAAATTATTTATAAACAGTAACCATGCAAAAAAAAATTAGTCTAAAGTTTTAAATAACTTCTAGTTCATAATTATTTGAGAAAATCTCATTCCTCAGATGAGACAATATTTTTAAAAGCAGCCCCCCACCAAAAAAAAAAAAAAAAATCATTGAGGACATGAGCTCACCTTATGGTGAGCTTGAATGGGGCTGGTGGGGATTGAAAGATCTAGGTGAGCCGTACATGTGTGCAAAATTTGGGGCTGTCCTAACCACTTGATCAACGGCCCACGGGTTTTCACCATCCAAAACAAGTGGAGTTGATCCAACAGTCCAATCCATTCGGATGGGTACCAAACCTGGGATCAGTGTCTATCAAGCAGTCCCTATTTTACTTTTATGGTCCACTCAGATAGATCATAAGGTGGGCCCCACTAGGTATTTGTGTTCAGTGAGCTCACTGTATGTGCTCACCAGGATTTCCCTCATTAAAATAACAGAATTATTTGGTGAGGCTGTAAAAATACAATTAGTCAGGTCAAACACCATGCCCAATTAACAATTGAGCCAAAATAGCGGGAAAACAACTAAGTTTTACATTTAGGTCTTTCGAGTAGTCAAGTAAACAAGCCCATCTTTATCTCTAACAAATTGTTTTGGTATAAAACAATAGGGCCCAAGCCAAAATTACATATAAAGCATTTAAATATATTTGGGTATGGACATGTGCAGGACCTGAATTCCAATGGGTCCAAAATGGTGGACCCAGAATCTGGACCCATTTGTCAATAGAGCCCAAAAAAAGGGTCCATAGTCCATACCCAGAATTTCTCTTTCAGGTCCTTCAGATAACCAGGTACCATTGATATCCTTCAGTGTGCATGTTTTTATGTTGGTTATGGAAAGGGCGAGGGTTGGATGGGAACTCCTTAATGTTACTTTAGTAGCTTGACGCACCTGATACACACAAAAACCATAACCTTTTGAGTTTCCTGTGTCTCTATCTTTGACAAGGTCGAATCCACGTAGAGGTCTGCAACAGGACAAATATTATGGTACTGAATTGCTGAAAAAAGCTTTTTATTTTCAACAGAAAAAAAGCACACAAGACCAGTTAGATATATGAGGCCTACGACTTATAATAGCTCAGAAAAGAGATGAGCAAGAATGATGCATGACAAGTAGGAAGGAACAAGGACTATGATGATTATCATGGCCATTATGATCAAACCTAAAAAGGCAGCAAGCAACACCGTCTAACCAAATTCTTTAGTGGAATACTGATAGGGTAAATGCTTGGAAGATGCAAAGCATGTGAACAGGACTCATACCCGAAGGACTCTAGCAGCTCCCTTATCTGTGTATCTGTGAAGTAGTAAGGCAATCCACCTACAAAGATACGGTCCGGCCCTTCTGCACCACCAATTGCACTGTCATATCCAAATCATAACAATTAGAAATTTCAATGTTTAAATGACACATACACAAAGTAAGCTAGACATTGGAAGAAGGTTCAATATTGCAAGCTTCTGCCTCCTACTACTACATAATATTAATAATATCTTTTCTGTTTTATTTTAATTCTAACTAATACAATATATATCGCATTATGAAGCTCTAAAAGCATAAAGAGTCTAGAAACAAGACTACATTTCTACTCTAGAATAATATCAGATCTATATATATATATATTAAAAAATAAATAGAGAACAAGGATTATGAGAAAGGATCCTACTTGACTTAAAAAGAGCTGACAATAAAATTTAAAATAATCAGGACTAGACTTAAGAAATGGCCAACTTAGATTTTCAATACCTGTAAAAATATTTTAGTAAAGGAGAAAATTGACCAAGAAATCTTGATTTTGTACTACATAACCACAAAGATATGAACAACTGCTAATGATCTTGTTAGAAGTTTTATAGAATAAAATAAAATTCTAGTTGACTTGAATTCTCAAAAAATCTCAATGAGCACTTGAGAGACAGCATGAAAACTGAGAAACACTAGCTGACTTACCCTGGTGTAAGGCCAACAGCAGCTAAGTTGAGATGAGGGCTGGGCTGGCTAGGTCCGAGTGCTGCAGCTAATGAAGGATTGTAATCCGTAGGCCTTCGAACCCTAACTGAAACTCCCTGCCAAAATGTCAGGAAATATAAGATAAACAGCACACTACTGTTTGCAGATCCAACCAGCTCATTCATCTAGGGTAAAAACACAAAAACGGACTAAAAACATAAAACATTCACTGCAAAAGGATTTGCTAATAAGCAAAATGAACATCCAGGAAATGTGAATGACATATCACAAGTGTTCAGCACAGCCTTGCCAACTCAAGCTTTCATCAGCATTTCAATTGTTCAAAGTTAAAGGGTGCATGTGATATCAATGTATTCCAAATCATAATTAGTATCAATATTTCTGCACAATAGATGATGATCCATCAGCAAACAAGGAAACAGTATCCCTGTTACTGTAGTTTTTTTTTTATTTTTAAATTATATTTTCAGGGTCCTAATATGTTGGAGAAAAGATAGCCATCAATTAGAATTGAAGTACTCCTGCTTTGATTTATCCAAATACACCCCAAAAGTTTCTAAACACATCTGCGCATCTTAGTTGATGTGCTCAATTTGCAGTCAATTTTTGGCACAGTAGGGGTGAAACTATAATTCTCTTTTAAATGAATGCCATAATAAATTGGACAATCCTTAAGGACTCTAATGTACCTCAAACATTATCCCATCCAATGCCATCGCGTTACTTGCTTCTTCAACTGTCCTCATTTCCACAAAAGCAAACTTCTTTTCATGATTAATGTACACATTGACTACAGCATCACCTACAAAGACAAACTTATATATCAGTCCCCTTGGCTCAGACAATGAAACCATAATCGAAAGAAAGAAAAAAAGAAAATACGGTAAGTACAATGGACTGACCTGGACCTGCAGTATTTCCTCCAATAGCTAACATAACACGGCTAAAAAAAGTCGCTATTGTCTGATTAAAAAGACCAGATATTGTTGAAAAATAAGTGTTATAGACCATCCATTGAAAAAATGAATTGAAGCTATGGAATCGGTAAATGCAGCCAAATGAAAAGGATAAGGCGGTGAACACCCAAAAAAAAAAAGCCACAAGAAGAAAATGGAGAGATCATATTAAAATTTGGAAAATATCATTGCTTATACAGCTCATGCAGTAGCTTCGAGGTATTATTAGGAGCATTTTTTTATGTAGGCCTGAACTCTAATATCAAATATGATGCAGTCAAGGAAAAAAAGAACCAAAAAATACTAAGGGGCAGAGTTCCAACAACACCACCAATGGTCTAGGGGGTATACGATTCTGAAAGAGTGTCCCAAAATTTATGAACACCATTTGATAGGAACAGAGAAGGAAAAAAGATATATTCAAATCAAAGCTTTATATGTAACTCATGATTCCTGGTAAAAGTCACCTATGATGCCCAGATGTGGATATGGATAACGTCACGCAGATGGGGATCAAGGGTATAACCCTGCATTTTGAAAATCTAGGACATGGATAAGGATTTGGCGGTCCTAATTTTTTCTTTGAAACATTCTGAATTGATGAAATTGTCGTCATTTATATTCCTTCTAACATATTTTATGTTGAAAAGCAACAAAACGAAAAAAAAAACTAAATGAAATTATGGGCTTGGTAAGTAGGACATGCTAAACGTGTACTGCAGAAGTATCAATCAGTACAGTATCAAGTACCAATACAAATGTAGTATCGGTCTAGCATGGATATGCAGGTCAAGTACAAGTATCCAGGTATCAATAGATAGTCACACATCCACTCAATATGCATGGAGAAAAATAACCCACCATGAAAGTTTGTAATTTTCTTTAGACACGGCTAGAATTAGAAATGCAGCCCTTCTTACATATATTTATACGACATCTCACAAACAACTGTACAACAAATCTCAAACATCTAAGCCTACCATAGATGTTTTGATTCTGAACAGTGGCGGACAAACATAATAAAAGAAAAAATTACTAGAATACATTGAATTCGTCACTTCCCTATGGCCTATCAAAAATTCAAAACACTGGCGACAATTTCAATTATTTCAAAATTGCACAAACTTGGGCTATAGATGGAAAGTAAACTGAACAAGCAACCCAGCAGATTCAGTTCATGAATTATAAAAGTGTTTTACATATATATTGTACACTCTTCTCATGTTAATGCAAATAACTCCTAATACCATCTCTATAAAAAAAAAAGGCACAATTTGTGAAAACAGTAGCTATTGATGGTAAAGCAATAGCAGTCTCAGGAATAGGAATATGAATTAGGTTATTTATGGGACGAAGTTGTTAGGACTACAATATGCCCACTGAAAGAAATTGCTTCTGAAGAGATATAATTATCAGTAAAACAACACAAAAGAAATTAAGTAGTTCAAAACAAAGAAAATTAACTAGTTCAAAACATTACCTGCTCATTTGCCATAGGAGGAAGGCCTCCAACGTAAACACGGCGTGCATGCCTAGTTGCCTAATGCAGCAGAGAGAAAGAAAAAGGAAAAAAAGAAAAACTATTATTTAAATATCTCTTAATGATGCGAGACGAGACTAGAAAAATGTTTATAATCAACTCTTTGGCAAAAGGATGCTTCTGAGAAATTTTCTCATATTTGGAAAATAAAAAAGGGCCTCCTTGTATTCTATTTTTGTTTTGGCTAAGAGTCTAAGTATTGATAATACCCATGGGAGACAGAAGATTATTATAAATGTTTGTAGCCTTTGCTTAAGGAATGTTGAGAATGCCTATCATCATTTGTATTCATTACCTGTTGCAAAGAGTGGGATTATTCAATTGTCTAATGCCTAATGGGTCTGGCTAAAAGAGAGAAAGGAGTTAGTCGCATGTTGGCATTTTGGGTAAGTTAATTAATTTGAGGCTGCACTTTTGTGAATGTCCATTGGTCTACTTCAACAAAGCACAAAAAGAGAAAGTTGTAACCTCTAAAGGTAGGGTGAAAATTATCTGTTGGGTGATTGTCTTGAAGGAGTAATTTGGTTTGGCTGTTTCTGATTTTTGGAGATGTTGGAAGGATGGTTATCTAGGTTAGACTCTACGGAAATCTTCCAGTAATTGGTTGTAAATTGGCTTAATGGCTTCTCTCATGCTGTGTTTTTCTCCTCTTTAATGGAATATGTTACCATTTCAAGAGAAGAGTGGTGTGTGTGTGTGTGTGTGAGAGAGAGAGAGAGAGAGAGAGAGAGAAATTAAACTGAAAAATGATAGCATAAACAGACATACGTACCTGCTGAGTCATCGCCTGTGCTGGCATAAGTGGAAGAGCGCCAAACTAATGCAGACATTACAAATTAACAGCTTAGAAAGCCAGTACGTTAACCCTAAAGGTTAAGGATCAAAGAAACAACTATCCTTGGGGTTACCTGTGCGTTCCCAAATGGAAACATACTAGTCATCATTCCCGGCATGGTCTGAGGAACACCCTGTATTTGTCCTGGATGCAAACATGGAAAAGATGGGATACAACATCAAAAGGACACAGTTAAAACATGTTGATACCAAAATCTCAAACAAAAGAAATAGACCTATTGCTTTACGTTATCTTAGCATATATATACTAAGAAAAAAATTTGCATGCTATTGGAAATACAAATAAGAAATGAAATACAACTTGCAGATGCAGGGGAATTTTCTGTAAGTCTACCAAAAAGGCAATAGTTGCCGGTTGAAGGCGAACAAGATCCAGCAAATCGTTGGCACCAGTTCCTCGTTGAACAAAAAATCTACAGTGGTGTCACGTCCATGGGTAGCACAGTGGGACATGTAGTCCAACATTGCCTTCTTACCCAAATGATAAACACAAACACAAACAAAGAACCACACACAACAGCCAACAACAACACAACGTTCTTCAGTTTCAGTATGAAACTACGAATTAAATAGAGTACTTCATAAATAACATAATGAAAAAAATCTGCAGTTTGCATTTGGTAGAAGAAACAGCATCCATCTTAGATATGATTTTGTGGCACTCATCACATGTGAGGATCTTCTGCTGACTGAGAAGATCCATCTTTCTTTACTAAAAGGAGAATAGATACATGGAAAGAAGCAACAAGGGCACACTGATTGAACAATGGGAGACACACCCACAAAATCATATTAAAAAGATAATAATTTCTTTTACCAAATGCAGCCTAAATAAATTAAATGTTGCTTATAGTTGCTACTAAGACAGTGAGTGGTACTTTCATATGAAAAGGCCAGCTTATCTAATCAAATTAAAACAAAGCTAATAAAAATTCATTAACAAGAAGGCGGCTTGATAAAAACCTGCAACGGGAGTACCAGGAATCACAGCAGCACCAGGTGGTGCCATATCAAAACCACTTGCTCGTTTACTGTAGAGAATTAAATGTGCAACCAGTGAGTAGTAATTAAGAGTACACTTACACCAAGATATGAGGCCAATTAACATTGGTGCAGTTAAACAGAAAAGCACATAATGCAGAATTCCAGGAATATCCTTAGAAACAGACAAACTTTTTTCTTCTTTTTTTTCCTGGAAAACTTACCAAGAATCCTATTTATGCAAAAAAAAAAAAAAAAAAAAAAAACATACAAAGCAAACCATCAAGTTAATGGCAGCGGGCTTTTTGGTTAGGGCTGCCGATCCCACCATGGAAGCAAGATGGCCTAGCTGAACCTACACACAGGTTTGGCAAAGGGTATTTGACATCCAAAACCCGCCCTAGTTGCTTAGATGCCTCTTCTTGATGATCTTCAGATGATCAGACTCTGATACCAAGTTGTTTTTCTTGGTGGTTGGTTAAGAGATTTAGATTTAATGGAGGAGAGAAAAGAGAAGAAGAAGAAGAAGAAGAAAGAAAGAAAGAATTAGAGAAAGAGGAGATACAGTCGTACAGGGGTTGAACGACAGTTAACCTTTTATGTAATTGAGATATAATTAAATATTACATATGGGATCCTCTATATCAATGAAATTACATAATAGCCCTAAGAATGATATAAATACCATATCAACCCCTTATATTTTCCTACAAGAGTCACCAACCCCCCTGGCCCTTATAATGGTATGAGATAACATCTTTGTAGCTCCATATGATTCCACCTACCTATAAAAGTTCCTGGATATCCTATGGAGATGCCATCAACATTTAGCATAAAACGCCCGTTTTCCTATGGTGATCATCTTTGAAAGTAATTGCGCTCCCATGCCCATCAATTGATGCTGACCAAGTCATTCCAAGATCTGATAAGCAGAGCCCAATGGACTCTTCTGCTTTAATCTATATTTAAGAGAGAAAATTTTTGAGGCCAAGGTCATTGACTAGCTAAATTTCCCTTAGATTTTGTATTAGATTTTGTAATCCACCAAAACCCCTTGAAACTTGGGTTAGAAGGCATAACATATTAACATATGATTTCTGTACTACTCTAGAAGAGACTCCCATTAGAGTTTAAGATGATAAGGGAGAATATGACCTTATTCGAAAAAACACCCAGAAAGTCTACTGCAAAAACTTTTAGCTCCAGCTTATCAAATGGGGTGACTGTCCCAACATAACTTCAGGAAAGCTTCCAGCTTTCTTTTTTAAGAAAAAAGTAACTGCAACTCCCACCCCCTATTCAACATCAAGATCTAATATATTCTCGGAAAATTCACACGTCTTACTCTATGGGATCCTTGTAACCCTCAGTAAAAGAAGGTGTTTTGGGGTGGTTAATGATTCCCCACAAAATATCCAAGAACCATCACCCATAAAAAACCTTGCTTCTTCTTTAGTAATCGACCCACGCATCAAAAAGAACTACCAAAGGTAGAAATTTCTTTACAAATGCCTTTCTACTGCCCCTTATTCCCAATCAAAATTAAAGCTAAAATTTTGTGGCAGCATCACATTCGTGCCTTGGCCGATATTGGAAAATGGCAGTGATGCATAAGCCATCTTCATGTTGGTTTGCCTTGCCTTTTCTTTATTTTTCTTTTCTTCTTTTTTTAATCAGTAAAAATAAAGAGTACATGGGAAAATATAGAAACCAAAGAAAGCAGGACAGAACATTGTACTGCCACTTCAAATACACAATTTAGCTGTTCGTGTACATCCCAAACTTCTCTCAGAACAGATTCCATCCTCCATGGTCCTCTTTACCATTTCAGACACCCCACTTGGAATTACTTTCAAGTTTCAACAATCAGTTGCCGTTCGAAGCAATCCCTGAATAACCAAAGAGGCTCCCTTATTGCCAAAACTTCAGCCTCATTGGAATCTTGCATGCCTACCATACCTGGAAAAATGTGTAAACTTGCCCTTTCTCACTTCTCAACACGCCCCTATGCTCAAAGGTCCCAGTTTTCCTACTGCAGTGCCATCCACATCAAAATTGAGCCACCATCTAGGCAGAGGTTCCCAATGCAGTTTTCAGGGACGATTTCTTCTTTCTCGCCTAAAGACCAAAGCTTTCCAATCTCTTATAATGTCCCAATCACTAAACCCATCAAATTCCTTGAGTCACTGCCCAACATTTTATTCAGCCATTAAATTACTTCAGGGGCTTCGTCAAAGCTACCCCATTTGTTAGCAAAAATCCCAATGTTCCTGTCTTTACACAGACTGGTCGTGTTGCCATTTTCACTAGTAGTCTGCCCCTCTTATTGGTTTGCCTTGTTTGGTGCATGCTAGAAAAGCCATATGTTGATGTTGATGGCAAGCAATAATAACAATAACCTTCTCACTTTTTTTCCATATTTTTAGTGTTTAAGGTGAAACTGACATTGCACTTTAATACCTTATCCAATTCAAACTGTCGAGAAAAATTTACATTTGGTTTCTAATGCCATGTTCCAAAAATGTAAAATGTCCTTCAATTCATAAAATGAAGTTTGAGACACTGCATGAACAAAACCATAAACCGCTGCATAACATTCCCATCAATGAACAAATACAACAATGAAATACAGCAAGGTAAAGTTTCAACTTCGTCATCAGTGACTGGATTGCGTACACATGGCAAGCATGCACAAGATCCAAACAACACTGAGGCCCTATCTTAGATGCGCAAGAGCTAAAATACCGACCAGTCAATGGTAACCAGAAAACTGAAGGAAAATCTGGTTGATCATCCCTTCTTTTTCTCTTTTTTTTTTTTTTTTTTTCTAAGAAAACAAACCTTCCAGCCAAGGGACATGTATTGCAGGTTGATCACTGCGCGAGTGCCCACACAGACACAGACTCCAAGTCCCATCTCCAGTCAAAGTGAGTTTTGGGTTGTGGTTCATTCATGTAAGTGTAAAATGGGTAAAATAGAATGCCATGTCTACCAAGATGAGATGATACTACATTTAGCAAAAAAAAAAAAGGTGTAAAGCTTCAAGGTTCCCTCATAAAACAAATAAAGTGTCGCTTAGGTTGTGATTGGTAATTACTACTGCTCTCATTTGCTGCTTTAAGGTGCATCAATATAGATATAATATGAACGCAATGAAGAAGGGGAAAACAAATATGCCCATGACCATTTAATTCCAAATAGGATGAAAGACAATGATACCAGGGGCCAGGAGGATGCACATGAAAAGAAAAAACATGTACCTTTTTGAAAGAGAACGAGAGCGTGATCTAGAACGACGCCTAGATTTATCTTTGGAACGAGAACGTGATCTGCGTCTATGTCTCCTTTCTCTGTCACGATCATAATCACGGTGCCTTTCCAGGAATGTATGGGTACAAATAAATCCAAATGAGAAAAAAAATGACAGTCACAAAAGCGCATGAAAACATAACAGACTTTAATACTCTTCTCTTAGGAGAAATACAGTGAATGAAAGGTCATTGATCAAACAAAATCTTCAACCATATCATGTGGTGCATCCTTATGAACACAAACAAAGAAGTAAATTTTATCAGTTCAACAGAATGTTTGTGCCCCTGATCCCCATATTGGTTTGAATTTGGAGATTTGATCACTTCAGCCAAATGGAGGAGTTTCTGTTCCATTGTGCGTTTGAGTGGCCAAAGAAAGAAGAGAATGAGATTTGTCATTCTTTTTCTTCCCATAAAGCAATGTGGACAACAAGTGCTGATAAGTTTTTCAGGTAGAAACGCAGAAAACTGTATCCCATTCCCGCCAAAATGCACTCCTAACTGAATGCCACTTAAACTATCACAAACGTTCCATTGAGCCAAAATTTGAACATTTAAAATCAAATATGAGTTAAGCACATCGAAAGACACCTTATGATCAACAGTCATCATTTTAAAGGTCCAAAAGATTGGTATCCGATAGCATACCGACTTGGTCTGTAAAATATTACACCAGTTATTTAAGCAGCCAGAAAAATCTAGAATGCTTAAAATAATAATTTTTTATATTTTTGTACTGTCATAGGCCTGTAGCAGACCCCAAAATGTCAACATGTCCTTTATCGTAGTCTGACTAAAACTGTTGAGGTTCAATAATAGCATTCAATCTATTGCAAAAACTCATACAAACAGAAGTCAAATTTTGTGTAAATTATATGTTATAGATTATGTAGCTTGTTTGGTTAATGCATGTATCACTTTTATTCTTTAGGGCCCATTTGTTTGGATGGGAATTCAGAATACACATGAATTCATGGTCAAATGGACTCCACATAGGTTTATCAAAAAAAGAGATAAGGGTTGAAGGACATAAGGTAGAGATGTAGATGGAATCTTGACTTTCCTAGGATTTGAATTCATTTTCCATTAAAGGGGAGATCATTTGATAACATTTTTGGATATGCACCTTCGTTTCTTCAATTTTTTTACGACTTTTAGAAATAAAAGACTTAGAACTCCTAAGTCTTATGTAGTCATTAGATGAAACAAATGGGATGAAACAAATGGGGCCCACAAAAGTTAAAACATTTCTAAACTAACAAAGTTATTATTGTCAGGGCATTTCTAAACTAACAAATTTATCACTATTCATATATCTTTTTTATATTGTTAACAAGTTGGACTCACAACCTCTTGGTTGCGACAATGAGTACCTTCCAACAGTCCTATGAGCTGTTGCTCACAATTCACGTTCTACAAAGTAATAAGACTAGTTGAACTTTAGAGACAACATACTAACTATAATAGGATAGCATAAAATTATCCTACAAGGGTTTATCCAATACCGGCAGTAGTATCATACACTTTGGAAATAAGTCTGCCTAAAAGTTCAAGTAGATAACATGATATCTAGATGAAAAATAGAGTTACTATAAACCAAAATCACATAGATTTGAAATGCCTATATTTGTACACTATATTTAGGTTTAACAAGATGACAATAAATAAATAAAAATAAATAAAGAAGCTGCAAAAAATGAAAAAAAAATAAATTATTTGCTGATGTGGGTGATGCAAAGCTATTGACTGTCACAGCAATTTATCATATCAGCCAATGTTTTGAGATATAATGAATATATAATGTAAAACAGCAGTATGGTAAAAATCCTACCAAAATAAAAGCTGTAGCATACTAGCATGAGTACACAAAACCTCTCTAACTCATCATCTAATTACCTATCATAATCATGACTGCGATGACGATCATAATCATCATATTTGTCCCTAGCTTTATCATCCCTTGCACTTTTGTCCTTGTAATGGTTTCGATGGTGGCGGTCGCGGTCCTTTTCCCTATCTCTGTCTCTTTCTCTACTAGATCTCGACTTCTCATGCTCTGATCCCCGAGAATTAAGCTGAAAGTAGTTCAATCATGATGAGATTTTAGTTACTGATTATATAAAAAAATGCCTTAAAAATCTTTATCAACAGAATAACAACATAAAGCCAGTTAAGAATAACCAAAATCATGAGAAAAGAGTAAAAAAAATAGCGATTTCTAATAAATGGAATGAGTAAAAGCCCCCAACATAGTTGAGACAAGGATGATGATGATGAGAAAAGGCCATCTGCAAATTCAAAGCAAAAAAGAAATTCTGGAGTTACCAATTAAATGATGATACATTTTAACAAAACATCATAGACCATCAGACAAGATTGGTTAACAAGTTGAAGAAAGAAGTGATCTTCATAGTTTAAAACAGTTCATTATCGTTAAAAAAAGGGCATATTATCTACTTTGATAAGTCTGCAACTTGTTGAAGAAAGAATAGATCTTCATAGTTTAAAACAGTTCATCATTGTTAAAAAGGGGCATATTAACTTCTTCGATAAATCTGCAAAGTTGAAGAAAGAAGTGATCTTCATAGTTTAAAACAGTTCATTATCGTTAAAAAAGGGCATATTATCTTCTTTGATAAGTCTGCAGGTGCAAAAGAATGCAAAAATATTCTATCCAAGCTGCCAGTCCTACCACTTCATCAGAATCTCAATCCTGTTGTTTCAATAGAGTTCCCATCTCATATGTAGCAATAGCCACTTACCTGTTTCTGCTCCTTTCCCATGCTTTGTGCCAACTACGCACAACCTATGGGCTATGATGCTGGATATGTCATGGATACGGCACGGACATGCCAAGGGAATGGCAGGACACAGGGCTTTACATATAAAAAAGTGAAGTATCCGATACGATACAACACGATACAATGCTTATTTTGAAGTATCCAGGTATCATAGAGCACAGCATCAGTTTCCAGATCAATTCATGCAGCAATATGGTCAATTCCAAAACAACTGACATAGAATACATAGCCTGCACAACTAACTAAATCCTCTTTCCAAGGAGAAGTTGATGAACATATGAGCCAACCACACTACACCAAGGCACAGTCCCTTTTGTAGAACCCACTTGAGACAACCCTCAATCACAATGCGGATAGGAAGGTCGCATTGTGGATGAAGCTTAATTAAAATCACCCTTGTTGGATGGTGACAGATACCAATTTTAACTGCCCCCAAAGAGCTACATTGCAATTGGAGGTCAAATTAAAATGGGATTGGGATCCTAGATAATCGAGCTGAGGTCAAAGATGGGTTGGGAAACATCCAGTGACACACATTTGGATATTCTCAATGCATTTCATATGAGATTAGAAGCCTGTCAAGTGTCAATCCTGGTCATGGTTGGAATTTCATGGTCCCTGCTGCAGAGCTAGCACTCCCCATCAAAAATATCAATTACCCCTGCCTAAAAACAACAAAAACAAGCTTCTTTTTTAGGAAAACCTAATAAACATCATCAAAGGCTCCCTTCACTCCTTGGCATTACTTTCAAGTATATAAATTCACAAATTAACAACAAAACGCATTCACTCTCTTCAAATTTTTTCCTCTCCCAGAATGGGTTTGTTTCCTTTAAAAAAATACATCTATAAAACTTAATTTCAGGACATAGTGGGACTTGGGTCTGACTACTAGGCTCATAATAGTTTGATTTTCTGCAACTGACTGTCTATGAATCTACCGAATTACATATTGCTGCAATTAGAATAGTATAATAAGATGACATCAGCGGCAAAGAGAGTAACAGGTACCACTAAACAAGTATAAAGAGATCCAACTGAGAATTCAAACAAAAATCTATGAAAAGATCCAAAAGAAAAGGAAGGGGTACCTGGCGCTGCGAGTCACGATCCTCGAATGCGTCGTATGGAGAACCACCGCCACCGCCACCACCTCCGCCGCCTCTGGAGGAATTCCAAGAGATGTTGTATCCGTTCCCTCCATTATCGTCGTACCCACCACCCTCGTATGCAGAAGACATCCCTCCACAAACCCTAACCCTAGTTCAGGAACTAGCAGATGGAGAGAGAGAGAGAGAGAGAGGAAGCCCTTTTTCCTGAATCCTGATTGAATTGAATGAAGAGAAAAGAGAAGGTCAGGTGTGGTTTACCCGTGATCTGCCTAGGAAAGGGGTTGGGCCCGTCCATTACGATAGGGAGAGCCCATATGGGCTTTTGTTTGGGTAACCCAACTATTGGGCTGGGCCCCATTGAACCCGTGCCAGTGGGAGCGCCCTCGGGTGAGGTAAGTAGGCCCTTGGATGCATGAACGAGCCCTAGAAAGAAGGAAGGTGGCATGTCTAGGGTTTGAACCCTTTCCTTGGATGAGGGAATAAGCCCGTATGGGCTTTTCTTGAGCAAACGGAGCATGAAGACTTTCGCCTAGCCATAATAAATATAAATTTAGGTGAGAAAATAATGTTTTTTAAAAATATCTTTTGTTGAATTAATATTAATTATTTGAATATGAGTAGGTCGAGTTAGTTGCACATGATAATATATGGAAATTCATGGTCAAATGAACTCCATGAAGTATTATTAAATAAGTGAAGGGTGATGAATATCAGGTGCGGGGTCGAGGATAGAAGATGAAGTGAAGATAAGATCTTGGCTTTTATGAGACTTGAATTATGGTTATTCATTTCTCATCTTTACTTATTATATTTTCATTGAAGAAAATGTTGTTTGATGGTCATTTTTAGATATTCACATTTTATTTGTCGCATTTAAGAGATACAATGTCTTAGACTTTCCTGGGAATTCAATTGTATCAAACAAATCAGCGAAAAGCATTTTTATCAAGCATATAAATAGAGCTCTCATAATGGGACATGGGAGTATGATCTCAGCTTGGAGTGATGTATTATTAGACTATTAGATTTAATTGGGCTCATCCATAGTTTGGAGTGATATATTATTAGACCATTAGATTTAAAAAAAAAAAAAAGAAAGAAAGAAAGAAAGAAAAAAAAAAAAAAAAAAAAGGCCCGCCTGCCCCGCTGGCCCGGCCCGTGGCGGGTCGTGCCAACGGGCTGTGCCGGGCCAGGGTTTTTCCCTGGCGGGCCGGCCCGACCCGGCCGTGGCACGGGTGGGCCAAGGCTGGAGCGCGGGCCAGCCCGTTTGACATCCCTAATCCCAATCAAGTTATCATAGCCCTTTATTTAATGGCCTTAAAACTTAATAAAAAGATTTTATCGATAGATGTTTTTGAGATGAATCTAATTGGGAGTAAAGGTTTGTTAAGTATAAAATTAGGTGTAATGTTGAATCATGGGAGATGCGAGCATGAAAATAGCTCCATTGAGCAAAGGTGGGCCAAATGAAAATAGTTGCAAGGAGCAAAGGTGGGCCGAATGAGCTCCATCTTGTAGGACAAATTTCTAAAATTTGGCTTTGAAATTGAAGGTAAGAAGCAAAGCCGAGGCCAATTTGGCAACTCTACTAATAGAGTCAAGCGAAGTGAAATTGATTTTGAATAAATAATAAAATATAAGTAGGTTATGATGGTATTTTATTTTTAGTTGTTTGTTATAGATTATTTTTGACTTTTTTGTATGGAAAAGTGAAGTTCTTTTGTATTTTAGTGGATAAAGGTGGTTGTTTTCTAACTTTTTTTTTTAAAAAAGATGGATTAAGTTTTCAATTAAAGTGCTTTTGATGTGATATCTTGTATGAATAATAGAGGCTTTACTTGACTTTTACTATGCTAGTAAAATGCCAAACTAACCGAGGTTTTTGTAGGATTGATTAGCAAAAGAGATTTAATATGATATAAGAGTCAATTGGACGCGAGTATTCCAATAGGAATGACTGGATGCTAAAATGCGCATATTGCCAAAAGTACACCAACCAATTTCCATCCAATGGGGAGTGTTGAAAAATATTTCCGCTTATACTAAAGTCTTGAAAAGTTTTAGTATGCGTGATATATATATATATATATATACACACGCACACACGTGTGCCCTTATGTTTTATATATTTACAGAAGTTTTGGTATTTACACAACTCTAATGATGGGTGCAACCAAGGTAAACAAGGTTGGAAAACCCGCGAAATTTTATGTTTCTATTTTTTTTTTTTAATTTTTCACATTGCCCCCCAAGCAATTTATTAATTTATTTATTTCATTTTTTCTCTTATATAATGGCCCTCTCAACACAACTTTGCTCGATCGTCACTTATTCAAAAGGAGGGTCCGAAGTAGGGTTGTAAATTGGTCGGTTCCGGTCCGGGTCCATGGTGGACCCGAAACCGGAACCGTTAAGGAGAAGGTAAAACTGGATTCGGACCCAGAACAATTTTGGAATCGGTTTCTTGGCTCAAGAACCGGAACCATATATGGGACATGTCTCGATCTGGGTCCAGATTTAGGTAGAGAATGATATTAAAAAAACATGAACTTTATAAGAGATTTTCAAAAATTGAGGTAATATATCGGGTCTCGGGTCCAAACCAAGGTGGAACCAGACTTGGACCCATTTACTTATAGGGGCTTAAATAAGGACCCAGACCCCGGTTTTTAACAGGTCGGAACCTCCGGGTAATCGGAGAATCGGATAACATTTACATCCCTAGTTCGAAGAGGTGCATATCGTCAAGCTTGAAGCCAAATAAGGCGCACGCTGAATCCTAATGGGGCCATTTGGTCAAGCTTGAAACCAAAAAGGTGCACACTGAATCCCAATGGGTCCATTTTGTCGAGCTTGAAACCAAAAATGTTACCATGTGTTTGAATGGGCTACAAACTAGATTTTGAATGGGCCGTGCCCAACTGAGATATGGAATATATATATAAACTTTTTAATAAATTGAAGTATGAGAAGCTTTTGACCCCACTCAGTGCCTAAGTTAATGGGTCATTTGTCTACCAAAAAAAAAAACTAATGGGCCCAATTTTTATTTTTTGAAGAAAATTTTATTTTTTAGACATTTTGTCGGTAACTCTTCATTTACCCCAACTTAACTTCTAAATACGGTATTCTCCCCATATTAAAAGGAGAAAACCCTAATATTATCAAAAGTAGATGACAGATGTTAATAAAGGTAAAAATAAATTTATTCGATTTGTGGAAGATAAGTCTTTTGTTGACCTCACCGACTCAAATTCCTGGAGCTGCCACCGAAAGGATCTCTTCCTTTACTGGGTCGGCCAACCACTTAGCTCACAGCTTAGTGATATGTGGATTACTGCAACTACATTAACACAAATAATAATACAAGTAAAGAAGAAAGAAAAGAAGAAAAAGTGAAAAACTCGATCTACAATCCAAACTTTCTTTCCTTTTCTCTTTCAACATCTGGGCTGAAATCTGGAGTCATACAAAGCCCATTAATGTCAGTGAATTGTAAATCACAGTTTAGTGAAAATGGCTGTTGGTGGCCTGTAGGAAGAGGGGGAAAATAGCAAAAAATCCCTTTAGCTTTAAATGATAATTATGATGAAGTTTCTATCATAAATAATCTGTAGAAACAGGGAAAGGATTAAAGAAACTTGAAAATATTTCAGTTAGAAGCTTTATGAATGTCTTGAATCAGCATTGATATGTATTTAACATGTAATAATATAAATGGGCTTAACTTAGCATATTCAGTGAGTTTTTCTTCCTTTTCCCTATTTTTAAATAAAAAAAATTCGTACGCAAACCCCATGTTATGCACGGGTTAAGTCTCATGCAAATTGAATAGTAAATTAAAAGTCATATATAATTTAAGCATTGAATAATAAAAAAAATTACATAAATTGATTGAAATTGTGAACCCACTTGTGTAATCTTCGTAATATAAATTCATATCGTAATGCAGATAATAAAAAAATAAAAAATAAAAAAAACATACCTAGTGCTTTAACAATAATTACATATAAATCAATTTACATTTCTCCCAGCTTAAACTACCTGTATATTCAGCTAAATATTCACATGCCTGAACTTTTATGTACATCTAATTAAACATTAATTTAGTTAAACTATCAGTAATCCACTTTGAGAAAATGACTATTAAATCACGAAATGTCCATTGATTGACAATCAAATCAAATCTTAAGGCGAGCACAACTAAATAAAATAATTATTATAGGATCACATGAATGGTGTAATGACGGTGGGTAGTCTTAATCATGGTAGACCCACATAATGCGCAATAGATCCAACTAATCTAATCCACCTATGAGATCTATTGGTGAAAGATGCAAATAGTGGGTTCTATAAAAGGGTCGATAAGTTGGACGAGATGGTTCCATGTCTATGGAGACAAAGGCCGAGTTAGACAAGCAGATTGCTTACGATGGATATGTAGGAAACTTATTTTGTGGGTCTTACTAATTTAAGTCTAGATTTTTTAATTTTTTTTTTTTTTTGCTATCGGAGGATTCCCAACCCTTTGGGTTGGACTAATAAGAGAGAACCGTGGTTTGATACCAAGACCTCTAACTCCAAAAGAGGGAGGAACCGTGGAGGTTTGAAATCAACACTGGGCTTTGAAACCTTTGCCTCTCCTGTTATGTGGGCCCAGGTGAGCACACCCAGACCTACAACACAGAACTATTATTTGGGTTATTGAATTCCTTAAGACCACTTAACTAGTCCTAAAAGGCTTCCTAATTGGTTTAGAAGGTTATTAATAGGGACTTCCAATTGACAAAGATGACAAATTAGTGGCTTAGTTAGGAGTGCCTTATATAGCATGAACTCACACAAGAGGGCATCATCAATCCTGCCATAAAAAGGATGGAGGAGAATGTTCAGAGTTCAGACACATAAGAGCTGTATTCAAACACCTGCTGGAGAGAATTTCATGGACATCCATCAATACCTTCTGTGCAAGTGTGTAGTGGTATATTGGATTTAATGATTCTATGGACCACTATAATATAAAAATGACCATAATAGAATGTGCTGTCTGGGACTAGGCTAAGGGTTCAAAAGCTGAGATCATGCTCATACACTTGCCACATGTGGTTGTATATATAAGTGCATCTTCTACTTGGAAAAAACACACAGTAACACACATCTCAAATTCAAGTATCTTCCTTTGTCTTTCTCTGATTTTACCTTCCATGGCTTCATGTAAAGCTCAATTTATGTAGTCTGGACAGATGACTTTTAACATGCATCAATGGTAACAACCTATTAAATGTGGACGAGCAAAAAAACTACAAGCATATTGAAAAATTGATGAGTCATTTGCTCTGTATTTCTATCCTCATGAAATTACCAGAGAGTCTCCTTAGCCATGCATGTTGATAATACAAAAAAAAAAGAGTATGATTCCCACCCATGATGTAATTAGTGTGTTTCAAACTGCAAAGGTGTTGGGCCCTTAATTTAGTTCAAATGGGAGATTATTTGAGTTACAATTCCCTTTATAATGTATGAAGATGAAGATAAACTATATCATAAAGAGAAAGTGTCCTGAAGATGTCACTAGATTATGGAATGGGCTTATTGGAAACCTTTCTTGAGTTATTTGTCTTCAACCTGGGGGATAACCCAAGGGGTTGGCCGAGTGGTCAGGACCACGGTTCCTCCCTCTTTCTAAGGTAGAGGTCTTGGTATCGACCCCCGGTTCCCCCTTCTTCAGGAATCGAACGTTTAGTCCACTAGTGCTACCACCTAGGGGCCACAGTGGTGTTCACCCGGCCACTAGTGCTACCACCTAGAGGCCACAGGGGTGTTTATCCGGCTTCCTTCTGGCATGGAGGGATTAGTATAGACTAAAAAATTGGGAACCACATAAGAGAGAGAGAAAAAAAAAAACACCTGGGAGATGAGTTTCCAATTTGCAATAGATCTTATCCAAAAACACTCACTTCAATGTGCAAC
The DNA here is from genome assembly GCA_028538565.1 of Umbellularia californica. Lineage (NCBI taxonomy): Eukaryota > Viridiplantae > Streptophyta > Magnoliopsida > Laurales > Lauraceae > Umbellularia > Umbellularia californica. The sequence goes on from JAPQWN010000002.1 coordinate 5,033,837, forward strand.
AACAACATAGGAAACTTCAATTGGGATTCGATTACCCTGCTGAGCCTATACGACCGGGGACTAGTCCAAGTGAAACTATTCAAAACGAGGTTGCAGCATTGATATTTGAACCCATGTCAATCCAACAGAGAAGCCAATTTACATTGCCTGCATAAATGGTATGCATGGGCACGAATCTCAAATTAGAATGTTGTTATGTTAGAGAAGGTTTAAAAAAACCCATTTTTTTAAAATAAGAACACTACAAATTCATATAATTTATGTTTTAAAAATGTTATTTTTCAAATTCTATGTATGTACCGGTCTTTACACTACAACGCGAGAAATTGTTTTTTGTTCGACATGTGGGCTCGACTTGAAGGGGAGTATTAAAAAGTGTTTATATTGCATCTACTAATGTCTCGAGGTTTTTGTATGATTGGTTAGTAGAGGAGACTTAATATGACATCAAAGCAAATTGATTGTAAGGTCATACATTTCCTCAGGAGAAACGATTTGGAGAATAAAAAATGTATCGCCAAAAGTGCAAATCAAAGTTTTGGCATGATTGATTAGCAGAGAAAATTCAATAATATTCTGTGTAATTCTCAACACTACACAATAATTTCTTTCTTTTTTTCTTAAGCACAATCAAGTGTAACTATTCTTCATGTAGAATTTAGAGTAAAATTATGTATTTGAAGACCAGTTTCAAACTCTACTCATTCTCAATAACTATAGCAATAATCACAGTTTTCTTTTCCTAGAAAAGATAAAATCCATTTATGTAGAAATCTACTTGTTTATTTTTATATATTTTTTAAGCAATTAGATATTTTAAATTAGGGAAGTGCTCCTATGAGAGACACTCTCACCAACTTTATGAGAGATGGATGGAGGTCCTTGCATTTAAGTTGGTGAGAGTAGATATGGAAGTGAGGGCCCCCACCCATCTCTTATAAAGTTTGTAAGAGTTTCTCTCATAAGAACACTTCCCTTTAAATTAATAGCACTTAGGGCCTAATGGAATATATCCACCCTCTCCACTTGGAATGGTTTACAATGAGTCATTGATCTTAAAACTAAAGAAACTTTATAGTTTATAGTTTTATTTGCCATTTCTTTTTACTCATTTACACATGTAGATGATGCACATGCCTAACAATGGTCTATCATGCCTAATCACATTTATTTGCACTCATTTACACATTTAATGTGTAAATAAGGTGGTTTTTTCTTTTTTTCTTTTTTTTTATAATGTAGGGTTCTCGGTCTTTTGGGTCAAAATAATCAACGGGCCCGGGAGAGAAAGCCGGATAAAATTCCTCTATAATTCGTAGTGTAGTTTCGAATCCACAATCTACAAATGCAAACCCTAATCCTAGACCAATTGTACTGACCTCCCATAATTATGTAAATAAGGTGTGACAAGATGAAAACACGAACACATAATTTGGGTCCTTTGCATCTATTGTTATTCTTTTCTCTGTATTTTTTTTCATAGCATCCATCATGGGAGTTGGTTGTGTCACTTGTTCTATGACAATGAAAGGGAGAATTTAAAAAAATAGGCATAGGTACGGTGACATATCCTCAGAGGTGTGGATAGGAGCGGTGCAAGTGCTGGTGGTAGTGGGCTGGCGATCGTCTTATCCGGCTGAATATGCACATGAGTCATGACTGATTGCATTTCATCTGATAAGACCTGAGCAAGATAAGGATGCTCGGTACAGATACAGCCCACCCACCTTGTCCCTTCTGTCAAAATCTGTACCCATTCAGTGTATGTGGTTGACAATTGGTACGGACAACACCAGCCCAGCACATGCCATCTGACTTGGTCAAGATGCTCCCATTTTATATTTGGAGGGCCCACTGCTGATTGTAGTCCAGCAGCTGTCTTTGTGTACTTTTCAAATTTTTTCTTTTGATCACTAACCTCTGAAGACATTTGAGTTTAATATTGAATACCTAGTACCAATTCTAAGTGGCTAGAAATGAATAATGAAGATTAATATTAAAACCAAAACTATCAAGTAAGGAAAATATTCTCATGGGGAAGATTGCATGTGCCTAGGGGTTTCACTTGGGCACACTTTTGAATAGTTTAGACCTAAGTGCTCAGAGAGCGGAGCATGGAGCGGGAGCACCGAAACGCTAAATTTTAAAATAATTATATATTTGGAGCGCCTCCAGATCGCCCATACAACATAATGTTTGTGGGTTTATAAATAATTAAATAATTGGCACAAATATATCTTATCAATATATTCAAGTATTAAAAATGGAAAAAAATTCAACTTTACAATTTGAACACATAAGATAGACAATAATTAATAAATAAAAAAAAATTATTCATTCAAAAGATAAATATCAAGGTTACAAAAAATGCACAAAAAACTAAAAATTCTGCACGGTTTATTTCATATTTGGTCGAAACGCGCTCCGAGAACAGATCCGCTCTGAAAATACGGGTCTGCGTTTTCAGAGCGGGATTGAGAGAGCTTATAGGAGGTTCCGAGCACTCGGGTTTAGACCCTTTAATACTTTGTTCACTCATCTCATCTCATGATTTGGGATTAGATCCCATTTTATAATTATTGTAATCTTCACTTTACAGTTGGATTAAATCCCAGATAGAGATATCATACTTTAGGGCTAGTTTGGCACTTTAATAATATAGTAAAAGTCAAGTAAAGCCTCCATTTTTTCAAATAATTCGTCACATCAAAACTTTAATACAAAACTCCCTTGATCTTTTTTTTTTTAAAGTCAACAAGCAACTATTTTTATCTACTAAAGTACTCCACTTTTCCATACAAAAAGTCAAAAAGATTTTATAACAAACAACTAAAAATAAAATACCATCGTAACCGACTTATATTTTATTCTTTCTTCAAAATCAACTTTACTTTACTTGACTCTATTAGTAGAGTTGCCATTAAATTAATGGTTGAGGAATTTGATGGGGATGGCTTTTTTTTTTTTTTTTTGCTATCATATATGAGTTTCCATTTGCCCTTCTCCTATTGTCTTGCCCACAAATCCGACTACATTTAATTGATATGTAGTGTACTCATAAGAGAACATTCTCCCTCAAGTAACCTCTCATTTCATGAGAATTAAATCAAGTGAGGATTAAAAGAAATGAACAATTAGCCATCACCTTACTAATTCAATACATAGGGAAGTCTAGTTCCCACCAATATATCCACCTTATATGTTTCATGCCACACCTTGAAGGCTGCTTTTCATATTATAAATGGCAAACAACTTTTTATTTCTAGTTCTTATTTTGTCTTAAAAGCCCAATGCTTATTTATCTGCATGGGAATTGAATACACATGAAGTTGTGGATGCAACTCTTAGTTTCTTATCATTTAAATTACTAGGGGTGGCGGCTGGGTACGGTACTCATTTTTTACCTTCTCTTGATTTGTTTTCTATTGGACGGTAATTCAATGGTCACTTTATGAAAATTCACAAATTTTCTTTAAAATAAAAGTCTCGGAACTCCTACTATAAGATTTTTTTTAATTCTCATATCCCAATGGCCTATGATTGAGTGGTGTTAGCACATTGACATCAAACATATACATAGATAGAGCAGCAAGGAGTATGTATGGAGCAACATACCGAGGGCAACATGCTCAGACACACAGAGTTGAAGGAAGCTTTTACTCTTCTTTATTCTTTCACAGATTGGAGAGTAATACTAGTGACGAATGTTGATGATCTAACTTTTACTTGTTGATGGTCCATCAGCAGCAATTATATTCATGGGACGGTCTGTGTTGCTTGTAGTCCATCCTACTTCTGGCACAACTTCATTACATTATATGGTATTACATTGCAGACTTTTTGGAGGGGATATATATATATATATATATATATATATATATATATAGGGCCAGTTCTCCTAAGCTGAAGTTATATATATGGGGCCAGCTCTTCTAAGCTGAAGTTTAGCTTATCCTACCTGAAAAAAATGCCGGTCGTATAAATCTAAGTCGGTTATCGTTGTTTTTTGTATGATGATCGTCTCCAAAATAAAAATAAATCTAATCAGAACTGGATTTTTCAGTTCCATCATGCAAAAAACAGATATAATCAACTTTGATTTATTATATCAGCTTACGATAAAATAAGCTTTAGCTTACGGTGCAGACCGCCTATTGGGGCCCACTATGAGACCCCACTGGTCATGGGACAAAGGGGGATAGAAAGATCCAAGTGGGGTCAACTTATATATCAAATTTGAAATCAATCTAATACCTTTAACCCTTTCATCCATGGCTCACAAGTTTAACAGCTTTATATCAAAGAAAAAAAATTGATCTTCAATCTAACGGTCAAGTTCATCCGAATCCATGCAAATTCATGGGAGTCAGCATTTGTAAGGGGGTTATGAATGAGTGGTTACTTTGGATGGTTCATAAGGTGGGCCCTAGTGGGCGTTCCGAACGGTGCAGACCGTAAGGACGGTCCTTATAGGACCGCCTCCCACATATATATATATATATATATATATATATATATATATAGATAAATCAATGGAGTAGATTTATCTAGGGAGTAGGTACAAGTAGAATATGTTTTCTTCCTTTTCAATTTGTATTCTCTCCATTTTTACAAGTAGAATATGCGGAGTAGAGTAACGTGAAGGAACACGTAATAGCAAAAATAAAATAAAAACATTGATTCCATTTTTTTTGGTAAGCCATGTCATTGTCTTGACGAAAATCTCTCTTATCATAATATTTTCTAGCAAGTTGCTTCACTCATGCTTCCCAGTTGGAATCTTGAAAACTTATAAAACATCAACTTGTAGTAGAAGAAAGCTAAATCTAAACGGCAGAAGACAAAGAAAAATAGCCAAAACTGAAAAGAATGATTGTCTAGTATATATAAATATTACAGCTAAACTTTGACAATGGGATTTGAGGAGATCCCGATAATCCTTCCACTAGATTTCAAATGCATCTACATGTGATTAGGAATCTTGATTCCCATTGCCATGTGCAAGGAAAGGTGATTCATATTTTAATTTGGCCATCTACATTAAAGTCATAGGGAACATTTGTTTGCGTAAACTACATATGAGAATTCACAGAGAGAATAGCTCCATTAAGTATTATTAAAGAGACAAGGGAAGAGACAAGGGGTAACGTGCTATGACGTGAAGGATGATAATATGAGACAATGACGTAAAATGAAATTTTGACTTTTCTAGAATTTGAATTATTAAAATGATAACTAAGTAATCCTTTTGTCTAATTCAATTTCTATTAATGGGGGAGATTCTTCAATCGTTATTTTTTCATACTCACCTTTAATTTTAGATTTTTTATTATAGGAAAGCCTTTTGATATTAATGATGGGAAATCCACATGGAATCAATGGTTACATATTGTTTGATCAGATTTGGAAAAGAAAACCACCAGACCGACATCTCTTCCATAAACTGAGTGTGCCTAGCAAGCAAATGAGCTACTGAATTCCCATTCCTACCCGCATGAAGAATACAATTATATTATATTATATATATAAATATAAATAGGTCCTATAAGGGCTGTCCTTACGGTATGCACAGTTTGGAATGCCTACTGTGGCCCACCTCATGGCCCATCCAAATTGTTCACACATTCACAATCCTATTTTAGGCACTGAATCCCATGAATTTGCATGGATTCGAATGAACTAGACCGTTGGATTAATGATCAATTTTTCTTGTTTGATATAAAGTTGTCAAACTTGTGGACCACGAATAAAGGAGTTAGAAGTATTAGATTGACTTCAAATTTAATGTGTAGGTTATTCCCACTTGGATCTTTCGGTCCCTCTCTATCTCATGACCGGTGGGATCTCACGGTAGGCCCCATTAGACAGTCTGGACGATAAATCATAAGGACGGTCTTTATAGATACGGTTCCCTTTAACTATACGAAACAAATAGTCGTAATAACTTATAATAAAATTATTAGTATCATTGATAATAATAATAATAATAATTAAATGGGTCTCCTTAAGATATTTTATGGGGTCAATGAGGTCCTCCATGACTCAGTCCCACGTGTTGTCTGACCGGGTCATGTCATGTAGGTTCTTCTTTTATTTCCCATGTGTAAAATCATTCGGTGGGCTTCATGTGCCAAGAAGTAGTTTGTTGGGGGTCAATGAAGGTAGGTCTTATTTTATTTTAATGTGTTGTGCGCCTTATTTTATCTTAATCTATTAAGTTTGAAAGAACTTTATATACATTGTTTTGGTTGTTTCTTCTAAGAGGATGGCGGGTCACTTTCAAAATTGTTTATTTCCAGCTGCAAAAAATGTTTGCTGTTTTTCACGCGCCGATAAGTTAGGCCTTTGCTTTGACAAGTGATTCCAGCGAAAGAAGTCGAGTTCAAAACTACAATATCCGATTTCTAAGTCATCGTCCTAGCCAACTGATCCGGAGCTATACTTTTTTAATTAGGTTACCACAATCTCTGATTTCTTACTTAATGTAAATTTGAGTCTAGTGTATGAATTTTTTTTTTCAAGGTCCAACTGTCCAAATAAGTTGGAAAGAGCTTCCGGTTGGTTTGACAAGTCTAGTGCACGTGTGGTCACATGCATGACTGCGTGGCCCATGTGGTATGAAATGCGGTATTACTGAATTTGATGCACCGTAGGAATCAATTTTGGATGAGTTTTGCTACTTGTCCCGGGACTCGTGTCCCGGGCCTGGCCCGACTCCACATGGGAGGGGCAGTATGGTCATTTGCCAAATGACCATACTGCCCCTCCCATGTGGAGTCGGGCCAGGCCCGGGACACGAGTCCCGGGACAAGTAGAGTTTTTCATTTTGGATAGGCCTAAACAAATTTATGGGCTCTGGGATTGCAGTAGCTGCTGACATTTCTGGTTTTTTCACCTCATGTGAGAGAAATTGATTGCAAGGGTAGGGTCCACTCAGGGGACGTGAAACGAAATGAACTGAAATTAGCTGTCATTTGTGAATGGTGATGGATTCTAACATGGTAACATTGTCATTCTCTTCTTTAAAGCTGTATTCTAGAGCAAAAAGTTTATTTGGACAAACTCTATGGACCATGGTTTAAAATCTCGGTCTTGGTCGCGGTATCGGCCAGGCCGAAAAACCGATATGATATCGGTATCGGTCGCGGATATCGATCCGTCGCGGTCGTCGCGGTGTGAATTTTTTTTTAATCCAAAAAAATTTACAAAAATATCCAAAAAAATCCAGAATATTAGAAAATGCTGGAATACAATACTTTTTTCCATTAGTAATAACAATAAATCAAAATCTAGGTCACCTTAAGTTATGAGTCCTGTCTGTGTCGCAGTTCGTTATCTTTTTTAGTATTTCATATAATGCAACCATTATTGATGCTCATAATCAATTTATTAGCATAAAAGTATGTAGATTAATCATTTACACATCATACAACGATCATGAATCATTAAAGGAACATATTTATGATGAAATCCCAAAAAAATGATATATTATAATTCAAATATTAAAAAATCCGAAAATAAAATAATTAAAATAAAAATCTAAATCATGTTTATGAGTCTATGACTATGAGTAGATGTAGATTTATCATCTACACACTATTAATAAGCCTTTGGTATCACAAATATTATAACAAGTTACAAGTAACAACATTTATTTTTAAGAAATTTTTTTTTAATAAAATCATTTTCAAAATCCAAAATACATAGATCTAGCATAAAAGTTTGTAAATCAATCATTTATACACCATACAATGATCATGAATCATTAAAAGAACATAGTTATGATGAAATCCCCAAAAAATGATATATAATAATTCAAATATCAAAAAATTTGAAAATAAAAAGAATTGGAAAAAAAAGTTCAAAATCATGTGTATGAGTAGATCTAGTATGAAAGTATGTAGATCTAACTTCTAAATGAAGAACACAAACAAATGACAAACCTAATGATTTCTATACTTCATCTGAAAAAAAAAAACCACATGATAAAATGCTTTGGGTTGATTTTCTCATACCTTAGATAATATTTTCTTCAAAAAATTAATGTGGGATTTTGAAATATTGAAGAGGGAGTGACTGGGCTGCTGGCTGCTGCTATGGTTGGAGAAGAGAATAGAAGAAGAGGAAGATGGGGAAAAAGTAGAAAAAATTAGGACTTTCATTCATTATATATCATCTCGGCCGATATTTTCAAAATATCGGCCGAGATATCGGTTCCCAGCGAGATGATATCATCTCGGCCGAGATATCGGCATTTTTAAGGGATATATGACCGAGACCGATATCTCACTGAGATATCGGTTCAGTCTCGGCCGATACCGAGTCATATCGGCCGATACCGAGTCATATCGGCCGATATTTTATACAATGCTATGGACAGAATTTGGGACAAACTAGAGTTAGAAAGTAAAAAATTGTTGTAAGAAGTAGATGGGTTGCTCTGCTACCTGTGCTTTGTCGCATGTCTACATCAAAAAAGATTAAATTTTTTTTTGTGTAGGTAAACATCTCACTGCTTTTGTTTGACTCGGTGGTATCTAGTCATCCCTATTATTTACCTCAATAGAAGGCTGGCTTGTGCCACTTCTTATCCAAAACTCAACTCTGGTCTATGGGAGACTCCCTCTTATGCCTTTTTTCTTTTTAATTTTCTTTTAGCGGAGATTTCTAATCTTTTGGGCTGAACTAATTCCTCCGTGTCTAGACAAAAGCCGGACAAACTCCCTTGTAGTCTTAGTGTGGTAGTGCAGTTTCAAACTTATAACCTCCAGGTGCAAAACGTGGTCATAGGCTAACTGAGCTATCCCGTTGGAATTATATTTTTGCAGTTGAAAAAGGTGAATATCGAAAAATTAAAGGTGTCGTCTACATCTTCAATTTATATCCTTCTAGTTTTTGCCTTTTTAAGGGTTGATTTGTGCACGGCCTGCATTTCTTCTTTCGCGAATGTTGATTTCATAACAATAAAGTCGGAAAAACAACCACGGAAAATGGTGCCTCAAAAACGCGCCAAAAAATCGAGAAGAACGGAATCCTCACTGCATCCAAACTCAACGGGGAAGGCACTGGAAAATCTAGCGTCCCGTCTTAGCTTGTTTCCACATAAACCTCCGTTGCACAAATGCACCCTTTTAATGTCGCTATTTGGTCATAAAATCCTATGTATTCAACTCCTATGTATTTTTTATACAAAAATAGGTTCAAGTTCACTTTATGCCAAGAAATGAGAAATGGACATTCTTTTCTCATTTTTCTCTCTCCTGTTTGCTATGTTCTTTTTTCTTTTCCCCCTTAAAAAATGTAGGAATGTTTTCAGAGTATTTGGCCAACTTGAGAATTTTCAACCCCAAAAAAATAAATCATATAAATTAAAAAGCACATGACCGAGTCAGCTAAAAGAACCTAGCTCAGCTAATTTGTATTGTGTCTGACTCGATAAGTCAACTAAGTGTGGTCAACCAACCTAAGTAAATTAGAATTAATCCCAAGATGTTTGCACTTGGAGGTTGTAGGTTCGAAACTACACTACCACACATGGACTATAGGAGAGTTTATCCAGCTTCCTTCTAGGCCCAAAGGGATTAGTCCGGCCCAAAGGGTTGGGAATCCTCCGATAGCAAAAAAAGGAAAAAAGAAGAAGTAAACTAGAATTCCACTAGTAGTTAATATTAAGGTTTGGGTCGGATCCAAGTCGAATATGCTCGGGTTTGTCAATACCTAACCTGAGTCGCTCGATCGAGCTACACCCCTAATTGCATTAGTGTATGAATTCCTTGTCACCCGTTTCACATTAGCAACCATTTTGGCATGACTTGTTTGGTAGGTTAGGAAACAAAAATTTCCCACGACTTGCAAGACAATTAACATTTAGCCCCTCTCTTTTTTCATATTTTACTACATGTTCAAGTGCGAATCACGATGAATCTAATCCGTGCTTAATTTTATTTGAGTCAAATTTTGACCGTTAAAAAAATGATATCAAGTGGCTTTTTAATTCAAAAGTGGGCCCCACTTATTTGAGTCAGTCTTCCTTTTTAATCTTTCTAAAGTTTGGGTCATATAAATTGAGTAGTAGTGGGACAACCAAAAAGTGCCTTTGGCTCAAGTCTAAGCAAATAACTTTTTAATCTTTCTAAAGTTTGGGTCATATAAATTGAGTAGTAGTGGGACAACCAAAAAGTGCCTTTGGCTCAAGTCTAAGCAAATAACTTTTATTTAGGTTTATGACAAGCTTGTGAATATTTCTTTCACTATATAACAATTTGGTCATATAGTTTTTATAGTATGACGGATTTGTCTTGGAATGAAACATATTAAATAATGTATTTGTAAAAGATTTAATGGAAACAACTTTATTTTAAAAAGAGCTAAAGGGTCATTTGGCAAGCTTTTTGTTATTATTATTATTTTTTAAATACATTTGATTTAAAACGACCTAAACAGAAGTTTGAGTGTTTTTTGTAAGGAAATATCTTTAAGTCCATTACTTGGACTAGAAGTCCTTTCCTTTCCCGAATTGTGGTCATTATAGGAAATCTGTTTTCTTAGGATACATGCTATTCCTTACACAAAAAGGTTTCTTAATGAGATGTATTCCATAACAAACTCTACCTTGATGGATGGTTGAGATTAAGTCTATGGAAACCCTGATTGGAAATTCGGTCCTCTTTTCACCTATAAAACAAAGCCTTTCGTCCATCACAAAGGCATTCACGAAAATCAACACATTAAGGTTTTATAGGCAAGGAGAGAGAAACCGAAACCATTCATATAGTCTCTTTCTCGACGGATCACAGCATCAATCAGCAACAGCACCAGACTGCAGGATCAGAAAGCTCTCTGCATCAGGATGTCTGGAGGTACTCTTTAATTTATTTAAGATTAAATCCTACACGTGATTATCATGCTGTTCACGATCTTAGGGTTCATGTTAATAATAGTATAACATGTGGTATCAGAGAATGGTTTTAGAACACATGATCGTCCATTAATTAGGATAACTATGCATCGCCATAATCGGCAAATATAGATCCGTTCTGACTCTGTTTTGCAGCAATTTATCGATCCAACTATTATGGCCTGCATTAATGGTTTATATTTATGTTATTCCGCAATTTTTTTTAATTTGGGCACGACTGTTTGATCGTGATTTATTTAAGTTTTGAATTTTCAATTTTGTATAAACTCCTGCGTGAGTAAAAATTCAATGTAATAATGGAGGAGATCAGTAACTGGTACGTCATGATTAAAAAGGATGTTATTTCGAGACTGAAGATGACGTTTTAAAGCAGTCGAAGATAAAGACAGATGATAAAAAAGAAGGACAGAAAATAGGCCATATAGTTGGATCATATTTTCATAATAATTCCGTATTATGTTGATTATCATTAGCATGTTTCTTCGTAATCGATGATATAATGCCTCAAAAATTTTTTCGGGGCTGCCGCCCCGAACCCTGCAATTTTTTCGGGGCTACCGCCCCGAACCCCGCCATTATGGTAGGCGCCCCGGAGGGCCAGCCCTCGGGGCTTGGCCTTTTTACCAGTACTTTTTATACAATAAATGATCTATCACGAATGCATGCAATATATATAATATTTATATTCATATTAAGCCTTTTTTTTTTTTTATCACCAAAGTTGTATGCTTAAGGTTAGGTCTCACCACAGTGACCCTAACAATTAAATACTGGAATTTGGCCCTAAAAGTACCATCATCATGTTTACATTACATATTGTTCAAGAAGGTATGAAGCATTTAGTCGCCCACAGGCGGATTATAATCATACGATTGAACAATAATTAAGGAGTGTTTGTTCCTAATTAAGATTAACATCACTCATTTACATTACCTTGAATATGACGACCTTAGATGGTATAATGCGTAGAAATTATGGTGACTACCCACAGGAGCACCTAAAATTTTGTCGTTTATATTCATATATTATGCGTGTGTTGTCTTATTTTTATTAAAGCCTTATTGTTGTATCTCTATTGCAGTTCTTGCAACCACTAATCTCACTTCGCATGCTACCTCTGTCACTAAGCTCAATGGAACCAACTTCTCAGAATGGAAAGAGCAAGTTGAGTTTACATTGGGGGTACTTGAACTGGATATCGCTCTTCGTAAAGATAAGCCAGCTTCACTCACTGATAAAAGTACCCCTGATGAAACAACCTTCTTTAATGCCTGGGAAAGGTCTGACAGACTAAGCACTATGTTTTTGCGAATGACTATTGCCACCAACATAAAAACATCCCTTCCTACACCTGAGAATGCTAAGGACTATATGAAGGCCATTGAAGCTAGGTTTAAGACTGCAGACAAATCCCTTGCTGGGAAACTAATGGCAGATCTTACAACCATGAAGTTTGATGGCACCAGATCAATGCATGAACATGTCATTGAGATGACCAACCTTGCAGCTAAACTAAAGAATTTGGGATTATCAGTGGATGAGGCGTTTCTCGTCCAATTTATCCTAAACAGTTTACCTCCTCAGTACGGGCCTTTCCAAATTCATTACAACACTATTACGGACAAGTGGACAATGAATGAATTGGCTAACAAACTGGTTCAAGAGGAGGCCAGGCTGAACCAACAAGGGATTAAAGTAGCTCATCTCGTTCAAGGAGCTGGACACAAAGCTGGGAAAAAGCATAATTCAGGCCAGAAAAGGGCACCACCCAGATCTAATGAGGCTGGTCAGAACCCCAAGAAGAAAAAGAAGGAAAACTTATGCAAATTTTGCAAGAAACCTGGACATTTTCAGGCAGACTGCATAAAACGTAAAGAATGGTTCGAAAAGAAAGGTAACCCTATGGGTTTCGTAAGTTATTTCGAATCAAATCTTACTTATGTTTCTTCTGATGCTTGGTGGATTGACACTGGTGCTAATGTTCATGTTTCCAATTCAATGCAGGGATTCCTTACGATCCAAACCATAAACCCAAGTGAGAACTTCCTTTTCATGGGAAACAAAGACAAAGCTCCAGTTGAAGCTATTGGAACTTTTCGTCTTGTTTTAGATAGCGGTTATCAGTTAGACTTATGTCAAACTCTTTATGTTCCGTCTCTTTCCCGTAATTTGGTTTCTGTAAGCGCACTTGATAAAGTTGGTTACTCTTTTGAAGTAGGAAATGGTAATTTCAGTTTATTTAAAAATTCTAGTCGTATTGGTTCTGGAATTTTGATTGATGGGCTATACAAGTTTCATCTTGATAGTCAACTTGCTGAAACCCAACTTACCCTGCATTCTAAGGAAACAAAACGAAAGTCATCCAAACTCGACTCTTATTTCTTGTGGCATAAAAGACTGGGTCACATATCCAGTGAAAGAATCAAAAGATTAGTAAAAGATGGTGTCCTTCCGGATCTAGATTTTACTAATATTAATGTATGTGTGGATTGTATTAAAGGCAAAACAACAAAACACACAAAGAAAGGAGCCACAAGAAGTACTGAGCTTCTTGAAATAATACATACAGACATTTGCGGACCCTTTGATGTTCCAACCTTTGGAGGAGAAAAGTATTTTATTACCTTTATTGATGATTACTCACGTTACTGTTATTTATACTTATTGCATGACAAATCTCAGTCTGTGAATGCTGTACAAGTGTTCATTACTGAAGTCGAAAGGCAATTAGATAGAAAAGTGAAAATCATAAGGTCAGATAGAGGTGGTGAGTTTTATGGAAGGTATGACGAAACAGGACAACATCCTGGACCTTTTGCAAAACTTCTCCAAAAACTTGGAATTGTTGCCCAATACACAACGCCTGGTTCTCCATGGCAGAATGGTGTAGCTGAAAGGCGAAATCGTACGTACATGGAAATGGTTAGATCAATGATGAGTCATGCTAACTTACCTATATCCTTGTGGATGGATGCTCTACGCACAGCTGTTTATATCTTGAACAGAGTTCCCAGTAAGGCAGTTCCAAAGACACCTTTTGAACTGTGGAAAGGATGGAAACCCAGTTTACGACATCTCCAAATTTGGGGTTGCCCAGCTGAGGCTAGAGTCTACAATCCACATGAAAAGAAATTGGACCTTAAAACAATCAGTGGTTACTTTATAGGTTACCCAGAAAAGTCCAAAGGATTTAGGTTTTACTGCCCTAACCATAGTACGAGAATTGTTGAAACCGGTAATGCTAGATTCTTTGAGAATGGCGAAATCAGTGGGAGTAATAAACCTCAAGATGTGATCATTCAGGAAATCAGGGTACCTATCCCTTTACCCTCTATTCCGAAAGATGTTGGCAATCCTCCTGTTGTTGAACCATTTAACAATGAGGAAAATCCAATAAATGATCAACAACTCCATAATGAGATTGTCGCCAATGAACATATGGATAATGCACCAGAGGAACCAGCATTAAGAAGGTCTCAAAGACAAAGGAGATCAGCTATTTCCGATGATTACATGCTTTACCAAGTAGAATCTGGAGAAGGGACAATTAATGACCCGGTTTCTTATTCACAAGCCATTAAGGATGTTAATTCTAGTAAATGGATTGATGCCATGAAGGATGAATTGAAATCTATGAATGAAAATCAAGTCTGGGAAGTTGTTCAATTGCCTCCAGGACACAAACCAGTTGGCTGTAAATGGGTCTTCAAGACCAAACGCGACTGCAAAGGCAATATTGAACGCCATAAAGCCAGACTTGTTGCCAAAGGTTTCAATCAGAAAGAAGGTATTGACTATACTGAGACTTTTTCCCCTGTGTCAAGGAAGGATTCTCTTAGAATTATCATGGCATTAGTAGCTCACTATGACCTCGAGTTACATCAAATGGATGTGAAAACTGCCTTTCTTAATGGAGACTTGGAAGAAGAAGTCTACATGCGTCAACCTGAAGGCTTCATCATTGAAGGTCAGGAAGACATGGTCTGCAAACTTAAGAAATCAATATATGGACTGAAACAAGCTTCGAGGCAATGGTACCTAAAGTTTCATGAAATCATTACTCACTTCGATTTCATAGAAAACATCGTTGACCCTTGCATATACCTCAAGATCAGTGGGAGTAAGTTCATATTTCTGGTTCTGTACGTTGATGACATATTACTGGCCAGCAGCGACCTTGGTTTATTACATCAAACAAAGGACTATCTCTCTAAGCATTTTGAAATGAAAGATATGGTTGAGGCTTCCTATGTGATAGGAATAGAAATATTCCGTGACAGGTCACTTGGTATTTTGGGATTGTCTCAGAAAGCATATATTGACAAAGTTCTAGAGAGGTTTGGCATGATGACCTGTTCCTCTAGTCCTGTTCCACTGCATAAAGGAGACAAGCTTGATCTTTCGCAGTGTCCACAGAACGAATTGGAACTTAAAGAAATGGCAAAATATCCTTATGCTTCTCTTGTCGGGAGTTTGATGTATGCACAAGTCTGTACAAGACCTGACATTAGTCATGCTGTTGGCATGCTCGGAAGATTTCAGAGTAAACCAGGAATCGCTCATTGGAAAGCTGCAAAGAAAGTACTGAGATACCTTAAGGGAACAAGGAATTACATGCTCACATACAGAAAATCAAGTCACCTACAGGTGACTGGTTATTCAGATTCAGATTTTGCTGGATGTCCTGACACCAGACTTTGCACTCTTGGCTATGTGTATCTCTTATGTGGAGGTGCAATATCATGGAAAAGCCAGAAATCTGAGTTGCTTTACTCATCCACCATGATGGCTGAGTATGTCGCATGTTACGAGGCTGCAATTCAGGGAACATGGTTGCATAATTTTATCTCTCAGTTTGGAGCTTTGAATTTCATCTCTAAGCCATTAACCCTTTACTGTGACAATGAAGCTGCAACCTTCTTCTCCAAGCATGACAGGATATCTAAGGGATCCAAACACATGGACCTTAAATATCTCTCACTGAAACAAGATGTTAGATTACAGAAATTTGTCATTGAGTCTATACGTACAGATTTCATGGTCGCAGACATATTCACGAAAGGACTACCTCCAAAGACCTTTCAAGGACATACTGAAAGCATGGGTCTTGAAGATAGTTCTTAATTATCATTTTCTGCCTTTTATTTCTGTACTTATATTTGACATTTATTGAGCTCTTAATGCAACTCTACATCTGCTATTTCTGTTTTTCCATTGTGTACATTTTATGTTTGGATAAATGATAAACAGAAACAGTCTTTCAACATAGACATTATGAGACTATTACGTATATCTCCTATTACGGTCTAGTTATGCCGGTTGTCACTGCTGTAGTACATGGAAGTAAGCATGTTGCAAAATAATGTGTGCACGCCATGACTCCCATTGACCACTGAATTAGCCAAAACACTTATGATAACCGCCTCAAGAAATGTTTAGCATATAATGCGCGCCTTATGATTCCTAAAAAGAAAAACACTAAAGGATCTTCCTATCGACCAAGTGGGAGACTGTAAGGAAATATCTTTAAGTCCATTACTTGGACTAGAAGTCCTTTCCTTTCCCGAATTGTGGTCATTATAGGAAATCTGTTTTCTTAGGATACATGCTATTCCTTACACAAAAAGGTTTCTTAATGAGATGTATTCCATAACAAACTCTACCTTAATGGATGGTTGAGATTAAGTCTATGGAAACCCTGATTGGAAATTCGGTCCTCTTTTCACCTATAAAACAAAGCCTTTCGTCCATCACAAAGGCATTCACGAAAATCAACACATTAAGGTTTTATAGGCAAGGAGAGAGAAACCGAAACCATTCATATAGTCTCTTTCTCGACGGATCACAGCATCAATCAGCAACAGCACCAGACTGCAGGATCAGAAAGCTCTCTGCATCAGGATGTCTGGAGGTACTCTTTAATTTATTTAAGATTAAATCCTACACGTGATTATCATGCTGTTCACGATCTTAGGGTTCATGTTAATAATAGTATAACATTTTTCACTATTTGGCAAAGCTTATATGAATGTTTAATTCATTTTGCTTTAAGACCTTTTGTCTCTTCTCAAAATATATAAAAAAAATAGATTTTTAAGTAGATGTAAATGTCTAAAGTACTCAAACACCTTTTTTTTAAACGAAAAAAAAACCCTTCACTCATATAATTTTTATACTATAGTATTTATATCTGTAATACTTTAACTTTATCACAACTTTGCCGGTACCACTTTTGTTATCTGATATCTTTACCTGTATAACTCGTTTAGTATAGTAATTTTTTTTTTAAATTCAGATGACACATCAAACTTTGTACTTAGAAAATGTCTAATTGAAATTACTCTTTTCAAACAGATCTTGAATTAAAACAGCTCTATTTCAATATTTGCGAACAAGATATAATAGGATCATTGAATCAACATACTCTACTTTCTAGTTTCTACTCTTATTTTATATGTTATAGTATAAAAGTGGCAATGAATCCTGTCTGAATGGGGACCTGCCCCGACCCGCTCTTATTAGGGGTAGGTTTGATGTGGTTTTGTTCATATTGGGACGCGTTTGGATTTTATTGTTCCAACTCACCTCACCCGAAATATATAATATATGCATATTTATTACTAAAGTGATTGACAAAAAGTCTATCAAAAAAAGGTGGCAGACAAAATTCATGTGGGGGTAAGTGGTTTTAGGAACTGAAGGCATTTGGGAAGAAAAGGTGGGTGATTAGCATCCACCATATTCATTCTTATGTATTTTTATATATTTTAAAGTCATGTTTGGCAACCAAATCTTTAGAAAAAAGATTATTAGTTTTCATAAATACGTTATAAATTAATGTTTGGCAATTGTAAATTCCTGAGAATTTTAAAGAATGAAAATCTTAATTTATTATGATTTTCAGATCTAACCATCCCACATAAGATTTGGAAATCCTCATTCAAATAGATTTGCATACCGAATTTTATTTTTTTCAACTGTGTACAATGATACACACTAATATTAATATGAAATCATTAATTATATAAATTTTCAGTAAAAAAATCTTTATTTCAATGGTACTGAAGAATGTAAAATTTAGGATTCCTGGCCTGTCACTAAACATGAAACATGCTCTAGAGAGTTTAACTTTAAATTGGATCTGATCCAATCAAATTCCCCTACGCGTTTCCAACTTTGCTCTGAAGAAAGAAAGAAATGTCATTTTCGGCTGCAGGGCTAAGTCGACTGAATAATGTGGCCAGACAAGTACGGGATTCTTATGATGTACTTTCCAGCGTTACACTCTGCTACGGAAAGAGAGAAAGAGAGGAGCCCCACTGATAGGTGATCTGAAATGTGGACTGATTCAAACCTCTCCACATGGTGGGTTCCTTATTGATTAAGATTTTTTTGGAAGTTTCTTGGCCTCACTGTGTGTCATGTCTCAATCAAAATGAGTATGACAGATGAGTGATCACCTCTCCCACGGATGTGTCATTATCAGCTTAGGACCATACCACAGGCCAAAGAGGAACATGGGACCTCCTATGTTACCTGCAGGTAGAACCAAAAATCACCATTGGTGGCCAACAAATGGTGAGGATGGTGAGAGTGGTAAATTTGTTTTTAGATCATTGGGGACCAGCAGTCACCATTTAGGAAGAAGATAGGATGGCCCTAGTGGTCATTGCCATGGGTCCTCGCCCATAATGCCCGGGAATAATTGACCACCCTGGCACCACAGGATTGACACTGATAGTATTACTGCCCCTAGAGTGTACTCGGCCAGAGGATGAAGTGGATGCGAATATTGGCAACAAAGAGGATGAAAGAGAGAAGAATACTCAGACGAGAATGAGTTGATGTTTGTTTCATCCAATCAACATTTGTCGGCTGTATATAAACTTTTTTTTTTCTTTTTCCTCATTTCAAGGAAGCAATTGAGAGGGTACATGAGCTGGCATGAGATTTTATATAGCTGATGAATGTTAATTGGATAAAACGGTATCTTCCCGTTTCTACGGAACAAGGGGTTTGGACTCTTAGACAAATCACATAGCAGAGTTAACGATGCATACAGTAATACATTAGGATAGTTTACTGTCCCATCTCATGTAATGGCAAACACAAAAAAACAACAAAAAAAAAAAAAAAATCACCATTGAGTAAAAAAAACACGCTTTAAATCCAAGTTCCCGAAAAGACTCTTCCTGCTTTGAACTTAATTTCATTTCGATTAGAGTTATACATTTGCAGTTTGATCACAAGAAAACAAATTTTGAGTTGCTTTGAATCTTAGATGTGAAGCCAACTGATGAATTTACATGGCCTCCCATTTTACTGTCAAATTTGTAAGTGCAAACTCTTATGCAGGAATTTGCAAATCCAATATTTGTTGTGAAAATACACTAGGTGCTAGCCAAAATTCATACTATTTAAGGATTTTGAAATCCAAATCAAAATAGGGATTGCACCCCTTTGTATTAGTAGACCCATGCACTTTCTCTTCCCTCAATTCAACAAAATTTATAGATTTATCAAGTAAAAAGTTACAAATATTGAAAAATAAAAGGCACCTTGAAGATTCCACAACTCAAAAGTTGAATGGCTTGTTTTGCTTTAACATGGCCGAAAGTTTTAAGGATCTAAATTCGGGCTCCTAAAGCCTAAAATTTCCAAAACAGGATCCCCTGTTTGGACCAAACAATCAGGGGATGACACATGGAGGAGATGTCAAATCCCATCTCCTCCAATGAATAGAAAAAATTCATCTCCCCCATGTGGCACCCCAAACCGTGTTTGAACCAAACAGGGGTCTGTTTTCAAAATTTCCTATAGAGGAAAAAGGGAAGCAGCAGTAGAAAGCTTTATATTCAGATGACTTGCAATTGATGGAAATTTCTTTCACGTTATGTTATTCATCTACCAACTTTGTGGCATTAAATGGTTAACTTTTGATTCTTGGCCACCTAAAAGGTATGGCAATTTACAAACTACAGGGATTTGAAGATTTTAAAGGCATGCATCTTCTTGGATTGTCTATATTATAAAGGGCAATGAGCCTATTGCATGTTGACATGCACCCAATGGCACGTCCCATGGCCGCTAAATTGAGTTATTTTCTTTAATTCCCTACTTAGACCATATGACTGACCCTATATTTCCAAAAAGGATGGGAAAGAGAATTGATATTGATACATGAATCCCATGTGTTGGGATCCTTTGATGCTTTGATTTGGAGGAGTTAAAAGGATTGAAACTCCATAGTGGAGCCCACCTATTTAAAATTCGAGTCGATCAAAGTCAATGCCATTATTTATTGTGACGTATTTCTAAATCTCACTTCAATAGGAGTTACTTCCACTATAAAATTGACCGTTTGATGGAAAACGTGATTAGTTATATTTTTAACTAAACAATCTATCTTATGACGAAATAGTGGGAGGGTGTTTATTTTTGGGCGAATCAATTTTTCAATAGGTAGGTTCTGCTACGGAGGTCCACTCCTTTTGACCAAGGTTTCTCTAAATCAAAGCATTAGGTTATGGACTTGTAACCCATTACTCACCCTAGCTTGCAATCAATGACTGCAGGTGCCACGGTTGCTCCATTTTAGTTATGGGCCCAATACTAAGTCAAGAAAATTTTCACAGTCTACATGCCTGCTGAACCAACCAAATGTAAGAGGGTCCTTTTAAAATAGGGGGCATGTTTTAAGAACTTCATCAGTGTATAGAATCTAAAATGATCAAAAGAAGTGGCTTGGAATCAAACAAAATATAGTCTATCAGAATTTAGGCCTGCCATTACACTGATTATGCATAAAAAGTGCATGAATGATTTTAAAACTTTACAATTGATCTACTTGTGGTTTCAAATCTTTGTCCAGCAAGAAATTGTGTGGAAATCTAACTGTGTAGTATTCAGTATTGAACATGAATCTTTACAGTGTACATTTGCAGGATTTGGAAAGATTTTCTCTCAAGAATAAAGGAAAGCAGCAATTACACAGGAGCAAGACAAAAACCAGAGATTTAGATGCATGATCAGATATCTTAACAAGCAGTGCATTAAACAAAATGGAAACAAAAGGAAACAAGTTTTTATTGAGTGGTCCTGGAATTCTCTGGAAAGCAGATCTTTTTGGAAATACTTTGAATCTCTTTCTGTGTCTAAGAAGCGCCAAGGCACAATTGGTATTAAAAGGTGGATGGATATTCCAAGCCCTGGTCTTGTGAGGCCAGAGAAATCCGAGTTTTAAAAGATTTAATGTCTATAATGGCCCCGTCTACTCCTGAAAAGTCAAATCGCTCAAAATAAATGCCTTAAATTATTCATGAGGCATTCCTAAATTGCACTTTTGTAGGAGTTGGTTCTTATGTATGATTGATTCATTTAATAAAGATCGAATAGCCAATCTTATAATAGGGCCAACACCTATTGTGATGAAATTTGAAACCACACTAAAAGGACTTAATAAAGATGCATAGAGGGAGATTTTAGGGGAAATGGATGGAATAGATTAGAGAGAGGTGAGTTAGGAGATAGTATAATTAGATGTGATGTTAGAAAGTTAAAATTGAACGGGAGGAATTTTAGGGGAGTGAGAGAAGATTTAAGACTTTTATTCGTGATGCCACGTGTCATTTTTTTGGGATGCCCACATGGCGTCCTTGAAAAATAAAAAAAATTAAAAATGCATCATATGTCGCACTTTCGTGAAAAGGCTACTGCTTTTATATATATAATGCTCCACGTGCCTCTTTTGTTCTACCATAAAAAAAAGTATGCAAAAGTTTGGTGAAGAAGATTTTATGATAAAAAAACACTTTTTATTATTGTCTTTTTACTCGAATTTATTCTATGGGGAAGAATGATGTAACGTCTGTTTCTTGAAATTCATGAATATTGTGTTTTTTTTACCGAAATTTCAAATTCCAACCACCTAACGAGCCCAAAATAGCTTATAGATGCTCAAGTGGAGATAAAAGAGATCTAATTAAGAGGACAATTTTTAGAAAATTTATTTACTCACCACAAAAAACTCTCAAATTTAGGTAAAAGACAACTGGCCTTTTTCATCTCACTTAAACTTTAACCCATACTCATTCTCCCACCACACATGTGGACAGAGATGCCCAAATTTGAGACATAATTTCTCTCCACCCATAGGATCCGGACACAGGATATTCCCACCATTTATATGCCCAATGTATGGTAGACCCCTCAACCACATGAATACAATATAATACAATATAAAAAAACGTTCGTCAACCTTATTATCATTACTTCACCCTACCTAGTTTCACTTTACCAGCCGGTAAAATAGCCGGTAACCTCGTCCATTTTCCCCCCCTCCCTCCCATCTATTCTTTATATAAACACCCCCTACCCTTGATTCCCTCATTACTTTCCTCCTCCCATTCTCCCATTTCTCCTCTTGTCTTTACTTTCCCATTACTTTCCCATCCCAATTGCAAAACCTCCTTCTGCGTGTTCTCTCCTTGTGATTGTTGAGTGCATGGCATTACTCTCTTGTGACATTTCTGAACTCTGTTTGGGAAAGCCTCTTCTGAAGCCATTCTCTGTCTCCTCCACAATAAGAGACGCTCTTTCTGAACTCAATAAAACCGAATGTGAAACGTATCTGAGCGTGTGGAATGGTAGCAGCAGCAGCGACAAGTGCATTGGGAAGATTTCTACGGTGGATATCATCTGCTTCCTCTGCAGAGAAGATAATCTCTGTGACCCTCTGTCTGCTCTTGAGTCACCTGTTTCGGTGCTCCTGCGCCACTCTCATGAAGGAATCGTACGACACGTCGACCCCAACACAAGGTTTTTTTTTTTTGGCTTTCTTCCTTGCTTGTCTTTTAAACCCTTTGTTTCTTTTGCTCTTTTTCTCCTTTTGAAGTGGTTGTTTAGGATATGAGATGAAGATTGTTGGTGGGGTTGGATTTTTATGATGAAAGATTCAATTTTTATTTGATGGGTTTTGATCAAACGGGGGTTGGATATGAGATGAAGATTGTTGGTGGGGTTGGATTTTTTATGATGAAAGATTCAATTTTTATTTGATGGGTTTTGATCAAACAGTGGTGGGGTTCAGATGAAGATTGTTGGTGGGGTTGGATATGAGATGAAGATTGTTGGTCGGGTTGGATTTTTATGATGAAAGATTCAATTTTTATTTGATGGGTTTTGATCAAACGGGGGTTGGATATGAGATGAAGATTGTTGGTGCGGTTGGATTTTTATGATGAAAGATTCAATTTTTATTTGATGGGTTTTGATCAAACAGTGGTGGGGTTCAGAGTTCAACATCTTGTAGCGGATTTTGTAGGTTTTGACCCTGTTTTTGTGTTTTTTTTTTCTCTTATTTCTAGTGATTGGTTTTAGGGTTTTGGTGTTGGGGATGTTGTTAATTTTAGAGATACGTTGCTAGAATATGAATGTTATTTATTGGTCTGAACATTATAAGGAGTCAATACTATGACTATCTTTTGCTGCCCCCTACTAAAAGTTGTAACTTTCTGTGAAAGTGAATTGGGGAAACCTGCAAGTTCATTAATTGGAATATGAGTTTATGGTGCATGTGACCAGGAAATAATGGAGCTGCAGTTTCTTTCCACCGTTTCAATTTGTTTGTCTCTGTTTCTCTTTACCCCAAAAAGAAAAAAAAACAATATTGGGTCAGCTTTGCAAATTGTGTTTTCCATTCCAGTCTGTCTATTTGGGGCCAAATTTTTCTGGGATAGTGTATTGTTTTGTAAGATATAGTAATTCCATTCATGTCCATAAATAAACTTTTATTCTCTATTATCAATTGGCTTTGCCATGATAGGCAGTTGGTGTGAATTGAATGCTTGTAAGATCATCATCATCATATCATTAGCAGCAATGATGGTTAAAGGTTTTGTGTTTTGAATTTTTGCAGCTTGTTAGAAGCCCTTGATCTTATTACAGTGGAAGGAGTCCAGAATCTTGTTGTTCCTATTGATTCCCATGCCAAGTACAACAACAGCAGCAGCTATTCTATATCTAAGAAGAAGAAGCAGTTGAAAAGCATTTACGGCTGCAGCGGCCCTTTACAAGGATACTGCTGGCTGACCCAGGAGGACGTCCTCCGCTTCTTCTTCAGCTACATCAGCTTCCTTTCCCCGCTCCCGGCGCTCTCCCTCCACTCACTTGGCCTCATTCGCACCCAGGAGGACGTCCTCACTGTTGGATACCACGAACCCGCATCCTCTGCCCTGGATGCCATTGTGCTTGCACACGCCCAGCAGACATCGGTCGCTGTGGTGTCCCCAGACGGCAAGCTCATTGGGGAGATCTCCCCCTCCACCCTTGCCACCTGCAACGAGACCATCGCCCCTGCCATTGCCACCCTCTCGGCTGGCGACCTCTTGGCCTACATTGACCGTGGGGGCCCCCCAAGGGAGCTGGTCCAAGTGGTGAAGGCAATGCTGAGGGAGAGAGGAGGAGACATGGATGGAATGCTGGAGCTGTTGGGGGATGGTGACTCCTGGTCCTCATCCTCTTCCTGTTCCTCAGATGATGAATCATCATCACCGTCTTCTTTATCTTCCCCCAAGGGACCGCTGCTGCTTCAGCGAGAGTTATCGTTAAAAAGGCGATGGGGTGGCAGCAGCTACTCAGTTAGGATGGTGCAGCAAGCTGCAGAGGAGGCAATAGTGTGCCATGGAGAGAGCTCACTGGTTGCTGTCATGGTTCAAGCGCTGGCGCACCGGGTCAACTATGTATGGGTCATCAAGAAGGATTACACCTTGGCCGGAATTGTCACCTTCTCCGACATCTTGAATGTTTTCCGGGAACATCTTCTGGCCTCTCACTCTCAGTAGTAGTGTAGACGAAATGAAGGAATAATTGGCAGCAGCAGCAACAACACACAAGGGAGGGAAGTTGCCGGTGGTGGTTGGGTTGTTTTGAGACTAGATTCTGATTACCATGTCCATGTTTGATTTGATTTTTTAACTACATTTTATGGTGGTTGGGTTGTTTTGAGACGAGATTCTGATTACCATGTCCATGTTTGATTTGATTTTTTAACTACATTTTTATGGGGGAGAGGAGTGTTTTTGTTTTAATGGTGAGTTGAAAATGGAGGTTTGGCAGCTGCCCCTCAATCCCACCTCTTGTAGTTTTGGGTATAGAGAAATCTTGCCAGTCGATCTTTATTTTTACGAATTCTCAACTGAAACCTGGTCATTAACTATGTCTACTTCTTTCTTTGTCTTCATACCTATAAATCATTTTCTCATGCACAAGATTCTGATTCTTCTTTGCAGAATCCCATGGACGGGGATTATGACCAGATCACCTTCACAGCTATGGATAACGTAGCTGCCAGATTTGGCTCTCCTAAGTTGTGCAGCCTACCTTTCTTTTTTGACAACATGTAACTTCTTTGGGTCGTATGTTGTGGGGCTGCTGGCTTAGGAATGCCCTTCCCTACCAGTTTTGATACTTGATAATTCAGCCACACTCAGATTTCGATCACAAATTTCTGTGCAATTATAAAGATAATGTAGTTGTTTAAATCCCCAACTATGATGTCTTTCAAGCACATTGGTTTGCTATTTGTCTTGTCTTATTCCATTTACTAGCATTTACTCTTGGGTATCTCATACCCTGTTTTATTGAGTCCAATATCAAGCCTATGTATTGAATCACAAAATAACAAATCCCCCCTACACCAAAAAGCATAAAACATTGGCTGCGTCCAGGCCAATGCAGCATGGGCTTTGATCAGACCCTGGATGGCTTGACCCATGCCTGTTTTTAGCTTGTATATACTTTGAAGTGTAAAATCAGGTAGTATGGAAATCACTTGGCCAGCAAACCACCCTTACTATAAATTCAGTTACAGCTGACTAAGTCTGCAAATTGGTTAGAGCTTTAGGACTACCTACCTTGGCATGGATATGGCCATCTATGTAGGGTTGCAAACGGGACAGTTTCGGATTAGAACCATAGTGGACCCGGACCCGGACCCGTTTTAAATTAACTGTTTCGGTTCTGAATCCGGTTCTGAATCGGAACCTGTTTTGTTGGTTCTGGACCCGATTTCGATAGGAAAACCCGGATCCGGTTCTGGAAATGGGTCCACCTAGAGGACTCGAATCCAGTTCCAAAATCGATTTTATTTTCTCTTTATTCTTCATTTTTTCTTAAAATAAGCATATCATTTAACTTATAATATTGCATTAAGTCTATAACATCCAGTATTATATATAAGAATGCCAAAAAAGAGTTGGTTTTAAAATACAAATTGTAATATCAAAGACTTATATGTTGGGTTCTAGGTCCATGGTCGGAACCTATATGGATCCGGAATAGGACCCATTTATCTATCAGAACCTAAATTAGGTTCCGAACTCGGACCCATTTATGAATCAAAGCCTAAATAGGTTCCTGACCCGGTTTTTTACGGATCGGAACTTCCGGGTAATTGGATACCCGTTTGCAACCCTACATATATGGAGGTACAACACCATCCAGAAGCCCAACTAGATGGCTTGACCTTGGTGTTGTGCCTGAGGTATAGGATGGCCTTGTACAAGCTTTGACCTACTGCCTCAGGCAAAGAAAGTTCTATATAGGCATACGACGAAGGGAGGTAGGAAGACAGGATCCGCTCTTGGGATGAAATTTTCAATAAAATGTTGGATTCAAAAGAAGAAGGCGCTTGAAAGTCCACATTTCTGTTGCACAAACACCTCCTTAGGAGACAAACATAAAATAGGCACCGAACAAGTTGTGATCACACTTAAGCAACAGATGATTTACTATTCCATCCAAAGAAGAAAAGGGAAAAAGCAAAGGAAAAAAAATGATAATATACTCATGTTGACATGTGTAATTGGAAGTTATGCATTGACGTGATTTTTTTTTTTTTTGGGTCAAATGTTTTTAAAAACACTGTTTTTGAACCTGTGGCAAATGGTACACTTTTATCATCATCATTATCGAAGCCTTGTGCCAACTACGTTGGGGTTGGCTGAGTGTTATCTTCTAATAAATTAAAAACTTAGGGCATCAAATATTTTGACCAGAAATCCCATTGTGTACTCTGATTCTCTAAAATCTACCTACATGCCCTTCCATTCTACAACAGAATTGCAAGCAATGAAAAGCTATCAGAAGACAACGTTACAAAAGCTTTAATTCTCCTGTTACAACATCAACCACATCAGCAGGTCCTGTCCAAGAACAAAAACAAATCAATAATGATCAACTTCAAAGCTGATTAATAAAAGTTAAGTGAAGTGAGCGATGAATCAGGGTTCCACGAGAACTCAAAAGGAGTTGGAATTTCCATGATTCAGAGATTTTATAATATGATTTCAGTCATGCTGAATTGGAATACAACTCCAAGTAATTGCACAGGCAATAGCTTGGCTTAAGAGCCATTTTAGAGAAGGCACTCGTTATAATTAAGACAAGGAATCAAGGCAAATTCTGCTTGGAATTGGTTTGATGGACCAAACTCCACCCTGACAAACCCAGGTGCATGCAAAGGTTGGCACTTCAACTTGTTTTGGTGGGAAGAAAGTAGTATCAGATTCAATCCACATATAAGCTTACCAATTCAGCATAATCCTCTCTACACAGGCAGTATGTCTCTCACTCTATTTTACTCCACTTCATAAGCAGGGGAAAAGAAAAACAACTGAGGAAACAAAATCTCAATAGCAAACTAAAAAGGAAAACAACCCAGGATCCATAATTTAACACTAAGATGCTCCTGTTTTTGATACTTTTGTCACATATTAAACATCAAAAGATTTTCTTCTAATGAGACACTGTACTTTTACTCATCCCCCTAGTTAAGGAATTACATAGAATGTCTTGAATATTAGCCAATTTTTTTCAATAATTATGAAGAAGCACAACTATAGGCTTCTCATGTGCTTCAGCTTGTTCCTACTTGTGCTCATCTTTTTATTTCTTCCAAGCGCATGCGCACACAAAAACCACACAACCTACCAGACTATGATACTGGGATACTTCAAAATAGGCAATGTATCGGGCTGTATCATATCTGACACTTTACTTTTTATGTGTAAAATCTATATCCCTCACATGTCCATGGCATCTTTGTTGTGTCTGGACATCATAGGTATCAACTACAGGAATGCCAATTTTGTGTTAATTAACCTGGCATGTGCTATGGAAAAAATTGTTGAGATGTGTTCAGGAACTCCTTTGGAATTTGTCATATAAGCACAAGTGCACAATCAGTATCTTTCCTTTCCACAATCTTACTTGACATCTTCTCTTTCTCAGAGTTTTCAACTCTTTCATATGAGCATAGATCTGGTTGCCCATCCATAGGTGTGTAATCAGCATCTTTTATCTTCTCTCTCTCTCTCTCTCTCTCTCTCTCTCTCTCTCTCTCTCAAAATTTACATTTCACATATTATACATCTTTCACACATTGTACATATTTTTTTTTAGTTGGTATCAGAGCCTCCCAACAACTAGAAGAACTCAAGACGAGCAAAAAGCAGCCATTTTTCATGACCAGTTTGGGTGGCCATACAACACCTAAGCTTGATGTCAGCACACTACATTGTTTAGATCCCCAATTATGATGTCTTTCTAGTACAATGGCTTGCTATTTGTCATGTCTTCTTCCATTTACTTGACATCTTCTCTTTCTCAAAGTTTTCAACTCTTCGATATTAGCATAGATGGTTGCCCATCCCTAGGCATGCAATCAGCATCTTTTCTCTTCTTTTAGATCTTCTCTCTCTCTCTCTCTCTCTCTCTCTCTCAAAATTTTCATCTCACATATTATACATCTTTCAACACATTATACATATTTTTCTTCAAGTAGGTATCAAAGCCTCCCAACAACTAGAAGAACTCAAGAGGAGAAAAAAGCAGCCATTTTTCTTGACCAGTTTGGGTGGCCATTCAACACCTAGGCTTGATGTCAGCACACTACATTGTTTAAAATTTAAATCCCCAATTATGATGTCTTACTAGCACAATGGCTTGCTATTTGTCTTGTCTTCTTCCATTTACTTGAGACCTTCTCTTTCTCAAAGTTTTCAACTCTTTCATTTAAGCATAGATCTGGTTGCCATCCCTAGGTGTGCAATTAGCATCAGTTCTCTTCTTTTAGATCCTCTCTCTCTCTCTCTCTCAATTTTCATCTCACATATTATACTTGTTTCACACATAATACATATTTTTCTTCGAGTTGGTATCAGAGCCTCCCAACAACTACAACAACTCTCTCTCTCAATTTTCATCTCACATATTATACTTGTTTCACACATAATACATATTTTTCTTCGAGTTGGTATCAGAGCCTCCCAACAACTACAACAACTCTCTCTCTCAATTTTCATCTCACATATTATACTTGTTTCACACATAATACATATTTTTCTTCGAGTTGGTATCAGAGCCTCCCAACAACTACGAGAACTCAAGAGGATCAAAGAGCAGCCACTTTTCATGACCAGTTTGGGTGGCCACACAATGTCAGCACACTACATTGTTTAAATCCCCAATTATGATGTCTTTCTAGCACAATGCCTTGCTATTTGCCTTGTCTTCTTCCATTTACTTGACATCTTCTCTTTCTCAAAGCTTTCAACTCTTTCATATAAGCATAGATCTGGTTGCCATCCCTAGGTGCGCAATCAGCATCTTTTCTCTTCTTTTAGATCCTCTCTCTCTCTCTCTAATTTTTCATCTCACATATTATACATCTTTCACAAACTATACATATTTTTCTTTGAATTGGTATCAGAGCCTCCCAACTATTAACCAACCTAAGGATGCAATTAATCAAGCCCAGCTCAAAGACCAATCCACGGCTGGGAGTCAAGAGATACGGATCAACTTAGAATTGGAAACTCATATCACATAGAGAGGCAAATTTCATTATAATCTTTTTATGATCTGTAATATTTGTGTGATATCTGTATCTTTCCAAAATCATTGTAACAAAACCATTGTAAAGAGATTATAAATACCAGCACACATCTCACTCTCAAAACACACGAGAGATTGAGAAATATTCTTTTACAGAGATTGAGAATTCATACAACTTCCCTCCAATTTTTAATTCGTCAATTGGCTTCTGTGTTCTCATGAAGGATCTTGGACCTCTACACTACTTCCTTGGTTTAGACTTTTAGAGGTTCATCAATCCAGTGATGGCATATTTCTTTCCCAAACAAAATATTCTCTAGAACTACTACAAAGATTCAAGGGGCTAAACCATATTCTTCTCGTCGCCGGTTGAAGTAAATTAAGCATGTATAATGGTGATCCTCTTCCTGATCCAGTTGAATACCATAATGCCATGGGTGCTTTACAATATTTATCTTAGACAAGACCTGACATTGCCTTTGTGGTTAACCAAGTTTGCCCATTTATGCACACACATACAATTGAGCATTGGATAGCAGTCAAACGCATCCTTTGATATATCAAACGCACAATTACTCATGGTCTACACTTTACCAAGTCAAAGTCTGTTATTACATGCTTTTCAAATGCAGATTGGGCTGAAAACCCAGATGACAGAAGGTATACTTCAGGTCTATATATCTTTTTTGGCCAAAACTTCATTTCATATAGTTCGAAGAAGCAAACAGCGGTTGCAAAGTCTAGTACTGAATTTGAGTATCGGTCTCTGGCCCACATTGCAGCCGAGTTATCTTGGGTCCTATCTTTTTTCAAAGATTTACACATTCGAATCGCCCACATTCCAATTATATGGTGCAATAATATTGGTGCTCTTTCACTTGCATCCAACCCAATTTTTCATGTCTGGACAAAGCATATTGAAGTTGATTATCATGATAGAGGAGAAAAAAGTGCTTCGAAGGAACTCATTGTTTGCTTCGCATCCACACTTGATCAAGTCGCTGACATCTTCACCGAAGGACTCACTACAGCCTGGTTTCTACTTCTTTGGGACAAGCTCATGGTTTGACCAAGACCCATTAGCTTGAGGGAGCATAATAACCAACCTAAGGATGAAATCAATCAAGCCCAGCCCAAAGACCAATCCACAGTCAGCAAGTCAAGAGATACGAGTCAACTTAGAATTGGAAATTCTTATCACACAGAGGGGCAAATTTCATTATAATCGTTTCATAATCTGTAATATTTGTGTGATATCTATATCTTTCCAAAATCATTGTAAAGAGATTATAAATATCAACACACATCTTACTCTCAAAACACTCTCAAAACACACACAGATTGAGAAATATACTTTTACAGAATTTATACCAACAACTAGAAGAACTCAAGAGGAGCAAAAAGTAGCCAGCTTTCATGACCAGTTTGGCTGGCCATACAACACCTAGGCTTGATGTCAGCACACTACATTGTTTAAATCCCCTATTATGATGTCTTTCTAGCACAATGGCCTGCTATTTGTCTGGTCTTCTTCCGTTTACTAGCATTTACTTCGTTGATCTCATCCCCAGTTTTATTGCGTCCAATATCAAGCCTATGCATTGAATCACAAAATAACAAAAACCCCTGCATAAAAAAAAAAAAAGAAGCAGAAAACAGACTGAATCCAGCCCAATGCAGTATGGGTTTTGATCAGACCCTGGATGGCTTGACCCATGCCTGTTCTTGAAGTGTAAAATCAGATGGTATGGAAACCGATTGGCCAGCCAACCACCCTTATTATAAATACAGTTACAGCAAACTTAAGT
The DNA here is from genome assembly GCA_028538565.1 of Umbellularia californica. Taxonomy (NCBI): domain Eukaryota; kingdom Viridiplantae; phylum Streptophyta; class Magnoliopsida; order Laurales; family Lauraceae; genus Umbellularia; species Umbellularia californica. The sequence goes on from JAPQWN010000002.1 coordinate 5,065,457, forward strand.
CTGCAAATTGGTCAGAGCATCTGGGGCTAGCTACCTTGGCATGAGATATCGCCACCTATTCAGGTCCAACACCATCCAGAAGCCCAACTAGATGGCCTTACACTGCCTTAAAACGAATTGAACAGATAATACCTTGCTAAAGGGTTGGGCCTTAGCTTGACCTCAAGGGTGTAGTACCTGATGTAGGCTACGGTTTCAAAGCCGATATGGTACAGGATGGACTTGGACAAGCTTTGGCCTACTGCCTCAGGCAAAAAAAGGTCTATATAGAACTTTGGAGACAAATAGAAAATAGGCACCGAACAAGTTGTGATCATGCGTAAGCAAAAGATGATTTACTCTTCCACCCAAAAAAGAAAAAGAAGAAAAAAAAAAAAAAAAAACAAAACAGATAATATACTCAAGTTGACGTGTAATTGAAAGTCATGCATTGACATGATTTTTTTTTTTTTCTGTCAAATGTTTCTAAAAACACTGTTCTTGAATCTGGCAAATGCTATACTTATATCATCATCATCATCATCGAAGCCTTGTCCCAACTATGTTGGGGTTGGCTAAATGCTATCTTCTAATAAAGTAAAAACTTAGGGCATCAAATATTTTGACCAGACACCCCATGGTCTACTCTGATTCTCTAAAATCTACATACATGCCCGTCCATTCTCAGAATTGCAAGCAATAAAAAGCTACCAAAAGATAACGTTACAAAAGCTTTAATCCTCCTGTTACATCATCAACCAGATCAGCAGGTCCTGTCCAAGAACAAAAACAAATCAATTATGATTAATTTCAAAGCTGATTAATAAAAGTAAAGTGAAGCGAGTGATGAGTCAGGGTTCCACGAGTTATTTCTGAAGGCAAAATACACAATGTCCACTGCAAACTCAAAAGGAGTAAGAATTTCCCCGATTCCGAAATTTTATAATATGATTCAGTCATGCTGAATTGAAATACAACTGCAAGTAATTGCACAGGCAATAGCTTGGCTGAAGAGCCTTCTTAGAGAAGGCACTCTTTAATTGAGACAAGGAACCAAGTCCAATTCTATTTCTCCTAGAATTGCTTTGATAGACCAAACTTCACCCTGACAAACCCAAGTGCATGCTAAGGTTGGCAGTTCAACTTGCTTTGGTGGGAAGAAAGTAGTATCTGATTCAATCCACATATAAGCTAACCAATTCCGCATGATGCTTTCTACACAGGCAATATAGCTCTCATTCTATTTTATTCTTCAGTTTATAAGCAGGGCAAATGAAAAATAACCGAGGATACGGATTCTCAATAGCAAACTAAAAAAGAAAATAACCTAGGATCCATCATTTAACACTAAGAAGCTCCTGTTTTTGATACTTTTGTTGCATATTAAACATCAAAAGATTTCAATCTAATGAGCCACTGTACGATCATCTCTGCTTATAACCAACAAGGATCCTTAAAGAAGTTTGCCAATCGATATAAGATTCCTTCTTAGGTAGAGCATATAGGAGGACTATTGATAATCTCTGCCTGCATTCTACTATGATTCAAAATTTAATCGAACAATCAAATTATCCAATCAACCTCAATTTTGCCCATTAAAACTATATTCCAATAGATAAATCATACATCCTCATGCTGCTTCTCTTTGTTTAGCTCAGGTGATTCTCACTTCTGTTTCAGATATTTCATTAATTAACTTTAATCAGTTCTAACTCATGGTCTCCTTCACTCACACATTTCATATTTAGCAGGTGACTAAATAAATCCTTCATATATCTTTAATCTCACTTTCTTTCACCAAAACCTTCTGATTTCCATTTTTAATTCCCCCCTACATGATCGAGGTCTCTAGTTCTCCTCCCCCTTATATTCGAGAAAAGCAAATACACTCAACATTTGATTGAACCATCCTTTTTTTCTTTACAATTAAATATTTGGATTTTGGACCATGAACTCCATAGCTATCTTGGTCTAATCACAATATTTTTTGCACCATCCCTCCCCTCTATTGGGATGCATTCTAGGTGGCCCAAGAACTGCATTAAACAGAGGGGGAAAAATCATAAGGGATCAATATCCAGGTCTCTCTAAAGAAGTTCCTTAATTGGTATAGCATTTTTCCTTGGGTATATGAGACAAAATTAAAGACCCTTCTTTTGAAAATTAGTCAAGCCTGTATAGTTGTTACCTTTTCTAGTTTATTTGCCTACTTTTAGGGAGTGGCCACTATCACAGCTGGAACAATATGCATGTTTATGCTATTGATAAATAGAATTCACGAAGCAGAATAAAAATAAACATTCTAATCAACTTTTCCCCTTCTTGTGTTGATCTCAGCTCATGAGAAGAGATTTGTGATCTGGGTCTGACAACATAAATACCCATGTGTGACAATGACAACCATCTCCCAAAGGAAATGCTTTCATGATATAACCTGATGAAAGTAACATGACTTGGACAGTTGGACCCACAACCTCAAGGTTGCAAAAGTGAGAACCTTCAACTTTGCTTCAGGCTCTTACCAATGAAAGAAGAATATATAAACAAACTGTTTCCTACATGCACGAATATCCTTTTTCCAAGCCCAATTGTACTAAATCTGTATAGCTTTTTAGTCTGTCTCTAGTGTTCTCTTTCCCTAGTGTTTTCATTTCTTTAGCATCTCTCTCCTAGACTGTAAAGTTAACATTAAAATAAATAACAACAACAACAACAACAACAACAACAACATTGGCTGTTATCATAGAAAAACCGAAAAAAAAAAAAAATAACAAAAAAACTCTAACTTGGCAAAATACAAAAGCAACTTACCGAGGATAGCCATTACGGTCCTTGAATCTGCAAAATACAGTATAAAATTATTATTACCGTTTTTTCGAATGGTAATAATACAATATAAAATTATCAGCAGCCAAAAGATACAATATTGGGACTTGCTTTATCAGTGGAAGCAGCATGGGACGAGATACTTGGTCAAAACTGGCCCAAGTCAGCTCAGCTAGGTCACATACTGTGGATTGGATCATGAAAAAAAGCTTCATCCTCATCTCCAGTGGAAACAGAGATGGTTCTCTAGACCATATTTGGTTTTGCAGAAAGCAAGCTTGATTTGACTCGTTTCATATTCTATAAGTAAAACATAAATACAGAATGCTTCTTGACTTGCCTGTTAAAACCATCGAGTCTCCTCAGTCAACACGGCACAGTGACAGAATGAGTCCTGGTTTCCAAAGTATAGTTTTAAACAAGCAATTTATAGCATTGTGTTTCTGTAAAGTATGAAAGCAGGTTGAATATACTGCAGCGAATTTTCTTCCAAATGAAATGTGGTAAGGATCCGCCTTAACCCCTTAAACAATTGCATAAGAAAATATTTTCGGAAAAAAGGATCTGCCTTAACCCCTAAAACACCCAACTGGGTGTTGGCTCGGTGGTTAGGACACTGGGTTTGCTCCCTAGAGGTCCTGGCATCGATTCCCCAGGTTAACGCCATCCCCTGTCTGTGTGGGTGCGGGCGTGGGGCCCAGGGATTAGTCCCGCCTAAGGTAGGGATACCCTAAGAAATCAATATATATATATATATATTCGGAAAAAAAAGTACTTGTATAGACCCACAAGAAGGTTTTCACAAGACTCACTTGGTGCAATCTGTGTTCTCCCAGCATCAATTGTAACATGGGTTGGTAACTTAAGTGATTTTGCTCTTTCCTGCGCCACAAATGACAACCATAAAAGTAAAAATCAAATAAAAAAAATCTGATGTGGCAAGTTTCAAACCCATGAAACACAACAATATATACCTATGTCTATCAGTAAAAGAGTAATGATTCAGAAACAACACTTCAACGTATAAGTTTAAAATTCTACAAGTACGGTCTTCTGTAAAAGATCAATGGACCTCTACCTAGTTATATGAAGGAATTGACCCCAAAAACCTGGATATGGACCCCCTTTTTGGGTCCAATTGATAATCAGGTCTTGCTGTAGTTGGGTGGTCCACACCCAAATACAAGTGCACATAAGCGATATGTATAAAAGTAATATATATTATGTAAATAAATATCAGCAAATATCATATTAGATAATTATAAATGAAAATGAGGTACACGAGCTTGTAGCACAGCTAGAAGGCAGTCATTGGGTCAAACATAAAGACTCGTCAAGTCATGTTTCTAATCTATATGCATAATATATTTAGAAAGATTTTTATGTCTACAGACGAGTTCCGGTCTATTAAAGCCAGGTCTCCCATGGACCTGGCCGAAGCCAACTCATTTCCATACCTAAAAAGATCAGTATGCATCATTTCAAATTTGAAGGAAACTAACTACTGTGTAAACTAATATTTTTTCCTCTTTCTTAAAAACACACACACACACACACACACACACACACATACACACACACACACACACACACAGAGGAAGGTTCTTCATTGTAAAACAAACACGAAGAATATAATTTCTGTGTGCTGGTATGGTAGATGATGATGTTTACTTGTAAAACTAGCATATCTTCTTCGCTTTCAATTTTCAAGACAACTTTAACTTGCCCGCACATTTCCCATCTGAAAAGAGCAAAATTCCAACAATAAATCAGAAGAATACTCGGGGAACAGATACGTTAATTAATTTTAATAGATTGTAATAACCAATAAGCATGAAATCACCACAAATATGAAAATACCAATACTAACTGCATTTAATGCAAGTAGGAAAGACTTACCTGTTCAATGCTTTTGGCGCCCTGTGAAGGAGCTTTTTATATAGACCCAATGTTGCATGACTACCAAAAGGGGAGATAAATAAGCAGATCTTACTCAAGCTAAATCATCCTAAGATGATGAAAATATAGCATCAATAAAAACAGTACACAATTGAAGCATATTGAATCTGTTGTTTATATGATATTAATGCACTTCACAACTCAAATTAGTTCATTTACAGTTGACAATACACCCTGGAAATTTATCACCGTGGTGTCATCTAACAATTTTATAGTCACCATTTGAGAAGAATCATTCAAAAAAAACTTCGACAAGATTTTACATGACCGCACATGTTCTCCCTGAAACAAAAAAGCCCAATGTCACCTAAAAAAATCAGCAACAACGGTAATCAAAGAAGAAATGTGGTTTGATGCTATCCACCAATACGTCACCTATCCCCAGTGCCCTTTTACGGCATTTTATCTTCTCTTATTTTTGGAGGGGCAACTCTCACTGGATGTCTATTCGTGTGTTGAAAGTCACCACACAAAAGAATGTGAACATTCTAACCGCTGATAGGAACCCAAAAAAAAAAAAAAGAACAACATTTCTATGGAGTACAATGTGGGTAAAAGATGAACACTAGAAGGATCATATGACCTTGGCCAACACAAAATCAAGCAGCTTGTTTGGGATATGGTTAAAGAAGATGGTTAACAAAAGCTGAAGTTGGAGCTTCCCTTAATGGTCTTTCAAAAAGTGTAACCCACAAAAATTACATGTAGCTTTTTGTAAACAATGTTGTTGCAACTTTAAGTCATGTTAACCTATCAAAAAGGAGGGGGAAAAATACATTGTCACCTCAGTTATTAGCAGGGGAAGGCAAATCAAAATCTACCCCTTTCTGTATAGAAAATGCCACAATCTCAATCAATCCCAATTCTGCATAAAACTCCATCTTTAATGGAAACAAGCAACTGGTACATTTTCAATGTCTTATAGAATCCTATTGTGAAGAAAAAAAAAAATCCTTTACAGCTCTTTTTAAAGAAGTCTTCACCACTAGTCAAGTATTTCTCAAATTCTACTCAAATGTCAGCCAAAACTATCCATTGGAGATACTAATGACTAGCAAAAACTCAAATCCTTTGTGGACCACTACCCAGTTTGTGTACTGAGGACTGCTTTTACAGAAGAATCAATTGAATCTTCAATTCTATGCAATACACTACTATAATCAATATCTAGATCCCCTTAATTTCAAAAAAGGTTAGGAATTCATAAACTTGGTTTGAAACTTAGACACCAAGATCCAGTCTTTAGCCCCTAAAAGTAAAAAAGATTCAATCTTTTGCTGATCAAGAGAAACAAAACAACCCGTTTTGCATAACAAAGATCCGAGAAGAGAGAGAGAGAGGGAGAATGCGAATATGGCAGAAAACCCACCTGCATTGGGCGGCGATCTTCCCTTTCCCCATCTTCAAATCATTCCTTACAACCAAAACCATTTTGAAGTCTTCGAGGATTTCTGCGAGCTTTTCGATCTCGAGGGGTTCTTGCTGCTTCTTCTTCTTCTTCATCATCTGCCCTTGTCCATCGCTGCTATCATCTAGGGCAGAAGCAGGAGGAGTAGTAGAGAGAGAACGACGAGTAAGCCGACGAGTTGCGATCAAGTAACCCAAGGCCAAGCAGCCTGCTCCCAATAGCAACGCATTCAACCAAGAAACGTCCATCTCTCTCTCTCTCTCTCTGCGTGTGTACTACGACTTCAAGAAGGAGACGAGAAGAGAGAGAGAGAGAATCGATCGGGAAAATTCTAAGTGTTGAGTTTCCTGCCAATAGTCATCTCTCCCTTTCCCTCTTTCTTTCTTTTGGGAGAGAAACTGTGGAAAATTTTCCAAGTATGGGCTCAAGTTTTTACCTACTTCCAAAATGGGTGAGTGTCATCCAATTAAAATGGGTAATTGGGGTACTTAGTTGCAAAACTTTTCAAATTAGAGCTTAAATTGTCTAATAAAATTTCAATTAGGGATATCTGCGTCCGGCCATTTAAAGATACTTTTGGGTGAATTACTCTTCACAAATTTTTTTAAATGCCCAAATTACTTTTCATTTAAAGGCATCGCACACTTTCGGCGGCCACCACATGCCGAGGATCACAGTTGGGATGTCTGTTGTCGTGATCACTGTGAGAACAATAGTGAGGAAAAGGAGGAGAACATGGGTAAAAACTTAGATATTTTAAAACAAATTGAGAAACAAAGTTGTCGAAAAATATCTTTAAATGGCTTATTGTTTTTAATATTGGAAATTTTACTTGGAAACTTAAGTCCTAATTTCAACAGTTTAGAAAGTTGCCTTTTTTTTTTTCAAATAAGGTAAAAACTTAATGCTTATTTGATATTTTTCCCTTCTGACATTCTGAAAACCACAGCAGTATAGGAAAGAGGTGACATTGGTGGGAAGATCACAGCTTTCATCTGTTTAGAGTGAGATCCATGTATGATGACTTGGGTATGGTAGTCCATATGTAGGCACTGTGTTGATAAAGCATAGGTGGGCAATATCTTTCAACTTGTGGGTCCTACTTAAATGGGTATACAGGAATAGGCTGGATCCACTGGGCTGCATAAAGATCCCTTAAATAGCTAAATCAAGTAGAAACTTTATCCATGTCTGTTTCTTTAAACAGATAAAAAAGAATCAATGAACAATTGGGAAATACTACTCTGTTTAAAAATAAAATAGATTGAGTCTATTTCATTATTTCCATGCATGTATCATTGGGTCCTTTATTTACTTACTCCAGTTTTAAATTAACTTGTGTTTTTTTTCTTCTCGTAGATACTCGTGTACATAGGGATGTATCCCTGGTTGTTTATGTGGAATTGAGCTATCAGTGCATTGACATTAACTTTGTCATTTGCCTGCAATTGTCATTAATTTGCTCCCAATTTCAGGTTACACAACAAAGTTCAAGCACAGCTGCTTTTAGCTCAGGATGACCTGAATCAATGACAGTACAACATTTTTTTTATCAGTATCCTACACAGGATCATTCAATAATTCTAAACTGTGTGGGAGAATTCTAGTGAAACAATTACCCCCTGTATGAACAATTCAAATCATCAACATCACAGTTTTGTGGCAGGTTGTTTTAATTGTACCAAAATTTTATGTTTACTGATTTTGGGTGCAGTGATTTTTCTGTTTAAACTTTTTTTTTAGAGACACTGTTCCCATGGGAGAAGACGAAAATGAATTCAGGCCTTTGTGTGGAAGCAGGTGTTTCTGAAGATGAAAATCAATACCTACACATCTTCTAACTACAGAAACCCTAAATCTCTATAAAAAATAGTTGCTGAAAAAACTCAAATCTAGTACACCTCATTCCTTCATTGTAGAGCTGAATAAAAAAAAAACATCACTACTGGATAAATATATTTAGAACAAAATTGCTCAAAAAACGTGCCATACAATTGTTTGATTGATTTGGCAATGAATTTGGATCATAACCTTGCAAATGATGGACAGGTCCTGGTTGCCCAGCAATCATTTACCAGTATCTCTGTTCATATTTTATTGGTCTGGGCAACGAAAAAAAAATCACTCACAGGTAATCGGGTCATTCAAAAGCATGAACCCTCATTTACACATAAAATTGAGTTACCAGCACTCAGGTTTTAAGAAAATCCCTTGGAAGCTGATTGCAAGAGTTTATACACACAGAACAATCCACAAGGACTGGATTGCTGAAGGCAGATCCCACCATTTGAATTAAGTCTCATAATCACCGAAATCGCTACTACCACCATCCTCCCAAGGCTTATCCTTCCATTGAATTTGAGTTTTAACATTGAAGGGCATGAACCAAGAATTAATTTGCACAGCTTTATTGAATGTCAAGAGAAAGAACACCAATCCCGATTTCCGGATATAATATAAGATTCATTACACCATTGAGTCTTCCGTGGCCTTTATAATGCTGAGACCAACTCTTGCTTGTGTCCCAATAGCAATCTAATGCCTACATGATTGTTGTGCTATTCATGTATTTATATTCCTATAACATGTTGCTTTGTTTCGTCTCTTCTCTGTAGTGTTAATGTAAACCTATTTTAGACCATAATGGAAAATTACCTTCAATGAACTACCCTGCATCAGGATTCAAGAAGCAGGGCCAATTGCGATTGCGGGTTTTTCAAATCAGTTTTGAAGGTGCAGAGAAAGGCTTCTGCATTACGCCGCTCAAGGCCTTGTCTCTGTTTGTCCCATCCTCGTTCCACTGCCAGTATCTCTATGACCCGAGGGAGGGCGCGTGAAGCTGCATCAGCATCCAGAAAGGCAAGCCTAGTCCTCCTGGCAAGGAAATCAACAGCAGTCTCACAGTACTCATTTCTAGCACAGTATGCCACCTCGGCTTCCATGTAAGGGTGGCCATGAACTAGCCTTTTCCCTAGTTTTTCATTCTGCAATTAGAAGGGAAATAATCTTAACTATCAGATGAGGCAGGAACAGCAACAAATCGAAAATAAACTATAAGCTATTTTTTCACTCGAAATGAAAAAACAAAGCAGATGGTCTCCCTTCTCTTAAGACCCCAGAGAAAATATGGGCATGCTTATACAATGAATTCAAGATTGTACACAACTATTTCACCATGCTTTAAAAAATGTTCAGCCCAAACACCATCTCTCTGCTCCCTTCTATCACAGCAGGGTAGTATCTCACACCTGCGATGCTCACCCAGGTTGTCCATTGAGTCATGGGGTGGAGGGACCGGAGGCCCAAATGTCTAGAGTGACCGTTTGTCTATATCTTTATTTCATCATCTATTTTCAATACAGATGTTGTGGCACTCCTGAGTTAGACACAAAAGGCAGTGACAATAAGTCTGGAACTATGGAGAAATGCTTTTAGGTCAGTTGGTTTGAAAATTCGCAAATCAAAGACAAATTATATGAAGTGCAAGCTTAATGGATATATAAGAGTAGAGAAGATGAGTTGGTAAAAATTGGAGAGTTTGGATACTTAAGACCAATGCAAAGGTGGGCAAAGTGGAAATAACAAGAGGAGTGTAAAGTGATCATAGACTGTCACTTTAACCAGACGGGCATTTTAAGATGGCAATGTTGCATGCTTTGTTTTAAGAGAGTACATGTTGCTAAGATGCATATCCTAAGGTGTATGAGATAAGAAACAATTAAATTAGGATTTAGCAACATAAGAGAAAACTAAAAATCAACCTATGTTGTTTGAGAAGGCCTGGGAATGAAAGAAGAGCTAAAAACTTAGTAGTATGTATTAAAGGATTACATGCTTGAAGGCAGTAGGAGAGGAAGACAATGAATGAAGTGGTGAGGAAAGATGTGACGGATTGTAGAGTAACCGGGAAGATGGCTTAAAATATGATCCACGAGAGAAATAGAACTCCAAAAGCCAACCCTAAATAGATGGGATATGACTTTGTTGATGACAAATGATATATCCATCTTCAACGCAATTACCTAGCGGTCATAGGATTTTCCATCCGTGGAGCTTCATACAACATTCCCACTAGTGGTAAACCTCATTTACAATCAGTCTACATCATTACAAAATGGGTTTTGTCCCACCAAGATTTGATCCATAAGCCAAACAGACCATATGAATTATTTACTAATGAACTCGACTGAAGACTAATCTTTCAATTTTGTCATTACCCACCATACTATATGAAAAAGAAAATGCAAAACAGTGTTATCGCAAGCAAAGCAACGCGTATGGGGTTAGCAACCATATAGGTGCTGCGCAATTGTGGTAATCTGAACTGCTCATTTGGTCACCCATAATAATACCCACTCAGACCATGTACCCAAAATGTCATCATTCCATATATGGATGGTTACCCATCAAAAATGACCTTTTTCTACTGTGTGGGCGGTTGACCATCCTAAAAAAATATGAATGGTTGGCCTTATCTTCGTGAACCATCCAACTCTAGGCCAAGTTTTTAATATTGTCAATATGTACCATAAAAATGAAATGTCAGATTATGAGTCAAGTCCAAGTTTTTGAATTCTAACCTGTGCTATAGCTGCTACATGCCCGGCCATGCTTCCATATGTATGTGAAAGGTGTTTGGCAATAGTAGTGTCCATTGTCTTGGGCACCACGGCACCATCACGAGATGTTTTAATACAAAGATACGACTGAGCCAGCACTACAAAAAGTGATGGTTCCCATCCATAAGCACCAACAATCGGAAGATGTGCTGTTATGCAGCCACTTGAAGGACTCAGTTTCCCTTGCTTGATGGCAGCATCAACTGCATCTTCTGCCATCCTAAAAATCAATGGAAATGGATATTAGTTTATACACTCAATGTAAGGAGTTGCACACATGCAGACACACTTCAAGACCATTTTCTGCAGCTGAACCATATAACTAAAATGTTTAGACCTCAAACCAGAGTCAAAGATCCCTTCCTGACTTGAGTTCCACTTAACCCATTAATTTTGGATCATGTACCATCAATTTGGCTGTTTCTTTCTTTTAAAAGAAAATTTGAGCTTGGACTAACTCAAAGCCTTGCCAAACCAAGTCACTTGCTTAGGCAGGATTCTTATCAATTGTTAAACACCAAGCTCAACTTTTAACCTGTAATGTAGTTGATGGTTTTTTCACTTTGACTTAAGGAAACTTGAAACTTGAAACTTGGAGCTGGGGTCATCCAGAACAGTCCAAAATCTTACATACATAGAAGTCAGTTCATAGACTCAAGAAAGTTGCACTCAGAGATCAAAATCCACTCCCAGTTGGATTCCAACTTTCTGGAAATGGTTTCTTTGGGTTATTTGACTGCAAAGGAAAGTACCTTCGATAAGTGGTCCATTTACCACCAGTTACCGTGACTAAGCCATGGTGATCGACGTGTACAATGTGATCTCTGGAAATGCTTGCAGTGTCCTTTGCCGAAGGATCAGTAGCCAGTGGACGTATACCACTCCATGCCGAGAGAATGTCAGAGTGCCGCACCTTAAATTCGAAAACATAAATGCAAGTGGCATTTAGGCTGCATTATTTTCATTCTGTGTAACATGCATGAATAGGCAGATAACATATCTATAGACAATAGACATCATAGAGAAAAATAAACTCATACGAATTTGCAAATGGAACCTAAATTAGTACTACCAAGAAAATCAACATTCCAAATTTGTGCCTCATAATTTCCACAACTTACATTCCTTCTATCCATGGTGAACATTAGAAAGATACTAGGGTAAGTTTTACTCCTGTGCCCGATTTGACAAAGTATAGAAAATAAACGCGTCTTCAATACAACTCATATCTAAATAATCGGTAAAAGAATTTGCAAGAAAGGTGAAACTAATGAGAGAAACATTGCAAATTTCATAATTAAAAGAGCAGCCCCTAAAAAGGCCCTTATATACGGTTCTTCCTGCTTAAATAATTTTCTAAAAACTTCAAAACATTGCAAAATTAGTTCTACAATACCTTCTTTCTAAATAAAATATTTACGAATAAGATAGAAACAAGAGCGGACCATTGAAGATCTGAGAGATCTTGAAAGGGTAGTTGCAGTTCAAGAAGAAATCCAACAGAAACTTGTAAATTCATAATGAAAAAAGCCGCCCCCAAAACTGTTCTCTAACAAAGAATCTTCATTCTGAAATAATTTTCCACCCAAACACACAGATGGCCTACTCAATCTCTTCGAAAAACATTGCAGATTTATTCCTCAAACAATTTTTCTATGTAAATTATAAAAAATCTTTTTCAATATTGCCAATGAATAGTTGACTTGTGGATCTCACTGCTGATGTCAACATATGACCTACTGGCAACATTGATTCATCAAACTAGATGCATGCCTTAATCACATTTATCTTTCCTCCCGAGGGTCCCTTCCCTTTCAAATAACCCGATCAAACAGTGAAAACCTTGTCATATCAGTTACAACTCAATTGAGTCTCATGCTACTCGACTGGTCTCCCTCCTATCCTCTATATAAATATAGTGTATCAGAACTGACATGCTAGACTTTAATCTAATACAACTTGGCCGAGCTGACTTGGACTGGGCCAGTCTTGTGTTCCTCGACTAAAATGCTCCTAAAGCTACTGGCCAACACATATAACAAGTATTCTGGTCAAAGCAGACCAAAAAAACTGAAACAGTTAGAAAAATTGACAAATAGATAAAGAACACATAATGTCCCAGCTATTTCATCTGACAGAATGGATGACATTTATGAATAGGTTGTGGGCCTATTAGCAGATGCTAGTCCCATATAACAAAATCCCTTCAAAACACAGCAATTAATATTTAGAGCTTATCAAGGCAGATTGTTGCATACCTTAATATTAAGATAGTCACCGATAGCATGCAGAATAAATTCTATCTCATCCTGACGTGGCTTTGGAAGGTTTGTCAGCTCAGTGATGGAATCTGTAGGTCCAGCCAATGTCTTACCGTGCCAAGGTAACATAAACACCACTCGCCCATCTTTGGTTTTAGGGACAATGAGGCCCATGCCTTCTGGACTGTAATAATCAGGCAGAACAACATGAGCACCGCTGCTTGGGCAGATAATATTTGCTGCATCACTGCTGGCCATCTTCCTTAATGCATCACAAAAAGGCCCGGTAGCATTCACAACAACCTTTGCATATACATCAAACTCAGTTTCTGTAGCAAAAGTCAAAAATCAAATTGGCCTAAACATCTGAGTGAGTAGTAAATAGGTAGCATTAAAATTGCTATACCTTCAAACAAAGGCATCTAAATTATATGTTTTGATACCTATCAAGCATGCTACTTCACAAAGCTTCCATGTCAGTTTGCACAACTAAAGGTTGGTTTATTCAGTCCGTTTCATAACAAGGGAGCATCGTATGTTCACTTCTGCTTTCAATTATGAAAAGATTGAATAAAAAATAAATGGATGAACATTTTGATAATGATGATAAGAGTATCCAAGAGTGATCGACCATTAAATACGATGTCAATGCAGCATGTCACCCATTGGGGTGTTCCTAGAAAAGATGTTTCAGTCTTCACTGGGGAGTGTAGACAGTTGCCTGAATTTTTTTTCTACACTTTATATGGTCAAGGATTAGTTGGTTCCAAAGTTGTTTTCCACCGGAACCCTTGCTCTTTAATTCCAAGGTTGTGTTGTGTACATTGCTCTATGGAAAGACAATTTGTTAACAATAAAAAAGGTGCTTGAAAACTTTTAACATCTGAAAAACCCATTACAACCCCCACAGAATCTTTCAAACCTCAATTTCATATATAAAAGCCTCCGTTTCAACATAAAGGTTACAACTGCATCTTTGCAAATTTACAGAATTTCTATCTTTTCCCAATGCAAACAAACAACTATGAGCACTAATAAAAAAATTCCATCATGTCATGCTTAATGATGCAGCGCAAAGGAGTATGCAATGAACGTGATGATGCAATTAAGCTGGTGATCCATGGATAGTCCCGGATATTCAAACCATGGATCAATCTTTTACCTTTCTCAGATTTTTCACACAGTCTGCCATAGACAGGAGAGCCACTTTTTATAGTTTGTGTTTCCAACAGGTGGGTGAGAGGTATCCGGGGAAGTGTCGCCTTCATTGCAACATCCTTGTGAGACTAAGTTCTGACAAAGGAAGGAATTGGGAAGCCAGACTTGATCCTTTCTTCTACTTCTGCCACGTCTTCTTGATTTTTGGTTTTCTTTCAGTCCTGTATAGGTGCTGTTTTTGCATGACCCAGCTTGTTTTTGTTGCTGAGTAATTTTTTGGTTCTGTATAGTGCTCTTATACTGCACAGAGTATGTGACTCCTCTTTTTTTTTTTAATGGATTTCAGTCAATCTTTCAAAAAAAAAAGAAAAAGAAAACCAAGACGAGTATTCTCAGGATATGGTCGCCATGGTAGGGCCCACAGGGACACACAATAACACTTGAGGGTTAGCAACTTGGCATACCATCCTAAGTACTATAGTAAAGAAAGTTATCGGTACAATATAAGGAAGTAGATTAGGAAGGAAAAAATGCAGCATAAAGCAGAGATAAGGGTGCGCAAACGCACGCGCACAGAGAGAGAGAGAGAGAGAGAGAGAGAGAGAGAGAGAGAGAGAGCTATACCAGTCAAATTGTCACACACACGGGCACCAACTATGAAACCAGAATTTTCATCTTTATGGAGAGAGATAACTTCTGCATGGTTAAGCACCGCTGCACCAGCCAAAGCAGCTGTACAAGCTAATCCAATATTAAGACGTGAATCATCCATCTGCCCATCATAATAAACAATTGCACCTTTCAAGTTCCGCCCATGACATTCTTTTGAAAGAGTTGGAAAAACATCAACAGCATCCTGTGCAGAGTAATATTGTGATAACCGCAGGATCCGTGGCCCAGCAACTAAATCATAGGCTTTTAACCCTATCCAGTAGTAGACTACTTCAAACCAACTAAAACATGGAATCATGGTTGGCAAAGCACGGCACATGTGTGGAGCATTCCGGATAACACGATTACGCTCTTCAAGCGCATGGAAAACAAACTTCAGCTGATTGTAGTCAAGATTGAAAACAGCTTTTTCCAAATAACGTACACCTTTATAAACAAAAAATGAAACTTAATATCAGAACAATTTCCATTCCTAGAAAGGAAAGTGTAACATTTGTGGAGAAACACCAACAATTACATAAAATGACTTTTAGCGGAAAAAAAGGGTTAGAATATGACAATAAGATGATTGCACACAATCACTAATCATATATATACATGCATAGCATGCCAAATATTGACAGTTCAAACTCAATGCCTTTAGATTTTGAACTTCTAACTGAAGGTGGCTGCGGGGAGGGTGAGAGAGTGGCTATCAGAGATGGGAATTTTTTTCATCTACTACAGACTTGGGACATCTTCTGGAGACATTATATGGTATTCATGTTTTTTTTATTATTTGAACTTATCAAGTACCAGGAATCTTTTTTCTATTTCCAAGTGAATTGTTTGGACAAGCGGGTGAATGGGTGTGGAAGGTGTTCCTTTTTTTTTCCTTTTCTCTCTGTGTGTGTGTGTGTTTGTTTTGTGGTGGGGGAACTCTTGGCCCCAATCTAATGGGTAATAGAATTTCTATCTGAGATATAGGTACTATATAAGTTTATATTAGCATACGAGAACCAACTGTTGAGATTGAGAATATGCATAAAAGTTCCATACTCCCCAAAAAGACAACAAATCAATTTATGTTAGGAGGATATCTAGATTGGAGAAAATATACTACAACTGGCTTTTAAATAATTGGATGAAATGGCTTTTAGATAATTGGATGAAAATGCAGCACAACTGACTAATGCAAGGCTTTATCCACTCTAATATAAAAAACACTCACCGAATTGCGTGCATAAATTGTGAGAGTGAAGTGTGACTGGGCTCTAACTTGACAACCTCATGGGTTACAAAATCATACAATTAGAGATACTCCTAAAACTGATACAGGATGAGGTATCACCACTAGAGAGAGAGAGAGAGAGAGAGAGAGAGAGAGAGAGAGAGTGGAGAAATTGGAAGAAGGATGTAACTGGTATCATCTCAAGCAAATAAATTTCTTAAGTTATCCATTCTAAATCCTCTGCTTGTTACAACATTAACCATTTAGGAATTCCCCTGCCTCTACAGGCAAAGGCATTTTGCTACTTACAAAATTTCAACAAATACTGCTTGATCTCACAAACCTTTTCTTTATTTCCCTAGGGGGTCTTTTTGAACCTGTTTCAGTCCCTCATGGATTTGTAGAGCTTGCACCCTATTTAAAGAGGGGCAATTTTTATGTAAAATTCAACATCTTTCTATCTCATGGAGCATGAAAGAAAGAAAAGTAAAATCTTGGGTTCCTTAATCCTTATTCAGGGTACAAAATTAACTTTCACTGATTGTCAAGGGTCCCCAAGAGAAGCAATTTATGCGCTAGCCGCATCCAACGTACATAGCAATTGGAGTATCTAAATCTAATGGGCCGCGGAAGGTCTGAATGGGTTCTCAAAAACAACAAGAAGTCTCTCCAACAACAACAACAACTAAGTTTTCTCCATGTCTGCAGATAAGAGATTCAGTACAGAAAACAGGATCATGTAAAATGGAGAAAGATAAGTAAAGCATCAATCCTAGAGATGGATTCTACATTCAATCAAGGCCTAAATGACGTTTAATCATAATGAAAACTATCATATGCCTATAAGAAGCAAAGAATTTGAAAAAGAAAAAAACACCAAGAACAGAGAGAGTGCAAGTAAAAGCAGATACCTCCATGAAGAAGCTTTGTAGATCTAGAGGATGTCCCAGATGAAAAATCATCTCTTTCCAAGAGTCCCACACTCAGTCCACGAGTCGCGGCATCGAGCACCACCCCAGAACCAGTGGCGCCACCCCCAACCACAAGCAGGTCAAGTGGGTGCTCCAAACTGCTACCCAACAACACAGATTTCTGTTCTTCTCTTCCTGGAACAATCCCATTCCTTGACAAAATCCTCCTCTTCACCAATCCCAGTTCTTCACACTCTCCACCAGATGCACCATCAAAATCATAAAATCTCAATCTTGCAGCCAATATTGCTGCTGCTGCTCCACCAAGTCCAAATCCAATCACAACAGGACGGCGCATCGCACTCCACTCCACCAAAATAAAAACCAACTGATTATAACCTCAAGATAGAAGCTTCAAGTGTCACCAAAAAACAATACACAATCACAACTGGCCTTGTATAAAAAGAAAGAGAATCTGACAATGTTTCAGATCTGTAAAGAAATCATCCAAGCAGATTAATTAGTGAGAGAGAGAGAGAGAGAGAGAGAGAGAGAGAGAGTAATTTCATCGAGATAACTGTTGTTGGTTGCATGGTTGCATGGCAACCTTCTTTATTTAGTAACCGGAGCCTTCTTTATTTAGGAGTCTAATCAACTGACAAATCAATGAAAGATGACTTTGAAGTAAATAATGAGCAGACCAAAAATAGTAACAAATCCAATCCAAGGGTGTTAATTAAGATCTAATCATTGTGATAATGAAGAGGCATGTGCCCAAACTAAGCAAGAAGATGATGATGATGATGAGAAGTAGAAAGGTACGAAGGAGATGAGATGAGATGACAAGATGAGGAGAATAAATGAATGGCACGGGTGCTCCGTTTGTCTTTTCTCTGTTGCCTTTTTCTCTTTCCCATGCATGCACAGGAGAAGAGAGAGGACAGGAGAGAGCAAGAGAGATGATGAGGTTACTCATCCTCTGCCATGTTTCTATCTTTCTGGACCATTCTTTTCGAAAGAGAGCGGGTGCATGTCGTCATATTCCTCTCTCGGCTATCGTGATGCGGTCTCTATCTGGCCCCAATTCCAACAGCTCGGACTCCGACTGTGGGTATCAAGGCATGTCAATATGGATTATATCCGAGATCTTTTATTGAACATTTCGATATAGCATGAGATTTTGAGGCTCGCGTGTCTACCATTTCATCATGGCATTTTGAGCGAATCGTATTCCATTGAATATGATATCTATCTAGTGTGATATATGAAATATATGACAAAGGTGGAATTTTGGAGTATTTCTATTGATGGGTCACTAGAAAAACGATCGAGAGAAAGAATCGTCGTAGTTGGCGGGATCTTAGGAGGGAAGGGAATCGGGTAGGCCCACTCAGGGCCCCACTCGATCCGATCCTACCTCTTCACATTGTTCCCTTGCCACTAGACCCAATTTAATAATTCCTTCAAAGCATCCCCCACCCCCACCAAAACGCAAATGCCAAGAATTTCATGGGTTGGTCTGTTAGAACTAAAGTGTAACATGAGCTATAGATTAAGGAGAAATGTTCTTCCACCAACCTTATATGGAATCCAGCCTCCATTTCCACAAAAAGGAACTTTTTTTTTTTCGTCAGAAAACTCATTTTTTATGTGTTTTGTGAGGCAAAAGTTAGTGAAAATGATTTTTCCCCACATTTGTATTTTCATTGAGAAGTTTGGAAATGGAGATCTTACGAGGGTATCCTACTTTCATGAATCCCTACACAAGAGGTACCAGTCTCTCTTCCTCTGATTAAGATTTTGATGTAGCTTTTATTCTTACTCATGAATCTATTAGGAGACCTTTTCATGTACTCCACCATTAATTAATATGTATCTTAATGGGCCCCACGAGGTATGAGAAGTACGAAGTCTGCTGGTAGAAGAACATCACCCTAGATTAAGGGGTTAATTAAGATCATTGAATTGACTGTTAAATTCTTATTTAGATGGTCCCACCTGAATCTTTTTACTTATGATTTGTGAGGCCCGAGGTGGGCTCCAAGCCTCCAACAGTTGCCTCACACAAGTGCCTCTCATTGGAACTCTCCCCTTCATTCAAAATCAGACCCAATCCATTGATTTTGATAATTTACAACATCCAATGCTGATCCCAGCATTCATTGGGCGGCTGTACATTAATTCCATCACATGTGCATGTTCCATGCCAATTCATTGCTTCTACCCGCACTAGGGAAAGTCGAGAGAAAGCTGCATAAGAAAAAAAGTGAACAAAAAGTTGTAACTATCCAGGTGATACATAACATTGGGTTTCATTAGGTGCCATTTGTTTGGATGAAATTGAATTTTCAAAAAATTCAAAAAATGTTGTGTCAAATTGGTAAAGATTGAAGAAATAAAGGTGAAGATATAACAATGGTCACCAAATAATTTTCCTTGTGAAGCCATTTATCCTAGTAAATTAAATTCCAGTAAAGTGACGCTCTTATCAATATCTCCTTATATCTTTTTACACCATCCCCTTTATAATATAGCTTAATTGGAAGTTGGAACCCACTTAATCCTGATTACCTGGGAGTTCAATTTCCTGAGAACAAAAGGCCTCTTAGGGCATGTTTGTTTGCACTATAATACATAAGTGGTTAAAAATGAAGATCAAATGTGATATTTTGACAATAAGCATCGAATAACCTTTTCTATTGAAAAATGGAATCAAAAGAAAATACGAAATGAATAAACTAGCCATTGCCCAAGTAGTTCATTTCTCATATTCTTTTGATTGCATTTACCTAAAAGAAAAAATTATTTGATGCTCATTTTTTAAAATTCACCTTTGATCCTCATTTTTAACTACTAATAATATGAATCATATATGTATTTCATTCCTATGTATTTTAATGCAAATAAACAGGCCCTAGAAGTCCCTCATTTTGACATCAGAATCTGGACTACAATCAGGGCTGGCTCAAGACAATTTGAGGCCTGAAGCAAAAATCCTAAATGTGGCCTTTTTTATTTTTTAATATTATTATAAATATTTTATTTAAAATCTATTTTTCTCTCTTTTTGTGATGCAAAATTACTAATTCAGTTATTCGTTTTGGAATTTGAAAATATTGCAGTTGCTATTATGGGGCCTTATGTTTTGATATTACTAATTAAGGGCCCAGAAGACTAGAAATGGACAGATATTTCTATGGTGGGTTATCTGGAGAATTGGTTAGCCAAGAGGAAATGAAGATCTTGATTGTATTTTCTTAAGAGAAAGTTATTATGGGGCCTTATTTTTAGGGTGAAATAAAAGGATGTCAGTTGTTGTTTTGAGATTTGAAAAGATGCCAATTGCTATTATTCTGGCTTATGTTTTGCATTTTTGGGGCCATATTTTTTGGGGCCTAAAGCAAGGGCTTTCCTTGCTTCATGGTAGAGCCGGCCCTGACTACAATACCTTTTCAGCATCTATATTGAACACTAACAAGACCTTTGTGCCGAGCCACTCTATGATATTGATACACTATGGTTTATTGGTTATTCACCCACTCAAAATCAATACGTGCCAATAATCCTTTGCTATAGAATGGTAAGTAGTTAAAAAGCCCAAAAAAGGCAAAAAAAGAAAAAAAAAGAAACCAAAATGTCCAACCGAAAAGAAACGGCTTGGGACCCAGACCAATCATCTGGAGTTCTTAAACATAAAAGGGAAAACCTCAAATAAGTGCTCAAGTTTTTACCTTATTTACAAAAATAACACAAGTTTTAAAACTTTTCAAATTAGACCCTAAGTTTTTCATGAAGCTCTTAATTAAGGACATTCATCCATTTAAAGCTATTTTCCAGCAACTTTTTTCTTCAATGTTTTTAAACTACCCAAATTATCCTTCAATGAAATAAAGACCCCTTTCACTTCCTCTATATTTTCTTCATTTTATTCACTGACAGCCTTATAGTGATCGAGAAAAACTAGCATTTCCACAGAGATCGGCTAAATGTGGCTTTAAATGCAAGTACTTTGAGTATTTTTAAAAAATTGAGAGAAAATGTCATAAAAAATACATTTAAATGACCAAATGGCCTTAATTGAAGTTTTATTGAAAAACTAAGGGACGAATTTAAAAAGTTTTGAAACTTGTATTCTTTTTTTAAATAAGGCAAAAACCAAAGGCCTTAATTTAAAATTTCCCAACATAAAATGATCAAGCCCTAGAAATATCCCCATCAGGTAAATGCAGCCATATGAATTTTGAATTGATTACTCGAGGGGTTTTTTATAAGGTTGAGTGGGGCTAGCAGCCAAGGGGGACTATCTAAACCTACACACCAAAGGGAACGATCCCTACCTAGGCTTTGAGGTGAGACTTGAGAGCAAGAGTCCTATCCACAGAGACACCCTATATCTCCATTACTCATGACCCATGAGTTTAGACTGTTGTCCAGACTGTCCATTATTAGAAACAGATCAGACAGTCTACATGATGAAAAAAAAAAAAAAAAAGACAGATGATCATTCAATAACGGTATCAGCCTGATGAACAATATGGATCACTTTAAAGCCCTCCAGCAGCACCTGCAAGTTGCTGGGTCGTGACAGGACATACCAATTTCTCAATCAAGTATATGATATGATTTAGTACCTCAACTTACAAACAGCATTTTACCCAAAAAAAAATAAATTTACAGACAGTAAAACTGGGCAAGGTAGCATAAGAGTTAGTACAAAAATTTTAGTTGTGGAAAAGTGAATCAAGCATGCACAACATCATCACATCCTCTCAAAAGCAGCAGGGCTTATGCGAATCACACCATCTGGAGAGACAAGGGCATCCACAGGCATATCATTGGAAGTAACAGCAATGACCCCTTCATCCATTATTTGCAAAGAGTATGCTAATCCAACTGCAGAAGAAAAACCCAAAGCATTTGTTGGCATAAGAGAGATGGTTTCTTAAACATTGTAAAGAAGCACATACAAAATGTTTTAACAGGAAAGACCAAGAAGGTCAAGGCATTGGTATTTCACCTAGAAGAGGTTGCTTCCATTTTTGGTCAGCAGCGAGCTCCTGGTACTTCTTTAAGAACAAGTCGTAGTAACTATTGAATCACCCCAATACAGCAATAGAGAATAAAAATGTCATCTTAAGAAGTTTATTTGAAATGTAAAAAAATGCTATGCAAGACGAATTGATTCTCGTATGGTGACCAAAAATAATAAATGTAAATTGGATTAGTCTACAATATGCATGTTTTATGGATCCACTTTGTGGCAGCACCTCCATAGTACACCTTAAGTACAAGCACGGCAATCCAGTCCATCCAAACCAGAGGCTCCATTGTGGACAGGTCCTAACCCACTCAATTGAATTAGAACTTAGAAGCACAGGTTATTCCTTTTCTAACCAAAGATGCCACAAAAAGGTTAATTAAATCATTCACTCTGTTGTAATTTCAGCATTCTTTTATTGGTACATATTTTCAGCATATGATCCCATCAACAGTGACACCCACACAATATGGACAGTGAGGCAGCAATGATTTATGCCACAAGTTCAGCACAAGCCACAAACTTTCCATGGAGTGTGAAAAAATGTCCTGTAGCCTTATTTTGCTACTTGAGTATATGACTAAAGTCTTGTACAGGTACTAGATGGAGCAGGTTCGAGTTTGAATAACACCATCAATCAATTGATCTTGGTCAAAGAAGACACCTTAAAGTAAGTGATATTAGAGCATAGTTGCCAACTTGGGAAGCAAACTTAAGGGGAGGGCCATTTGGTAATTTTACTTGCCAAGTAAAGTCAAGTCAAGTAAAATTAAGCATCAAATCAAAAGCACTTTAATTCAAAACTCTCCATCTTTAAAAATAAAATAAAAAAAGCAACTATTTTTATTCACTAAAAGACAAAAAAACTCCATTTCCCCATACAAAAAGTAAAAAATATTCCATCCCAAACAACTAAAAACAAAATACCATCATAACCCACTTATATTTTATTCCCTCTCTTTATTTCACTTCACTTTACTTTATTTAAAAAGTAAAATTACCAAACCGGCCCAGGAGTAAACCGAGGAAAGACATGAACAAGGATTTGAGTTATAAATGTCTAAGAAACAACTTCGCAACACACAGAAAATATTTGAAAGCAATTTAGATTTTAGAGAACAACCTATGAGCCAATTATGGCTGGAGTCTTCACACATTCACCATGGATGCCTTGTCTTTGGAGTCATCACCATTGGCAACACAAGGATGTTAGTAACCAGAAACACCAAAAGCTCGAGCTGTTAGAGAATGGCACAACAATGTATATCGAATGGGTCGTAACAGCCCCCTCACATGTGGGGCTATGCACGTGGACAAAAAAAGGCCAAATGACCATACGTGGACAGAAACATGTCCCTAGGAATTCAAGCGCACGACCCCCTAGCTCTGATACCATATTAGTAACTAGAAACACCAAAAGCTCAAGCTATTAGAGAATGGCACAACAATGTATATCAGAGGCCATGACAAAGAAGCCTCCACACAAGGGGAAACATTTTCTTAGTGCATCCACAATAATGAGAGGAAAAGAGAAAATTTTCATTAAATGTATAAATGAGAAATTATATGGAAATTTGTAGAGGATGCTACATTTTGGAAACGAATCTTCACAGTTAACAGAATATTATTGGAATTGCCTCAGCCTCAGAAAGATAGAAACATGTTTTTAAGGAAACACACTTATCAACATCATATGACATTGCTTTTAACTCAGCATGAAACAGGAGATAAGGACTTACCCTCCACCACGGCCCAAGCGTTGCCCAGATCTGTCAAAAGCAAGCCCTGCCAACAATAGTAGAAGATAAATAGGCAATTGTCTGTCTTACTCAAGTTCTGATTTACATAAATAATAAACAATAACAAAGAAAAAAAATACCAGGTAAGAGGATCAAGTCAACTGGGTCACTTGCCTGCATGACTGTAATAAGAACAATATTTCAGAGTTCACATACTACAATAAAAATATCATTTCTTTTTACTTATCTAACTGCATTCCAAACATATTAGCTTATGATATGGAAAATATGAATCATGTGATGATAACTAATAATTAAGAAACCAATGATCTCCATTTGATCAATAGGAATGGCCATAGATCCACGGATATACAAGGTATCCTGAGGAATGGAAGGTTTTTTTTTTTTTTTTTTTTATGTTGATGCTTGGTTCAGAAATTGAGAACATTGATCTGATTGGCCTCACTATAGATAGGTCAGACCACCATGTAACCTAAAATAGAATATTCAAGCCATCCAATATTTGTCTTTTTTATGTCAATGTGGACAGCATGGTTTAAAAAATCAGCCAATAAGCAGCGTTCACCCAATAGTACATACCGTGCACTGGCCTTGGCCATGGCATCAACTGTTATGCCTAGTATTTTTATTTTATTTTTTTGATAACCCAGGGTATCTCCCGCCAAGCTCGGCCCAGGAGCCTTTAGCCCTAAGCCTGAGGGACCCCTTATGCCTACTATTGGCCAATATTATCGATCATGGCAGCCACTATGGCAGCGAAACTGAATTTTTTTTAAAGATGGCTGCAAATATATATATATATATATATATATTAAGACCCTTTTTGTTTAATTAGTATTGAATTCTTAGGATTTCTAAACAATGCCCTCTTATCAAAGGGGCTATAAGTGAGGATTACAGGTGAAGAACCACAACGGGCCATCATATAATCTCCCCTTTTATATAAAATTATTACATAACGATCACTCAAGTAAATCAAATACTAGAAAAGAGACAATCCCATCTAGGTCTACACTTAGACCCTGTAAATACTTACTTCCATAGAACACCCTTTACTATAAATTCCTAGGATTTCATTTCAACACCAAGTATGCAAATGGATTATTAGTGAAGTTTAATACCAATTAATAGCGTGGTTCGCTTCGTAGGGTTTACTTCATTGGGGCCTACTTGAAACTTGATCCAATTATAATTCAGAGTTGAATGGGAAAGAACACACGGAGATGACATATCAAAGATCAGAAGAACAACCTAAAAGGTTCATGAATATGTGGCTGTTGTTTCAAATAGAAAAGGCAAGCTTAGAATGACACCAAATTCCTTGAGAAAGTTGAAACGCATTTCACCTTTTCTAAACAGTTTCAATTTGTACCATTAGAAAACATTTGCTTCAATCACTTAACTTTAACACATTCAATAGTATAAAGACAAAAAACAAAAGTGTTTAGGGACAGATATGACTTTTGGGGGACCACCACATTACGTATTCTAGCATTTTTCATTATTTTTGGATTTATTTTTTTTGTAAATTTCTTTTGTCAAATTAAAATCTACCGCATATCACCACGAAGTGTAGCTTTTCCAGGCCGACCAAGATGCCCTAAGTGACCACAATTTGAAACCATGCCCACTAAATGTTATTGATCAAGAACCATGGGATCACTCATACATGCTCACTGACAACAGGTACAATGCATAAACTCTTCTTCTTAACTGACTGAGACTCTGCACGATCTTTAGTGCAAGAATCATAGAATTTCAAGTCCAGTCAAAACCTAAGGATCATAGACAGGGAATCAAGTAAATGAGATTGTGCACAGATACATGGAGATTCCTTCTTGTAGTTTTTTGTTTGTAGATTTATTAGTTTGTACTCCTTAAATGATGCATTCTCATGTTGAATTTTGCTGCGGATGTGATGTGCCTCATGAAAATGAAGTATAAAAAAAAATCCAGGAGAGAGGGAGAGGGAGACGGAAATAAGCTAAGCTTACCCAAAACCCCAAGCTTAAATTGTGACAAGAAGCACTTCCAACTTTTCTATCAGTTCTTGTCATGTCTCAAGTAATTTGGACAGGTCTGATATTCCTATTTTGTATCACCAAAGTTCCTTATTTGCAATCCGTTGACAAGAATGAACACAGCTGAGGTGACACCACTAACAGGACTGTGAGTCTGTGAAAGGGGTCTAAGGTAATGTTTGGATCGTCTTAAGTTTGGGTCTTAATGTCTTGTGTCTTAAGCGCTAAGACAAAAAAACTAAATAAGATTGTTTGGTACGCAATAACAACATGTCTTAAGCGCTAAGACGACTTGTTATTTAAGACAAAATTATCTTAATTCTAGGAGCTCAAAATCCAGCTCCTGGAATTAAGACCCCAACATCTTAAGCGGTAAGACATTTCAGGACTTTAAAATAATTTTAAAATTCCCATAATAACCCTCACCAATATCAATGATTGGAGCCCTAATCTCTCTATCTCTTTCATTTAATGATTAATATTATTCTAAACTACTTGTTTTTCATTTTGGCAGAACCATAAAAGGAGCATTTAAATGGGACAATGAGACCAATGAGTAGAAGCTTTTGTTTGTATGCTCCAAAATTTTCAAGTTAAAGGGCATCACCACCAAGTGCAAAGAGTTCTAGGTGTTTTTGTGGCTTTGGTTGTTTTTTTTATCATTTTGGTGGTCGTTATAGCGATGTGTCTTTAGTCCTTTTATAAGCGAACTATTATTAAAGTTTATGTAATAATGTGGGTGATTATGACGTGGAACATGCATTGTGATAGTTAAAACATGATTTTTTTTTTAAGTTTAAAAAAATGAGTATAGAGTGTATTGGACATTGTCCGAGTCTAAAAAGAAACAAATTTATGTCACAGATGTTTTTTAGGCTTAAAACCATTTTTTTTAAATGACAGAAATTACCCTTAACTTAAGACATGGATAAAATGCATTACCAAACAATCTTATTCAATTCAGATCTCATCACGTTCAGGTGTTGCCAAACGATCTTATTACAGAACAGCTAATTAGATCTTAAACTCGTAGCTCTAATAAGATCTTAAACTCACAGATCTTTTTCAGACAGATTAAGACGTCAAAACATTAAGACGATCCAAACAAGGCCTAAGTTTGACTACAGAGCTCCAGACAACTAACTTAAAGTACTAACTTTACACTTTCCTTAAATAAAATTACTTCAGAAATTCATACAACCACTAATTACCCAAAAAAAAAAAAGAGAAACAGATGGATAGATTTGAAAAGAAAAGAAGAAGAGGAAAACAAAATGAAATCTTACCATCTTCACGTTGATTTCCATCAGCATCTACTGGGGCTGGTTCCAAGATATTCATCGAGTTTGCTATAAGGTCTTCCAAACTTGAGATGTTAAACATTCGCATATTGCTATTCTTGTCCTCCACCCGTGGAACATAAAGCTTTTTCTTTGTCTGACATTCTAGACTTGAACATGAATAGTCAGAATTTCCAAAAGCAATAATTAATTCAGTATATTATCCTAATACATCACTTTCAGTATGGTGTCCTAAAGCCACCAAACCATGCATGTGAGGCCCATGGGTCAAACATCCAGATCATTCATCTGATGGCCCACTATAAGATCTTATTCCATCAACAAAGTTTTTACTGCCGTTCTTCTAATATTCTCTTGAAAATATATTTTTGTAGGTTACGGGAAGGAATGCCAGAATGTTTCAATCAGAAAGAGTTTTGTGGAGAACCTCATCCACAATGCGTTCCTCCAAATCAATGGTTCACGTGGGGACATTTGTCTATAATGGCACATCAGAAAACCAAACTATCATTGTTACATATCTTCAATTCCTCCAACCACATGATAATCTATAGGTGCACAGGGCACTGCACATCTTCATACATCATGATTCTGCAATTACTTTACCACATGCCATCATATGAAGTGAAGATTGATGATACACCAAAAGAATCACTTAAAATGGCAGCACGCACCTAAGAAACTCCTTTGTGTTTTGACATCATCATCATCTTAGCCTTGCCCCTTCATCATCGCCTAAGCAACTACTTTGTATTTAGACATATGAACACTAAAATCCCCAAACTACATTATCCATCTAAGTCGACCAACATTTCATTTGCCACCTTGTGAAAACCACAAGAACCTTTTTTTTTAGTAACATGACTGGAACTCACAACCTCAAGGTAACAATGGAAGCACCTTCCACTGTACAATGGGCTCTTGTTGCAATCCACTCATCCTATCCACTAAGTTCTGTTTTGTTTCAAATAACGATGATGATGACGACGATGATGATGTCAACTCAATTATTTGAAAGCATGATCCTAACTGAAATTGTAGATTTTAGATTCCAACCTTTCCGCCAAATGGATCCTGAACTCTCATCCAACAAATTACAGATAATTGAAGATTAACATTGAGATGTTTAAAATCAAGATTCAAGATTGGACAGGTTAGATTGGAGAACATACCAGTATTGGGATCAGATAGAACAGCTGACAAAATTTTTGATGTATCAACTTCTCGTAAGGCATCACAGCTTATATAAGCACATAATCTTGTACTAGATTTGAGCCATGGAGCTTCCAAAACAATATTCTGAATTGCAATATCTGATAAATGGCAAAAAAAAAAAAAAAAGGATTTTCAATATAAATGAATTAATAAGGACAATCACGTGTCTACTAAGAAGATACGTACATTTGGGTCCAGTCAAAATGGCAATTTGTTTCAATAATTTTGGAAGATAACCCTTTCCACCATGAATTTGAAGTAGTGTGCGCATGTGAAATAAAATTAGGTTGACACAATCGATCGATCGATATATATATATATATATATATATATAGAGAGAGAGAGAGAGAGAGAGAGAGAGAGAGAGAGAGAGAGAGAGAGAGAGGCCAATGCCCTTTTTTTGCCTTAATCATATCGACCATCAAATATTAGAGGAAAAAAATTGATACTCCATAGAAAAAAGAAAAAAAAAAAAAAAAAAAAAAAACAGAGTAGAAGGTACCATAAATCCTAAGATGGAAATACATAGAAATTCTAGAAAATTGAGATTTTAAAAACCATTGAGAGAGAAGTGGGATATCCCTTTGACTCTATTTTATAAAAATGATACTAGTTAGATATTTTGTTAATCACCTCTAGTTTGGTATTATTCAACAACAGCTCTGGTCGTTACCATTTCTAATGCACATCAAGGTCTCTAGTCTCTTCTTCACATTTCTCCTATCTTAACAAGCTCACAAGTATCTTTTTTCCTAATTGGCCATACAAAGTGTCTCAATAGCTTCCTTGGCAACTCTTTTAGCTAAATTATACCATTCTATAAGTATTCCATTCTTCTCTAAGTAGCACAAGTATGTGTACATGAATCTGATACCAGTATCAGGTGCCTAATCCAACAAATCCCAAAATCTAGATTCAGCAAAATAATCAAATAAATTCTAATAAATCTCTGTTTCCCAATAAAAAAAAACATATGCAGGAGAAACAGCACCAACAAAATTATACACAAATCCTACTCTCATTAATCAAATGACAAATGTTTCAACATTTAGTCAGATTCAAAAGAAGAAAACCCTAATGCAATCCAACACTGTGTAATATCCAACAAACATATGTTGCTCATTTCAAAGAATTCATACAACATGGATTCATTCCATTGTTCTCTTCCACCTCTCAAAACAGGGGAAAAAAAAAAACGATTCAATCAAAACACATGAGCGTAAGCAATCAAATCGTCAAATTCATTCCATTCTCTTCATAAAGAAATCGAAAAGGAACAATTTTTAAACTCGGATTTCGCTAATTGTGGGCAAATGGATCCTAATTCGGATAAAGATTGCAAATGGCAAGATCAAAACCTACTTTGATCGATTGGCCATCGATTAGATATGGTCGAGATCGATCAGAAAATAAACAGATCAGAGAGAGAGACCTTGTTCGCTTCTTTGTTCAGGGGTCATGGCCTTGAGATCTTTGCGGACTTTGGATCGCAAGGCCTGCTTCTGCTGAAAGATTGGATCGAGATCGGAAGCATTTTGCATCGTATTGGAAATGGAGCGTTTGGATGTACAGAGGAATCGGTTGTGTTGGCGGAGGGAGCGGGAGAAGGAGAAGAGAGAGTGAGGAGACCGGAGTGTGGAAGACGCACACAGTGATTGTGTCATCAACAACGATACCTTTTGTGCAATCTCTCTTGCTTTCATGTCTTATAAATGGAGGAGGCCCAAAGAAATCTATTTTTTCTTTTCTAACTATGTCAGGACTCAGGAGGGGTTCTTATAGGACGTTGACTGAGCCCATATGCTAACAACTATAGTCTTTTTGAGGTGGTGATTTTTTTTTCTTTTTTTTTCGATAACGCAGGTTTCTGTCCTCTGGGTCATATTAATCTCTACGAGCCCAAAAAAGAAGGTAGGTAAAATTTTCCTGTGGCTCTAGTATGGTAGTATAATTTCGAACCCACAGCCTATAGGCGCAAATCGTGGTCCTAAACCAACTGAGCTACCCCTCAAGATTTTTTGAGATTGTGAGTTGGACAGCTGGGCCTCAAGGGTGTTTTTTTTCCCTCTCAACTCTTATTTTTTTATTTATTAGGACTTTAGATCTGATTTTGCCCCCTGTTGAAGTTTAAATATATTTTATAGAGTTGTCTATGCATTTATAATATATTAAAGCTTTGAGATTCGGATTTAATTTTGACTTTTTTTTATTGAGCATTGGTAAATAGCTATAAAATGTACAAAGAATTTATGACCCATGCCTTTTTAATTAAACGAACCTAACCATCAAACCACACTACTAATATATTTGATTATATAAAAAGAAAAATCTCAAAAGTAGCTAGATGGAGGGGGGGACCTAGCCATATGGGTTATTGTGCTGGTAAATGTGTAATATTGAATGATGTTAGGATATTGCATAGTGTGGTATGTGCTTTATGGGGCCAAATTATGAATAAAGTTTGAAAAAGGGATTAAAGTAAAAAAAAAAAAAAAAAACATTATTGGATAGTTTTATTTATTTATTTTCATTTTTTCATTATATGGGAGAATTGTATACTATCCTTACAGTCTGTTTGGAAAGGGGGGAAGGAAAAAAAGGAAGGGAAAGTGGGGGGAAAATTTTTTTGGGGGGTGTTTGGGAAGGGAGGGGGGGTAGGAAAGTGGGGGGAAAATCTTTGTCCTCTTGTGGCAAAAATTTTCCCCCCAAAAATGGGGGGAAAATGAAGGGGAAAGAGGGGAAAAGGGGGAAAGTATCATTTTGCCCTTTTTGTCCTTTTAAACTTTTTTCAAAAGGAAGGATAAAATAGTCTTTGTCTCCTTACTTTTTCATTTTCCTTCCCCCTACTTTTTGACTTCCCAAACAAGAGGAGGAAAATTAATTTTTCCTCCCCTCCCCTTCATTTTCCTTCCCCCTCAAATTTTCCCTCCCCCCTTCCCAAACACAGCGTTAGCCAAATCTATCGGCCCATGGATCATCTATGTAGTGATCCATTCCTTCATTGTGCTTCATCTATGTATCTTCTAGCATAATGTTCCGCTCTAGTGCTATGTGATCTACCACATGGCACATTCCAATTGTGCTCAGCGGGTGCCAAGGGATTGATCCAAGTCCAATTCAATCAAAGTGAGTTGTGATGCACTTTACCAAATCAAAGTGAGTTGTGATGCACTTTACCACTAACTTATCTCCCATTTCACCATTATTAGATGAAACAATAAAACACCTCGGGTGCATCTAAGTGAGCCCCAAAAGCACTATGGACTCTAGAGAATATGAGAATCAGTCAACAATAGAATGGTGCAGAAAAATCATCTAAGAAGCGGAAGTAAGTATGGCATTACCTTCCATTTGAGTATTACTATAGGGCTGCATGCAAATGGGATGGTTCTGGATCAGAACCATAGTGGATCCGGACCCGAACCCAAACCCATTTTTAAATAACAGTTATGGATCTGGTTTTGAATCAGAACCTGTTTTGTTGGTTCTGGACCCGCTTTTGATTAGAAAATCCGGATTCGGTTTCGAAGCCGGATCCATCTAGATGACTTGAATTTAGTTCCAAAATCAATTCTATTTGCTCTTTATTCTTATTTTTTTTTTAAATAAGCACATCATTCAACTTATAATAATGCATCAAGTCTACAACATCCAGTATTATACATATGAATGTCAAAATAAAGTTCGTTTTAAAGTACAAAATGCAATATCAAAGACTCATATGCAGGGTTTCGGGTCAAAGCCTATATGGTATCCGTTTATAAATCAGAACCTAAAATAGATTCCAAACTTAATTTTTTGCAGATTGAAACTTTCGAGTAATGGAAAAATCAGATATCCATTTGCAACCCTAAACACAAGGGTATAGATTTTACTTACCAAAGTGAATTTGAGTATATTAAAAAAGGGTAAAAATGTAGGTGGGGGTAAGACAGCCTCGACGGTAGAGAGGCGTTGCTTCTCGCCAGAGTGCGGGGATTGATTTTGGCATTGCCAGAGTACTGCCTCAAGTGTACTTCGAGCGGAGAATGCCGTAGAGGTGTACATGGGCAACATGGACGGCACTGGAAAAATGAATATGCGGGTTCATGTATGATGTATCTCAAACCTACCCAGGCCTATTGCCGAAGATGCCCTTTACCTGCCCAAATGCTAATCCACTGACTTCTCACATTCCTCTGGTGGACACTAAAAATAAAGGTATCCAACTTTATTAGAATGAAGACAAAAATCCCATCTTTCACCCATTTTGTTTAGATTTATGGAGGGAGGAGCCCCTCTCATGGCACTGGGGTTCAACTTATGGTGAGTTTCCCATGCTTGTGGGGCCCAGCTCGAGCCCCACTTGCGTATGGGAGATCTCCCTCATTGCAGTCCATATACGGTGACGGAGGCTCCAATCATCATCAACTCTAGTTGATCCATAACTAAAAAGCTTACACTGTCTAAAGCGAGCGCACGTTTGATCTAGCAGTCCAATTCATTCGGTTGAGTGCCAAATCTGATGACTATTGACTATAAAGGGGTCCCATAGATCAAAATGTGGGCCCTACCATATGTTCTAGAGCACCCTGGTGAGCACCCGTGCTCAACAAAGGCTGGTCTTAATCTTATCTTATTATAGCATGGAAGGACGGACATGGCAAGATTGTATCAATATATAATATATAATCCTAAGTCCAGTGGCATTTCAGTTATTTATCCAACAGAAACGAAGCAAACACCAAAAACGGAGGGGATGCGAATGTTGGAACGCGTGCAGGCAAAGCCACCGAAAGGAAAGGTTAGTGGAATCGGATAAGTGGGAAACATATCCATCTCCACTTGTCAGCTTCCACGTATCATAATATCAAATGAAACATTTTCAATACAGTCCCTATTTCTTAATATTATCATATAACATCCTTCATAAATTGCAAATGCCTAAATCTTTTCACGAGGGCATGCTTTCTTCCCACTTGCACGGGCCTTGTTTTTCTTCATATGAGTGAATTGTCTTCCTGTATGTATGACCTTCTCTTGGATCCCAACCAAGGTTTAAAAAAACATGCCTGAAACTTTTAAAGATTTACTTCGAATAAGATTTTTATTAAAAATTTCAGCGGAAGACGACAAGTTTGAGTAATTGATTCACAAAGAACAAAAGGGACATGCAAGATTTATTTTCTTAATACTCTAAGGTGAATCCAATTACACTGTGGGATAAGATGAGGAATTCTAGTCTTTTAGAATCTTCTATATTTTCCTTTTATGGTCATAGTTTTCATTGCTCTAATGGTTGAAATTTTCTTTTAGAACTCATTGCTATAAAGATTAGTGCAGAAAACACTCTATTGAAGATAACATAATTCAATTATTCTTTATATGTAGGCAGAGGTTGATGATGTAGGCCATTGACCTGAGGGGTAACATTAAAATAGAAAATGCCCCAGTAGGAGAGTTCAGGTTAGAAAATGAAACGCCTACATCTTTGACAAGTTTTAGAGTCTACTGCTTTTCTTCCGATTTAGATCAATCAATGACTCACATGTTGAAAAAGAAAAGAATTCCAAGAAGAGAGTTCCAGCCTTTCAACAGAAAAATGGGGATTTGAAATCTATAAAGAATAACAATTGTATTCATGTGGAAAACAACAATTGTATTCATGTGGAAAACTAGAGCCTATGAACTTGGTTGAAAAAGTTGGCGTTCCAATCTCCTTTGGGTCTATTTTTTTTTTTTATTGAAATTTCTAACCATAATTTGGTATGTTGAAATTTTTTGGACTTGGGTTGCCTTTCTCGTTACTTTTGAAATGTTATCTTTCTTTTAGTAGAATTCCATATTCCAACCACCTACACAATCTCTAATGGCATTTTGTACCGACTTCTTTACTAGAATCCTAAAGATTCATGTGTAGATAATTTCAATTTCATTACAAGTTGTCCTTTATGAGGTGGAATTCCAAAACCCTCATATTGGTGGAGCATTTGAGAATCCAACAAAAAAAAAAAAAAAATATTGGAATCTCAAGAATTTTAAAAGGTCATTTGATACCTTTTAAATGACCGAAACTTCGAATTCTTGTGAAAGAAAGATGGCATTTCAAATGCAAGGGGACTAGCCTTTACATCATATCCATAAAACCCAAACATACCAATTTCTTGTTAGAAATTAAGTAAAAATCTTTGCATCTCAATAGGATTTCAAATACTAGAGTCTAGAGGAAGATTTAGGAATTCCACCTCAAGTGACTACCTTAGGAGAATTTGGAATTCTCAAGAATTATTGTAAATATATAGACCCTTAGTATCTCACCCATGCTCTTGATTAGCAAATTGAGTGGAACTCCACCATGGGCTCATTTTAATAATGCAATTAATTATCAATTTCATGATGGATCCAATCCTTTCTAGTGTGAGATTAATAGAGGGATATCCCATACATACAAGAGGGTCTTCATTTTGAGAGTTCTCAATATGAAGGTTTCACAAATAGTTTCACTCCATTCTATTCTCTTACTTGGCTCCCGCATCCAAAAATATCGCATGACAGCTATGCGAGACTCTCGTGAGAGAAAATTACATGAAAAAAGTGGTACGAGGAAAAAGAAAATTATTAAATTTATCGGTCCATCTAGCTAGAAGACAACCAAAATGAAAAAAAAAAAAACTTCAGAGCGTAAGTTTAGGGCCTATTTATTTCATGTAATTGAATACATAAGATTATAACTTTATAAAAAGTGTTTAAAGCATAAGAACCACAATCGAATACGCAAAACTGAACATCAAATAACCACTTATAATGGAAATCGAAGCATCGAGGAAAGATGTGAAATGACTACCCAACTATCACTCTTGCGAAAAGTCAAGGTCTCATCTATATTACCACACCTCTTTTGGCTGCTCTTGCTACTCGGCTTATATACTTCAATCCTCGTCTCTTTAATAATCCGAGATTTCATTTGATCAAAGGAATTTTTTCATATGTTTCACAATCACAGGGCCTTTACCAATATTACACCAAACTCTAGGGACTTATCTGAAAATCTCCTTATCTAATGCCTCCACTACGTCTGCCTCCTTTGGACGCTTCTTCGACGCTCTCAGAATCCACGTGTCGTCAAAGGAAACCCCTCTTCCATTTCCCAAACACACAGACGAAGATAGGAAAGGAGAAATCTAGGGTTTTCGAAAATCCCCATTCGATTTCCGTTGAATTATAAGATTGAAGATAGATATAGTTTTAGAAACGCAGAGATAGAGACCGATGTATTTGAATTTGATGCGGAGATCATTCAAGGACTCGCTCAAAGTTCTCGAAGCAGATATTCAGCACGCCAATACACTGTAAGTGGAATCGTTTGATGGATTTCTCTCCCAAGATTGCATTTTTTTCTATCTGGAATCTTGAATTGTGGCTTTGTCTTTGTGTAATTTGGCTGAGATGTTTAATTATTGATGGATAAGGCTTAGATGATGTCGTCGAAATCGAATTCATGTTTATAATGCAAGTATCGTTCGGTTTCTGGGGATTTTTCGTTGTATGCAATTGCAATATCGTCGAGATTTCTGTCATTTTGAATTCGATTGCTGTTTAAAAATGCAGCTTTGTAGAAATCGATCAATTTGTGTTTTTTTTTAAAGATTCCGGTTTGTAATTTTATGAGTTTTTTCGCATTTTTTAGGCTTCTGTTCTGTGGGATTTCCTTTCGTTCGATTGAATTTAGCTGTAGTTGTACTCTTTCTGTTGCTTGGTTGAAATTGCTATGTTCATGAGAATCTCTCCTTTTTTTCTTCTTTGTATATGAATTTGGTAATCTTCTGCTAGTTTTTGAAGCTTCTCTCTCTCTCTCTCTCTCTCTCTCTCTATATATATATATATATATATAATGTTGTTTATAGTTCGACTTTCGCATTTGTTGAGCTGATGGTGTGTAAGTTTTGTATGGTTTGGGCTCAAATTCCTGTGAAAAGTTGGATGGGTGGGGTGTAATTTTCATGGGTACCCTTCATTTCTAATGTCTTGTTTGTCTGGGTTTTGTTGCCCTGTGAAGAACCTGCTTTTTACCCACTAAGGCCTATTTGAAGTGTTGTTTCCTCGAATCCTGTTTGATATCATTGCTATTAGTTCAGTACATGTTTACTTTCTCTTGATGTTTTCTAATGTCTTGTTTGTCTGGGTTTTGTTGCCCTGTGAAGAACCTGCTTTTTACTCATTAATGCCTATTTGAAGTGTTGTTTCCTCGAATCCTGTTTGATATCATTGCTATTAGTTCAGTACATGTTTACTTTCTCTTGATGTTTTATTGTATTTTTTTTGTTAATTTAAGTTCCCTTTTTTTTCAAGGATTTAGGTTCTGATGCAATTTTTCATTTGTCGATTTTGTGTTAGAAAATTCGAAATGGATCAGTTTCAGTTACAGTGGCCAATAAGTATGGGAGATTTAGAAGTTGGACATGGTATCACTGATTAAACTATAAGAAAGTCCGGGCGGAGACTTTCCCTGAATGAAGGGCATTAAAGATAGGGCCGCTGAAATATGTTTGATGCATTTACGAAGGATCGGATTAGAGGATATATATGGATTCTTGTCCCGATGCATTTCGATAGGCATTTGCACCATTATGCTGCCCTTTTTTCCAATACGAAGCATGGCTAACGTACTCACATTGGACCAGGTGCTCTAGAAATATTGAATGGCTATGATGATTGTTAAAATTGAGATTAATTAGTTGCAATGATTAAAAATGTGGCGAATATCATTCTAAAAATGAAGAAGATAAGGTTAATGTGGTGCAAATGAGCCATTGTTGGTGACACTACCCTCTGTCCATGGAAAATATAACAATCTTAATGAGCAATTTGTTACACCCAATTCCTGATTAGGCAATGATTGTTGACCGACCAATCTGCAAATTGATGGGACAGCAGAACAAATCAGGCCACAGTTTTAGTTAAAGGGGATTCTATTATAGACTAGTTTCCGGGAGTGTCTTGATCCAACACTCTCCAAACTTAAGAGACTTCATCACAATAACAAGGTCAAAGTTGAGCAATTTAGCGACAATAGAGATGATCTCAGTTGCTAGGTTATATTGCTCAGAATCAAACAACCAACTGGTATAACCTTTTAGGTTGAAGACTGTTTTCTCATCAACAATCAACAGCGGTTAGAAATGATCAGCTGCCATTTTAGTAGTCAAATTCATTTTGTTTCGGCTGAATTGTTCACTTGTGCACTGTAACTAAAGAAAATCCACGAGTCCAGAACTAGGAAATGTTTGGCCATAAATCCGTGTTCCGGCTATGAATTTCATGAGACAGAATGATTTGCAAGGACATAAAATGTCCTGCATGGGATTTTTTTTTCTTTTTTCCAGTTCCATTTTTTATTTTGTTCAGAGATGCTCGCCCTCCAATAAGTCAAATACTCAATGGTTTTATTCTTTGTTCTCCTTTGGATGAGGAAGGACTTGCAGCTCTTAAAACCTCAAATATATATATAGTTTAGTCATGACTCATGAGGTCTTAGTTTACCAATGCAATGTTCTGCTTCTTTCTTTGAATGCATATAGTTTACTCACGGATGGTCCAGAGTCAAACCAGAAACAGGGGCCGAAATGAAATTGACAACAATGGGCAGGAAATCAGTTCATACATTAGCACAGTTATAAATTTTCACATTACTAGTTTCAATAAACTGAAACAATTATCATTCAAAAAGAAAAGGAAAGTGAAACAATTCATAACATTAAGCCACTTTTGTAGAAGTGGAGAAGGTATCTAACTAAGTATTTATAAAAAATATAAAAAAATTACAAAATGGTGTTCCTTTTCTTCACAGAAATCATTAGAAAAATTTCTCTTCCATGTGCCCCATGACAATGTTCCCTTTTTTTTTTTTTTTCAATCGCAACTATTTCATTGAAGAAAAAATTGTACAGCATGAGAGAAATATACTGACAGTAAGAGGGCAAAAAGAGAAATGAAAAGGACGGAGCTTACCAAAAGGGGGACTTGCTGACAAACCCTTTTATTTAGACTTGTTTTTCACTGTCTCTATTCTGTATAGTGGGCTACACCTTTGACAAATTTAGGCCATTCACACTCACCTACCCCTATGAATTGGCGCTCACTTCAATTTGACACTGATCTGTCTGTTAAGTGTTAACCCATGTTTGAGAGTCAGGAATGAAGATATCATAAACATATTTTTTCTAGGCAGGTGGAACTTATCCATTCTTGTCATCAATATATTGTCGACACAATTCATTTATGCACCGCAATTAAAGAATTGATGTACAACTGGTGCTTTTTTTTGTTTGAGGTTATCTCCAGCCTTAAGGTTAACTTCTCCAAGTCTGAAGTAATAGGCATAAAGGTGGAATGTCAGAAGAGTTTGCTGCTTTGGCAAGTGCTGTGTCGAAGGCTTGAAGCTTTCCCTTGGACATACATTTGCTTGCCCCATTAGGTTGGCCGGGCCTATAAAGTTTGCAGGATCTGCTGGCTGAGTGGATTGGGATGAAACAATTGTCTTGAAAAAGTTGCTAGCTCTCAGTCAGTGGTGGATTCACCGCTTATATCAACAATATCTCATCTTGCTAAATTTGAAGTTTGTTGCCAAGTGAATATTAAGGTGATTGAAAGGATCCAATTATATTTCTAGGGAGAGGAATGGAAGAGAATAAATTTCTAGCGGGAGGGCAGGCCATGCATAGTGGCCTTGTCATTAATAGGGGCGATATTTTGAAAATATAGTAATAATCTCACAGCATTTACCATAAATGGTGTTTTTCCAATAAGATTGTAACATTTTAATATATTGGGAAAAGGAAAAATATCAGGAGAACAAGTCAATAATAGTGGAATAGAATGGTAAAATTGGGAAAGACCTATAAAATCTTCTTTTCTAACAGAATTTTATCTTTATTTATTAAATCTCTTGGCAACATTTACCAATAATATCTTGAGAAAACCCAAAAATTGAAAAACAACCGTGTGTTGTTGGGTTGGACCAAGTCATCACTCTTCTTTGTTTAATACTGTTTTAAATGTTTTCTAGTAATTTTTAATTCAAAATCTTATGTAATGCAGTGGGTACAGTACATCACAAAAATCAAAGTAGTGAGGGGTTGTGAGTTCAAATCCTTTTGGCTACAATTAAATTATATAAATTAATTTATTATTATTATATGTTATCCATTGCCATCCTTGGTTGAACTGGTCAAAATTGACAGAAATGGGTCAAATTGTGTGCAAAACACTCCCTTTAATATATAATAATTAGTTTAGTGGAACATGGCAACAGTTTCTGATGGTAGTTTCTAGAGGGGAATTTGAAGCTGGAGCATGATCCGGCAGTATGAGTTGCACCTTGGTAGAAGGTTCCCACTTCTATGATGTAATTACATAACTGAATTAGAACCGTAAGCCAGACCCTTGTACGGTTATATCATGAAGATATTCTGCTCTGTTTTGGACTAAACCACGATTACTTTAGCATATTAAGGTAAGTCTAAACACCATTTAACAACTCGTCTAAAACAAAGATGTTTGAGTTGCCTCGATCCCTGTGACTATGTTCAGCTAGCACTATTAGAATGCCATTTAATTATTTATGACCATCCTGAAAGTCAGTTTGAATGAGTTTCATGAGTTTTTATATTTAATCTTAGGCGGGTTTGTATCTTTTAAATATACTGCTCAAGTTGCAACGCAGGAAGCCTTTTTTTCCCATCCTTTTCTTGTTTTAATGTGAGGTACTATATCAATTTTCCCCTTTAAGTTTTGCTTTTGCTCTTATGTATGTGCACTGACCTTATTATGCAAGTTGCAGGGCGTCTGAATTCCCTAGGGAATATGATGGTGCATGTCTTCAGATGAGAATGTCCTACAGTCCAGCTGCACACCTATTCCTTTTTCTCGTGCAATGGACTGATTGCAGTCTTGCAGGTGCCCTTGGTCTGCTGAGAGTTCTCATATACAAGGTGAGAATTTATTTCCTTCAATGCAGTTTTTAAAGCAATTTATTCATACTTGTTCAATTGTAACTTGAGAAGCTCTCACTCAGGTTTACGTAGATGGCACAACCACTATGTCAGTCCATGAAAGAAAAGCGAGT
Source organism: Umbellularia californica (assembly GCA_028538565.1). NCBI lineage: Eukaryota > Viridiplantae > Streptophyta > Magnoliopsida > Laurales > Lauraceae > Umbellularia > Umbellularia californica. Next base: position 5,105,898 of record JAPQWN010000002.1, read on the forward strand.
ATTAAAGAATTCTATGGTATGTTTTGATGTAATTTAATAGTTTATATTTTCATCTTTAACTGAAACTCTTGGTCATTGGTTTTAACTTTGAAGCCATTTATGGGCAGCTGTGATATTTCCTTCTTTGCTGCAACTCCAAAGTGGGATCACAGATATGGAAGATAGAAAACAGAAGGCAGTGTGTATGGAAAGGTATAGGAGAAGAGATGATGAAGAAAGAAGGCAATATTCTGAGGTAGAAGCTGAAAGAGAAGAAGAATGTGGGATTTGCATGGAGTTGAACAGTAAAATCGTGTTGCCTAATTGCATCCATGCTATGTGTATGAAGTGCTATAGAGAGTGGTACCCTCTCTCTCTCTCTCTCTCTCTCTCTCAACACACACACACAAAAATGCGAATCAAGTTACAGTTTCAATTTAAAACGGCATCTGTTTTCCTTGGTTGATTTTCAGAAGACAAAGTGGAATTAAGATCATCAATTGAAATGTTGCAGGCATTCAAGATCACAGTCATGCCCGTTCTGTCGTGACAGTCTCAAGAGAGTCAACTCTGGTGACCTCTGGATCTTCACTGACAGCAGAGAGGTAATTGACATGGCAACCCTGTCCAGAGAAAACTTGAGGCGGCTCTTCATGTACATAGATAAGTTGCCCATTGTAGTTCCAGATGCGGTTTTTGATGCATATGATTCTCATGTGAAATAATAGGAGGGGGTGGTCAGCAGAATGCTGCAGGGGGGTTACTAATAATAAAGAACTGATTCCGTTCATTCTGGTTGATAGCTGAATTGGCTCCAATCGATTTAGATTGTGAAGCGCTTCTGGTTTCTCTTGTGAAGCAAGCAGTCCTGGCAAATGATTGCCTGGATGTAAATGTGAGTGATGTGTAAATATCTAATAGGATTGTAAATCCTTGTATATATTGGGAGGCAAGCTATATGCCAATAAAAAGGGTTCTCTTAATGTGATGCATTCTTTACTTATATAAGACCAGATGCATTATGATAGTGTAATTATGGACTATTTATGAGATTGTCCATTGCTGATGACTGATGGGACTTTCTTGTTGGCTTACATTCGTCGATTGCAGGACCATTACAAATTAAATAAAAATGGACCTTCTCCTGCAGTGGCATACAGAAACCTGCCTTGCTGAACACTAGCAACATCCTTATATAAGCTCAGGGCCCATTTTTACTCTGCCGCAATCTCATTGTCACCATCAGTCCTTATTTTCTTTGCCTCATAATGGATGCAGTTGCAGAGGCTAACAATTCATTTTATAGTTCTGATGGTATGGAATTCTAACCATCCACGACAATTTCCTCAATGAGTAAATTAGATACAGATCCTAGGATTTGGAGTTTGGACCCTTTTTAAATTTGAGCTGAGGTCTAGCACCATGGGTTCATATCTTTTTTTTTCTATTAAGATTTTTTTTTTTCAATACAACTCCACAAAAGCTCCATATATATATTTTGTGCTTGTACTAAAATCTCCCTTGACGAACTGTTTCATTTGATTAAGGACCCCAAGCATCCCCACCCGAAGGTTATTTTATTTATTTATTTATTGGTAGAAATAGTTGGTGAGAGTTTGAGTTTGAGATTCTTGAGTCCTTTTAAGAAAAGAATTTGAAAAAAAAAAAAAAATTCTAAAAAGGAAATCTTCTTTAGGAGAAGTAGAGTCCAAGAATGCAGAACATACAGAAGTAGCCTTGCACAGCCAAGAAACCCAAGAATAGAAATGTTGAGGAATGGGCTCCACTCGAGGGGGGTATCAAAAAGTATTTATGCAGCCTCTGCTAACACCATGAGGTTTTGATAGGAATGGCTAGTAAAAGAAATTTAAGATGGTATTTAAGCCAATCGACTGCAAGTTTGAATATAAAAAAAATGTCTTTAAAAGTTCATTGACTGGTTTCCACCCGAGAGTGAGTGTTGAGGAGTAGCCTCTGCACGAAGAAGAGTATTGAAAAGTATTTATGCAGCCTTTACTAACGCCTCGAGGTTTTGGTAGGAACGCTTAGCTACAGATATTTAAGAATAAAAACCCAGAGTTCCAACTAAAGCAGGACCATTAATTTGTTTTGTTTTGTTTCTTGACTACTAACAGGGGGTGTTTATTAATCAGGGGCGGCTCGACCATTGGGCAAGAAAAGCCCATGCTTTAGGCCCCCCAAAAAATAAGGCCCCATAAAAATCATCTTTTCAAATTCTAAAAAAGCATTCAAGCAACTATAATAGTTTATTTTCTCCCAAGGCCCCATAATAGTAATTAGTATCACATCTCATTAAAGTCATCTTATTTTTTTCACATTTAAACAAAGTATTAAAGCAAGTGTCATCCTTCTTTATCTCTACATAGTGTCTTTTTAAATCCCAACAAATCTCAACTCAACCTCCTTACCCCCTCACTAGTGAGGTTTTTCAAATGAAAGTTTCTCCACTAACGTTTTTCCATCTCATGTACTCTTTACTCCCTCACCCTCTGTCTCTCTAATAGATTGCCTTTCTCTATAAATTACTTTTTTTTCTTTCTAAAGCAAACTTCTTTAAATATTTATTGATCTGGTTTTGTCTTCTTTTTAATAATATATGTGGGTATATTCTGATAATATATGTGAGTCTTTTTTATAATATATGTTAATCATAACCCACTTACTCAAATATAATCCATTTTTTTTTTCATAATGAAAAAGCTGGATCAAATTCAAAATTCATCTATATCTATAATGGCCAATAATGATAAATCACTCAATCAGGTTCAATTGTTTTAAATATTATTAGTTATAAGTTATAAATGATAAATGTATCTATTAGAAAATATGAATCCAGGTGCTCAAAACTTAAAAGAGAGAGACAGAGAAAAGAATAGATATTTGAGGCCTCATTTAGGACAGGGCCAGCTCGTGGCAATTTGAAGCCTGAAGCAACAATTGTAAATGAGGCGTCAAATTATCTATTTCTTTATCTCTCTCTCTCTCTCTCTCTCTCTCTCTCTCTCTTAGTTCTGAGCATATGGATTTGTATTTTCTAATAGATACATTTATCCTTTAGAAAGTATAAGTAATAATATTTATAAATAAAACGAACACTAACTATAATAAACATACAATACTAGCATGGAATTAAAAAACTCTTACATATCATAAAACAATAGAACCTGATTTAGTGATTTATCATTATTAGCCATAAAGATTGTAGATGTAGATGAATTCCGAATTTGATCCAGCTTTTTCATTATGAAAAAAATGGATTATAATTGAGTTAGTGGGTTATAATTAACTTATATTATAAAAAAGACTCACAAATAATATCGGAATATATCCACATATATTATTAAAAAGAAGAAAAAACCATATCAATAAATCTTTAAAGAAGATTTCCTTAGAAATAAAAACAAATAATTATAGAGAAAGACAATCTATAAGAGAGACAGAGGGTAAAAGAGTAAAGAGTACGTGAGATGGAAAAGCGGTGGTAGAGAAACGTTCATTTGAAAAACCTCACTGGTTAGGTGGTAAGGAGGTTGGGTTGAGATTTATTGAGATTTAAAAAGACAGTGTGTAGAGAAAAACAAAGATGACACTTGCTTTAATGCTTTGTTTAAATGTGAAAAGATGGCTTTCATGAGATGTGATACTAATTACTATTATGGGGCCTTAGGAAAAAAAATAAATAAATAATGGCAGTTGCTTGAATGCTTTTTTAGAATTTGAAAAGATGATTTTTATAAGGCCTTATTTTTTAGGGGCCTAAAGCAAGGGCTTTTATTGCCCAATGGTCGAGCCGGCTCTAAATTTTAGGATTATCGCTTTAGGCCTCAAGTTATCTCGAGCCGGTCAGATTTGTTTTGTTTCTTCTTTGTGTTGTTCTGTTGGTTAGCTGTTTTCTTCTACGCGGGGTGTTTGTTTTGTTTTTCTAGTCTTCTTCAAGTCGTCTGTTTTTCTGTCAAAAGACAGACAAAAAAAAAAGTAAGAACAATGTTTGTTTTTCATTCTTCTTCCAAGTCTTCTCCAAGTCTCTTCTTTTCGAGTCTTCTCCAAGTCTCTTCTTTTCAAGTCTTCTCCAAGTCTCTTCTTTAAAGTCGTTTGTTCAGACTGCATGCAACTATGCACACGTTCATGAAACCCTCATGTAATATTTTTGATGTTAAGATGGTTTTGGTTATTCCTCTTAGGGTGTGTGAGTTCGAGCCCTTGACGTGGGAAAAAAATGAAGGTAAAAAAGGTATTTGTATGAACAGGGTGAACATTTTTCAGGTCCAATTCAACTCATTCTGCACGAGGGTCCCACCACGTCCAGTTCATTTTTAGAAAACTGGACGGGCCATGAACGCAAGCCATGCTGTTCTTAGAAAACTGGACGGGTCATGAACGCAAGCCATGCTGCAAAAAGCATGGCAGACTGGTACAAATAGGCCCATGGGACTCTGCCTCAGCATTCATTCCACAATCCACAACACCCTTTCCTACTTGTAATAGACCGAGAGTTGATGATGGAGCTCTCATGTAATATTCTTATTTTTGTAAGGTGGTTTTGGTTGTTCCTCATCCATGCAACCCTACTCGTTTCACCTGCGGTGGTGATAAATGGTTCAGCAAATGCAACAGATGCACTCCCTCTGCTTGCTTTCAAGCAACAGGTAGGGAGAGATCATGGTCATCCTCTGAGCACATGGAATGACTCTCTCCCTTTTTGCCAGTGGCAAGGAATCACATGCGGCCGACGCCATCCTCACAGGGTCGTGGCCATGAATCTCACTGGGCTTCAGTTGGTAGGTCCTTTGTCGCCTTTCATAGCGAACCTTACATTCCTTCGTGTAATCGACCTTAGCGGCAACGAGCTCCATGGCCAAATCCACCAGGAATTTGGTCGTCTGTTCAGGCTCAGGGACCTCAATCTTAGCCATAACTCAATGACAGGAGAAATTCCAGCCAATCTGACCCACTGTTGGAGACTCAGAAGTGTCGATTTTAGTTTGAACAAGCTCACCGGCAAGATTCCTGTTGAGCTAGGATCTTTATCAAGGCTCAAAGTGCTCGACATTGAATCAAACAATCTCACAGGAAGCATCCCCACATCGCTTGGGAACCTTTCATCTCTCACCCATTTTTATATAGGGAGTAATCAACTAGAGGGAAACATACCAAAAGAGCTTGGCCAGCTTAGGAACCTATATGATTTTGAAACACATGAAAATAAGCTTTCTGGCACTATTCCACCTACACTTTTCAATCTCTCATCTATAGCTTTCTTTTCTGTCCCAGCAAACCAACTGAGTGGAAGCCTTCCAGGACCTCGGTGTTACTCTTCCCAATCTTGTTCTGTTTTATGTAGGAACAAACCGATTTACAGGACCCATCCCAATCTCAATGTCTAATGCCTCAAGACTTGAAGAACTTGACCTTGGCACAAACCAATTCAGTGGATCAATTCCTACAAACCTAGGAAGGCTGGGAGGTCTCCGTTACCTCAATTTGGAAATAAATTTACTTGGAAGTGGGGAAGCTGATGACATGAGCTCTCTCTCTTCTCTTACGAATTGCAGCTTTCTCGAGATGTTGTCAGTAGCCTGGAACCAGCTCGCAGGTGCATTTCCCAGATCCATAACCAATCTCTCAACTAATCTTGAGCAACTTTTTTTATCAGAGAATCAGATAACTGGGAGCATTCCTACAGGAATAGGTAATTTGTTCAACTTGATTTACTTGGGCATGTCTTCTAACTTTATGACAGGTATAATTCCTGAGGGTATTGGAAAGCTTAGCCAGTTACAAATTTTAGATTTGTCTGAAAACAGGTTTTCCAAGGAATTCCCTTCTTTCATCGGCAACAACACTCAATTGTTCGCGTTGTTTCTTTCAGGAAACAATTTAGAAGGAAGTATACCTTCAACTCTAGAGAACTGTCAACAACTGTCACAATTAGAACTTGATTTCAATAATCTAGTTGGTTACATACCGAAGCAAATTTTTAGCAATACAACTCTCCAAATTCTCTATCTAGATGCGAATTCTTTGGCCGGGTCCTTGCCAACGGAAGTAGGCAACTTGAATGGCCTAGGGATATTATCAGTTTCTAATAACAAATTGTCTGGTGAAATTCCCAAAAGCCTAGATAATTGTCTTGGTTTGGAAAACCTTTTTTTAGATGGTAACTTCTTTCAAGGAACATTTCCAAGCTTGAGTTCTTTGAAAGGTATGTTGCAAATGGATATTTCCCGTAACAACTTCTCAGGACAGATTCCAGAGTATATTGAAAAGCTTCCTTACCTGCAATATCTAAATCTTTCTTATAATGATTTTGAGGGCCAAGTACCACAAGAAGGAATCTTCAAGAATGCAAGTGCAGTTTCAGCCATCGGCAATAAAAAGCTTTGTGGGGGAAGTCCAGCACTGTTGTTGCCAAAGTGCTCGAGCCAAGATGGTAAGAAACAGAGGCGGCGCTTTTCTACAGGACGAATGATTGCACTAATCATCGGCTCTGTACTCTGTTTAGTTTTACTATCGTCCATCCTTTTCTATTGTCTGAGAAAATCAAAGAAGCATCCACACCCTCATCCAGTACCAGTACAAGTACTAGACCCCCTGGAGGAACAATTGTTGAGAATTTCTTATGGGGATCTTTGCAAAGCAACTGATGGGTTTTCTTCAGCTAATTTGATTGGGGTGGGAAGTTATGGCTCTGTCTATAAAGGATCTTTGGATCGCATTGGGAAGACTATCTATAAAGGATTTTTGGATCGCATTGGGAATACTGTGGCAGTGAAGGTGCTTAATCTTCAACAGGGAAGGGCTTCTAAGAGTTACATAGCTGAATGTAAAGCTTTGAGAAATGTTCGGCACCGGAATCTTTTAAAAATCCATACTGTTTGCTCGAGCATTGATTCTAAAGGTGATGATTTCAAAGCTCTGGTTCTTGACTACATGGCTAATGGGAATCTAGACCAGTGGTTGCATCCGTCCGTTGGTGAGCAACACCAATCCAAGAATTTAAGCCTTATTCAAAGGTTGAATATAGCTGTTGATGTGGCTTCTGCGTTGAATTATCTTCATAATTCTTGCGAAAAGCCCATAGTTCACTGTGATCTAAAACCAAGTAATATTCTTCTCGACGAAGACATGAATGCTCACGTTGGAGATTTTGGATTGGCAAGATTCCTTTCTGAAGCTACAAGCAGTTGCTCTGAGAACCATTCCAGCTCACGTAGCATAAAAGGAACTATTGGATATGTTGCTCCAGGTGATGTGATTTCATTTTTCACTCTTTTGTTACTAGCATGCTTTAGTTCAATTGATAAATCTCCCTATTTTCAACACCATCTTGAATTTTAAATAGTAAATAAAATAATCATAGTACACAATTGTATATTTTTCAACAAATCCTCATATCTTTCTATCACCTAAAATAGAAATGATAAGGATAATATGGAAAAATAAAATAATTTATTGAAAATGCTGACGTTATTTATTTCATGTAATTGATTGATTTTATACTTTAGCGAAGAAATTTTACTTAAATTCATTAAATCATATCCATCCACTCATTTGTTGGATGATTATTGAATATTATTCTTTTTTGGTGATAATAATATTAACATTTCATCTTTTGAAATCTCCTGCATTAAATATCGCATAGTTTTCTAGAAGAAAAAATGAATTTTTTTCGAAGCAGTAAGTTCAAAGACAAAATAAGACTATCAATAAATGTTAGAGTTATCCATAAAAAAAAAAAATGTTAAGAGTTGCCCCTTTTTTATCAATAAATTGACCTGTACGTTATTTTACAAAAGTTCATCAAATCTAACAAATGAGTTGTGGGAGGAGTTTCCAATCCTATTTCTGCTGAAGATTATATTAGGCACTAATTTTTTTCTAAACTTTGTTAGGAATATCCATTCTTCACTATTATATAGTCCTGTCTTCATTGACAAGTAAAAGAATTTTGTCATTTGTCTACAAATGTGAAGTTGCTGATTCCTAATAAATGAAATGTGTAGGTGGTGATTGAGGGAGTCTCTTTTGTTGGTTTTAGGGTTTATGTTTAGTCTATAATCTATGGAACTTGCCTCCTTTAGATATTATACCCATTGAAAAATTGTTCCCTTACAGTTCTTAGATATTGAGTCTTGCATTCTTTCTTGAATTGAATAACCATTGACATATTTGGAGTCAAACAATGACAGAGTATGGAATGGGCGGCGAAGTATCTACATTTGGAGACGTCTACAGTTATGGGATCCTTCTTTTGGAGATATTCACCGGAAAGAAACCAACTGATGAGATCTTTAATGGAAGTCTAAGCCTTCATCAATTTGCTAAGCTGGCTTTACCTGAGCGAGCGATGGAGATTGTGGATCAAAGCTTGCTCTTAGTAGAATTTGAAGGTCTTAATGAAAGCCAAACTCACACAAATGCAAGAGGCAGACTTGAAATGTGCTTGGTATCTATCATCAGTGTTGGTGTAGCTTGTTCTATGATATCTATTAATGATCGAATGGAGATTGGAGATGCTATGGTGGAGATGCAGGGTATCAGAGATTCATATCTTGGAGTTGGGAGGAATAACTGAAGCCTACATTGGCCAAAGGTATATCTTACCCAAGTAATTATTGATAAGTTGTTTATTAGTGTTCCTAGGAATATTCTAGTAGAAGATCAAGAGGTTGAAAAATCTCAAGTTTTGTATAAGTAGGGTAGTAAACAAGGGCTATCAACAAAAATGAGTTTGACCTTAATTGGACTTCTTTTTTTTCTCTTAGATTGGATTTGCCAGGCTTGGATCCCACCCAAGTAGGTAAACAAGCTGGATCCAAATTTGGCAACTAGGTATGTCACTCTTACAGGTCCATTGAAAGTTTTTTTAAAAAAAATTATGATATATAAAGTCATACAAGAAAAAAAGGACTTGAAATGGAAACTCATTTTTGAGGTCCACCTTTCATCAATCCAACCCCTAACAAGGGCTACACCTCACCCTCAACAAAATGGCATTGGATAAGATGTGATCTTGACAGGAGTAATTTCATTATTTGAATTCTTTTCATTAGAATTGAATTTTATCTAAACTCTAAAAGGTTTCAAATTATCAAGCATTGAGGCCCCAAGTCAAGGGTTTGGATGATAAGGAGATACTTGCAAATACGCTCCAGCCCCTTTCCTAGGAAAGAAGTGAGCAGTTTTACACAAAAGTTATACACATGTATATAGTACATGCATAATACATACAAACATATGTGCACACAAAAGAGTGAGCAATCTTGAGTTGTCTTCAAAGGTACTAAAATAAGTCCACAAACAGTCGATAGAATGCAATTTTAAGGGTTCACAGAAAAACACAACAATGAAAAGCATGAATACAGTGAGGGAAGACTATTTCCCCCCTTTTCTGCTGTGCATTGATACTGCTAAATTTTGGAGATATAGAAAACATGACTTCAAACAGGATCGAGTGAAAAAGTTGACGCACTACGCCAAACCCTGGGAAGGGCTAATAAGGCTTTGACAATGATGATGATGCTCTCGTCATCCTTCTAATATCAAGATACTAATGATGCCATAAATCATAATTACTGTAACACAAATTTTTCTGCATGAAAGGCCAGGCCAGTGGGCCCAACTGGGTCACCTTCAAACCCCTCTCCACATCCCTAGTTTGACACTCGCCCAAACTCTCATCCAACTTTATCTAATGGCTAGGCTAGGATTTCAAGAACCTTGAGGAGCTCTAAATATCAACTTCCCACACCCAGATTGTCCCCAAATTTTCCAACACCCTACCATTCCATGATTCTGATGCTCCCAGGCGGGCTACACAGGTCAGGCGAATGTTCTGAGCATTCCAAATCAAGCTCATTGAAATGCTGGCCTATCCAAGATACTAATCAGGGTGGTCACACATCGACTTTTATACATGTCATACTAACAAATTGATGAAAAAACGAGCAACAGACAAAAAGTAATATCTATTGTGTTGCCTATCGAAAAATTTGAGATTATTTTAAATATTACATAAAATCTATTGCTATATTCTTTATCCAGAATCAAAACCTGATTTGCCCCATCAACAAAACAGCCGCTTCTGTATAAATGTATTCAGCAACGATTCTATTGGTGTAGTTTCTCTTTTACCTGTTTGTCTGTTTTAAAAAAAAAAAAAAAAAACAGATGATGAATCAGATACATTAGAGAGGAATAACAAATGGCAAGTAAGATGGGGTAATAACAGTTGAATTAAATGTGAAGAACTCATTGATTCTTACATTCCACACATCATTCTTCAATTTAAAATGAGAATCAACAGCATAGGGAGGCTGCTGAACAGGAGGTTTCAGAAGTGGAAGCCTTGCAGGAGTATAATCATCATCACTGTCATAGTAGCCTCCACGATCTGGCCCAAGAGCCTGCAGAATCATGGCTAAGAGGATAGACAACGCCTGCAAACAAATTGCAGGCCACTCATTAGGAAACTTGAATCGCACATCCATTCAAAAGCATTCATTAGAGAGAGATTGGATCCTCGGGACTCAATTGCCCTGTAAACAAATTAACTCTGATTACCTGTAACTGGTAATTTCAAAGAACAAAACTACTACTCAGAGCACAACTCAGGTTGTCCAAATGTGTAAACCAGCTAACTTGCACTTGGTTTCTGAAGTTCCAAACCAGACCTTGGCTAATTAATAGTTTACCAAGGACCTCAATACATACATACAAGCACCTTTGGCATACTGATGATGATATTATTATTAGATCATAGTACTTGTTATCTCTTTTATTCGGATTGTAACATGGCGACAATATTAATGGCTTCATCTCATTTCGTATCATATGCTGAAATTACCAATTGTTTATACTATGCTATATATCTTATTATCAATGGATCATTGTCCACCTCGCACTACACTATCACACATCACACTCAGGACTCTCATTCTTATTATTGAGATACTAACCACGCAGGTATAGCTGGAATCAGGTATGACTTTAATTATCATTTATTGTTACATGTGATGTTAACTATACATGCATATTTGCTTGGCTCCATGAGCCTAACCCATTTCTTGGTGCTTGTAGGTGCCTGCCCTCTTTCCTTGCTTGTTTGTGGGCTTGGCAATTTCCTCGATGCCGCAGGGTACGGGAGAGATATGCAGTGGATGCATTGAGAGGCCTTCACATTAGAGTTTGTTAATTTCTTTTGTTATCTTTTAGTGGGCCACGTTGGGCCAAGATTGTAATAGTTTAATGAAAACATTTCTATAATTCTTAAAGTGGAACAAAATTGTAGGACATTACTTTATTCCTGCTCACATGAGATCTCTATTTACTCATCTATTGGATTTATGATATTATTTTGGTACTTTCCCACTAACATCCCGGGATTCGAGGCACCTGGATCTTGGGGCGTTACACACTCAGTTTTTCTTCTATTCATTGTGTTGATATCATCTAATTCCTCCAATCTATCACTCTGTTCAAGAACATATGTGTGTACTATTTCCAGTCTAAGCCTAGAGCTCCATAGAAATCAAAAGCAATTTCATTGTTTCCGCTGTTTGGAGCTGGGGAGTAGAATATTCTAGCGCATGAAAAGATAAATTAGAATAAGGGCAGCAGTTCAATCTTGGAATTAAATGTCAGCCATTTTGTCACTGAACCATGGCTTTACATTTAGGCTCAGGTAACTGTACATTCCCAGACACTCAGTACCTTATAAATTCTCTTATTAACATACCTGGGCAGCCACTATCAATGAGCCTATCTACTTGCACATTTCAAAGTTTGATCTCACAAATTTCTTGAACTCCTCAAATCTGTCACTGAACCATGGCTTTACATTTAGGCTCAGGTAACTGTACATTCCCGGAAAATCCTGAGACAGAGAACAAGACCAATTTTAATTTAAAAAAAAAAAAAAGAGTTTATAATGTAAAAGTTCTAATAGGGTGAAGGATATACTGCGCCTAGAAAGGTACGATACCTCTTCCCAGTTGCGGTTTAGGAACACATCAGCAGTAACTGCAGCCTCAAGAAGAACGACCAAGAAGACAAACACCATATACTGTACCCATTTAAGGTTGACAATGATTGAGAGGATTTACACCTCTAACACCATATTCCTAGAACACTTTAGTAGGGTCCACCTATAAAAAAATCCGATCCATTCAAAATTAATGGCCTCATCTTTTAGTAGCCTTTCGTTCGATTGAATTTAGTTGTAGTTGTACTCTTTCTGTTGCTTGGTTGAAATTGTTATGTTCATGAGAATCTCTCTTTTTTTTCTTCTTTGTATATGAATTTGGTAATCTTCTGCTAGTTTTTGAAGCTTCTCTCTATATAGATATATCTGATATTGTTTATAGTTCGACTTTCGCATTTGTTGAGCTGATGGTGTGTAAGTTTTGTTTGGTTTGGGCTCAAATTCCTGTGAAAAGTTCGATGGGTGGGGTGTAATTTTCCTGGGTACCCTTCATTTCTAATGTCTTGTTTGTCTGGGTTTTGTTGCCCTGTGTAGAACCTGCTTTTTACCCATTAATGCCTATTTGAAGTGTTGTTTCCTCTAATCCTGTTTGATATCATTGCTATTAGTTCAGTACATGCTTACTTTCTCTTGATGTTTTATTGCATTTTTTTTTTATCTAAGTTCCTTTTTTTTTTTTCAAGGATTTAGGTTGTGATGCAATTTTTCATTTGTGGATTGTGTGTTAGAAAATTCGAAATGGATCATTTTCAGTTACAGTGGCCAATAAGTATGGGAGATTTAGAAGTTGGACATGGTATCACTGATTAAACTATAAGAAAGTCTGGGCGGAGACTTTCCTTGAATGAAGGGCATTAAAGATAGGGCCGCTGAAATATGTTTGATGCATTTATGAAGTATTGGATTAGAGGATATATATGGATTCTTGTCCCGATGCATTTCGATAGGCATTTGCACCATTATGCTGCCCTTTTTCCCAATACGAAGCATGGCTAATGTACTCACATTGGACCAAGTGCTCTAGAAATATTGAATGGCTATGATGATTGTTAAAATTGAGATTAATTAGTTGCAATGATTAAAATTGTGGCGAATATCATTCTAAAAATGAAGAAGATAAGGTTAATGTGGTGCAAATGAGCCATTGTTGGTGACACTACCCTCTGTCCATGGAAAATATAACAATCTTAATGAGCAATTTGTTACACCCAATTCCTGATTAGGCAATGATTGTTGACCGACCAATCTGCAAATTGATGGGACAGCAGCACAAATCAGGCCACAGTTTTAGTTAAAGGGGATTCTATTATAGACTAGTTTCCGGGAGTGTCTTGATCCAACACTCTCCAAACTTAAGAGACTCCATCACAATAACAAGGTCAAAGTTGAGCAATTTAGCGACAATAGAGATGATCTCAGTTGCTAGATTATATTGGTCAGAATCAAACAACCAACTGGTATAACCTTTTAGGTTGAAGACTGTTTTCTCATCAACGATCAACAGCGGTCAGGAATGATCAGCTGCCATTTTAGTAGTCAAATTCATTTTGTTTCGGCTGAATTGTTCACTTGTGCACTGAAACTAAAGAATATCCAAGAGTCCAGAACTAGGAAATGTTTGGCCATAAATCCGTGTTCCGGCTATGAATTTGATGATTTTCATGAGACAGAATGATTTGCAGGGACATAAAAGAGGATTTTACCGGTAAAATTCCGAAATACACCCATATATCCCAATGGGTCCTCGCCACATTTGCAACACCAATGTGGTCTTCCCGCCCCTTTTTTATTTTTTTTTTTCATTTTTTAATTCGAGTGTCGATAGCGTCACTCGAGTGACACTATCGTCACCATGCGCAACGTTTATATACACCCATCGTGCCCTGGTTTCCATTCCTTTTCTATCCAATCTTTCCCAAAAGTTGTATTCTGTCTCCATCCAAAGGTAGGTACTTTCTCTGGCCATTTATACCCACTTTATTGCTCCTTTTCATTTCATTTTATTGGTTGTTGATCTCCATTCAAGAGGTCTGTGCATTTATACCGACTTTTGCAGACCTACATGAAAGAAATCAGCATTTCGTCTTGTTTTTTTATGCTTTTCCTTTTACTTTGGTATAAAATGAGTTAGAGAAGAAGTTAGACAAGCACACAGACATTTGTTTTGTTCATTGGTATACAAAGTTTGTTAAAATGGGTGTTGTATGTCATTTGAGATTGTTGTTTGATGAAATTCTTACAGTTAAAAATAAAAACCCCATCCCTGTACCATATAAGACCCACCTAAACTTGAGCAACTATTATCCCTCTTTATCCCCTTGCTACCTCACACTTCTTTGGTTAATGTTGTGTTCTTGGCATTTTTTAGTATAGTTTGTACAGTATTAATGCGAAAATAACAATTTTCTGTTTTTTAATTAGGATGTCGGGTGGTGAATTGATTGTGATATTCCACTACGACGGGGAATTTAAATTTGACATGATTCACCCGGTATACGAAGGCAGAAAACAGAAGATGAGGTCCATTCAAAGTGACATAACATTTACCCAATTAGTGAAAATAGCTCTTGAAAGTTCACAATGGGAGGAAACTTGCGAGAACCTAAGTATACATTATCTCCATCACAATGGTCACGTGTTTTCATTGGCTGTCATAGAAGATGATAGTGACATCAAGTGCATGTTAACACTGGCAAACCACAAGACAAATGGGATTTATTTATACATCAATAGAAGAGCGGTTGGTTCTGCCAAATATATCGGAGAACACACAAGGTACATAAGTTACTACTTGTAAGGTATATTAAATAATGCATAATACTATTTCTTGCTAGTTAACGTCTAATGTAGTTGTTTCCATTTGTCTTTCTTGAAGGTCATTTGGGATGGACTTCCGCTCTTCACGAGGAAAACCAATTGATTTTTCGGGGAGCAATCATAATGTGAAGTGCAAAGTGCCTCCCGTTCAATTTCATGAAATTCCTACAGTCAATCTAAGTGAAGACAACGACATTCATTTCTCAGAAGGGCAGAACATTGGTAGCGATGAATTGGCAAAAGAAAGTTATTGCGCTCCCGTTGATCGTGTCAATATAGCTAACATGCCTGACGATGGCGAGCTTGTTGTAATTCAAATTGATTTTGGAAAAACGGGAAATGATCTTGCAGGGAGTTCAAGTATAAGAGGCCAAACGGTTCCAATATTGAATGTCGGAGAACACAGCTCGCATAAGCGGAAAGTTATATTCGAAGATGACATGGTCCCGGATGAATTTGATACAGAGTTGGAACATAATTCATCTCGAGAGATGTGGCTAGGGCGCGAATTCCCAAATCGTGATGAATTTAGGAGGACTGTAGAAAAATTTGCAATATACAACAACTTCACTCTTCAGCACCTAAAGACACAACAGTTCAAAGTCACTGCACGATGCAAGGAAGTAGACTGTCCATGGTGCATTCATGCTTCCATGATTGAGAGTGGACCATGGTTCAAGGTTCGGACCTACAATCCAACCCATAAATGTTCGAAGCTAATGATGGGCACTGCACATCGCCAGGCATCATCGGAACTTATTACAGAGTATATTTTGGATAAAATACGGTTAAATCACAACATTAGGCCAAAGGAAATAATGAATGACTATCAAATGGAGTTTGGTGTGACAATTTCTTATAGGAAAGCACATATGGCAAGGGACATTGCTTTACGCATAGTTAAAGGCTCATATGAAGATTCTTTTAAGATCCTCCATCTGTATTGTGAGGAGCTGAAAATGATGAACCCGGGTACTGTCACCAATATTCAAACCTCAAACGACGACAAGTTCAAGAGATTTTTTTGGTCTTTTGGTGCTTGCATTCGGTCGTTCACATCATCGCTTAGGCCAGTGATTACGGTTGATGGAACACATCTCCATGGCAAGTACCCAGGAATTTTAATGGTGTCCGTGACCCTCGATGCAAACCACAAGCTATTTCCAATAGCCTTTGCGTTTGCGGAGGCAGAAAGGCATGACAGCTGGGAGTGGTTTCTTGCCAATCTTTCGTTATGTCTGGGAGAACCGACTAATTTGACAATTGTCTCCGATCGCCAGAAGGGTCTTGTTCCTGCTTTGGCAAACACTATCCCAAGTGCAAGTCATTGTTACTGTTGTCGCCATCTCGCGGAAAACATTAAATCAACCTTTAAAGATCCAGCTATTGTGATGAAATTCTGGTGTGCTGCAAAAGCATATAGGACATGTGAGTATGAGGCGTTTATGGAAGACATTAGGGCTGTCAATCAAGATGCATTTAATTATATAAACGGATTTGGTCGGCAGCATTGGGCAAATGCATATGTTGAGGGCCGGCGATATGACATGCTTACAAGTAATGCCGCCGAGTGCACCAACAGCATGTTGAAAGACACTCGAGCTTTACCGATAGTTAAGGAAGTGGAGGAGATAAGAGCTAGATTGATGGAGTTCTTCCACAAACGACATGCAGAAAACCTCAATATCAATAGTCGGTTGACTCCATACGCTGAGAAGATGCTCGGACATGAAACAGAAGAAGCCCGGAGGTTGCACGTACGCGTAGCCAGTTTAGTAGAGTTTCAAGTTCAGTCGGTAAACTATGTGGACATTGTTCATCTCGATCGTCGGACTTGCACGTGCCACAAATGGGAAGTACTTGGAATACCATGTTCACATGCAATCGCTTCAATGAGAGTGAGGAAATATAATCCATATGATTTTTGTGACAATTGGTATCTAACAAGTATGCTACAAACCACGTACAGTGAGGTGATTCACGCCACTCGTGATTGCAAACAGTGGGAGGAGCATAGTTCAAATGAAAGAGTACTGCCTCCTCTCGCATCTAGACAGCCCGGGACACCAAAGAAGAATAGAACAAGAATTGAGGATCAATACAAGTCGCGTAGGGTGTTCACTTGCTCAAATTGCAATGAGAGAGGACACAATCGCCAGACTTGTCGGAATCCCCCAGCTCAAAGCTGAACACTTAGCTGGGAATATTTTGTAAAAATGTTGTCAAATGGGAATACATTTTTGTAATGTTTTTTTGGGTAAATATTTTGTAAAGCCACTTTTTGGAAACTTCTCTGAATATATCAAACTAAGATGTTAATTTTCTCATTCATTGCTATTTCAGTCTTCTTTTGCTTTTGTTGGGCAATTGTTGCTATAAAGATGTCTAAAGTAGTTTGCTTGTAGAAAGGGGGAATGTGGGCAAATGTGAATTGAGGGATGGAGAGTGTGGAACTAGTGGTTGGGAATCTTGCTATTAGTGTCTAGCTCACTTGTTATTATTGATAAAATCTATGGAGGTTTAACATGCATGATGAGATGCTACTTTACCATCTCCTTCCCTTAAATATGTTAACAAGATAATGATTATGAGCTGTGGTGGAAAAATATGGGGAATGAGAAACTGGGGGTTGGGGGAGGGTAGAGTTATGTGGTCATGGGAAGGGAGGATTCATCATGGGTCAATCTTAGGCAACAGGTAACTGAAAGAAATCTTCACTAAGGATCTGTAAGAACCCCCAAGAGGAAACTGAAAAAAAAATCTTCAAATCAAAGTGTATATATATATTCAGATGTCCTCTAAAGGAAGAGTTTACATTTGTATATAAGGCCTTTTGGTCAATCAAAAAAAAGCTGAAGGGCCATGATTTTCTCAGTTGATTCAACTATCAGGATTGAAGGAAATATAATTGAACGCAGGCAATATATAGGAAGAGAAGAAAGAAGTAAGAATCCTACCTTATTTCTAGAATTGTATTTGCTGGAATAAAAGTGCTTACATCCTTCTAGAAGGTTCCTTGCCTCCTCCCATTTCTACTTACTTTCTTGTCACAAGTCCTTTTGATGTTTTGCATCAGTTCACTGGAATCATGTCCATTAATATCAGTAACTCGAGTGACGCTAGCGTCACAGATATCAGTGTTCTGCAGCCAAACAGAAGCTAAATTCAGTGACGCTAGCGTCACAGATATCAGGTTACTGGAGCCAGACAGAAGCTAAATTCAGTGACGCTAGCGTCACAGATATCAGGCCTCCAGCTGCAAACAGAGGCTAAATTCAGTGACGCTAGCGTAACAGATATCAGTCTGAAATATCCAAACAGAGGCTAATTTCAGTGACGATAGCGTCACTGGTGTCAGACTTTAAGTGACGCTAGCGTCACTGTTAACAGTTTTCACAACATGCAATATTCCAAATTCTACGCGACAAATATCTAATACATTTTAAATGCCCTGCAATACAACCATATAATACATCTCATTCACACATAACATTACAAGAACACAAAGAGATTCCCACAAAACCTCAACATCTCCTTCCAATTATTCCAAAGTGTGCTGTACAAAATATAGACATCACATTACAATTCCCCAAATTGAATAACATCACAATGAATTTGCGCCAACTGAATAAAATCACATTCCTTTTTCTCCAAAGGAATAACATTCCAATTCCAATTTCACAAGTTAGAACTCTACATAATTTCTAAAGTGCATGCGTTAACAGCTCAGCTGTACAGATATCTCCAAACTCAAGAACAAAAAATTGTAAATGGATCATTGAGTCAGTGGATCAATTGGGAGACGATTGCTGTTCAATTCCCAGCTTCTACCATAGATATCTACAACGATCTTGCTTTGAAAATACGGTATGTCAGCAGCTGTGAAGTCAATTGGAAGACGGGCTGCAAGATGTTGTGCATATGCAAGCGCGAAGACCCCGCAATCATTTCCATTATCTTGGTACGGTATCTTCGTCTTCACAAGTAGCAACCACACACCAGTGTCGTACCACCTATAGTTGGAATATTGATTGCCTATGAAGTCAATCTGTTCACAAGCGATGGATTAGTAAAAGCCTGGCAAATTAATATTTCCAATTACAAATGAAAGACATTGCTTACAAATTCTTTAGCCACATTAACAGTGGTCCTATCAGACTTCAGACTGTTGTAAAATTCCCATCTTCTTTCTTCATTATATCCAACAAGCAGACTGAAGTGATGTTCGTGCCAAAGTATGAAAACCAACAGTCGATTTTCCTTTGCTTCCCAAACCTTCGCCCCATCCCTGCCCCAACAGTTATCTTGTAACGCCTTTGTGTTGCGAGACTGCCACCAACTATGTTACAATCAGAACATTTTAATTATTGCAAACTTTTTGGATAAATTCAATAGTATATATTCAAAGAACCATAATATGTTAATAGAAGATGTAAGAAACTCTTAATGGAGTCCTACAATAGGAACTTACACAAATACTAGGATCATAGAAATGCACATTCGGGTACCGGTCTTTTAAAACTTCAAACCACCAGTACATGATATTTGTGTCGAACCAAGTACCAACATCGAGGGCCTTTTTCAGTGCACCATCTGAAACCATCGTGCAATATATGTCCAGCTCATCACGCCTGCAAATATCATAAAAACACGAATAAATAACTTGTTTGTTATTTATATGTCAACTGGCTAGTATGAATTTGTGGAAGACAATGAGGTTAGATGGGGATACTTTTCTTTATAGAATCCAAGGAAGCCTTCTAGTAGTGTCAACTCTTCCTCCGTCAGAGCGTAAGCAGACCGCACCAGCTGGTGGTCATAATCATCGAAATAACGAGGGATTTTCCTCTCGCGATGCAATCTTTTGATCCGCCAAATCAATGTGTTGATGTCAGACTTCGGTGTCTGTAGCACTATTTGAAGTGGGGGAGGTGCATTAATCGGAGTGCTGAACACATCGTCCATTTTTGGCACGATTGGCGATGCGAATGTAGCCTCTGGCGGAGGTGACATTGTGGGTGAGTCCACGAATATTGGCTCATTCACTGCAGTTTGCCCCTCTGAATAATGAAGTGTCCTTGCCGTCGGTGATGGTTTCATCCGGTCCCTCGCCTTTGGGACTGCCCTTTTCTTTGATAATGAAGACGAACCCTACATGCATTATTGAAGTTTTGTAAGAAACTCAAATAAAAATTGAATATCAGCTATCAAATTGGAGAAGATGTGTAGATAAATAATTACCTACTTTTTTTCCTCATCTGACTGTGAGGTAGAACAAGAATTTGCATTAAAGCCTTCGGAAGCAATTGCGAAGGCGTCTCTGAATCTTTTTATCTTCTTCCGTAATCTTTTTGTAAAATCTCCCAACTTGATATTCTTGCGATCTGCACGAAAGGAAGACCGTTCCACGTGGTCCAAAAAATCAACAACCTGATAAAAAACAGTGAGGGAACATGTAAATAAACATTGTATATCATCAATTGAAATATGATACCAGTTGACGGATACTCACATGCTTCAAAGTAGGAGTATCATCTAAATGGTCCGAACTCTTGATGCCTTTGTCTTTCTTTTTAGCCACCCTCTCCTTTGTAACTTCTGGTCCGGATTTAACCTCTGTTGCTCTTTCATCTCTAACGGGCGAACGCATTTCTTTAACACCCGCACCACAAACTATCTTCATAATGGTGTTCAAGCCATAACACATTAAATACGAGTCACTATGTTCCTTGGAAGTGTCTTTCTTCCCAGAAACACAGAAGTCCCCCTTGACTCCCATAATCTGAAAACATCTGGATGGTTTTAACTGTAGTCAATAACACATCGTTCTATGCACTCGTTTCGCTTGAATGGCGGGGAGAAGGGAGGGGGGACTGACTGTTGAATGCCGAATTGCTTACATACGCGGTTTGCATTGTGCCTCTCGAAGATCCAATAATGGATAAGGGCAGTGCATGACCTGAACAAAGCTTTGTCACCTTTTGGCACTAATTTTGTAAGTTTCTTCAGCATCTTCTTGTATGGCTGCCATAAGAACTGCACAGAAAATAAAGCCATTGTAAGCATCCATAATTAAACTGAATGCATAATTAATATTGGCTCAAATTTCCATTGAAGTAAAAAAGTACCCCATCTTCTTTTAGTCCGTTTATGTGAGTGCGGATCTCTCTCATGTTTGTTAGCTTCATCGAGCCTTCCAGTCTTTTCTCCCATGTCTTAAACAATGGGAATTGAAGATCATTCTTCCAACTAGGATCGTGCTTAGGGCACCTCCCAATAGCCATCCTAGAATATGCCCAAATCTACAAACATGAAACAACAGAGTTTGTTAATGCGACATGTAAACTTGCTTCAGCTAATAAGCAAATAAGTATATTGACTTGTTTAAAATATAATCACCTGTATCAGCTAAAGAGGGCCTGTCAGAGTCTTCAGCACTGTAATTTTTCCAGTCTCTTTTTTCTTCTCAACCTCCTCCCCTTCCTCTTCACCCTCCTCTCCACTTCTTAAAAGTTTTGTAGCCCTTGACAACATCCTGTATAAGCTTGCCAGGCAAGCTGGACCCCATGCATAAGGCTTGAACTCCCAAAAGAGTTCTAGCTGCCAAGCTAGCCCCCTTACACCAGAAGAGTTTGCAAAGATCTGGCCAGATACCAAAAAAAATAGGTATGCTCTAGTCTTGTATATTTCACTCCTCTTATTGGATGGCTTGAAATTATCCTCCAACCATTTGAACTTTATGGTAAGTCCAATGGTGTCTTTTCCAGGACGTGGGCCAATGCCTAGCAATTCTTGACAAACATCCGGGATGAGGGCACGAGGGAAGGTTCTTCCCGTTACTGGTTCACCCTCAATAGGGAGTCCGTAAATGTAAGCAACGTCCTCCAACGTGATCGTTGCTTCCCCCGTTGGAAGGTGAAAAGTATTGGTTTCGGGCCTCCACCTTTCCACCAGCCCAGATATCAGTGCATGGTCTATCCTCATATAATCTATCTCTGACAAGTGTGATAGACCAACATCCCTGACATACTCTTTCTGTTTTTCGGTCAATATCCATATCTTCTTGTCAGGGTTCGTATTTATGCATCTGTAATTTGCAGGTTTCGTTCCTTTTAGTATGGCAGATGAAACATGTGAATCTTGGTCGTATAGTAACTCTCCCTCATCATCAGAACAAGTGTCTTTCGCCATCTGTCAAATCAAAAATCATGTAATAGTCAGCATACACAAATATGTTCAAACTGTTAGATCTAATTCTCTGGACTTTTGTGGGCTGCCAATTCATGATCTAAACTATTTATCTTCTATATGTGGATGAAAATGGCAAAGAGGAAATTTGTCTATGTTAATTCTTCTTGGATTTTGAGAAATTTGTGAAAAATGTACAAATCATCCAAATACATCTAGAAGACTAAAACATTGGGTGTGTGTACTCATTTACTCGTGAAAATGGTGGTTTTGACAAACATTAGAATATATTCCAAATGTGTATCATTTGCATGTGAAGCAGATTCACGCGTCATTTACATATGTAAAAAAACAAACAACCCCTAAATTATTGAGAAATGTATATTCATCATCATTAAGAGTTCTCAGAGGAAAGATCTGAGAAACAGTCCATTTGACCCACCTGGATGCATGTCAATTCACAAGCATAAAGGAGCAATTAGGAGGGTCAGATTTCGCCTAATTCAATGATAAGCAATACAGCTGTTGATTTCACAAAATGGACGATTACACACTGGTGTGAAGGAAGCATTATGGATTGGGAGAATGAAAGTCATCACATTCAGTGTTAGGCCAGCATAGCTTCTGATTCATGGGCTTGCAAAAACAACACAACAAAACCATTTTATATGTTCCACAAATGAGGAAGTTTTGAGGGTTTGCGAAACTTTTTGCAACTCTAAAAAAAGTGGGTAATGTATGTCTAGTATTAGAATGAATGAAAGGCCTTCGAAATAAAAATAATTAAAAAAGGGATTTCCAGATAATGAGCTTTTAAATTAACGTCCATAAATCATAAATTGTAAAAACCATGACATGGTGAATAAATCATACAATTTAAATCATAAACCGTGTGACCACATTGCTGCCAAAAGTGGATATAAAAAGTGTAAAACACACAAGCATAGTAGTTTCAGACTTGGGCATTTTCAACATGGAGGATAAGACCATCCAACAACTCTTTCGAGATAGATATCATCCTAACTTCTCGCCGCCAGTATAGGTTTAGCTTAAGGAGAAAGAATTCTGGTTATGTTTAGTAAATGTTTTTAAATATAGATGCCTTTATTTTTTTTTTCTTTATTTAAATGAATTAAGTATTTATGTCCATTTGCAAACAGTCATTTAGGTGATTAGATTTCTTGACAATCAAATAAATAGTTAATATTCTAAACAAATGCTCCTCCTAATGTTAATTAGTTTTTTACTACTTGGTTATTATTATAGTTATTTTGACAGACATTGGTTAAAGGTTATGTGTGGAGTTTGGAAAGTTGAAGTCATAATGTTGGGCAAAAAAGGGTCTGCACGTTCATTTTCTGTGAAATTCATGTCAATAAATTTCTGCAAAGTTCAATTGGTACAAGGCAGTTCCTTTAATTCTTTTGGGCTTAAAATCTATTGTCTTCCATGCTTTAGCCTAAGTGATTTTAAAATCTGGTTCTGTAAAATAAATCCCAATAATGTATATTCAAGGGAGAAAATATTTTCTTGGTGTGGCTTACGCACATTTAGCCATCAAACCTAAAAGTAAGAAATCTCAGTATTTGAGGGTGATCTGCCTTGCTGTGGCTTACGCACATTTAATTTTAATTTCTAAACATTGAAGAAGATTGTAACTGTAGTCATCTCTGAACTAGAAATTTTCATCAGTAAATGATACATAATTTATGTTGTTGAGTCCCAATAATGAGTCTCTCTCACTTGGGGGGGCCATGGCCCCGCCAGCCCCCCTCTGGTTCCGCCTATGATCAAGATCCAAAGTCTTAAATGTTTCACAAATGCAAATATAACCATTAAATTTCAACGCTTCGGTTATGATCATCAGATTACACGGATATTTGGCCAACCTTTCGTTTGTGTTAAGAGCTTCCAATCCCAACTTCCCCGTTAATGACAGCCCACAGTACACAATGTTATGGGTTTGAAACATGTTTCCAATAGAAAGGGAAAACAAAACATTTTAAAGAATTTGAAAGGCAAGATGTGAAATATCAAGAAGATTTGAAGCACATGAAGCAAAAAATAAAAAAACTAAGGGACAAGCTCGAAAAGGTACGAAGAATTACATGCAACATATTATTGAAGGTGATGCCTTCATTATCATCGAAGAACTTAAGAGGAAAAGAAAACCTGTCCCATGGGACTTGATGTATATAAGAAAATTCAGAAATTATTACAATCAGGTTTTAGCTGGAAAATGTAGTCTATAAGAATGGATGGAAACAAGATTACAGATTAGTTGTCTAAACTAAAGGCGCCTTCCTCATCAATATTTAAACAGTCTCTGCCATATAATGTTCGTTCTCTATATGCACAGGAATCCAAAGTTAACAGTCATAATGTGTCCATTATAACAATGTAACATCTTGAGGCAAGAATAGCTTATTTTAATATAAAAGAAGAACCAAGGCATAGGTGCAAATATATAGTTTTATTCACATGAGAAGTAGTTCCCATATTGCTATATGAGATGCACCTTGTTTATCTCTAGGTTGTATTCATATGAGAACACAACAGCCTTTTGGAGCATCACAAGCAAAGAATAAGAAGAAAAAAAAAGAGGAAACATCTCTCAATTATCTTCCAACTGCATCAATCAATGTATTCCTTCACTAATGAAAAGGAGGACATCCAATGTGACATTTCATCAAACAACTGGCGTGCGTGAGTGCAAACATTGTGGAAACGATTAAAAGCTCGAATACAATGAACATAATTCAATACAAAATCAAATAAATTGAAGAACGCCTGTCTGCAAACATACATAATACTACGAAATGAAGTACTACACATTTCACACCCAACACAAGATCAAGAACTCCAAATAGACGTAATGCTCCGAAATAAATGTGAAAAAACGTTGCTAATGTGACATACCTCGGTGTTGACGTGCGATATCGGAAGAAGGTTAATGGATTGTAGGGAAGGAAGAAGGTTGTTGAACCGGCATCGTCGCTCAGCAGAAGAAGGAGAAGTTACAGACAGTAAAATGGTGAAAATGACGAGGCCTGGGTGAATATATGTGTTTGCGAACAGTGACGCTAGTGTCACTGGAGGCAGGCTCAGTGACGCTAGCGTCACTGGAGGCAGTTACTCAAAAAAAAAACCAAATTAGTACTATAGGACCCGATTGGTGCTGCAAATGTGGCGAGGACCCATTGGGATATATGGGTGTATTTCGGGATTTTACCAGTAAAATCCTCGACATAAAACGTCCTGCATGGG
Organism: Umbellularia californica; assembly: GCA_028538565.1. Classification (NCBI taxonomy): domain Eukaryota; kingdom Viridiplantae; phylum Streptophyta; class Magnoliopsida; order Laurales; family Lauraceae; genus Umbellularia; species Umbellularia californica. The sequence continues at coordinate 5,131,153 of JAPQWN010000002.1, forward strand.
ATTTTTTTTTCTTTTTTCCAGTTCCTTTTTTTATTTTGTTCAGAGATGCTCACCCTCCAATAAGTCAAATACTCAATGGTTTTATTCTTTGTTCTCCTTTGGATGAGGAAGGACTTGCAGCTCTTAAAACCTCAAATATATATAGTTTAGTCATGACTCATGAGGTCTTAGTTTACCAATGTAATGTTCTGCTTCTTTCTTTGAATGCATATAGTTTACTCACGGATGGTCCAGAGTCAAACCAGAAACAGGGTCTGAACTGAAATTGACAACAATGGGCAGGAAATCAGTTCATAAATTAGCACAGTTATAAATTTTCACATTACTAGTTTCGATAAACTGAAACAATTATCATTCAAAATGAAAAGGAAAGTGAAACAATTCATAACATTAAGCCACTTTTGTAGAAGTGGAGAAGGTATCTAACCAAGTAATTTATAAAAAATATAAAAAAATTACAAAATGGTGTTCCTTTTCTTCACAGAAATCATTAGAAAAATTTCTCTTCCATGCCCCATTACAATGTTCCCTTTTTTTTTTTTCCTTCAATGCAGTTTTTAAAGCAATTTATTCATACTTGTTCAATTGTAACTTAAGAAGCTCTCACTCAGGTTTACGTAGACGGCACAACCACTATGTCAGTCCATGAAAGAAAAGCGAGTATTAAAGAATTCTATGGTATGTTTTGATGTAATTTAATAATTTATATTTTCATCTTTAACTGAAACTCTTGGTCATTGGTTTTAACTTTGAAGCCATTTATGGGCAGCTGTGATCTCTTTTTTTTGCAACTCCAAAGTGGGATCACAGATATGGAAGATAGAAAACAGAAGGCAGTGTGTATGGAAAGGTATAGGAGAAGAGATGATGAAGAAAGAAGGCAATATTCTGAGGTAGAAGCTGAAAGAGAAGAAGAATGTGGGATTTGCATGGAGTTGAACAGTAAAATCGTGTTGCCTAATTGCATCCATGCTATGTGTATGAAGTGCTATAGAGAGTGGTACTCTCGTCTCTCTCTCTCTCTCTCTCTCTCTCTCACACACGCGCGCGAATCAAGTTACAGTTTCAAGTTAAAAACGGCATCTGTTTTCCTTGGTTGATTTTCAGAAGACAGTGGAATTAAGATCATCAATTGAAATGTTGCAGGCATTCAAGATCACAGTCATGCCCGTTCTGTCGTGACAGTCTCAAGAGAGTCAACTCTGGTGACCTCTGGATCTTCACTGACAGCAGAGAGGTAATTGACATGGCAACCCTGTCCAGAGAAAACTTGAGGCGGCTCTTCATGTACATAGATAAGTTGCCCATTGTAGTTCCAGATGCGGTTTTTGATGCATATGATTCTCATGTGAAATAATAGGAGGGGGTGCTGCAGGGGGGTTACTAATAATAAAGAACTGATTCCGTTCATTCTGGTTGATAGCTGAATTGGCTCCAATCGATTTAGATTGTGATGTGCTTCTGGTTTCTCTTGTGAAGCAAGCAGTCCTGGCAAATGATTGCCTGGATGTAAATGTGAGTGATGTGTAAATATCTAATAGGATTGTAAATCCTTGTACATATTGGGAGGCAAGCTATATGCCAATAAAAAGGGTTCTCTTAATGTTATGCATTCTTTACTTATATAAGACCAGATGCATTATGATAGTGTATTATGGACTATTTATGAGATTGTCCATTGCTGATAACTGATAAGACTTTTCTTGTTGGCTTACATTCATCGATTGCAGGACCATTACAAATTAAATAAAAATGGACCTTCTCCAGGAGTGGCATACAGAAACCTGCCTCGCTGAACACCATCCTCATCCTTATACAAGCTGAGGGCCATTTTACTCTGCTGCAATCTCAGTGTTACCATCAGTCCTTTTTTTTTTTTCTGTGCCTCATAATGGATGCAGTTGCAGAGGCTAACCATTCATTTTATAGTTCTGATGTTATGGAATTCTAACTATCCACGACAATTTCCTCGATGAGTAAATTAGATACAGATCCTAGGATTTGGAGTTTGGACCCTTTGTAAATCTGAGCTGAGGTCCAGCACCATGGGTTCATATCTTTTTTTTAATAAGATTTTCTTTTTCAATACAACTCCACAAAAGGTCCATATATTTTGTGCTTGTTTTAAAATCTACCTTGACGATAGGGTTGCAAATGGGTCGGTTCGGGATTGGTCCATGGTGGACACGGAACCGGAACCGTTAAGGAGAAGGTGGAACTGGATTTAGACCCGAAACAGTTTCGGAACCAAAACCATATATGGGACGGGTCTAGATCTGGGTCCTGGTCTAGGTAGAGAATGATACTAAACAAAAACATGTTTTTAGGAGAGATTTATAAATTAAGATAATATGTCGAGTCTTGGGGTCCACGGGTCCGAACTAAAGGTGGAACCAGACCTGGACCCATTTACTTATCGAGGCCTAAATAAGGACCCAAACCCAGTTTTTAACGAGTTGGAACCTCCAGATAATTGGAGAATGAGGGACCCATTTACATCCCTACTTGACGAACTGTTTCAATTAATTAAGGACCCCAATCATCCCCAGCCGAAGGTCATTTTATTTATTTATTGGTAGAAATAGTTGGTGAGAGTTTGAGTTAGAGAATCTTGAGTCCTTTTAAGAAAAAAAATCCTAAACAAGAGATCTTCATAAGGAGAAGCAGAGTCCAACAATGTAGAATATACAGAAGTAGCCTTGCACAGCCATGAAACCCAAGAATAGAAATGTTGAGGAGTGGGCGCCACCCGAGGGGGAGTATTAAAAAGTATTTATACAGCCTCTATTAACGCCACATGGTTTTGATAAGAATGGCTAATGAAAGAAATTTAAGATGGTATCTGAGCCAACCGGTTGCAAGTTTGAATATAAAAAAATATGTCATTAAAAGTGCACTGACCGGTTTTCATCTGAGAGTGGGTGTTAAGGAGTGGCCTCCGCCCGAAGAAGAGTATTGAAGGCCTCGAGGTTTTGGTAGGAACTCTTAGCTAGAGATATTTAAGAAGAAAAACCCATAGTTCATTAGTTTCAACTAAAGCAGCACTGTTAATTTGTTTTGTTTTGTTTCTTGACTTCTAACAGGGGGTCTTTGTTTTGCTTCTTCTAACAGTGGGGGTGTTTTTTTGTTTCTTCCTTGTGTTGTCCTTTCGGTGAGCTGTTTTCTTCTACGCGGAGTGTTTGTTTTGCTTTTCTAGTCTTCTTCAAGTCGTTTGTTTTTTTGTCAAAGAGCAAAAAGAAAAAAAAAAAAAAAAAAAAAAGAAAGAAAGTACAATGTTTGTTTTTCTGTCTTCTTTCAAGTCTTCTCCAAGTCTCTTCAAGTCGTTTGTTCAGACTGCATGCAACTAACTATGCACACCTTCATGAAACTCTCATGTAGTATTTTTGATGTTAAAGGTGGTTTTGGTTATCCGTCTTAGGGTGTGTGAGTTCGAGTACTTGAAGTGCGAAAAAAATGAAGGTAAAAAAAGTAATTGTATGAACGGGGTGATCATTTTTCAGGTCCAAGTCAACTCATTCTGGACAAGGGTCCCATTACATCCGGTTCATTCGTAGTAAACTGGATGGGTCACGAACGCAAGCCATGTTGCAAAAGCATGGCAGACTGGTACAAATAGGCCCATGGGACTCCACCTCAGCATTCATTCCACAATCCACAACACCCTTTCCTGCTTGTAATAGACCGAGAGTTGATGATGGAGCTCTCATGTAATATTATTCTTGTTTTTGTAAGGTGGTTTTGGTTGTTCCTCATCCATGCAACCCTACTCATTTCACCTGCGGTGGAATCGGTTATGATAAATGGTTCAGCAAATGCAACGGATGCACTCGCTCTACTTGCTTTCAAGCAACAGATACGGAGAGATCATGGTCATCCTCTGAGCACATGGAATGACTCTCTCCCTTTTTGCCAGTGGCAAGGAATCACATGCGGCCGGCGCCATCCTCACAGGGTCGTCGCCATGAATCTGACTCGGCTTCAGTTGGTAGGTCCTTTGTCACCTTTCATAGCGAACCTTACATTCCTTCGTGTAATTGACCTTAGCGACAACGAGCTCCATGGCCAAATCCCCCAGGAATTTGGTCGTTTGTTCAGGCTCAGGTACCTCAATCTTAGCCATAACTCAATGACGGGAGAAATTCTAGCCAATCTGACTCACTGCTGGAGACTCAGAATTGTCAGTTTTGCTTTCAACAAGCTCACCGGCAAGATTCCTGTTGAGCTAGGCTCTTTATCAAGACTCAAATGGCTCACCATTGGATCAAACAATCTCAGAGGAAGCATCCCCACTTCACTTGGGAACCTTTCATCTCTCACCCATCTCTCTCTAGCGAGAAATGAATTAGAGGGAAATATACCAAAACAGCTTGGCCAGCTTAGGAACCTATATTATTTTCAAGCACAAGAAAATAAGCTTTCTGGCAATATTCCACCTACACTTTTCAATCTCTCATTTATAGCTGTCATTTCTGTCCCTGCAAACCAACTGAGTGGAAGCCTTCCACCCTACCTCGGTGTTACTCTTCCCAATCTTGTTGAGTTCTATGTAGGAGTAAACCGACATACAGGACCCATCCCAATCTCATTGTCCAATGCCTCAAGACTTGAACTACTTGACCTTAGCTCAAACCAATTCAGTGGATCAATTCCTACAAACCTAGGAAGCCTGGGAGGTCTCAGTGACCTAAATTTGGAAGATAATTTACTTGGAAGTGGGGAACCTGATGACATGAGCTCTCTCTCTTCTCTTATGAATTGTAGCTTTCTCGAGATGTTGTCGGTAGCCAGGAACCGGCTCACAGGTGCATTGCCCAGATCCATAACCAATCTCTCAACCAATCTTGAAGGGCTTTTTTTATCAGAGAATCAGATAACCGGGAGCATTCCTACAGGGATAGGTAATTTGTTCAACTTGATTTACTTCGGCATGTCTACCAACCTTATGACAGGTATGATTCCTGAGGGTATTGGAAAGCTTAGCCAGTTACAAATTTTAGATTTGTCTGAAAACAGATTTTCCAAGGAATTCCCTTCTTTCATCGGCAACAACACTCAATTGTCCGAGTTGCGTCTTAATGAAAACAATTTAGAAGGAAGCATACCTTCAACTCTAGAGAACTGTCAACAACTGTCACAATTATACCTTGGTTTCAATAATCTAGTTGGTTACATACCGAAGCAAATTTTTAGTAATATAACTCTCCAAATCCTCAATCTAAGTGCGAATTCTTTGGTCGGGTCCTTGCCAATGGAAGTTGGCAACTTGAATGGCCTAGGGATATTATCAGTTTCTAATAATAAATTGTCTGGTGAAATTCCCAAAAGCCTAGATAATTGTCTTGGTTTGGAAAACCTTTTTTTAGATGGTAACTTCTTTCAAGGAACATTTCCAAGCTTGAGTTCTTTGAAAGGTATGTTGCAAATGGATATTTCCCGCAACAACTTCTCAGGACAGATTCCAGAGTTTATTGAAAAGCTTCCTTACCTGCAATATCTAAATCTTTCTTATAATGATTTTGAGGGCCAAGTACCACAAGAAGGAATCTTCAAGAATGCAAGTGCAGTTTCAGCCATCGGCAATAAAAAGCTGTGGGGGAAGTCCAGCACTATTGTTGCCAACGTGCCCGAGCCAAGATGGTAAGAAACATAGGCGGCACTTTTCTACAGGACGAATGATTGCACTAATCATCGGCTCAGTACTCTGTTTAGTTTTACTATCGTCCATCCTTCTCTATTGTCTGAGAAAATCAAAGAAGCATCCACATCCTCATCCAGTACCAGTACCAGACCCCTTGGAGGAACAATTATTGAGAATTTCTTATGGGGATCTTTGTAAAGCAACTGATGGGTTTTCTTCAGCTAATTTGATTGGGGTGGGAAGTTATGGCTCTGTCTATAAAGGATCTTTGGATCGCATTAGGAAGACTATCTATAAAGGATTTTTGGATCGCATTGGGAATACCGTGGCAGTGAAGGTGCTTAATCTTCAACGGGGAAGAGCTTCTAAGAGTTACATAGCTGAATGTAAAGCTTTGAGAAATGTTCGGCACCGGAATCTTTTAAAAATCCATACTGTTTGCTCGAGCATTGATTCTAAAGGTGATGATTTCAAAGCTTTGGTTCTTGATTACATGGCTAATGGGAATCTGGCCCAGTGGTTGCGTCCGTGCATTGGTGAGCAACACCAATCCAAGAATTTAAGCCTTATTCAAAGGTTGAATATAGCTGTTGATGTGGCTTCTGCGTTGAATTATCTTCATAATTCTTGTGAAAAGCCGATAGTTCACTGTGATCTAAAACCAAGTAATATTCTTCTCGATGAAGACATGAATGCTCATGTTGGAGATTTTGGATTGGCAAGATTCCTTCCTGAAGCTACAAGCAGTTGCTCTGAGAACCATACCAGCTCACGTAGCATAAAAGGAACTATTGGATATGTTGCTCCAGGTGATGTGATTCCATTTTTCACTTTTTGTTACTAGCATGCTTTAGTTCAATTGATAAATCTCCCTATTTTCAACACCATCATGAATTTTAAATAGTAAATAAAATAATCATAGTACACAATTGTATATTTTTCAACAAATCCTCATATCTTTCTATCACCTAAAATAAAAATGATAAGGATAATATGGAAAAATAAAATAATTTATTGAAAATGCTGACATTATTTATTTCATGTAATTGATTGATTTTATACTTTGGCAAAGAAATTTTACTTAAATTCATTAAATCATATCCATCCACTCATTTGTTGGATGATTATTGAATATTATTCTTTTTTGGTGATAATAATATTAACATTTCATCTTTTGAAATCTCCTGCATTAAATATCGCATAGTTTTCTAGAAGAAAAAAAGAATGTTTTTCGAAGCAGTAAGTTCAAAGACAAAATAAGACTATCAATAAATGTTAGAGTTATCCATCAAAAAATAAATGTTAAGAGTTACCCCTTTTTTATCAATAAATTGACCTGCACGTTATTTTATAAAAGTTCATCAAATCTAACAAATGAGTTGTGGGAGGAGTTCCCAATCCTATTTCTGCGGAAGATTATATTAGGCACTAATTTTTTTCTAAACTTTGTTAGGAATATCCATTCTTCACTATTATATAGTCTTGTCTTCATTGACAAGTAAAAGAATTTTGTCATTCGTCTACAAATGTAAAGTTGCTGATTCCTACTAAATGAAATGTGTAGGTGGTGATTGAGAGAGTCTCTTTTGTTGGTTTTATGGTTTATGTTTAGTCTATAATCCATGGAACTTGCCTCCTTTAGATATTATACCCATTGAAAAATTGTTCCCTTACAGTTCTTAGATATTGGGTCTTGCATTCTTTCTTGAATTAAATAACAATTGAAATATTTGGAGTCAAATAATGACAGAGTATGGAATGGGCGGCGAAGTATCTACATTTGGAGACATCTACAGTTATGGGATCCTTCTTTTGGAGATATTCACGGGAAAGAAACCAACTGATGAGATCTTTAATGAAAGTCTAAGCCTTCATCAATTTGCTAAGCTGGCTATACCAGAGCGAGCAATGGAGATCGTGGATCAAAGCTTGCTCTTAGTAGAATTTGAAGCTCTTAATGAAAGCCAAACTCGAACAAATGCAAGAGGCAGACTTGAAATGTGCTTGGTATCTATCATCAGTGTTGGTGTAGCCTGTTCTATGATATCTATTAAGGATCGAATGGAGATTGGAGATGCTATGGTGGAGATGCAGCGTATCAGAGATTCATATCTTGGAGTTGGGAGGAATAACTGAAGCCTACATTGGCCAAAGGTATTTCTTACCCAAGTAATTATTGATAAGTTGTTTATTAGTGTTCCTAAGAATATTCTAGTAGAAGATCAAGTGGTTGAAAAATCTCAAGTTTTGTATAAATAGGGTAGCAAACAAGGGCTATCAACAAAAATGACTTTGACCTTAGTTGGACTTCTTTTTTTTTTTTTTAATCTTAGATTGGATTTGCCAGGCTTGGATCCCACCCAAGTAGATAAACAAGCTGGATCCAAATTTGGCAACTAGGTATGTCACTCTTACAGTTCCATTGAAAGTTTTTTTAAAAAAAATTATGATATATAAAGTCATACAAGAAAAAAAGGACTTGAAATGGAAACTCATTTGTGAGGTCCACCTTTCATCAATCCAACCCCTAACAAGGGCTACACCTCACCCTCAATAAAATGGCATTGGATAAGATGTGATCTTGACATGAGTAATTTCATTATTTGAATTCTTTTCATTAGAATTGAATTTTATCTAAACTCTAAAGGTTTCAAATTATCAAGCATTGAGGACCCCAAGTCAAGGGTTTGGAAGATAAGGAGATACTTACTTGCAAATATGGAGACCTTTCCAGCCCCTTTCCAAGAAAGAAGTGAGAAGTTTTACACAAAAGTTATACACATGTATATAGTACATGCATAATACATACAAACATATGTGCACACACAAAAGAGTGAGCAATCTTGCATTGTCTTCAAAGGTACTAAGATAAGTCCACAAACAGTCGATAGAATGCATTTTTAAGGGTTCACAGAAACACACAACAATGAAAAGCATGAATACAGTGAGGGAAGACTATTTTCCCCCTTTTCTGCTGTGCATTGATACTGCTAAATTTTGGAGATATAGAAAACATGACTTCAAACAGGATTGAGTGACAAAGTTGACGCACTACGCCAAACCCAGGGAAGGGCTAATAAGGCTTTGACAATGATGATGATGCTCTCGTCATCCTTCTAATATCAAGATACTAATGATGCCATAAATCATAATTACTGTAACACAAATTTTTCCGCATAAAAGGCCAGGCCAGTGGGCCCAACTGGGTCACCTAAAAACCCCTCTCCACATCCCTAGTTTGACACTCGCCCAAACTCTCATCCAACTTTATCTAATGGCTAGGCTAGGATTTCAATAACATTGAGGAGCGCTAAATATCAACTTCCCACACCCAGATTGTTCCCAAATTTCCAACACCCTACCATTCCATGATTCTGATGCTCCCAGGCGGGCTACACAGGTCAGGCGAATGTTCTGAGCATTCCAAATCAAGCTCATTGCAATGCTGGCCTATTCAAGATACTAATCAGGGTGGTCACACATCGACTTTTATACATGTCATACTAACAAATTGATGAAAAAAGGAGCAACAGACAAAAAGTAATATCTATTGTGTTGCCTATCGAAAAATTTGAGATTATTTTAAATATTACATAAAATCTATTGCTATATTCTTTATCAAGAATCAAAACCTGATTTGCCCCATCAACAAAACAGCCGCTTCTGTATAAATGTATTCAGCAACGATTCTATTGGTGTAGTTTCTCTTTTACCTGTTTGTCTGTTTGAAAAAAAAAAAAAACAGATGATGAATCAGATACATTAGAGAGGAATAACAAATGGCAAGTAAGATGGGGTAATAACAGTTGAATTAAATGTGAAGAACTCATTGATTCTTACATTCCACACATCATTCTTCAATTTAAAATGAGAATCAACAGCATAGGGAGGCTGCTGAACAGGGGGTTTCAGAAGTGGAAGCCTTGCAGGAGTATAATCATCATCACTGTCATAGTAGCCTCCACGATCTGGCCCAAGAGCCCGCAGAATCATGGCCAAGAGGATAGACAGCGCCTGCAAACAAATTGCAGGCCACTCATTAGGAAACTTGAATCGGACATCCATTCAAAAGCATTCATGAGAGAGAGATGTTTGGATCCTCGGGACTCAATTGCCCTGTAAACAAATTAACTCTGATTACCTGTAACTGGTAATTTCAAAGAACAAAACTACAACTCAGAGCACAACTCAGGTTGTCCAAATGTGTAAACCAGCTAACTTGCACTCAGTTTCTGAAGTTCCAAACCAGACCTTGGCTAATTAATAGTTTACCAAGGACCTCAATACATACATACAAGCACCTCTGGCATACTGATGATGATATTATTATGAGATCATCGTACCTGTTATCTCTTTTATTCGGATTGTAACATGGCGACAATATTAATGGCTTCATCTCATTTTGTATCATATGCTGAAATTACCAATTGTTTATACTATGCTATGTATCTTATTATCAATGGATCATTGTCCACCTCGCACAACACTATCACACATCACACTCAGGACTCTCATTCTTATTATTGAGATACTAACCACGCAGGTATAGCTGGAATCAGGTATGACTTTAATTATCATTTATTGTTACATGTGATGTTAACTATACATGCATATTTGCTTGGCTCCATGAGCCTAACCCATTTCTTGGTGCTTGTAGGTGCCTTCCCTCTTTCCTTGCTTGTTTGTGGGCTTCGCAATTGCCTCAATGCCGCAGGGTACTGGAGGATGCATTGAGAGGCCTTCACATTAGAGTTTGTCATTTTCTTTTGTTATCTTTTAGTGGGCCAAGTTGGGCCAAGATTGTAATAGCTTAATGAAAACATTTCTGTAATTCTTAAAGTGGAACAAAATTGTAGGACATTTCCCTATTTCTGCCCACATGAGATCTCTATTTACTCATCTATTGAATTTCTGATATTATTTTGGTACTTTCCCACTAACATTCCGGGATTCGAGGCACCTGGATCTTGGGGCGTTACACACTCAGTTTTTCTGGTATTCATTGTGTTGATATCATCTAATTCCTCCAATCTATCACTCTGTTCAAGAAACATATGCATGTACTATTTCCAATCTAAGCCTAGAGCTCCATAGAAATCAATAGCTATTTCATTGTTTCCGCTGTTTGGAGCTGGGGAGTAGAATATTCTAGCGCATGAAAAGATAAATTAGAATAAGGGCAGCAGTTCAATCATGGAATTAAATGTCAGCCATTTTGTCACTGAACCATGGCTTTACATTTAGGCTCAGGTAACTGTACATTCCCAGACACTCAGTACCTTATAAATTCTCTTATTAACATACCTGGGCAGCCACTATCAATGAGCCTATCCACTTGCACATTTCAAAGTTTGATCTCACAAATTTCTTGAACTCCTCCGGAAAATCCTGAGACAGAGAACAAGACCAATTTTAAATTTTTTTTAAAGAAAAAAAAAAGAGTTTGTAATGTAAAAGTTCTAATAGGGTGAAGGATATAGTGCACCTAGAAAGGTACGATACCTCTTCCCAGTTGCGGTTTAGGAACACATCAGCAGTAACTGCAGCCTCAAGAAGAACGACCAAGAAGACAAACACCATATACTGTACCAATTTAAGGTTGACAATGGTTGAGAGGATTTACACCTCTAATGCCGAGGGCATTGAGACAGAATTTAGTAGCCGTTTTAATAAATTTATAGCACAATGAATTATAGAGGCAAATCCGCAAGTGTACAGTTGCTGAACAGCTTGAACATACACGGTGCATGTGGCTCACGTTCGGGGATCCAAATTAAAGACGGTTGATCAGATCGACAATAGAATATCTGAGATTCATAACCCAAATTCCCAACATGGTCAATGTTAGACAATAGATGGTTAAGAAAAGAATCAAGTAACATAACAGAATAAGAGGAATGCTGCAAAAAGCCCGGGTGTTATTTTGCTAAAAACACCCCATTCTGTGGCCGATAGGAAGCCCTGCACATTTTGTCTTTTCATGCAGGAGTGAATATAAAAGGAAAACAAAGGACATTTTGGGCATTTTGAAAGAAAGTTCAATACTCCTTTTTGCGCATATCGTGCGAAAGTGATGAGAAAGAATGCAACTGACATTTTTAGAGAACCCCATTTCCAAAGTGCGCAATTTGAAGAACACTTTAGTGGGGACCACCTATAAAAAAATCCAATCCATTCAAAATTAATGGGCTCATCTTTTAGTAGCCTTCACCAAAACTCACTCCAATAGGAGGTGGGCCCACCATCAGATTGAGCACAACTTGAAATTTTTATAATCTCGCCATGGGCCCAACTATTTCGTCCAATGAGATTTAGAGGTTCCCATTAGTGACAGTTTCTCACTTTTAAAACTCTTCCCATGTGACCTCTTTCTAAAAAGCTTCTATCGATTCTTAGACCTTATCTTTCCTAAAACAACTTTATCCAAATTTTTAGCAGAAATAAGAGGAAGAGATAATGTGCAATCACTCTTTGTAAGATGGTTTACAAATTGGAACAGGGAAGAGATAACGTGTAATCAGCATTTTGGAATTTTCATAAGTAGGATCCATGGAAGGGAGTCGCAAATTTCTTGTGAGTTCTAAATAAAATTGGAATGGGAATTGAATGAAATTGAGAACGGAAGTTGCTACAGCCTTTTGAGTGTAAACTTCAAGGCATGACTGACATTGTTGATGATGTGTCATACTTCCTTTGGCCATTAAAATAAGGGCAAAAACACCCCTTTTAAATAGGGGCATTTTGTAGAATGCCTCTCTCTCTCTCTCTCTATATATATATATTTATGTTTGTGTGTGTATTAAAAGGTGCAGTTTGTGGAATGCCTCTCCATATAAATATATATATTTATGTGTGTAGAGAGAGGACATAAATTGTTGCACTGCAAAATGTAATATGTAATAGCACAAACCAACATTCTGAAAGCAGAACCAGGTCAGAATTTGTAAGATAACCAATTTTTCTCATTCAATTATATGAACATAGGGAATAGGTATGAATCAGTCGCACACTTTCTAAGATTGTCCACCAAATTAGTGTTATTTTTGGTTGAGAATGAACCATATAGCAATAATTTAAGTCAATCAAACAAGGAAAGCAGAAGTTGTCAACAGATCTACCTCTCTGCAACCAACACATGATATTTTCCAGGTGGATATTGTAATTCTCACAATTACAAACCATAAGAAATTAAGAATGTAATGAGAGATCTTCAAAACTGACTGTATTAATTTGTGTGTCTTTCTATGGAGGTCGATCATCAATATATAGATGTTTGCATGCCTAAATCAAGGCTCTAAGAAAGGAAACCAACTAATTACATCAATTACTAATCTAAGTTTAGAAAGCAATCAATAAAGGAAATATGTACAGTTGTATTACAAATCAAATCCATGTGAGATTAGACTGCTGGGCTGGTTTGACTGATGGGCCTGTTTAACACCCCCTCTCAAATTGATGTGGGAGAGGCAACAAGCATCAATTTGTCAACCAAGAACTGGTGGTGTGGGCGTGGAAGACCTTTAGTAAGAATATCAGCAATTTGTAACTCAGTGGAGACATGCGGAAGGCTGATTACATCACGCTTTAATTCATCACGGATGAAGTGACAATCAATCTCAATGTGTTTAGTCCGTTCATGGAAAATAGGATTTTAAGTAATCCTAATGGCACTTGTTTTATCAGCATAGAGTGGGGTAGCACCGGCTGGTGGAAACCCAATGTCTGAAAGGAGACCTCGGAGCCAAAGAATTTCGGAGCATGCAGCAGACATGGCGCGGTACTCAGCTTCGGTAGATGATTTTGAAACTTTTTCATTCTTCTTGCATTTCCAGAAAATCAGCCTATTACCCAAAAACATGCACCATCCAGTGGTCAAGCGGCGAGTATCCGGACAACCGGCCCAATCAGCATCTAAATAAGCTCTGAAAGAGATAGGATTGTTCGATGGAAAAAACAATCCGTGAGTCGGTGTGCGAATAAGGTACCGAATGATGCGGCGAACAGCAGCCATATGAAGATGACGGGGAGTAGTCATGAACTGACTCATGAGGTTGATTGCATAGGAGATATCAGGACGAGTGATCGTGAGGTAGATCAAACTCCCAACTAACTGGCGATAAGCAGTAAGATCAGGAAAAAGCTCACCCTCCTCCCGACTGAGTTTGACATTCAGTTTGACCGGCGTATCGACGGGAGCTGAAGCAGTAAGGCCGGCCAAATCAATGAAATCAACAGTATATTTGTGCTGATTTAGAATTATACCCTTAGGCGATTGATGAACTTCAAGACCAAGGAAATAGTTTAAAGGGCTGACATCCTTCATGTGAAAAGTCGCACTAAGAGAAGCTTGGATTTCCTGTATCATTTTGGCATTAGGACCAGTAATGACGATGTCATCAACATAGACAAGTAGCACAGTTATCCCGGACAGAGCATGATGTAAAGAAAGACATAGAAGGATCATACGGACTTGGAGAAAAATCCAAGCGGAGAAGAGCATCTTGAAAATTTTCAAACCATACACGAGGAGCTTGTTTCTGTCCATAGAGGGAGCGACGGAGTTTGGCAACCATACCTCTGTCGGAAGAGTACCCCTGAGGTAGACGCATATAAACGTCTTCTTTGATCTCACCATGAAGAAACGCATTTTTGACATCCATTCGATATAGAGGCCAAGACTGAGATGCAGCAACAACAAGAATTGTGCGTACGGTGGTCATCTTGGCAACCGGTGCAAAAGTTTCATCATAATCAATGCCATATTCTTGCCGATTTCCAAGTGCGACAAGACGCGCCTTATATCGATCTAATGTGCCATCTGATTTTAACTTGAGAGAAAAAAATCCACTTACAGCCAATTAGTTTGACACCCACAGGAGACGGGACAACATCCCACGTATGGTTTTGTTCTAAAGCCTCCAATTCACCTTGCATAGCCTTGTTCCAACATTGGTACTGCACAGCCTGAGAATAGGATTGTGGGATGGAAGAGGATGACAAAGTGGCCATTAAGGAAGTATGAGAGAACCCATAACGGTCTGGTGGAACTGAAATGCGAGTGGAGTGGCGCAATGAAGGGGGACCAGATGGACCAAGTGCCGGAGGTGGACCGGATGCTGGAGGAAGATCAGGAGGGGGGTTGCCTGTAGGTGCTTATGTAGTCCATCTATGATACACAAAGTTAGGATTAAAGCGAACAATAGACTTAGTGTCAGAAAAACCAGGTAAGGAAACTGATGAGGAGGAGTCCGGAGGATCAATATGGTTTTGAAAAAAATACTAGTGTTCAAAAAACACGACATTCCTAGAGGTACGGATACGACGAATGTTGGGATCATAGCAAAGGAACATTTTCTGAAAGGGTGCATAACCTAAAAAAACACACTGAGCTGATTGAGCGGTTAGTTTGGTCCTTTCAGGAGGAGGTAAATGCACAAAGCAAAGGGAGCCAAAAACATGAAGATCATCATAGGATGGAGATGTCTTGTACAGGCAGTAATATGGGCTCTGATTGTCAATAGAGGATGAGGGCATACGATTGATAAGGTGAGCAGCAGTAGCTAATGCCTCAACCCAAAACCGGGTAGGAGCTGATGATTTGAGAAGAAGGGTACGAGTGACATCAAGGAGATGTCTATTTTTCCTTTCAGCGACTTCATTCTGCTGTGGAGTATAAGGACAAGTTCTTTGAGAAATAATGCCTTTTGTTTTGAAGAAACTGTTGAAAATCAGAGGACACATATTCCCCGCCCGAATCCGAACGTAAGGTTTTAATGCATGTGGAAAATTGATTCTCAACATAAGCCAAAAAAAGTTTAAAAACATGAAAAACATCAGATTTGGAATGTAGAAAATAAACCCAAGTGAACCGACTGAAATCATCAATAAAAGTCACAAAGTATTTATAGTGAGCGTGAGAAAGAGCTGAAGCAATGCCCCAGACATTGCTATGAATTAAATCAAAACACTTAGTGCTGTGGGAATTGGAGATAGGAAAAGGAAGAGTTTTGCTCTTTCCCATTTTGCAAGTAGCACAATCAAAAGGCACACAAGAAGATAAACCACTATTTTTATTTAATAAACCAAAATTTAACATAATGGACAAAACTTTGGAATTAGGGTGTCCAAGTCTATTATGCCACAATTGGCAGTTATTTCTAATAGAAAAGCAAAACACATCATTGTCAAATTTATCCCTAGAAAACTTAGAAAAATCCAGCAGAAACAAGCGTCCACACTTGGCCCCGTCGCGATCTCCTTCCCGGACATCTGGTCCTGCACAATACAACCAGAAGAAGAGAAAGAGATGTTACAATTATTTTCAACAAGTTGTCCAACGGACAATAAGTTTGAAGTTAAATTGGGACAAAGGTAAACACTGTTCAAAGGAATGGGACCAGGGATATCTCCAAGAGCAGTAATGGGTACATTGGCGCCATTGTATCTGAAGTTTGCCATTGTATGGTGCCATATTGGAGAGGGAGGCACGGGAATACGTCATATGATTTGACGCCCCGGAATCAAGGAACCAAGTAGAAGATGGAGGGGACGTACCTGAGAGACCAAAAGAAGAGAGGGCATTGACAATCATTTGTTGGACTAATTCAGGAGTGAGAGAAGATGAGGGCCCAGGATGTGAGGGTGCAGGTGTAGGCGCTGGCATAACTGATGAAGCAACATAAGCATGCGGAGCCGGAGTTGGAGACTGTGGAGTCTGATATTGAGGATTCTGATACTGTGGAGATGGACGTTGTGGGCGGCGGCGACATTTAGAGATGATATGTCCCGACTTTTTACAATAACTGCAGACCTTCTGTTTGCATTGAGTGGCAATGTGTCCAAATTTTTGACAACTGTAACACTGCGTTTTACTCAAGTCACGAGGCGAAGGCTGAGAAGCCTTGTTAGCCGAGAAGGCGACTAAATAGGTCTCAATTTTATGTTGAGCTATATGAGCTGATGTCTCAATGCATTGTTCCTCGCGAAGGAGCTCATTCAACCATACATCTAAAGAAGGTAATGGGGTCCGACTCATTAGAGCAGAACGGACACTTTCATATTTAGTGCGCAATTTCATCAAAAATTGATCCCTTTGACTAGAGGCCCGAAGATCTTGAATAACTGTCAAAACATTGTCAACTACATCTTCATATTTAATACTATCATATTCTGACCATAGCGTACGGAAGCCTGAATAGTAGTCTTGTACGGACAAGGTCCCCTGTGCATATTCAGCAATCGCACATTCAAGATGAAATTGACGTGCGGAGTTATCTTGATGGTAAACTTTCTTCAGATACCCCCACATGGCTTTGGAGGTTGGGTAAGGTTTGAGATTCATAATTAGATGGGGCTCGACCGATCCCAGCTCCAGAAATATAGACCCACAATTCCTTAGCTTCCAGATATATTTAGAACTGAAAGGACCAAGCAGGGTAGTTCTTTCCCGTGAATCAGATTAAGGTAACTTCAGATTTTTCCATCGCTAATTGATATGGGCCAAAACTGATGGAATCAGGGCAAAGACGGCAAAAAAAAAAAAAAACCAACAACAGAGAAGAGAGAAAGGCTAAAAGTGTATAGCAAAACTCTCTTGTATATAGTGGACAAGATCCGATGAAGCAGGGAAGAGAAAAACACAACTCAGAAAAAATCTGGCCAAAAAAAAATCCCAGACGACCTTGATTTTCCCTGAAGATCTGCTACGTGGGCCCCACTGAAGGATTGGAACAGTGATCAAATCACAGATCTTAAGAAACACAGTAGGCTGGCTTCTACTGAAAAAAGAATGAACTAATTCTCCCACATATCCAAGATTCTGGACGGTCTAGATGGAAACAGTTTAAAAAAACTGGACAAACTCGAGAATGAGCAAATCACCAACCTGAAAGTGCTGAAAAATTCTAAAAAAATCTCCAATATTCTTAGGAATACCAGGCGACCATGTCTGTAAAGTTTGCTGAAGATGGTTTGATGATCAGAGGTGGGCCACCATGAAGATGTCACTGCTGCAGTGTCTGGATTCTGTGAAACAGATCTGGGATCTGTCATTCTTCAATAGAGATTGATTTCTCTATGCCCTTATTGCCTTGATGATATGCAAGATTAAAAAACAAGAATTTCTTGAACAAAGCTCTGATACCATGTAATTCTCACAATTGCAAACCATAAGAATGTAATGAGAGATCTTCAAAACTGACTGTATTAATTTGTGTGTCTTTCTATGGAGGTCGATCATCAATATATAGATGTTTACATGCCTAAATCAAGGCTCTAAGAAAGGAAACTAACTAATTACATCAATTACTAATCTAAGTTTAGAAAGCAATCAATAAAGGAAATATGTACAGTTGTATTACAAATCAAATCCACGTGAGATTAGATTGCTGGGCTGGTTTGACTTATGGGCCTTGGGCCTGTTTAACAGACATTTCTGTTCAGGCCCTTTTCAATGTCCACTACTTGATTCAATGAGGTTCCTACTGGATGTAGTTAACTAAGTTCGATCTGATATCATTTTACTTATTTCGTGGACTCAAAATTCACTAAACAATAGTTTGGATGAGAAATCCCTTTTCTCGAGGAGAGGCAGTAGTCCTGCTTATTGGATCTTCAGTGGAGAATAGTGGGCCCTATTTCAGTAACCTTCCTCAAAGAGGAGATTAGTGTTTCACTCTACTAAACTGGAGAACACAAAATTCTCCTATTTTCTTTCTCCTTTTTGAAAATAATAATCCCCTCTCCATTTCTACAGGTCAGACCAACCTGGAAGAAACATATGTGATACTCTACCTGGGAGATTCTCCACCTCCAAATCTCCTGCTTTCTCCACCCAGTGGGAAAGCCATACCTTTTAGTTTCTTCCCATCCAAATGATTCATAAATTTGTGGCCTTAATTATTTTCATTTGTGGCATTGATTCATGAAGTTCACAAGCATAATTTTCTCCAAAGTATCTCAAGGTAACCACACAGATGAATTTCTGAGTGGAAAATGTACAGTATCCTGAATAACCATATAAGAGACAGAAATATGCCCCACAACATGATTTATAGTTACTCATCTAGACTAAACTACAAGACATAAGTGGGCTGATCCAACACAAGTGTCTTAAAATTTGAAGTTTACGTCTTAACAAGAAAGTCTTACTGCACAAGATTTCAGCACTCGCATAGATAACATGTAGTAGCTGTTATCACTCCTTATACCAGCCAAGTGAGCGAATAAATGAGCGAGATTGAATCCGTATCCAAATGAGCGATTACAATGGCGTTAGAGCCTAATAATCCACAAGCTACCCTAAATTTCAAAGCTTCAAGCGTAAGTACAAGAAAATCTCAGCAAATTAATTATGGACCCATTTGTTTAACAGAAGTTGGATTCTCACCCATTCAAGACTCTTTTGATGGAACCCCTCACTTTGAATTTCCAGGAATTCAACACACTGTACGTAAAAGAGCCCTATGTTTTTTTTTTGTTTTTTTTTATCAAGCAATTACTAACATGTGTCCCGCACACCTTGACTAGCTTGACAAAAACTTAGGGGGAGGGGAGTACAAAATACACCAGTTACTATTTAGACTCAAACAATGTTTGAAGTCTTCAAAATTGTTTTTTTTTTTCTTTTGACGGGCAAATATAAAAAAAATCATTAAAAAAGAAAGCTGCACAACAAATATCAGCAATCAATCAAGGCGACAGACAAATTTTAAAAAAAAAATTTACAAGCAAGCAACGAAAGTTACTAAAGAAATCAGGGGAAAAAACGCCATCATGCAATCAGAGTCATCACAATATCTCAGGCATTAATTCATCTAGAAGTAATGCAATTTTTTCTACATAAAACTGAGAAATTAAAAAGATAAGATGAGGGGAAAAACAGATATTTGCCCATCTAAATTGTTGCTACTGTGTTTCCAACAGCTCAAGAAACATGAATATTTGGTGTAAAGAAGTCATATAACTGGGCCTACACAAAGTAAACATTTGAAAGGGGAAACAATACATTCTCCATCTAATCAAATCAGGGCAGGATACACACGAGAGACAATGACCGTTAGCAGTCTCTGCAGCAATATGGCCAGAGCATGTAATCAAACACAAGGAGATACCCAGCCCAAGAAAAGTGTAAATAAACCTGCATTTTGAGAATGAATCATTAAAGACAGACAAATAACACCATTAAAAAATGAAAGCATATCAGCTTCCACACAGAAAAACTTTAATACCAAATCCAGCCAAAGAGTCCCTTGGGCTAAGGGTTCAAGGATTCCTATCCCTTAGATAGACTTTCTGAACACTTATTGGGACTTAAAGCACTCGGTTCTTTCCACGAAACACTGGATTTGCTTCCATAAAAACTCATTTGAATTGCACTTCACATACAAGTAACTAGCATTGCTCGTCGTTAAATAAACTTTTTTTATTGCAAACAGTTACTAAAAACTAATTTTCTATTAATAAAGCACACCTCGTTTCTACTCATCTGCTTTCATAAAATGAAGTGAAATAAATCAATAAAACTACCCATTGTGGGCATTTTCAAACAAAAACGAAGCACCATTTCCCCATCCAGACAATGCCTACAGGTCACAAGTTACAACTACCCTATTAAGTCATTAAAGACAACTTTTCTAAAGTTAGAACATACAAGTCCATTTATCACTGATTGAACGGAAACTTAAAACAGCCACTACTCAAATATTCAATGAAGCACCAACTGCCATTCAATGAAAAACAAACTGCCATTTCCCTTCCCCCCAGTATAAAGGGAAAAAAGGGAGCAAAGTCAACATCACTTCCATGAAAAAGTAAGTAAATGAAGAATCAACAAAAAAGGAAAAGACATATTTATGTACCCACTTGAACCAACAAAGAAACACTCTTGCCCGCCTGCTTCCTGCCACCCTCGCCCCCACAATACACACAACCCAACCGCCTCTTTCAATGAAGAGGCAATATCTCCAAGGAGGAAAAAAAATTACAGGTTCAGCCAAACAAACCTAAAAGCAAAAATAAAAGTAATACTCTCGAAACTCGATCAAGCATCATTTTATATAAAATCAGAACATGTTTCAAATGAACAGTTCCTCAAACTGCACATCAGCGCTTTCCCTAACATTAAGTTAAAAGGAAAACAAAATATCTGTAGAATAACAATAAATAAATAAAGTGGCTAATGTAAAATCTTTTATATGAAAATCACCTCTGTTTGATGCTTTCCTTTGTAAAAGATTAAGGCAAAAGTAGGAGCCCGCCACCAAATAATATAGGTTTTCTGCTTTTAAAGATAACATGTAGAATCCATCATCCAACATCCAAGATCTATCTCAAATGTCCAATTTCTCTTCATCTCAATAGCAAAGACAAATATAGAAGAAAACCTATCACCACCTCCAAAAGAATTTTTTTAAAAAAAAAGGGAAAGTTCAAACTCACCATGGAATCTAAGAAATAGAGCCTCCTCCATCAAGGTGCTTGTGCCAGAGCCTCATCCTCCACAAGGAGTACAAAATCATCCCAGTCCCAACCATCCCAATTATCGAATTCATAAGCTTTAGATGCGATCTAAGGCAACTCCTCATGACTCCCACCATGGATCCAAGCTGCTCCTACTATCAACAAACTCTATAAGTTTTTCACATAGCCCTAACTTACATAACATAAAATAACTCAAATCTCAGACAAAACCCATCAATAAAAACCTAAGAACAATCAGCTTTTCCCCTGCACCTAGTCTCAATGCTCTTTCTAGCATATGTTTCAATGAAAGCTAAGTTTCTAATAAGTTGAAAAAAAAAATGTGAAACTTGGATTTCTTCTTCTCTTTAATAGATTCGATTGCAGCAAACAAAACCCAAAAATTATTTGATTACAAAATCTCAAATTTCATCAATGAAAACCTAAGAATGATCAGCTCTTCCCCTGCTCCTAATCCCAATGCTCTTTCTTGCATGCTACAATGAAAGCTATGTTTCTACTAAGTTGAAAAAAAATATGAAACTTGGATTTCTTCTTATCTTTAATAGATTCGATTGCAGCAGACAAAACCCAGAAAGTATTCGATTACAAAATCTCAAATTTCTATACCATAATATAAAAGCAGCAGTTTTACCTGCTTTTCGTCGACTCTTGTGAGGCCCAATGGAGGGCAAACTCTCGATTCTTCCACTCGCATCTCTATTTCCTTTCTTTCATTCTGTTTCATTCTTATCTATCTGCAACGTCTCTCTCTCTCTCACTCTCTTTCTTCTTTCTTTCTTTCTTTCTTTTCCCTTTTCCATTTTACCTCTTGCCTATATGGAGAATCCATCCATCAATTTCATCATCCATTTCCTTCATCATGATCACAAGACCTTGAGCTTCATCACCATTCCATCATCGCGGAGCCACCACCGGCCACCACCGCTCACTCCATCTCTTCTCTCTTTATTTTCCCTATTTTCCCCCTCCTTGCTGCCAACGTGAATCAGCCCCACCCATCTCACCATTTCTCTCTCCCTCTGCTTTCTCTCATTCCCTGTCTCACTCCACTCACTGCCAACGTGAGGTATTCCCCAACCCATTTCATCACCTCACCATTTCACTGTCCCTCTCTTTCTGTTTTCCTTTCTTTCTTTCCTTCTGTTTCCTTCTTTACCCTTGCCAATAGACCGCCGAGACCTCATTTCGATTTCTCTCGTAGGTAAGCTTCTTTGTTTTGATTGAGTTGGGTTAATTGAGTTTTTCCACTAATTAGTGTTAGATGAGTTTGTTAGCATGATAGATTGTGATTTGTAGAGTTATTTATCTAGGTTTGTTTCTAATTCATAGGTTTTGGGCATTCTGAGCTAAGTTGTGGATTTGGGCATTTTGGATTTCCTCACTCAAAGGCAAGTGAATATGTATTTATTTTTATGGATATGCATGTTTTTTTTTTAATGGAATTATAACTTTGAAATGATGGTAGAGGGCTGAGTCCCTAAAAATTGATTGCAAGAAAAGAAGGATTGGGGATCATTTTTTTAAAATCAAGGAAATAAAGTAGTTAGATATTTTAAAATATTTTGATTGCAGATTATTGATTTGTAAACTCCATTTTCATGAAATTTGTTAGAATATAAATTCTCTGGAATTGTATGATAGGGTGCAGTAGAAATATCTACTAAAAGAAATGACATATAAAGAGGAAAATAACTTGCTTATCTATGCTTTTCCTTCCATAAGATTATCTTGTATGCGGCAAATATCAATGAGATGTAAACTGCGTATCCTATGGGCTCTTCCTTTGCTTAGACATTGTCCAAAGCTCACAATGGTTAGATGACACCATTAAATTTTCTTCTCAATTTGTATTCTATTGATTAGCTATTTAGAGGTTTATAATAGTCTTCTTTATGGATCTGTACATCAAGTTAATGGACAGTTTGAATCTACTTGACATAGAGCCATATGTATGATTAGAGATGTGGGTGGTTGTATTCTTTATTAGGAGAGATGATTAAGCCCCCGCTTTTCCATGTTCTTAGTTTTCACTACTACTTACAAGATATGTGCAAATTCTGTAAGAGGATAAATTGAAAAGTATGTCTTGGACAATTCATGATTCCATTTATTTTATAGTATTTTTTTTTATCTGAATCAAATTATAAATTATGATGTGAACTTGTTCTTAATTATTTTAATTTTGAGAAAAGTGCAATGCAATTGAGTGGTATCAAGAAGCAAGGAAATGTAATCAGATTTGATATGGGAGGTGTCTTGGTTGACAATCAAACTGCTGGAAATGAATGCTCAACTTATATTGTATTCTTGTGTTGTGTTAATGCAAAGTGCCTTTGTTTGAGGTTATTATGTTAATCCTTCGTGTCCAATAGTATGTATCTATACTTAGGGTCCCTCTTTCACTTTGTCTCTATCTACCTCCCCCACTAAGGAATCACAAAGGCCATCTCATCAATCCCTCCACACCTCACTTTAAAATGATTTCCCACCCATGAATGCCTCCTCTTCTCTCACTCTCTCATTCTCCATCTATTTCTCATCTCCTCTGCCCTTTTCCACCGAAGCCCCACTCTCTCCTGCACTTCTCTCTCTTTACCTTTGCTCTTTTTCTTAAGGTGTGTGTTTGTTTTCAAGCTTTTTTTCCACATTATTGGAGCAGCATAAATATGTACGTCTTGGTTTTTTTTCCCCCTCCCTTTTTCACACTTTTTAGGTTGAGCTTCAATAGTTTGTAGGCATTTTTCTTTCAATATTTTTTCTTTTTTCATTGTTGGAGCACTATAGTATGTTCATAATGCCTTTTTTTCCTTCTTCCTTTTTTCTAATCTTAAGTTGAGGATGAAGTGTTTGATCACAAATTTATAAAAGTTGAATTTTAATAACATTGGTTTTTTTCCCTTCCTTTAAAAATCCTTAGTTGAGCATGAAGTGTTTCATTAAAAGTCTAAAAGAAATTGAATCTTAATGACATGATTATTATTTCAAAGGGTTTTACCTTGTTAGAAGTGTAGCACCTTCTCTCTTACCACGTTTAATATTAGAAAGCTTAATGATCTAAGAAATCATTGTCTTTGCCTAAAAAATCATATTTAGTTTCCAAAGTGGTTTAATTGTTTTGTATGGAAGGAATCAAGTCAAATCACTTGAGATATGCTATTTTCTTTTCCTTTGATTTAGTTGTAAAGTGTAACAACACCACAAATATATTTTATTTCTTGATTGAAAGGAAATATTTTCAGTTGAGTTTTATTACTTCCTTGTAAAGAATAAATTTCACTCATGAGGAAATGGGGAGGTAACGAATCCTAATTTTATTTTTGTTTTCTTCTCTTATGTGTATATAGTCATATTTACTTTTGAAGCCCATTTTCATTTTCTGTTCATGAAGGCTTTAAATGAGAAAATGGAAATTCCTTTACGTGATCTGGTCTTAAAGTTATTTGTCTTTGTATGGTAACTACGTAGCCTAATTGGGTTTGACCAAAATTTGAATTTTCTACCCTTTGGGTCTGAATGTATTTGGGTAAAAATTTCCTATGAAAGGGTATTTATTTGACAATACTTTGCACTTTGCCTTAGATCCCTCATTTTTAGCCCCTTTTGATAGTAAGATATCCTAAGAATCCATTACTGATGAAACAGATAAACAGACAAGCAATTAGGTGGTGATTAGCACCAAAATCACCAGTAAATAATAAAATCATTTCTCATCTCCAAAAAAAAAAAAATTATAATAAAATTATAATATGTCAACAAGGAAGTAGAGAAAAAGGGAAAGAAGCAGTAGGTGGATTCCATGAGCAAGCAGCAAGGAAGCATGAGGACGAACGAAAAGAAGCTCGAATGCTTTTTCAAAAAAAAAAAAAAAAAGCTTGAATGGGTTCATCTCAGTTTTCAATTTTTATCAATGTTTGATTAATGAATTTGTGTATTATTACTATGTTTCTTTCAATCCCAATTCAAGTTTTAATCTTTCTAAGTATTGATCTTCCTGAAATCTTTCTAAGTTTTTATCTTTTTGTTTTGTGTTGCATCTCTATGTGTAGGGACTGAGGGAAGTAAGTGTATTTGGGTAAGGACCTTCTTCATATACTCTGTTTAATTGAATGGGTTGGTCTCAGTTTTCATTTTTATCAATGTTTGATTAATGAAATTTGGGTATTTGTAGGCGGATTCAATATTACTCATGTTGTTGCAAGGTAAGTGTGTTCTTCATAACATAAAAGGAAGAAATGAAGTCCAGTAAACTCCGTTAATGCTAATTGAATTTTGGATGTTTTCATTTCAGGACCTATGATAGAGCAGCTACAAAGTTCGGGAGGAGGGGAGTGTTGAATTAGTCATCATTTTCAATATTAACGATTACGATGAAGATAAGAAACAGGTACTTTGATCTCTTTGTCTCTCATTGGATGGACACCACATGTGAGAAAAATTGATGATCAAGCATTGCAACCATTTCCAACATCAGCGTATGACCTGATTTATGGGTCTAGGGATGTGTGTAGTTGGTGCCACTTAATAGAGTATACGCATGTTCTGAGAGAATATTCTTCAACTGATCTTTGGCCACATATCCTTTACAAGGCTGTTAAAAGGTTAAAAGTGCATCCTTTAATTAAAGTGATCTCCACTTACTCATCGGTTAACAAAGATCTGGTTCTCTTACACGGTGCAGTGGAAGAAGCCTGTGGATGTCAATAGAAGTATTCATTTCTGTTTTTTCTCTCTACCTGATTGGTTCCATGGTTGGCATAAGGTACATCCTAACAAAACAATAGTTTCAGTTTCTTTGGCATCCATATGTAGGAATGTGAATGATTTTTTGTGACTATTATATCTTTGTAAGTAGTATCATACATGAGCAGAAGTAAGGTAAATATATTGAGACTAGCCTTATTACCTTCTCTTTTTCCTTGGAAGGAGAAAATTGAGTTGAACTCTTTTCTTCCTGTCTTTTGATTTCTACTAAAATCAAATTCTAATTATCCATAACGTTGTTTTATACTTTTATTCCTCAATTGCTGATTCGCATGAAAATTTATGAATTATAAAACGTTCCATTCAACTATCTACTCTAAGTCTTTTTTAGGCAGTGCCAGAAAAACTTTTGAGCTAAACTTTTAGGTCTTCAAACCATCTTCAGCATCAATAGCCTATCATGTTTCTTGTGAGACATCCTGTATTTGGAGCATTATTTCATCTTGCCAAATGATGATTTCTCAAGAAATCATTGTTGGCTGGAGGAGAATGTCAGGTCCTAATGTATTAAGGCATGAACAGAATCGAGATGTACCTCTTCCATCCAGGAGCAGCCAATGTTTCCAAACATAAATCATTGTTTTGATGGGACCCACAGTGGATGGGAAAACCTCCAAAATTTTCCAATACTATACTCTTTCTTCCAGTGTTAGGTACTATTGCCACTCCCCTATTTGTAGGCATCATTAAGTAGAATCAACCAATCTGAAATACACTCAAGACATTTCTGGTCTAGGTGAATCCTGTAACTATAAGATGAGTTGCCTGGTGTTTGTGAACCATGGTTAAAATTGTAAGGAAAGATTATTTACTATATGAGACTCTTCCTCTCTATGTTTTCATATAAGAGCATTGAGCTATTCAATAGAATATATGCTTTATTTTTTTCCTCTTAATTTTCTTTCTTTATAGGGACTTATACTATTTTTTTGTAGGTTTCACACAACTTATACAGATGGACCAAATAAATAACATATGTGGATTATTATGAGTGTGCCTTTACAAATGGTGTTCTTAGCATACAAAGGAGCACAAAACCTGTGGTAATGATTTGTATGCCTTGCTCATCAAAGGCATACATTCATCATGGTTAGGGAACATAGTTTTGACTCTTTGCTACAGATTTTGTTTCATTTGAATACAATAACAAACATAGGTATGGTTCATTTTCGACAGATTTTTCTTTACTCTAAGTTTAAGAATCTTTCCATAGATTTCATAAAGTCAATGGAATAAATGTACCAATCCCCCACATCCCCAATCAATAGCTATCTTCATTTTCAATTATTCATTGGAGCCAAATGCAACATAAAATAAATCAGGTCTCAAGAAAATAATTTGTTCTGTAATCTTATTTTTCAGTACATGGCCCAAAGGAAGGAGTGGATGACTAGGTGTTTGCGTTTGGATGTTAGGTGATGAGATGACCCTTTTCTTTCTCTTGCCTTGGCCTAGGCTCTTATTTGTTTTATACGGGTAGTTAAAGGTGGTGATGGAGATAGTGTTTGTATGGGTTGTATACTTGTGTTAGTGTGGAATTAATTCCATTGGAACTCCAAATAAATGTATGACATGCTGAAATGGGCTGGATTGGATGACCATCTATATCAACACCATTTTGACCTGAGCAAAGAAAATGGACATTGAAAGCAAAATTCCAAGTGTCGATCACTGTATTCTCTTTTGATTAATGGCCACTGATTAGGTAGTATATTTTGTTGATTCAAATGGAGATGAACATATTTTATTTTCATTTTGGAGATTGAAGCATCCCATGTCTTTCAAATATTGCCAAAACTCATTACTGATAACTTATTGATGGATTCCATGTCAGTTGTAAGTTAATCAAGAAGGAAAATATTTCAGCACGTTCCTTATTATTTTTGTTATTGCTGAGTAGTGATATGACCCAATACCTTCTCTCCCTTTTGAAAAGTGAGCTTCTTTTTTCTTTGCAATGAATCAATGAAATGAGAACAACATAATAATATGTTTTTTTTTTTATAATATTAGAAGAACATGTTATTCACTTAATTTATTTTTATTTTTCATCCTATTCCTTCAAGCATAAATGGGTGAAAGGAAGAGAACATACTATTTGAGTTTTCACAATATTAGCTGAATTTATCCCTGGGTTTAGTTATTTGTGTTCCTTATTTCATTGGTTCCTCTACCTTATGCTCTTGATTGTGTGGCCAGGCAACTCTTCTTTTTATTTGAGTTTAACACCAATATGTCTTCACCATAAATACATGATATAGAAGAACAGGGCATTAGGTTAGCAATTTTAGCAAAACACATTTTGGCTTCAGTTGTTGTGTTACTTATTCCATGGGGTTTATGCCTCCCTAAATAAATAGATAAAATATAAAGCACAAGCTATTACATTTTTAATAATGTTAGCAAAATAAATTTCTCGGGCTCAATGATATATTTTTCATATTCCTTGGGTTCTTATACCTTCTATTTTTAGCTATGTGCTCAAGTAGCTCTTTATTTCAATAAGTCTTTAAAGAGAGAGAGAGAGAGAGAGAGAGAGAGAGAGAGAGAGAGAGAGAGAAGGACGTACAATATGTTATTATGAAGTAAGAATACAAGCATATGTTATTATCTTATACTGTGTTATTGTAGTTGAAACACCACATTATTTGATCGAAGTTCTATTCTATTTATTAATGAACTCAAACAGACTTATTTAGAACTAGACAGCTGTATGTTTAAACTCTTTCATGATAATAAACATATCACAGGTTCACTGACAACTACGTGCAACGCACGTACTTCCCACTAGTCATTAATAAAAACCTAAAAGTAGGGATGGCAATGGGGCGGGTTGAGGGCGGAATTGGGTTGCCCCGTCCCCGCCCCGCCCCGCCCCGCCCCGCCCTGCAATTTGGAGTATGTTAAATACCGGTTTCTGTTTTTTTTAAAGATTCCGGTTTGTAATTTTATGAGTTTTTTTCGCATTTTTTAAGCTTTTGTTCTGTGGGATTTCCTTTCATTCGATTGAATTTAGTTGTAGTTGTACTCTTTCTGTTGCTTGGTTGAAATTGTTATGTTCATGAGAATCTCACTTTTTTTTCTTCTTCGTATATGAATTTGGTAATCTTCTGCTAGTTTTTGAAGCTTCTCTCTCTCTCTCTCTATATATATATATATATATATATATATATCTGATATTGTTGATAGCTCGACTTTCGCATTCCTTGAGCTGATGGTGTGTAAGTTTTGTATGGTTTGGGCTCAAATTCCTGTGAAAAGTTCGATGGGTGTGGTGTAATTTTCATGGGTACCCTTCATTTCTAATGTCTTGTTTGTCTGGGTTTTGTTGCCCTGTGAAGAACCTGCTTTTTACTCATTAATGCCTATTTGAAGTGTTGTTTCCTCTAATCCTGTTTGATATCATTGCTATTAGTTCAGTACATGTTTACTTTCTCTTGATGTTTTATTGTATTTTTTTTTTAATTTAAGTTCCTTATTTTTTCAAGGATTTAGGTTCTGATGCAATTTTTCTTTTGTCAATTTTGTGTTAGAAAATTCGAAATGGATCAGTTTCAGTTACAGTGGCCAATAAGTATGGGAGATTTAGAAGTTGGACATGGTATCACTGATTAAACTATAAGAAAGTCCGGGCGGAGACTTTCCCTGAATGAAGGGCATTAAAGATAGGGCCGCTGAAATATGTTTGATGCATTTATGAAGTATTGGATTAGAGGATATATATGGATTCTTGTCCCGATGCATTTCGATAGGCATTTGCACCATTATGCTGCCCCCTTTTTTCCAATACGAAGCATGGCTAACGTACTCACATTGGACCAAGTGCTCTAGAAATATTGAATGGCTATGATGATTGTTAAAATTGAGATTAATTAGTTGCAATGATTAAAATTGTGGCGAATATCATTCTAAAAATGAAGAAGATGAGGTTAATGTGGTGCAGATGAGCCATTGTTGGTGACACTACCCTCTGTCCATGGAAAATATAACAATCTTAATGAGCAATTTGTTACACCCAATTCCTGATTAGGCAATGATTGTTGACCGACCAATCTGCAAATTGATGGGACAGCAGAACAAATCAGGCCACAGTTTTACTTAAAGGGGATTCTATTATAGACTAGTTTCTGGGAGTGTCTTGATCCAACACTCTCCGAACTTAAGAGACTTCATCACAATAACAAGGTCAAAGTTGAGCAATTTAGCGACAATAGAGATGATCTCAGTTGCTAGATTATATTGCTTAGAATCAAACAACCAACTGGTATAACATTTTAGGTTGAAGACTGTTTTCTCATCAACGATCAACAGCGGTTAGGAATGATCAGCTGCCATTTTAGCAGTCAAATTCATTTTGTTTCGGTTGAATTGTTCACTTGTGCACTGAAACTAGAGAATATCCACAAGTCCAGAACTAGGAGATGTTTGGCCAGAAATCCGTGTTCCGGCTATGAATTTGATGATTTTCATGAGACAGAATGATTTGCAGGGACATAAAACGTCCTGCATGGGAATTTTTTTTCCCAGTTCCTTTTTTTATTTTGTTCAGAGATGCTCACCCTCCAATAAGTCAAATACTCAATGGTTTTTTTCTTTGTTCTCCGTTGGATGAGGAAGGACTTGCAGCTCTTAAAACCTCAAATATATATAGTTTAGTCATGACTCCTGAGGTCTTAGTTTACCAATGTAATGTTCTGCTTCTTTCTTTGAATGCATATAGTTTACTCACGGATGGTCCAGAGTCAAACCAGAAACAGGGTCCGAAATGAAATTGACAACAATGGGGCAGGAAATCAGTTCATAAATTAGCACAGTTATAAATTTTCACATTACTAGTTTCAATAAACTGAAACAATTATCATTCAAAAAGAAAAGGAAAGTGAAACAATTCATAACATTAAGCCACTTTTGTAGAAGTAGAGAAGGTATCTAACTAAGTATTTATAAAAAATAAAAAAAATTACAAAATGGTGTTCCTTTTCTTCACAGAAATCATTAGAAAAATTTCTTTTCCATGCCCCATTACAATGTTCCCCTTTTTTTTTTTTCAATCGCAACTATTTCATTGAAGAAAAAATTGTACAGCATGAGAGAAATATACTGACAGTAAGAGGGCAAAAAGAGAAATGAAAAGGATGGAGCTTACCAAAAGGGGGACTTGCTGACAAACCTTTTTATTTAGACTTGTTTTTCACTGTCTCTATTCTGTATAGTGGGCTACACCTTTGACAAATTTAGGCCATTCACACTCACCTACCCCTATGAATTGGCACTCACTTCAATTTGACACTGATCCGTCTATTAAGTGTTAACCCATGTTCGAATTTTGGATTCAATCATAATAAATTTCAGAAAACCAATTAAGTTTGGGGCTTCAAAACTAAGAGATATTATTACCTGATTAGAGTGATATTTGGCCCATCTCTCATCCTCAATAACCTTACAGAGCTACTCACAACCTACCCCTGGGAATTAAATGTGTACTAGGTGGGCCCCACAGGAGGGGCGTACTCAAAAAAGTGCACCTGGTTTGACAGAGAACACCCACATGTTTGATTGTCCATTTAGGCTGATTGCTAGAAGTGATGGTGCTCTACTTCTAGAGATTGCATTGTGAATCGGCCCTGCTACATTAAAGATATTTTTCAATCTTTATACACTTGCTTTTTCGTTTTAAACTACTAATGAAATTTTGTGTTTTTCTAATTTGAAATGCCATATCCGAGTAAACTTCAGAAAATGGTTGATAATTATGGTCATAAGTTGCATTCAATATGTTCATAATCATATAATTTAACTTCTTTTTTATGGTTTTCGTGCCCAATTGCTCTATTATATGGTTTGATTGATGTAGACCTACTGACCCAATGCATTCAAGCAGACCCCATTCCAATAGGAAAAAGATAAGATTATAATGATGATTCCTTGCCGACTCCTTGCCGACCTCATAATTTGGATAAAGCTTTGATGGTGACGATGACGACAATGATGACTGTGGTTCAGGGTTTGAGCTGTGATGCATTCACTAATCAATGTTCTGAAAGCGCTAGCATAAAAGAACTTTCGCCCTCTGTAAACTTCAGTTAAAACACCAACCTAAATCTGGGTCATCATATGTATCATCTTAATACTTAGAAAAGGATTTCAGAATTAATGGTCCAAGGATTTGAACAGTTCATGAATCCACCAACTCAAGATTCAATCTAAGAAATCTGGTATTACTTGCCAGTTGGTTTTTTAAGAAGGTTTATGATATGTCCAATTAGGAACTTGTTGTTTGCATGCACTACATCAAAATCTTCTCCGGATTCTGCAATGAGTGAATATCTCCCATGTAATTTTTTGTAATTGTAGTGGATGCTCTTAGCAGGAGATTGAGAGTCAGGAATGAAGATATCATAAACAGATTTTTTCTAGGCAGGTGGAACTTATCCATTCTTGTCATCAATATATTGTCGACACAATTCATTTATGCACCGCAATTAAAGAATTGATGTACAACTGGTGCTTTTTTTTTTTTGTTTGAGGTTATCTCGAGCCTTAAGGTTAACTTCTCCAAGTCTGAAGTAATAGGCATAAAGGTAGAATGTCAGAAGAGTTTGCTGCTTTAACAAGTGCTGTGTCGAAGGCTCGAAGCTTTCCCTTGGCCATACTTTTACTTGCCCTATTAGGTTGGCCAGGCCTATAAAGTTATATATATATATATATATATATATATATGTGAAACTTAGATTTCTTCTTCTCTTCAATATTCCAATTAATAGATTTGATTGACGCAGACAAAACCCAGAAAGTATTTGATTGCAAAATCTCAACTTTCACCAAAAGAACCTGTCTTTCTTTCTTCCCCATCTTGCCTTGTAACTGTAGAAACAAGATTAAGAGACTGTTTCTTTCTTCCCCATCTTGCCCTATTAGGTTGGCCAGGCCTATAAAGTTTGCAGGATCTGCTAGCTGAGTGGATTGGGATGAAACAATTGTCTTGAAAAAGTTGCTAGCTCTCAGTCAGTGGTGGATTCACCGAGATCAAAGCTTATATCAACAATATCTCCACTTGCTAAAGTTGAAGTTTGTTGCCAAGTGAATATTAAGGTGATTGAGAGGATCCAATTATATTTCTAGGAAGGGGAATGGAAAAGAATAAATTTCTAGCAGGAGGGCAGGCCATGCATAGTGGCCTTGTCATAAATAGGGGCGATATTTTGAAAATATCTTAATAATGTCACAGCATTTACCATAAATGGTGTTTTCCCAATAAGATCGTAACATTTTAATATATTCGGAAAAGGAAAAATATCAGGAGAACAAGTCAATAATAGTGGAATAGAATGGTAAAATTGGGAAAGACCTATAAAATCTGCTTTTCTAACAGAATTTTATGTTTATTTATGAAATCTCTTGGCAACATTTACCAATAATATCTTGAGAAAACCCAAAAATTGAAAAACAACCATGTGTTGTTGGGTTGGACCAAGTCACCACTCTTCTTTGTTTAATACTGTTTTAGATGTTTTCTAGTATTTTTTAATTCAAAATCTTATGTAATGCAGTGGGTACAGTACATAACAAAAATCAAAGTAGTGAGGGGTTGTGAGCTCAAATCCTTTTGGCTACAATTAAATTATATAAATTAATTTTTTTTATTATTATATGTTATCCATTGCCATCCTTGGTTGAACTGGTCAAAATTGACAGAAATGGGTCAAATTGTGTGCAAAACACTCCCTTTAATATATAATAATTAGTTTAGTGGAACATGGCAACAGTTTCTGATGGTAGGTTCTAGAGGGGAATTTGAAGCTGGAGCATGATCCGGAAGTATGAGTTGCACCTTGGTAGATGGTTCCCACTTCTATGATGTAATTACATAACTGAATTAGAACCGTAAGCCAGACCCTTGTGCGGTTATATCATGAAGATATTCTGCTCTGTTTTGGACTAAACAACAATTACTTTAGCATATTAAGGTAAGTCTAAACACCATTTAACAACTCGTCTAAAACAAAGATGTTCGAGTTGCGTCTATCCCTGTGACTATGTTCAGCTAGCACTATTAGAATGCCATTTAATTATTTATGACCTTCCTGAAAGTCAGTTTGAATGAGTTTCATGAGTTTTTATATTTAATCTTAGGCGGGTTTGTAGCTTTTAAATATACTTCTCAAGTTGCAACGCAGGAAGCCTTTTTTTTTTTCCGTCATTTTCTTGTTTTAATGTGAGGTACTATATCAATTTTCCCCTATAAGTTTTGCTTTTGCTCTTATGTATGTGCACTGACCTTATAATGCAAGTTGCAGGGCGTCTGAATTCCCTAGGGAATATGACGGTGCATGTCTTCAGATGAGAATGTCCTACAGTCCAGCTGCACACCTATTCCTTTTTCTCGTGCAATGGACTGATTGCAGTCTTGCAGGTGCCCTTGGTCTGCTGAGAGTTCTCATATACAAGGTGAGAATTTATTTCCTTCAATGCAGTTTTTAAAGCAATTTATTCATACTTGTTCAATTGTAACTTGAGAATAGTTTTTAAAGCAATTTATTTCCTTCAAATGATTGCCTGGATTTAAATGTGAGTGATGTGTAAATATCTAATAGGATTGTAAATCCTTGTACATATTGGGAGGCAAGCTATATGCCAATAAAAAGGGTTCTCTTAATGTGATGCATTCTTTACTTATATAAGACCAGATGCATTATGATAGTGTAATTATGGACTATTTATGACATTGTCCATTGCCGATGACTGATGAGACTTTTCTTGTTGGCTTACATTCGTCGATTGCAGGACCATTACAAATTAAATAAAAATGGACCTTCTCCAGCAGTGGCATACAGAAACCTGCCTCGCTGAACACTAGCAACATCCTCATACAAGCTTAGGGCCTTTTTTTTTTTACTCTGCCGCAATCTCATTGTGACCATCGTCCTTATTTCTCTTTGCCTCATAATGGATGCAGTTGCAGAGGCTAACAATTCATTTTCTAGTTCTGATCGTATGGAATTCTATCCATCCACGACAATTTCCTCAATGAGTAAATTAGATACAGATCCTAGGATTTGGAGTTTGGACCCTTTTTAAATTTGAGCTGAGGTCCAGCACCATGGGTTCGTGTCTTTTCTTTTTCAATGCGACTCCACAAAAGCTCCATATATTTTGTGCTTGTAATAAAATCTCCCTTGACAAACTGTTTCATTTGATGAAGGACCCCAAGCATCCCCACCCGAAGGTTATTTTATTTATTTATTTATTGGTAGAATTAGTTGGTGAGAGTTTGAGTTTGAGATTCTTGAGTCCTTTTAAGAAAAAAATTTGAAAAAAAAAATATTTCTAAAAAGGAGATCTTCTTAAGGAAAACAGAGTCCAAGAATGCAGAACATACAGAAGTGGCCTTACACAGCGAAGAAACCCAAGAATAGAAATGTTGGGGAGTGGGGCTCCGCTCGAGGGGGTGTTAAAAAGTATTTATGCAGCCTCTGCTAACGCCACAAGGTTTTGGTGTTTTGGTAGAAATGGCTAGTAAAAGAAATTTAAGATGGTATATGACCCAAAAAAATGTGTCATTAAAAGTGCACTGAGTGGTTTCACTGGAGAGTGAGTGTTGAGGAGTGTCCTCCGCCCGAATAAGAGTATTGAAAAGTGTTTATGTAGCCTTTACTAACGCCTCGAGGTTTTGGTAGGAATGCTTAGCTAAAGAGAAGAAAAGTATTGAAAAGTATTTATGCAGCCTCAACTAACGCCTTGAGGTTTTGGTAGCAACGCTTAGCTAAAGATATTTTAGAAGAAAAATCCAGAGTTCCAACGAAAGCAGGACTGTTAATTTGTTTTGTTTTGTTGCTTGACTTCTAATAGGGGGTGTTTGTTTTGTTTTTCTAGCCACGTTCGAGTCGTTTTTATTTTTTGGTCAAAGAACGAAGAAATTGTATTGTTTTTCTAGCCGCCTTAGAGTCGTTTTGATTTTTTGGTCAAAGAACAAAGAAATTGTTTTGTTTTTCTAGTCTTCTTCAAGTCGTTTTGTTTTTATGGTCAAAGAACAAAGAAAAAAAAAGTAAGAACAATGTTTGTTTTTCAATCTTCTTCCAAGTCTTCTCCAAGTCTCTTCTTTAAAGTCG
The DNA here is from genome assembly GCA_028538565.1 of Umbellularia californica. Taxonomy (NCBI): domain Eukaryota; kingdom Viridiplantae; phylum Streptophyta; class Magnoliopsida; order Laurales; family Lauraceae; genus Umbellularia; species Umbellularia californica. The sequence continues at coordinate 5,167,144 of JAPQWN010000002.1, forward strand.
TTTGTTCAGACTGCATACAACTATGCACACGTTCATGAAGGTCTCATGTAATACTTTTGATGTTAAAGTGGTTTTGGTTATTCGTCTTAGGGTGTGTAAGTTCAAGTCCTCAATGTGGGATCCAGGTAAAAAAAGTACTTATATGCAATGGCGGATCCAGGATTTTCATTTGAGTAGAGCGGATGGTTTGATAAAGTCAAAATCAAATAGATTAAAAAACCAGAATGCTAAAAATGATGAAGAAATCAAAGGAGCCTAAAAAAGAAGGCTAAAAACAAAAATTTTAATATCCTGGTTCAAAAAAAATTCTCCTTTGAACAAATCTGATAAGATTGAAACAATTATAAATAAAGAAAGTAAATAAATGCAAGGTGATTTGAAATAAAAATAATAGTAAGGATATTTGGTTGTTTTATGGAAAGTTTCCTATATATAAATCAGCAAAAATCCAAGAAAGATTGGAAGAATCTCCAAGCATAATCCTTAAATCTTTAGGGCACGTTTGGTAAACCACGAAGAATCCTCTAAATAGAGGATTCTCTCCATCTCCAAAGAAGTCTATAATCCTCAAGTATGATTCCCAATGAAAGTTCCATGTTTGGATGGAGGGAGGATTCCTACAACGAGTAGAATGTATGATCCAATTGATATTTTTATAAATTTCTCAAGATAAAGTAAGGATCAACGGTTAAAATTTGGTCACCTTACCGTGTTTGACCGTCCCGAACTAATGACTGGTTTCGATCATGATTTTGGACCCCACAAGAACCAGAAGATTTGGAAAAATGACTGTTTTTTATTTCCCATTTTCAAAATTAGTGTAAACAGTAAATGTTTTGGCACATATCTCGAGATATAAGAGGAATCAATGGATGAAATTTGGTCACTCTGCCGTGTTCGACCCTCCAGAACTAATGACCGGTTTGGATCTTGATCTTGGACCCCACATAAACACAAAAATGAAAAAAAACGGAATATTTTTATTACTGTCTTCAACATTAGTGTAACAGTCAGACGTATTTGGTACATATCTCGAGATATAAGAGGAATTAACGGTTGAAATTTGGTAACCGTGCGGTATTTGACCTTCCAGAACTAATGACCGGTTTGGATCTTGATCGTGGACCCCACATAAACCCCAAAAAGAGAAAAAACGGACTGTTTTCAATATTAGTTTGAACGGTAATGACTTTTGGCACACATCTCGAGATATAAGATGATTCAACGGCTGATATTTGGTGAGGTGGCTGTTTTGGAGTTTTTAAAGGTGACTAACGGTTTGGATCTTGATTAAGGAATCTAAAAGGTACATTCCCAAAGTAAAAACTTATTAGGGCCACATTATCTTCACTGTGCATTACCTGTACCTTATCGTCACTGATGGTTTTGCAAATATCTAACGATCTAAGATGAATCAACGGTTGAATTTTTGTGATAAAGCCGTTTTGAACCTTCTTAACACTTTTATCGGTTCAGATCTTGATTGTGGGTCCCATAGAAACCAAAAAATGCGAAAAACCGGTCTGCTCCATATTAACGCCCCAAACACTGTAGCTCCGCAAATCCTCTTCCGCGTGGATTCTGGAGATCCGATGGGGGGGTGTCTGACTCATAAAATAATTGAAAAGAGGGAATCCTCTCATCCATTAACCCTTTTTCCACGCGGATCCAAACGTGGGTTTTCCACGGGATCGCGGAAAAAAGGAGGAAATCCGCGGCGAGGATGTGTGCCAAACGTCCCCTTAAGGTTTATTTATAAATGAGAATAAGTTTCTAGAGGGTTTCAACTGCGGCGATTGATTTGATATGAATGGGGACGTGAGCAGAGGGGCTATATGACTTTTAGGAGCTTTTGACTCTGATCTGAGGCGACCGCCCCCAAGTCATCATAATGTGGGTCCGTCCCTGCTTGTATGAACAGGGCGAACATTTTCCAGGTCCAAGTCAAATCATTATGCACAAGGGTCCCACTACATTCATTCCATTCATATTTACTCCTCTCTTTCAAAACTGGACGGGTCCTGAACGCAAGCCATGCTTGGCATCTGGTACAAATAGGTCCATGGGACTCTGCCTCAGCATTCATTCCACAATCCACAACACCCTTTACTACTTGTTATAGACCGAGAGTTGATGATGGAGCTCTCATGTAATATTCTTGTTTTTGTAAGGTGGTTTTGGTTGTTCCTCATCCATGCAACGCTACTCATTTCACCCGCAGTGGACTCTGTTATGATAAATGGTTCAGCAAATGCAACAGATGCACTCGCTCTGCTTGCTTTCAAGCAACAGGTACGGGGAGATCATGGTCATCCTCTGAGCACATGGAATGACTCTCTCCCTTTTTGCCAGTGGCAAGGAATCACATGCGGCCGACGCCATCCTCACAGGGTTGTGGCCATGAATCTGACTGGGCTTCAGTTGGTAGGTCCTTTGTCGCCTTTCATAGCGAACCTTACATTCCTTCGTGTAATCAACCTTAGCGACAACGAGTTCCATGGCCAAATCCCCCAGGAATTTGGTCGGTTGTTCAGGCTTAGGGACCTCATTCTTAACCATAACTCAATGACGGGAGAAATTCCAGCCAATCTGACCCACTGTCGGAGACTCAGAGTTGTCATTTTTAGTTTCAACAAGCTCACTGGCAAGATTCCTGTTGAGCTAGGCTCTTTATCAAGGCTCAAAGCGCTCCTTATTGGATCAAACAATCTCACAGGAAGCATCCCCACTTCACTTGGGAACCTTTCATCTCTCACCCATTTCTCTCTAGGGAATAATCAATTAGAGGGAAACATACCAAAACAGCTTGGCCAGCTTAGGAACCTATATTATTTTGAAGCACAAGACAATAAGCTTTCTGGCACTATTCCACCTACAATTTTCAATCTCTCATCTATAGCTTTCATTTCTGTCCCAGCAAACCAACTGAGTGGAAGCCTTCCACCCAACCTCGGTGTTACTCTTCCCAATCTTGTTGGGTTTTATGTAGGAGGAAACCGATTTACAGGACCCATCCCAATCTCAATGTCTAATGCCTCAAGACTAGAAAAACTTGAGCTTAGCTCAAACCAATTCAGTGGATCCATTCCTACAAACCTAGGAAGGTTGGGAGGTCTCCGTTCGCTAAATTTGGAAGATAATTTACTTGGAAGTGGGGAAGCTGATGACATGAGCTTTCTCTCTTCTCTGACGAATTGTAGCTTTCTCGAGATATTGTCAGTAGCCCAGAACCGGCTCGCAGGTGCATTGCCCAGATTCATAACCAATCTCTCAACTAATCTTGAACAACTTCGTTTATCAAAGAATCAGATAACCGGGAGCATTCCTACAGGAATAGGTAATTTGTTCAACTTGATTATCTTGGGCATGTCTTCCAACTTTATGACAGGTATGATTCCTGAGGGTATTGGAAAGCTTAACAACTTACAAGTTTTAGATTTGTCTGGAAACAGATTTTCCAAGGAATTTCCTTCTTTCATTGGCAACAACACTCAATTGTCCGAGTTGCTTCTTGGTGAAAACAATTTGGAAGGAAGCATACCTTCGACTCTAGAGAACTGTCAACTACTGTCACAACTATACCTTGGTTTCAATAATCTTGTTGGTTCCATACCGAAGCAAATTTTTAGTAATCCAACTCTCCAAATTCTCATTCTAGATGCGAATTCTTTGGTCGGGTCCTTGCCAATGGAAGTAGGCAACTTGAACGGCCTAAGGACATTATCAGTTTCTAATAACAAATTGACTGGTGAAATTCCCAAAAGCCTAGATAATTGTCTTGGTTTGGAAAACCTTTATTTAGATGGTAACTTCTTTCAAGGAACATTTCCAAGCTTGAGTTCTTTGAAAGGTATGTTGCAAATGGATATTTCCCGCAACAACTTCTCAGGACAGATTCCAGAGTATATTAAAAAGCTTCCTTACCTGCAATATCTAAATCTTTCTTATAATGATTTTGAGGGCCAAGTACCACAAGAAGGAATCTTCAAGAATGCAAGAGCAGTTTCAGCCATCGGCAATAAAAAGCTTTGTGGGGGAAGTCCAGCACTGTTGTTGCCAAAGTGCCCGAGCCAAGATAGTAAGAAACATAGGCGGCGCTTTTCTACAGGACGAATGATTGCACTAATCATCGGCTCTGTACTCTGTTTAATTTTACTATCGTCCATCCTTTTCTATTGTCTGAGAAAATCAAAGAAGCATCCACATCCTCATCCAGCAGACCCCTTGGAGGAACAATTGTTGAGAATTTCTTATGAGGATCTTTGCAAAGCAACTGATGGGTTTTCTTCGGCTAATTTGATTGGGGTGGGAAGTTATGGCTCTGTCTATAAAGGATCTTTGGATCGCATTGGGAAGACTATCTATAAAGGATTTTTGGATCGCATTGGGAATACTGTGGCAGTGAAGGTGCTTAATCTTCAACAGGGAGGAGCTTCTAAGAGTTACATAGCTGAATGTAAAGCTTTGAGAAATGTTCGGCACCGGAATCTTTTAAAAATCCATACTGTTTGCTCGAGCATTGATTCTAAAGGTGATGATTTCAAAGCTCTAGTTCTTGACTACATGGCTAATGGGAATCTAGACCAGTGGTTGCATCCGTCCATTGGTGAACAACACCAATCCAAGAATTTAAGCCTTATTCAAAGGTTGAATATAGCTGTTGATGTGGCTTCTGCATTGAATTATCTTCATAATTCTTGCGAAAAGCCCATAGTTCACTGTGATCTAAAACCAAGTAATATTCTTCTCGACGAAGACATGAATGCTCACGTTGGAGATTTTGGATTGGCAAGATTCCTTTCTGAAGCTACAAGCAGTTGCTCTGAGAACCAGACCAGCTCACGTAGCATAAAAGGAACTATTGGATATGTTGCTCCAGGTGATGTGATTTCATTTTTCACTCTTTTGTTACTAGCATGCTTTAGTTCAATTGATAAATCTCCCTACTTTCAACACCATCTTGAATTTTAAATAGTAAATAAAATAATCATAGTACACAATTGTATATTTTTCAACAAATCCTCATATCTTTGTATCACCTAAAATAGAAATGATAAGGATAATATGGAAAAATAAAATAATTTATTGAAAATGCTGACGTTATTTATTTCATGTAATTGATTGATTTTATACTTTAGCGAAGAAATTTTACTTAAATTCATTAAATCATATCCATCCACTCATTTGTTGGATGATTATTGAATATTATTCTTTTTTGGTGATAATAATATTAACATTTCATCTTTTGAAATCTCCTGCATTAAATATCGCATAGTTTTCTAGAAGAAAAAATGAATTTTTTTCGAAGCAGTAAGTTCAAAGACAAAATAAGACTATCAATAAATGTTAGAGTTATCCATCAAAAAAAAAAAATGTTAAAGAGTTGCCCCTTTTTTATCAATAAATTGACCTGTACGTTATTTTACAAAAGTTCATCAAATCTAACAAATGAGTTGTGGGAGGAGTTTCCAATCCTATTTCTGCTGAAGATTATATTAGGCACTAATTTTTTTCTAAACTCTGTTAGGAATATCCATTCTTCACTATTATATAGTCCTGTCTTCATTGACAAGTAAAAGAATTTTGTCATTTGTCTACAAATGTGAAGTTGCTGATTCCTAATAAATGAAATGTGTAGGTGGTGATTGAGGGAGTCTCTTTTGTTGGTTTTAGGGTTTATGTTTAGTCTATAATCTATGGAACTTGCCTCCTTTAGATATTATACCCATTGAAAAATTGTTCCCTTACAGTTCTTAGATGTTGAGTCTTGCATTCTTTCTTGAATTGAATAACCATTGACATATTTGGAGTCAAATAATGACAGAGTATGGAATGGGCGGCGAAGTATCTACATTTGGAGACGTCTACAGTTATGGGATCCTTCTTTTGGAGATATTCACCGGAAAGAAACCAACTGATGAGATCTTTAATGGAAGTCTAAGCCTTCATCAATTTGCTAAGCTGGCTTTACCTGAGCGAGCGATGGAGATTGTGGATCAAAGCTTGCTCTTAGTAGAATTTGAAGGTCTTAATGAAAGCCAAACTCACACAAATGCAAGAGGCAGACTTGAAATGTGCTTGGTATCTATCATCAGTGTTGGTGTAGCTTGTTCTATGATATCTATTAAGGATCGAATGGAGATTGGAGATGCTATGGTGGAGATGCAGGGTATCAGAGATTCATATCTTGGAGTTGGGAGGAATAACTGAAGCCTACATTGGCCAAAGGTATATCTTACCCAAGTAATTATTGATAAGTTGTTTATTAGTGTTCCTAGGAATATTCTAGTAGAAGATCAAGAGGTTGAAAAATCTCAAGTTTTGTATAAGTAGGGTAGTAAACAAGGGCTATCAACAAAAATGAGTTTGACCTTAATTGGAATTCTTTTTTTTTTTTCTTTTTTTTTTCTCTTAGATTGGATTTGCCAGGCTTGGATCCCACCCAAGTAGGTAAACAAGCTGGATCCAAATTTGGCAACTAGGCATGTCACTCTTACAGGTCCATTGAAAGTTTTTTTTAAAAAAATTATGATATATAAAGTCATACAAGAAAGAAAGGACTTGAAATGGAAACTCATTTGTGAGGACCACCTTTCATCAATCCAACCCCTAACAAGGGCTACACCTCACCCTCAATAAAATGGCATTGGATAAGATGTGATCTTGACAGGAGTAATTTCATTATTTGAATTCTTTTCATTAGAATTGAATTTTATCTAAACTCTAAAAGGTTTCAAATTATCAAGCATTGAGGCCCCCAAGTCAAGGGTTTGGATGATAAGGAGATACTTGCAAATACGGAGATCTTTCCAGCCCCTTTCCTAGGAAAGAAGTGAGCAGTTTTACACAAAAGTTATACACATGTATATAGTACATGCATAATACATACAAACATATGTGCACACACAAAAGAGTGAGCAATCTTGAGTTGTCTTCAAAGGTACTAAAATAAGTCCACAAACAGTCGATAGAATGCAATTTTAAGGGTTCACAGAAAAACACAACAATGAAAAGCATGAATACAGTGAGGGAAGACTATTTCCCCCCTTTTCTGCTGTGCATTGATACTGCTAAATTTTGGAGATATAGAAAACATGACTTCAAACAGGATCGAGTGAAAAAGTTGACGCACTACGCCAAACCCAGGGAAGGGCAAATAAGGCTTTGACAATGATGATGATGCTCTCGTCATCCTTCTAATATCAAGATACTAATGATGCCATAAATCATAATTACTGTAACACAAATTTTTCTGCAGGAAAGGCCAGGCCAGTGGGGCCAACTGGGTCACCTACAAACCCCTCTCCACATCCCTAGTTTGACACTCGTCCAAACTATCATCCAACTTTATCAAATGGCTAGGCTAGGATTTCAAGAACATTGAGGAGCTCTAAATATCAACTTCCCACACCCAGATTGTTCCCAAATTTTCCAACACCCTACCATTCCATGATTCTGATGCTCCCAGGCGGCTACACAGGTCAGGCGAATGTTCTGAGCATTCCAAATCAAGCTCATTGCAATGCTGGCCTGTTCAAGATACTAATCAGGGTGGTCACACATCGACTTTTATACATGTCATACTAACAAATTGATGAAAAAACGAGCAACAGACAAAAAGTAATATATATTGTGTTGCCTATCGGAAAATTTGAGATTATTTTAAATATTACATAAAATCTATTGCTATATTCTTTATCAAGAATCAAAACCTGATTTGCCCCATCAAGAAAACAGCCGCTTCTGTATAACTGTATTCAGCAACGATTCTATTGGTGTAGTTTCTCTTTTACCTGTTTGTCTGTTTGTTAAAAAAAAAAAAAAAAAACAGATGATGAATCAGATACATTAGAGAGGAATAACAAATGGCAAGTAAGATGGGGTAATAACAGTTGAATTAAATGTGAAGAACTCATTGATTCTTACATTCCACACATCATTCTTCAATTTAAAATTAGAATCAACAGCATAGGGAGGCTGCTGAACAGGGGGTTTCAGAAGTGGAACCCTTGCAGGAGTATAATCATCATCACTGTCATAGTAGCCTCCACGATCTGGCCCAAGAGCCCGCAGAATCATGGCCAAGAGGATAGACAACGCCTGCAAACAAATTGCGGGCCACTCATTAGGAAACTTGAATCGCACATCCATTCAAAAGCATTCATGAGAGAGAGATGTTTGGATCCTCGGGACTCAATTGCCCTGTAAACAAATTATCTCTGATTACCTGTAACTGGTAATTTCAAAGAACAAAACTACAACTCAGAGCACAACTCAGGTTGTCCAAATGTGGAAACCAGCTAACTTGCACTTGGTTTCTGAAGTTCCAAACCAGACCTTGGCTAATTAATGGTTTACCAAGGACCTCAATACATACATACAAGCACCTATGGCATACTGATGATGATATTATTATTAGATCATAGTACCTGTTATCTCTTTTATTCGGATTGTAACATGGCGACAATATTAATGGCTTCGTCTAATTTCGTATCATATGCTGAAATTACCGATTGTTTATACTATGCAATATATCTTATTATCAATGGATCATTGTCCACCTCGCACTACACTATCACACATCACACTCAGGACTCTTGTTCTTATTATTGAGTTACTAACCACGCAGGTATAGCTGGAATCAGGTATGACTTTAATTATCATTTATTGTTACATGTGTTGTTAACTATACATGCATATTTGCTTGGCTCCATGAGCCTAACCCATTTCTTGGTGCTTGTAGGTGCCTGCCCTCTTTCCTTGCTTGTTTGTGGACTTGGCAATTGCCTCGATGCCGCAAGGTACTGGAGTATGCATTGAGAGGCCTTCACATTAGAGTTTGTTATTTTCTTTTGTTATCTTTTAGTGGGCCACGTTGGGCCAAGATTGTAATAGCTTAATGAAAACATTTCTGTAATTTTTGAAGTGGAACAAAATTGTAGGACATTACCTTATTTCTGCCCACATGAGATCTCTATTTACTCATCTATTGGATTTCTGATATTATTTTGGTGCTTTCCCACTAACAGTCCGGGATTCGAGGCACCTTGATCTTGGGGCGTTACACACTCAGTTTTTCCGGTATTCATTGTGTTGATATCATCTAATTCCTCCAATCTATCACTCTGTTCAAGAAACATATGCGTGTACTATTTCCAATCTAAGCCTAGAGCTCCATAGAAATCAAAAGCTATTTCATTGTTTCCGCTGTTTGGAGCTGGGGAGTAGAATATTCTAGCGCATGAAAAGATAAATTAGAATAAGGGCAGCAGTTCAATCATGGAATTAAATGTCAGCCATTTTGTCACTGAACCATGGCTTTACATTTAGGCTCAGGTAACTGTACATTCCCAGACACTCAGTACCTTCTAAATTCTCTTATTAACATACCTGGGCAGCCACTATCAATGAGGCAAATCCGCAAGTGTACAGTTGCTGAACAGCTTGACAATACACTGTGCATGTGGCTCATGTTCGGGGATCCAAATTAAAGACGGTTGATCAGATCGACAATAGAATATCTGAGATTCATAACCCAAATTCCCAACATGGTCAATGTTAGACAATAGATGGTTAAGAAAAGAATCAAGTAACATAACAGAATAAGAGGAATGCTGCAAAAAAGCCCGGGTGTTATTTTGCTACTAACACCCCATTCTTTGGCCGATAGGAAGCCCTGCACATGTTGTCTTTTCATGCAGGAGTGAATATAAAAGGAAACCAAAGGACATTTTGGGCATTTTGAAAGAAAGTTCAATACTCCTTTTTTGCACATATCGTGCGAAAGTGATGAGAAAGAATGCAACTGACCTTATTAGAGAACCCCATTTCCAAAGTGAGCAATTTGAAGAACACTTTAGTGGGGTCCACCTATAAAAAACTCCGATCCATTCAAAATTAATGGCCTCATCTTTTAGTAGCCTTCACCAAAACTCACTCCAATAGGAGGTGGGCCCACAATCAGATTAAGCAACACTTGAAATTTTTATAATCTCGCCATGGGCCCAACTATTTCGTCCAATGAGATTTAGAGGTTCCCAGTAGTGACAGGTTCTCACTTTTAAAACTCTTCCCATGTGACCTCTTTCGAAAAAGCTTCTAACGATTCTTAGACCTTATCTTTCCTAAAACAACTTTATCCAAATTTTTAGCAGAAATAAGAGGAAGAGATAACGTGCAATCACTCTTTGTAAGATGGTTTACAAATTGGAACAGGGAAGAGATAACGTGTAATCAGCATTTGGAATTTTCATAAGTAGGATCCATGGAAGAGAGTCGCAAATTTCTTGTGAGTTCTAAATGAAATTGGAACGGGAATTGAATGAAATTGAGAACGGAAGTTGCTACAACCTTTTGAGTGTAAACTTCAAGGCATGACTGACATTGTTGATGACGTGTCATACTTTCTTTGGCCATTAAAATAAGGGAAAAAACACCCCTTTTAAATAGGGGCAGTTTGTAGAATGCCTCTCTCTCTCTCTCTCTATCTATATATATATATATGTTTGTGTGTGTATTAAAAGGGGCAGTTTGTAGAATGCCTCTCCATATAAATATATATATTTATGTGTGTGTAGAGAGAGGACATAAATTGTTGCACTGCAAAATGTAATATGTAATAGCACAAACGAACATTCTGAAAGCAGAACCAGGTCAGAATTTGTAAGATAACCAATTTTTCTCATTCAATTATATGAAAATAGGGAATAGGTATGAATCAGTCGCACACTTTCTAAGATTGTCCACCAAATTAGTGTTATTTTTGGTTGAGAATGAACCATATAGCAATAATTTAAGTCAATCAAACAAGCAAAGCAGAAGCTGTCAACAGATCTACCTCTCTGCAACCAACACATGATAATTTCCAGGTGGACATTTCAGTTCGGGCCCTTTTCAATTTCCACTACTTGATTCAATGAGGTTCCTACTGGCTGTAGTTAACTAAGTTCGATCTGATATCAGTTTACTTATTTTGTGGACTCAAAATTCACTAAACAATAGTTTGGATGAGAAATCCCTTTTCTCGAGGAGAGGCAGTAGTCCTGCTAATTGGATCTTCAGTGGAGAATAGTGGTCCCTATTTGAGTAACCTTCCTCAAAGAGGAGATTAGTGTTTCACTCTACTAAACTGGAGAACACAAAATTCTCCTATTTTCTTTCTCCTTTATGAAAATAATAATCCCCTCTCCATTTCTACAGGTCAGACCAACCAGGAAGAAACATATGTGATACTCTACCTGGGAGATTCTCCACCTCCAAATCTCCTGCTTTCTCCACCCAGTGGGAAAGCTATACCTTTTAGTTTCTTCCCATCCAAATGATTCATAAATTTGTGGCCTTAATTATTTTCATTTGTGGCATTGATTCATGAAGTTCACAAGCATAATTTTTTCCAAAGTATCTCATGGTAACCACACAGATGAATTTCTTAGTGGAAAATGTACAGTATCCTGAATAACCATATAAGAGACAGAAATATGCCCCACAACATGATTTATAGTTACTCATCTAGACTAAACTACAAGACATAAGTGGGTTGATCCAACACAAGTGTCTTAAAATTTGAAGTTTACGTCTTAACGAGAAAGTCTTACTGCACAAGATTTCAGCACTCGCATAGATAACATGTAGTAGCCGTTATCACTCCTTATACCAGCCAAGTGAGAGAATAAATGAGTGAGATTGAATCCGTATCCAAATGAGCGATTACAATGGCGTTAGAGCCTAATAATCCACAAGCTACTCTAAATTTCAAAGCTTCAAGCGTAAGTACAAGAAAATCTCAGCAAATTAATTATGGACCCATTTGTTTAACAGAAGTTGGATTCTCACCCATTCAAGACTCTTTTGATGGAACCCCTCACTTTGAATTTCCAGGAATTCAACACACTGTGCGTAAAAGAGCCCTATGTTTTTTTTTTTTTTTTTTTTTTTATCAAGCAATTACTAACACGTGTCCCGCACACCTTGACTAGCTTGACAAAAACTTAGGGGGAGGGGAGTACAAAATACACCAGTTACTATTTAGACTCAAATAATGTTTGAAGTCTTCAAAATTGTTTTTTTTTTTTTTCTTTTGACGGGCAAATATAAAAAAAAATCATTAAAAAAGAAAGCTGCACAACAAATATCAGCAATCAATCAAGGCGACAGACAAATTTTAAAACAAAAATTTACAAGCAAGCAACGATAGTTACTTAAGAAATCAGGGGAAAAAACGCCATCATGCAATCAGAGTCATCACAATATCTCAGGCATTAATTCATCTAGAAGTAATGCAATTTTTTCCACATAAAACTAGAAATTAAAGAGTTAAGATGAGGGGTAAAACAGATATTTGCCCATCTAAATTGTTGCTACTGTGTTTCCCACAGTTCAAGAAACATGATATTTGGTGTAAAGAAGTCATATAACTGGGCCTACACAAAGTAAACATTTGAAAGGGGAAACAATACATTCTCCATCTAATCAAATCAGGGCAGGATACACATGAGAGACAATGACCGTTAGCAGTCTCTGCAGCAATATGGCCAGAGCATGTAATCAAACACAAGGAGATACCCAGCCCAAGAAAAGTGTAAATAAACCTGCATTTTGAGAATGAATCATTAAAGACAGACATATAACACCATTAAAAAATGAAAGCATATCAGCTTCTGCACAGAAAAACTTTAAAACCAAATCCAGCCAAAGATTCTCTTGGACTAAGGGTTCAAGGATTCCTATCCCTTAGATAGACTTTCTGAACACTTATTGGGGCTTAAAGCACTCGGTTCTTTCCACAAAACACTGGATTTGCTTTCATAAAAACTCATTTGAATTGCACTTCACATACAAGTAACTAGCATTGCTCGTCATTAAATAAATTTTTTTTATTGCAAACAGTTACTAAAAACTAAATTTCTATTAATAAAGCACACCTCGCTTCTACTCATCTGCTTTCAAAAAATGAAGTGAAATAAATCAATAAAACTACCCATTGTGGACATTTTCAAACAAAAACGAAGCATCATTTCCCCATCCAGACAATGCCTACAGGTTACAAGTTACAACTACTCTATTAAGTCATTAAAGATAACTGTTTTTAAAGTTAGAACATACAAGTCCATATATCACTGATTGAACGGAAACTTAAAACAGCCACTATTCAAATAATCAATGAAGCACCAACTGCCATTCAATGAAAAACAAACTGCCATTTCCCTTCCACCCAGTATAAAGGGAAAAAAAGGGACCAAAGTCAACATCACTTCCATGAAAAAGTAAGTACATGAAGAATCAACAAAAAAGGAAAAGACATATTTATGTACCCACTTGAACCAACAAAGAAACACTCTTGCCCGCCTGCTTCCTGCCATCCTCGCCCCCACAATACACACAACCCAACTGCCTCTTTCAATGAAGAGGCAATTTCTCCAAGGAGGAAAAAATATTACAGGTTCAGCCAAACAAACCTAGAAGCAAAAATAAAAGTAATACTCTCGAAACTCGATCAAGCATCATTTTATATAAAATCAGAACATGTTTCAAATGAACAGTTCCTCAAACTGCACATCAGCGCTTTCCCGAACATTAAGTTAAAAGGAAAACAAAAAATCTGTAGAATAACAATAAATAAATAAAGTGGCTAATGTAAAATCTTTTATATGAAAATCACCTCTGTTTGATGCTTTCCTTTGTAAAAGATTAAGGCAAAAGTAGGAGCCCGCCACCAAATAATATAGGTTTTCTGCTTTTAAAGATAGCATGTAGAATCCATCATCCAACATCCAAGATCTATCTCAAATGTCCAATCTCTTCATCTCAATAGCAAAGACAAATCTAGAAGAAAACCTATCATCGCCTCCAAAAGAATTTTTAAAAAAAGGGAAAGTTAAAACTCACCATGGCATCTGAGAAATAGAGCCTCCTCCATCAAGGTGCTTGTGCCAGAGCCTAATCATCCACAAGGAGTACAAAATCATCCCAGTCCCAACCATCCCAATTATTGAATTCATAAGCTTTAGAAGCGATCTAAGGCAACTCCTCATGACTCCCACCATGGATCCCAGCTGCTCCTACTATCAACAAACTCTATAAGTTTTCCACATAGCCCTAAATTACATAACATAACAGAACTCAAATCTCAGACAAAACCCATCAATAAAAACCTAAGAACAATCAGCTTTCCCCTGCTCCTAGTCTCAATGCTCTTTCTAGCATGTTTCAATGAAAGCTTAGTTTCAAATAAGTTGAAAAAAAAATATATGAAACTTGGATTTCTTCTTCTCTTTAATAGATTCGATTGCAGCAAACAAAACCCAGAAATTATTTGACTACAAAATCTCAAATTTCATCAATGAATACCTAAGAATGATCAGCTTTTCCCCTGCTCCTAATCCCAATGCTCTTTCTTGCATGTTACAATGAAAGCTATGTTTCTACTAAGTTGAAAAAAAATATGAAACTTGGATTTCTTCTTCTCTTTAATAGATTCGATTGCAGCAGACGAAACCCAGAAAGTATTCGATTACAAAATCTCAAATTTCTATACCATAATATAAAAGCAGCAGTTTTACCTGCTTTTCGTCGACTCTTGTGGGGCCCAATGGAGGGCAAACTCTCGATTCTTCCACTCTCATCTCTATTTCCTTTCTTTCATTCTGTTTCATTCTTATCTCTCTGCAACCACTTTCTCTCTCTCTCTTTCTTCTTTCTTTATTTTCCCTTTTCCATTTTACCTCTTGCCTATATGGAGAATCCATCCATCAATTTCAACATCCATTTCCTTCATCATGATCACAAGACCTTGAGCTTCATCACCATTCCATCATCGCTGAGCCACCACCGGAACACCAGCTCACTCCTTGCTGCCAACTTGAATCAGCCCCACCCATCTCACCATTTCTCTCTCCATCTGCTTTCTCTCATTCCCTGTCTCACTCCACTCACTGCCAACTTGAGGTATTCCCCAGCCCATTTCATCATCTCACCATTTCACTGTCCCTCTCTCTTGCTGTTTTCCTTTCTTTCTTTCATTCTGTTTCCTTCTTTATCCTTGCCAAGGGACCACCGAGACCTCTAAGCTTCTTTGTTTTGATTGAGTTGGGTTAATTGGGTTTTTCCACTAATTAGTGTTAGATGAGTTTCTTAGCATGTTCGATTGTGATTTGTAGAGTTATTTATCTGGGTTTGTTTCTAATTCATAGGTTTTGGGCATTCCGAGCTAAGTTTTGGATTTGGGCATTTTGGATTTCCTCACTCAAAGGCAAGTGAATATGAATTTATTTTTATGGATGTGCATGTCGTTGTTTTTTTTAATGGAATTGTAACTTTGAAATAATGGTAGAAGGCTGAGTCCCTAAAAATTGATTGCAAGAAAAGAAGGATTGGGGATCATTTTTTTAAAATCAAGGAAATAAAGTAGTTAGATATTTTAAAATATTTTGATTGCAGATTACTGATTTGTAAACTCCATTTTCATGAAATTTGTTAGAATATAAATTTTCTGGATTTGTATGATAGGGTGCAGTAGAAATATCTACTAAAAGAAATGACATCTAAAGAGGAAAATAGCTTGCTTATCTATGCTTTTCCTTCCATAAGATTATCTTGTATGCGGCAAATATCAATGAGATGTGAACTGCGTATCCTATGGGCTCTTCCTTTGCTTAGACATTGTCCAAAGCTCACAATGGTTAGATGACCCCATTAAATTTTCTTCTCAATTTGTATTCTATTGATTAGCTATTTAGAGGTCTGTAATAGTCTTCTTTATGGATCTGTACATCAAGTTAATGGACAGTTTGAATCTACTTGATATTGAGCCATATGCATGATTAGAGATGTGGGTGGTTGTATTCTTTATTAGGACAGATGATTAAGCCCCCGCTTTTCCATGTTCTTAGTTTTCACTACTACTTACAAGATATGTGCAAATTCTGTAAGAGGATATATTGAAAAGTATGTCTTGGACAATTCATGATTCCATATATTTTATAGTATTTTTTTTATCTGAATCAAATTATAAATTATGATGTGAACTTGTTCTTAATTATTTTAATTTTGAGAAAAGTGCAGTGCAATTGAGTGGTATCAAGAAGCAAGGAACTGTAATCAGATTTGATATGGGAGGTGTCTTGGTTGACGATCAAACTGCTGGAAATGAATGCGCAACTTAATTTGTATTCTTGTGTTGTGTTAATGCAAAGTGCCTTTGTTTGAGGTTATTATGTTAATCCTTTGTGTCCAATAGTATGTATCTATACTTAGGGTCCCTCTTTCACTTTTTCTCTATCTACCTCCCCTACTAAGGAATCACAAAGGCCATCTCATCAATCCCTCTCACAGCTCACTTTAAAATGATTTCCCACCCATGAATGCCTCCTCTTCTCTCACTCTCTCATTCTCCATCTATTTCTCATCTCCTCTACCCTTTTCCACCGAAGCCCCACTCTCTCCTGCACTTCTCTCTCTTTTCCTTTGCTCTTTTTCTTAAGGTGTGTGTTTGTTTTCAAGCCTTTTTTCCACATTATTGGAGCAGCATAAATATGTACGTCTTGGTTTTTGTTTTTCCCCCTCCCTTTTTCACACTTTTTAGGTTGAGCTTCAATAGTTTGTAGGCATTTTTCTTTCAATATTTTTTCTTTTTTCATTGTTGGAGCACTATAGTATGTTCATAATGCCTTTTTTACCTTCTTCCTTTTTTCTAATCTTAAGTTGAGGATGAAGTGTTTGATCACAAATTTATAAAGTTGAATTTTAATAACATTGGTTTTTTTCCCTTCCTTTAAAAATCCTTAGTTGAGCATGAAGTGTTTCATTAAAAGTCTAAAAGAAATTGAATCTTAATGACATGATTATTATTTCAAAGGGTTTTACCCTGTTAGAAGTGTAGCACCTTCTCTCTTACCACGTTTAATGTTAGGAAGCTTAATGATCTAATAAATCATTGTCTCTGCCTAAAAAATCATATTCAGTTTCCAAAGTGGTTTAATTGTTTTGTATGGAAGGAATCAGGTCAAATCACTTGAGATATGCTATATTTTTTTTTCCTTTAATTTAGTTGTAAAGTACAACAACACCACAAATATATTTTATTTCTTGATTGAAAGGAAATATTTTCAGTTGAGTTTTATTACTTCCTTGTAAAGAATAAATTTCACTCATGAGGAAATGGGGAGGTAACGAATCCTAATTTTATTTTTGTTTTCTTCTCTGATGTGTATATAGTCATATTTACTTTTGAAGCCCATTTTCATTTTCTGTTCATGAAGGCTCTAAATGAGAAAATGGAAATTCCTTTACGTGATCTGGTCTTAAAGTTATTTGTCTTTGTATGGTAACTACGTAGCCTAATTGGGTTTGACCAAAATTTGAATTTTCTACCCTTTGGGTCTGAATGTATTTGGGTAAAAATTTCCTATGAACGGGTATTTATTTGACAATACTTTGCACTTCGCCTTAGATCCCTCATTTTTAGCCCCTTTTTATAGTAAGAGATCCTAAGAATCCATTCCTTATGAAACAGATAAACAGACAAGTAATTAGGTGGTGATTAGCACCAAAATCACCAGTAAATCATAAAATCATTTCTCATCTCCAAAAAAAAAAAAAAATTATAATAAAATTATAATATGTCAACAAGGAAGTAAAGAAAAAGAGAAAGAAGCAGTAGGTGGATTCCACGAGCAAGCAGCAAGGAAGCAGGAGGACGAACGAAAAGAAGTTCGACTGCTTTTTCGAAAAAAAAAAAAAAAAGAAGAAGCTTGAATGGGTTCATCTCAGTTTTCATTTTTTTTTATCAATGTTTGATTAATGAATTTGTGTATTATTACTATGTTTCTTTCAATCCCAATTCAAGTTTTAATCTTTCTAAGTATTGATCTTCCTGAAATCTTTCTAAGTTTTTATCTTTTTGTTTTGTGTTGCATCTCTATGTGTAGGGACTGAGGGAAGTAAGTGTATTTGGGTAAGGACCTTCTTCATATACTCTGTTTAACTGAATGGGTTGGTCTCAGTTTTCATTTTTATCAATGTTTGATTAATGAAATTTGGGTATTTGTAGGCGGATTCAATATTACTCATGTTGTTGCAAGGTAAGTGTGTTCTTCATAACATAAAAGGAAGAAATGAAGTCCAGTAAGTTCCCTTAATGCTAATTGAATTTTGGATGTTTTCATTTCAGGACCTATGATAGAGCTGCTACAAAGTTCGGGAGGAGGGGGGTGTTGAATTAGTCATCATTTTCAATATTAACGATTACAATGAAGATAAGAAACAGGTACTTTGATCTCTTTGTCTCTCATTGGATGGACACCACATGTGAGAAAAATTGATGATCAAGCATTGCAACCATTTCCAACATCAACGTATGACCTGATTTATGGGTCTAGGGATGTTTGTAGTTGGTGCCACTTAATAGAGTATACGCATGTTCGGAGAGAATATTCTTCAACTGATCTTTGGCCACATATCCTTTACAAGGCTGTTAAAAGGTTAAAAGTGCATCCTTTAATTAAAGTGATCTCCACTTACTCATCGGTTAACAAAGATCTGGTTCTCTTACACGGTGCAGTGGAAGAAGCCTGTGGATGTCAATAGTAGTATTCATTTTTGTTTTTTTCTCTCTACTTGATTGGTTCCGTGGTTGGCATAAGGTACATCCTAACAAAACAATAGTTTCAGTTTCTTTGGCATCCATATCTAGGAATGTGAATGATTTTTTGTGACTATTATATCTTTGTAAGTAGTATCAAACATGAGCAGAAGTAAGGTAAATATATTGAGACTGGCCTCATTACCTTCTCTTTTTCCTTGGAAGGAGAAAATTGAGTTGAAATCTTTTCTTCCTGTCTTTTGATTTCTACTAAAATCAAATTCTAATTATCCATAATGTTGTTTTATACTTTTATTCCTCAATTGCTGATTCGCATGAAAATTTATGAATTATAAAACGTTCCATTCAACTGGAACGTATTTTATAAATTATAAAATTTATGATTAGGCAATATATTTTGCTAATTCAAATGGAGATGAACATATTTTATTTTCATTTTGGAGATTGAAGCATCCCATGTCTTTCAAATATTGCCAAAACTCATTACTGATAACTTATTGATGGATTCCATGTCAGTTGTAAGCTAATCAAGAAGGAAAATATTTCAGCACGTTCCTTATTATTTTTGTTATTGCTGAGTAGTGATATGACCCAATACCTTCTCTCCCTTTTGAAAAGTGAGCTTCTTTTTTCTTTGCAATGAATCAATGAAATGAGAACAACATAATACTATGTTTTTTTTTTTTTTTTTTTATAATATTAGAAGAACATGTTATTCACTTAATTTATTTTTATTTTTCATCCTATTCCTTCAGGCATAAATGGGTGAAAGGAAGAGAACATACTATTTGAGATGGTATTTAAGCCAACCAACTGCAAGTTTGAATATGAAAAAATGTGTCTTTAAAAGTTCACTGATCGGTTTCCACCTGAGAGAGAGTGTTGAGGAGTAGCCTTTGCCCAAAGAAGAGTATTGAAAAGTATTTATGTAGCCTCTACTAACGCCTCAAGGTTTTGGTAGGAACGCTTAGCTACAAATATTTAAGAAGAAAAACCTAGAGTTCCAACTAAAGTAGGACTATTAATTTGTTTTGTTTGGTTTCTTGACTACTAATAGGGGGTGTTTGTTTTAGGGGCAGCTTGACCATTGGGCAAGAAAAACCCATGCATTAGCCCCCCGCCCCCCCCACCCCAAAAAAAAAAAAAAAAAAAAATTTATTTTCTTACAAGGCCCCATAATAGTAATTAGTATCACATCTCATTGAAGTCATCTTATTTTTTTCACATTTAAGCAAAGCATTAAAGCAAGCGTCATCCTTCTTTATCTCTACATAGTGTCTTTTTAAATCCCAACAAATCTTAACTCAACCTCCTTACCCCCTCACTAGTGAGGTTTTTCAAATGAAAGTTTCTCCACTAACGTTTTTCCATCTCATGTACTCTTTACTCCCTCACCCTCTGTCTCTCTAATAGATTGCCTTTCTCTATAAATTACTTTTTTTTCTTTCTAAAGCAAACTTCTTTAAATATTTATTGATTTGGTTTTGTCTTCTTTTTAATAATATATGTGGGTATATTCTGATAATATATGTGAGTCTTTTTTATAATATATGTTAATCATAACCCACTTACTCAAATATAATCCATTTTTTTTAATAATAAAAAAGCTGGATCAAATTCAAAATTCATCTATATCTATAATGGCCAATAATGATAAATCACTAAATCGGGTTCTATTGTTTTATAATTTTAAGATTTTTTTTAATTTCATGCTCGTATTGTATGTTTATTATAGTTAGTGCTTGTTTTATTTATAAATATTATTAGTTACAATTTATAAATGATAAATGATAATTTGAGGCTTCATTTTGGATTTTCGCTTTAGCCCTCAAATTGTATCAATCCGGCCCGATTTGTTTTGTTTCTTCTTTGTGTTGTTCCGTTGGTGAGCTGTTTTCTTCCACGCGGGGTGTTTGTTTTGTTTTTTCTAGTCTTCTTCAAGTCGTCTGTTTTTCTGTCAAAGGACAAAGAGGAAAAAAACAAGTAAGAACAATGTCTGTTTTTAAGTTTTCTTCCAAGTCTTCTCCAAGTCAATTCTTTTCAAGTCTTCTCCAAGTCTCTTCTTTAAAGTCGTTTGAACGCAAGCCATGCTGCAAAAAGCATGGCAGACTGGTACAAATAGGCCCATGGGACTCTGCCTCAGCATTCATTCCACAATCCACAACACCCTTTCCGACTTGTTATAGACCGAGAGTTGATGATGGAGCTCTCATGTAATATTCTTGTTTTTGTAAGGTGGTTTTGGTTGTTCCTCATCCTTGCAACCCTACTCATTTCAACCGCAGTGGAATCTGTTATGATAAATGGTTCAGCAAATGCAACGGATGCACTCCCTCTGCTTGCTTTCAAGCAACAGATACGGAGAGATCATGGTCATCCTCTAAGCACATGGAACGACTCTCTCCCTTTCTGCCAGTGGCAAGGAATCACATGCGGCCGACGCCATCCTCACAGGGTCGTGGCCATGAATCTGACTGCGCTTCAGTTGGTAGGCCCTTTGTCGCCTTTCATAGCGAACCTTACATTCCTTCGTGTAATCGACCTTAGCCACAACGAGCTCCATGGCCAAATCCCCAAGGAATTTGGTCGTTTGTTCAGGCTCAGGGACCTCAATCTTCACAATAACTCAATGACAGGAGAAATACCAGCCAATCTGACCCACTGTCGGAGACTCAGAAGTGTCGTTTTTAGTTTCAACAAGCTCACCGGCAAGATTCCTGTTGAGCTAGGCTCTTTATCAAGGCTCAAAGTGCTCCATATTGGAGCAAACAATCTCACAGGAAGCATCCCCACTTCGCTTGGGAACCTTTCATCTCTCACCCATTTCTCTATAGGGGCTAATCAATTAGAGGGAAACATACCAAAAGAGCTTGGCCAGCTTAGGAACCTATATTATTTTGGAACACATGAAAATAAGCTTTCTGGCACTATTCCACCTACACTTTTCAATCTCTCATCTATAGCTGTCATTTCTGTCACTGCAAACCAACTGAGTGGAAGCCTTCCACCTGACCTCGGTGTTACTCTTCCCAATCTTGTTAGGTTTCTTGTAGGAGGAAACCGATTTACAGGACCCATCCCAATCTCAATGTCTAATGCCTCAAGACTTGAAGAACTTGACCTTGGCACAAACCAATTCAGTGGATCAATTCCTACAAACCTAGGAAGGCTGGGAGGTCTCCGTACGCTCAATTTGGAAGATAATTTACTTGGAAGTGGGGCAGCTGATGACATGAGCTCTCTCTCTTCTCTTACGAATTGTAGCTTTCTCGAGATGTTGTCAGTAGCCCTGAACCGGCTCGCAGGTGCATTGCCCAGATTCATAACCAATCTCTCAACTAATCTTGAACAACTTCGTTTATCAGAGAATCAGATAACCGGGAGCATTCCTACAGGAATAGGTAATTTGTTCAACTTGATTATCTTGGGCATGGATTCCAACCTTATGACAGGTATGATTCCTGAGGGTATTGGAAAGCTTAGCCAGTTACAAATTTTATATTTGTTTAAAAACAGATTTTCCAAGGAATTCCCTTCTTTCATTGGCAACAACACTCAATTGTCTGAGTTGCTTCTTGGTGAAAACAATTTAGAAGGAAGTATACCTTCAACTCTAGAGAACTGTCAACGACTGTTTCAATAATCTAGTTGGTTCCATACCGAAGCAAATTTTTAGTAATCCAACTCTCCAAATTCTCATTCTAGATGCGAATTCTTTGGTCGGGTCCTTGCCAATGGAAGTAGGCAACTTGAATGGCCTAAGGACATTATCATTTTCTAATAACAAATTGACTGGTGAAATTCCCAAAAGCCTAGATAATTGTCTTGGTTTGGAAAACCTTTTTTTAGATGGTAACTTCTTTCAAGGAACATTTCCAAGCTTGAGTTCTTTGAAAGGTATGTTGCAAATGGATATTTCCCACAACAACTTCTTAGGACAGATTCCAGAGTATATTGAAAAGCTTCCTTACCTGCAATATCTAAATCTTTCTTATAATGATTTCGAGGGCCAAGTACCACAAGAAGGAATCTTTAAGAATGCAAGTGCAGTTTCAGCCATCGGCAATAAAAAGCTTTGTGGAGGAAGTCCAGCACTGTTGTTGCCAAAGTGCCCGAGCCAAGATAGTAAGAAATATAGGCGGCGCTTTTCTACAGGACGAATGATTGCACTAATCATCGGCTCTGTACTCTGTTTAATTTTACTATCGTCCATCCTTTTCTATTGTCTGAGAAAATCAAAGAAGCATCCACATCCTCATCCAGCAGATCCCTTGGAGGAACAATTGTTGAGAGTTTCTTATGGGGATCTTTGCAAAGCAACTGATGGGTTTTCTTCAGCTAATTTGATTGGGGTGGGAGGTTATGGCTCTGTCTATAAAGGATCTTTGGATCGCATTGGGAAGACTATCTATAAAGGATTTTTGGATCGCATTGGGAATACTGTGGCAGTGAAGGTGCTTAATCTTCAACAGGGAGGAGCTTCTAAGAGTTACATAGCTGAATGTAAAGCTTTGAGAAATGTTCGGCACCGGAATCTTATAAAAATTCATACTGTTTGCTCGAGCATTGATTCTAAAGGTGATGATTTCAAAGCTCTGGTTCTTGACTACATGGCTAATGGGAATCTGGACCAGTGGTTGCATCCGTGCATTGGTGAGCAACACCAATCCAAGAATTTAAGCCTTATTCAAAGGTTGAATATAGCTGTTGATGTGGCTTCTGCGTTGAATTATCTTCATAATTCTTGCAAAAAGCCCATAGTTCACTGTGATCTAAAACCAAGTAATATTCTTCTCGACGAAGACATGAATGCTCACGTTGGAGATTTTGGATTGGCAAGATTCCTTTCTGAAGCTACAAGCAGTTGCTCTGAGAACCATACCAGCTCACGTAGTAGCATAAAAGGAACTATTGGATATGTTGCTCCAGGTGATGTGATTTCATTTTTCACTCTTTTGTTACTAGCATGCTTTAGTTCAATTGATAAATCTCCATATTTTCAACACCATCATGAATTTTAAATAGTAAATAAAATAATCATAGTACACAATTGTATATTTTTCAACAAATCCTCATATCTTTCTATCACCTAAAATAGAAATGATAAGGATAATATGGAAAAATAAAATAATTTATTGAAAATGCTGACGTTATTTATTTCATGTAATTGATTGATTTTATACTTTAGCAAAGTAATTTTACTTAAATTCATTAAATCATATCAATCTACTCATTTGTTGGATGATTATTGAATATTATTCTTTTTTGGTGATAATAATATTAACATTTCATCTTTTGAAATCTCCTGCATTAAATATCGCATAGTTTTCTAGAAGAAAAAATGAATTTTTTTCGAAGCAGTAAGTTCAAAGACAAAATAAGACTATCAATAAATGTTAAGAGTTATCCATCAAAAAATAAATGTTAAGAGTTGCCCCTTTTTTATCAATAAATTGACCTGTACGTTATTTTACAAAAGTTCATCAAATCTAACAAATGAGTTGTGGGAGGAGTTTCCAATCCTATTTCTGCTGAAGATTATATTAGGCACTAATTTTTTTCTAAACTTTGTTAGGAATATCCATTCTTCACTATTATATAGTCATCTTCATTGACAAGTAACAGAATTTTGTCAGTTGTCTACAAATGTGAAGTTGCTGATTCCTAATAAATGAAATGTGTAGGTGGTGATTGAGGGAGTCTCTTTTGTTGGTTTTATGGTTTATGTTTAGTCTATAATCTATGGAACTTGCCTCCTTTAGATATTATACCCATTGAAAAATTGTTCCCTTACAGTTCTTAGATATTGAGTCTTGCATTCTTTCTTGAATTGAATAACCATTGAAATATTTGGAGTCAAATAATGACAGAGTATGGAATGGGCGGCGAAGTATCTACATTTGGAGACATCTACAGTTATGGGATCCTTCTTTTGGAGATATTCACGGGAAAGAAACCAACTGATGAGATCTTTAATGAAAGTCTAAGCCTTCATCAATTTGCTAAGTTGGCTTTACCTGAGCGAGCAATGGAGATCGTGGATCAAAGCTTGCTCTTAGTAGAATTTGAAGGTCTTAATGAAAGCCAAACTCGTACAAATGCAAGAGGCAGACTTGAAATGTGCTTGGTATCTATCATCAGTGTTGGTGTAGCCTGTTCTATGATATCTATTAAGGATCGAATGGAGATTGGAGATGCCATGGTGGAGATGCAGGGTATCAGAGATTCATATCTTGGAGTTGGGAGGAATAACTGAAGCCTACATTGGCCAAAGGTATATCTTACCCAAGTAATTATTGATAAGTTGTTTATTAGTGTTCCTAAGAATATTCTAGTAGAAGATCAAGTGGTTGAAAAATCTCAAGTTTTGCATAAATAGGGTAGTAAACAAGGGCTATCAACAAAAATGAGTTTGACCTTAATTGGACTTCTTTTTTTTTATTTTATCTTAGATTGGATTTGCCAGGCTTGGATCCCACCCAAGTAGATAAACAAGCTGGATCCAAATTTGGCAACTAGGTATGTCACTCTTACAGGTCCATTGAAAGTTTTTTTTTTTTTAAATTATGATATATCAAGTCATACAAAAAAAATAAAAAATGGACTTGAAATAGAAACTCATTTGTGAGGTCCACCTTTTATCAATCCAACCCCTAACAAGGGCTACACCTCACCCTCCATAAACTGGCATTGGACAAGATGTGATCTTGACATGAGTAATTTCATTATTTGAATTCTTTTCATTGGAATTGAATTTTATCTAAACTCTAAAGGTTTGAAATTATCAAGCATTGAGGCCCCCAAGTCAAGGGTTTGGATGATAAGGAGATACTTGCAAATATGGAGACCTTTCCAGCCCCTTTCCTAGGAAAGAAGTGAGCAGTTTTACACAAAAGTTATACACATGTATATAGTACATGCATAATACATACAAACATATGTTCACACACAAAAGAGTGACCAATCTTGAGTTGTCTTCAAGGGTACTAAAATAAGTCCACAAACAGTCGATAGAATGCATTTTCAAGGGTTCACAGAAACACACAACAATGAAAAGCATGAATACAGTGAGGGAAGACTATTTTCCCCCTTTTCTGCTGTGCATTGATACTGCCAAATTTTGGAGATATAGAAAACATGACTTCAAACAGGATTGAGTGACAAAGTTGACGCACTACGCCAAACCCAGGGAAGGGCTAATAAGGCTTTGACAATGATGATGATGCTCTCGTCATCCTTCTAATATCAAGATACTAATGATGCCATAAATCATAATTACTGTAACTCAAATTTTTCTGCATGGAAGGCCAGGCCAGTGGGCCCAACTGGGTCACCTACAAACCCCTCTCCACATCCCTAGTTTGACACTAGCCCAAACTCTCATCCAACTTTATCTAATGGTTAGGCTAGGATTTCAAGAACATTGAGGAGCTCTAAATATCAACTTCCCACACCCAGATTGTTCCCAAATTTTCCAACACCCTACCATTCCATGATTCTGATGCTCCCAGGCGGGCTACACAGGTCAGGCAAATGTTCTGAGCATTCCAAATCAAGCTCATTGCAATGCTGGCCTATTCAAGATACTAATCAGGGTGGTCACACATCGACTTTTTGTAAGGTCCCGTCCCGAGTTAATCAAGATTAACTCTAATTAATTGAACTTCATGCTAGTTAACCATGTTTAGCTAGTTTAATGGTAATTAATGACTAAGCTCAATGAGTTAGTCCCAGATTAATGGAATGATCGGATAATGGAGAGATAAAGTGAATTGATTATGCTTAAGGCTAATTAACTGCGGTTAATTGAGTTAATGATGGTCAATGACCAAATGATATGAAATAAGCCTCAAATGAATGAATTAGGCTTAATGGAATGGTAAGGAGTGGATTTGCATAGTTTAAATTGAGTTTTAGACTCAAACGTTGAAATAAAGGACTTTTATGTAAATACGTATTTTCGCGTATTTCGTCGAATACGGAAACTCTTGATACCAACGCGTGTATCTCGACGAGTACGTCAACTTTCATAATAGGCTCGAAGTCGTTTGACGAGAGTCCGGTCAAATGACCCTTCATTTGACTTAAATTGTAATTTTGTGAGATTAGTGGACTTAGATGCAATTCTAGGGCTTATATAAGCTAAGGATGACTCAAATGAGTCATTCATCTCATTTTCAAAGCTTTCCAAACCCTAGGCACCTTTCTTCTTGCTTTTTCTCTTCTTTTCTTCCAATCTCACTCAATCAAGTAGCAAACAAGGGGTTTGTAAGTGTTTTCAAGGAGTTTTCATCCTTCACTTCATCTTCCCCAACTTTGTTTTCAAATTGTGGAAGTGTGAAGTTTGAACTCAAGGTTTTCTTCTTGGAATCAAGCTCAAGAAAGAGGTTGTTATCCATTCAACCTTCACAAAAGGCAAGTACTTATGCATTCTTATGATTTATAGTGTTTTAGAGATGTTGGAGTCTATTTGACTCAATTTCTGGAAGTTTTGCTTCAGAAAATCCGAAGTTCAGAACTGAACTTCTGGGCATGTGTCGGTCAGCCGACACCTGACCGACAAGCTAACCGACAGCTCTGGGAGCTGTATCAGAGAGTTTTCAGCTCTCTGGAATTCTGACCGACCTTATGTCGGTCAGCCTACTTAGAGTGTCGGTCGACCGACAGGTCAACCGACGGACTAACCGACAGATCTGAAATCTGTCTCAGTGAATTTCAGCTCTCTGGAATTCGAACCGACAATAGGTTGGTCAACTGACATGGTATCTTCGGTCAGCCGACACATGACCGAAGCCTGACCGACGAATGTATCAAGAAGTGGACTGAAGAATCCAGCTTCTGGAACTTGAACCGACAAAGTGTCGGTTAACCGAGAGGTCAACCGACGTTGTATGGTCGGTCAGCCGACAGGCCAACCGACAGCTGAGATGAACTCAGAGAAGATTATGGAAATGAAGCCTAGTTTGTACAGGCTATTCCATGCTGATGTCTAAGCCTCCATAGGTGTAGCGAAGGTCGTCTCAATGTACAAATCAAATACATAAAGTGACATTCATCGAAAATAACACGTACATTGGATAACTAACGCTTCACTCGTTTGTTTGGCTTAAAAAGTGTGAATAGAGTTGATAAGAAATGAATAGAATCTATGAAGTGACACAGAGGTGAACTTCATTGATATAGTAAACGTCATTGACATAATGCACGAATTGAATAGTGAAATGAAATGAATAGTCACTAAAGGTGACAGTAATTTGAATGAATGAATAATTCCTGCTGCAGTAGATGTGAGGGGCGTTCCGGAGCCTCGTGGAATGCTAGTGCTCTCTGATCAAGACACTGGAAAATTTCCACCATTTGTGAAAAGTCATGTAATGAAAAGTGAAACAATCTTGAAGCCTCGGCCATGAATGGTTTGCCCTTCCGCCTTGTGCTTAATTAAATTGACTAAATGAAAATTGAATAATCTTGAAGCTTAGGCCATGAATGGTTTGCCCTTCCGCCTTATGCTTACACTGCTTCCGTTGGAAGACACGAAATGAATGAAACGAAAAGATATGACTTGACATAGGTATTTATTGTAGAATTGTTTAAGTTCTTTTATTGTAGAACTGTTTAAGTTCTTACTTTATTGAATTCTTGTATAGAATTGTTAAATAACATGAAGAATCATGAAAATGCATGTATCTTGTTGAACCTTCGTGTTCACGTGTTATTGATGATGTCACAGGCCCAGCTGCCCGTGCCGGTCCTGCCGAGGCCGGGCCGCCTGCGGAGGAGGCCCGTCCGTTACCTCCAGGAGGTTTAGCGGAGTGGGCGTAGTCGGAGGGCGATTGCAAATGAATATTTTTGTAATAGAAAATTTTGGATTATAATTAAATACCAACTGCATTGTATTTTAAGTGTGCAGTGTTGGTTGTAGTGAACTGTAAATTTGTATAAGGGAACTTTACTTTCGTGTAAAGTTAATTGTAGTCAATGTATATATACATGTTTTCCGCACATTGTACATTGACAGGTATTGTGATTTGATATCCCTTGTGAGTCTTGTCTTAACTTCGGTTAATTCAGGATTTACGGGAGTAAGTATGGTTCCGCGACTCGGGGGTCCGTCCGAAGTAATCAGATCTCGGGCCCGGGTCGTGACACTTTTATACATGTCATACTAACAAATTGATGAAAAAAGGATCAACAGACAAAAACTAATATCTATTGTGTTGCCATCGAAAAATTTGAGATTATTTTAAATATTACATAAAATCTATTGCTATATTCTTTATCAAGAATCAAAACCTAATTTGCCCCATCAACAAAACAGCCGCTTCTGTATAACTGTATTCAGCAACGATTCTATTGGTGTAGTTTCTCTTTTACCTGTTTGCCTGTTTGAAAAAAAAAAAAAAAACAGACGATGAATCAGATACATTAGAGAGGAATAACAAATGGCAAGTAAGATGGGGTAATAACAGTTGAATTAAATGTGAAGAACTCATTGATTCTTACATTCCACACATCATTCTTCAATTTAAAATGAGAATCAACAGCATAGGGAGGCTGCTGAACAGGGGGTTTCAGAAGTGGAAGCCTTGCAGGAGTATAATCATCATCACTGTCATAGTAGCCTCCACGATCTGGCCCAAGAGCCCGCAGAATCATGGCCAAGAGGATAGACAACGCCTGCAAACAAATTGCGGGCCACTCATTAGGAAACTTGAATCGCACATCCATTCAAAAGCATTCATGAGAGAGAGAGATGTTTGGATCCTCGGGACTCAATTGCCCTGTAAACAAATTAACTCTGATCACCTGTAACTGGTAATTTCAATGAACAAAACTACAACTCAGAGCACAACTCAGATTGTCCAAATGTGTGAACCAGCTAACTTGCACTCGGTTTCTGAAGTTCCAAACCAGACCTTGGCTAATTAATAGTTTACCAAGGACCTCAATACATACATACTGATGATGATATTATTATTAGATCATAGTACCTGTTATCTCTTTTATTCGGATTGTAACATGGCAACAATATTAATGGCTTCATCTCATTTCGTATCATATGCTGAAATTACCGATTGTTTATACTATGCTATGTATCTTTTTATCAATGGATCATTGTCCACCTCGCACTACACTATCACACATCACACTCAGGACTCTCATTCTTATTATTGAGATACTAACCAAGCAGGTATAGCGGGAATCAGGTATGACTTTAATTATCATTTATTGTTACATTTGATGTTAACTATACATGCATACTTGCTTGGCTCCATGAGCCTAACCCATTTCTTGGTGCTTGTAGGTGCCTGCCCTCTTTCCTTGCTTGTTTGTGGGCTTGGCAATTGCCTCTATGCCGCAAGGTACTGGAGTATGCATTGAGAGGCCTTCACATTAGAGTTTGTTATTTTCTTTTGTTATCTTTTAGTGGGCCACGTTGGGCCAAGATTGTAATAGCTTAATGAAAACGTTTCTTTAATTCTTAAAGTGGAACAAAATTGTAGGAAATTACCTTATTTCTGCCCACATGAGATGTCTATTTACTCATCTATTGGATTTCTGATATTATTTTGGTACTTTCCCACTAACATTCCGGGATTCGAGGCACCTGGATCTTGGGGCGTTACACACTCAGTTTTTCTGGTATTCATTGTGTTGATATCATCTAATTCCTCCAATCTATCACTCTGGTCAAGAAACATATGCGTGTACTATTTCCAATCTAAGCCTAGAGCTCCATAGAAATCAAAAGCAATTTCATTGTTTCCGCTGTTTGGAGCTGGGGAGTAGAATATTCTAGCGCATGAAAAGATAAATTAGAATAAGGGCAGCAGTTCAATCATGGAATTAAATGTCAGCAATTTTGTCACTGAACCATGGCTTTACATTTAGGCTCAGGTAACTGTACATTCCCAGACACTCAGGACCTTATAAATTCTCTTAGTAACATACCTGGGCAGCCACTATCAATGAGCCTATCCACTTGCACATTTCAAAGTTTGATCTCACAAATTTCTTGGACTCCTCAAATCTGCCAGTTGGGCCCTCCGGAAAATCCTGAACCAGAGAACAAGACCAATTTTAAACTAAAAAAAAAAAAGAGTTTGTAATGTAAAAGTTCTAATAGGGTGAAGGATATAGTGCACCTAGAAAGGTACGGTACCTCTTCCCAGTTGCGGTTTAGGAACACATCAGCAGTAACTGCAGCCTCAAGAAGAACGACCAAGAAGACAAACACCATATACTGTACCCATTAAAGGTTGACAATGGTTGAGAGAATTTACACCTCTAATGCCAAGGGCATTGAGACAGAATTTAGTGGCCGTTTTAATAAATTTATAGCACAATGAATTATAGAGGCAAATCCGCAACTGTACAGTTGCTGAACAGCTTGAACATACACCTTTTAAACTCCTCTGTCGCTCGAGCGAACCTAGTAGTTTCCTTTCTTGATGCACTGAGGTTTCCTATTTCAATCAAGATGCTACTTGCTAGTCCTAGAACCTCTCAAGCACGAATTAAAGACTATTTAAAGGCTTCATCTCTTAACCTAATTTATATACTGATTAAGACAAATTCCTGAGATAGAGAGGTTGAGAGATCCATCATCTTTTCCCCCCAAGAGTTCAAAGTTGTTGCTGTGCTGAAGATTTAAAGTTTTGGGTCTAGTTTCCATCCCCTTCCCGAAGGCGGTTCTGTGCAAGCACGGTGAAGATTTGTGACGTGATGTCGCAAGATCTGAGGCAGTCCTTAGGTTGAGTCAACAACTAGGAAAAGGGTTGTAAGTGTCTTGCATTCTTCAAAGTTTACATAGTGCTTGGTTGTCTGTTGGCCTAGACGATAAGGCCCGTGGTTTTTCT
This sequence comes from Umbellularia californica, assembly GCA_028538565.1. Classification (NCBI taxonomy): domain Eukaryota; kingdom Viridiplantae; phylum Streptophyta; class Magnoliopsida; order Laurales; family Lauraceae; genus Umbellularia; species Umbellularia californica. The sequence goes on from JAPQWN010000002.1 coordinate 5,198,602, forward strand.
CCCTTTTAGGGTTTTCCACGTATAATTCTCGTGTCTTTCTCTACTTGTGGTTTGATTGCATTATTAAATCGGAATTAGGGTTAAATACTAGTTTAATCATAGTAGTTGGATATCCAATCGAGATCTAGTAATCGTGACCTCTGCCTGTGTTAAAGTAGAAATAACTTTCAATTGGTATCAGAGCCGGTTACACTAATCTTTTGTGTGATCTCTTTACTGATCTCCAATGGATATCAACAAAGAAGGCACATCTACCAGTACGCGCCCCCCCCCCGCCCCCCCCCCCCCCCCTTCTAGATGGATCTAATTACTCATATTGGAAGTCCAGGATGATTGCTTATATGAAAGCTATCGATGACCAAGTTTGGGATGTTGTTGTAGAAGGTTATCTTGAACCGACCATGACTGTTGAAGGGCAAACAATACCCAAACCCAAAGCCCAATGGACTAGATCTAATTGCAACAACAAAGCCATAAATGCTATTTATAATAGAATTACTGCATTGGAGTTTCATAGAGTGTCTGCTTGTTCTACTGCAAAGGCTGCATGGGATCTCCTTCAAACTGTTTATGAAGGAACTGAAATTGTCAAGCAAACAAAACTCCAGAATTTGACAACCGCTTTTGAGACGATACGCATGAAAGAGTCTGAATCCTTTGATGAATTTTACACAAAACTGTACAAGATTGTCAACTCATGCTATAATCTGGGAGAAACTGTTCCTCAAAACAAAGTTGTTAAGAAAATCATGAGATCTCTCCCAGAATGATTTCGTCCAAAAGTAGTTGCCATTGAGGAGCATCAGGATCTGAATTTGCTAACAGTTGAAGAACTTGTTGGTAATTTGCAAATATTTGAGTCCAATCACTATCAGCAGAGAAAGGGAAAGGACATTGCTCTAATGTCCACAAATTCACTGGATATCCCTGAATTTAGTGAACCTGACAGTGATACTGATGATGACAAGTTTGAGGCATATCTTGCTAGAAGACTTAACAAGATTTGGAAAAACCAGAAGTCTTTTAGAAAGGACTCCTCGAACCCGAAAGCTCCTCCTAAAGGGAAAGGTAAGTTTGTACCAAAGACTGAGCAAAACCCATTTGCAAATCGTTCGAAGGGTACAGCAAAGCATGTCAAATGCTTTGAGTGTCAAGGGTATGGACACATTGCCTCCAGGTGTGCAAATCGCAGTGATAAGAATAAAGGCAAGGCCTTAAATGTTGCCTGGGATGAGGAATCTAAAGAGGAAATTTCTGAACCTGATTCACCATCGAGTGAGTCTGGAAAATACGTTGCTTTCATGGCTCTCTCTAACATCTCACCTGTGCAGGAATCCAAGTCTGAAGACGATTTAGACATTAACGAATTTTCTGATGAAGAACAGGAAGGAGATGAAGATTATCAACAATTGCTTCAGGAATCTATTCGAATGTCCAAAATCAGTGAGAAAAGAGCCTTGAAATTAAAAGCAATGGAGGAAAAGAACATGTCTTTGCAAGCTACATTGATAGACTCTCAATCAAAGATAAAGCAGTTGGAAGATCAACGTGGAATATTATCTAACCAATTGATTCTTGCAGGTCAAGAGAATGTGATTGCCTGCAGCAACAGTTTCAGAAGGCTGAATCTCAACTGTTGACCAGTCGAAACGAGTTGAACTCTTGCAAATCTGAAAAAGACAATCTTGCTGGAAAGTTAAAGATGGCTCTTGCAGAATTGGATTCGGCAAAAGCTTCTATCAACCGGATGAACACTAGTTCAATGAAACTGAATGAAATTTTAGGAAGTCAATTGCCTACTTATTCAAAATCTGGGCTTGGATTTGTAGGTCCTTCTTCATCAAAAGATAAAGGTAAAACTATGTTTGTTCAAGGAACAACGATGAAATCCATACCTCCTGTCTATCCAAATGCTAGATATCCTCAGAGTTATTATCCTTCCTATGTGTCTAAACCTAAATTCATTCCTATATGTCACTTTTGTGGAATCACTGGACACATAAGACCACACTGTAATAAATTGAGAAATTACAACAGAAATCAGCGTAGAAGGCCTAAATATTCTTCACATCAGGTTAAGACCAAACCAGTCTGGGTCCAAAAATCTGATCTACGCTGTAATGTGGTCCTTACAGCACTTAGTGCTACAAACTCTGATGTTTGGTACTTGGATAGTGGCTGCTCACGTCACACGACAGGAAACAAAGCCTTGTTTACATCTCTAGAAAATTACAATGGTGGAAGTGTTCGATTCGGAGATGGAGGTAAGGCTAAAGTTGTTGGAAAAGGAGTTGTGGCAATCCCAGGTATGTCTAACATTAAAAATGTCTATTTGGTTGATGGTCTCAAAACAAACCTCTTAAGTATCAGCCAGTTGTGTGATAACAAACATGAGGTACATTTTTCTTCCAAAGAATGCATTATTGTGGACAAAAAGGGAAAAACTGTCCTTCATGGGATAAGGAATTCGGACAATTGTTATGTGGTTTCATCTGAGAAAGATATGTATTGTAATTCAGCAATGTTTAGCGACTTCGATTTATGGCATCAACGATTGGGCCATGTGAATTACAAAGTTCTGAAAAAATTATCAAATCTTGAGCTTGTTCGTGGGCTTCCAAAACTCAAAAGAGCCCCGAATACTGTGTGTGGTCCCTGTCAAGTTGGAAAACAAATAAAAGCTCCTCACAAAAAGGTTGATTCTCTTGTCACTAAGAGACCTTTAGAGCTATTGCATATGGATCTTATGGGACCAACAAAATTTGAAAGTATTGGTGATAAAAAGTACATATTTCTAACAGTTGATGTTTTTTCCAGATTGATATGGGTAAGATTTTTCATGATAAATCTGAAACTTTTGTTGTCTTTAATGACTTGTGGACTTTGCTTATTGCAGATAAAGGACAACAATTTGGCGGTGTTTCGAGGATTCGTTCCGATCATGGAACCGAATTTGAAAATTCCGAGTTTTCCACTTTTTGCACCAAACATGGAATCAAGCATGAATATTCAGCCCCTAAAACACCACAACAGGATGGGGTAGTGGAAAGAAAGAATCAAGTGGTTCAAGATATGGCATGGGTGATGTTGCACAGTAAAAACTTACCCCAAAGGTTTTGGGCTGAAGCTGTTAACACAGCTGTTTATGTCATCAACCGTGTCTATCTCCGTCCGAGAACGAAAACCACTCCATATGAAATTTGGACTGGAGTCAAGCCAAATATCAAATACTTTCAAACTTTTGGCAGCAAGTGTTACATCCTTTGTGATAGAGAACACTTGTCAAAATTTGACTCCAGGAGTGATGAAGGGATCTTTCTCGGTTACTCTATGACCAGCAAAGCTTATCGTGTCTTTCATCTTAAAAACTCTGTTGTGATGGAATCCAATAATGTGGTAGTGGATGATGCAGGTATCTCAGATTATTTCTCCGATGATGATGATGAAGGACTGATCTTTTCTCCATTTTCTGAACAGGTTAAAAATCAAACAAAAGCTGATTCGGAATCACCAAAGGACTCAAACGCAGATTCTGATACGTTTGAATCAAGGGAACCTTCCTCTGAGTCTATTGTTCCTGATAGAATTTGACAGTTTGAAGAGCAAAGTGCAACTCCAAAATCTGCTCATCCTCGATCTCAAAAAGGCCAAGTCATCAAAGATCATCCCTTGGACAAAGTCATCGGTGAGATTTCTGCTCCTATGAAAACTAGGAAACAAGTACTCGACGAGGTAAGCCATGTCTGTTATGTTTCTTCATTAGAACCAAAAAATATCAAAGATACTCTTGTAGATGATTCTTGGATAAATGCTATGCACGATGAACTAGCTCAGTAAGGAACTGTGTGTGGGAGCTTGTTCCTAGACCGTCGAATATGAATGTTACCGGAACCAAATGATCTTTAAAAACAAAACCGATGAGACTGGTCAAGTCATTAGGAACAAAGCTCGGTTGGTAGCTCAGGGGTATACCCAAGTTAAGGGTATTGACTTTGACGAAACTTTTGCCCCTGTAGCTCGTCTTGAATCAGTGTGCTTATTGCTTGCCATTGCTTGTTTCTTAAACATTAAATTGTTTCAAATGGACGTCAAAAGTGCATTTTTTAATGGGTTTTTGAATGAGGAAGTGTTTGTGGAACAACCGAAAGGATTTCAAGATCCTCATCATCCTAATCATGTTTACAAATTGTAAAAAGCCCTGTACGGTTTAAAGTAAGCTCCGAGAGCCTGGTATGAGAGACTCACTGTATTTCTGATAGAGCATGGTTTTACAAGAGGAAGTGTGGATAAAACTCTGTTCATCAAACAAGACAAGAACAACATTGTCATTGCCCAAGTCTATGTTGATGACATCATTTTTTGCTCTACATCTGATCTTTTGTCTGATAAATTTGCGGATAAAATGTCGAGTGAATTTGAAATGAGTATAGTTGGTAAGCTGTCCTTCTTCCTGAGTTTACAGATTAAACAAACCCCCTCGGGCATTTTTATTTCTCAACCAAAATATGGTAGGGAGTTGCCGAAAAAGTTTGGAATGCAATCTTCAAAACATGCTCGAACACCTATGAGCACCACTGTGAAAATTAGTCTTGATGCTGATGGATTGGATATAGATGAGAAAACTTACAGAAGCATGATTGGTAGTCTGCTCTACCTCACTGCTAGTCGTCCCGACATTTCCTATAGTGTCGGTGTTTGTGTGAGATACCGGTCAAACCCTAAGATGTCTCATGTTCAAGCTATGAAACGAATCTTAAAATATGTCTGTGGTACTGTGGAATATGGGATTTGGATGTCCAAAGATACCAACATGATCATTGTTGGTTATTCTGATGCTGATTGGGCTGGATGTGTTGATGATCGAAAGAGTACTTCTGGTGGCTGTTTCTTTGTTGGAAATCTCGTTGCTTGGCACAGTAAAAAGCAGACTTCGACTTCACTGTCAACTGCTGAGGCTGTGAATACATTGCTGCAGAAAGTTGTTGTACACAGCTTCTTTGGATGAAACAGATGCTTCAGGATTATGGGATTGAGCAAGACACAATGACTGTATTTTGTGATAATCAGAGTGCCATTGATATTGCAAAAAATCCTGTCCAACAATCCCGCACAAAGCATATAGACATTAGGCATCATTTCATACGTGACCTTGTAGAAGAGGGCACAATATCTTTGCACCATATTCCCACTGAAACTCAACTTATGGATATCTTTACCAAATCATTGGATGCAACGCACTTTGAATCCCTGCGAAAATCCTTAGGGATTTCTCTTATTCCCTACACTTCACAAGTTTCTGTTTATTTAGGTGCACACTCACTTGTACACATGACCATTGTTTTTCTTTTTCTCACCGCACGGGTCGATTTTCGATTCTCTCACTGCTATCTCCCTCTTTATCCTTGAGAGATGTTGTGGTAATAAGGTTAACCCTAAGGAAGATGGCTACCTACGGTTGTGTGTGAAAGCTTCCAATTGATTGGTAATTTTCTCTTGGAGAAGGCTACTACGATCTTTAGTGTGAAAGTCACCAATGATGGCTTAACCCGACCTCATTTTATTTAAACAAAAAGAAAAAGCAAAAAAGGGGTGAGGACTCAACGAGTTACAAAAAAATATGGAAAAGAAAATGCTACTCAAATTGAGTTAAAAAAATGAAAAAAAAATGGAGGAAACTATTTTACTCTACTTTGTGTTGATAGGTGTGCTCCCCATGTGACATTTTGTTCATCTCAAAGAGGTTTAGGGGGAGTAGATCACACTGCTCGTGGTTTCCATTTTTTTTATTTTCTATTTTTTATGGTCATAATATTCACTGTCTGCACTATGCGCTTAAATTTACAGAAATCTGAATAAATGCTCCTGTTTACACTGTTCAATGGAGGGATTTGACCGAATCCTGACCGTTAGGGTTTTTCGCGCGCTGCACCCTAGGGTTTCAAAACCCTGACAGTTCGCTCGAGCAACCTGTTGTGTTCGCTCGAGCGAACCTGACGATTCAAATTCCCGAGGCCCCTTTTCTTCTTCCATTCTCTTTTCTCTCTTCTTCCATTCTCTGCCTCGCCTACGACGACCCATTTCTCGCCCATTTCTCTGCTCCAGGTTCTATTCCTCTCTTCCTCCAAAGGCTTTTTTTTCTTTCTTCGTTTTATCTTCTTCTTTATCTACTACAGTGCATTTACCTTCTTTTTAGTTTACTTTTGTTGTTTTGCTAATCGCCCATCACCGATTTCTTTTTCCCCTCTCTCCGTTTGATTTGTGCATTCTTTTCTCACATTCATCTCTTGGTTTTCGTTTTTCATTATTTTAGTCCTAGACAGTCATGCATCATTTACCATTATGCATACATTGCATTCCAATGGCACTCTCCATAAACTGTTATGCTCTTTTTGGGACATGAGTGTTTTGTCATATTCCATATTTCTTGTAGATTTTCTCTGTGATTTTGAAATATTTGACGCCATTTTTTGGAATCTTGTTCATATGGGATGTGTGTGAACATCTATGATGGATATGGTTTTATGTTTGGGATGGAGAGTGGTGGCTTGTGAAATGTAGAAGTCTGAGGAATGCTGTAATTGTGGAGATTGTTTTTTGGAGGTTGTGAATGGTGGTTGGCAAATGGAAGCCAAATTGTTTTTCCTTTGCAGGGCTGTAGGGTTTGGAACTACTCTTGTGGATTTGGTTTGACATTGGCCAGTAGAGACAATTTCTTTTTGGAGGTTGTGAATGTTTGGAAGTGATGGGTTGGTTGTGAACGTCGTTGTGGATAGTGTGATATGTTGTGGCATTTGGAGGCCATTTTTTTTTTTGCAGGTTTGGATTAATTGAATTCATTTTATGTGATTACAGTCTGCTATGGCACCAAAGAAGAGACTTCATGCTGAGTTCTCCTCCTCTTCAGCTTTTGATCATACTAGATTCCCTTCGTTAGGAAAATCTAATCAATTTTTCTCTCTATACGCGAATCGCAATGTGGAATCGGAGAGGGAAGTTGCTGAGGAACTGCACGATAAACAGGTCTTTCGAAGTTTGGCTACCCGAAACTGGTTCTCTTTAGTGAAGTTTAATACGACTGCTATCAATGTTGACTGGGTCAGAGAATTCTACTGTAATATGGAGGTACTGGATGATGAGTCAGTAAAAACATTTGTTCGAGGGAAAGCTCTTTCTATTAACGTTACTGACCTGGCTGATTTTTTATCTATTCCTCAAGTTGAGCATCCGGCTTATCCCATCCCTTCTGTACTGCCAGCCCCCATTGACTATGACCATGTCGCAACTACATTGTGTGGGGCTCCGACCAGATGGCCAGGTGGTTTACTTCTTCATAGCAACCTGACAGACGAATATCGTTTTCTCAATCGATTTGAAAGTCACAATTTAGAGCCACGAGGTCATACGTCAACATCACACGTCGTAATGGTTATTTACTCTTCTGCATTGGTACTGGGCTAGCAGTGGACATTCCTCAAGTTATCATGAATGGGTTTATCAAGACATTATCTGCTAAGAAAAACTCTCGCCTTCCATTCGGGGTCTTGATCACAGACTTTCTCACCTTCCGAGAGGTCTCCCATCGGGCAAATGATTTGATTATGAAGATCAAGAACCCCATTAACTCTATAACCTTGTCATTATCCACTGCTCATGTTCCAGTAGGTCCTCCAGTTGCTAAGGAAGAGGAGGAACAAGATGATGATTCGTTGGAGGGGAAGCAGCAGCCTCAGGGAGATCGGTATGCTCAGTTGGCTGCCCAAGTACAGCATCTCACTGCCCGGGTTGACACTGTGAGTGGCCAGGTCACAACTGGTTTTGCTCAAATGACTGAGGGCTTCGCACACATGGATGCAGTATTGGCTGATATACTCTCTCATCTGGCTCCTGGCGATCAGTGAACTGATGTCCTTTCTGCTATTGTTGCTATTGATACTTTTCACTTATTTTATTGTTTGTTGGGTTTTAGGTTCTTTCAAACTTTTTGAATGACTTTACTGCTGGTTACTCTCTCTCTCTCTCTCTGATTGACAATTCTGAACAAAAAGGGGGAGACTTTATATCTATTTCTCTTTTAGAACTTTGCCTGTTTATATTTAAACTTTGACCTTCTAAGTGATTACTCTTTTATATCTTTGATATTGCACTTGATCTATTTTTGAAAGTTATTGCAGGAAACTCAGTGTTGAATCCTTCTACATACATCAACTTTTCCAGCTTAGTTGGTCTTTAGGTTAGAAGGGTAGAATCTTTTCATGTAATTAGGGTTTTGTCCATGAATTGCCAAAGGGGGAGATTGTTAGGACTTTAGTTGGCAAATTCATAGAGTCCGGACAAAATTGGGATTTCTAAATATGTATTTTTCATAGTTTTCGGACTGTCAAAGATCCTCTTCCAAAAGACTGAAGTTTTCAAGTTCTATAAGGATTCTATGGGTCGCTCGAGCGAACCCACATTCGCTCAAGCGAACCCATCCCAGGCTTCTTCGCTCAACCGAACTTCTTGTGCGCTCGACCCTTCTATGTTTTGTCTTGAAGATGGTTGTGACAGAGACTGGTTCGCTTGAGCGAACCATAAGATCGCTCGAGTGACCAGGCTGCTATTTTCAGTTTGCAATTCCAGAGAGCAGTTGGCTCGAGCAAACTCCTCTGTCGCTCGAGCGAACCTAGTAGTTTCCTTTCCTGATGCACTGAGGTTTCCTATTTCAATCGAGATGCTACTTGCTAGTCCTAGAGCCTCTTAAGCACGAATTAAAGACTATAAAAAGGCTTCATCTCTTAACCTAATTTATATACTGATTAAGACAAATTCCTGAGATAGAGAGGTTGAGAGATCCATCATCTTTTCCCCCCAAGACTTCAAAGTTGTTGCTGTGCTAAAGATTTAAAGTTTTGGATCTAGTTTCCATCCCCTTCCCGAAGGCGGTTCTGTGCAAGCACGGTGAAGATTTATGACGTGATGTCAGCAAGATCTGAGGCAGTCCTTAGGTTGAGTCAACAACTAGGAAAATGGTTGTAAGTATCTTGTATTCTTCAAAGTTTACATAGTGCTTGGTTGTCTGTTGGTTTTTCTCCCTTTTAGGGTTTTCCACGTATAATTCTCGTGTCTTTCTCTACTTGTGGTTTGATTGCATTATTAAATCGGAATTAGGGTTAAATACTAGTTTAATCATAGTAGTTGGATATCCAATCGAGATCTAGTAATCGGGACCTCTGCCTGTGTTAAGGTAGAAATAACTTTAAGAGGTAATTGACATGGCAACCCTGTCCAGAGAAAACTTGAGGCGGCTCTTCATGTACATGGATAAGTTGCCCATTGTAGTTCCAGATGCGGTTTTTGATGCATATGATTCTCATGTCAAATAATAGGAGGGGGTGGTCAGTAGAGTGCTGCAGGGGGGTTACTAATAATAAAGAACTGATTCCGTTCATTCTGGTTGATAGCTGAATTGGCTCCAATCGATTTAGATTGTGATGTGCTTCTGGTTTCTCTTATGAAGCAAGCAGTCCTGGCAAATGATTGCATGGATGTAAATGTGAGTGATGTGTAAATATCTAATAGGATTGTAAATCCTTATACATATTGGGAGGCAAGCTATATGCCAACAAAAAGGGTTCTCTTAATGTTATGCATTCTTTACTTATATAAGACCAGATGCATTATGATAGTGTATTTTATGGACTATTTATGAGATTGTCCGTTGCTGATAACTGATGAGACTTTTCTTGTTGGCTTACATTCGTCGATTGCAGGACCATTACAAATTAAATAAAAATTGACCTTCTCCAGCAGTGGCATACAGAAACCTGCCTCGCTGAACACTAGCAACATCCTTATACAAGCTGAGGGCCATTTTTTACTCTGCCGCAATCTCAGTGTCACCATCAGTCCTTATTTTTCTTTGCCTCATAATGGATGCAGTTGCAGAGGCTAACCATTCATTTTATAGTTATGATGGTATGGAATTCTAACCATACACGATTTCCTCAATGAGTAAATTAGATACAGATCCTAGGATTTGGAGTTTGGACCCTTTTTAAATTTGAGCTGAGGTCCAGCACCATGGGTTCATATCTTTTTTTTTCTAATAAGATTTTTTTTTTTAATACAACTCCACAAAAGCTTCATATATTTTGTGCTTGTACTAAAATCTCCCTTGACGAACTGTTTCATTTGATTAAGGACCCCAAGCATCCCCACCCGAAGGTTATTTTATTTATTTATTTATTGGTAGAATTAGTTCGTGAGAGTTTGAGTTTGAGATTCTTGAGTCCTTTTAAGAAAAATATTTGAAAAAAATAATAATTCTAAAAAGGAGATCTTCTTTAGGAGAAACAGAGTCCAAGAAAGTAGAACATACAGAAGTAGCCTTACACAGCCAAGAAACCCAAGAATAGAAATGTTAAGGAATGGGCTCCACTCGAGGGGGGTATTAAAAAGTATTTATGTAGCCTCTGCTAATGCCATGAGGCTTTAGTAGGAATGGCTAGTAAAAGAAATTTAAGATGGTATTTGAGCCAACTGGCTGCAAGTTTGAATATAAAAAAAATGTGTAATTAAAATTGCACTAGCCGGTTTCCACCGGAGAGTGAGTGTTGAGGAGTGGCCTCCGCCCGAAGAAGAGTATTGAAAAGTATTTATACAGCATCTACTAACGCCTCGAGGTTTTGATAGGAACACTTAGCTACGGATATTTAAGAAGAAAAAGCTAGAGTTCCAACTAAAGCAGGACTGTTAATTTGTTTTGTTTTGTTTCTTAAATTCTAACAGGGGGTGTTTGTTAAACAAGGGCGGCTCGACCATTGGGCAAGAAAAGCCCTTGCTTTAGGCCCCCAAAAAATGAGGCCCCATAAAAATCATCTTTTCAAATTATAAAAAAGCATTCAAGCAACTATAATAGTTTAGTTTCTCCCAAGGCCCCATAATAGTATTTAGTATCCTATCTCATTAAAGCCATCTTATTCTTTTCACATTTAAACAAAGCATTAAAGCAAGTGTCATCCTTTTTTCACTTTATATAGTGTCCTTTTAAATCCCAACAAATCTCAACACAACCTCCTTACCACCTCACCAGTGAGGTTTTTCAAATGAATGTTTCTCCACTAACGTTTTTCCATCTCATGTACTCTTTACTCCCTCACCCTCTGTCTCTCTAATAGATTCCCTTTCGCTATAAATTACTTTTTTTTCTTTCTAAAGCAAACTTCTTTAAATATTTATTGATTTGGTTTTGTCTTCTTTTTAATAATATATGTGGGTATATTCTCATAATATATGTGAGTCTTTTTTATAATATATGTTAATCGTAACCCACTTACTTTTTAAAAATATATGTGGGTATATTCTGATAATATATGTGAGTCTTTTTTATAATATATGTTAATCATAACCCACTTACTTTTTAAAAATATATGTGGGTATATTCTGATAATATATGTGAGTCTTTTTTATAATATATGTTAATCATAACCCACTTACTCAAATATAATCCATTTTTTTTCATAATGAAAAAGCTGGATCAAATTCAAAATTCATCTATATCTATAATGGCCAATAATGATAAATCACTCAATCAGGTTCTATTGTTTTAAATATTATTAGTTATAATTTATAAATTATAAATGTATCTATTAGAAAATATGAATCCAAGTGCTCAAAACTTAAAAGAGAGAGACAGAGAAAAGAATAGATATTTGAGGCCTCATTTAGGATTGTCGCTTTAAGCCTCAAATTATCTCGAGCCGGCCAGATTTGTTTTGTTTCTTCTTTGTGTTGTTCTGTCGGTGAGCTGTTTTCTTCTACCCTTGTTTTGTTTTTCTAGTTTTCTTCAAGTCGTCTGTTTTTCTGTCAAAGGACAGACAAAAAAAAAAGTAAGAACAATGTTTGTTTTTCATTCTTCTTCCAAGTCTTCTCCAAGTCTCTTCTTTACGAGTCTTCTCCAAGTCTCTTCTTTTCAAGTCTTCTCCAAGTCTCTTCTTTAAAGTCGTTTGTTCAGACTGCATGCAACTATGCACACGTTCTTGAAACTCTCATGTAATATTTTTGATATTAAGATGGGTTTGGTTATTCGTCCTAAGGTGTGTGAGTTCGAGCCCTTGACGTGGGAAAAAAATGAAGGTAAAAAAGGTATTTGTATGAACGGGGTGAACATTTTTCAGGTCCAATTCAACTCATTCTGCTCGAGGGTCCCACCACACATCCAGTTCATTCTTAGAAAACTGGACGGACCATGAACGCAAGCCATGTTCTTAGAAAACTTGACGGGTCATGAACGCAAGCCATGCTGCAAAAAGCATGGCAGACTGGTACAAATAGGCCCATGGGACTCTGCCTCAGCATTCATTCCACAATCCACAACACCCTTTCCTACCTGTAATAGACCGAGAGTTGATGATGGAGCTCTCATGTAATATTCTTGCTTTTGTAAGGTGGTTTTGGTTGTTCCTCATCCATGCAATCCTACTCATTTCACCTGTTATGATAAATGGTTCAGCAAATGCAACAGATGCACTCGCTCTACTTGCTTTCAAGCAACAGGTACGGAGAGATCATGGTCATCCTCTGACCACATGGAATGACTCTCTCCCCTTTTGCCAATGGCAAGGAATCACATGCGGCCGACGCCATCCTCACAGGGTCGTAGCCATGAATCTGACTGGGCTTCAGTTGGTAGGTCCTTTGTCGCCTTTCATAGCGAACCTTACATTCCTTCGTGTAATCGACCTTAGCCACAACGAGCTCCATGGCCAAATCCCCCAGGAATTTGGTCGTTTGTTCAGGCTCAGAGACCTCGTTCTTCTCAATAACTCAATGACAGGAGAAATTCCAGCCAATCTGACCCACTGTTGGAGACTCAAAAGTGTCGTTTTTAGTTTCAACAAGCTCACCGGCAAGATTCCTGTTGAGCTAGGCTCTTTATCAAGGCTCAAAGTGCTCGCCATTGAATCAAACAATCTCACAGGAAGCATCCCCACTTCGCTTGGGAACCTTTCATCTCTCACCCATATCTCTATAGGGGCTAATCAATTAGAGGGAAACATACCTAAAGAGCTTGGCCAGCTTAGGAACCTATCTTATTTTGCAACATATGAAAATAAGCTTTCTGGCACTATTCCACCTACACTTTTCAATCTCTCATCTATTGCTGTCATTTCTGTTCCTGCAAACCAACTGAGTGGAAGCCTTCCACCCGACCTCGGTGTTACTCTTCCCAATCTTGTTGAGATTTATGTAGGACTAAACCGATTTACAGGACCCATCCCAATCTCAATGTCTAATGCCTCAAGACTTGAAAAACTTGAGCTTGGCTCAAACCAATTTAGTGGATCAATTCCTACAAACCTAGGAAGGCTGGGAGGTCTCCGTACGCTCAATTTGGAAGATAATTTACTTGGAGGTGGGGCAACTGATGACATGAGCTTTCTCTCTTCTCTTACGAATTGTAGCTTTCTCGAGAAATTGTCAGTAGCCCTGAACCAGCTCGCAGGTGCATTTCCCAGATCCATAACCAATCTCTCAACTAATCTTGAACAACTTCATGTATCAAATAATCAGATAACCGGGAGCATTCCTACAGGAATAGGTAATTTGTTCAACTTGATTTACTTGGGCATGGGTTCCAACCTTATGACAGGTATGATTCCTGAGGGTATTGGAAAGCTTAGCCAGTTACAAATTTTATATTTGTCTAAAAACAGATTTTCCAAGGAATTCCCTTCTTTCATCGGCAACAACACTCAATTGTCCGCTTTGGTGCTTGCGGAAAACAATTTAGAACGAAGTATACCTTCAACTCTAGGGAACTGTCAACAACTGTCACGATTAGACCTTGATTTCAATAATCTAGTTGGTTACATACCGAAGCAAATTTTTAGCAATACAAGTCTCCAAATTCTCTATCTAGATGCCAATTCTTTGGCCGGGTCCTTGCCAATGGAAGTAGGCAACTTGAATGGCCTAGGGATATTCTCAGTTTCTAATAACAAATTGTCTGGTGAAATTCCCAAAAGCCTAGATAATTGTCTTGGTTTGGAAAACCTTTTTTTAGATGGTAACTTCTTTCAAGGAACATTTCCAAGCTTGAGTTCTTTGAAAGGTATGTCGCAAATGGATATTTCCCGCAACAACTTCTCAGGACAGATTCCAGAGTATTTTGAAAAGCTTCCTTACCTGCAATATCTAAATCTTTCTTATAATGATTTCGAGGGCCAAGTACCACAAGAAGGAATCTTCAAGAATGCAAGTGCAGTTTCAGCCATCGGCAATAAAAAGCTTTGTGGGGGAAGTCCAGCACTGTTGTTGCCAAAGTGCCCGAGCCAAGATAGTAAGAAACATAGGCGGCGCTTTTCTACAGGACGAATGATTGCACTAATCATTGGCTCTGTACTCTGTTTAATTTTACTATCATCCATCCTTTTCTATTGTCTGAGAAAATCAAAGAAGCATCCACATCCTCATCCAGTACCAGACCCCTTGGAGGAACAATTGTTGAGAATTTCTTATGGGGATCTTTGCAGAGCAACTGATGGGTTTTCTTCAGCTAATTTGATTGGGGTGGGAAGTTATGGCTCTGTCTATAAAGGATCTTTGGATCGCATTGGGAAGACTATCTATAAAGGATTTTTGGATCGCATTGGGAATATTGTGGCAGTGAAGGTGCTTAATCTTCAACAGGGAGGAGCTTCTAAGAGTTACATAGCTGAATGTAAAGCTTTGAGAAATGTTCGGCACCGGAATCTTTTAAAAATCCATACTGTTTGCTCAAGCATTGATTCTAAAGGTGATGATTTCAAAGCTCTGGTTCTTGACTACATGGCTAATGGGAATCTGGACCAGTGGTTGCATCCGTGCATTGGTGAGCAACACCAATCCAAGAATTTAAGCCTTATTCAAAGGTTGAATATAGCTGTTGATGTGGCTTCTGCGTTGAATTATCTTCATAATTCTTGCGAAAAGCCCATAGTTCACTGTGATCTAAAACCAAGTAATATTCTTCTTGACGAAGACATGAATGCTCACGTTGGAGATTTTGGATTGGCAAGATTCCTTTCTGAAGCTACAAGCAGTTGCTTTGAGAACCATACCAACTCACGTAGCATAAAAGGAACTATTGGATATGTTGCTCCAGGTGATGTGATTTCATTTTTCACTCTTTTGTTACTAGCATGCTTTAGTTCCATTGATAAATCTCCCTATTTTCAACACCATCATGAATTTTAAATAGTAAATAAAATAATCATCGTACACAATTGTATATTTTTCAACAAATCCTCATATCTTTCTATCACCTAAAATAAAAATGATAAGGATAATATGGAAAAATAAAATAATTTATTGAAAATGCTGACGTTATTTATTTCATGTAATTGATTGATTTTATACTTTAGCAAAGAAATTTTACTTAAATTCATTAAATCATATCCATCCACTCATTTGTTGGATGATTATTGAATATTATTCTTTTTTGGTGATAACAATATTAACATTTCAATAACAACATTAACATTTCATCTTTTGAAATCTCCAGCATTAAATATCGCATAGTTTTCTAGAAGAAAAAATGATTTTTTTTCGAAGCAGTAAATTCAAAGACAAAATAAGACCATTAATAAATGTTAGAGTTATCCATCAAAAAAAAATGTTAGAGTTACCCCTTTTTTATCAATAAATTGACCTGTACGTTATTTTACAAAAGTTCATCAAATCTAACAAATGAGTTGTGGGAGGAGTTTCTAATCCTATTTCTGTGGAAGATTATATTAGGCACTAATTTTTTTTCTAAACTTCGTTAGGAATATCCATTCTTCACTATTATATAGTCTTGTCTTCATTGACAAGTAAAAGAATTTTGTCATTTGTCTACAAATGTGAAGTTGCTGATTCCTAATAAATGAAATGTGTAGGTGGTGATTGAGGGAGTCTCTTTTGTTGGTTTATGGTTTATGTTTAGTCTATAATCTATGGAACTGGCCTCCTTTAGATATTATACCCATTGAAAAATTGTTCCCTTACAGTTCTTAGATATTGAGTCTTGCATTCTTTCTTGAATTGAATAACCATTGAAATATTTGGAGTCAAATAATGACAGAGTATGGAATGGGCGGCGAAGTATCTACATTTGGAGACATCTACAGTTATGGGATCCTTCTTTTGGAGATATTCACGGGAAAGAAACCAACTGATGAGATCTTTAATGAAAGTCTAAGCCTTCATCAATTTGCTAAGCTGGCTTTACCTGAGCGAGCGATGGAGATCTTGGATCAAAGCTTGCTCCTAGTAGAATTTGAAGGTCTTAATGAAAGCCAAACTCGCACAACTGCAAGAGGCAGACTTGAAATGTGCTTGGTATCTATCATTAGTGTTGGTGTAGCCTGTTCTATGATATCTATTAAGGATCGAATGGAGATTAGAGATGCTATGGTGGAGATGCAGCGTATCAGAGATTTATATCTTGGAGTTGGGAGGAATAACTGAAGCCTACATTGGCCAAAGGTATATCTTACCCAAGTAATTATTGATAAGTTGTTTATTAATGTTCCTAAGAATATTCTAGTAGAAGATCAATTGGTTGAAAAATATCAAGTTTTTGTATAAATAGGGTAGTAAACAAGGGCTATCAACAAAAATGAGTTTGACCTTAATTGGACTTCTTTTTTCTTTTTCTTTTTTTTTTATCTTAGATTGGATTTGCCAGGCTTGGATCCCACCCAAGTAGATAAACAAGCTGGATCCAATTTGGCAACTAGGTATGTCACTCTTACAGGTCCATTGAAAGTTTTTTTAAAAAAAATTATGATATATAAAGTCATACAAAAAAAAAAAAAAAGGACTTGAAATGGAAACTCATTTGTGAGGTCCACCTTTTATCAATCCAACCCCTAACAAGAGCTACACCTCACCCTCAATAAAATGGCATTGGATAAGATGTGATCTTGACATGAGCAATTTCATTATTTGAATTCTTTTCATTAGAATTGAATTTTATCTAAACTCTAAAGGTTTCAAATTATCAAGCATTGAGGCCCCCAAGTCAAGGGTTTGGAAGATAAGGAGATACTTGCAAATATTGAGACCTTTCCAGCCCCTTTCCTAGGAAAGAAGTGAGCAGTTTTACACAAAAGTTATACACATGTATATAGTACATGCATAATACATACAAACATATGTGCACACACAAAAGAGTGAGCAATCTTGAGATGTCTTCAAAGGTACTAAGATAAGTCCACAAACAGTCGATAGAATGCATTTTTAAGGGTTCACAGAAACACACAACAATGAAAAGCATGAATACAGTGAGGGAAGACTATTTTCCCCCTTTTCTGCTGTGCATTGATACTGCTAAATTTTGGAGATATAGAAAATGACTTCAAACAGGATTGAGTGACAAAGTTGATGCACTACGCCAAACCCAGGGAAGGGCTAATAAGGCTTTGACAATGATGATGATGCTCTCGTCATCCTTCTAATATCAAGATACTAATGATGCCATAAATCATAATTACTGTAACACAAATTTTTCTGCATAAAAGGCCAGCCCAGTGGGCCCAACTGGGTCACCTACAAACCCCTCTCCACATCCCTAGTTTGACACTCGCCCAAACTCTCATCCAACTTTATCTAATGGCTAGGCTAGGATTTCAAGAACATTGAGGAGCGCTAAATATCAACTTCCCACACCCAGATTGTTCCCAAATTTCCAACACCCTACCATTCCATGATTCTGATGCTCCCAGACAGGCTACACAGGTCAGGCGAATGTTCTGAGCATTCCAAATCAAGCTCATTGCAATGCTGGCCTATTCAAGATACTAATCAGGGTGGTCACACATCGACTTTTATACATGTCATACTAACAAATTGATGAAAAAACGAGCAACAGACAAAAAGTAATATCTATTGTGTTGCCTATCGAAAAATTTGAGAATATTTTAAATATTACATAAAATCTATTGCTATATTCTTTCTCAAGAATCAAAACCTGATTTGCCCCATCAACAAAACAGCCGCTTCTGTATAAATGTATTCAGCAACGATTCTATTGGTGTAGTTTCTCTTTTACCTGTTTGTCTGTTTGAAAAAAAAAAAAAACAGATGATGAATCAGATACATTAGAGAGGAATAACAAATGGCAAGTAAGATGGGGTAATAACAGTTGAATTAAATGTGAAGAACTCATTCATTCTTACATTCCACACATCATTCTTCAATTTAAAATGAGAATCAACAGCATAGGGAGGCTGCTGAACAGGAGGTTTCAGAAGTGGAAGCCTTGCAGGAGTATAATCATCATCACTGTCATAGTAGCCTCCACGATCTGGCCCAAGAGCCCGCAGAATCATGGCCAAGAGGATAGACAACGCCTGCAAACAAATTGCGGGCCACTCATTAGGAAACTTGAATCACACATCCATTCAAAAGCATTGATGAGAGAGATGTTTGGATCCTCGGGACTCAATCTCCCTGTAAACAAATTAACTCTGATTACCTGTAACTGGTAATTTCAAAGAACAAAACTACAACTCAGAGCACAACTCAGGTTGTCCAAATGTGTAAACCAGCTAACTTGCACTCGGTTTCTGAAGTTCCAAACCAGACCTTGGCTAATTAATAGCTTACCAAGGACCTCAATACATACATACAAGCACCTCTGGCATACTGATGATGATATTATTATGAGATCATAGTACCTGTTATCTCTTTTATTCGGATTGTAACATGGCGACAATATTAATGGCTTCATCTCATTTTGTATCATATGCTGAAATTACCGTTTGTTTATACTATGCTATGTATCTTATTATCAATGGATCATTGTCCACCTCGCACTACACTATTACACATCACACTCAGGACCCTCATTCTTATTATTGAGATACTAACCACGCAGCTATAGCTGGAATCAGGTATGACTTTAATTATCATTTATTGTTACATGTGATGTTAACTATACATGCATATTTGCTTGGCTCCATAAGCCTAACCCATTTCTTGGTGCTTGTAGGTGCCTGCCCTCTTTCCTTGCTTGTTTGTGGGCTTGGCAATTGCCTCGATGCCGCAAGGTACTGGAGTATGCATTGAGAGGCCTTCACATTAGAGTTTGTTATTTTCTTTTGTTATCTTTTAGTGGGCCACGTTGGGCCAAGATTGTAATAGCTTAATGAAAACATTTCTGTAATTCTTAAAGTGGAACAAAATTGTAGGACATTACCTTATTTCTGCCCACATGAGATCTCTATTTACTCATCTATTGGATTTCTGATATTATTTTGGTACTTTCCCACTAACAGTCCGGGATTCGAGGCACCTGGATCTTGGGGCGTTACACGCTCAGTTTTTTTGGTATTCATTGTGTTGATATCATCTAATTCCTCCAATCTATCACTCTGTTCAAGAAACATATGCGTGTACTATTTCCAATCTAAGCCTAGAGCTCCATAGAAATCAAAAGCTATTTCATTGTTTCCGCTGTTTGGAGCTGGGGAGTAGAATATTCTAGCGCATGAAAAGATAAATTAGAATAAGGGCAGCAGTTCAATCATGGAATTAAATGTCAGCCATTTTGTCACTGAACCATGGCTTTACATTTAGGCTCAGGTAACTGTACAATTCCCAGACACTCAGTACCTTATAAATTCTCTTATTAACATACCTGGGCAGCCACTATCAATGAGCCTATCCACTTGCACATTTCAAAGTTTGATCTCACAAATTTCTTGAACTCCTCAAATCTGCCAGTTGGGTCCTCCGGAAAATCCTGAGACAGAACAAGACCAATTTTAATTTAAAAAAAAAAAAAAGAGTTTGTAATGTAAAAGTTCCAATAGGGTGAAGGATATAGTGCACCTAGACAGGAACGATACCTCTTCCCAATTGCGGTTTAGGAACACATCAGCAGTAACTGCAGCCTCAAGAAGAACGACCAAGAAGACAAACACCATATACTGTACCCATTTAAGGTTGACAATGGTTGAGAGGATTTACACCTCTAATGCCAAGGGCATTGAGACAGAATTTAGTAGCCGTTTTAATAAATTTATAGCACAATGAATTATAGAGGCAAATCTGCAAGTGTACAGTTGCTGAACAGCATGAACATACACCGTGCGTGTGGCTCATGTTCGGGGATCCAAATTAAAGACGGTTGATCAGATCGACAATAGAATATCTGAGATTCATAACCCAAATTCCCAACATGGTCAATGTTAGACAATAGATGGTTAAGAAAAGAATCAACATAACAGAATAAGAGGAATGCTGCAAAAAGCCCGGGTGTTATTTTGCTAAAAACACCCCATTCTTTGGCCGATAGGAAGCCCTGCACATTTTGTCTTTTCATGCAGGAGTGAATATAAAAGGAAAACAAAGGACATTTTGGGCATTTTGAAAGAAAGTTCAATACTCCTTTTTGCACATATCGTGCGAAAGTGATGAGAAAGAATGCAACTGACATTTTTAGAGAACCCCATTTCCAAAGTGGGCAATTTGAAGAACACTTTAGTGGGGTCCACCTATAAAAAAATCCAATCCATTCAAAATTAATGGCCTCATCTTTTAGTAGCCTTCACCAAAACTCACTCCAATAGGAGGTGTGCCCACCATCAGATTGAGCACAACTTGAAATTTTTATAATCTCGCCATGGGCCCAACTATTTCGTCCAATGAGATTTAGAGGTTCCCAGTAGTGACAGGTTCTCACTTTTAAAACTCTTCCCATGTGACCTCTTTCTAAAAAGCTTCTATCGATTCTTAGACTTTATCTTTCCTAAAACAACTTTATCCAAATTTTTAGCAGAAATAAGAGGAAGAGATAACGTGCAATCACTCTTTGTAAGATGGTTTACAAATTGGAACAGGGAAGAGATAACGTGTAATCAGCATTTGGAATTTTCATAAGTAGGATCCATGGAAGCGAGTCGCAAATTTCTTGTGAGTTCTAAATGAAATTGGAACGGGAATTGAATAAAATTGAGAACGGAAGTTGCTACAACCTTTTGAGTGTAAACTTCAAGGCATGACTGACATTGTTGATGACGTGTCATACTTTCTTTGGCCATTAAAATAAGGGCAAAAACACCCCTTTTAAATAGGGGCAGTTTGTAGAATGCCCCTCTCTCTCTCTCTCTCTCTCTCTCTATATATATATATATATATATTTATGTTTGTGTGTGTATTAAAAGGGGCAGTTTGTAGAATGCCTCTCCATATAAATATATATATTTATGTGTGTGTAGAGAGAGGACATAAATTGTTGCACTGCAAAATGTAATATGTAATAGCACAAACCAACATTCTGAAAGCAGAACCAGGTCAAAATTTGTAAGATAACCAATTTTTCTCATTCAATTATATGAACATAGGGAATAGGTATGAATCAGTCTCACACTTTCTAAGATTGTCCACCAAATTTGTGTTATTTTTGGTTGAGAATGAACCATATAGCAATAATTTAAGTCAATCAAACAAGGAAAGCAGAAGTTGTCTACAGATCTACCTCTCTGCAACCAACACATGATATTTTCCAGGTGGACATTGTAATTCTCACAATTGCAAACCATAAGAATGTAATGAGAGATCTTCAAAACTGACTGTATTAATTTGTGTGTCTTTCTATGGAGGTCGATCATCAATATATAGATGTTTACATACCTAAATCAAGGCTCTAAGAAAGGAAACCAACTAATTACATCAATTACTAATCTAAGTTTAGAAAGCAATCAATAAAGGAAATATGTACAGTTGTATTACAAATCAAATCCACGTGAGATTAGACTGCTGGGCTGGTTTGACTGATGGGCCTTGGGCCTGTTTAACACCCCCACTCAAATTGATGTGGGAGAGGCAACAAGCATCAATTTGCCAACCAAAAACTGGTGGCATGGGCGTGGAAGATCTTTAGTAAGAATATCAACAATTTGTAACTCAGTAGAGACATTCGGAAGGCTGATTACATCACGCTTTAATTCATCACGGATGAAGTGACAATCAATCTCGATGTGTTTAGTCCGTTCATGGAAAATAGAATTTTCAATAATCCTAATGGCACTTGTGTTATCAGCATAGAGTGGGGTAGCACCGGCTGGTGGAAACCCAATGTCTGAAAGGAGACCTCGGAGCCAAAGAATTTCGGAGCACGCAGTAGACATGGCGCGATACTCAACTTCGGTAGATGATTTTGAAACTTTTTCATTCTTCTTGCATTTCTAGGAAATCAGGCTATTACCCAAAAACATGCACCATCCAATGGTCGAGTGGCGAGTATCCGGACAACCGGCCCAATCAGCATCTGAATAAGCTCTGAGAGAGATAGGATTGTTCGATGGAAAAAACAACCCGCGAGTTAGTGTGCGAATAAGCTACCGAATGATGCGGCGAACAGCAGCCATATAAAGATGACGGGGAACAGTCATGAACTGACTCATGAGGTTGACTGCATAGGAGATATCAGGATGAGTGATCGTGAGGTAGATCAAACTCCCAACTAACTGGCGATAGGCAGTAAGATCAGGAAGAAGCTCACCCTCCTCCCGACTGAGTTTGACATTCAGTTCGACCGGCGTATCGACGGGAGCTGAAGCAGTAAGGCTGGCCAAGTCAATGAGATCAACAATATATTTGTACCGATTTAGAATTATACCCTTAGGCAATTGATGAACTTCAAGACCAAGGAAATAGTTTAAAGGGCCGAGATCCTTCATGTGAAAAGTCGCACTAAGAGAAGCTTGGAGTTCCTGTATCATTTTGGCATTAGGACCAGTAATGATGATGTCATCAACATAGACAAGTAGCACAGTTATCCCGGACGGAGCATGATGTAAAAACATAGAAGGATCATACGGACTTGGAGAAAAATCCAAGCGGAGAAGAGCATCTTGAAAATTTTCAAACCATGCACGAGGATCTTGTTTCTGTCCATAGAGGCAGCGACGGAGTTTGGCAACCATACCTCTGTCGGAAGAGTACCCCTGAGGTAGACGCATATAAACGTCTTCTTTAAGATCGCCATGAAGAAACGCATTTTTGACATCATTTGATATAAAGGCCAAGACTGAGATGCAGCAACAGCAAGAATTGTGCGTACGGTGGTCATCTTGGCAACCGGTGCAAAAGTTTCATCATAATCAATGCCATATTCTTGCCAATTTCCAAGTGCGACAAGACGCGCCTTATATCGATCTAATGTGCCATCTGATTTTAACTTGAGAGAAAAAATCCACTTACAGCCAATTGGTTTGACACCCACAGGAGACGGGATAACATCCCACGTATGGTTTTGTTCTAAAGCCTCCAATTCATCTTGCATAGCCTTGTTCCAACATTGGTACTGCACAGCCTGAGAATAGGATTGTGGGATGGAAGAGGATGACAAAGTGGCCATTAAGGAAGTATGAGAGAACCCATAACGGTCTGGTGGAACTGAAATGCGAGTGGAGCGGCGCAATGAAGGGGGACCAGATGCACCAAGTGCCGGAGGTGGACCGGATGCTGGAGGAAGATCAGGAGGGGGGTTGCCTGTAGGTGCTTCTGTAGTCCGTCTGTGATACACAAAGTTAGGATTAAACCAACAATAGACTTAGTGTCAGAAAAACCAGGTAAGGAAACTGATGAGGAGGAGTCCGGAGGATCAATATGGTTTTGAAAAAAATACTTGTGTTCGAAAAACACGACATTCCTAGAGATACGGATACGACGAATGTTGGGATCATAGCAAAGGAACTCTTTCTGAAAGGGTGCATAACCTAAAAAAACACACTGAGCTAATTGAGCGGTTAGTTTGGTCCTTTCAGGAGGAGGTAAATGCATAAAGTAAAGGGAGCCAAAAACATGAAGATCATCATAGGATGGAGATGTCTTGTACAGGCGGTAATATGGGCTCTGATTGTCAATAGAGGATGAGGGCATGCGATTGATAAGGTGAGCAGCAGTAGCTAATGCCTCAACCCAAAACCGAGTAGGAGCCGATGATTCGAGAAGAAGGGTACGAGTGACATCAAGGAGATGTCTATTTTTCCTTTCAGCGACTCCATTTTGCTGTGAAGTATAAGGACAAGTTCTTTGAGAAATAATGCCTTTGTTTTGCAGAAACTGTTGAAAATCAGAGGACACATATTCCCCGCCCGAATCCGAATGCAAGGTTTTAATGCATGTGGAAAATTGATTCTCAACATAAGCCAAAAAAAGTTTAAAAATATGAAAAACATCATATTTGGAATGTAGAAAATAAACCCAAGTGAACCAACTGAAATCATCAATAAAAGTCACAAAGTATTTATAGTGAGCGTGAGAAAGAGCTAGAGCAATGCCCCAAACATCGCTATGAATTAAATCAAAACACTGAGTGCTGTGGGAATTGGAGATAGGAAAAGGAAGAGTTTTGCTCGTTCCCATTTTGCAAGTAGCACAATCAAAAGGCACACAAGAAGATAAACCACTATTGTTATTTAATAAACCAAAATTTAACATAATGGACAAAACTTTGGAATTAGGGTGTCCAAGTCTATTATGCCACAATTGGCAATTATCTCTAATAGAAAAACAAAACACATCATTGTCAAATTTATCCCTAGAAAACTTAGAAAAATCCAGCGGAAACAAGCGTCCACACTTAGGCCCCCCCGCGGTCTCCTTCTCGGACATCTGGTCCTGCACAATACAACCAGAAGAAGAGAAAGAGATGTTATAATTATTTTCAACAAGTTGTCCAACGGACAATAGGTTTGAAGTTAAATTGGGACAAAGGTAAACATTGTTCAAAGGAATGGGACCAGGGATATCTCCGAGAGCAGTAATGGGTACATTGGCGCCGTTAGCAATTTGTATCTGACGTTTGCCATTGTATAGTGCCATATTGGAGAGGGAGGCACGGGAATACGTCATATGATTTGACGCCCCGGAATCAAGGAACCAAGTAGAAGATGGAGAGAACGTACCTGAGAGACCAAAAGCAGAGAGGGCATTGACAATCATTTGTTGGACTAATTCAGGAGTGAGAGAAGATGAGGGCCTAGGATGTGAGGGCACAGGTGAAGGAGCTGGCATAACTGATGAAGCAACATAAGCATTCGGAGCCGGAGTTGGAGATTGTGGAGTCTGATATTGAGGATTCTAATACTGTGGAGATGGACGTTGTGGGCGGCGGCGACATTCAGAGATGATATGTCCCGACTTTTTACAATAACTGCAGACCTTATATTTGCATTGAGTGGCAATGTGCCCAAATTTTTTACAACTGTAACACTGTGTTTTACTCAAGTCACGAGGCGGAGGCTGAGAAGCCTTGTTAGCCGAGAAGGCGACTGAATAGGTCTCACTTTTATGTTGAGCTATATGAGCTGATATCTCAATGCGTTGTTCCTCGCGAAGGAGCTCATTCAAGCATACATCCAAAGAAGGTAATAGGGTCCGATTCATTAGAGCAGATCGAACACTTTCATATTCAGTGCGCAATTTCATCAAAAATCGATCCCTTTGACTAGAGGCCTAAAGATCTTGAATAACTGTCAAAACATTATCAGCCACATCTGCATATTTAATACTATCATATTCTGACCATAGCGTACGGAAGCCTGAATAGTAGTCTTGTACGGACAAGGTCCCCTGTGCATATTCAGCAATCGCACATTCAAGATGAAATTGACTTGCGGAGTTATCTTGATGGTACACTTTCTTCAGATACCCCCACATGGCTTTGGAGGTTGGGTAAGGTTTGAGATTCATAATTAGATGGGGCTCGACCGATCCCAGCTCCAGAAATATAGCCCTACAATTCCTTAGCTTCCAGATATATTTAGAACTGAAAGAACCAAGCAGGGTAGTTCTTTCCCGAAAATCGGATTAAAGTAACTTCAGATTTTTCCATCGCTAATTGATATGGGCCAAAACTGATGGAATCAGGGAAAAGACAGCAATAAAAAAACCAGCAACAGAGAAGAGAGAGGCTAAAAGTGTATAGCAAAACTCTCTTGTATATAGTGGACAAGATCCGATGAAGCAGGGAAGAGAAAAACACAACTCAGAAAAAATCTGGCCAAAAAAAATCCCAAGCGACCTTGATTTTCCCTGAAGATCTTCTACGTGGGCCCCACTGAAGGATCGGAACAGTGATCAGATCACATATCTTAGGAAGCACAGTAGGCTGGCTTCTACTGAAAAAATAATGTACTAATTCCCCCACATATTCAAGATTCTGGACGGTCTAGATGGAAACAGTTTAAAAAAACTGGACAAACTCGAGAATGAGCAAATCACCAACCTGAAAGTGCTGAAAAATTCTGAAAAAATCTCTAATATTCTTAGGAAGACCAGGCGACCATGTCTGTAAAGTTTGCTGAAGATGGTTTGATGATCAGAGGTGGGCCACCATGAAGATGTCACTGCTGCAGTGTCTGGATTCTATGAAACAGATCTGAGATCTGTCGTTTTTCAATAGAAATTGATTTCTCTATGTCCTTATTGCCTTGATGATATGCAAGATTAAAAAACAAGAATTTCTTGAACAAAGCTCTGATACCATGTAATTCTCACAATTCCAAACCATAAGAATGTAATAAGAGATCTTCAAAACTGACTGTATTAATTTGTGTGTCTTTCTATGGAGGTCGATCATCAATATATAGATGTTTACATGCCTAAATCAAGGCTCTAAGAAAGGAAACCAACTAATTACATCAATTACTAATCTAAGTTTAGAAAGCAATCAATAAAGGAAATATGAACAGTTATATTACAAATCAAATCCACGTGAGATTAGACTGCTGGGCTGGTTTGACTGATGGGCCTTGGGCTTGTTTAACAGACATTTTTGTTCAGGCCCTTTTCAATGTCCACTACTTGATTCAATGAGGTTCCTACTGGATGTAGTTAACTAAGTTTGATCTGATATCAGTTTACTTATTTCGTGGACTCAAAATTCACTAAACAATAGTTTGGATGAGAAATCCCTTTTCTCGAGGAGAGGCAGTAGTCCTGCTTATTGGATCTTCAGTGGAGAATAGTGGTCCCTATTTGAGTAACCTTCCTCAAGAGGAGATTAGTGTTTCACTCTACTAAACTGGAGAACACAAAATTCTCCTATTGTCTTTCTCCTTTATGAAAATAATAATCCCCTCTCCATTTCTACAGGTCAGACCAACCAGGAAGAAACATATGTGATACTCTACCTGGGAGATTCTCCAACTCCAAATCTCCTGCTTTCTCCACCCAGTGGGAAAGCTATACCTTTTAGTTTCTTCCCATCCAAATGATTCATAAATTTGTGGCCTTAATTATTTTCATTTGTGGCATTGATTCATGAAGTTCACAAGCATAATTTTCTCCAAAGTATCTCATGGAAACCACACAGATGAATTTCTTAGTGGAAAATGTACAGTATCCTGATTAACCATATAAGAGACAGAAATATGCCCCACAACATGATTTATAGTTACTCATCTAGACTAAACTACAAGACATAAGTGGGCTGATCCTACACAAGTGTCTAAAAATTTGAAGTTTACGTCTTAACGAGAAAGTCTTACTGCACAAGATTTCAGCACTCGCATAGATAACATGTAGTAGCCGTTATCACTCCTTATACCAGCCAAATGAGCGAATAAATGAGCGAGATTGAATCCGTATCCAAATGAGCGATTACAACGGCGTTAGAGCCTAATAATCCACAAGCTACTCTAAATTTCAAAGCTTCAAGCGTAAGTACAAGAAAATCTCAGCAAATTTATTATGGACCCATTTGTTTAACAGAAGTTGGATTCTCACCCATTCAAGACTCTTTTGATGGAACCCCTCGCTTTGAATTTCCAGGAATTCAACACACGGTACGTAAAAGAGCCCTTTTTTTTTTTTTTTTAATCAAGCAATTACGAAACTCCGCCTATGTTGGGGTATACTTGACATAGCCGGTCCCAAGCCCGGATAAAGGAGGAGGGTTGTGCGTTAGGTAGCCGACAGCCAGCACAATACTCAGTCGGATTTCTTTATGGATTTGAGACATAATGATATTTCGTTGGGGCGTCCCCTACTTAGCGACGCGCTGTATAGTCCGAGTACAGTGATAAGTGAGCAAGGACCGCTGCATCGGCGCCCGGGTGCAGTGCTAAATAGGCAAGGGTCCCCACACTTTATTGGACGAGTGCGGGGGGTAAGGAAGCTAGCCCAAAATAGAAGGCTAAGATTAGGTACTTGGAACATTGGGAGCCTAACTGGGAAACTTATGGAAGTGGTGGATACAATGGAAAGGAGACGAATCGCAATTGCCTGCTTGCAAGAGACAAGGTGGGTGGGACAGAAAGCTAAAGAGATCGAGAGGACTGGGTATAAGTTATGGTATACGGGACTTAATAGAGCGAGGAATGGGGTTGGTATAGTAGTGAGCAAGGACTTAAAGGAAGATATAGTTAATGTGAAGCGCTGTGGAGATAGGATTATTGCAATTAAGTTAGTGTTAGGAGAAGAGATAGTGAACGTAATTAGTGCTTATGCCCCCCAGGTGGGCTTAGGAGATGGACATAAGGAGAAGTTTTGGGAAGACTTGGAAGGAGTGCTACTAGAGATACCCCAAGGCGAGATGGTCTTCATAGGAGGAGATTTGAATGGCCATGTAGGACGCGACGTAGATGGATATATAGGAGTACATGGGGGACTTGGATACGGTAATAGAAATGAAGAAGGGAAGGATATTTTGGACTTTTCAGTGGCTTATGATCTCATGGTGACTAACACCTTTTTTAGGAAGAGAGAGGAGCATTTGGTGACTTATAAGAGTGGCTCCTCAAGGACACAGATTGACTTCTTCTTAATTAGGAAAAGAGACCGCTTAGCTTGTAAAGATTGCAAGGTGATACCGGGGGAGAGCTTGACTTCCCAACATAGGTTGTTGATCATAGATGTGCAGCTACAAAGGTGGACTACAAAAAAGAAGTTGTATAGATGCTCAAAGACTAAATGGTGGAACTTGAGAGGTGATAAGCAACTAGCATTTAAGGATAGAGTACTAGAGGAAGACGTTTGGGCGATAAATGAGAGTGCAAATAATATGTGGGATAAGATAGCAGAGTGTATTAGGAGGGTAGGGAAAGAAGTCTTAGGAGAATCCAAAGGGGGTGCTCCGGCACAGAAGGAGGCATGGTGGTGGAGCAAGGCCGTTCAAGACAAGATAAGAGTTAAAAGAGAGAGTTTTAAAACTTGGCAAAAGGATCGAAATGCAGCAAACTTGGAAAAGTATAAAGAAGCAAAAAGAGAAACCAAAAAGGCAGTTAGTGAGGCCAAGGCAAAGGCATTTGAGGAGCTATATAGGCGACTTGACACTAAGGAAGGTGAAAGAGAGATATTCAAGCTTGCTAAAGCCAGAGACAGGCGGACCAAGGACTTAAACCAAGTTAAATGCATTAAGAATGAGGATGAAAAGGTATTAGTAAAGGACGATGAGATAAAGGAGCGTTGGAAGAGCTACTTCTACAAGTTATTTAACGAAAGCAGTAGTAGTGACATACAATTGGGACAGCTTACCATTTCTAGGGAAGAATCGAATCATATGTTCTATAGGAGAATCAGTAGGGAAGAAGTTAAAGAAGTATTGAAAAGGATGAAGAATGGGAAAGCGGTTGGGCCAGATGGTATTCCTATTGAGGTCTGGAGGTGCTTGGGGGAGAATGGCATAAATTGGTTGACAAAACTTTTTAATGTAGTGCTAAAGAGCAAGAAGATGCCTGATGCATGGAGGAAAAGTATTCTTATACCCATATACAAGAACAAAGGAGATATTCAGAACTGTGCGAACTACCGAGGGATTAAATTGATGAGCCATACGATGAAATTATGG
Organism: Umbellularia californica; assembly: GCA_028538565.1. Taxonomy (NCBI): domain Eukaryota; kingdom Viridiplantae; phylum Streptophyta; class Magnoliopsida; order Laurales; family Lauraceae; genus Umbellularia; species Umbellularia californica. The sequence goes on from JAPQWN010000002.1 coordinate 5,228,411, forward strand.
GAGAGAGTTATTGAGAGAAGACTAAGAAGAACAACAAACATTTCAGATAATCAATTTGGTTTCATGCCTGGGAGATCAACCATGGAGGCTATCTTTCTCTTGAGGAGGTTAATGGAACAGTATAGAGAAGGCCAGAGAGATTTACATATGGTGTTCATTGACTTGGAGAAGGCCTATGACCGGGTTCCTAGGGAGATTCTATGGGGAGTACTAGAAAAGAAAAGAGTGTGTGTCGCATATATTGAGGCGATAAAGGATATGTATGATAGAGCCGTGACATCTATAAGGACGACTGGCGGAGAGACTAAGGAGTTTCCTATCACGATTGGTCTACACCAAGGCTCAGCGTTAAGCCCGTACTTGTTTGCCCTAGTTATCGATGAGATTACAAGACATATTCAGGATGAGGTGCCGTGGTGTATGCTATTTGCAGATGACATTGTTTTAGTAGATGAGACGAGAGAAGGAGTGAATGCTAAGCTAGAAGTATGGCGGAAAACGTTAGAGACAAAAGGGTTTAGGCTAAGTCGATGCAAGACGGAATATATGGAGTGCAAGTTTAGCCAAAGTAGGACACTTGGTAACATAGAAGTAAGTTTAGGCACACAAAAGATTGTAGAGAAAGAAAACTTTAGGTACCTTGGATCGATGGTGCAACAGGATGGAGGGATTGATACTGATGTAAGTCACAGGATTCAGGCCGGGTGGACCAAATGGAGGAGTGCTTCGGGGGTCTTGTGTGATCGGAAAGTCCCCCTCAGGGTTAAAGGAAAGTATTATAAGGTGGCGGTAAGACCAGCATTGTTATATGGATCAGAGTGTTGGGCAGTAAAGCATAATCATGTTAAGAAGATGGAAGTTGCGGAGATGAGAATGCTAAGATGGATGTGCGGGATCACAAGGAGAGATAGGATTAGGAATGAGGAGATTAGGGGCAAAGTAGGAATAGCACCGATTGGAGATAAAATGAGAGAAAATCGACTAAGATGGTTTGGCCATGTTAGAAGGCGGCCAATGGAAGCACCTGTTAAAAGGTGTGAAGGCATAGAGATTGCCAGGAGTAGGAGAGGGAGAGGGAGACCCAAGAGAAGTTGGAAAGAAACTATTAAACACGACCTTGCCTACATGGATCTAACGGAGGACATGGCCCTAAACAGATTTGATTGGCGTCGTCAAATCCATATAGCCGACCCCACCTAGTGGGAAAAGGCTTGGTTTGGTTTGGTTTGGTTTGGAATCAAGCAATTACGAACACATGTCCCGCACACCTTGACTAGCACATCTTGACAAAAACTTAGGGGGAGGGGGAGGGGAGTACAAAATACACCAGTTACTATTTAGACTCAAACAATGTTTGAAGTCTTCAAAATTGTTTTTTTTTTTTCTCTTTTGAAGGGCAAATATGAAAAAAATATCAAAAAAGAAAGCTGCACAACAAATATCAGCAATCAATCAAGGCGACGGAAAAATTTTAAAACAAAAATTTACAAGCAAGCAACGAAAGTTACTTAAGAAATCAGGGGAAAAAATGCCATCATGCAATCAGAGTCATCACAATATCTCAAGCATTAATTCATCTAGAAGTAATGCAATTTTTTCTACATAAAACTGAGAAATTAAAAAGTTAAGATGAGGGGAAAAACAGATATTTGCCCATCTAAATTGTTGCTACTGTGTTTCCAACAGTTCAAGAAACATGATTATTTGGTGCAAAGATGTCATATAACTGGGCCTACACAAAGTAAACATTTGAAAGGGGAAACAATACATTCTCCATCTAATCAAATCAGGGCAGGATACACACGAGAGACAATGACCGTTAGCAGTCTCTGCAGCAATATGGCCAGAGCATGTAATCAAACACAAGGAGATACCCAGCCCAAGAAAAGTGTAAATAAACCTGCATTTTGAGAATGAATCATTAAAGACAGACAAATAACACCATTAGAAAATGAAAGCATATCAGCTTCCGCACAGAAAAACTTTAAAACCAAATCCAGCCAAGGAGTCTCTTGGGCTAAGGGTTCAAGGATTCCTATCCCTTAGATAGACTTTCTGAACACTTATTGGGACTTAAAGCACTCGGTTCTTTCCACGAAACACTGGATTTGCTTTCATAAAAACTCATTTGAATTGCACTTCACATACAAGTAACTAGCATTGCTCGTCGTTAAATAAAAAATTTTTATTGCAAACAGTTACTAAAAACTAATTTTCTATTAATAAAGCACACCTCGTTTCTACTCATCTGCTTTCATAAAATGAAGTGAAATAAATCAATAAAACTACCCATTGCGGACATTTTCAAACAAAAATGAAGCACCATTTCCCCATCCAGACAATGCCTACAGGTTACAAGTTACAACTATGCTACTAAGTCATTAAAGATAACTTTTCTAAAGTTAGAACATACAAGTCCATTTATCACTGATTGAACAGAAACTTAAAACAGCCACTATTCAAATATTCAATGAAGCACCAACTGCCATTCAATGAAAAACAAACTGCCATTTCCCTTCCACCCAGTGTACAGGGAAAAAAGGGACCAAAGTCAACATCACTTCCATGAAAAAGTAAGTAAATGAAGAATCAACAAAAAAGGAAAAGACATATTTATGTACCCACTTGAACCAACAAAGAAACACTCTTGCCCGCCTGCTTCCTGCCACCCTCGCCCCCACAATACACACAACCCAACCACCTCTTTCAATGAAGAGGCAATATCTCCAAGGAGGAAAAAAAATTACAGGTTCAGCCAAACAAACCTAAAAGCAAAAATAAAAGTAATACTCTCGAAACTCGATCAAGCATCATTTTATATAAAATCAGAACATGTTTCAAATGAACAGTTCCTCAAACTGCACATCAGCGCTTTCCCTAACATTAAGTTAAAAGGAAAACAAAAAAACTGTAGAATAACAATAAATAAATAAAGTGGCTAATGTAAAATCTTTTATATGAAAATCACCTCTGTTTGATGCTTCCATTTGTAAAAGATTAAGGCAAAAGTAGGAGCCTGCCACCAAATAATATAGGTTTTCCGCTTTTAAAGATAACATGTAGAATCCATCATCCAACATCCAAGATCTATCTCAAATGTCCAATTTCTCTTCATCTCAATAGCAAATACAAATATAGAAGAAAACCTATCACCACCTCCAAAAGAATTTTTTTAAAAAAAGGGAAAGTTAAACTCACCATGGAATCTGAGAAATAGAGCCTTCTCCATCAAGGTGCTTGTGCCAGAGCCTAATCATCCACAAGGAGTACAGAATCATCCCAGTCCCAACCATCCCAATTATCGAATTCATAAGCTTTAGAAGCGATCTAAGGCAACTCCTCATGACTCCCACAAGGATCCCAGCTGCTCCTACTATCAACAAACTCTAAAAGTTTTTCACATAGCCCTAAATTACATAACATAAAAGAACTAAAATCTCAGACAAAACCCATCAGTAAAAACCTAAGAACAATCAGCTTTCCCCTGCTCCTAGTCTCAATGCTCTTTCTAGCATGTTTCAATGAAAGCTAAGTTTCTAAAAAGTTGAAAAAAAAAATGAAACTTGGATTTATTCTTCTCTTTAATAGATTCGATTGCAGCAAACAAAACCCAGAAATTATTTGATTACAAAATCTCAAATTTCATCAATGAAAACCTAAGAATGATCAGCTTTTCCCCCGCTACTAATCTCAATGCTCTTTCTAGCATGTTTCAATGAAAGCTTTGTTTCTACTAAGTTGAAAAAAAATATGAAACTTGGATTTCTTCTTCTCTTTAATAGATTCGATTGCAGCAGACAAAACCCAGAAAGTATTCGATTACAAAATCTCAAATTTCATCAATAAAAACCTAGGAGTAGTCAGTTTTTCCCCTGCTCCTAGTCTCAATGCTCTTTCTGGCATGTTTCAATGAAAGCTATGTTTCTACTAAGTTGAAAAAAAATATATGAAACTTGGATTTCTTCTTCTCTTCAATATTCCAATTAATAGATTCGATTGAAGCAGACAAAACCCAGAAAGTATTCGATTGCAAAATCTCAACTTTCACCAAAAGAACCTGTCTTTCTTTCTTCCCCATCTTGCCTGGTAACTGTAGAAACAAGATTAAGAGTCTGTTTCTTCTCAGTTTTTACATTGCAAACAATCTTAAAATCTCAGTTTTAAGAACCCAACAGAAGAAGAAAAAAAAAATCATTAGAAAGAAATGAGATTCTCCATGTCTAGTTCTAGCAGGAATCAGTTGATGATGGAAGGAACACACACTCACCAAGAGAATGAAAAACCCCAGCAAAGACCAAGAACCCTTTGCTTTGATTCTTGAAAAAGTTGAAAATGAGATTAGGGTTTTGGCTGTGGTTGGGATTAGGGTTTGCTCTTTTTTGTGGAATCTGCAAGAGAAGAGTTTTGAATTCTGAGAGGCTTCTACGCCAAAACTTGAATAAAAACACAGAGACGGGCCAGCGAGAAATTCAATGTGCAATGTCTCCAATAGGAACAGTTGTTTTTTCCTTGTACAGCCCTTGCCACTTTGAGTAATTGCTAATTTTAGTAGAGCTTCTTAGCCTTTTCTCTGAATTGTCATATGACCTATTTATGTGCACATGTGCTTGATCAAATAGCATGCATGTCAGTCCCAATTGGGCTCATATGGGTTCATTTTTTATTTTTTTGGGATATAAAGAGGCTAGTATTTTTATTTTATTTTTATTTTATTTTTTTATATTTTTTACTATCGAAGGTCCCAATCCTTTTGGGCTGAACTATTCTCTCTGGGCCCAGAAGGAAGCCGAATAAACTCCCCTGTAGTGTGGTAGTGCAATTTCGAACATATAGCTAATACGAGAAAATGGTATAAGAGCATTATATCCCACTAAAATAAATCATAGAAAAAGCTAGATAAAAGCAATACAAAATGACTCTTTATCAATCTCTTGCTCGGCTAAAGCATTCAAAAGATTCACTTCTCACAATGTGTTTGCTATTGAAAATGAAATGGAGATGAGAAAATCCAAAGAGCTTGCAAAATAGCTAAAAACTGTGACTCATTTGTCCGCTGACCATGTTCATACAGTTGTGTTTTATGGAGACATGTTTCACAATTCAATGCAGTTATCATTGATCTAAATTGCTCGATTTTCACTAATTTGCTTTTAATTTGGTACTCATCCTGCCATATGTTTTAGTTGGCTTTCTTTTTTTCCCCAAAATCTCATCTATAGCGAGGGATAATTTTCACATGTGCACGATTCATTAGGACTGACTCAGAAGTGGAGCCACTCCAAATATCATGGCTTATGTGTGATGGTCAGTCATGTGTGCAACAGAAGATTTTCTCCATAGTGAGAGCTTTAGATCATACTATTGTCTTGTAATTGTAACTAGCAACAAATGCCAGTGTTAAGTTCGGACAAAATATATATATGGGAGATGCTCCTATAAGAGCATCTCTCACCTTATTATGAGATATAAAGATGTAGGCCCTCACATTTAAGTCGTTGGCATAGGATATGGATGTGAAGGTTCCCACCTTATTTCTCATAGGAGCATCTCTATATATATATATATATTAAATTATGAATACATATTAGTAGAAAGAAAGTAAATTTAAAAGAGACGAGCTATTTTTTATCATTCTTAAAATTCTATATATATCAAAATATAAAGGTGAAAGAAGGAAGTAAACTTACACGTGTGATAGCAGCAAAAATAAACTTACACATGTGAACGAGTACAATTAAAAAAATTAGGTAGGTTGTTCAAATCTAAGTTCAATTCAATCAAATCTTAAAAGAAAATCCAAATCTTAAAAGAGAAGCGTGGGTTGCCCTCTTGGACATTTCAAAAAATGGAGGGTGAGTTGGGAGATGGTGAGATAAAAGGTTGGGGTGTGGTATGGAGAGAGACAAAGATAAAATACGGAGAGAGGATTCTATTTTGTTGGGGATATATATGCACTGATGGGTGAAACAAAATTAAAAGAGGGATTTTTGTGATATATATATTAATTGAATAGATAGAATATGAGTTGTTTGAATTTGAAGGTGATGAAATGAGATAATTGTGGCTATGATTCGGATCATGGGATATTTACACAGATGTAGCGGCCCACATCAAAGCCAAAACTATATATATTTTTCTAAGTAATTGATTGAAAGAAGAACTCATGGCTGCTAACATGGCGCCTTCTACAGCATCCCTTCCTATTGCTTTAATATATAGGCTTGGGCTGATCAATTCTTAGACCGACATTAATTTGCACTGAATAAGTGTAGCTTACGGTGAACGAGATGGCTTAAAATAACAAACACAGCTACAGTTGGACCTACACTTAGTAGAAACATAATCTTATACTTTGCATGTGAGCCCAAAACCCTTTTTTTATTTTTGCTGTCGGAGGGTTCCGAACCCTTTGGCTAGACTAATCCCTCCGGACCAGAAGGAAGCCGGGTAAACACCCATGTAGCCCCAAGGTGGTAGCACTAGTGGACTCAACATTCGATTCCTTGAGAACAAGGGTCAATACCAAGACCTCTAGCTCCGAAAGAGGAAGGAACTATGGTCCTGACCACTCAGCCAACCCCTTAGGGTTAAGTCCAAAACCTTTGAGTGTCTCACTTTTGCTTCTTTGAATAATAAAAAGAGTGGAACTCCACTTTGGGCTCACTTAAAAAAACTCGGACTACTCACTGGATGTCAACATGTTTCAATCCACTGGTTGCGCTATAGGGGCCGAATAATTAATTAGTGACACAAATTACACAATTTCAGAATGGGACCAACTCTCGCTAATGTAAAATTTGGAAAAAAAAAAAAAAAAAAGAGGACATATATTTTGAACAGTTGATATTTTAAATAAACAGGCACACACTAGATTACTACTAATTTACTTATGGAAAGCGTCACTAAAACAAACATCACAAGCAGAGAATAAAACTATGTTGTACTTGGATCCAAATATTTTATAAATGATGGATCCGGACCCAAACCCGAAGAAACTTGCCAGACGGATTTGGATCTGGTATTAAAGTTTTCAATTGAATTCTAATTTCCATCCTGCTATGACTCCACTTCCATGGACATACCAAAAGAACAAGTTTCTAATCCAAATACCATCCTTGCAACCAGTTGGGGACCTATGAATCAAGCATAAAGGGAAGATTCTTCTCTATTGGAGCAGAATTCAATTCCAACCCTGACAGCTTTGTGTTTCATCCTCGTCCTCATCTTTCAATAAGAAGTCGGATCATATTATATTTGTATGGAAAACCTCATGTGAGCACCCCATGTGCCTAATTACGTGCGTCACAGTATGTATAAGGAATGCATGTAATTTTATTTAATTAGTCCAAACATTAGCTTGAATGTCCATGAAATTTTATAAAAGCCTGCTTTAGCCTGGCCCAATTGATTAAATAGGCAGGCTCGGGCCAAACTTTTACGGCCCGTGTTGGGCTTGGGCCAGGGCAAGATATGCCTTAGCCCAGCCCAGCCTGGCCCATGAACACCCCTACTCCCAGGTTACAGGGCAGAGGGCTAGGATGACCTAGCATGGTTTATTTTTTATATACCTCCAAGTCATATTCAGACCATCCAACCTAGCATAATAGCCTTTGCTCAGCACAGTATATCCATGCATTACAAATTATAAAATCATACCATAGAAATAGAAGTAGAAAATTTGAGATAGGACATGAATAGAAGAGATGAAGTAGAGCTGAGATTTCATTCTCAAAGGAAAAGTATGTCCGTGCATTACAAATTATAAAATCATACCATAGAAATAGAAGTAGAAAATTTGAGATAGGACATGAATAGAAGAGATGAAGTAGAGCTGAGATTTCATTCTCAAAGGAAAAGTGTGACTTTGAAAGATGGAGAATAGCGGTCAATGGTTTGATGAGATAAAGATATGCGCAGGGGATAGAACGTGAGAAAAAAAAAAAGAGTTTACTGTAGGTCATGATAACAGTTGACTTATAAATTTGTGAAATCTTCCATAAAATTCAAGTAAATCTAAAATCACTACTTGTACTTATTTACACATCTGAAAATAGTATTTTTTTTTTGCTAGGTCGGCTCTCTAGCCGTGAAGACCAAGTGATCAATCCCTTGAAATGTGTGATATCGAGATGCCAACATCCCTCAACTATAACTATGTTAGCAAAAATGACAATTTCGACAAATACAGAAATAAGTGTTTCACATGTATAATATTTGTATATATAAAACCTAATTTTCTATAAAATTTTTTTTACCTCAACTGTTAAAAAAAAAAAAGAAAAAAAAAACGTCTGTATTTGGTTGAATGTGTTATGAGATATCTAGTGTAATTATTTCCCTATGCATCATGAGTGCAACACCGCTGCATTATAATATAGTTCAACGTCCTTCTTCATTTTATCATGGAGGCCATATTTTCAAAATCCAAGGTTGTTCATTAGCTCTAACCCTCCAGATATGAGTTGTATTTAAATTCTTAAAGAAAATTTAAGTAGGCCCACTATTAGATTAATCACACGAAACTCTCCTTCCATATTTATCTGGACAGAGTGAAGCTAAACCAAGTACATCAGGTCTATCAAACTAAGGTAAATTCAATGATGGTCATCTTACATATTTGAAAAATAATTCATGCATTGATCACCACAATAGGGTCCTAAGGTTGATGATTGGCTAAGATTTTGGACAGGTGGGCCCCACATTGCGATCCAAGAAGGGTTTTAGGGTTTTGAATTGAAACTAATTTCATCAAACTCTTTGTCATCCTTCCCACTCAGCTGAAGCTCTCGACCGAACCATCCATGGCGGGAAAGAAGAGAAAGCAGCAGACGACGCAGCGGCATCTACAGCCCTTGTCTTCTTCTGACTTCGACACTTCTTCCGTCTCTTCCTCCAAGAAGCGCTCGCGACCTCCCAAACTCCACCAGCAAGAACACAAGGCATACACAAATCATCAATCGCTTCTCCTTTTTTTCTTCTGCTATGTTGTTCTCATTCCATTCTCTCCTCTTTTTTTTTTTTTTTTTTTTTCAGCTCATCTCGTCCGATTTGTCTTCTAAGATCTTGAAAGAAGCCCTAAATCAGCAGAAGGAAATCTTCGAAGAAGAGACTCAGCCCCAAACCCTAACTTCTTTCTCATCCATCCCTCCCAATCACTCCATTGCTTCAGACAGTGGCGCAGAAAGCGACGATGATGTTGATGCTTTTGATGGCTTCTCTGAAACCCTAAGCCACTATGATGCTCCCCCAGTGAGTTTTTTTTTTACCCTTTATCTGTTTGATTGGTTTGGCCGAAGTATTATTATGTAACTGCTTACTATGATACTGGTTTCTTTTTAGGAAGAGATTGATGAAGAGGATGAGAAGGTATTGGCAGCCTTCATGTCGAAGGACGCGGGGCCTCAACGTACTTTGGCTGATCTTATTATACAGAGAATTAAAGAGAAGGATGCTCAAGTCACTTTTGGTAAATTTGTTTTTTTTGAATTTAACCAATGTTAAGTGATTCTATTAGGGCGTGTTTGTTTTTATGTAATTGAATACATAGGAATTGTAACACTTGTATTTATCAAATAATCCCGCCCTTTAATGGCAATTGAATCGAGGAAAGATGAGAAATGAGTTCTCAACCATCACCCTAGTAATTCAAATCCTATGAAAGTCAATGTCCCACCTACATCACTACCTTATTTCTTTCACTCCTCACTCTTCACCTCATTAATAATCCTTCGGTGGAGCTCATTTGACTCGACCATGTTCTCACAAACAAACAGACCCTTACTGTATTAGAGGGAGAGATTTTGACTGTTTAATAGACAAGTCATGTTCTTGGGTTAAATTGGTGTTTTCAAAACGATATTGTTGGATTCTGACATTTGTTAGTTGTTTTGATCAGATTGTTCAAAGAAAGTAAATGATTAAATGGTTTAAACCCTCATATTTACTTTCATTTTAATGATGATGTTTTTTTTCATTTTATTAAAAGGTCCAGTGGCACTTACAAAGGAGATAACATTAGATAAAACTAAGGGAGATGATGCGATGCAATTTATATTGGTGTTAACATTCCTACAAATGAATTTATGATTTTCAGAAATTTAAGAAAGATCTTTTAGATGGTTGTCCAACTTGTAAATGACTAGTCTCTTTGTTTGGGCTTTGTACTGTTTACAGAAGCGAGACCTCTTCCTAAATTGAACAGTGCCATCATAGATATATATAAAGGGTATGTTATATTAGTCAATTTCTCTGTTCTTTTTAAATGTATAATGCTTGTTCTTATAAATGTTGTATACACATGTTGTAGGGTCGGCAAACTGCTTTGTAGATACACTACTGGTAAATTGCCCAAAGCATTCAAGCGTGTTCCATCGTTGGAAGTTTGGGAAGATGTGTTGTATTTGACTGAACCAGAGAAGTGGACACCGAACGCGATGTTTCAAGCAACAAGGATTTTTTCTTCTAACTTGGGTGTGAAGAAAGCACAACGTTTCTACAATCTTGTGTTGCTTCCACGTGTTAGAGATGACATTCTAAAGAATAAGAAGCTCCATTTCTCTCTATATCAAGCATTAATTAAGTCACTTTATAAGCCAGCAGCCTTCTTTAAGGGGATATTGTTACCACTGTGTCAGGTATAACCTTCAGCTGGGCATGATCTTGGATCTTCATTTGATCGTAATGAATTGTTGACCTATTCAAATGTGTGCTCACATGTGTGTATGTTGCTGGTAGGGAGGGGAGAGGTGTAGAGTTATGAGTGCTTTTCTTATTCTCACTAATAACTCAGGGGTCCCATGTATGTGGATGGTTCAGATGGATCATAAAGTTGGCCCCACTATGTTGTCCCTCACCGTAATATGTGAGGGATAGATGCGCATGAATATTTTCCTATTTTAGGAATATGTTTTTTTTTTTTTTAAATGGTTTTTATTCTTTCATCTTTTCATTTGATATTAGATAATAACATACGAATCAGCTTTCTTCTGTTCTTAATCAATGCATTTAAATTGTATGCTGAAAGTAAAGTAATGAACCTTTGTCTAAATATTGCTTTTCCTATATTATAGAACTGACAATTGGTTTCCGCATACAGTCAGGAACTTGTAGTCTTAGGGAAGCTGTCATTTTTGGTAGTGTTATTCAAAAAGCTTCAATTCCTCCCCTTCATTCAAGGTACTACTCTTTTAAAGTAGCACAGAAGCAATTTGGGATCCTTTGCACTTTAATAGAAATTTCTAATGCACTGTTTTGTATGGTCTACAGTGCTGCACTAATGAAGTTGGCAGAGATGGAGTATTGCGGTACAACTAGGTATATATATTCAACTTTATACAGAATCATACCGTGTTGTTCTTGAAAGAGTTTACCCTAACCAATGTTGATATATCTAACATCATTTGACCTCTTGAGATTTACTGGGAAATTGCTCTTCTGAAGTAGCTATACTTTAATCACCATGCGCCATACCTCATCTCTGTTCTTAATGGAAATTGGCCTACTGTTTGGTGCATTTAGAGCTTCGCAAGAATAGAAAACATATAATATATTTTATTGACTACAAATCAATTTTGTCCTTTATCTTTTTATGCTCTGGTAAATACTCACAGATCCACAAATACATGCTACCCAGCTCCCTAACAAATAGATGGGCACGTTTTCATCATGTGTTTGGTGATATGTATGGACTTATTTTTCGACTTTCTAAAATATCATTTATTTTTATGCTGTTGTTAGTTCTGAAATTATTCTTTTTGAGTCTCATCATACTTGGGTTTGCCATTTTGAAAATAAAGTTTCCATCATAAAAAATGACTGTGTCTTGGTGAAATGGTGAGAGCATCTAAAATATATATTATTTAAATGTTGTTAGTTTAAAAAGCGTCACCTAATTGTACTCTTTTATATCCCCTGACACCTGCGTTTTGCAGTTTATTATTATTATTATTTTTACTAGGAGTATCCCTCATAACAAAGAACGGTATTGAACTTCTCTTTGTTATCTGTTGCTGCAGTTATTTTATTAAGCTTTTTCTGGACAAGAAATATGCACTACCCTATCGGGTACTTGATGCTGTTGTAGCCCATTTTATGAGATTCCTAGAGGATTCAAGGATCATGCCTGTAATATGGCACCAGTCACTACTTGCTTTTGTTCAGAGGTTAATATTTCTTGGTCATTGTTTTTGCAGTAAATTTTACTTTCTCGTGATGATAATTACTTCACATGATTGCTCAGTATTAGTGATGCTAATTAAGGAATGAAATAAATAATTTTTGGAGACCAATTGCAAGATAGTCTTGGACCGTGGTAAGTGGTGCCTTATTCAGATATCTAGTCCACAGAAGGTCCTTCAAAATTCAGTCAACAGTGCTAAAATCAATGGTATCAAATTTTGAATATTCATGAGACTGGCAAAAAATTACTGAAACATACATAGGGATGAAAACAGGTTAAGTTCGGGCCAGGTCTATTTACCCAGACGTGAACTTGAATTACTTAAAGCAGATCAACATGCACCCGTGTCCCACGGTACAGGATCGTACCCATACCGGAGTCTAAATGAAAAGTCCAAACAGTTCCTGTGTCCAAATGAAAATTCAGTCAACAGTGCTAAAATCAATGGTATCAAATTCTGAATATTCATGAGACTGGCAAAAAATTACTGAAACATACATAGGGATGAAAACAGGTTAAATTCGGGCCAGGTCCATTTACCCAGACGTGAACTTGAATTACTTAAAGGAGATCAACATGCACCCGTGTCCCACAGTACAGGATCGTACCCATACCCAAGTCTAAATGAAAAGTCCAAACAGTTCCTGTGTCCAAATGGAGGGCCTGGTCTAGACTGAAAATATACAATAATAGAATTTACTTGATACCAATATACTAAACTTTATATTAAATACACGTATACATATGCAATGTATGATCACGGCATCATGGATTCATGTCTGAAGTCCAAAATCCATTGACTTGAACCCAAACCTGAACTGGGTCCTAAATTAAATGCTGGTCCAAATGTAATATTATATATGTATTTAATATATTCAATATATTACATTTGTATTTAAGTAAATTGTGTCACTATACATATAGGTCTAAGTCCAGGCTCTCTGTTTGGGTCCAGCATTGGTACGAGGAATGTACAAATCGTCAAATCCTGTAACCTGGACCCAAGTTGGGTATGGGCACAAGTACATCCCCTATTAGTAATTGAGTTCATTTGAAAAGGGATGGTTTGGAACGGATCAAAATGGATTTCCAAATACGTGGAACAACATAAATTTGGAGGGATAAAAAAGAGAGTGATACTCCCACGTCTGACTACAACCTAATCATTGACTGGTATCAGTCCTAACCTACTATATTCAGATACTTGAAAATGAATCGTATTTTATCTGATATTCCATGTTTAGGTGTAAACCATGTCCTGCCTTATCTGCATCCTTTATCTCCAGCCCGAGAGAAAAGTGTTTAACTAAATAGGTAAACCCGTTTGCAGATTGATTCTAGCCCCCACCAGAATAAAAGAACATCTTTAGTCAGTCTATCCTATAACTATGCTCTTGTTAGTGATAAAGAATTCTTAAAAGTGGTAGTCATTGTAATGATTGAGAAACATGGTGATCGGTGTAGGTAACCTTAGTAGCTCCAAGACTCCTCATTTTATATTTTCTGTGCAAATGCTGCTCTTCACATGCACATGTTTATCAGGAAATGCTAAAGAAAAGGATTTCGCTTACCTTCGATTTCATGCACAGGGGCCCTTTTACCCCTCTTAGACCACAGCAAATTTCAGAAACCCGGGGAGTTCTTTTTTTGGGGGTATTTAATACGCTAGGAAACCATGATTGCTGCATTAATAACAATTGGAAATGTTCTCTATTACTCTCTGTTCATGTGTATTTATGCTTTAGAGTATACTGCGTACAGGTACAAGAATGAACTGACTAAAGTAGATAAAGACAATCTTCACCGTCTTATTCAATACCAGAAACATCACTTAGTAAGTACCCAAACTTCTATACGCTGTGAACATACTAGCAGGCTCCAAGTTATAAATGTGGTAATATGCTATTTATTCCTTTGATGTAGGTTACACCTGAAATTCGAAGGGAGCTCAGTAATAGCCGCAACCGCGGTGAAAAGGAGGATGACCTAATGTCAATGGATATCCTTTTACTTGAAATGCGTAATTGATTTGCATCACGTTTCAAGCTTACTGTTAAGTTTGATTATATTGATATGTTTTGTTTGAGCAAAAAAGAGGAGGTCCTGCATACATTTTTTTTTAATTATTATTTATTGGAAACAGATTATAAATAGATTAATGATAAATACAACATGCCCATCAACAAAACAAAACAGCCTGCATGCATCTTAGTTAGAATACAGTTTGGCAAGGCAGTCAATTGTGTGATGATTCACAATTTGGTGCTCTAGACATTCACATGATGGACCCACTGTGAGGGATGGTTATCTCTGTAAAGAACGTGGCCATCTGTTATTTGGAGTTCTTTCTGGACCATCAATGTATATTATTTTTGGCCATCTATTTGTAAGCCCAAAATAGAAGTGTAATCTCTTTTTATCTGGAATTTTTTTTTGGGCATCTCCTGCACCACTGATTTGTTGTTTTGATAGCCAAATAATAGCCCCATGTGCAAATGTTTAGTGCCTCAGAAACTATCACGTGCTGAGGTGTAGTAAAAAAGTTGGTTTGGAATCTACAATCCCTGATGCGTTGAGTGCTGATACATCACCTTTCCACTGGAATTTATTTCGCACTTTCCTTTGCTGTTTTCTTTTTCTGTTTATGGGTACTTATGGTTGTTGCAAACCAGAGACTCTAAAACCTCTCACTGTGGCTGGGAGCAAGGCCACCATCCTGAGATAGGGCAAGTAGTCCTACCTGCTTCTGAACTTCAGTCTCTGGGATAGTTTGTCTGCAGGCATTTCTGTGGAAATGAAAATTTATATTTACACTGTTTTTAATGTCCCATTGCTCGGTGTAGGGTAATGATCCCTGTGACTCTTGTATGGATTTTTCCATGAGGGCTGTTCCATGGGGTGTAACTGGGATGCTTTCCTTTCAAGGGAAAGGAGGGATAGGAAGATCGTGGGGTGGACTAGGGTTGACTCAAAAAACCATCAACTATGGACTTCATGGCCTGAACATTTTCTGTTAGAAAATGTTGATTCTGTCTGATAATCCAAAGGCAAGTGTTATTCTTAGTTTATGGCGAGGTGCATGGTGTGCATATGGGGTCTGGAGTGGTGTTTGGTTGTTTTTGGGGCATGCTAACAAGTATTATTATTGAGATATCATCGAATTTTGGAATTTATTGACAAATATCAATGAAAAAAATATCGAGAGGAGATTGACATGCATCTTATTGGCTTTGCCTTCATATTTCATATGTCGCGGCAGTGCCCTTTATAGGTGGGCTACCTTTGCAAATTTGCAATTTGCAGATGGTTCTAATTGGCCTGCGTCGTGGTCCCATATAGTATACTTGTGCACGCGTGCACACTCACATATGGGTTCTGCTTTGGTGCGGACACCCTTTGTGGGGCCCACCTGGGACCACACCAGTCTAAGGTCTGTTGATGAGTGCACAAGACCCACCCAAGGTATTTATAGGGTCTTGTGCCTTCGGGGAACATATTATTTTCTGAGCCATCAATCTTGTGTCGGCTAATCATCCTGTAATCCAAAGGTTGAAATAGTGTGCAGAGTCTTATTACAAGATACTCAATAAATGTTCTAAGGTTTGAAGATGAAAGGCATCCAGGTTGCTAAGTTTTCTAAAATCCTGTTTGTAGTAATCAATTTTAACTATCTAATTTATGACGGCAATTAAAGGGTTGCAACATGCCAATTGAGGAGATACAACGAGTTTATGTTGATAGTGGGCCGTTTGGGTAACTGTTTCTTGTTTCCTTAACATCCCTTACCATCTCCTATTTCTGTGGTTAACAAAACAATTGAGGAAGACAGATGGGATTTTCCAGAAGTTCCCATGGAAGAGGACTAAGACACGGTGCACCAGCTACTCTGCTATATCATGGTAAGATACTTGGTTATTTTTACTCTATGTTTTTTTTTTTTTTTCCTTCCATGGGTAGACTTCAATCGAACTTGTTCTTGTTCGCACTGGAATCCTTTTCATCCTAAGCAGCGGGACAAAGGGCCCTTTCATTTGATTTTTGTGTGTAAGCAGATATATTTGTCTTTCATTTGATTTTTGTGTGTAAACAGATATATTTGTAGTATAATTTATCTGCGCAAGCGCACAAAAAAAAAAAATAAAAAAAAATAAAAATAAAAAAACAACAACAATACACACTTGAACTTGCCATGCACACAGCCAATGTGCAATCACACTTTTGGCATTGCCCAAGTACATCATGCTTGGTCGCACACATTTGATCTGTGCATCATGCATGGTCGAACACATTTGAGACCTCTGGAAGATCGTGAAAATCTCAATCTCTCTCTCTCTCTCTCTCACTCACACACACACACACACACACACATCTCACACACTATTCAATATGGTCCTTTTTTCAGTATATTGACCAAAGAGTGAAAAGGGGTTATTAGAGGGGATTAACCTACTCATGTTGTAGCCCCATCACCAGCATATTAGACACTTTAATGCCCGGATACTTCAAGATAGGCAACTATCATATCTAATGCGTTATACATCATTTTTTATGCTTTGAATCCGTGTCCCTGCCATCTCCATGGGTGCCCTTGGCTTGTCCATCTCGTATCTGGGTATCATAGATGTAAGATGAGAGGGGCCTGGATGGTATGCATATCCTTGTGATTGAAGTCAATTTAGTTGTTCCCTCAAGAACATATTACTTTTTCAGAGAAATTTAGTTATAGTTGGCTTCACATACTGAGTACCATTGACAGGCACAATTTATACCCACGTTCATCATATTCCTCATGTCATTTTTGCATGCTCACCAAAAAAAAAAAAAAAAGGCGCTAGCTAATTTCTCATTCTCCAGGCCTGACCCACTTCACCCTTACTAAATCTGAATCCTCATCAGTATATCTGCTGATTTAGATCAGTCCACCATAATGTCAGTTAGTTAAGATTTTAGTGTCCATTTGTACGATCTCTTTGCCTTGTTCCACTTATCTGATCTGGTACCACTCATCTGATCTGGTATTACATAGGTGCAGTGCATTACTAGTTTGGATACAACTTTGGGCAATCTACAATCATTTCTCTACTTAATGAAGTGTATTTTGTGTTGACAGGATTCGAAGAATGTCAGGAAGTGAGAAGAATGAAAATGCGATTTTCCTTCTTGGGTGGATTATTTATTTTTTAATATTTCTTGTGTGTTGGGAGAGGAATGGATTTGGATGAGGATTTTGGGCTTGTCAGATGTATATGCAGAGATGAATGCATGCCTTGAAATTTTTACGAGTTAATCTAAATTTTAAACAAATAGGAGCTTAGAAGTTCCATTTTTTCCAACAATTTTATATTCACTGTAACTTATTTTAGGGCATGTTTGTGTAACGCTGCTGCTTCATCTTTTTCGCCCTCATACTATTTTATGTAATGCACATTTGAATGGCTCCTATCGAAGAAAATTTGGTTTGTTGTTTAATTTGTTGGGACTCACCTAATAAGTGTGTGTCTGAGTGCCCTGAATTGTTGCGAGGGACTGGTTTGATTGCTGCAAGAAGTGAGAATCTTCGTTTCTCGGCCTTTGTTTTTCCATCAAGTGAAAGAAAACTGTTTCCAAGTGGTCTGTGTAATTTTACTATAGAATGATCATTCATAAATACAGTGATACACTGATACGGCTACTGCCAAGCAAATGATACTAGGGACTAGGTTTTCGTTTCCGCCTAACACATGCCAATCTCTGAAGATATTGAGTCGAGGACCCACTGAAGGGAATGATTATCAAAATTGTGGCTAACAAAGGGGTGTTCATGGGCTGGGTTAGGTTGGGCTCGGGCACATTCAGGCTTTGAAATACATACCTGTATCCGGACCAAGTCCAACACGGGCTACGAATGTCGTGGCCCAAACTATAATAACCCGGGCCCGTTGTCCACGTGATATTGACCGCTTTGGCTCATGGGATTTCAATCCAAATTTGGAGGGCCGGATTTTATTTTAGGGGGGAAGGATGTGATAGACCAAAATTTTGTGTGGGCCCCATGTGATTGGATCCTTGATTGGGTTTCAAATGTGCATTTTTGGCCTTTAATTTAATGGCTAGCATGAGTTAGAATATAATGAGGACAATATCGTGTAGACAGTGGGCCTGAGTTGTCAATTGGGTAGTTTTCTATCAGTTGGACGAGTTTTCTCATGATTTGTAGACAAATTATCACTAAATCACAAGTTCTCTAATTCATGCAGGACTTTGAGCTATCACTTAATCAAGGCCCGCCCAAATGTTAATGGGCCCAGATTATATATTTGGCCTAAAGTGGGTTGGGCCAGGATGAGGCCCATGGTGGGCTGGGCTTTAGTATTGAGACTGAATAATAGTAGTAATTAAACTTGTACAATAACAAGTGCTAGGTCCCGTAGCTCAGTTGGTTAGAGCGTTGGTCTTATGAGCCGAAGGTCGCGGGTTCGAGCCCCGCCGGGACCACTGTTAACTCCTTCCTTTTTTTTTATTTTTTGGTTATGGTTTAAAAAGTGTTTATGATTTCAATCACCCACAGTGGCCAACACTAGAAAAGAAGGATTTGGCTTTTGCAACACTAGAAAATACCCATGAAACATTGGATTATCATTGGGGCTGTTTGTTGTCAGTAAGCATGGCATGGAGCTACATGGGCTTTTAAGTTCATAAAGAGGCAACATATACAAGTATTTGCCTTTCTTTATCTGCAGTCACCGCACGCCTTTCGGTTCCAAATTGAAAATCCGTTTTCAACTGTATCGTAAGATGTTTTGCTTAGATTAATTATAGTCCCTACCATTTTCATTTGATAAAGTTTAAATTATTATTGCTGTTGTAAACTCAGCCAAACTACTATCAGTCCCAATCTCGGATAAAAGGAGCGTTTGGGTAAAACTTTTGGCACATTCGAAACCATGAGTTTTGAAACACTGTAACCATTCCAGGCTTTTGGCCCATGATAGATTGGAATGGCGGAATAAAATTCATATTGCTGACCCCAACCCCAACATAGCTTTGTTGATGATGATGGTGTTACAGAGTATATTTCCTGTATGTCATGTATGCCATTTCAAATTACATGGATTACATTGCAAAATTTCACCCACAATGCCGTTGTTCGAACAAAATCATCTCATATTGGCAGCAAGCTTCTAAGCATCATCGGCGGCAGTTCCTAAGGCTACAGTTACAAAAACTAGTTTCCAACATCATCCATCCAGAACCTGACAATGCAAGAGAAGGAACTGTGCCCCCACTGTCAGTTCCCCAAGATACCATGCAACTATGTTGCCAATCAAATAGGCTAGAAAATATTTCATAGAATTTCATTTCCTACGCAGATGTACTGGGCATGTCCTCAGCATCTTGAACTTGCCCAACTGGAGATGGGGGAATTTGCTTCACTGCAGATGGAGGTGGTTTGCTCTCGATGCAGGGCTTAGTGGGCCTATTTGGATGAACTTGATCAACCGTCTCGGAGGGAACATCAAACTGTATAATTAATAAAAATTAAGAAAGATCCACAAAATTTGAGAGGGACTGGCAGAAACATCAATTCCTCAGCAAATATTTTCACACCATATACATTCAGAAGTCATAATACATGACACTAGTTCAAAGGATAAAAATCCAACTCAGAAATGGTTGAGGCACCATAGGAATAATAAACTATGGACCTAAGCACCATCAACAAACGGACCATGCCTCCAATCAGATTATCCTAGCCATCCAATGATCAATGGACAACCACAACCAATGACCCACATAGGGCCTAATAAAGCGGTGGTACCCTTCAAGGTATCTTCCAACATGAGCCCTTCACATGATCAATCTGGAACTCCAAAAGCAGGCCCCATGAGAGCAGTTGCTCAGAGAAAATGATCTATCAACACTATCAATATCTAACAACCCCTCACCCGGCCTGCAGTTACAGCACGCTCAATTGCATTTCCCCTTTCATATGATCACTCAGATCTGTGTTTAATTAATTCTTACTCACAGAATGAGTCAAAATCACAAATCAACATTTAACCATCTGAACAATAACTAAAAGGTCCCACAATCAGTCTCGTCCATCCATTTTCTAGAAGATGACCACAATCTGAACATTTAACCATCTGAACAATAACCCACGTAAGGTGGCTCATGACTCCAAAAAACCCACTTCAATAAGATGACCACAGCCATTTCATTTCTGCTGTAGAAATTGTGTGATTAATGAAAATGAACCCATATCTACATTCTACCCATATCTACATTCTCAGGATCATTTAATTGAAATCTGACGTGATTTCCGCTGGTTGACTAGTGACAAATATAAGGGAAAAAAAGAGGCAGCAAATGAATGGTATCCTGGTTGATCTAGTGGACTCTGCATGCAACTGGGAATGCTGTATGTTTTACTCTATGATGCTGGAATACTTCAAAATTGGCAACGTATTGTGTCGTATCGTAACCGATACTTCACTTTTTATGTGTAAAATCCATGTCCCTGCCATGTCTGTGGCATGTCCATGTCGTCGTAGGTTGTATTGCTCACGGTGGAAGGTCAAAATGCAATTACGTTACTATAAGTTGGACAAGAGCCGATCATATTGTTCAAAGGTTCTTGCTGAAGCAACCACAAGGTTGTTAATTTGAAATGAGATATGATACAATCTGCATTGTTAATAGGATGGAGAAAGAGTAAAGCTCTTGTAAGGTAGCTCACCCTCCAAAATAAAGTCTCACTCTCTCCATCCTTGCTAAAGAACTGAGCCCTTCTCCGACACCCTAGTTGCATTCATAAGGCTATTGAGTTCTGTGATATCCATCCCCCTCCCCCCTTCCCCCTCTTCCTCCTCTTTCACCCCTTTGCTTCAATTACTTTCGTGCAAAGAGACTATTTCTCCTCCCAACATTCCCAATTTTTTTTTTTTGAATGGTACCAACATTCCCAATTCTAGCCTTGATTCTAGATAGGTAAACCCAAAAAGTTCCAATTTGCCCGATGCAATTTGATTTTGTCCCACTTTTCCATCTCATAGAAAATCTTCTTGTATTCTCTAGAGTTTAGCCACTTTAGCTGGTGGCCAAGTAATAGATTTGCAAATTTAGCAACTTTTGTGTTTCTTTTTGAAATTTATCCGTCAATTGATTGTTATGTTTAAAGAAGGATATAAATGGGTCGGAGACAGGGAAAACACCATAGTGGATCAGGAATTCTGGATCCAGATTCACTTCCCATAGGATGGAACTAGATCCAGATCCAGAAACAACACAGATCCAAAGTGCATTATTTGGATCTGGCGTCAACTACGGGATCCCATTCCGGAACTAGATCCAAGACAATGTGCCAAGGGCCTCAAAATAAAATCGTTTTCATAAATAATACCTCCATGGCTCCACCTGCTTCAACCAGTACTCGAACATAGGTATCATAGGTCCCTTGGATGACTTTGACACCCCTTACCAGCTAAGTTAGCACCCTGGGAAGTGTTTTCTTCCTTTTTTAACAATATATTCTGTAATCGTCTCAAATCCAGGTCCTCAGGTCAGAAGATACAAAGATATTGGACCAGTTCCAAAAGTAAAAAAACTATACCCATGAATTTCTCCCAGATCCAAAAGCAGGCTCCAAACTTTTTTTTTTTTGGTATCGGAGACCTGTTCCAAAAGTAAAAAAAAAAAAAAAAAAAAAAAACCTATACCCATGAATTTCTCCCAGATCCAAAAACAGGCTCCAAACTTTTTTTTTTTGGGCATTGAAGACCTCCAATACTTGGATAATTGGATACTTGTTTACATCCCTACCACCCAAACCTTCAAAATTTGTTTTCTGACTTTACTATGTTATCAACATATATCAGCCCAACAAGTTCCTGAAGGTTCTTATATGATTGAACTGTCACTCTTTCAACTTCTCAAGAGTTGTGCATGCATTATGCAAATGCATTTTGATGGTAGTTATGTTGATGAGCAAGAATGCAAAGACAAGCATAAAACCAATAGTTAATAGGAAAACAAAACCAAATATTATTAAATTTCACATATTACAATCATAGTGAACTAACTTTTTTTTTTTTTTGAAGAAAAGTGAACTAAGATTACAGAACCAGAATTTTCCACAGGATATGACAATAAGAAGAAATATTTAATGATAATGCCCATACTAACCTTGTAACCACAGCCGGCCACACAAGCATGGAAGCATTCCTATAAGCAGAAATGAAGCTACAATAGTCAAATTGGTATAGGTGCATGGAAGAATTTTAATTACACCCAAACCTAGTATATGTATAACCATGATCCAGGATGGAACAGTTTCCATCATAGGCTAGTTCATTGGGGCACAAGTAAAAAAAAAAAAAGATGCAGGTTGATCTAAAAGCACCCACCAGCATGGAGATACCACTATTGCAACAAAAACACCAAAACCACATTTAAAGCAACTTGTTCACTTCTCCAAAAAAAAAAAAAAAAAAAAAAAAAAAAAAAAACGAAACAGGACAAACCAATCAAACTGCAAGACAGTATACATGCCAATGATTATGCACATGGAGATGACAACAAGGGAGAAACATTTGAAGAGTTTCAGGCCGATTTCAGTTAAAGACAATCAGCCATTTGATAATTGAGTTATTGTGTGTGAAGAAACTCAAGTTCATGTCATTTAAGCTAATGGTAATGATGAAGAGCTACACAAATTTAGATGCAGTAAAACCTGCCTTATATGAGTATAAGAGAATTAAAGATTCATGATACTATAGAAAATGTTTAATAATTCCTCTTTTCAAGCATCCCCATGTAATGGTGGGCCCATAATTCTCCTTAAGGATGCGTCACATATGGAATTGATGGCTTAGAAAACTCTATCTTGAGACCTTAATACCTTATAGATGTATATTTATATTTTGTGTGTTCTGTAAGTTGATAACAAGAATAAAGTATGCCCTGAGAAGTACAGAGTTTCTGAAAATACATGCATGGTATAATTCATGCACTTCTAATAAAGTTTATATGACTCTTTGTGAGAAGTTTATAATGACTGTACATATCCCGTATAAAAATAAAAGAATGAATGAGACAAAGCTCCATGATAAATCCAACCAATATCACCATCACAATAAAAAGTAACCATGATCAAACATATCCTGTGAAGTGAATGGTTGAAGAGAGAAACCGCTGAGTAATTATCAGCTCCTGGAGAGCGATCAATGTAAGCACTCCACTGATGGTCCTTTAGAACTGGATCCTTGTAGCATATTTCTTCACATTCTTCCAAGCCTAAAGATATGCAAGTATACAAACAATTTAATATCAAACGTGTGAAGAGAGAATCTCAAATGGAAGAAAGCACACCGCGCGTACTCCAAGAAGAACATGAACCATCACGAAGCATTCTCAATGAAATCTTTCTACAAACATTTGAAAGGAACAAGGAATAGGAAGTTTTATCATATATTTAGATCATTAAAGGTCCACCTAGAGCAAAGAGTTTACTTGGGTGGTACTTCAGGATAAGATTCTTGCCCTTAATCATCTTTGAAGTAGTGAGAATATTGTTATTTAGGGTTATTACTGATAAGAACATCATTGTGAATGTCAGATTTAAATGCTTGAGTGTTAAGGATGTGAATCATCTATTCATCTTACTTTCCATTGTACTTTTAGCACCAAGGCGTGGCCATGCTTTAGGAGCCTTTGTTTCCCCCCGCACCAACTGGGTCTTTATCATTGGAGACTCGGGTATATGATAAATATAATAAAAAAAAAGGTTGTCTTCTTTGGTGTGTGGCTGTTAATGCTCAGACTAAACCCATCTCTCGGGCGTTGGTGCCTAAGGAATTCTGTGGTGATCCTTTATCTAGAATTTTGGATAAGTTGGTGATGAAGCCCAGATATATGCAACCCAGTCTGATAAAATAGATGAAATGGCTCTCACCTACATGGCCTATATGGAGCCCTTCAAGCCAACCCTAGATAGATGGCAAAGACTAGGATGATGAAAAAGGTGATACCATTAATGAAGTTAAGAATTATGTTAAAAGCTTGTAGGACAGTTGGAAGGCGCTCATCATGCAACAATGAGGTTGGGTTCAAATCATGTTACCACAAAAAAAAAAAAAAGTACTTTGAGTTTAATTGGTTTTATAGAAACTGAATCATTTAACTGGACTTGGGAGTTGAGACTTGGTTGATTTGAATTGGCTCCACATGCTTTACATGTACTATTAATTTTATAAAACTTGATGATAAAAAGTGGTTTTAGATATTTCATAATTCAAGTCAGTCAACATGTACTGTACAACTACAATGACATTTTTTTCCCCGGAAAGGGACCACGACAAAAGTTAAAGTCCCAATACACACTTTTGATAATATATGCCAGGAATGTTCATCTGGAAACTGTTTGAAGATCGAGACATGCAAACATATAGAGAAAAGCACATGAAATGGTGCATATCAAGGTGTTAAGAAACAACAGTACACAAACCTGAACAAAAGATCTAAATAAAATATTATACTTACATTCCTCCCATGTATCTCCATCTGCATTGCAGCCTTTTTTGCAGAACACTCTCCCTACAAAAACCTACATGTGGTTATTATAGCAATCAACCGTAAACTTCAGATGTAAGATTACAATAATAGAACCAAGAAGTTTTTCAACCAACAAATGCACAAGAAGTCCTATATACACCTGTTTATAAACTAGCTCTGTTTTTTTTTTAGGAACTCAGCCAAGTTTAGTTAGTTAAATTCAAAGTGACTTTATGATTAGGATGTAGGCATAAGGGTCATTACAACATAAATCAATAATTTGATTAGTTATTAATTAGGTCCTTCTCTGGCCTCTTGAAAGCTCAACACAGGTACTTTTATCTGCTTGGTATCCAGAGCTCAAGCATGACTAATCAAGTTCCATTATATCATCAATAGATTGCTGGATTCATTGTGATTAAAGCCTTCATTTATTGATCTATTTTCTTCACTCGAGATTAAAAGAAACTGGTACAGCCTGTATGTAATAAAAGATTTAGACTAAAAAATACTTGGGGTTAAGTAATCAAGGCATATATGATGCTTAGTCAACAAATGAACCTCTGATAATAGCTGATTACTCTGGTGTGAATGTCAACCATGTAAGACTGATGCACCCACACAGCCAGACTTCCTAATTTAAATGCTCCAACTCAGTGAGATCATATATACACGCGTTGTACACTGGCATATAAGCACAGCTATCCAAACCATCAAATCATAGGACCTCTAGATGGAGTATGATAAGAAAACAGCACTAAGCAAATTACTCTTAGCTATTTGATTATATAAGATAAATATCAACTATTAATCAATTCATTATTTCATTTTGTTGATGGACACCAATGAAGTCATTGTTATCATTTGATCAAAGTAACATGAAATTTTATGAGATAGAGGAGCAAGCTTCTATTTGATTGCTTTCTTTTTCTACTTTCTAATCTTCTGTGATTAAAAGGCTGTGTGTGTCTGTCTTTGTGACAATGATCACTTCAGCTAAGTTACAAGTATTCGATGAGTGCCTAACCAAGTTAAAAAATCAAAACAAGTGTGGAGGAAGTGAGAGGAGACCTAGGAAGAGAACCACATTTTGCATACATGGTCCATGGGTGGGTCCACAACTCCATACATGTGGTCCTCTCATGCTTGGGATATCCCTAGCCATCTATTGGATGTTCATGCTTATATAGAGACTATTTTATTTATGTTTTTAAGTTGCTTTAGCTGTTCACTTAAGTAGTAGGGGATTTAAGTCCTGTCCATCATTTTGCTTTAAGGGACAAGATTAAACATTATAGGCAAATCCAATGGTTTAGAGGCCTATGCTTTAGAGACGTCCTTCAATTTCAGGGCTTTATTGTTGTTAAAAATCCTATATGGTAAAAAGGGCTGGACACTCCACAATCCACATCCATCATTGTGCTTTTCTCATTACTTTAGAATAAATAATCTAAGGTTTTGGTCGTCTGACCCCTATGGTTTTTGAGTTTGGCATGTGAATTGACCAATCGTTGACTATGTGCATGCAAGTAATGAGCATTCCTCAATGTTTTCTTTCTCCATTATTCTGTTGTTTCATCGGGTATTGGAGCCTCGAGGTCTGATCCAGACTTCTCAGGAAGGTGAACTATGTCCCTCCCTCTGTGCATGTGAATGTGAATGGTGACTCGCTCAAAAAATGAACGATAAAAACACAATGGTGAGACAGACTACAAGGAAGCCATTGAGGCAATCCAATAACAATAAAACAAAAGTCACAACCTCCTCAATGGGATTAATAACCCCAATCACCTCATTGGTGGCTAAACTATCTGCTTCCTTATTCCTTTTTTTTTTTTTTGCTAGAAATCTGCTTCATTGTTCAAATTTCTTGATTGTAATCAAATGATCAAGAAGAAGAATGAATAATGTACTGTTGTCAAGGTATTTCCCTCTTTGTTGATGACTGTTCATTTATAGTACAATGTTACCAAATATTACAGATCACAATCGATCATTTAATAAATACAATTGACTAATTTGTATCATCAAATCTCCTATAATTAGTAGGCTAACAAGGATCCACGTGTGAGGATATGGTCCTAAGTTTCTAGATGAATTTAGCCAGATGGGCCTGGGTCATGTGGATCTACCAATGAACCTGGGTTAGATTGACCTCTTCTACATTGATTTCTAGTAAAGTTGCATATCTTCAGTCTTCTCAATAATGCATAATTGCACCTAATCTATGTATACCATGATCTATTTTGGGCCAGAGAACAATTTTGGATACAATTATCATGCAAGTTGAGAAGAGGTTGTTTTCTTTACATGTACCATGCATATACAAGATCTGGACCAACAAATTGCCACAGCCTACAAAGGGTGTACAAGACCTTAAAGCTCACACTTGTCAGATAATCCTTGCTCCCAATTGAATGATGTTTCCCCATCCAAATGATGTCCACAGGTTGGGCTTTCTGCAAATCATCAACTTGTGGGCCCAAAAAATCCTACAATAATTTCTAAAGCCTAGAAACATTTGACCAGTGTGCGAGTTTTGGGTACAACCCATCAAATATAGGCCACACATCAAGATCTTCTTGATCTATACCAGTTATCTGCAGGCAGGGTCAAAGGATAGGAAAATGTACCAAAACCAAAGTGGTGAGAGCATCCTCATTGCTAATTAAAGGATTTCTTTTTTACCATTCAACGATGATTAGTTCTTGTGATTTGTCAAACCATTCTCTGGATCAATCAAAAAATGGCCCCTCCATTTGACAATTTAGAACATCTTGCCCCCTGTGGTTTGTGGGTTCCATTCCTTCCTATCAAGATAGGCCTCAAGAGGTTGATGGTTTGGACTTTGGAGCCTGCTGACATGACTGCTTTGTAACTAATAGAAGATGACAGCCAGTGATTTCCCAATTAAGAAACAAGGCACTGTGACAACATCTCCACCATTACAACCACACCAATCAGATAATCCCAACCATCCATTCTCACGCATCAATGTCAACTCCTAATACATAACCGTCCATTTCGGTTGTGGGGGGCACCAATTAGACGTGATTGAACAGTCAGGATCCGCTTGAGCCCATTTCACAGAATTCTCAAAAAAAGATTCGAACTTTCCTAATCCGAATCTTGAGAAAAGATGAAACTTTTTTCAAAAAAAGAGAAAGAACCCTAATTTCCTATTCTCCTTTCTTTCTTGTCATCCATGTGTTCGAATGAAAGAAACCCAGTGAAATTTCAGAGCTTTACAAATAATCTCTGCTAACAAAAGCTGTAATGAATCTCTCTTTCCCTCTTCCTCTCCTATCACATCTCAAGAAGAAGAAGAAAACGAAAAAACCCCGAATCAAAATAGCATTCCTACTCAGAAATATCTGAAGAAGAGAGAAAGCGAGAGAGAGAGAGAGAGATTAGAGAATTAACATACAGGGAATCTGCATGAGAGCAGAGTACTTGTTGGTGCATTTATTTCCGCAAGGAGAAGACCATTGCTGTGGAAACATCGTAATCGATTTCTTCTTCTTCTGGTTCTTGTTCTTCTTCTTCGAAGAGAGCGTTCGAAAGAGAAAGAGAGAGAAGACGCAGAGAGAGAGAGAGAGAGAGAGAGAATAAAGGGAGAGTAGAGGAGGAGGAGAGGATCGAAATGCGAAAGACGAGGGAAAAAGAAGACCGCGTGTTTTTGGTTGTCCGGAAGAGGAACCAACCAACCAACCAACCACACTCCTGTTCAGAACAAACGGACGGACCTAAAAGGCCTAAGCCCTGCCTGCTCCACATGCATTCAATGCACACGGTTCCACCAATTATACAGCAATCCCATCTTTCAAAACACAAAGTCTTTCAATAAAAAAAAATAATTATAGAGCAATGATGAAATCAACACCTACACAAGTTTGTTTTCATTTATGGTAAAGTAAGGTCAAGTCAATGTTAAATAACAAGTGAAGAATGTAATAGTTATATACACAGCAAGGTAGGCTTTTAGGTGAAGTAAAGATGCATTTGTCTTTGCCAGGTCAAGTTAAGGGAAAGTAACCACTTTTGGTGTCTTAAATAAGGTAAAACTTTTTTGGTTTTGGTAAAGTAATAGAAAGTTTTGTTGTGTGTTAGAGATAGGATTAGGTTGGTTGGTTTGGTTATTAGAGATAAGATTGTATTTGAATTTGAATCTTGGTTATTGCTATGTATAAATTGAGAAGTACAATGTTACCAAATATTACAGATTACAATCGATCATTTAATAAATACAATTGACTAATTTTTACCATCAAATCTCATATAATTAGTAGGCTAACAAGGATCCACGTGTGTGGGTATGGCCCTAAGTTTTTAGATGAATTTAGCCAGATTGGCCTAGATCATGTGGATCTGCCAATGAACTTGGGTTAGATTGACCTCTTCTATACTCCCCCTCAAATTGATGCCGTTGTGAACAAAGTATCAATTTGGTAGTAAGAAAATCATGACGTGGTTGGGGTACTAATTTGGTAAACAGATCTGTAAGATGATTATGTGAGGAGACATGCGGAAGATCAATTACTTCGGGAGAGGACATGCTGACGAATGAAATGGCAGTCAAGTTCAATATGCTTTAATGCCCTCATGAAAGACGGGATTGTTGGGTGAATATATGGGAAAGAAGTGATTTTCTCAAAGTCTTTATTGTGGCTAGGGCTATCAATCTGGCCCTTTGACGAGGGGGCCCGGCCCGCAAAAGCCCTCAAAGCGAGGGCTTTTCCTTTTGTCCTAAACCCTGAGGGTAGGGTAGGGCCCAATTTTGAAAAGCCCGCAACCTTGAGAGCCCAGCTAAGGCTTGACTTTGCCAGCCCGAGGGGGCCCGGCCCGGCCCTTTGTCTATTAATATATAAAACAAATAATATGTATAATATAGAATATATATATAGAGAGAAATTTTAAAAAATATATATATATATAAAGAACTCCTCTAATTAATAATTAATGATAGAGACTTAATATTTTGTTAAACAATAATAACCAAGGCTTAGAAAGAGTTTTAATGGATATCCTCATATATCACAATATTACCACCTATATTTAATTATATGTTATCATTTGAATGATATATTTGATTCTATGTTTGCCCAACACAGACATATTCTTCAATGAAAAGGGAATTCAAGTTGTCATTCATCATATTGATTTTCACCAATGTAAACTATTTAAGGTTGAGAGTTTAGATACATGATCATTAACATTATCATTAAGTGAGGTTGAGTTTCAACCACTAACTATTGATCGAAGCCAATTTCTTTCTATACCCTTACTTATATAAGTATTGTTGTTTCATTCATGTGGACCCCACATCCGGAGTTAAAAGTTTGTGACTCATGAATCAAATCATCTTTGTCATTCATCTTCGATATTCAATGTTTAATTTTTTTGTTATAAAAATCCAGGGGTGATTTTTCAAAGAATTACAAGTTAGGGT
Organism: Umbellularia californica; assembly: GCA_028538565.1. Classification (NCBI taxonomy): domain Eukaryota; kingdom Viridiplantae; phylum Streptophyta; class Magnoliopsida; order Laurales; family Lauraceae; genus Umbellularia; species Umbellularia californica. The sequence goes on from JAPQWN010000002.1 coordinate 5,258,569, forward strand.
TAATGCTAACTCAAGAGTGGTCTAATGTTTATTTGAACCACATATACAAATAATTTATTTGGAAAAAGTCTAATGCCTATTTGAAGTAATTAAATCTATTGAATCAGACACGACTTGACAACATGTTCTCATGGTTTACATTATTGCTTTATAAAAATATATAGAACATGAACTAGTAAAAAAGGCAACAACTAGCAAAACTTCAACTGCGACAATCTTAATAATAGCCTGAAAACAAACAAAACCGAGCACATTATTTAAACTACTAATGCTAGTGTGTTAAGATATTTAAAAGTGTATTTCCTAGTTTTATGTCACAATACTATCACATTACCTTATTTCATTTAATCCTAACTAATATCTTTATAAAATGATGAAGTAACTTGTTTTGTGCATTCTTTTAGAAGTGTTGCAAAAAGATTAACTTTTATATTGCCCCTCGAATAAAGGTAGGTTAGCATTATGGCATCGAAGAATAATTATATATTATAATATGAAAAAAAAATCATTTTTTTCAGCCCTGGCCCGACTCTAGCTTGGCCCTGACCCTTGAGGGTAGGATGATAAGGGCTTTGATAATGTAGGCCAGCCATGGGATCCGAGGGCTTTGACTTGACCTAAGCCCGGCCCACATATATGAGGGTAGGGTAAGGGCTTACCCCGGCCCAGCCTGGGCCCGGCCCTTTGACATCCCTAATTGTGGCTGAACTTTTGGTTTTATTTTGACCAAATGAACATGTAAAGTTATTTTTTTTAATAGCTGAAATTACTTTATCACATATTTTATTTTACCACGTATAAAAGAAGATGGAAAAAAAAGTATCGCCAGGGCTAATTTGTTTGGATAGATTACATTATTAGGAGTTGAATTAGTATGGAGATTGGCTGGGTATTTATTTATTTTTGTTTAGTGGAGGTTACTAATTTGACGGTCAGTTTTTAATATTCACTTTTCACTCTTCATTTTTAACTGCTTAAGAGTCATTTGGTTGCACTCCGACACATGTAAATTATTTTTGTTTAGTGGAGGTTACTAATTTGACGGTCAGTTTCTAATATTCACTTTTCACTCTTCATTTTTAACTGCTTACGAGTCATTTGGTTGCACTCCGACACATATAAATGATTCATATGCATCAAAATTTTGCATCATTTCATTTGTTTGCTACATGCTTTTTACATGTTCTTGAAATAATATTTCGAAAAACCCTAGTTTGTTATGATATAGTAGAAAGTTATTCCATGTGAAGGTAAGAAAAGCATTTTCATAGAAGAGAATTCAATGGGTTACACCAACATGCCTTATAATTCTTCTACACATGTAGACATAAAAGGAGTAGAGCCCTGTCAATGAAAATCTAAAATCTCTCAATATGAACACCCTCCTTGAATGGAAAGAGGTCAAATTTTACTCAAATGAAAAGTAGTTTTTGCCAAACCAGATTGCATCTATAAGAAAGGGACATTCATATTAGGATCAAAGTTAGCGTGGCCCTATTGGCTCTACAGGGGTGTTCATGGGCCAGGCTGGACTGGGCTAAGGAAAATCCAGGCCTGGCCCACCTTCCAATCTGTAAGCACAATCCTGGCCCAGGCCTTAGTTGGGCCACAAGGAGCTGTCCCTAGCCCAACCCGCTTGAAAGAATTGTAAGCCCGAGCCCAGCTCGAGTTTGATATATAATTTCAAAAAGAAAATAAAGTTTAGGAGTCTCAAGTGTGGCTCAACTAGTTTTGTCATGCTTGCCTATGTGAAAGGACTAGTGTCCTACTGCATTTCGCCATTACTATTTCCAATCAGGTTGGGCCTGGATCGGGCTCTGGCCGATCCATAAGCACCCCTAGCTTTACTAGAAATAAGGTAAGCCGTACAATATTGAGTTTGACCATATGCATCACTTTAGATTGGGCTTTTAAAAATGTCCAGTGGAATTGATTCTTGATATATCTTCACTTTCCGATCCATTCATCTACTAGTAATCCTTGTAAGCCCCATCAAGACGTCACATGTCTTATTTAGGTTTTCATTTGTCAAAAGAAAATTAGTATTCCGTCCTTTTCATCCCAGGGCTTGTTTGGCATCTCTACTCTTTTTTTTATAGATCCATCTAAAATAGAGCCATAAAAAAAAGAGGCTAGAATAAAAAAAAACGCATTTGATAACGCACGAATCTATTTTAAATAACTCGCCTCTATATTTTAAGACCCAAAAGCTCTATTTCTCATCTGTCCATTTTTGGAGCATTTGGATTTTTGAGGATTTGCCTCTAAATGTCTAAAGCGGACAGAGTTTAGAATCCTGTCCAATTTAGACATTTAGAGAAATAGAGGCATGACATAGAGATGCCAAACATGGGCTAATACTAGGTATTTAAGGCTTTTCCAGTGGCAGACCCAAGATTTTTATTTGATAGAGCATATTATGACCATTAAATTACTTTCTTCATTATTTTGTTGTTTGAGGGAAGCGAGGGCTTATGTCTTATAAGACATAAGCCATTTGGGACATGATTATTGATTAGATTTTAAAAAGAGATTCCACACTTTTTTGTTGTCCGACGAGGGCGATTGCCCCCAAAACCCAATATGTAGGTCCGCCCTTGCTTCCCTGTCTTCTAATAAAAATAGGGGTCATGTTGCATGACAAGAACTCATAAAATAGCAAATTACTTGAACTCTATTATTTTATGAGATATAGCAAAATACGTCATATCCCTATTGCCTTTTACTTTTGATTTTTAGGCATTTATTATTAATTTTTAATGGTGAAATGCATCATCATCTTAGTTTTATCTCATATAATATCATCATCGTCATTTTTGTCATCGTCATCATCATTATTATATGAGAGAGCCCACTCAATTGAAAACTATCCATTTTATTTTATTTTCTAAAATGAAAACATATCTTGGGTCCTTTCTTTCTGGTAATGACACCGTGGCACGAGGCCTTGTATGCACGTGCCTAGGCATGTAAATCGGGCACGGCCACTCATGATCGAGCCCAATCATGACTGGGCCGTGCACGAAAATTATACGGGTTGTGCCATGCCATGCCATACCAACTCCTTTAGGGTCAGCCCAGCATGGCCTTGGTCGTACCGTGCTAAGCCGTGCCCCAAATGGGCTTGGGCCGTTCGGCTCATGGGCGGCCCGCAGCTCCCACTCCCCTTTTTTTTTAATTTTTTTTTTAAATTAAAAAAAAAAATTTAAGTTGGACCTGGATGGACATAAACTTGGACTTAGACTATTGGCCAATTTCATTAAAATAAACAAATTAAGAGAAATCAATAAGTAGAATAACACTAATGATGATTTGAAAAAAATGCATCACATAGATTATATTTCCTTGAAATTTAAGTTACAAAAGTTTCAAAAACTTACAAGTTTGAACTTGGATCAATATATAATGAAATTCAAACCTTATGATAAATGAAAAAATAAAAAATTATAACTTTAAAAACCTATGATACATTCTAAAAATTGAATATTATACTTTAAAATCAGGCTGTGCCTGGGTCTTGCCTCGTGCCGGGCCGTGCCTCCCACGGGCTTGGGGCGCTGGCCCAACAGGATTTTATCCATGCTGTGCCTTGGCCCTGGTCCAGCATGGCCCAATGGGGGACTATCGGGCTGGACCAGCCCGTTGACCAAGTCAACGACCCAGGCACAACCTTGGCACAGTTTTTCCGTGCCAGGCCCGTGTTGGGCTTGAGCCGCCCGCCCATATTTACACCTCTACACGTGACAAAGCATTGCAGTAGTACAATATTCGGCATAGAATCAGGATGCACCACCCTTTTCGTGTGTCGCTTTTACCATTAAGGTAAGAGGCCCATTCTTAACTTTTGAAAGTATTAAGAATACAAAAAAGTGTTATGAGCTTAGATTTGAGTCGTTGATCTGTCACAGATTTTGAGATAAATGTAAAAATACACATAACCATGGATTTGGATTTTTAGACTTTTATGGGCGCCATAAGCATATATTTATGTTTAAATTGTACGGTATTTGAAAGCCAAACCCTTTACTCTTCTCTTATTTGCTTTTGTGTCAAAGCTTGTTTATGTGTGAAAAAGTTGTTTGAAGAATCTTCTTTGATAGAACAAGATTTTATGTGAAATTCATATAAAATAGAAATATGATAATTTCCAAAAATAAATATTAACATAACATTGAAACTTTGAAATGTTCAATTTAATTTTAGCCATAAACTAATTATAGATTAGATTATAAAAATGTTAAATTGATGAATTTGTATTGTTTTTCACACCCAACAATATTTAATATTGGGTTTATAGTAGGAGAATAAATTCCTTACACCAGTAGTGTAAAACCACCATTTTCCTCCAAACCAATCCAAGCACACCACATCATTAAAAAATATGTACGGAACATCATAAAACTACCCTTTTTCTCTACTGCTGGTTACCATGGTTAACCTTAAGGTTAACTTAAGTTTGAAAATTACACAAAAAAACTCATTCCGTATAATTCCCCCCCCCCCCCCCCCCCAAAAAAAAAAAGGGCGAGCACTCAGAGAGGATGAATGTGATTATGATATTTGGATAATCTGGATCGACGAACCTTTGTTACATAACCTAAACAGAGAATCCACACGTGCTGAAGGTATACTGAATGGAAGAAACCCAACAAATACTATGACATAGAACCCTAAATTCTTCCATGGAGGGGACAATGTGGCAGGGTACAGTACGAAAAGGGATTCAGCAAACCTGTGATAGAGCAGATGAAGTAGCGTTACGGGACTGTGATTGTAATCTTGACTGCACACGGTGTCGCTGCTGCATTTAAGTGAATGATTTTTAAGATGAACTTCATCCGCTCGTGCTTAGCCTTGATAGATTTGGCCATTAAAGTTCTGAAGCTGATTGTTGGGTAGCTCAATGTTTCTTTTTCTTTCTTCCTTTTGGGTTTAGGGTCTCTGGCTTTGTTGTGTCCAGCTCTAGTTGGTTTTTTTTTTTTTTAAGAAGCCTTTTATTGGCATTGAGGGCATTCTTGCCTTCTTTTGGGGCCAAACCATTTTTTTCTCCTTTTAATACAAATGACCTTTAGCAAAAAAAAAAAAAAAGGCAAACAATAAAAAAGAAAAGATAAAGAGAAAGTTGAATAGTGTCTGCCACTAGCCAAATTCCTTGGATTCATCATGCACAAGTCCTGCGAGCAAAGCTAGGACAATTAAAACTATTGGAATAGATACGTCCTTGTAATATACACAAGCCTAATAACCCGTGCTCTTAGAGCATGGTATTTTCCTACACTGCAAAATTACCTCTTTCCATGGGAGAAGTTGGATAAAATAGAAATAGAGAAATTGGAGCAAAAAATGGTATAGTTACTAAGAACAACTGAAACATAAATTGTTTGATGGAAAAATGAGTGGTTAGTTGCATGAGTAGTTACATAACCATCGCTCAAAATTATAACCGACCAAAAAGGGTGTAGTTACATAGGAATCACTAAAACATGAGTGGTTTGATGAAAAAAATGAGTGGGCGGTTGCATGAGTAGTTACATAACCGACGGTCAAAATTATAACTCACTATCAAAATCAAAACCAGAACCTCCTAACTTAATATATTATAATGGACTCTTATAAATAACCACCTATAGTTTTTTACAGCTACATGTAACCACCCTTCTTTTATATGTGTGTACTTAATCATCTTTACTAACCTTGGAATCTAGTGGGGGAGCCAAGTACCTCCACTTTCTTTTTCTAATTTCTTTTCTAGTAAGAGAAAATCTGAAATGTCTAATGGGCATTTAGTTTTATGTTCATAGTCCTACCTAAATTATCTTTTTTTTTTTTTTTTTTTTTTGCCTCTCCTGAACTATTTCTTTTCTCTCATTAAAGAATGAAACTTTCAAAATACATTAGGACAATTTTTTTGTATCATTTTTGGGTTATATCTAATATATAGTTTATGGGTAAATTTTGATTAAACATATGATTTCAAAGTTCGATATTTTGTTAACATGTTAGTTTTTTTTTTTTTTTATTCTCAATTATTAGGTTGGAAAGAAGAGACTTGTAAACTCTTATTTTGCATATAGATTTGATAGGCAGCCCTGATTTCCCCCTCTTATTTTTGAGTATTTTTCACATAAATTGGTATGTCCTTGATTTGCTCTATGCTATCTTTATTTTTCTTTCATAATGCTTATTACAATTGATTGAGTTGGATAGTGCATCTTTTGAATTTATCAAACTTCCTAATTAATTCACATAGAGGAAAAAAAAAATTCCCATCTCTCAAACATTGTTTTCCCTTGAAATTCTGGCCCATGAAATCCATGTGGAACTAGCAGGTTCTACACACAGACCCAGTCCTTGGCTCTTTGATAAAAAGGACAAAAGTACAATTTAATTGGATGGTTAGCATGTAAACCATTGCGTGGTTTACAATCAATGCTTTCATATAATGGGACCTGGTACTAGCATCAAGCCAAGTGGTGTCCATTGATTTGTGAATCTAGTGATTTGGTTGGCCATCTCTTTCCATTTTAGGTGACTAGTGAAGCAATCTCCTTCCCAGCCAAGTCATGCAAAATGGGCACAAATCAATGACCATGAGCCCACAGAGACCACGTAGTTGTGGGCACTGTCCTATGAATTGATCAGTGAGATATGGATGTCAAAACCATGCCCCATCAAGTGGACCATCAGATGGCCCACAATTGAAACGCATAACGTTAAAGACATTAAATTCTCCTAAAAATAAAGTCACCAATCAAGAAGCAAAATCTAGATCTTAGGTGTCTAGAATCTTCCAGGCCCAAAAAATACTCTCGCGAAATCTGGAGCTAACTCCACAGTGGAGTCCATCTATTATAGTAAAAAATGCCTGTTATTTTCAGATTTTACATCAATGGAGTTTTTTCCACGGTAGGATTGATTGACCATCTAATTCTATTAATTACATTTTCTTACAAAACATCAATCTAATGGTGGAAGAACTCCAATTGACGTAGAATTTACGGATACCCCGTAAAAATTGATGGCATTTATTTTGAGCGGCTCATATTTAAATATACGCTCGGTTGTGGAGTTGAAATCCTCCAACTCCAAGATTTCTCTATATTAAGAGCCTGAGACTTGAGAGGATCTGGAATCTTGGATTGGTGGTTAACGGTCAACATGACGTTCTCAAGCAAAATTCCAAACGAGCTAACGGTCAAGAGCATGGCCAGCCTGTATTGATGATGACACACATGTGCGCCACATGAATTTTCTGGTAAGCTGGCACTTTCTCCCTCTTAAACGGTGCCAACCTCACACTAATCACTTTAGTTTACTAATCCTAATAAAATCTCTCACCCCACCCCCAAACCACTTGCAGAAATCAAAGCCGTATCACCTGCATCTTTCCACGTGTCACAACATCCATCCGTTGAATTTTAAACTAAACCCCAGTTAGTTTAAGTGGGCAGGGATATATAGATAGAGATATCCACTAGGGCAAGTAGAATTGTTTGTTTGTTTTGCAGCAGTTTTACCCCTCAGAAGAAGAAGAAAGAGTAGCTGGTTTTGTAGAGGAGAAGAGATATATAGAGAGAGAGAAATGGGTGGTTTTGAGCGTCAGGTGAAGCAGAGGGCAAAGGGGCTGAAAGATTTCTTCAAGAAAGGATTCTTCCAGAAAGGAATGAAAGTTGTGGGAGACTCATGCAAGAAGGGCTGGTACAAGGTCAAGAAAATAAGGGGTTGATGATCGGCTCACGTTAGCCCCGGCCTCCCCGTCCGGCGCTAACGTGCGCGTCGGATGCATGCATCATGTACATCTTCTCTTTTTTTTGTGGGTCTCTGTGTGTGTGTGTTTTTGGTATTTTAGGGTGTGATTTGAGTGTTTTTTTTTTTTGGGGTCTTTAGTACCTGTGTTCTAGATTGATTTATGTAAATCTCTGCCTTTTTGTATTTGGTCTTTTAGGGTGTTTTGGATCTTTGTCATATGCTTTGAATTTTAGACTCTATAGCCAATGAGAGAATAACAGGGAATCGTTTTGGATGTTGTCTTTTTTTTACATTTTTATGCTTGGATTTCCTCTTTTCATGTACAGGTAAAGAAATTTCACTGGAAGATCAAGTTATCCAGACCATCCATTTGTTAGAGAGGTTTTAGAAGTTGTGGACACCTGACTATTAGTATTTTTCAGATTCACCATGTTTGAGAGAGATGGAGACAGAATGAAACAAGAGATTAAAAAAAATGGGTAGCAAGGGATGCTGTTTGGCCTAGCTGTCTTGTAGTGTTCAATCAATAGCAGTTTAAGCCACTGATCATGTTAAGAGAGTTATTGATCTTCATCATCCATTGAATAGAGATCAGATTGCATTTGTCAGGGAACAAATTATATGTTGTGCTATTGTGATGGCCAGATTTTCATGTATGGGTTCACTTGTATCTTATGTAGTTGGCCTTAGACCATGGTTCGCACCCGGAGGGAATAGTCAGTCTAGTCTAGTCTAGTCGAAAGGGTTGGGAACCTGGACAGCCTAAAAAACGACGGTATCGCGGTGATTTAGGGCTTTACTGTTGTGGGAGATAACTGGGGGAATAAGGGATTTGCAAATCTCTTTGTTAGGTAATGGGATACAAATCCTTATTTTTGGTAATAGGAGATAACCGAGGGAAAATCTTCATTGATATCTTCCGTTCTCAATCTTCTATTAAAGAAGGTGAGATATATATGTTGCATAGAAGATTTTTAGATCTTCTCCATTGAATTCTCTCTCTATATGTATACTCTCCTTGTGGATATGATAAGCTTCATATGGTTGTGATCTCTTGTAGTGATCTCCTGAATCGACACGAGTTGTTTTTTTCCCTGTGCATCTAGTGGATCCATTTTGTAGAATAGATGCATGCCTTCCTCATTACTACTAATGCTATACAATATTATAGTTTGGACTTATGGCCTCGTAAGAATATTAGTATTTTTTTTTTGGGGTAAAATACCAATACTTGGATGTATTCATTCTTCAATAAGTGAAATACCTCTATTTTAAATAGGAAGCCCAAGATATGATAAAAACAGTCGTATACGTGACACGTGACCATCAATTATGTTTGTTCCTTTTAGGGTCTGGGTGGTAAGAGGGGTCAAACGAAAAAGCGGGCTGGTAAGGAATTGTGGATCCTATCCGATTATCTGAAAGTTTCGATCTAAAAAAAAAAAAAAAAAAACCAGATTTAGAACCTATTTTAGCTTACGATTTATAAACGGATACGGGTCCAGAATCCAATTTAGGTTTTGATTGCTAAATAGGTCTGGTTTTGGATCCATATAAGTTCCTACCCATTGACCCGGTACCCGATACATGAGTCTTTGATATTGCAAGCTGTACCTAAATATATATATATATATATATATATATATATATATATATATATTACATTTTATGTATAATAAAGGAGGTAGTAGACAACTTGATGCACGGTTATAAATTGAATGATGTATTTATTTTTTTTTAAAAAATGAAGGGAAGTTAGAACCTTAGTGCCCGAACCTCCTCGAAGCCTTCTCGATCCAGCTCCGAAAAAGCGGATCAGCGCTTTAGGAGAGGATCCGTTTTCGTAGTGCGGTAACCATTGTCGGAGCGGAGTTGACCATCCTCAAAGCACGATATGACCGAATATAGAGCGAATCGTGAAAATTTTTGATTTTTTGTGCATTTTTTTTTCTATAAGCTTGATATTTATCTTTTGAATGAGGAAAATTCTTATGACTTATTAATTATTGTTTATTTTATGTGATCAAATTGCAAAGTTAAATTTATTCTCTATTTTTTATACTTGAATACATGGATAAGACATTTGTGCTCATATTAGTTAATTGTTTATAAACCCACAAATACTATATTGCTTCCCGCTCTAGGCACTTAGGTTAGAATCAGTTTTAAAACTAGATCCAGTTTTTTAGGTGGACTCGATTCTGAAACCTTTCTATCGGAACAAGATTTGGAATCAACAAAATAGATTCCGAGTCAAAACCGAATTTGAAGGTCCTACATAATTGCGAACCGGAACCGTTCCGGTTACAACTCTAGTCTCGGCTTTGGGTCCCATCCAGATGGGTGTCAAATCCTAACTATTTTTTAAAATAACTATATGATCTGAACCATACCCTTTACCTCACTTTATTGGTGAAGTGAATTTACCACGCTGAAGGCTCGTCTCCATAACTCCAGGGAACATCTGTCCAAACACTTTACCTCTATTTTTCTACGAAAGGCTAGTTTTTTAGGGGGAACCCGCTGAAAAGTGTTTTGGGATGGACAGAGATGGTGGGTGTCTGAAAATTTTTTGTTTTGCTGAAAATCAAAGGCCATCTAGTCCAGTTGAAGAAGTCCTAAGAATTTGAGGTGTTATGTATTTCATTTTGGTTGCACTTGCTTGCCTTCCATCCAGACCACAGCCCAGAATCAAACAATTTGGACCAATATATTCATGGGGGGATGAGGAAAGGTCATGGCTACAAAAACTGCTACAAACGTTGCAAAGTGAGACATGTTTACATAGTTTCCAAGACACGTTTCCTGAACTTCCTACGTATTCTCTAGCTTTCAGGCCTTCATCCTTGCCTTAGGCCTTGTTTCTACTCCTTTCCTAGGAAAAGCCTCTTGCAGACAAACGCCCCATGAAAGAACAGTGTTTGTCCAATCAATGCATTTGATTATGGCCCATCCATGCCAAAAAAAAAAAACACAATTAATCAACATCAGTGTGCTACATTTGCAAGAATAGGGCGAATAACATGCACAAATTATGCACACCTAGCTTGGGGTAAGTGCCAATTTATGTGGAAATATGTGCTTTGCAGGTTGGATTTAATCATTGGAATTTTAATACATCCAACTTCCTGCAAATAGAGAGAGAGAGAGAGAGAGAGAGAGAGAGCACATATTTACTCTAGCAAAACCTCATTGCATTAGGAAATCATAACTATACAGTAGAAAAAAGGGGCCTAAAAAGATTGTGAAAGCTAAGTTGAGTTAACATTAAGTAATAACAAAAGACACGAAAATAAAGCACTAAAGAACCCCCATCATATATATTTGCCCAACTCTTTATGTGAGCTACTGATAAAAAAAGGAAAAAACAATGTTGAAACTTAAAAACAAAATCAGGATGATCCTTGGGTGAGTCTTTGCATTTCACCTTGGTCATTGAGGGTCTCCATGAGAAGAGGTGGAGCATATTGTGCCGTCCCTTGATGTTCCTCAGCATCTTGGCAGAAAGAAAGAATGATGGTGTCGATTGCCATCTCCACCACTGCAAAGAACAGAGTAGCAACAACGTAGCCAAGTCCCCAGCAGGCCTGCATAATTTTATGTAACAGCACTAGTATTAGCTTTCCTTGGCCTCAAGTAAGTAACATGAAACACTTACAAAGTTCCAATAATCATTTGGTTGGTCTAATGACTTTCCAGTTCTGTATATCATAGGATTGTCCGATAGGAAAGATATGGGTGATGCAACCAGCACACAGACCAACAAAGCAAAGAGCATGTTTGTTTTAGCAACCACCCATACCAATGCCTACCATAGCATTAATGGTTTTACAAATGCGTGCACTTATAATCTGGATTCAATCCAGCAGTGGAAAGTGGCTGAGTATGTCAAATTGGAGGTGTGCCAATTCACATGGGCATGGCTTGAAAAGTGATGTGTTTGAGGGTTTCAATTGATCATGAATGAGTCCTATCTTGGGAATAGAAATGACTGTTGACAGGGTATGCCTTGTTTAAGTGATTCAGAGTTTCAGACCCTAGATCAGGATCTAACTTCAGCCTATCAGACCCATAAGTAAGTCTAGGTCTGCCTCACTTGTACAGTCCATCAGTCAGAATGAATCAGGGCCTGTTGATAGCCTTAATGAATAATGATAGACCCTGAGATAGTGAGTCCTCAAAATTAGATGTACTTTTCTTCTTTTCTCATTGTCTTTCAGCTCAATCTTCTGCATAGATTATATCTCCTCTTTCACAGAGAAGGCATTACTATACCAAAACATGGGCTAAAAGACAATAGAAGCAGGTAAACTTCATTGAATGCTAAGGTGGCAGCATTATAGTTAACCTTTATTCTTCTAATCATCTGCCCCTCTACACTACTAATGGACCCTAAATCAAATAGAGCTTACCAAGACAGGGAAAAGCGGAGACGAAATCTTGTTATGGGCAGATTTGTATTTGTGAGTGTCCAACATGAGAAATGCAAACACAGCACAGGTGAGACTGACACACAACTTCCCAAGAAAGAGAATGACATCACCGAGGACATTCACTTTTCCTATCCGCAGAATATTGTTCATTATCAATCCTGTTGCAATTGATGAAGCTCTGAAGAACCCTTTGCCAGTTATTGCAATCTGCACAACATAAACAAACATCCATTGATTCAGATGCAGGATGTTCTTATACTATTAAAGTTGGTGCATACAAATTGCTTGTTTATTTTTTAAATTAAGTGGGACAGCTGGCAAGATAATGAGACTCCCTCAAACTCAGCCGAAAAATGAGGAACAGGGTGTCATCTCAAAGTCTTCTAGCAGCAAATAGATGGCATACTGTATATATATGAGCACAGGCTTTGCAGAAGCTTCATGATTCAAGCATATGGGCAATGAGATCCTTTTGGGACTGCTATTCTACTACAAGCAATTTGACTATTATGAAAGGAAATGGGTTGAATAGTTTTCTAGTGGAAAAAACTTCATTCTCACAGATATCCTTCTGGGGTTGTGTTTGTGCAGTCCGCCTAGTTGGTCATGATATGATGAGGACTAAAGAAAGAAATTTGACAGCTGGGATGTTAACCATCCTATAATCTATCTCACATTCAGATCTGAATCCAAATTCAGCATATAAGATCTTTGGTGGATTCACAATCAGATTTTTTAATCTGGGTCCATTGTGGATCCAACACATTTACAGTTTTACATCCCTATAATAAATTCAAGGCATTTTCTTTTAAGTAAAGAAATTTAAATCAAATAGACCACTTTAAAAAAAAAAAAGAAAGAAAGAAAGAAAGAAAGAAAAAGAAACTGTTTAAAACTTCAATTCACATATTTGATGGAATTATTTTTGCTGGTCGTCATCATCATCAAAGCCTATTCCATCTCTCTGGAATTATTTCTGTCAAGAAATTGGAAACTTAGTTGATGCATGCATTAGTTCAAAGACAATAAGCTAGAGATGGAACTGTAAGCAGAAAATACCTACACTTTCCTCTTAACACATCCGAGTTCCCAGCATTGCCCAACAAATCATCACAACACAAGGATCTCTTAACCATCAATTTTAACATAAGTTTATTTAGAAATTGCTTGCAATTGTCTTGTATGCAAAAAACAAACAAACAAAAGGGATTTTGCCCATAAAGCTGCCCTAAGACAGAACCCCTTGAATGGTTGAAGTTTAAATGTTTCCTGCACAGCCGTTCGTGTGATATTTAGGACCATGAGATACCGCACGTATCGTACTAAGCGATAACCTAGGTCCGTGAGCAATATTGCACATATTGCACCATGCGATATCTTGGGAACAAGCGATATTGCATGTTTGCTGTACGAACTGCTCTGCAGAAAAATATTCAAACTTCAACTGTTTAGGGAAAATATCAGTCCTAAGGGCAGCTGTACAGTCCAAAAAGGAAAAGAAAAAAAAAGTTCCAAAACATCACAATCTGAGTCATATTAAATGGTAGTGTATGCAGGAAGGAGAAAATAGGCATCCTTCTGAGCTTTTGGCATTTCATGAGATATGCTAGATACAGTACATAAACCGAAAACACTATCCTATCATAGTCCTAGGATGAAACTGATGATGCTTCATAGCTTTGTTTCTTATGAAAAACAAACCTGCATACTAGCTATACATATATAAATATCATGCTATATATATAGTCCTGACTCTCCTGAGCCTTAGGAAGTAAAATGCTGCTGAAGATCAATCTGTACACGTGGTGCCCATTTATTCCATTTAGACCATAGATCTACTGGGAAAGGGATACCCCAATTTTCTCCTAGACTTAGATGATTCTAACTCTTCTCTTCTTTGGCCTTTAATAAAATATTCACTTAATCATCTTACTAGAGGACTCAAAAGGTGGACCTCAGATAGATGGTAAAGATTCAATGATGATAAATCATCTAATCTACCTAAAGGCCACCTATCATAGATCAGAGTGTCAGTACTGGCAGATTCTCCCATCTATATATTCCAATTGGAGGCTTATGTAAGTGTCAAGTCCAGGTTTGGGTTCAAGTTGGGCCCCTATCCTAGGATATATAAACAAATCCAATCAATTTAGGTTGGGTCAGGTACATGGCCTATAGTCAAAACAAGTAATATAAAAATATTATATAATGATACATGTTATTCGTGTCTGTCTTGGTACACATCATAGGGCCCATAACATCCTGGACCTTGGCCTGACCAAACCAACTGAATCTAAATAAGGACCCAAGCCCAATATTTGTGGAAACGTCCTAGTTCCAACACGAGCAATTTACAATTCTAGTCTGATCATGTCAACAGTTTAAATCATTACCAGGGGCACCACATGCACAGAACTCAGCTCATCAGAAAACTGACATTATCTGAATCTCAGGATCTGAATTTGGTCAGAAATAATATCCAAATACCAGACCAGATATACTAAGAGCTTTTGCATTTGTGAAGCCCCATGACCCATGGCAATTCTCAAAGCACATCATTGTCACGCTGTGCCAAGAAAGACAACAGGGAAATCAAATAAAAGAATTCTAAAAGCAATGACTTGCTAATCTAAACTTACCATTATGTAAGCATTGCGATTCACCGATCTGATGGTCCACTCAATACACCCAAGACAGCACTGAGAAGAACAGGACATCATCTTCCCTATCCAGCTCAATGGCGCAATATTAGTATGTTTCAACCTTCGGCGGATAGATTCGAGTATATAGCGGACTGACTCAACAATGGATACAATGAGAGAACCAATGGCCACTGACCCAAGGCTATACCGCATGAGCCGCTTCATAGAAGAAAATACAGGAAGGAATGGAATCTCTTGCTGCATAAAAAACAAACAACAATTTAATCAAATGGATGACTAAATCCAACTTTCTGATTCTGTTTTCAAAAGACCTTAATCAAATGCCTATTATCATCCAACTGCGGTGATTCACCTTTAATTCATGATTCGCCCCACATGCCCTTACCCCTTTGAATTGGAATGCATCCAAGTGGTGCCCACAAAAGCAGTTACATCATATAGTAATGACATGAATGTTGCACTTGGCTGCATATATTGCATATGGCTCAAATATCATCTTAATTTGATGGCCGTTGTTCTCTTGAGAGGCCTCCAAACTAGGCAGGTAGAACAACTTGGTCTAACCATTCATTATGCACACTTGATTTAATGGCTACGATCATCGAATCATATGACCTTTAGGCCAGATTTGATCAACATTTGAGGCAACTCAAATAACCCAGTTCAGTTTTACTTTGTTTCCCCCTATATTGTGGGCCACTTGCTTGATGCCTCATTGCCACATTAGTAAAATGCTCAGTTCAAGCCAATGCATCTTCATCATAACAACTTTCTCTTTCAATCAGTGAAGTACATCCTCGAAAAAAAAAATCCTACTAAAAAATAATCTAATACCTTTTGATCTATCAAGGCCCAAATTTCACTTTAACAAGGGTGATATTATTTGATTGGTCCTGGCCAAGCATCATGAGGCATGGATCAATCCACTTGCCCATGTCACTCTGATCAGAGTTGACATTTGGGGCGCCTGCCAATTCAAGAGGGTTGATTTGAGTGCACAGTTGCACGTGATAGAAGTAGGCTCCGATATATGGATCTGAACCATGAGAAAAATACTCTCTTGCTTTGAAAGCGTCAATGTTACTCATGTGAGACCACATCCAAATGGTGCCCAACCACTGGTCCATCTTGCAGGATGCATAGGGGGAAGGAAGAAGGTTTTTTTAGATCAGAAACAACATAGACAAGCAGAGAAATCTTGACTAAGTTTACCTAGGTGCCTCATTTGTTACACTTCTGTAGCAGCTTTAAGTTGGAGATGTAAACTATCAGGTGATATGAAAGTGCTGTACTATTTAGAGATCATTTTGAACAACAAAAAAAAATCTCTAGAAAAAAAGAGTGGGCCTGCACTCTCAACACTATGTTGACGTTGGAGCAGTACATAATAAAGACCTCCCGCAGCTAACAGAGACTTGTTTGTTGTGATCTAGGGCCTAAGAACACATACATCTTGTATCCTGTGTGTTGTAAATTGTGTATGTGATCATGTCTAAATATCTTCTTGCAAGTGTCTTTTTCAGATATGAAGGTGATTTCTTTGAAACCATTTATGCCTGCCTCAAAATGAGGTAGTGTAAAAGGAAACTGAATGATAAACCAATCAAGATCCTACTCAATTGAGATGACTAATAAAAAAAATTATGAAAAATAATTTCAGCAGAAAATTAGAAAGCTTTGTTGAAATCTGGTCAATCACTAGAAACTTCCAATCCAGAATTTGAAAACAGAGATTTAAATTTGACTCGATACTAATTTTCATATATTCACATATAGCCCCTCAGATAGTCGAGAGTATTTTGCCTTCCCTTGCTTGCTGAGAGAAACCACAAAATAAACAGCAACTCATTGATGAATATGTAAGCCAATAAATCAAGCTCTGAACGGAAAGAAAAAGCCTTCAAAAGCTTCAAACCCAAACATGATTTAAACAATGGGGGGCTAGTGCATGTATATGCACATATGGAATTTATGTTCAAGGACCAGAGTGCCTACCGACGTTTGACCACGAGCCCAATAATAAGAAGCAACTGACCCAGCAATCACCGTTGAAGAACTAGCAATAAAGAACTGTGTAGCCCAAAAACATCCAAACAAGTGAAAAAGGATGGCTATTGCAATATGGGGAGTGTAGTGAACGCTGTAGCCACAGCAACTATCACAATTCACCCTTTTGATCTTCAGATCATAAGCACAACAGTTGGCGTTGCAGTCATTGCGGAGTATCTGACCAGAGCTGAAAAGATGGAGTGCTGCAGAAAACCAGAACATGTAGAAGATCACGAGGATAGTATACGGTATGATTGGGAAAATAATTAGAGCATGAACTTCGCCGATGACTTTTGCAGCAACCTACATAAAGAATTACGAAAAAACATGTTTAACAAACCAAATGACAGCATATTGAGTTCTTAATTTATTATTCTTAATCTATTAGAGGCATGAGTAAACCTCAAAAACATAACTGATAACAACAACAGCAACAAAATAAAGAATAATCAAACACATATTGAACATTGGGCTGGGCTAATCTGATGCAATTGGAAAACAATTAGGCAATAAACATTGTCTTGACAAAATGGAATACAATATTTAAGCCTCGAGATAAATTATGAAGAATAATCTTAGATTACAAACAAAATTGAAATCATAATCCAAAAGTAACTGCAGACAAAAACCCTTAGTCACCACCATCATCACCAAAACCTTATCCCATCTATCTAGAGAAGCAGAGGCAGAGGAACTTAGAAACTCATAAGGCACGTTAGTGTAACCGCCTTCCTGCAAAAATGCCATGGCAAAGTGGGACATATTTCCAGAGAAATTTTTTTCCATCATTTGGTGCAAAAGCCTTTCCACAAGGAAAAGCGTCAAAACTAGTGAAAATTTCTGCGATTCTATGGAAAGCATTTCCAATTAGAGAGGAAGGGGGTAGGATTTTTTTTTCTAGGAAAAAGCAGAAGTATGCGGAAGTGACACAAACATGCCCTTAGTTCTATGCAATCCTTGCTAAGTGCAGAGGTAATGGATAATGGATTTATATGATCCTTAATAGGAGACATGCAGAATATCCTGGGCCTTGAGTATATACAAGTAGGGAATGTGACTGATGATCGAGAACATTGATTTGATGGAGGACCAACCCCTTCACCCAAACACACACACCCAACAATACCAACAACCTTTCAAAAGACCATGCAGTTACTGGTTTGTATATATGTAGTTGAGAATTAAATATGTAAAGTGGGGCCATGAGATTAAAGTCTGGATATATAAACAATCTCCCATACATACAGGGTAGAGATCCAAGGACACTGCATTTCTTTGGGGTGATGATCATTACAAGCGCGCATAGGCTCAAAAAACCTTATAACTGCCAGGTGTTAGTTTCATGAGATCATCTTCCAAACTTCCCATAGTACTGTGTGTAACAAACTATGGTTTATTACACTATGCACATAAATGTGAACTATATGTTTACAGGCTTCCTACATCTGACATCAATATACATGTCTGTATCTAAGGTGACTGCCTGATAGTGATACACACGTCCACGTCTAACATAGATTGCTCCGGCTATTTCAACTCCATTTATCAGGACTAAGGTGCATGTTGGTATATATGCATGCGTAAAGCGAAGCGATAATACTAGTGTCATTTCAATACATGTAAAGCATTGCTCACCTTCAGAACAGATGTCGCCATAAGGATGCGGCGAACAATAGCTATTGATGAAAGAATAGCAATAATCATTATAACTGTCATCAGAATGGCAACAGCACGAAGATGGTTTACTTCCTGAAAATACAGACACAAAATAAGTAAATGCATGCAAACAAGTAGATCTTCCAAATCCAAAGTATTAGTTGATGAGAGAGTCTCACTCTTCCACTTATTTGAAGATACGGATCACTTGCTCCAATGACAACAGAAACAGCATCATTTCCAATCCATCCAGCTGAAAGTAACAATGTCAAATAATAGGTTCTGTCATATCTTATCATATAAACATTCAACCACAAAACACCATACAAGAAAACAAAGTGTAAAACTCAATTGGATACAGTTTTAGGCACTTTTTTTTTTATATACTTTATAACCATTTTATATTCATTACTCGTGTGTTCCAGATTCAAGCTAATCATCTGGCAATCCTCTGTTGGATGGACCACAACTAATCAATCACACCAGCACAACAATCCTATGAAATTGTTTGTTCACACCCAAAAGAAAAGTATCTAAGTTTAGAATTGATGTGATTTACTATGTTGTAATACTGAACTTACATATACCTCAACATATTAATATGCAGTCAATTCCAATGGATATCTCAGCATTTAGTGTTTGCCAAGGTCACTAGACAGTAGACACATCATGCCCATCTGATACCCCAAAAAAAAAAAAAAGTCCATCTCCAAGTCATGTAGATAGGAAAACTGTGTAGTTTCACCTAGCATTTGCCAAGGTCAACAGACAATTCATACCCATGTCCAAATGAACAAACAGGTCCATGTTACCACATGATTGGTACAATTCCAATTTTTTAAAATTTCTATCTAAGAGTAAATCTTCTGTACAAAGCAACAAAGAGGATAAAGTCCGGTTGCCATATGATTTGGTAAAGACATTTACATATATGATAGTGTTTGAAATGGATATTCTTTTTTTATTTGCTATCCTCTTTGTTGTTTAAAATGGGTATTCAAGTCCACAGGGGACTCTTTCAATGTTATAAATGGAGTTGCGAAGAAAGATATGGAAACTTGGAGAGTAGAGCATTAGGTTCATCCTTGGTGAGATCCAGGCGCATACCTGAAGAACAACCACTTCATTTGTTCATGATAAGAGAGTGTCAAACTGCCAATACCTCAGTAAAGGATAGCACCCAACAACACTCTTACATCAAACACAGAACACCTTCCCTTTATTAGAAATAAATAACTAGGCAGCTGGGCCAGTGGCCAAGACGGACCTACAAGGCAACTCTGTCCAAAGTGGACACATGGCACATAACACAAAACGGGGTTCATAAATTATCCATCTCCATAAAGTCATATCCAGTGGACATTGCTTGCCATCGAATCTAGGCAATATTGGAAACCATTCACAATTTTTTTTTTTTTTACCTTTCATTTCAGTGCCTTAGGTCAGATGGCTAACAATTACAGATATAGCTTTTTTTTTTTAAGACATCCCTCCCATGTATCTGGTGGAACTGTTTGGCTCCATCAACATGACGCGTCTAGTTTAGATAGATTTATCCATTCATCTGGCCTGCATGCTCATTTTGTTAGCATGTCTCTTTATTCAATTCTTTCAAACTAAAACAAATCATTATGAAATGTAAAATTCAGTACTTAAGATAACAGATCAAGCCACCAATATACACACTGAATGATTCCCAAGTCATTTAAGAATATGACAATAGGAGTTCATGAATGCAATAGGGATACCAGGACAAAACTGCAACATTATTCACATAAGCTGACATTATGAAACATGGTAAGAATGTTTTGTCACCTTTTGTGTAGAAAAACATGGTAACAGATACTATGAGAGCATTAAAAAGGATGACTGTTATCCATGTCATTGCAGCAACAAAATGCCGAATCATCAATAGCCAGATTACTGACAAAAACAATGGTAGTATTCCGCCACAAACAATCAACACTGCCCATGTCTTCCCAATATCAGCGACATATCTCTGCAGATAACAAAACACACAGAAATGTAATGTTTTAACAGAGTACTGACAAATAAATAATATCAGGATACTGATAAATACACATTTTTTGTAGAAATACCTATGTCCTTTTCAGTTTCTGAGACTCATTTAGCAACCAGAGTACTCATACATTTAGCCTAATAAATGGGATAAATTTGAGAATCATTTTTTTTCTATAATCATTTTATTGAGATGTTGAAACTAGCATGCCGCAGGAACACAATGGTAAAATGAGAACAACCATACTTGTTATTTTCATTCGGGTGCCATTTCCATGTTTTGAGCAGTTCAGTATTTCATTTCAGAGTTTCATATCAAAATACATGTAATTAAAAAAATGAGATATAGTAAAAAGAAGTGATTAACAAATATACTATATACCTAATTCATTCCTCTAAATCAACAATACAATATGTTATTTCTATATGCCAAACAAATAATTTATAAGCCATGTTTGCATGTGACACTATCAAAATATGACATCCATTCTCAGCTCTTATCACCAATCATCGATGTCAATGTCATAGCCTAAAATAACATAAAATAAACACATTCACACAAATACTACACCATCATGGACAAACTGTACGTTGATTAAAATGAAGAGCCTTTTGTTAAAGAAAAAAATTGGAAAAAAAAAAAAAGTACACTTTTCCCTATTTGGTCCTATTGGTTGGGTTAACCCTATTCCTCAGGCCAAGCATGAGCTGCTTGTTACTGTTCAACCCTAGCTAAAGCTAGGGTAGGTTTAGCTCGACTAGCTTGTTTGATATTTAAGCCAAAGCTCATCCTGTTTATGCCCTCGCTAAGGGGTCAGGAACTGAACATTTAACGTTGGTTAAGATTGTATTTACAGCTTCTTCTATTATACAAAGATATAAAAATAAAGGGAGGTCTCGTTTTCAAAATAAATAAATAAAGGGAGGGCTTAAAACTCATGGCTGTTATGTTTATTCATGTTTAAAAAATCACAACAGTGGGAGTGTAGAACTGTGGATGGGTGTATCTGTTTGAGGAGTGTGATGCAACCTTGACCATAGGTGTATTTCCATGAGTTTTTGGCCTGTTGTTTCAGTCCTATCATCCAAAAAGAATATTTCTATTTTCAATAGAAGACTTGACAGAATTATTGCTGACCTTTAAAACAGCTGATGGAGAATTGATGGCCCGGTGAACAGTTTTATCTATTAGAAGGTCCTCATTGATATTCACTCCACCCATCTGCTGCCAATGCTTCAATGAACTGTTTGATGCACGTGCCACAAATTGGCAGCTCCAGTAAACTGAAATAAATAGTTAGTTAGATTGAACATAAAAAGAAGGTACAACGCAAAAAGAAAACATTTTTTCAAAAGATATTAAAAAGAGAAAACATACAAAGACTAATCTGAGTGACAAATGGATTTTTATGATTTGAGAGCATAATTGAAAATTACATATATTCTGCCCATCTGCAATTCGGCATCTACAAAACTTGATGGACACATCCTATGCATGACAAAAGAATATAGTTCCTTGCTGGGTCACAATTTTTGTCTAGTATAACTATTTATATGAATGTTGTCAAAAGGAAGGGATGGTATATTGGGTCCTATAATTTGGCGAATGAAACTGGCTGGGGCATCATATACACTGCATGTGGACGAATGACTCGGTTATCTAGAATATCAATGCTCGAGTTTCCACTATGGCTGAGGCATACCCTAAAAAATTGTAAGATAACAAGATCCAGAGCCATTGACAAGTGAGCCATAAATAGATAAAGGTCAAAGGATGGGCAGGATCTCCCAACTTGAGAGATCTTTTTAGGGGCATCCTCCCGGCCCATCATATCAATTGTGTTGGTCATCAAGACGGGCGCAACATCCATGGAACTAGATGCTGTTATAACTTTGAAGGCACACCATTCTCTCTCTCTCTCTCTCTCTCTCTCTCTCATGGTATCATCTGAAAGTTCCACAAGAACTCATCAAGGATCAAACACCACTGCATTACATTTCTAGAAACCTGCTTGTCAAGATGATGAAAGAGTGGATGACTCGTCCCACTTCTCACCTAGAGATTTCCAATTTGAATACAACTAAGCATCCACATGGCTGAATCCTATTCAACTAATGTTTCGACATAGATCATGCTTAAGAGAAACTACATGATCATTAGCTCAAAGACACTCACGGTGTCCTAGGACTTGAGAGCTAGTGGGGTCATGGATCAATGATCTAGAACAATCATCCTATGGACCCAATGGTAGCTAGAGAATGCTCTTTAACTTAGATCCGGACTGGGAAGTTCTAACCCTTATCCTGCAGGAAATGGTTAAGAACAAAATAACAGTCACATTCAAAAAATGAAAGCAATATATTACCAAAAAAATAATAATAATAATAATAGACCACATGGAGAAAAGTATAATGTTCAATATAAATGTCATTTTTGAAGCATTGTCTACCCTTGGTGGATTGACAGTCATCTGACTCTCCATAATCAAATATAAATACTATTTCAGTAAGAAAGAGAGTTGTATAAGTCGCCAGGATAAATTGTGTTAATAACAGGTCCCCGTCACTTACCATTATTACTAGGAAATATGACAGGGTAACATGGGCCTTGAAGCTGAAGAGAACTGTTCCTCATTTCCGGTGTGAGGAACTCATAATAATCGTAATTCCTATCAATCCAGTCATCGACTGATATGTGAATATCTCCCTCCGGATAATCACAAACCCAATTGAGGCCGTCATCGGATGGTTCGGGGCATTCCATCAAACAAACGCTTCTAGCATCAGCCAGCTTGAACTGACTGCCTTTCAGCCCACTTTGATACACCTGGTTGGGATTCAACCAATATCTAACCTCCAACTCACTAAGATCTGGATCTGCATGCTTGTTCCCACAAACATTTCCTTTGTAGTCCAGACCATACATAAGCCTGCATTGGATATGCAGTCCCTCAATTAGTTGCTGCTTAGCAAAAGAAGAAAGCATGCCAATTGCCAACCGTAACACTGTACATATGAGAGGATTTAAAAATGACAATTCAATTACCATTATAAGAGTGGCAATTCAACCAATTAACCACATTTCAAAATTTGCAAAACCATATCCATTCATCAGTCAGCTCAGTTTTAACTTTTAACTCTATTCATATCCTAGAGTACGGAATCTCTAGTATTTTGGTGAAGTCAAAACAAGTAAGTAGGTGTAACACTTTGGTTGCTTGTGTGTGCATACATTTGCATAAGATAAAAAGCAATTGCCAAAGAGCTCTCTAGCCAGTTTCATTGGGGAATTAGATGGGTTTTACTAGATACATCCCTTTCATTTATAAGTGAATAGTTAAGAAAAAAGAACTTTACAATATTGAAAAAAAAAAAAAAAGTAAACACCCATGAACTGATAATGGACATATGTTCCACAGGTTTGTACTTCACAGCCCACTGGGACATAAATTAACATTTGTTCACCTTATTAAAAAGGATCCTGCATTCAGGAGAACCTCCACCTGAATGCCACATTTTCTGCATCCCATTCCATTTGCAAGACAGTTGCAAATGAATTGAAATGGGCATAATAGCACAGCCCCTGTATGAACAGAAAATGCAGATTTCATTGTACATTCAATTGTGCCACAAGCCCTCTAATAGAACACCCTGTGACTCAATACAGGATACAAATATTTTATGGCCCAAATCTTAGTGATGTTCTCCATGTCTCTGAAATTTGTTGTAATAGAGCAAAGAAGAAAACTGCATATCTGGATCCCACCCACTAAAACAGCTGAAAAAACAAATCAGACCCATAAAAGACCTTCCCATAAAATAATCAGACCATGCAAAATCCAAAACCCAAACATACAAAAACCTTCTACAAGAGCCATACAACCATTTAATGAGTTGGGGTTTCCATCTAAGCAGAAAACAAAGAAACCCATCTGAGGAATGTGTGTGTCTGAGTGATGAATGAGAGAGAAATGGGTTCCTTTTGTTTGTTGTGTTTGTTATACCTGAGTGGGTTTCCTTGGTTGAAAGCAAAGCTGGAATTGACAATCATTGCCACCCAAAAAGCAATGAAGAGGATGAGGAACACCAAATCCCTGCATTTCCTGTTGTGTTTTATGATCCCTTTGCCCATCTCACCATCTTCATTGCTGCTTGGGCATCTCCCTATGATAGCCCCCAATGGACCCCCCATTTCTCTCACCTCTCAATCTCTCTCTATATATAAATGTGTGTATTCCTCTGTATGCTTCTGCTCCTAAATAAAGAGAGTAGAGAAGCAGATGTGCGTATCTGAAGGAGATGGAGAGAAGCAGATGTGTGTATGAGTGTATCTGAAGGAGATGGAGAGGAGCTGAGATGGGTAGATGCAGGTAGAGAGAGAGAGTGAGGAGTAGAGGAGAAGAAGGGAAAGTGACTGTGTGTGAAGAGGGGTTTTGGTTTTTCTGGAAGGGAGTATAGACCGGGAGACACTGAGTAAGAGTGCTCCCGCGATGATTGTGGGCCTATGCAGGCAATCAGAACCGTCCCCGTCAGCTGTTCAGGGCTGTGAACAGAGAGAAATGGTGCTCCATCAGTGTACCGTGTCACAGCGTTAGTTGATCATGTAAATGGAGGGAAGGCTTTTTGCTAAGATTGAGACAGTGGAACCAGCTGGCCCTTCCCATTTATTCTCTCTGTGAGTCGGCTTCACCTTTCGGCTCCTCTCACCTTCAATGCCAACCTATATATAATCCATTCAGAGCTTAGTGGTGGGCACTTCTATTGAGGAGTGGGCTCCACCCAAAGGAAAATATCGAAAAGTTTTTTCATAGTCTCTATTAAAGGTTTTGGTTGGAATCATTAGTTAAAGAAATTCAAAATAGTATCAAAATCGATCGATCGTGAGTTTAAATTCTAGAATGAACGGCTTAGCGCAAAAGAAAAAAAAAAAATTTGCGTGTCGTCAAAAGTGCCTCTACTAATGCATTAACTAAAGAAATTCAAGAACTTCCATAAAAACAATCATTGATCAATCTTGATCTCATAGCCTTAATGGTGAAGCACATGTGGTGACTGTGTGAGTATTCACTGGAGCGGTAAATAAAAATAACTATATGAGAATGTAATATATGATGGTAGAAAACCAATGGCTGATAACATTGGATTATATGAATTATTTGTATAAGTAATTCATCAAATTATATATCATCTTATTGATGGATGAAAATGAATGATGCTCTTGTACCTCTCTATGGTTCTCTTCAATAATGTTTTTTTTTTCTTACTACTGTACTGCGGTCTCTCTTTGAGGTTCCTTTTATTCCTTTTGTAACAAAATTAGGGGCATTGGATTGAGCCGTATGGCAGCCCATCTGACTTAATCATATAGTTGTCTTGTTTTTTCATGTTTTATATATATATATATATATATATATATATATATAGATGCTCCAATGAGAGATGCTCTCACTTTATTATGAGAGATAATGTGGGGGCTCTCACACCCATATCCATATATGGGAGATGCTCATATAAGAGATATCTCTTACGTTACTACAAGAAATAAGGTGGGGCCCTCACATTTAAGTTGTTAGCATTAAATATGGATGTGAGGGCCCTCACGCAATCTCTCATTTAAGGTGAGAGATATCTCTGATATGAGCATTTCCATATATATATATATATATATATGAGGCTAGCTCTCACAAGTTGAAGCTTTATCTTATCCTAAATTGAAACAGTGTTGTTTCTACAAATCAAAGTCAACGTTGTTTTTTGCATGATGATTGTCTTCAAAATCAAGATAAATTCAATCAAAACTGGATTTTCCATTTCCATCATACAAAAAATAGATATAATCAATTTTGATTTGCTATTTCGGCTTAAGAAAGCCCTGCCATATATATATTTATATCTGTATGTGTGTGTCTTTAAAAAAAAAAATGCTGGTCAAACAAACAATCACCTAAAAGCCATTTCAAATGGAGAAAACTACTAGGAAATGAGATGAAACTTGCAAAGTGTCTTGCATATAGGAGTTGATTAAATTTATCTCATCTCAATTCTTAACCCTTATATACTATTGAAATGGAAGTGTGGACTCTTTTTTATGATCTTGTAAGTGTTGATTTTATTTTATCGTTAACTTCTAAATCAAATCAAATGTAATTAAGGTAGAACTTCACCAAAAGCCTAAAAATTAAACAACACATAGGTCCAAATGGAGGATGTCCGAGGGCTTCAGACTTCGCCTTTCAGCTCCTCTCACCTTCAATGCCAACTTATATATAATCCATTCAGAGTGTAGTGGTGGGCACTTCTATTAAGGAGTGGGCTGCCCAAAGGAAAATATTGAAAAGCATTTTCATTGTCTCTACTAAAGATTTTAGTTGGAATTGTTAGTTAAAAAAATATTAAAATAGTGTCAGAAACGACCGATCGTGAGTTCAAATTCTAGAATGAACCGCTTGGCACAAAAAAAAAAAAATGCGTGTTGTCAAAAGTGCCTCTACTAATGCATTAACTAAAGAAATTCAAGAACTTCCATAAAAACAATCATCGTTCAATCTTGATCTCATAGCCTTAATGGTGAAGCACATGTGGTGAGTGTGTGAGTATTCACTGGAGCGGTAAATAAAAATAACTATATGCGAATGTAATATATGATGGTAGAAAACCAATGGCTGATAACATTCGATTATATGAATTATTTGTATAAGTAATTCATCAAATTATATATCATCTTATTGATGGATGAAAATGAATGATGCTCTTGTACCTCTCTATGGTTCTCTTCAATAATGTTTCATTTTTTTTTTTCTTACTAGTGTACTGTGGTCTCTCTTTGAGGTTCTTTTTATTCCTTTTGTAACAAAATTAGGGGCATTGCATTGAGTCGTATGGCAGCCCATCTGACCAAATCATGCAGTTGTCTCCTTTTTTCCTATTTTATATATATATATATAGGTAGATGCTCATACGAGAGATGCTCTCACCTTATTATGAGAGATAATGTGGGGGCCTTCACATCCATAAATACGAGACACTCCTATGAGAAATATCTCTCACCTTACTAATAGAGATATCTATCACATCACATTTAAGTTGTTGGCATTGGATATGGATGTGAGGGCCACTAAGCAATCTCTAATTTAAGGTGAGAGATATCTCTGATATGAGCATTTCCATATATATATATATATGAGGCAAACTCTCATAAACTGAAGCTTATCTTATCTTAAATTAAAACAGTGTTGTTCCTACAAATTAAAGTCGACGTTGTTTTTTTCATGATGGTTGTCTTCAAAATCAAGATAAATCCAATAATAACTGGATTTTCCATTTCCATCATGTAAAAAATAGATATAATCAATTTTGATTGGTTATTTCGGCTTAAGAAAGCCCTGCCATATATATATTTATATCTGTATGCGTGTGTCTTTAAAAAGAATGTTGGTCAAACAAACAATCACCTAAAAACCATTTCAAATGGATAAAACTACTAGGAAATGAGATGAAACTTGCAAAGTGTCTTGCATATAGGAGTTGATTAAATTTATCTCATCTCAATTCTCAACCCTTATATACTATTGAAATTGAAGTGTGGACTCTTTTTTATGATCTTGTAAGTGTTGATTTTATCTTACTTTTACCTTCTAAATCAAATCAAATGTAATTAAGGTAGAACTTCACCAAAAGCATAAAAATAAAAATAAAAATTAAACAACACATCAGTCCAAATGGAGGATGTCCGAGGGCTTCAGACTTCAGCCCCCGTCCAAATCTGAAACCTAAAAATCCCTTGCAAATTCTGAAAGTTAATAATTTTTTTAGAATTGCCCACTCCCTAAAACAGAAGGAAGGAAAAAAAAAAAAAAAAAAAAAAAAGACATTGAACCCGCCAAAGAAAATTTCCTGGATCTCATAATATAATAAGGAAATAAGGACTTAAAAAACAATGTTGATCCTGTACACGTGTTCTCGGGAACATATTCCCGCCCGCGCCCTTTTGGCCTTTCACTTTTTACATTGAAGAGGTGGCGCGTTGTAGCTGACTTTTGGCTTGGCTCGGCTAAAGCCGACAATCGAGGAATCTACCCATCCGTATTAACAGTTCTCCACATGGGCTCAAATCATTCAAAATAGTATCTCTCATATTCAATAATGCCCTAGTTGGGGCACGCCTTAGAAAACTAACATGAGTTTTATACATAAAAAGTAAAACATCAAATACAGTATAATACAATATATTGTGTATAATACAATAGTATCTCTCATATTATACATGCTTTGTCGAGATTTTACTTCAATTTAACTTAGATTTCATCTGCATGTGCACAAAATGCCCACATTCGGACGGTCGCCGGAAGCGTAAATCACCTTAAGTTTCACCATGTCCAATGTGGCGAATAACACCAATGCACGGTTGTGCGTACGAGAAAATCGTCGTCTTATACAGTAATCAATATGATGATGAGTCAACTTTTTTTTATAATAATATATATATTTCAATTTTTTTACAAGTGAGCTCCACCGTGAAGCCTCCAAAGTCTCCTCAAATGGGCGTGCAAGAATGATCATCACTGTTGAGTTGTAGGTTTTGGAATATGTCTCACAATGAATGAAATTAACAAGCTGATCAGTGTAAATTCAATCACATGAAACAGACAACCAAGTAAGATTTAAACCCACTTCTCCTATGATTAGGATCATGATTGTAAGTCCTTTTGTAGTCCTCCTGTGATGGAATGCCCCTCTTGAAGGCTTCAGATGATCCACTTTCCTCAATCGCAGAATCAGATTCCGAAACCCTAAAAAAAATTGCACGATAAAGAATAAGAAATGTCCACATTCTGGACCATGCTTTCATGCCGTACACTCTCAGTAACAGACAACATTAATTGTGGAATGGCAGAATTAGTCTTAATCCAGTCCTAAGACAGTGAGTTAGTCTTGAATAAATGCATGGGGTTGTCTGGTTGTTGACTTAAGTGAAGATCCAGTAAAGGAGAGTAAGCTATCAGAAGGTTCCCAACCCAAAGGTAAGCTGGATACACACCCATTGGTCCCAAGGTGGACTCAATCTTTGATTCCAGAAGAAAAGGGGGAACTGGAGGTCAATACCAAGACCTCTAGTTTCAGAAGATATAGGAACCATGGTCCTAACCACTCGGTCAACTCCTTTGGGGTTGAAGGGCCTCTTCATTAGAGGTATTTTTAATGAAAATTGTGAGTCTTGGGGGATTTCTAATGCTGATATCAAGCATGTTCTCTTAGCACCTAGAATGATGCATTTAGTTGTGGCAAGTCTGAATATCAACCTCCTCGAAAGTAACTTTTCACCTTTTGGGCATGCTTATTTACTTAGAACTTACAACAAGAATTTGCCGTGCTCGAGTCATTTGGATATATATGATGTGACATTAATCTCTTGACATTTACAAATGCCATATTTCTTTCGGAAAAATCCTATAATTCCATTCCGTTGCTCTTGTTGGTGGAATTTTATGATGTTTGAGTTAAAAAAAGCATTTAGGAATTTCACTATGTCATAGAATTTTAAAACTCGTCAAATAGAAATTTCATTGCCTGTTTGTTTAATGGAGTTTTTGCCAAGAATTCACTATGTTCAGGAATTCCTATGACATCTTTTCCTCTTGAGTTTATGAATTTCGTGTTTCTTCACTAGTATTTTTGGAATCCAGCCACATGAAAGGTCTCTTATGACCCTTGAGAATCTAAGAATTCCACTCCCTTTGCAGTTTGGTAGAATTCATAGAAGATGAAACCCAAGAGCTTGTTTACTTTATGGAATTCCACTATGTTTGGAAACTCAGAAATTCCCTGAACATGAATTCCTTGAATTCGAACTATAAACTTTCACAATATTGAAATGTACTTGGAAAATTTGAAGTTCCATGGGAACAGGGATGTCAAATGGGCAGGGCCGGGCCAGTCAACGGCCCATGGAACGGCCATGGCCCGGCGTGGGCTGAGGTGCTGGGCCTGTTGGCCCGGGCCCGCCTGGCCTGTGACGCCCCGAAGTCCCACATCGACTATAGAGAGGAAAGTGAATGGGGTTATATGTAGAGCTAACACCCTTACCTTGCATGAGTCCTTTTGATGGGTTGAGGCTCATCAGAAGCAAAACCGTGAGGCAAGTGGGCCAAAGCGGACAATATCATGCATGGGTATAGGGTGAGGCATTACAAATGGTATCAGAGCCGACTTTCGACTAGTTCGAGTGTGGGTCCCCTGCCGTAGTCTGGTGCAAGTGGGCGGGCCAAAAGGGCTGGCAAGCTACATGGACTGGCAGACTGCTGCACAGGGACGTGCAATCCTAAGGGGGGTGGAATGTGACGCCCCGAAGTCCCACATCAACTATAGAGAGGAAAGTGAATGAGGTTATATGTAGAGCTAACACCCTTACCTTGCATGAGGCCTTTTGATGGGTTGAGGCCCATCAGAAGCAAAACCGTGAGGCTAGTGGGCTAAAGCGGACAATATCATGCATGGGTATAGGGTAGGGCGTTACATGGCCCGCCCAAAAATGACATTTTTTTTTTACAAAATTCTTCATTTTAACCTCCCAACAGCCATAAAACAGTCATATAAGGGGTATTTTGTGTCCTTTTTCAATTTTACAAAGTCTATAAATACTCTAACCCTTCTATTCTTTTTCTTTTAATCAAAGTTTTATTTACCAAAAAATATATATATATACATAGGATGTCAATCATTATATAACATTGTGGGCCCATTGTGACAAAAATCACTATAGAAATTGGGCCCAAATAGAACACAAACTTCTTTTGTGCATTTTTTTATTCTAGCACTTACCAAATATTACTAGATGGCTTGGTTTGGCCAGGTAAGCTTGGAAAATAGATTGGGAGCTTGGGTCTAATTGAAACCAAACCTAAATTTATTGACTAAAATTACATCCCTTTCTACTATTCTTTTTTGGCCCGGTTAATAGTTATAAACTTATAATAGCAATCTAAAAAATATAAATAATGTTACTTTTACTTTTATTATGAATATATTATCCCATTAAAACATAATTAGCTCTAAGTATAGTTTGGTCTCTTCACTTGTGCCTCAGACCATAGATCTAGTATTTGACTCACAAGTATCTCTTTGGAATGTGTCCAATCAGATATTAGGTCCCAACCAACCCATATATATACAGTCCTAGCCATAATAAATGTAAATTTAGGTGAGAGAATAAGGTTTTTTAAAAAGATTTTTTGTTGAATTAATATTAATTATTTGAACATGAGTAGGTCGAGTTAGTTGCACATGATAATATATGGAAATTCATGGTCAAATGAGCTCCATGAAGTATTATTAAAGAAGTGAAGGGTGATGAATATCAGGTGCGGGGTCGAGGATAGAAGATGAAGTGTAGATAAGACATTCGCTTTTATGAGACTTGAATTATGGTTATTCATTTCTCATCTTTCCTTATTATATTTTCATTGAAGAAAAGGTTGTTTGATGGTCATTTATTGATATTCACATTTTATTTGTCGCATTTAAGAAATACAATGTCTTAGAACTTTCCTAGGACTTCAACCGCATCAAACAAATCAGCACAAAGCATATTTATCAAGCATACAAATAGAGTTCTCGTAATGGGACATGGGAGTATGATCTCAGCTTGGAGTGATATATTATTAGACCATTAGATTTAATTGAGCTCATCCATAGTTTGGAGTGATATATTATTAGACCATTAGATTAAAAAAAAAAAAGCCCGCCTAGCCTGCTGGCCAGGCATGGCCCGGCCCATGGCAGGCCATGCCAGTTTTTTCCCTGGCTGCCCGGCCCGTTTGACATCCCTACACCCTACGTGGGAAAGACAGAACTAGGAGAATTCCAAAGAAAAGAAGAATTCCATAATTCCTGCAGACAGGCAGGCTCCTTTGTTGATATCTTAAAAAGAGAACCATCATGCATGAATATTTATGAAGGGGTCATCTTTCCGGTACGGCTAAGGAAAGTTGGGGCAAAGAAATTAAAGACGCACCCAGGTCCAACCGTCCAACCATGTGTCAGACTGAATCATCCTTAATTTGACCTGATTTTTTTTTTACATACTTATCCGGCTGATTCTAGGAATAGCAAAGACTCAAAGCAGGGGAGGCCCAAATCCAATTCATAAAGCAGCTTTCTTGAGGTCCAAGTAGGTTGGCCCGAGTTCATGGCACACAATTCCAAACAGGTTGGCTCCAATCCTCCTTCAAATTAGATATGTATTGGCAATGGAAAAAGGAAAAAGGAAAAAGGAAAAAGGCAGAAATAAACAAAAAGAGGGAGGCAAACATCCACCTTAGGTCTTAGAGCATCTCTAACAGATATTTTATTTGGCCATGTCATTCTCCTTTTGCTCTGATTGGCATATGAGAGAGACTCCAATAGACACTTCTTTTGCCTACATGGATTTGAAGTATGAGATGGTATGCCAAATTTGGCATATCATAAAGCATACTTTAAAAGTTTTTTTTTTTTAATAAAATAATGGTAAGGGCCCAATTGCATTTGAGCTTTTGGGTGCAAATTTTTCTTTCGCATAAAATAATGATCATGGGCCTGCTTGCACTTGCATTTGACATCTCTCTTGAAGTTGTCAAGTTACATGTGCCAAAATATATATGCCACATCAGCCTTTATTTTTTAAAAAGCATATCCAAATTTAAAGTATCTCTTGGAGATGCTCTTATGCTTTTTTTTTTTGCTATCGGAGGTTCCAAACCCTTTGAGTTGAACAAATCTCTTTGGACCAGGGTTTAAAATCGCGGTCGTTACCGTTACATAACGGCCGTTATTTAACGGTAACGGCCGATATCGTTATGTTATAATATATATAATGGGCGTGATGTGTAACGGGGCAAAATAACGGATCATAACGGCCGTTATAATGTCTGATGGGAGTGTTTTTTTAAAAACCGAGTTTTCTTTCATTTCTTTAGTTTTGTTTCTTCCCAGAGAGCTTCTTAAGGCTTCCTAAGGCCTGCTATAACTTCTAAGGCATAGAAAAGCTTAGATTTAAGCTACTTTTTGGTGGATTTATATATGGGAAAAGCTAATCAAACTCAAGGGCCCTCTTTGGTAAGCTTATTTTTTTGTTTTTTGGAGTTCTTTTCAAGATTCAACATCAAAATAACTTAGAGATGGTTGAGATGTGTTAGATCTATACTTTTGGAGCAAAAAAATTCAAGTTTTAACACTTGCTGTAATATTTTTTATTTTTTCATTATTTAAATCCGAAATTTTTTTTTTAAAGATTGTGTAAATGTATAATACATGAACCAAAGGCTTTATATTGAGTTAGATATGATGTTCCTCACTAATAATGATGATGATGATATCGACCCAGGACGCCACTCGCTCTGGCATTAGGCACATGCACTAACTCTATTATATTTATTGCTTGCTTGTAGACTTTAAATATTTAACACTATTAGTTTGCCCAAAATTATGGTTGCATTATGTCAAATTTATGATATTTTAGTATATAAATCGATACAGCAATGATAAAGGATGTTATAATTTGAGGGGACCGTTATTTTGCTTTAAAGTGTGCACTAATGGAAAAAAAAACATTATTTTCTATCATTTTATAATATTCTGGATTTTTTTTTTGGTCAAATAAAAATTCGCTCCGCAATGGGCTGCGATGACCGCGAACCGCGATTTTGAACCATGCTTTGGACTCAAAGGAAAGGTGGGTAACCTCCCTTGTAGCTCCAGTATTGTAGTGTAGTTTCAAACCTACAACTTTTGGGTGCAAACCATAGTCCCAGGCCAACTGAGCTACCTCTTGAGGTTATTTTAAATTTCTTCATGACCTTAGGTTTTATCTCGACTTGCACGTTACTAAATTTATCTTATTATTGTGGAAGACTTCCAACTAAGATTATTTTGGCACCTGGGTTTTAATGGAATTATTTCAGTGAGAGTTTCATCCATTTATTTTCTTATTACAATTTTTTTTAAGTTTTTTTTTTTTTTTCTTTCATTGGTTGTTATTGCGGGTAAATCTAATATAATGTTTCCTATGAATTTAGGGCGAATGCTTAATTATTCATGGAGCTTGTTAAATTTTAAAGTATATATATATTTTTGTATAATTTGGGATTCTTTTTTTTTTTATTTATCAGTGTATAATTTGGGATTTTATGAGCTACTTTTTTCAAAATAAAGAAAAGAAAAGAGCTCCACTAATGAATGATGTAGACTCACGAGAACTTAGAGAATAAGGGATCTGGAGAAAAATTTATGCATCCCAAATCATTATCACTTTTGACTATTCTGGTGGAGATGGTTTTCTTTTCCAATGTGCTGTTGGATATTGATTTCCTACGTTTTCTGTCACATGTCATTGTAGCTGTTTATGATAATCTGAGAAGTAGCAAACTAGTAACACTGACCTAGCCCTTCTTAGAAAAAAAAAAAAAAACTGACCTTCTATTGTGCCCTTCCTTTGAGGTACATTCAAATACACCCAAATTGACCTTTTGCTCGATGAGTAATTTGGTTGGTGGACTGGAGATCCTCACCACATGATTCAGGGCCTACTTGTTTTGTTGGTATTAAAATTCTATGGTTTTGGAGAAGGACTTCCTATGGGGGGGGGGGGGGGGAGGGGGGAGGGTCCTTGAATAATTTTCCTTCTATGGCTAATGATTATTGGTTAGTGAGTATTTCCTAGTTTAGGATCTCCCTCCCACCACTTGTGGTCTAAGCTGCATGGATACTTCATAATGGGCGGCGTCCCGATATTTCACTATTTACATGTAAAATCAGTGTCTTTACTATGTCTATAGCGTATCCCTCTAGTATCCGTTCCGTATCTGGGCATCATAGCTTGTGGTACCTATAAGATCAATGACCTTGGTCCTCGATCAACTAACAGGGTTTTTCCATGAATAGTACTCTTAAGGCATGGGAGCAAACTAATGAATTAGACATTACCCTATACTTTAGGATAATGGGAGTGGCCTGATCCAATCCTAATCCAATCTAAGTGGAGTCCATGAAAAAGTGATCTAGACTGTTGATGAGATGTCCCCATCAGCAGTTCCGGAGACGCTACTCAACCAATCTTTAGCCTATAGGCAAAAACAAGAATTTTCCTTTGCCAGAGATTGGATGGCAGGGATCTCCCAATACATGGAATGTCACATCCCCAAGTTTTGATGGCTTGGACTTAATGGCACCATTTGCACATTTGTATGTGTTATTTCAGATCACTATTGCCCAAATACTGCATTTACTAAAATGAAACAACATATGATTATGTAGATCTCTCATTTTGAAGCATTCTTGTACACTAGGTAAAATCCAGATGATATTTCCACTTGCAGTTAGGCAAGAGATGAGGGCTGAAGGATGTAAGGTAGCATTATAGACGAGATCTTGATTTTCCTAGGATTTGAATTACATGGTTGATGGCTGGATTTTCATTTCTTCATCCCCACATCCATTAAAGGGGAGGTAATATAGTCTTGGAAGTACTATGAATTCCATTACATGAAACAAGCAGGCCCTTTGAAGTACTCTCAAGTTAGTCCAAAAGAGATATATATATATATATATATATATATATATATATAAACTAAATTGCTGATGGGAGATTGAAAACAAAAGTTCAACTGCTCATCATGAGATAAAAAAACTAATTTGTCCTGAGGCATGCTAATAGCCCACAGTTTCACAACCTTTGATTGTGAGCAAGTGGGGCCTATTGTTTGGTCATCCAGACAAATGAAGCACTGAGGGGTTGTCAATTTTGACAAATCCACCATCCATGGTGGTGGGCCCATCAGATCAATGGTCTTATGGCTGAACAAGGGATCCCACTGGAACATACAATTCCTATAAGCTTCTGCACGCTCTCTGGCCTTGGTGATTGCTACTAGTGCCACCCATGTAGTGTGAGAGCCAATCCAAGAGGTCCACCTCTAGAGCTTTGAAGTGAGCTATTTGCAGCTGCAACTCTGAGTTCTCTTTCTGAAGATTCTTGTTTTCCTCCACAAGACTGTCTATGTCAATGGCCTCAGCCTCTGGGCGTCTCTCGCATGCCTTGAGAAAGCTCGGGTAGACACTGGGCAGGCACTTCCTTCGCGTGATCTCCCCTAGCAGATGCCTCTCTCCCTTTCGAAACTTCTCATGCTGGAACTCCCATCGATTGGATGCAGATTTCTTAAACCCCTGGTTAGATGACTGATGGTTGTAAATTGTCCATGATAATTAGAGCACAAAGCAATAGGACGCGAAAAAAAATGAATGAATGAAGTCAAAAAATTTTAACTCATTGCTTGCCTTTTATTATGCAAGTTGATGGCCCCTCAAGGAAAAGGGAAAGGGAAAGGGGACAACAAAAGGAGTACATGGATGGAAGTAGTGGTGAGACAGAATTCTTGTAGCTAAAACCAAGATATGACAGTTATTTGAGAGGGTTTTGTAATGTAATTGAGTTGTGGGTGGGTACATCTTTCTTGTGCCTCATTGTTTTTTCTGTTTTTCTTTGCATTGGTTCCTCCTTTTAATGAAATCTGTTGTTACCGGAAAAAAGAAAAAAACCAACAATGGTACAAGACTTTAATAATGACTCATGAAGTGTGTCTAGGTGTTTCTCAAATTGAAATCAGTTTGAACATTTCATGAAAATGTGCTTACTTATATACAGTTCATATTCAGTCATTACACAAAAGATTAGTTGCTATAATGCTGAATACAACAATAATAAAAATTAAAAACTGTCCCAGGTTGTCCGTCAGAAATATTAATAATAATAACAACAACAACAAAAAACTATATTTTAGATGAGCAAAGATACCCGATTGCTGCAAAGAATGGATAAGGGTTACCACACCTTCAGGCCAGTGTAGAATGAGAAAAGCTAATCTTCATTTCTTTTCAAATATTTAAGCAGAAGTTGCAATTTAATGAAAGAGAATAGCCAAAAAACAAGATTAGTTTTATTTTGAGAGAAAGGTTGGTGTCTTAGCTACCAACAGTGGTATATAATTGCGATGAACAATAATAAATACAATAGGGATACATATATATATATATATATATATATAAATATTTAGGGTACCTTATCTCTCATAGATAGTAAGGTCCATACTCTTATGAGAGACACTCTCACATTGCTATGAGAGATAAGGTGGGGGCCCTCATGTCCAAATCCAATGCCAACAATTTAAATGTGAGAGCCCCCACCCCTGTCTCTCATATAAGGTGAGAGATATCTCTCATATGAGCATCTCTCATATATATGGGAGGTGTTCTTGTGAGAGACACTCTCACTTTACTATGAGAGAGAGAGGTGGGGGCCCTCACATCCATATCCAATGTCAACAACTTAAATATGAAGGGCCTCACCTTAATCTCTCATAGTAAGGTGAGAGCTGCTCTCATAGGAGCATCTCCACATATATATATATATATATACAGCTCTAAATTATTATTATAACTATATTTACGCATTTTGAAATTTGAAAAGTGCAGTATTATTTTTCAAAAAACCAGAAAGAATAGGCATTACTGTCAAACATCATGATCCCGGATTTATCTCTAGAATATCAATATTGCTACAACAACAAATAATATTCATGAAAACTCTAATAATATGGAATCAGCATATAAGTTTAGTTACCAACAAATAATATCTTATATCCACTAGAAACCATTTTCCTTTTGAGATCTCAATAGGGTTTTACATAATAAAAATATGTACCTTTTGCCATATTAATTATTTCTACCTAACATATAGATGAAGTATCTACAAAAACAAATTTAGAACAAAAATATTCCCATGAAAGAGACGTCGACGTAAGATATGAAGGCCAACCTATATTATAATTCATGTACGATCTCAATTTTCACCAGTATTGTCACAACCCCGCCCTACTTAGCATGATTTTGTCCGCTTTCACCAAAGTGCACGTGTGGAGACATCGTAGGTGGTCACCCATCCTGACATTGCTCTCGTCCGATGTGGGACTTGGATAAAGCCTCACAATGCTAACCAAAGCACTCCACCCTTAACCCTACGAATTCCCCTCTCTTGGCTCACATGATCACTTGTATTTGGTCTCGCCTCAAGGGATTACCGAGATGGATTGAGGTCTCACAGGTATTTTTAGTTTTCAAACTTTAAAAAGAGAATTTAGTGTGTATTCACTAGTTTTCTCTTCAAAATTGTTGCATATGTCGTAAAAATTTCGGAGCAAGTGCAGAGATGTTGATCCTTGGAAAGAGCCAAGCTTTTAGATGTTTGATAGGTGTGTGGTTTGGTGAAGACATGTTTGGTTATTTACTTACGTAGGTATTGAGTTGGCGAATGAAGCTGGAGAAATTGCAGTGCTTGAAGTATCTGGGCAGCAAGAATTGCGAGAACTCCACAGGAGACCACACGATGAATCCGGACCCTTCATCGTTCCACGACACGATGTGATTGGCTCCTGACCCTTCGATCAGATCGTACGTCT
The DNA here is from genome assembly GCA_028538565.1 of Umbellularia californica. Taxonomy (NCBI): domain Eukaryota; kingdom Viridiplantae; phylum Streptophyta; class Magnoliopsida; order Laurales; family Lauraceae; genus Umbellularia; species Umbellularia californica. The sequence continues at coordinate 5,297,623 of JAPQWN010000002.1, forward strand.
TGGTGAGGAAGGGGGCCAGGCATCTACTTCTGGGACTGTTGCTTGAAGAGGACTGACTACAGCGGTCTGGATCTGCTGCACCCTTCTCCATTTTCATGGACCTCTATGCCTTCCTGATCTCTGTTCCTCTATCTATTTAAATGACTCCCTCCTTTACCAACCTTTCAGAGACTCCCCTCTCTCTCTCTCACCCACCCAACAGTACATATACTTCATGGCTAAATGGTAACACTACATGCATGTGTCCTACATGAATGTAAGGTGTGGGAAATAACCACAAGCATCAGGCATAGTTTGATGGAGATGGAAGGTTTATGCCAATTGATCAATGTGGCGATTGAAACTTTCAACTGTATGACCAAGGGCGATTGAGATCAGCATGCATGGAGAGAGGTGGACGGCTGATGAGTCGCCTTACTTTAAGGGAAGGTGTGACTGGGAACACTTTTTGAGACTGTCCCTTGCTTTTGAAGGAGTAGTTGGTGTAAAGGACAACAAAGTAGCCGATGGGGGCGGCCAAGGTTTGACTGTGTGTCAGCAGTGACGAAAACATTTTTGAAAGGAAGTAATCAGTGGTCGGCATTACTAGTAAGATGTTTTTTTTGCCTCCCAATTTGGCCTACTGGGCTTAGGGGGATTTAACTGAACCTATTTCTGAGGACTGATTAGTCGTCCATCCACAGAGAGATTGCTTTTTATAAGTCTAAATTTCACACCCATCTAATTATTGCGAACACTTCATGGCCATAGATCAAAGAGTTTTATTTCGGTTTTTTTGGTATATAAATCAAATAGTTAGGATGATTTAGAAGAGCTGATGTTTTTCAGACCCCTTGTCATTCAAATCTTTTGATCCATGCCTCCCTGGTGATTGACATAGCCCCACAAAAGGTTCCTCAATAGAAGTGCACATAAGAGGTGTTCTTATGAGAGTTGCTTTCAGAGTATGTAAAGAGTATGGTGTGGGTGCCCTTGGGGACCCTCACTTTTACACTATATTTGGGAAGGAGTAAAAAAAAGAGGGGAAAGTGGAGGGAAAGTGAAAATAAAGGGTGTTTGGGAAAGAGGAGAGAAAGTGAGGGACGGGAATTTGGGGGTAAAATTTTCAAATTTTTCCTTCAAAAATAAGGGAAAATAGGGAGAAAGAGGGAGACAAAGAGGGGATTTTCCCTCCCCTCCCCTCTCCCTTCATTTTCCTTCCCCTCAAATTTTCCCTCTCCTCCCCTCTTCCCTTCCCAAACATAGCATTAGGCTGTTGGCATTTAAGCATGCATGTGGCAATTATTTTTTTCTTGGTCACAACTGAATGAAGATAATGGCTGATGAAGGGCAATTGAGCACTATGCATCCAACACATGGCTAGGGGAGCTCTTTTTTTTTTCTAGTGACATTGATATCCCCAAGGTCTTTGAAGTTAGACACAACAAGACTAATCCCTCAATTGGCGTCCGCTAAATCTCCATGTATATATCTCCATAAATATAGATGGAGGAAACCGGGTAGATGGATTTGGCCAAGGGATTCAAAAGTAGAATCATGGTCTACAACAAAAGATGGCTGCATCCATGTCCAGGCTTGGATTGGGTTTAACCATTAGAATGTCATGGCTCCCAGTAATGGTCCTGAATGAGGCCATGACCGACTCTTAAAAGTGGCTCTACCATGTGGGAGTACAAGTGGGACGGTAGTTGCACTGACCACCGAATTGGAGGGTAGTAGCTAAGAGAGAATGTGATCGCCGCACCGCATGTGAAAGATGATGGGCTTGACCAAAAGGAGGGTGGTCGACAAGAGCACGAGTGTCCGGAAGAAGATTGTGAAAGGATGTATCAGATGTCAAAGATAACTGCTACTTGCGTGATGAAAGCTACGTGAAATAATATTCATTAAATAAAATATGATCACGTGATTGTTCCTTTAATCCGACTAGATTCCAAGGGATGATGCATCGATACCCATACATCCCTGTTTAAATTATTGAAATCTAAATTAAATCTTTTTTAGATTCATATTCCAATCTGCCAAACAGAGTTCGATTCTAGATTGTTTTGACAAATAATTAATTAGTACATGCAGGGCACCGACTAGATGGCTGACAGATTGTCTTTTTTTTTTTTTTTTCTAATCTGTGTGGAAGAAAAAGTGGCAGTTTTGAGGGGTACCATCACTTCCCTTCCCTGTGTTGGCCCACAAGAATAAAGGATTTCTATTGTGAACAATAGATGTGTTTAAAAGTACCATGGACTTTAAAGAGTTTTTTTTTTCCAACGCATTTTATCCCGAAATCGGTGGGAGACAAGACAACGGATTTATCAATACCTTTTTCACTTGCGTTTGATGCAGTGACAATTCAAAGGATGGATATGTTTTTAGTTGACATTGGTGAACAAACGACTCATAAGAGTAGCATCATCAAGCGCTACACATGCGCCGAGGGTACCAGACAGAACATGGAGATAGTCAGACGAATAGAAAATACTACAAAGGAGAAAATAGGGTGAGGGGAATTTTTTAACCCGCAGTAGTCTTCCATTTTCACTTTTTCCTTTTTATCTTCCAAACCAAGGAGAAATCTGCCAAGCACCAACTCTGGGGTAGTTTTCTTTGCCTACGTTTCTGTTTCTTAGTTGCCCTTTTACCCTCATAGCAATACTTTTTTAAGGGGTTGTTTAGCCTTATCAGAAAGACCAAACGTCCACACTACAAATCTTTTCTCCTACCTTTTCTCATCATCCAAACATTGGATATCTATTCTCTATCCAAACCTCCAGAATCATCATCCACCAAAGCATGGCACCATCATTGTATGGGTAACAAGCAAATACATGTGAACTTAAGACCGTGGTAGATCAACAATGTGTAGTAGAACAAAAAATTTACCAAACTACTGGTAGCCACAATGATTATCTGTGCGAATGAGAACAACAGGATGTATAAGCATTTTGGCACTGTTCGTTTTTTTAAGAAAAGGACATGATGTTACCATACTTATCAGGTAAGGGGTAGACAGCCTTGATAAAGGGAATAGAGCCACCACAACCTACAAAGTTACAAGAGAGAATTATTGTTAGAACATGAAGATGAATCAAGGGTCCACCCTGTGAAAATGAAGATGAATCCCAAGGTTGGGGAACATTGAGGGGTCGCCATTGGAAGTCACCACTTCAACCCTTCATTGATAAAAGCCAGCTCCGTGAAACATTTCCCCCTTCCAAGTAAAGCTAAAAAAACTCTCACGACATCTTTTTCATAGAGTACCTTAAAAGCTCATCGTAGAATAGCCCACTGAAAGGACTCTTCCAAGTGGATCCCATGAACAATGGGTTAGCTAATTGCAACCTTTCGGACCACTAAATCTTGGGCCTAAATGGGCCCCACATCAACTTAATTTGATATCAAGAAATCACAGAGTCAATGAGGCTCAGGAATCAGGATCCCATAATCATTCGAGTAACACGCTTGTGTTTGTAATCCATTCTTAATAAATGAAAAAATGACTGATGCTGAAATATGAGAATTTTCTTAACCAAAACTCATCCTAGTACACATCACATGTATATTTCCGTTAATAAAAAAGAGGCCCCATTATATCACTAAAACCCCAGAAAACTGGAAGCTCCTTCACCAAGGGAATAGCATGCAAAGGTAGATACTACAGAGAGACACATCAGCTACATGGCCCATATCAAATACAGACACAGACGTTAGACTAAGGCATCCCTTCATTTCTCACAAGGCAACATCTGGATCCAATCTTCTCTGAATTGCGGCTGCAGCCTACAAGAAACGTTTAAAAAAAAAAAAAAAATGAGGTAATGAAAGAGACGACTTTCAGTTAGCTCAGAAACAGTGGTGCAACCCCTGTCCATCCTGACTGCCCATGTGATGGCACAAATCATTGAAATTAATTTCTATTCCATGCTTCTGACATGGGAAATCTGGATGCATACAACTATTATTATTTTTTCCAATTTTATGTGGAAAACTGGCTAAACTGTCAATCTTCAGATCACCGGTTAACAGTTACACTATGATGATGTTGATGACCACCTTTAGTAGCAAGGAAATGCAAGACAAGAAGCATAATTTCACCATACCTCAAAATTCCCCAGTCGGTACTGATAAGCCATTTCTTCCCTCAACTGGGCCTGCTCCTTCATTGCTTGTGCCTGGCAATATCACAAAGGCCAGATTAATATCAGATTTTCATGAGATTCACCAAAGCCATGAAATTAAGACCAGTCTATATGACCATCAATGTGTTGTTGGTTAAGAACCATCCTCCACGAGGAAGGTACAAGGTTTGAGTGCTGGTGTTTTTTTTTTTTGTAAAAGAGTGCTGGTTATTTATCCTGTGGTGAAGGCATGCTCTTCCAGCTTTGTCCAGCAAAATGAATAGTCAAAACAAAGAAAAACAACTACGATTGCAATTTTGTAGCATCATTTTTACATGGTTGTATGGAAAACAATTGATAGTCTGTGCTAAAAGTCCACCATGACATCAGCTGAAAGTCATGCGATCAACCCTGAAATGATGGAACCTCCTCTGAATTGCACTAGTCCTCAACTGTACAAACAAATTGGAAGTTTGGAACCATGGACTATTAAGACCACTTCAAGGAGTCCTTCAAGTATTCACCATTATAATTCCTCACATAAATACCAGTAAACCGCATGTGCAAATTATTTTAAACCTGCCTCTGGTCACTTCAACCCCATATGTCACCTACTGGAAATGTATTTGCGCTGGCCAAAACTTTTGACCTGATTCAATGTTTCAGGATAGACCTGCGGTCCACATATGGGTCCAAGATAGCTTAGACTTATTTCCCTAATTATATGTCATTAGATTTTGTTAATGGGTTGTAATTAGGATAGTTTCCTATTTCTGTAGTTTCCTAATTTGATTAGGCAACTTAGCTCCTAAGTTTTGTTTTCTTATTTGTATGGCATTGTAGAGATTTTGATATCAGAGTTGATGATTAATAGATTTGTGGGTTTTATTTAACCCTTTTGAGGTGCGTCCTCATGTTATCATCTCTGTGGAGACTTCTTATCATGCTTCGGCACTTTTTGACGCAAGCCCTAACCCTAGGTCCTACAACACTACTAAATCTCTGGAGCCCTTAAATTGTTAGCTACTTTCGTCAAACTGAGATGAGAACAAATCTCATCCAAAATATCTTTGAAACTCAAGGAAAATAATATGCTTTGAGATGAAAGAAACGAAGTCAGTAGTTTACCATTCCAGTCTGCATAGAGAGCTTCAAAGCTTCCACCTGTTTTTCTTTCTCCCTTTCACGCTCTCTTAGCAATTCTTGCCTGCAAAGTAAATCAAAGCTTATTAGGTTCCAATAAAAATGGATAGAACATCCAATAGACCTATGTGAATAAAATCCACAATAGATCCAGTAGAAGTGTGCGCTATGCTATTTCTACTTTCCACATCAAATTAGTATTATTACGTCCTAGAGTACAAGATAGATGTTGTATGCAATTTCTGCTTTCAACAGAAACAGTACGACGCCAAAAGACTTCCTTATGATGTGCTACGATGTGGTTTTTATTTTCAATATTACAATGAAAGGCCCACGGCCCAAGAAGGGAGAGTATAAAGACATTTAATCCTATATTCCCTGTGTATGGGCAGTCGAGCATAAGTGTGGGGCACAAAAAAGGATATTGGTCAATTGTAACTAGAAGTGGTCACAACATAAAATAGGAAAAAAAAAGAAGAAGAGATCCCAATAATATTTGTGAATTAGGATTGTAGCAACAGTTGTTAATAACTAGTGGATATAGAGTTGAAGGCAATAACAAATCAAAATTTTCTGCCATCATTTCCCTCATCTGCCAGAGACCCTCTCCACATTAGCTTTTCCATAAACAAGAAACAACAATGTGCAAGTACAACAAGAAAGTAACTACTTGAGGCCCTGCAACCATTCGCCAACCGCCAAGGTATCAGCTCCACTCCAGATAACCAAGCAGAACTAAAAATCTCCTACCAACATCAAACAAGAGCATTCAAAACAAAGCAAAAGGTTGGAGCCAATGAGAAACCAGATCCCTGCTTACTTCAAATTACACACTCTGGCAATGCTTAAGAAAGACAAATCACTATGTCACTGAAATATTTAATAACACCCCAATTTAACTTAGACGAAGGTTCCTAAAATTAACCTTCATGAATTAACGTAAATGACCTGGTTGGATAAACAACCTAACCAAATCATCACAAATGTAGTATTATAAATAAATTCAAATCATCTAATCAACTGCGCTCTGCAATTAATCCACAACAATTAAACCAAAGATACACCATTCAAAAAAAAAAATCCAATAAAAGGGCAGTTATTATAATGTAAAACATACCGGCGTTGCTCTTCATCATTGAACACTGTACGTTCTGATTTTAACACCTTTTTCAAACCCCTTTCCTGCTCTTTTGCCATCTTGCGCTGATGATAAGCATCTAAGTTATAGTACCTAAAAAGAAAATAAGTAATAACATTCTTAAAAATGGATGGCAAAAAAATAATTATGAGAATAACCTTTTGGCATATTTTCATGGTCAGCACTGAAGCAACATAAAACATTAATTATAATGAAAGGAGGGACCCTAGCTTCTGCAGAATATCATTTTTTTAATGGTGTGGAAAAAAGGCACTTGGAAAGTGAGGTGAAAAAAAGATCTACCTTCTAAAGGAATACGAGAACAATCATTCAAGCAGAAAGAAAAATACTGTTCCCAAAATAAATAAGTGGATAGCAAATATATTTTCAAGAATACCAAACCTACCGTTAATAAGAAAATGGAGCACATTATGCCAAAAACTCATGGTATGATAAACCTCATTCTCACGTCAATGATTTGTGTAGCCATTTCAAATAAAAAGAACAACGAGCACAAGGTTAGGATTAAAGCCTTACTTTTTCGAAGGGAAGGTGGCAGTATTATGATCCTCCATGAACCTGAGAGATGAAAAACACAAGTTGAAGAGAGAACAATACTTCAAATAGTTCAAACCAATGAAAAATTAAATGTACATGATAAGTCTACTTTGTGAACAGTTCTTAACAGAATACAGTCTACTCTAATGCAAGAAAAATAATCAAACTGGTGAGAGGTAAGTTGCTTACTCCTTGAACATTTGCTTCTCTTCCCAGTTTTGTAGACTTTCCAAGTTAACCTATAATTCGGAACTCAAAAGGGGATTATAAATTCACGGAAGAATCTCCAGTCCACATATTTAAAAAATTAGCAACACTGACTGATTTCTTTATTAAAAACAAAATATGGATATGGAACAGAACAAGGAAGCCATACAGTCTACATGTATCTACATGTAAACTACTGTCAAAATTAATAGTTGATAATAATAATACTAGTTGACCCCAAACCATTGTTTCCAACACTGCTAAAGATCAGAAGCAGGTACTCCGATCAATTAAATATCACTACCCTTGGATGAGAGTTATGCTACGCCCAACAGACAAAAATACCTAGCTCATCAGCACATGTGCAAGAGGTTGGCTAATAATCTGTATATTCAGGCCAAAAGGTCTAGTCATTCAACTCATTACATGGGCCACAAGTGTAGAAAATATATGAACAGCTTTAAGTATAATACCATTGGTCCACATTTGAAATTCAAACTAATTACATGGTTAGCCTGATGGGTGGATCTGCCAGATCTTTAGGCCAACTCATTTATAAAGTAGAGGTTCCATTAAGTTGTGTCGCATCCACCTGTATGGCTGTATGGGCTTAGGGAACCTCTGGAAAATATTATCAGATCTCATGCATTTTTTTTAACGGTAGTTTTCCCTCAAGTTTTTTTATCATCAAAATGCTCAAATGCGCCCATTAAAGGGACTCCTGCAAAAGATGTAGATCCCAAACAAATGTGAGCTAAGTTTAGCATTCAAGTCAGGTAACAATCAAGAAAAGGACCTCATCAAACATTTTCATGTAGGAGGGGAAAAAGGTAAAGGTTTTAGAGTCAGTAACCGGTGGCAATGATGCTCAAACCCAGAGAGAGAGAGAGAGAGAGAGAGAGAGAGTTGCTAAGATGTAAACACCGGTATGGCAGCATCACCATAGCTATGGCAGGCACATACCATGGACACATGTGCGGCATATACAGTACCTAAGGAAGTCCAAAATCCCTAAGATATCAGAATTAAATATACCAATCACCCATATTGAACACAGGAGGCCATTAAAAAAAAAAGTCTAACACTGTTCAGAACATCATATGATGGGCCCCCAGAGGGTACAGTGACATAGTTTGGCATCTCATTTTCAGGAGAGATCTTAACAATAGTCCACATTGAGCCTCTGAGGCAAAGTGTGCGCATGTGTTTTTTTATTGTGGTGTGGTTGGGTATTTTTAGTGGGATGCATGTCTATGCACTGTGTTTTTCTCCCCCTTCGTGTTTGTGTGGATCCTTTTTTTAATTTTTTTGGTGGGTTGGGGGGTAGGGGGGAGGGGAATGTCTTGAGTTCCAAGTTGGACAGGAAAGTAACAAGTGTGAAAGCTGTGTGAGAAGCCGTGAGTTCCCAAATGGAGATGGATTACACCAAGGGTCTGCTCTGCTTTGAGGCCTTTGCGAGGGAGAGAGGAATACTTGTAGACAAAATTGAATAGTTGAGATCTTCACACCAGGAAGAATTTCAGTTCATCCACCATGATATGGGGTCCATCCAATTAACAAGAGCCACCACATTCCAAGACAAGTCTAGTAGAATTACTTGAATAAGTACAAACTCAAATCACCAAATAGAAATATCTTACCATCCAAAGTACTTGAATACTACATATTCAGCTGTAACTTATAATTACACATACTGATCCATGGGTAAGCAGTGGTAATTAATGACAATAAAAGTATGCCTTGTTGTCATTGCACTCTTTGATCTATAGTAAAGGCCAATACGACTGTGTTACAACTAGAGTATTTGGTGATGCAACCCAAAAGTTGCAGCCTGCCACAAAACGAGCTTCAGACAATGGCCCATATCAACCCAAGCCTCATCGGCCAGGCCCATAACTTGTTAAACAAGCCCAACCCAGCTGTGTGCAGAAAATCAATGGAACCAATAAGGCAATAAATCATATGTGTTTTTATATATCTATTAGAATAATTATCTCTTTAAATATTTCCCATGAATACAGTTTTCCTATTTTAGTAAAGTCAATATTCAATGTGCAATTTTATTTTATGGAAAGGAAATCCATGTAAAATAAGGAAACTATCGTTTTTGTGATTCCAAAGAGGCCTAATTAAAGGTCTAGTCCTATGTATTAAGGAAGGCACTTTGATAATATTTCAGGATTCCTCCTCTTTGAGTTGGAACCGAAGAAGCAATTGTGTCTCTTGCAGATGCCTAAATTTTGGTGGATCCTTCCACCAATCTAGCTGTATTAGATTCAGCTAAAAATATAATCATGGTCATACATCTGTCTGTGGTATCGTGTAAAAGAAAAGGCAAGTAGTGACTGCAACAACAATAAAAGCATCACCAATTGTCATTTCACTCTTCCCACAAACAAGACTGTCAAATTAATCACTCAAAATCCACCTTACAGAAGCCAAATAATGGCATACCTGTTTTACTTCTGCTAACCATGCAGTGAACTCAGGTCGTTTATTCCTACAAAAAAAGAGGGGAGAGAGTGTCATTCTCGATAACTTTAAGCTGCTGAAGAGTTGGTGTGATTGGCCAAGGATCAAGGCAACAAAAAGAAGACCAATATCTTCAAACAACTAAAGGTTGGGCTCAAAGTTTCAATCTTCTGTTTGAGATGACCATGGCAATTATAACTACCAGTCTGCCATCACAAAATAAATAAATAAATAAAAATCCTTAATACCACGTGTACCATCCCATGAAGAAACAAAATCAAGTAATTTGGCTCACCCATAAGAAACAATTAAATATAATAATAACGAAAATCACCAGTATTGTTTTTATAACTATTCTATAATCTTCATTAATAAGATAGTGGAGGGAAAATTGTGGCAAAGCAATCATTGACTGATTGCACCAATGGCGGACTTACCTTATGCGGACCTGAGGCGGTCCCCGAAAGTCTGATCCAAAAGATGTTAAAAGTTGTATGGGCCACAGGGCTCATGCCCCATTCCTATAAAGTAATCACCCCACCTTAGGTCTCGAAAAACCCGTCGCTCTCGGTCTCAGAGATCTCCTGAACGAAAAATCTTGAAACCCTTTGCTCAATCGTTGTCCTTCTTCCACTTCAAGCTCATGCAGTTTAGTCTCTACACAATAATATAGCATAAATGTCCGCCCTCTCACCATACCTTTACACAATGTGTGGGGAAGCAATATGTTTATTGGGAGTGGGATGAGTTCTCTATATTTAATTTTTCAACAACAACAACAACAATAATAATAATAATAATAATATCTTTAAACCATGTAATAAGTGGAGATTATTGGTAGTTGGTGTTGGTTTTGACCTTTTCAATTTTTAATTGACTATCGTCCGCTCCACCCAAATGAAAATCCTAGGTCCGCCACTGGATTGCACAATACAAAACAAAGAATGATGAAGTCTGCATTTTCTTTAAATTTGGAAACATAAATTTCATTTGCTACATTTTCTTTATTTTTTTTTTATTTTTTTAGCTATAGCTATGATTGATATTTTGAGATTTAGACACTATTTTTATATGATTTTGCAACTGTCCTTTTTTTAATAATTGATTTATGATTATATGATCCAGCTGCAGCTAGTTTTACAATTTCTTTCTTTATTTATTTTTCTCTAATGTCAGTTACTAAGTTTTTCGCTGGTTTTTGAATTATTTACATATTTCTTTATATTTGCTTATTATAAATAGATATTTTTAGCAGAGATATCTAAAAAAAATTTAATCTATGGACCCACGTAGTTGACTCTTAACTCATTAGTTGACCGTGTTTTGTTACAATTGTTGGTCAGCAAACAACCACATTATGTGACAATAATCCACTACAGATTCCATAAAATTAATGCCTTTTGGCTAGGAGGCTATCACGCACAAATATTGACACAACCCATATAGATCCACTGAGGCCCATATCTCAAATCTATTGACTTGAACAGTTGTGCATCAGTGGCCATTGCAACTTTATTTTACTTTATTTTCTTTTAGTGATGACAATATATCATGTGTCAAACAATGCCAGAATGACCTGAAAATGGATTCATTAGATAACTTACTCAATTAGCTTTCCATCATACCCAAGTTTGTGCAATTTGTCAGGTATTAAGAAAGGTATGGCCAATTTTCTTGTAAAGAGCTAAAGATTTATGAATTTAGAGATATGTCATTTTTAAATTTTTATTATGTCTAGCTGGCTAAGATTTAGCTTCTTTTTAATGGTTTAGGTTGATAATGTTGTTTTTTCATTTAAGAAAAGAGATATATAGAAAATCATGAGAAAGAGATTAGGAGTAACACTAGAGAGAATGTTTATCGCAGAAGCCTTCTTCTTTCCTTTCACCATGGTATGAAAGTCGGCACAAGGTACACAGGGAGCAAGTCCCCAGGCATCAAGCCATCCTGATGCAAGACAAGCCAAATCTAGGTCTGACACCTCCTTGAGGATTTTGATCAATACTTAGTATAAATTCCAGTGTTTCCCTTTGATCTGTGTTACTTCTTGATCGCAAGTGTGCTATGAATCCAGCGTAGGATTCGGCCAACCCCTTTGAGGAGTTGTCTATTTTGATCAAAGTCTCAGGCTGCATCACTCCCCCATTCCTTCGTTTTGCTACTTGAATGGTGTCAAATATGGATATGAATCTATGCTTTTGGAAATGGAGGACATGGATAGACATATGGCTATCTTGTCAATAGCATGGAATTTCATGTGCTATATTAAGCTTTTTATACAAAGTACTAATTTTCTTATGTAGAACATTTCTAGATTGATGAAATCATCATTATTTAGATTCCCAACAGTTTTTTTTTTTAATGGTGAAAAGCAAGAAACCTAATAGAATCATATGCAGTAACGAACTCAATACAAAAATGACAAACTTGTACCCTCCAAGCATCTGTGCAGTATCAATTACCTCGAATACGCAAGGCATATAGAAGCATTTAGGTACCATCGTTGATACAAATAAGGTCTTAAAGAGAAATACTTGAGACTTCATATGGGAGTTGAACATGAGGGGTATGCTATTGGAAATCCAATGCTACCGTATAAAGTAAGAACTTCAATGAAAGGTTCTCTCTTTCTTTATATTGAAAGATAGGCGACATCCAATAATGCTAAGGTAGATGTCTGCATTTTTGGGCCCTGTAGAAATCAAGGAATCAAATATGGAAAAACCTTTGGCCAAAAGAAAGGGCATAAAAAAACATAAAAATGACTTTTGAACTCATGAATGCAAAAACATGGGCAAAAGGCAAATCCTTAAAGATTCCAATTAGTGATAGACGAAATAGGGATAATGGAGGCGGTTTTTAGGCAAGAACCAGATGAGCTAAATGACAAGGCAGATTCTCTTGTTGTTTATGAACCAATATACATCGCACAAGCAGGAAAGTAAGGGGTTGCACATCTCCACCATACATCCTTCCCCTTTCACCTCTTTAGAAATCATTGTCGCAGCCCATTTGACCATGACTTCCTATGTATTCAGTTCCAATGCAATCAAACAGCCCCAAAGCTTATCAAACTACACATATACATGGGCAGGCAGATCAGCTGACTGACTTCTAATGATTCCCCCACTCTGGACTTAGGCAGTAAACAAATCCATTCTTATTTATTGATCTACAACGTTTGCTGCACTCAGTTCATCATCTAATGATTCCCCCACTCTGGACTTAGGCAGTAAACAAATCCATTCTTATTTATTGATCTACAACGTTTGCTGCACTCAGTTCATCATCTACATTACTTATCCGAACACATTTAGAAGAACAATTCAATAAAAACAGAGAGAACACCACTGAATGGATCAAAATTGCCCAATGCAACAAAATAGTCAAGCCATTAGCAACAAAAAAGTTCAATCTTAGCTGCCCCATCTTACAAAAAAGTCAATTAGCTGAGGTTTCTCCTTCTTCAAAGTTACGAGCAATGCAAAATGCATCAGACACCTCGGATGAATGGAAGAATCACAAAACCCTAATTTCAAAGAGTGAAATCGAGAACCCAAATGCAAGTTATTAAAAAAATTAAAATTTTCAAACTCACCACATATCGGTTTCTCTGATAATTCCGTACTTCCCCCATGAATTCGTAACCGCTCCCTTCTTCCCCTTGTCTTTCTTCTTCTTCTCCTTCTTCTTCTTCTTCTTTCTACTCTCTTCTCTCTCCTTCTTCCTCCTCCTCTTCTCTTTCTCCTTCTTCTTCCGCTCCCTCTCCTTCTCGTACTCCCTCTCCTTCCTTCTTCTCCTTTCCTTTCTCTTCCTCCTCCTCAGCTCCCTCTCGCTCTCGCTCCCGCTCTCGGCCGAATCCGAACCGTCCGATTCAGATCGCGAAGGCTCCAAAGAAGAAGAAGAATCTGACAAGGAAGAAGAATCGGAATCGCTTTCGTGCCTTCGAGATCGACGGCTCGATCTCCTTCTCTTTCTTTTGGTCTTATCGTCTTCGGATGCGCTCGATTCGTCTGAATCATCTTTTCTGCGCTTGGATCTACGGCTACGATCTGGTTTCGAAGGAGATGATTCTGCTTCGCGATCTGGTTCTTGTAGGGAACCGTTTCGATGCTCTTTGGCCATTTCTCCTTCGAGCGAGCAGCGAGAGAGTGTTTTGGCGGTGGAGAGAGAGAGAGAGAGAGATATCTCCAGACTAGAGGTGGCAATCGGGTCGGGTTGTGCTAAACGGGTCGGATCCGTTTATTAAACGGGTTAGACAAGCCTAACCCCAGAAACCCCTAACCCACACCAACCACGGGTCAATCCGACCCGACCCACTTAAACCCGCATAACTATTGCGGGTTAGGTCGACCCATATACTTGAATAAGTGAGTGATAAGTTTCTTTACAAGAAAAAAAATGTTAGAAATAAACAATTTTTTCATAAAAATAAAAAATATCATATCAAAATAAAAAGATATTATAGAATTGAGTGATAAGTTTCTTTACAAGAAAAAAGAAAATAATAACAATACAAGCATGGCTCATGCAAGCCAGGCACATCGTAGTTCACAAATCATTTAAAAAAGAAAAAACCATCCATGTAAGATGAATAACTCTAAATTGTGTGACTCATGGTAAGCGTAATGTTACTTAGTCCTACTATAACAAATATGAAATATAAAATCATTGTCATATTAAAAAATTCTGTAATGCACCATCCTTAAATTAAGTATTGGTAATCTTAAACATACTTAAATGCAAGAATTAATGCGGGTTATGCGGGTCAAGCGGGTCAACCCTAACCCGACCCGCTTAATTGCGGGTCATGAATACTTGACCCGTGACCGACCCGCCTATTAAACGGGTCGGGTTAAGCGGGTAATACGCGGGTCGGGTCATATTTTGCCACCTCTACTCCAGACCCTCCAACTACAGAGAAGGGTTCGCTGCCAAAACGGTGGTACGCGGTTTCACTTTAAATCGTTTTCCCGCGCCCCTTCATCTTCTTTGGGCACAAAGTTCCAATAGAGACGTAAATGGGTCCCGATTAGCCGGAGATTATAAATCTTTAAATATCGAGGTTGGGTCCTTACTCAGGCCACGATGAGTCAATGGGTTTGGATCCGGTTCCACATTGGTTCGGACCGTGGACCTAAGACCTGATACATTACATCAATTTTTGAAAAATTATCCTAAAAATTATATTTTCTTAATATAAATTTCTATTTAGACCTGGATCTAGATTCGGACCCGTCCCATGTCCCATGTATGGTTCTGGTTCCAGTTCCGATTCCGAAATGGTTTTATTTCCGGATTCAGTTCCACCTTTTCCTTTACGGTTTCGGTTCCGGATCCGCTATGGACTCGGACCGGAACCGATCTATTTCCAACTATAAGTACTAACCAAAGGTATAATTTGGGCACTTGCTAATTACTAATTAGGATGTTTTTTTTGTATGGGCTTTTTGATTTCTTATCCGAATTTCTAATAAGAAATTTGTACATTGGGAACTCATGGATATAACGTGATGGCTTGTTCTCGATAGAAATGCACCATGTGAGCCCTTTGAGCTACTGCATAAAAGCACGGTGTTGTATAAAAAACATCTATAGGTAGACATCTTCCCGCTATTATTTAGAGGAAATTATCGAAATAACCACCTTAAATGTTTGGTCCACCCAAAAAAGTCATCATAGTTCCTCTTTAGTCGTAAAGGCTTTCCCGCAATTTTTTATTTTTATTTGAATGAAGATATCGTCGCTCATTTTAATTAAGCAACAATGCCTTCCTCCTATTCTCCCTCCTCTTTTTCCATCTCCCCACTATTATTTACCTAGAGTTCAGAATTATGCCTAATGCTAATCTATAAAAGATATCTAGTGGATACTAGACCCCTACATAAATTGTCCTTAGATTCTAAATGAGTTTGGTTTTGCCTTTAGATCATTGGAAAAATAAAGCTCAAGCTCAAGCTAGCTAACTACATAAATGGTAACCAGTGTTGGCCTATTTGGCATCATTATGAGAATGCTTCGTTGTGAGAACGAAAGGAAAATAATTGTTTGGCAAGCATTTTGGAAGATATATATATATATATATATATATATATATATATATAAAGAGATAAAGAGAGAGGACTGAGATAGAAGGGAAAGATTCTATAAATGTGCAAAAAGGGACAAAAATGCCTGCCAAATAAATTTTCTTTTCATTCATTCTCAAAATGAAATATTTTAAGAATAATGACAAACAGGCTCTTCCTAGTGATATCCACACCATAATAAGTTAACCACAATTTGAGGCCAGCTTAACCCATTACAAGCTTGTCTTGCCCATTGTGGAAAAATGAGCTGCACTCCTTGGGTAGATCTCCCACGCACATTTGCCATTCCATCAATTTTGGGGAAGGTGGGCAGATTGAAAGATTTGGATGTGATCTATCCATTTAAGAAATTTCAAAGGCCATTGGATAATCTTAACCCATTGGTCCATGGCCTTGAAGGTTTTTAATAGAGTTTTAGAAGTAATAAAAAAAATCTTTTTTTGAATTTCAATCCAACCTTTTTCTCATTTGGATGCTTGTGTGACACTGAGGGGGTATAGTAGGTGTGAGAGGGTGGATGGATCGTAGGGGGTCTCAAGTGTGCCCTATAAAGAGTATGCAGGGATGGTTTCACCCTTAGTGTGTGGAACCTCCTCTCAGCCATCTTGATCCCGCTCTGAAAATGCTGATCGGCGCTTTCGGAGCGGATCTGTCTTCGGAGCACGATTCGACCAAATATAGAGCGAACCGTGAAGAATTTTGATTTTTTGTGCATTCTCTTTTTTTGTAAGTTTGATATTTATCTTTAGAATGAAGAAAATTCTTTTGACTTATCAATTAGTGTCTATTTTATGTGATGAAATTGCAAAGTTGATTTTTTTCTCTATTTTTGATACTTGAATGTATGGATAAGATATATTTGTGTCCATTAATTAATTATTTATAAACTCACAAACACTATGTTATATAAGTGCTCCGAAGATACCGGATATATAATTATTTTAAAATTTAGCATTTCAGCGCTCTCGCTCCACGCTCTGGGCACTTGGGTTTCACCCGAGAGTAAAAGCACCCAAATCATTACATCAGAGTCCTTCCTGTTATAAAAAAAGATGTGCAGGAATTTATTCGAATTTAGTCGTGTAAGCCTCATCACATGACCAACTAACCATTGTTTGAAAATTCAGAAACTTATGGGGTCTGAGTTTTCACCTAACCCTAATCTAGGATATGACCTCTCTACATCCTGACATGCATCAGGATGGGTCACACAAGATCCCAACAAAGGTGACCAAAACTACATATATATTATATCATGGTATACAAGATTTTAAAGATTTCATATACATTAAAAACCCCTAAAAATGAATGTTCAAATCTATGGTTTTCTAACTTACAAAAAAACATACTTTTTTTTTTGGGTAAAAGAAGGTAACAGAATGGCTGATATAACCATTGGGCAGTTACATTGACCATTCTGTGGCAGCTTCGGCTGTTGCAAGTCGAACAATGAACAAGAGCCGTTTCATTTTAGAATGTTTAAAGAGGAGAATTTCATTAAACTAAAAACAGAGTACAAAGACAACCGGACTACAGAAAAGAAGCTGGAAAGTAAACTGCAACATAAGACTAGAAACAAAGACAGAAACTATAAGAACTAAAGCCGGAAAACAAGAGCTTCAAAATCTCCAGCCTTCACCACTCATGCTGGGGTAAGCTGTGCTGCCTAGTCACTGTTATGGCCTATTTGTTTGCATAATATATGTAGGAATTGAATACATTATTTTTGGATATGCATAGGAATTCGATACATAGAAATTCATAGTGAAATAAACTCTACCGAAGGATTCTTAAAGAGATTAGGGGCGAAAGATATGACCTGGAGATGTAGATGTAGATGGGACTTTGACTTTCCTAGGCATTCAATTACTAGGTTGATGGCTAGGTATTCGTTTTCAATTTTCCCTTGATTCAATTTCCATTCGAGGAGAGGATATTTGCAGTAGGTTTTGGATATTCGCCTTTTGGTTCTTCATTTATAAACACAAATAGAAAAACAATCCTAGGTATTAATTTTACATGAAACTTCAGGAGGATGAGTTCCAGTCACTTAAGACAGGAAAGAGAAAAGGACAGACAGGCGGAGAAGACCGTGCATCGGCAGAGCAGCTCTGCAGAACTCCATAGAAAACCAAGAAAACAACCCTCTCAAAGGGGACGTGCACGGTGCACCTGACCAACTGAAATTTGTTAGTGATCCAACCAACACCACAACCAAATCATGTTCATTGGCCCCTACCCCCAAATGGAAAAAAGCTTGTCAAAGCCAAGCCTGTTAAATTAACAGGGTTAATAAAACTAAGGGGGCACCACAAATCTTGCTCTCCCCACCACACTAGAAGACAAAAACTACCCCTCCCACCCTCCACCCTAGGGAGCCCCGGCCGATCTCCATCCCCCCTCTCCCTCTTCCTTCCTCCCTCCCCTTCTATTTTCTTTCCCTCTTCTCCCTCTCTCCCTTCCTCTCCTTCCCTCCCCTACTCTTCTTCTCCCTCTCCCTCCCAGTCGCCAGCGGGAGGGAGATCCAGCTCCCTACCCGCCAGCGATTGGGAGGGGGAGGGAGAAGAAGAGTAGGGGAGGGAAGGAGAGGAAGGGAGAGAGGGAGAAGAGGGAAAGAACATAGGGGGGAGGGAAGGAGAGGAAGGGAGAGTGGGGAGGGAGGCCTGCCGGTCGGCTGGGGTTCCACTGAGGGCTGCCAGCCGGGGCTCCCTCCCTGCCGGAGATCGGTGGGAGAGAGGGAGGAGGGGTAGTTTAGGAAAGCTCTTTTTTTTTTTATTTTTTATTGTGCAGTGGGGAGAGTAACTTTTGAGGTGCCCAATAGAACTCCCCCAAATACTAAAATCCCAGAATGTAGCCAAGAGACTAGAAAGATATGTCCCAGTCCAGCCCATTTGCAAAATAGTAAAGCCTAGAATGTAGGGTCAGCTTAGTCTCTAAGAATACATAGCCCCAGTTACAACCCATTTGGTCATTTATCATCTTCCGGTTCAGAAAACCAGGCACAAGCCTGTCAGCCTAAAATTATAGATGAAATACAGAGCCGATGATGCTGGGTTCCAGCTACCCACATCTCCTGTTTCTTAAGACGACGATCCCCCCACAAGGTGTCTGCTACTTTATCTAAATTAGGACCAAAATCTTCACCAGTCCAGTCGCTGCCCCCATATACTTTGATGGCGCCATCAGTTAAAAAGTTTCACTCTAAAGACAGGACAGTGAGTGATAACTTTTATACATTTTGTATGAAAAAATCCCATTAAAAATACATGCTCCTTTGGGAATCACACAGGGCAGTGGTGGACCCAGATTTTAATTTGGGTGGGGCGGAAAATGGTCAATTCAAAAGGTCAAAATCAACACCAAATAGGAATGATCTCCACTTATTTAAACACATGATTATTTTTTTGGCAAATTAAGTATAAATAATTCATATCTTACGGTGGGGCGACGACTTTACTAGAATGGGGCATGGCCATAAGCCATTTTGGATCAGACCTGGGGTGACTGCGCCCAGGTTTGTATCATGTAGGTCCACCCCTGTCTCCAATTTCCATCTAATAGGCAAAAGTAGAAATTAGAGTGGGGCATGGGCCATATGCCATTTTTTATCGGACGCCCCAGGTTTGTATCATGTAGGTCCGCCCCTGTCTCAGGGTGATCGCTGTGGATAGCACACCCCCTCCCATAGTCCCATGGTCCCTGATCTCTGGGTGGGCAGATTTCCTTCATATCTCCTGGCCACAAGGCCAACCTCGCAAAAAAATACATGCTCCATCATGCAATGGTAGAAAATAAAATCAAGGTAATGACAGGCTTCAGTTACTGCATACCTCAAACGCATATAGAAAATCTCGAAGCAACAAAACAAACACTTTTAAGCCTCCAGATTCTGGTGAGCAGTAACAAGCATTCTCATGCAAAGGGCCGAAATGAAAGTCTTCCAGATTCAATTATTCATTCAGTTCTTAGGATCCCCTCCAGCAAGATTCTCCAACATCTTCTTTGTTTCTTCATCCACTTCTAATTTATCAGCTTCCATGCTCTTCAAAAGCCCATCCACTTCTTCCCCCCCTCTAAGGTTAAACGCATATAGAAAATCTCGAAGCAACAAAACAAACACTTTTAAGTCTCCAGATTCTGGTGAGCAGTAACAAGCATTCTCATGCAAAGGGCCGAAATGAAAGTCTTCCAGATTCAATTATTCATTCAGTTCTTAGGATCCCCTCCAGCAAGATTCTCCAACATCTTCTTTGTTTCTTCATCCACTTCTAATTTATCAGCTTCCATGCTCTTCAAAAGCCCATCCACTTCTTCCCCCCCTCTAAGGTTTGCCTTGATCAAGGCAAGATACATCTCTCTATTAATAGGAACTACAGCACTCAAGAGACCCACAAAAGATTCCACCTGTTTAATATCACCTTCTTGTCCAAGCCAATTTAGTATGCTTGAAACCACCTTTGGATTAGGGTTCCACCCTTCATTTCCAGGAAAAACAGAGAGAGCCCTCATCATGTAATCCACAGCCTTCCCCATCTCACCCTTATCCATGTATCCAGCTGCCAAGATACCGAAACTGTTTGGTATTGGAGTTTTTCCTTTCTTTACTATTTCTTCAAGTAACAGCTCTGCCTCCTCTACCATCCCCTTTTGACAATACCCAATGAGAATTGTGTTTGGAACACGGAAATCATAACCATTCCCAGATGATTCCCACTCTTGCAGCAACAATCTTGATTCTTCAAGTTCACCAAGCTTTGTCAACGCCCCAAGAATTGCAATGTAATCCCTGTTCATGAGCCTCTCACAAACCGATCTCTGAACTTTCTTTAACCTAAGTACCTCAGATTTATTTCCAAGATTGCCATAGAGTGAGACAATATGGTTGAAACCCACCCCATCTGGCATTTCAAGAAGTATATCCTCTGCTTTCTTTAAAGCAGCAACAGCCTTATCAGCATGGCCTGCCTTTATGTAGAAGTTAGCAACTACCGCGTATGTGTTCCAGTCCATCAAAATGAATGGCCGTTGGGTCATTTCTTTCAAAACCTTCTCCATCCCTTCAATATCAGATCTACTGCCACAGGAGTTGATACAGAGCCTATAGCTGAAATTGTTGGGCAAGATCCCATTTTCTTTCATTTCAGTCAGCAAATCAGGCACCTTTTCATGCTGGCCGAGAACCGTGTAGAGGGACATGAGATTGTTGTAGGGCAGTGAGGTTGAAACAAAACCCATCTCTTTCATCTTCTGCATGTGGGAGACAGATTTCTCAGAAAGGCGTTCTCTCACATAGCAGTTCAAGAGAGCACTATAGATCTTCTCAGTTCTTTCTTCTTCATTCAAACTATTAAAGTAGCTCTCAGCAGAAGCAAGACCGCGAACCTTACCGATCAAGTCCAACCGGATGGCATGGTCGCCTGCTGATAATTCACAAATACCTCGGTTACTTATCCATTCAGAGACCTGCATCCATAGAGCATCAAGATTAAATGCTTAGGAAGCAAATGAATAAAGTAAATGTAACGAGTTCTGAAAGTCATTGAAAGTACAAGAATGGCCATCCTAACAGAAACAAAAAAAAATAATCATCCATTCACAAGATCCTGAACCCCAGAATACTACTATATGAGCATGGGGGTCCATGGTAAGGTGCTTCCGACCATTGATATGATAGGCACCACAGTCGATACCATGTCCTACAAATGTTGCTTTTACCAAAAAATAGGAGATACATGAATAAGCAACAAAACTGATATGAAAACAATATACCAACACAAGAAAAGAGAAAAATACAATAAAGCAAGGAACCGATACAGATAAAATTAAGGGTCCAAGTACATTATCTGACTATCTCTATGACTCTAATCAGATTTTTTGTTTTGCCAACAAATCTGCCACTTTTTTAGTGCTCCTCATAATGTGATTAAAGTTACGAATTACAAATTAACATAATTTGCAGATCTCATTTAAGACAATATTGTGCTTCCATAACTGTCCATAGTCCTGACACTTGGAAACCCATGTTATAACATCAGAAGAATTACTCTCCACAATGAAACAACCTGAGAAAGAAAATCCAGAGATCCTGTAAGCTTCCCTAATTGCACAAATTTGTCCCAATGGAGTCCTTCACTGTTACGTATCCCATGTACCCATGATCTCCATGTACACATGGGGCCCTCAACAATTGGTTGCATGATCTCACATGTGGCCCAACTATGATGTTTTGAATAAGTCCTCATACCCATGATCGGCATTATTGCTGTTTGTGGCTATTTTTTAGGAGTTGGTTTTGGCCATCTTTTGGAGTTAGTTTCCAACGTTTCTTTGTTTCTTCTTTCTGTTTATTCTCTATATAAGAGATGTAAAAACATGTAATAGAGATGGTGAATCTTAATTTATCTCTGTTGAGAACTTGGAGGTTGGTTTTCCCTCGAAGCAAAACCCTTTTATTTTCCTTTTCAAGCACACGCTGCACTGTTTCAAGCCCACTGCATTCCACTTCCTTAAAAATAGCTGGAAGAAGAAGAGGAAGGGGTCGTGGAACCCACTCTATAGAAGAGGCCCATAACAGTTTGGTATCAGAGCCAGAAATGACTGATCAGCGGATTATTCAACTTGAAGCTGAAGTGGGGTCCCTCTCTATGGGGCAAGATCGTATTTTGAAGGAAATGCATGATCTGTTTATGGCCATGAATGCTCGATTTGATCAACTTGTGGCCACCCGTAGCCACAACCGCGAGGATGGATCCGGCAATCGGAATGGTGACAAAAATTCGGGTGGACCATCTCACACGTTTGCCCCAAAACTTGCTAAAATAGATTTCCCTCGTTTCAACGGAAATGACGATCCAACAAGTTGGATTTGTCGTGCGGAGCAATTCTTTGAGTTCCAGCGCACTCCAACAGAGGAACAAGTACCACTGGCAGCATACCATTTGGAAGGAGATACCCAACTTTGGTACCAGCTCTTAAAGGGTGATGAACAACAAGTCTCTTGGGAGACACTCAAAGAAGGATTACATGTTAGGTATGGTCCTACCCACTTCGAAGATTTCTTTGGAGATCTCACCAAGCTTACACAATCTGGCACAATCCGTGAGTATCAAAGCCAATTTGAGAAACTACTTAGTCGTGCAGGAAAGATATCACAAGCACAACAGGTGGGTTGTTTTGTAAGTGGGCTCAATGAAAGCCTCCGTGCTGATATTCAGGCCTTACGACCCTCATCACTATCAGCAGCGGTTGGATTGGCCCGTCTTTATGAAGCTAAGTA
The DNA here is from genome assembly GCA_028538565.1 of Umbellularia californica. Classification (NCBI taxonomy): domain Eukaryota; kingdom Viridiplantae; phylum Streptophyta; class Magnoliopsida; order Laurales; family Lauraceae; genus Umbellularia; species Umbellularia californica. The sequence continues at coordinate 5,320,621 of JAPQWN010000002.1, forward strand.
CCAGTCTCAAGGTAACATTATCCATCCACAAGCAACAAAAGGCATTTTAGCTCAATCACATACTCTTTTGGGCCCAAATTCACCCTCTATTAAAAAGCTTTCACCTGCCGAGCTCCAAGATCGACGGAACAAGGGATTATGTTTCAACTGCGATGAGAAATTTGGGCCAGGCCATAGATGCAAAAAGCTTTTCTTCATTGAAGGATGTTGGCCTGATAAAGAGGACGAAGGACCGCCGTGGGAAGACGAAGCGGCAGTTGAAAGGTGCTTGCAACCTTGAGGACAAGGTGGCTGCCAGGGGGAGGGAGTGTTACGTATCCCATGTACCCATGATCTCCATGTACACATGGGGCCCTCAACAATTGGTTGCATGATCTCACATGTGGCCCAACTATGATGTTTTGAATAAGTCCTCATACCCATGATCGGCATTATTGCTGTTTGTGGCTATTTTTTAGGAGTTGGTTTTGGCCATCTTTTGGAGTTAGTTTCCAACGTTTCTTTGTTTCTTCTTTCTGTTTATTCTCTATATAAGAGATGTAAAAACATGTAATAGAGATGGTGAATCTTAATTTATCTCTGTTGAGAACTTGGAGGTTGGTTTTCCCTCGAAGCAAAACCCTTTTATTTTCCTTTTCAAGCACACGCTGCACTGTTTCAAGCCCACTGCATTCCACTTCCTTAAAAATAGCTGGAAGAAGAAGAGGAAGGGGTCGTGGAACCCACTCTATAGAAGAGGCCCATAACATTCACCCTAACCGGGCTGGAGAACACCACTAAATTAGCAACCGTTCTCATATACACACAAAAACAAACAATTTATTATGAGATCCATCCTCACATAAATTCTCTGAGAACCAGTTCATGGGCCCACATGGAGCAAACTGAGATTAATCTACCACTCTCACAATAACCCCCACATGAATTGATACTCACCCCAATGTGACACTTATCCAACTGTTGATTGCTGTTGTGTTGGAACGCCCACATTTTTTCCCTGTCGATCTTTGAGGTCTGAAGACCATATCGATAATAATCTGATTATGTCAATTCAGGGGGCATCCGTAATCCATGCATAGACCTACACATCCCTCCTACCCTCCATGATTCGCGTCCCTCCAGGTGAGGCCAACAAAAATTATTCTCATACAGAAAATGAGATTGTTGATTCTCATGTGATGATGTGAACAAGGGCGCACACATTGAATTCACACCATCAATATTCACCAGCCCGGATTTACCTCTACCACCCCGACATTGAATTCATGTGCTCCTGAAGGAGAAGAGATGCCACTCAAACTTCTCATTAGACTTCCCTCCAAATATGCTTTAAAATTTGCAAAGAGACATTCAACGTAAAATGTGAGAATTTTTTTTTTTTTCCTAAAATCAAAATCTTAGTGCAAACTGTTCAAGAGAGTAAAAAAAAAAAGATTGAATCATAAATGTTTTTGTTTTTTTTTTGTTAAAATTAAAAGACAATTAAAAAACAGCCGTAATCCATCCATTTGTCATTCATAATCGTATCAATACAGTGAAATATAAAACAATGATAATCATATGAAAATATCATTTCCATATATCAATTTATTGAGTTTGATATATGTACTACTAGTTGAATATGTTTAAGATACCAAAGTTACTATGAAAATAAACTGATTGCTTTTTCTTTGTTCTCTTTAAATCCCAAAAGAGTAAAAATAAATTCCACATCATTAAACCTTACATAGTTAGGATGTGGTTTCTTTAACAAAAGAAATGATTCATGAGAAAAGGGAAAGAAAATAAAAAAAAGGGAATGTAGGTGAACCACATCTTTAGGTTGAAGGCTCCAGTTGCACAACTATTCTTTCTTTCTCTCTAAAACCTCTCCAAAATCCAACAACGTTGTATTTGAAGAGGTTTCCTTAATCAATAGATGACCTCTTAAAAATAAAAACACTAAAAAATGAAAAGAAGAAAGTAAAAGATGACTGAAAATAGCCATTTTGTAGTTGCTATTCCTGGCCAGACGAATCGTCCAAATCAAGTGTCTGATACAGCACATAGTAACTTGTACGAGTACGACCACTAGAGAGAGGAGGAGGGGGGGGGGGGGGGGGGTGGGGGGGTATGATCATTTTTGGGGTGAAAGCCATAAAAACCCAAGTTTTGGGGGATATCCATTTTTTAAGGATTCTGAGGTGTAGAATCATCATTAGAGGCAAGCTTCACACTTAGAATGCTTGATTTGTCATTTAGGAGACTTAATCACCAAGGATTAAGCTCAAATGGTGAGAGAACCCACTTCATCTTCCCCACTTTGAGCTACATGAAGAAGCTACCACAAATGGAAAGAGTAAGAAGAACGAAGAAGAAAGCTTGCCTCTAGCCATGAGAATCCAACGTTTTGAAGAAATCTCCCAAAGACTCGAGGCAAGGAAGGAGAAATCTCAAAGAAAAGACTCAACGATGAGCAAAGAAGAGAAAGAAATAAAGGCAAACAACAAAGAAGAGACAAGAAAGAATAATAGTACATGGACGAGGGAGAACTCGCACCTGACTTAAAGCGTTTGTAATTGTGGGTGAAAAGAAAAGGTATATTTCTTAGTTGATAAAAAACATGACTCAGTTCGAATAATGAAAAAACATGACTCGAACTGGTGAAAATAGCCATTTTGCTATTCCTGGCCAGATGAATCACCTAAATCAAGTGTCAATACAGCAAGTAACGACTTGTATGACAGAATTTTAACAACAATGCTAATTAAAGCCCATTCCCCCACTAATCTTGACAATGTTAGGATTTGCATAAATTTGTCATCCACTCTGAGGGGTACTCTCTTCACACATCTAACTAGTGTCATACAATTTCTCCATCTTCATTTCTCTTCTATTAAAAAATCATGCATTCCTTCTGTTGCAAATGGAGCATAAAACACCCACTTACACCAACTTCTAAAGCACTTGTCTTTTCTACTGAAATGGGCCGAGGTGGTTGAACCCACAATTTGCCACTGCTTCCCCTAACAAACACTTAGAAGACCAATTCATGTCACGCAAAGGAAGAAAACAATTCCAATCTGACTGCTGAGCGCACAATGAAAAAATATGTGATCAATATTCTCATTCTCCACTTCACATATGGGTTATATAAGTGTGTATGAAATTTCTGAAGAGGAACATCTCTGCCGCCTTAGGTATAGCATCATATTAATTGTTTCTAAATAGGGTAGGTAAACCAAACCAAGACCAGCCTGTTTCAGTCCAAACAACAGCCACTTTGGTACAATTCAAGTATAAAAATATTAGCTTCCCTTCAACCTAAACCCTAACATCCCATCATTTTTTACACTTCACTCCAACACTTAATTTAGAAGCACAGATAATTCCCCAGGGCTTTCCCCACATCTCAAAACTTGCATCTACTCTATACCCAATTTGTAGATTTCACAAAACCCCTCCATTCCCATTTGCCAAAGTAAAATTATTCAATGGGTTCCTCACTGATCTTCTAGTGAAGAGAAATTGAGCTTCCATAGAGAACAGTAGCCACCAACATAAGATTACACTCCATTCCTATTGGCCAACCAAATTGTGAAATCAATAACACTAATTAGGATTTAGAACCCAATTCTACCCAATCTCAAGGTATCCCAGAAGAAAAAACCCAGCCAAGATAATAAGGTTTCTTCCAGATTCAACAACAAAAGTAAAATTGATCTACTGTCAGCAATTCCATCACTCCTTCTCACATTTCAATGAAAAGCACAAACACCCAAGCATCAATATCACTTCCAAATTCTCTCTCCTCTTACCTCTAACCCATGCATCAATGAGAAAAACCAACATTGCATGCTAGCAGGATGAGATGTGCTATAAAAAAAAAAAGTTACCACATTGGAAAATCAATCCCAGCCGTCCATCCAATTAGACAGCCACAACAGCGGCGATTTAATGGCCCATCACTCATCTGGTGATGATGGGACCCACCGTACGGACAGCAACCACAGTTGGTCGATCCCTGATCAATACCTGAAATTCCAGTGCTCATCGATCCTACCCTAAATCGCAGATCCCTCACATGATTCCTAAACAAAAATGCTGTGATTGGAAGAGAGAGAGAGGGAGAGAGAGATCCAAAGTACCTCAAGTGCCTGCGAGAATCTACGGCGCTTGCGTAGATCGCGGATGATGCGAATGAGTTCGTGAACTCGGACGTTCTTGCCTGTGTCGACCCACCTGTCGAGTTCGGGAACGATGCTGATTTTAGGGTTTCCGATGGGACTGATTATCGAGTAGAGATTCATGCGAGATAACTTTTTTGAGGAAAAAGATCTGACGGTTCCAGAGAACAGATTGTGAGATCCGACGGCTATCCTTCTCATGCCCTTCAACAGCGAGAAGAGAGAAGAACCCATGGCTTCGCAGTTGCAGGGTTTCTCTTCGAGGAGAGTAGGGTTTAAGGGGTTTCTACTCCTTACAATTCGGATGGTGGCGAAGGGCGGGGCCAGTGGGCCGGACCCGGCCAGCCCGGCTTGGGCTTAGTCTAGGTTGGGCCTAAAACTAAATCTCGGACGTGTTTAATATTTGGGCCAGGCTTGGATTAACTTGTAGATAGAAAGCCCGACACCACTTAAATGAGTAGTGATTAGGTTTAGTGACTTGGGGTGTTCATTGGCCGGGATGATGAAATGTCCACTCTCGGCCCAACTTCTCGACTATAAGCCCAAGCCCCGCCGGAGTTAGAGTCAGAGAATAAAAAAAGGTATACCGAATGTATGATGCCCCGAAGTCCCACATCGACTATAGAGAGGAAAGTGAATGATGTTATACATAGAGCTCACACCCTTATCTTGTATAAGGCCCTTTGGTTGGTTGAGGTCCATCAAAAACAAAACTGTGAGACCCGTGAGCCAAAACGGACAATATCATGCATGGGCATGGAGTGAATGGGGTTATATCATCTTAGGGTCAGGCCAGGCTTTGAGCTCTTTACCACTAAGCCCAAGCTTGGAGCATTTATTAAACAGGCCAAATAAAAAGCCCAAGCCTAACCCATCTACTAGAACATAAGCCCCAAGCCCAGGCCAAAGCAGGCTGGGCCCGGTCCGGGTCATCTCGGCCCACTCCATAGCACCCCTATTAGTGACTGATTTGTCCAAACAGGTGATTGAAAGCCTGGCCTGGCTCGATTGACTAGATTGGTGTTTGGGCTTGTTGTTGATTGGTTTTTCGGCCATACTCAATGCCCACATCAACTTCGCCCATGACCAGGAATCAGTGCTGATTTGATAAGGCGATCGGGCCTGCCATTATCTGATCAGCACACTATTTTAAATGACTCGGCCCATTTGTATGGAGAACAGAGTTGTCATCATTATGAGAGCCTTATCCCATCTGTGTTTGGGTGAGCTACATCTTTGCCGATCCTATTTACTCAAAACTTATGTTGTGTTTGTGACAGAACTTTTGAATGTATTTAAAAAAGCATCCTCCTTGCGGTTTTGACAGATTTCAAAATAGGACAAAATTAGAATGCAATTTCAAAATAAGCCTTAAGTTTTCCAAATACATCTCAATTAGGATATCGGGCAGAATTGGTAATCTTCTGGCCATTTTTTGCACCATTTTTTTGAAAATTCTGAAATTACCCAGGGCTCTAGGTTGAAAACAAAGACCCAGGTCGTCATTTTTCATTTCCCTTCTCCTTTGTTCCTTCTCCATTTGAGACCAGCCCTCCCATTCTCTTCTCCAGCGAGCATTATTATTTTCTCCGACGAGCATCAGGGAATAATTTCATTAAAGAAAACCACAAAAGAAACAAGTATATAAAGCCTTATAGATTTAAGGATACCCTTTGGATTGAAAGACTACTTTCATTTGTTCACCTTTGGAGTACTAAACTCGTTGTTATACTAAGCATGTTTGTAGGGCCTAACTTGATGTAGTTGGTTTGTGAGTGGAAGCTGAATAGGGTGAAACTGCATATATCACATGCATTCCCCCATATTCCTGCATTCTCTCTAATTGAGGAGCTTCTTGCCTGCAACTTACATGCACAGGGTCTGTCTCAAGCAACTGGGTTCACACATATCACGCTACAAAGTTTCAATTCAGTATTCTGCAGGGAAGAAGAGAACTCAATAAATTAGATAGTACTCATAGGGATCAATCAGTTTAGAGATTTCCATTTTCTTTAAAGAGACCCCTCCATCAAGATCGGTTGTTGGTGCGATGGGTCCTGACCGAGCTGCAGTATTTTTGGAAGTTCTGATCGCTATCTTGGTCCCCTCCTCTTGGGGTCTTCTTCCGCCATGCCTACTGCAGCGTATGCCATTCTTTCTTTTTGTTTCGGTTTTATGATTTGATCTGGAGAAGAGGACGAATGGGCTGGTCTCAAACAAAAAGTCTATTTGGATAAACTCTATGGACAGAATTTGGGACAAACTGTCCACGTGGCGCAACGTGATTGGGTTCTCTCAAAAGTTGAAATGCATTGTCCCAATTACGTTGTGCCACGTAGACAGTTTGTCCCAAATTCTGTCCATGAGTTTGTCCATATAGACAAACTGGGTCTCAAATGGAGAAGGGATGGGAAAATGACGACCTCTCTATTTTTTTAAACCTAAAACCCTAAGGGCAGTTTGAGAGTTTTTAAAAAAAAAAATGGGGAAGAAATGTCCGGAGGTTCACCAATTTCACCGGATGTCCTCAATTGAAATGCATTTGGAAAACTTAAGGCACATTTTGAAATTAAAATCTAATTTTGTCCTGTTCTGAAATCTGTCAAAAACTTAAACCTCGTTTTGAAATTTTCCCTTCCAAAATTGACAGAATTGGAGAAATAGAGTGACAAGGGTAAAAAAAAAACTCAAAACGTTTAAAATCTAGTATCGAACAATCTAGTCAATCTAGCCAGGCCAGGCTTTCAATCTGAGGATGAAACTAGCATGAAAAGGGGAAGCTCAGCCCATTAGACAGCTATACAGCCCTACTGATTGAGGATACTTGGGTTGTTAAATTTCTTTGAATCCTCCACTGGGTGACCAGTCTGTTCTGGTCTAAGAATGGAACATGTTGACTGGTTGAGGATACAAGACATCAATCAATATGATCCTTGATGTGAATACCTGTATAGTATCATCAATCTTTAAGTTCTTAGATCTGGACCTAATAGTTTCTTGATCAAACCATGCCCTAGAATACCCAAGATGTCAAGATCCTACAGACCCAAAATTTGGTTCATGAGTTTGGATGTACAACATTGCTTTATTCTTTTTCTAAGCATCCAGTTTTAGGCATTCAAGTGTCCTCCTACAAAGTAGGTTAATATATATATATATATATATGGGGTTTGCTCTCCTAAGTTGCAGCTTAGTTTATCCTAAGCTGAAACAAGGCTGGTCCCACAAAATCAAAGTCGATTATGTTGTTTATATAGGGGCCAGCTCTCCTAAAGCTGAAACATGACTGGTCCCACAAAATCAAAGTCGATTATGCTGTTTTTTTGGATGATGATCGTCTCCAAAATCAAGATAAATCCAATCAGAACTGGATTTTTCAGTTCCATTATGCAAAATATAGATATAATCAAGTTTGATTTGTGGGACCACACTATTCCAACTTAGGATAAGCTAAGCTGCAGCTTAGGAGAGCCCTGCTCTATATATATTTTGTCTTCCAATTAGCGAAGGTGGGTTCCATCAGATCAAAGACCTAATTTAGGGAGACACTCGGACATTCACCAGGCCTCAGGAATAGTCAGGATACTATGCACATCCTCAAATTCTGGAACATGTGATTCTTTATCTATTAAAAGATAGGCCCCATTCCTTGGCGAAAACATATATAAAAAAAATCCTGTTAAAATAAATGACCTCTCAATCGTCCAATGGTAGAAAGTAACATTACAATTCTAACATGCTTCGATTACTGCATACCTCCATTGGATCTAAAAGATGCCGATGCTAGAAAACAAGCCCTTTCAATGATTCAGATTTGGTGAGCAATGCCTGAAGCCGGTCCGGTCCCATCCAGAGAATCAAAATTGAAGGCATTCATTAGAGAGATTTCTGAGCAACAAACCTACCGTTCATAATCATTCAATCATTTAGTTCTTAGCCAACAACTTCTTTATTTCTTCATCCACTTCTATTTTATCATCTTCCATACTCTTCAAAAGCCCATCTACTTCTTTCCCCTCTCTAACCTTCGCCTTGATCAGGGCAAGATACATCTCTTTATTAATAGGAATTGCGGCTCTCAACAAACCCACAAAAGATTCCACCTGTTCAATTTCAGCTTTCTCTCCAAGCCAATTCAAAAGACTTGTAACCACTTTCAGATTAGGACCCCACCCTTTGCTTCCAGGAAACACTGAAAGAGCCGACTTCATGTAATCTACGGCTTTCCCCATGTCACCTTTATCCATGTACCCTGAAGCCAAGATCGCAAAACTGTTTGGCGCAGGAGTTTTTCCTTCCAACAGGATTTCATCAAGCATTTCCGCTGCCTTCTCTAACAACCCTTGCTGACGGTACCAGATAAGAAACATGTCTGGCAAACGGAAATCATAACTATTTCCAGATGACTCCCACTCTTTCAGCAACAGTTTAGCTTCTTCAAGCTCACCACACTTCAATAATGCCCCAATAAAGGTACAGTAATCCCTGCTAAAAAGTCCCTCCTTATAAACTGATTCCTGAACTTCCTTTAACCTTAGTACTTCGGACTTACTTCCGAGATTGCCGTAAAGAGAGAACAAATGGTCAAAACCATCCCTGTCTGGCTTTTCAAGCAGTATCTCCTCTGCTTTCTTTAGGGCGGCAATGGCCTTATCAGAAAGGCCTGCTTTAATGTAGTGGTTAGCAACTACAGCGTATGTATTCCAGTCCATGGTAATGTGCTGCTGCTGAGTCATTTCTTCCAAAATTTTCTCCATCCCCTCAAAATCAGATCTTTTGCCATAGGAGTTTATGCAGATTCTATAGCTGAAATTATCAGGCAAGATCCCATTTTCTTTCATTTCCGTCAGTATGTCAGGGACCTTTTCATGCTGGCCCAACTTTGTGTAGAGAGACATGATATCTTTGTATGGTAGAACAGAAGAAACAAACCCCAACTCTTTCATCTTCTGCATGTGGGACAGGGACTTCTCAGGAAGGGATTTTCTGATGTAGCAGTTCAGGAGAGTACCATAGACCCTCTCTGTTTTGTCTTCCTCACTTAAACTGTTGAAGTAGCTCTCAGCGGAAGCCAGACCATGGACCTTACCAACCAGGTCCAACTGTATAGAATGGTAGCTCTGTAGTGGTCCAGAAACACCTCGGTTCCTCATCCATTCAGAGATCTGCATCCATATGCATCATGGTTAAGTGAATAAGAAGTAAAGAACCACAGAATGCTAGGTTGATGAGATAAGGCTTAGTTGATGATGATGTCAATAACCAAAACAAATGTGCTGATATTTGAAAGTGAAACTCATTGATAGTACAGGAATGATCCTCGACCATATAATATGCAAAATACAGAGTCGACTTTATGGTTATCCATACTAATACAGAGTTGAGCTTGTGGTCATTCATACTATTAATGTAATAAGCAACACAGACGATAAACCATGCCCCCATGAATCGCTTTGAGGGATTATCCTATGTTCTACACATTCAACAACATGCCAGCAAATAGAACGTAAAGAAAAAAATATAGAAATGGTCCACATTCGATGTAAAACAGCCATATATTGGACTTTAAAAATCCGCCAACTGAGTTATATTTTCATAATAAACCAAAACACATGTTTTTCATTCAATGGTTATGATTTTATTTCCTGAAATGATGTTCCAAAGGCAACCAATCATTGAGACATTTTAACTAATGCTTATTCATGGTAGAGATAAGTGACTAATTGGGATCTAATCCATGCGAGGTGAGCCACATGTGCATTATGGAATTGACTGGACCAAAATTTCTCTTCAACCAGGTCCATTGGCTACTTCCGATCTCATGCGACAAAATGATGCGATCATGTGGAGACCACATGGACCCCACACAGGTGTTCAATGCCGATAGGATGGTCCAACTAAGATTGTCTCTACTGGTTTCTCTAGATGGAACAATGCTTCAATAACCAATAAGCTTTTATCGACTATAAAGCAATGTTTTCAATTAGGGACAGAAGAATCTATAAAGAATACAATATTGAAGTAGATATCCTCACTTGAGATCTCAGGCAACATAGCTCCATGCCCATTTTGCTAAATTCGAAATCTTCAAATAAAACAGATTAGATCACCAAACGGATTGAGGATTCCTCACTCTCTTCTAGAGAAGGAAATTGAGCTTCCAACATTAACAATCACCAATAAAACATCATGATCTATTCCTACACTTCACCCCTTTCATTTTCCATATCTAAATCATTTCCCAACATTCCAAATTCGACCCAATCTCAAAATCACCATAAAGAATCAGATCAATCGAGCTAATGGGGTTTCTTCCAAACACCATAAAGAAGTGAAACTGACTTTTTCTGAACATTATATCACTATTTGATGCATTTCCTTCACAAAGCACTTACCAACATTCCAAACTCGACCCAATCTCAAGATCACCCTAAAGAATCAAATCAATCAAGCTAATGGGGTTTCTTCCAAACACCATAAAGATGTGAAACCAAGTTCTTCTCAACATTATATCACTATTTGATGCATTTCTTTCTCAACATTATATCACTATTTGATGCATTTCTTTCACAAATCACAAATAACCAACATACGGAAAAATTCAAAAGAGAGCAAAAAGGAAGATTTGGATGAATCCAACCAAGGAAGAGAGAGAGAGAGAGAAACCCATACCTCTAGTGCCTGTGAGAACCTTCGTTGCTTCCGTAGCCGTTGTATGACATCAAGGAGCTTCCAAGGTTGGATGTTTTTACCCGAATCGATCCAACGATCCAGCTGAGGGGCGAGGCTCATTTTACGGTTTCGGTTGAGGACGATCCTCGAGTAGCGGTCCATGCTGTAAAATCTGACGGTCCATGAGAACCGACCATGGAATCCGACGGCTGTGCTTCTCGCACGATTCAAGAGCGAGAAGAGAGAGGAACTCATGGCAGCAGTTGCAGATGGGGTTTCCTTCAACAGTGTAAAGAAGGCGGAAGAAAGAGGAAAGAAGAAGAAGAAAAGCGGAGGAAATGTTTTTGTTAGGGTTTAACAGACCGTTTTACTAAACCCTTGGAACTCGACTCGGGCTCGAACTCGATTGCAAATGAGTCGACCCAATCCGATTTTTCTTATCCCTAATTTTATACAAAGAGTTGGAAGTTGATCACGTCGTAAGATTGAGCATTTAATTAATAAACATGACTAATAATACAAAAAATTGTATTAATAAGGTGGGACCAACTCCTTTGGAGTAAAATTTGATGGTGGAACAATATAACGGTAATTCTCCATCTATCAACATCTTAAGATTAGGGCTTATTTATTTGCCTAAAATACATTTATGTTCTTTGTGGTTAAAATTGAAGATAGGTGAATTTCAAAATTAAGCATTAAATAATCTTTTCTTTTATGAAAATATAACCAAATGAGAAGGGTAGGAAAATGAATACCTGGCCAAAGTTTATACATAAAGCATTAAGGTTGCCTTGTATCATTTGTAGCTTTTTTTTTTTTTAGCTAACGGAGGTTTCCCGACCCTTTGAGCTTGACTAATCCCTCTGGGCCCAGAAAGAAGTTGGGTAAAACCCCTGTGACCCCCGGGTGGTAGCACTAGTGGACTCAACCTTCAGATTCTAAAGAGGTGAGAACCAGGAATCGATACCGGGCCTCTACTCCGGAAGAGAGGAACCGTGGTCCTCACTACTCACTCAACTTATATCCATTACCCTTCACTTATTTAATAATTTTAAAAATCGAGCTCATTTTATCATAAGCTTTCTTGAATTCAATTCTTATGTATTCTATGAAAAAAGAAGGACCACAGCTTCAAGCGATTGAACCAGTTGGTTTACATGGTAATTCAAAGGGGAAAACGAAAAAATAAAAAGAGGATAAAGAACTCTGTCCATTAAAATGATATCAAAATCAATCCCTAGTAAATGACTTTCATTTCTTCTGTAATTCCGGATACATTTCTTCGTACAACTAACTCGATGGCTAGTAATTACAATTTACAACACAACTTGGATTCACAGTCACAATTATAAGACCATGACCATTTCTACACAAAACAACCATAAAACTAGAAAAGGAAAAGCTCAGAACAGCAACAGGCACAACACAAACCAACAGAAGAGAAAAGCTGAGATCCTAGAGAGTGACCTCTCTGCCTCATTCTCCCATCTCCTTTGCCTAATGCTACTTCCCCTCCCTATGGAATTCAACCCATGCAATCTCCTTTGAGGACACCCATAAACCCATGAAAGCACTGAAAATGCCACCTCCCCAAAAATGCCTCCCATAGGCCATGATCCCACAAAGCTGTTGTTGTGGTTATTATAATAGAGAGCATGTTGATATAGAGATTGTTGTTGCTGCTGTTCATGGTAGTGATGTTGTTGGGTAAGAAGGGTCTGGACAGTATAAGCTGGCCTGTTTGGGATGTGTGGATTCTGGAGCTTCTTGGCTTGTATGGGGCCATCTCCCATACCATAAAGTGGAACCAACATAGCCTGAGAGAGGGGCTTCTTGCACACAGGACACTGCATTTGACTACAGTTATGAGTTAGCCACATGTAGATGCAGGGCCAGCAGTAGAGGTGACCGCAGAGTGTCACAACCGGGTCTTGAGCAGAATCCAAACAGATACTGCATTTGTTATACTGCAAAGCGTTTTCATAAGTCTTGGAATTGTCTTGATTGCTTGGGCATTCTTCCCGGAAGGAGTCTTTTGGCAAGTTCTGCTGCTCTGTGTTCATGGGCTCTTTGTATGACCAATGGCTTAGAATCTAATTCAAATATATATGCAGCGAGAAGAAGAATAGAAGGGCAAAAGAAAAACCAAGGTTAGGTTACACTTAGAGCCACTAAATTATATAGTATCATAAACTTGTCCAGACACGTAAGTACGTAACTGGACTTTCTTTATCCAAAATCAAAACACAAATCTAGCGAGACTTAAACAAAGCGAGCGGATATCTGAGGCTTTGACTTATAGGAATCGTGAGTTGGAGGGGGTGGAAATTGGAACTCCACAAGGGCTCCACAAGGGCTCACCTGTTGAAAATTCTATTTGATGTTGGATCGTTTTTATAAGGTAAGCTCCACATGACCACATTTAAATGTAAAACGTTGTTCTCTCTCAGATTCCATTTATGGTAAATAAGAGGTATTTACCGGTTGCTATTAATTGCTAATTCAATGGACAAATTAGAGAAATTTTCTCTTCTTGAGGGAAGGATAGGTAATAGAATTTGGGGCATTCGGCAAAAGGTCCCTCAAAGTGTAACTTTGTTGCAAACAGTCCACAAAAAAAAGTCATGCAGCGAAAGGTCCTCTAACAGATTCACATACTTGATATGTCTAATTTACCATTTATTTAAATCATATCTATGATTGGTGGGATATCCCATTAATAATAGTCAACTACCACTTAATGGGCCACGATTAATGGAATCTCATTAATTAGATTTTCAAATAAATTCTAAAACACACAAATAAATTTCAAAATAACGCAAATAAATTTCAAAAGAACGCTAATAAATTTAAAAAGACACAAATAAATTTTAAAAGACATAAATAAATTTCAAAAGACTCAAATAAATTTCAAAAGACATAAATAAAATTAAAAAACGCAAATACATTTGCCAACACTATGATAACCCAATTTTTCAAATTAGCGAACAATGTGGCAAAAAACTCAAGTCTTTTTCTCAAAAACTCAGTTAAATTTATTTCAGAAAATACAAATAAATTTCAAAAGACACAAATAAAATTTAAAAACATAAATGGATCTAAGAAAATACAAATAAATTTTCCAAAAACACAGAAAGATTCGTTCAAAAACTCAGTTAAATTTTTTTTAAATGAAGATAAATTTGTTAGAAACTCAACTATATTTTTCAAAAACTCAAATAAATCTGCCAAAAACTCATATAGATTTATTTATAACTCATATAGATTCGTCCAGAACTCAGATAAATTTGTTCTAGAAGTCAGATAAATAGCCAGAAACTCAGATAGATTTATCCAGAACTCAGATAGATTTGTCCAGAACTCAGATAAATTTGTTCCAAAACTCAAATAAATAGCGAAAAACTCAAATAGATTTTGTCCAAAACACAAATAAATTTGACAAAAAATACAAAAATCAGATAAATTTAACTTTGACTAGAATGGGGAAAGACTTTTGGAACGGGTCAGGTCGAACCTGACCTGGAACCAACCTGGAACTACTGCAGAGCCTAGGCCCACTTTCTTCTTCTTCTTCATTTTGGAATTAGAAACACAAAAGCCATCTTCCATTCGCCTTCTTCCTTAATTCCGGCGATGGCATGGTGCGGCGTCCAGTGGCGATCCCCCTTCTCCAGCAACATGTAGGAACGACAGTGGTGCAAGAAATCCGGCGATGGCGCAAAAGATCGTCTTCTTCTTCGTTCGTGTTCTGCAAGTCTTTTTTTTTTCTTCTTCTTCTTTGCAAGGGTCTTCTTCTTCTTCTTCTTCTTCTTCTTCTTCTTGTTTTTCTTCTTCTCTGCAGGGGTCTTCTTCTTCTTCTTCTTCGTTGCAAGGGTCTTCTTCTTCAGAGATCAATCTCAACTGTTGAGATCCAATCTGTCAATGTCCATTTCTGGTTTGAAGAAGAAGAGGAGGGAGAAAGGAAGATTTAAAATTTCAAATTTTAAAATTTGATGCCTAATAGTTGAAATGGCAGATCAGTCATAAAAATATATGAGGTGGCGTGTCTAGGGACCTCTTTCCATGAGCTGACGTGTTTAGGGACTTCTCACCGAAATATGTTCAAGCTGCATGGACCACAGGCCTTAGAGGAAAAGTTGATGGATTCGAGGCCTTACAAGTCCTATATGAGGGACCTTTCGCTAATTATCTCATATAATTTTGGGTCTATAAATAGATCCCTGGGTAACTCTATTTCCAACAAACAGAACATACGCAACCATCACTTGTTGGAGAAGAAAGGCAAAAGCCAAGAGAGTTGTGATTCCCCACTAAAGACCAACGTTTTGTTGGATCGAAAGCACAAGATGTCACAATCAGGCACCATTCAACTCATCTAATGGGTTAGATTTAATGTTTATAGTATTATTGGATTGATTCTAGAGAGGGTTAAAAATCCAAAAGTTTCTAGCTAGTGAATGTCTCCGAATTTTATCTAAATAAGAGTTGGTTTCACCGTAGGATTAGCCGGTTGATTAAAAAATAGAAAATCCCACAATAGGGCCAACCCCTATTGAAATTAAATTTAAGGAGTTAGTATACATGCATTTATTTTGGGCTGCTCATATTTTCAATTAAGTGGGCCTTACTAAAATGTCCCACTCCTTTTAACTTGGGATTTTTATATAATTAGGATCCGGAATCAAAGAGGGCTCAGACTTGGTCCTAGGTTTCTAGCTCCTTTTGTTGAATCAAGATTTAAATTAAAAAAAAAAAAAAAAAGCCAAAGCTAGGGACCCCAAATTATTCTACCCATCCATTTCTCAAGGCCCCTCACTAGTTGGCTATGGTCATTAAATCAAGGAGGTATATCAAGCTGCATGTGCACAAACCACACTCATACATAGCTCTAATGTGACATCTCTAGGTGAACCAAGCAACCAATCGATAAGAAGCTTGGCTCTCTCTTCTCAGTGCAGTCACTATCCATCTGCAAATGAGTTTGATAAATCCTAGAGACTTGTTGCTACATCATTTTCAGCTTAAGAAGTTTCCTAACCAACAAGAAGATATAAAACATAAAATAAACTAAATGTAACAAGAGAATGAATTCTTACCAAATCTGAGGGGAGAGAGAGAAAGAGTTGAAGATTAGAGTTGTCAAAGACTAGAGCAGTCGAGATGGAGAGTACTTTGAGAAGGGGTTTTGAGAGGAAGAGAGATAAATACAAGGATCGAACCATATCTACAGCACGCCTAGATAAAACCTGTCAACAGCCTGCCCACAGTTCAATCGTATTAGCTGTGGACTTCCCGCAGCAGTTTAGGCTGATGCCGCTGGAGTTAGGATTCTCTAGACTTCTAGATCGTTAGAGGCTTAGACCCACTCAAGATTAACATCCTTTTAATGTTTGGGCTTTTCTAAATTTTACTTCAATAAAAGATAGTACTACTCTAAAAAAACTAACCATCTAACATTTATCCAAACTTTACTTCATCAGACAATTTTAACCATGTAAATTAAGCCTTTGTAAAAGCTTCAATGGCTCAGAATTTGCGCATAATATCACGAACACTCAATCTCGCTCAGACACCCATGTCCCGACAATTTTTTATGGGTAAATGGTTGGTACAAGACCATTTTTATCTCATGGCATATGCCAAACAAATAAACCGGAGAAATATTTTAGGCATGTCTAACTCAAGCCGGCAATTGCACCAATACTAAAAAAAAATTTGGTTATGAAGGTTGATGGCTCAGCAACGAAAAAGGATCGGCCGAAAAGCACATGAATGAAAATAGTAAAAATAGGTGCAACTTCTCTAAGTTTTAGCTCAGAACAAATAGAGATGGAGAAACATAATTTATATCGCAAATACCAACATAGTTGATCCCAACTTACTGCAGCCAGCTTTTGGTATGTGCTTGGGGCCTAGGACTCTTGCAGGCTTGTAATTGTAGCACTTGTTTTTTAAGCACCCCATTTCTAAATAAATGGCATGCAAGTGTATATACACGCAACTCAAAGCGGGCAACATAAGAAAGGAATAGACAAATGCCCATTCCAGGCATGAGACTTTCGAGTTCTCATTGAGGAAAGTCCTTTTGAGAGAGAGAGAGAGAGAGAGAGAGAGAGAGAGAGTGCAATCTAAGCCAATGAGAGAGAGAAAGTCCTTTTGAGAGAGAGAGAGAGAGAGAGAGAGAGAGAGAGTGCAATCTAAGCACATGTGAGAGATAGATTCAGTTGAAATGCTCAAAGCAAAGAGAAGTTGCAAAAGGCAGTCTATTTTTATATGTTTTGTTTTGGCCCATTAGATAAGTTGGAAAAACCATCCTTCTCAAGCATAGTCTTCAAGTTGCTCTTTCTTGATTTCCTCTCTACAGGTGATTTACCTGTCATATCATTTGGGTGATGAAGGTGTTTAATCTTCTTTCCTTTCTTTAATGGTAGGAAGGTGTTTAATCATAAACTAAGGTGAGGCAGGATACCCCAATTAAAATGGATAAGTATCATCCAATAGAGTCAGGAATAAATTGGTCGTTGATTGCATAGACTTTTCTTCAATTGTAGTGGATCACTTAGGCACACAGTCAACAGGAAGAGGATGAGATTGTCAAGGGAGATGCACTTAGTTGGAGCTTGGTTGGGCTAACCTGAAGCTGCTTGGTTCAACCTGTCCACAGTGAAATTCAGGTTGAGCTTCTTCAGTCAAAGTGAAGGCTTGGGCTTCTCCATGAAATTAAGTTTAGGCTCAGGTACCTGAAATGAGGCCCACTTCCCAACTAATCTATAAACACGTCGTAATGCACTATGATGTATATAAACTTTACTGAATTTTCTGTAAGTACAAATGAAACCAAACCCTTAGGCTACCTGACTCGGCCCACATTGCACTTGGCTAACTTCCGCAGAGTCATGGCTAGGCTCTAGTTGACCCAATACCTGACCTGAGCTGCCTGCATTGCTCATGGATTTCACGGGCCAGGCTAAACTTAATCCAAGCTGAGCCCACTTAGTTACAGGCAAGGCCGTGACCCAGCAAACGAGGTTAAGATTGGCAACACCCAGCTGGTTCATAAACTATTGGGCCATTCAGTTGGCATTGTAAGTAATCTTTGTTTACGCCTAGACCAGATTGCTATGGACAAAATTCCATTAAGAGTGCCTATTTGGTTAGATAGAGACAAGAAATCCACTTGCTCGTCGAGAATTTCTGACATAACGTGACATCTTATCTCTTGGGCATTCCAAATGTTCCGTTTGATGAAAGAATTAAGAATTCCAATCCACATAAAAAGGCAATTTCAACCTTGTGAATTCCCAGAATTCCACCATTAAATGCTCGAGGGTGATTGAGCATTTGGAACTCTACTTTCGTGGACAATATTTGGAAATCTCATACGTCTCCCAATTCTTCCAAACAAACAGGCCCAAAGTGACAGACAGGTGTATTGAATTGAACATGTGAACTCACTCATGTAAGGCTCTGTTTCAAAGTGAAATATGCGAGCAGCTTCTATCACTGATCCATGAATTTGTCAACAGTTCTGATCAAGGAAGGTGATCCCTATCTTGAAGAGCCATCATTTCACCATGCATAACAGTGGCTACTAACTAGTCCAGGTCCACAGCATCAATCAAAGTGATATTGAATGCATCCTTTGCATCCCTAGCTGTAGAAGGGGGCTGGCTTCAGTGAGATCGTGAGATCTGAAACCCTCCAACGCTTGGGCTCCACCGCCGATTGAATAGTAATCATAAGTGCATAAATTGCTTCTGTTGGACTTGGAAGATCTTAAACGTTCCACCATCATTATGATGATGATCTTTTCCCTTGTATCATTCTCCAGAGATTGTCTATAAGTAAGCTAGCAACCCTTACCTGGCAGGGCATAATGAGGTCCAGTCCATGGTGTAAAGACTCACTTCTGACTACCCTTTGGCTGAGACAACTCAGCCCAAAATATGAGAAATGCTACGTGCAAAAAAAAAAAAAAAACCATGGCAAACACCTTGATGACTGAACAAAGGCAGGTAATGAAAGAGGCCCTGTACAGATCCATAATCCAAGTCAAAAGGCTTTTGACGAACAAACACGAACTAAGCCACAGATCACTGCAAACCATTTACTGATGGTTCATAATTCAACTGAACATTCCTGAAAGCAAATTTTTTTTTTTTTAAAATGATGATGATGATAGGGCAACAAAAAGAATATCTACTAATTAACAGAGACAAAAGAAGACCAATATGTCTCATTCACTTAGCCATAAACAACAGAGGATGGATTTTCTTCTAACCCTTACATGCACAAATTATTATAGGAGAGACGTTTAACTATGTAAAAGGAGATGGGGTAAGGAGATGAGATTTTATGACCATAACTATACATACAGAAAGGCATATGGAGAAAAGGACAGCTCAGAATCTAAATCCACAATATCAATATAGTCTCAAAAAGAACAAACAGTATCAGAAATAGCCTCTTTCTTGGGATAATACTTCACCATACCTCTACAAGAACTTCTCGATGCATGCAGTTAGTGTGTTTTTAGGCACTGCACCAATTATTGCATCCTTCTTATCACCGTTTTTAAAGATCATGACAGTTGGGATGCTCCGGATTCCATATTGGGTTGCTATTGATGCGCTGTCATCAGTGTTCAGCTTATAGCATTTCAGCTTCCCAGCATACTGCCTTGCTAGCTCGTCTATTATAGGGTGGATCATACGACATGGGCCACACCATGGTGCCCAGAACTCAACAAGCACAGGAAGGTCACCCTCCAGAACAAGCGACTTCCACGTGGTATCAGTCACGGAAGGCACTGCATTTGAAAGACATGAGGTTTTTGTATTAGTTTCCAGGAATAGGTAAAAAAATTCCAACATGGTCATAGAGATGTACTCTCAGTTTCTGAAAACACTGGAATCACATAAAAAATGAATTTAAATCGATGAAGATAAAGTGCGTTTAACTCTACAATGTTGAAAGATATTCATATAAATACATTTGGGTGTTATCGAAACCATTGATGGAAAGAATATTCAGATACAGTTGCTGTATGTTTGGGCAGCACAGCACAACAACAATCACATTCTCCAAAACACAAAACTCCACTGTTCTTACATATATAAACCTGTCAGTGTTTAACACCTCCAAAACACAGTGGATAGCTGTCTGGATGTAACAGTACCTGGCCGGGACCTGAATGAACCCTATAACACGTGGCTTGAAAGTAACCACCACTAATTTCAAAAGTTACATAAGAACCAAGACATCTTACATGAACTTGAATCAAATGCTACAGCCTACAAGAAAGATGCCCACCAATCAGAAGAAAGACCAATTTGGATGTCCAGGAAAATAGAAACCCCCAAGCCTTAATACTTTCAACCCAAAATGATTACTGGTTAGACTTCGAAAGACTTTATAATCAATATGGAGTACAGAATAGAAAATTATTGGAAAAACAAAGGCATACTAAATGCACTTCTGGTTTTGTTCACCGCCCAGAACACAACGGGGAACTGGTAATCATTTCATTTACCATTCCTAATAATAATAATTATTTCAATTGCCTTGAATGGCCACACAACGATTCATTTGGGATGCATCAAAACAGGCAAAGGAACGCACCACCAAAACAATCAAGATACTTAAACTCTCTCCCTGGTCATGTCACATAAATTACTGTACATTGAAGGATGCCTTCAATTCTTTAATGTGCAGAAAGGGAACTGATGGTTCAATCACAAGCTTGGGGACCCCTCCCTCCCACCCACCCACTACAAAGGATCCCAAAAGCCCAAGTCCAGGCCATAAACAGAAATTAGGTCTGAAGGCCTGCCTCTGCTAGGGAATCCACCTCCTATTCGGCACTTCTTTTAAAGTATGAGAGAGATATCGGCAAACCCCATACTAAGTCCTGGATTTCTTCTAGGACGTTCACAGGGCACCATGGACTGATGGAGGTTCCTTCAGCCCAATGAATTACAGAGTCTCCCTATATAATCAACCGAGTTGGTTTTCATTTTAGAGCCTAGGCAGGCCTGTGAGGATCAACTTGATCTCAACCTCATTTTATAATGCAAATCCAACTGCGCTTGAGAAAGAAGGCAAAGGTGCACCTGAAGAATTCGTCAAAATACCATTCACACCAGCTTTCCCAAGCTACCCTAACCAACAAACGTTCAGCTTCAAGATTATATTGGTTGAGCAGCATGCCTATTCTTCGAATGCTTGATCACCTCTTTCCAACAATGATGTAGAATATTCATTGACATGCCTCTAAAGGTGTAATGACTCAACCCCAAATTAGCTTATTTTGTGAATTTAATATTTAAATTTGATATGATATTGTATTTGTGAATAAAAATAATATTAATTGGATGGTTTTATAGGGTTAAATAAAAAATTAAATAAATTATAATGATGCCTTCCATAAAATATTAAAATAACAAGTAAAAAATGACATAAAAATAAATAGCATCTAATAGTGGAATGTGGATCCCACTGGTAAATCACGCTCAAACCCATGTAATTAATTAATAGTGGAGTAACTATTGACTTCAGGTACAAGTTAGTAAATAAGTGGATAATTAAGGGTGGTGAGGTGGTTAGCTTCTTGGGCAAGCTAGCAATACGGAACTAAGAGAGAGGTATTAAAGGAATATTGCACTAGGAAATAGTTAGAGATATCTTTTTTTAACTTAGGATTAGTTAGGCTAAGATATTAATCCCCTTAAAGAGTTAGACTAATATATGCATTTAGTAATTCCAAGATTCATTAAGAAAATTTAGAGTTGGGTTAGTTAGACTCTTAGCAACTAATCACCTAGATTAGTTAGGGAACCAACTAATCTCTATGATTAATTATACAATAGTCTAGAGTTAGTTTTACTATAACTAATTAGTATAATTAGGCAGTAAACTAATTTAATTACTAAAATCAACTAGAGTCTATAAATAGAGGATGGATAGCAGAGTTGGCATCTTCCTCTACAGCTTCAATTGAGAGGAAACAGAGAAAGGAAAAGTTAGAGAGAGGAAATCTAGAGAGAGAAAGCCTTGAGGAGATCTACCTTCTAATCTTTCTAATTACAAAGTCGACGATTTAATGGTTATAGCATTAATCAATCTCTTGGTTTTCTTTGAAGAAATTGATTACAAAGAGAAATAATGGGAGACTGTCTATAATCTAATGAGGTTGCTGAACGTCTGGCCAAAGAAGGAGCTTCTAGACAATCTCCCATTATTTTTTTATGTAATTAGTTATGGTTTTTTGTGCCTTTGGCTCTTTTCCCTTTTTTTCTTCTTCTTCTTTTTTCTTTTCCTTTTTTTTTTCAAGGGGGTTTGGGGGGTTACTAAAGTCCTCATATGCTGTACAACATTTTAGAGTAAGAATATAGTCATCATTAAAAAAAAAAAAAAAACATACACACACATACCGCCAATAACTTCCTTAATAATTGATACAATAAATAGTGGATCTCCCTGTTTATCGCCCCTGGACTTCAAAGTAGCCCTGGGGAACACCATTAATGAGAAACAAGGTCGCCAATCAAGATCATCATTACACCTCACACATAAGGCCGTCTTGGGGATGTCATATAAAAGGAAGTTCTAGTCAGCTTTCCAAGGTCCATCTTATAGATCAGAATCCACCTTCTTTCATTGGCCACCAAAACTCTAACCAGGATCTGCCTTCCATAGACAAAAAGGCCCCTTGAGCAAAGGAAGCCACCAGAGATTTCAACAAACTTTTTTTACTGGAAATTTAAACTAACTACAAATCAAGACTCACTCGGCAAGCTAAAAAAAAAAGGCATTTAATGATAATGTTGCAAAAGGGGCCATACATACTTCAAGTTTAACATTGATGGAGCAGCTAGTACAACTCAGGGTAGTTTCGAATTTAACATTGATAGGGCAGCTAGAGGCAAACCTAGCTCATGGTCATTGGTGGAGCTATGTTTGATAAAATGGGTCATCCTTCATGCTTTCTCGAGCCAACGGTGGCAAATAAGGGAGTCAAATAAAGAGTAGGTGCTAACAATTAAGCAAGCTCTGCACATTTTCAAAGACTCTCAGGGAATCTTGTCATAAAGAGTGACTCTAGAAACACTATATCCAAGCTCACTTCTAACCAGGATCAGCAACTGAAGGTCAATTTCATTCTCGAGGAGATCAAAGACTTGAGCTCCAAACTAAAATGTCTTTTTGTCAATGTTAGGTGAGGAGATGATTGAAGCAGGCAGAATGGCAAAACAAGGAATAGATAGAACTGATCTATACTTGGGTTATTTTGCAGTATCTTCTTCGTTGACGGACAGTCGGGTATATGTCTCATATTTTTTTAATTAGATTCTTTTATATTAATAAAAGCTCATGGTTGCTGATCAGAAATATAAGAAAAGGTTGCAAGACACTTCTTGCACAAATCCCCGAAAGATCTTATCTTACCTTTTCTTTTAACCTCGGGAAAAATAAAAAAATACTCTAAAAATACAGTAAAAATCCATTTGTACAGTGTCCTTGATCTGTTCAAATTGTAAAACCCCTATAAATCACATGTATAACCACCAAACCGTCTTAGGAACGTGTTATGCAAGTAACCCAAGGTTCCTCCCCAAAACAAATTGGAATCTACTACTGTTAGACCCCTTCTTTTGGAACTCAATTTGTATCACCAACACGATACAAAGTGTCAAGACAATACAAACAATATTTTAAAATTTGCCGCTACACCATAGTTATTGTCATTGCCATTACTATCCAATAATTACTGGCACCAGACGATATATCAAGCCATGCCTCCCACTATACTGGCAGCCCAGTCTGCTTCAAGATTAGTTCAATCAGTAACAAAGTCAGCTTAAGTAATTATTCTAGTAAGTGGATATGTCAGGCCAAAAAAAAAAAAAAAAAAGGATCTGTTAGGCCTTAGGTCCTCTTACTGGAAGCAAGCACAGTGGTTGATGGATTAGCTAAATAATAATGGGTGGATAGTGCTAATTTGTTAAGTGTTTTGTTTATAGTTGCACATTGGTTGCTTTTCTTACTTATTTTTTCCCTCAGGTTGTTTCCTGTTTTTCAGAAATCGAATTTCAGTTATCAATTCCAAAAAGAAAAAGAAAAACTTTTGCACAACAAAACAAATATAACTCACAATATTTTGTTATTGTTCTGGCATAACTCAAAATAATGTTACAAGTATCAATATAAGCAGAATGATTTTCGGACCAATGGCATCAATTGCTTTGAGACAACAATCTGCTAGTCAATAAGTATGCAGCTCAAGTTCGAGATTTTAGGGGATGCAATGGTAACTCCTGCGTAGCCAACTCTTGTGGTTATTTCTCTACAAGAATAGTTCAAATACTACAAGAAGCAATCTCACAACTGATGGTCAGACATCAGTAGTTGCATCATGCATGCATATTCCTTTGCATAGAAAAACCATCAAAGGGATGGCGATTATCAGAATTTGATAAATTTATCAGAAGAATACATATAAATGGACAGCGGGATTGAAATCTACACATTCCATTTTAAAGTAAAACTGGTGTTTTATATAAGAAAAAAAAAAAAAAAATCAGCCAACCATACGAATCAGCTTGAGAGGAAAATTAAACCAATCATACCATAACAAACAGTAAGCAGTCATGGCCAATCTCCAGAGAACTTCACACAATTTTTTCCGTTAACTGGGAAAAAACAATCCCAGTAACCCCCACAAACTAACTAACGCTCAACGCCATATACTTAAAATTTTATATATTAAAAAAACCACCAACAAAAATTCATCTCATATAATTGCAGTGCACTTCCATTGGTAAAACTATTCAATAGAACGATCCCAAACAATTTATCTCGTAACTAATGAGAAACTCTAAGAGCTGTAATTGTTTCTTGATTTTCTCTTCCTTTTGTACTGAATAGATTATCATATATTTTCCCTTCTGTTGATGAAACCATTAGTTTTGTTACCAATAACAGCAACAACAATCTACAGATCTGTCTGAATTGGATCTAACCAAATGCTATATTGATAATAGCATCTGGGATTAATCCTGGGTAGTAGCTTCTGATATGGTTCTGGGGCTGTATATAAAAGAAAATCAGCCCCAATTCCACAACTGCACAGGCAAATCCGCTTGCAGTATGAAGAGAAAAGAAAGAAAATCCAGGCATATAAAATCACCCCCAAAACACACACACATCAAAACAGACACCCATCTCTCATACCCCCAACAATCCTTCTCTCATTATATATTTTTCTCCACACCCCATTTTTCCCCAATCCAAACAGACCCAGAAAATCGATTGTGATTTGCAGTACATCCAAACACACCTCCAGAAGATAGAAACAACCATATGAACAGATCGGTAGATATGTAGACACAAAGAGAGAGAAGGAGATCTAACCATCAACAGCAGTCTCCTGCGCCTCGCAGACGATTCCGCCACGCTGAGTCCGACCCGTCTTCCTCCTGGTCAATGCTAACGTGATCCTGGGCGCAGAAGTTTCGATCCTCAATCCCTTGTAATCGGGCAACAGCAGCCCTGTTTTGCGAGCGCGAACTGAGACGGAACACGCTGCGTGCGCGAGGACGGGGACGGAGCTGCGGATGGAGGAAGAACGAGGAATCGGAATGGATTCAAGCACTGCAGCCATGGGAAACGGTGGATCGCAGGTATTTACGAAATTGCCCCGGGACGTGGAAGATGTGGAGATGGGGCTGCCGGCGGTATTGAGAGGGATGGAAATGGGAGTCTGGTTTTATCCTCGTGATAGAAAGTGGAAAAAAAGAAGGATAGTCCGAGGGTCATGCATGGTTCGTGGTTCTACAAATGTGATGGCAAGGTGGTCATGCTACTTATGACATAGGACCCACATATATTAATTATATTTTGCGCGCATTGCTTTTACAGTGTATTTGGATCGGTATATATTACATTGGGAGTGTCCCGACTTTCATAATGAATTAGATCAGCTCTCCGACATTGCACACAAGTCGGTGATAAATTATTTTCCATTTGTGTGTCTATGGACAATTGGATAGTTTGTGATCTTTCAGGGCCAGTTTGGCGACAGGGGACATGAGCTATGAAGGATGCCACATCAGCAGCAATAAGTTCTCCCTTTAAAGAAATATGCAAAAAAAAAAAAAAAAACTCATTTTAAAGATGTGTGCTTTTGACGTGATTCCTTATTTAAAAAAAATAGAGACTTTACATTATTTTTACTAACCTGGTAAATGGCTGAAGAGGCCCTCAGGAGGGTGGAAAAATGGGTTGGATGGGGTTAAATTTGGATGTCTATAGGTTAAAAATATCAAACCTTGTGCAACTCATTTTTGTAACAATTTTAACTTAAACTTGACCCCATTTGTATCTGCAGAGAGAACTTGCTTGTAAAAATGGATATTATCTCGGTTTCCATTTCACAGCAAGAGCATCTATGGGGGAGAATAAAAAAAAATGATGGGGTAAGAAGAAGATGGAGAGAAAGGGAGTGTGGAAACGGGGTGCTATTTATAGAGCAAGGCCTCGCTTTAGAGCACTGAAATGAACAAGCAACAAAACATACCCAAATTGGAAGATGGGGAAGGTTGAGATAATTGATGGAGATTGGTGACAGCTATTGGTTTGTTTTTCTTTATTTCTCTTTAGCCTTTTCTTCCTACCCCAATTTCGGTAAAAAAAAAAAAAAAAAGTCTTCATACAATAGGTGATAACTAGTTCTCACCTAAATATTTTCGGAAATATATTTTTTGGTTGACAAATGCGATTCGCTTTTGTTTTATCATTTTGGTCACTTTTAGAAATAAATTTCTCAACATTCTTAATAATAGTTTCATGCAGATAGACAAGTTCTAGTTTTTATGTAGTTCATAATTTAATTGAGTTTTTATTTTTTATTTTTTTGCTATGTATTGCCGTAAATACTTGTCCTGCCAAAGCTCTAAGTGTCCCAATCTCAACTGCCCAGATCCGACAAGCAATTGGGGTGAACTTGATTTAACTTAATTAGCTCGTGTGTCAAGCTTCGGCTCAGGCCCAACTCAAACAAGTTCCTTGTAAAGCCTAAAACAAAAGGCGGTGTGGAATATAAACGTGGTGGGAATAAAATTTTAAAGCTAAGGCCCTGTTTGGTAACTCTAATCTAACTAAAAAGAGCCAATTAAATTAAGGTCTAAAATAAAAGTTCTAATTTTTAAGTTTTAATTTATAATTAGACTGTTTGGTAAAATTATAAATAAAAAATTCTTATTTTATAATAGAGTGTTTGGTAACCATCTAAATAAGAACTTATTAGAGGGGCAACTTTTTTTCTATTAAGATGAAAGAAAGGAAATATGGTCTAAAGGAGTCATATGGACCGAAAAAGCATAGCACTTGTTATTTGGTCACTCCAGTAAATAGCAAGAAAAGCCATCTGCATCCAACCACAGTCCTCTCACATAATCCATCAAAAACCAATGGGCCACATCCAAGCAGACCACATTTTGCATACATGGCTATAAGACCATTCTACACAAAGACATCTGATTCCTCAAATAGCAAGAAGAAGCCATCTGCATCCAACCACAGTCCTCTCACATAATCCATCAAAAACCAATGGGCCACATCCAAGCAGACCACATTTTGCATACATGGCTATAAGACCATTCTACACAAAGACATCTGATTCGAGGAAATGAATCAGCTGTTTGGACCAATCGGGGGTGCCACATGGGAGAGAGATGTCACATCCCATCTGATGAGTCAGGCCCAAGTGGCCCAGTCTGTGATGAGCCAAGGCTTAAATTAATGAAAGATCCGTTGGGTCCAATGGAGTCCGAGCCCAAACCCACGATGCCTGGCCACGTCACAGCAGTCCGGGTCGCTTCGGAAGCAGGCAAGCCACGTCCCGCTTTTACCAAGTCGTGCGGAGAATATCACAACTGCCTCCCCAGTCGAGGACACCTCGAAGGCTCCTCGTAAACGGCGCTGTAAAGTCGTCCCCATCTGTTAGGGGAGCGACTATAAATTGTAAGCCCCACCAGCACTTGGGGGGCATGAGACAAATACCGAAGCAATATTCTCCCTTCATCTCTCTTCTCCTACACTTGTAATCTCTGGACACTTGAGAAGTGACATATCCGGCAACCTCTGCCTTTCCAAAAGTGGACGTAGGTCATTGACCGAATCACTATAAATCCCTCTCTCATTTATTTCCACATTTATTACTCATACTTGACCGGTGGTGTGCAAATCCCTTTTTGTGCATCATCAGTTTGGCGCCGTCTGTGGGAACGACTAAAATTCTCACGTTAGAATCCTCTTTTTTCCGAAATTATGGTGATCACCACAAGATCTGCAAGACGCCCAGAGGAGAATCCCTGTCGAGAAGGCGAGAATGATCCTCCACCGACTAATCCTGCCCAAGACGCCCCTGCTCCCACTCCGCAACAGATGTTGGAGACCATGCAGCAGCTGGTAACACAAAACCAACAGATCCTACAGTTCATGCTCACAGCAGGACATGAAGGAGCACAGCATGGAGTACCGCGCCCGGGGCACGCAAGGGCTCCACGCCGGGGAGCTCCTCCCCCGGGCGCCCATCCCCTGGGCGCCAACCCCCTGGGCGCCCACATCCCTGGCGCCAACCCCCTGGGCGCCCATCCCTTGGGCGCCCGAGGGTTTCCTCTTGCCCCTCCTTTTGGGGTTACACTAGGGGCTGGGAGAATAAATCCGGAAGGACCTCCTCCTCCCGGTGGAGTCCAGTTTGAAGGATTCCCACCTCCAGGAGGAGCAGGACACGGAGGACTTCCACCTCCGGGGGGAGCACATCACGAAGGACCCCCATCTATTCCCTCTGCTTCTAATGGGGATGGTCCTAGTTTCCAAGAAGGGGAAAGTGAAAACATGGAGGAGAGCAACTTCCATGATCACTCCCGAAGAGCCCCCAATCGCTGGGACGAGAAGATCAGGGAAATGCAAAATCAGCTGGGTGATGTCTTCAATGCCATGAAGGCGCAGGCACCAGAGACAGTGGATTACCTAGTCAGGCGAACGGACACACCGTTCAAGCCCGACGTGGTGAACTACCCACTCCCTCAAAAATTCAAGATGCCATCCGTCGAAACTTTTGACGGTACGAAGGATCCACTGGACCACCTCGAAACTTTTAAAACCTTGATGCAGCTGCACAACGTCCCCGACGAGATTATGTGTAGGGCATTCCCAACTACCTTGAAGGGTCCCGCACGACAATGGTTTGCCAATCTCACCCCGGCCTCCATAGGCTCCTTTGCAGAACTAAGCAGATCATTTGTGGCACAGTTTATTGGTGGACGCCGCCAACAAAAGCCTGCCACTCACCTGCTCAACGTAAAGCAGGATCGAGACGAGAGCCTAAGGAGCTACCTCACTCGTTTTAACGAGGAGGTCCTTCAAGTCGAGGAGCCCGATGATAAGGTCAGCATGACCGCCTTCCTAGGAGGCCTCCGGTCATCAAGCTTCCTCTTTTCAGTAATGAAGCGACCACCAAAGAGCATGCCAGAACTATTGGCAAAAGCTCAAAAATATATGAATGCTGAGGAAATCAACAGGTCGAGGCGGCGAGGTGAATCATCTCACGGATCGCCAAAAGCTTGACCCGCCTCTGCACTGTTCTCAAACAGGCAGCCTATCTCCAGCTTAGCTACCCTCTCGCGGGTCGCCAGAAAGCTTGGACTCTGCACTGCTCTCAAGCAGGCAGCCTATCTCCAGCTTAGCTACCCTCTCGCGGGTCGCCAGAAAGCTTGGACTCTGCACTGCTCTCAAGCAGGCAGCCTATCTCCAGCTTAGCTGCCCTCAAGCAGGCAGCCTATCTCCAGCTTAGCTGCCCTCAAGCAGGCAGCCTATCTTCAGCTTATCGGCTCCCTCGCGGGTCGCCAAAAGCTCGATGTCAGAAGGTAGGTTATCTACAGCCTACGGGACTACTACAAATCACCGGACCAGTTGCCCGGCTGTCCAAATCAAATGTCTGGACAGCACACGAGCTGCTCGCCCACGCGGACAGTGGCTAGCCCCTCAGCAGCGAAGCTCACGCCAGCAACAGCAGAGAAGTCCACGGACGCAGCAGCTAACCCCACACCATCAGGCGCCCAGACACCATCAGGCGCCCAGACATCCCAGGCGCCCAGGCATCCCAGGGGCGCCCAGGACTCCCAGGCGCCCAACCCATGGGCGCCCAGCACTTCCCATGGGCGCCCAGACCCTATGGGCGCCCAGTGCTTGGACTAAAACAAAAAAACGCCCAACCCATGGGCGCCCAGCACTTCCCATGGGCGCCCAGTACTTGGACTAAAACAAAAAAAAAAAAAAAAATTTGTGGATGAACGGGCGCCGACACCGCTGCGTCGCCCGCCTCGCCAGCGCCCGTCGCCCTGCGCGTGCTGCGCCCGGCGCCCAGACCAGGCCCCATGGGCGCCCAACCACCATGGGCGCCCAGACCACCATGGGCGCCCAGACCCTGGGCGCCCAGCCACCATGGGCGCCCAGCACTCCCATGGGCGCCCAGGCCTCCCAGGCGCCCAGCATGGGCGCCTAGCACTTCCTCAGGGGCGCCCAGACCTCCTCAGAAGCGCCCAGCACAGGCGCCAGCCCCTCTGCTTGCCCAGAACCGTGCCCAGCGCGCCTGCTTGCTATTTTCACCGTAAGTTTTGGTCCATAAATCCGAATGAGGCGTATTATATATCAAATCGAAGCTCTCGGCGAGCCCTACAAAACTCACCGCCTTTGGCCGTGACTGATGTTGTCAGAAGTCCAAAAAAGGCCTCGAGACAGATGTTTTGGCCTCCCGAAGTTTTTGCAGTTGCGAACTCAGCCGAAAATTCAATCGAATGCCCTCCTCTCCAAGTTCCATTGGACACAGGGCATTGAGGGGCAAATGATGAGTCAGGCCCAAGTGGCCCAGTCTGTGATGAGCCAAGGCTTAAATTAATGAAAGATCCGTTGGGTCCAATGGAGTCCGAGCCCAAACCCACGATGCCTGGCCACGTCACAGCAGTCCGGGTCGCTTCGGAAGCAGGCAGGCCACGTCCCGCTTTTACCAAGTCGTGCGGAGAATATCACAACTGCCTCCCCAGTCGAGGACACCTCGAAGGCTCCTCGTAAACGGCGCTGTAAAGTCGTCCCCATCTGTTAGGGGAGCGACTATAAATTGTAAGCCCCACCAGCACTTGGGGGGCATGAGACAAATACCGAAGCAATATTCTCCCTTCATCTCTCTTCTCCTACACTTGTAATCTCTGGACACTTGAGAAGTGACATATCCGGCAACCTCTGCCTTTCCAAAAGTGGACGTAGGTCATTGACCGAACCACTATAAATCCCTCTCTCATTTATTTCCACATTTATTACTCATACTTGACCGGTGGTGTGCAAATCCCTTTTTGTGCATCATCACCATCTCCTCCGTGAATAAAAAAAAATCATCTCCTCATGTGGCTTCTCCTGATTGGTCCAAATAGGGTTTTCTTGTTTGGTCCAAACAGGAAATCCGGATCCCTGATTGAATCCGTGCCTGAAAAATCTGGGCATGAACTTCCCGACCTGTTTTGAGAGCATATAAGGGAGAGTGAACCCATCTGGGCTTACACCTTCCTGCTGCATTCCATAATACAATTTGAGAGCACGATCATACAATTCATGCCGTGAATGCCCTCTACTGATTGCGTTCCGTGAGAAGACATTGGCTTGGGAATTTCATCCAACAGTGGACGTACATAATGAGTTTCTCTGAGATTTGAGCTCATGTGGACGAATTTGGTGACAAGTAATTGCTTTCGATACCTTCATCTACCGTACCTGCAACACCAAGTACCCTCTCATCTCTCTCCCCATCCAAACACCCCGATAGAGATGCAAATAAAAAAATATTCCGCGTACTACAAGAATGAGCATGACATCCATAAGGACTAAAAATAACAGACTTGGTTTAAGAGATGATGAAGATTTTAATGGTGCTGCTTATCTGGTTTGAGTATCACTGGATATCCTGAACCTGAAAGAGAAGAGACAGGAGTCAGGGCCCCGGCCTGCTGTCGGCCGAAGTCACTCCGACGCTTGAGTTAGTGCAGTCACTGAACTAGGGATGAAGTGAGGAAGAAGAAGGTTCAGGCAAAAGAATGGTCTGTTGCATGGTGTATAATGCGTACCTATTATGAACTTACCATGCAGGTATATATAGAAAAGTGTAGAAAGTTCCTGAGTAGAGATAGCGGAGAGCAGTCCCATCAGCCCATATCTAGGATTCTCAATGGGGGTAGGTGATGGTACTGTCCCATCGGATCTCTCCTCAATCTCATACATAAATGTGGACGTGATCGGCTGATCGATAGCCAGCGGCCACCCTATCTGCCAGTACGTTATGCAACGTAACCATCCCATCACATAATGGGGATTGGACGCTCAGTGTCCACGTCGGTTGGTGGACCGAACTGAAGAAAGTGCCGAGGTCGAGTAGGCCTGAAGTCGGGCATTGTAGCCGAGACGAACGAGGCCGAGCCTGGAGGAGCGTGGTCGGTACTCATACCGAGACCAACTCCATCTCGGAGCCAGCTGGCACGTTCCCGAGCCGGATGAAGGAGATTCGAGGCAGTCCCTGATTGGTACTTTTACTTGAGTCAGGAATAACCTCGGTTCCGGAAAACACCCCACACAGCATCTATTCACATGAAAACCAAGAAATGATTCACACACTTCTTGCAAAAAGGCGCCAATAAGTATTCGCATGGTATCTGATCCTAGCATGGCCCCTATCAAAGGCATTTTAGCTTTGTTTTTGTTTTTCCATGAGACATAGATTGGATATCCAGATAGTTCAAATTATTTAGGGATATTGCTCGTAGAGCTGCATGCCGTTAGACATGAGATTTGTACCGCAGAGGTATGAGTTTAAGCATTTTCCTCGTACGATATCCTAGGACTGTGCAATATCGCACACATCTAGGGTTGCAAATGGGTTCTAAGTTGGAACCATATTGGACTCGGACCCCGTCTCTAAATAACGGTTCCAGTTCTATATCCAGTTTTGATTTGGAACCTATTTTGTTAATTTCATATCCGGTTCTGATAGGAAAAACTTGGATCCGGTTCTAGCGTTGGGTCTGCATATAGGACTAAAAAAATATAGTTCTAAAATCGGTTTTATTTTCTTTTCATTTTTTATTTTTTCTTAAAATAAGTATATCATTCAACTCATAACAGTGCATCAAGTCTACTACCTTCAGTATCTTACATAAAAATATTAAAAAATAATAATTTTAACGTACAGTGTGCAATATCAACGACTCATATGGCTAGTCCTAAATCCACGGGTTAGAACTTCTATGAACCCATAATCGGGCCCATTTATCAATTGGAATCTAAATTGGGATTTAGACCCGGACCCATTTTGTGAATCAAAATTTAAAATAGGTTCCAGACCCGCTCTTTTGTAAGTCGTAACTTCTACATAATTAGATATTCATTTGCAACCCTACACACATCATACTATTCAATACCCTAGGGCCATGTGATATTAGCACACATCATTCAATGCAATATCCTAAAGTGGTGTGATATCACACTATTATTGTATGAATAGTTCTACGGGAGTTATATAAACTTCAATTGTTATGGGGCAAATGTCATATGTAAGAACAATCGTATGGTCAATGTCCTCATTATTTATTGAACCAATAAATTCGAAATCTTAAAACCAAACATTATATATTTTGAAACCCCCCCATTCCAAAAGAAAAAAAAGAAAGAAAGCCCCACCCCCATCCCCCCAACCCCCACAAAGAAAGAAAGGGCTCTAATTTTATACATTTTTATAGGTGTAATTCAAGATTTGAATTGTGCAATATTCTTACTACAACGATAAGCATTAAGACTTACAAATTTCAGATATTAATTCTTCTTATATTTTAAATTTTTTAATTGTTGAAAAAGTATAAATAAATTTAAAATTATTGAATGTACTAATTTACTCATGCGAAAATAGTGATATTGGCAAAATGATGATTTGTTTCATGTGTGTAAACATTGTACATGTGACATTTACATATGTAATAAAACCTATCTCTGTATCTCATGCAAAAGACAAGCGGCGACCCCTTCAAAGGTGGATTGATGGGTCATTATACAATGGGCCACAAAAAGACTAGGCTCAACCTAATTGAGATTTACATCATAGTTCAAACCGTGATCTTTCCATCAACAACCGAACATGTCTTACTTGTGCACCCCTTAAGTACAAAATAAATATATATATATATTTTCTATTGGAAGGTTTCCAACCTTTTGAATTGGACTAATCTCTCAAGGCCTAGAGAGAAGCCGGGTAAAATCCCCTGTAGCTCCAGTGTGTGACAAAATAAAACTGGAACTTGAAAATCACAGGGTCAATCCGACCTGCAAATTGCCGGGTCATTTTCGGGTAGAACCGGGCCGGTCAAGCTCAACCCAAAGCAATAGGAAGAAAGGGTTTACAAGAAACCTCTAGAAAAGGGCCGAACATACTACACAACAAGCCCACGTGCACCTTTTATAGCCGTCGATTTCAACAAATCAAAGGCCTGGATTCTCCCAACAAAAACCCTCTTCCCATTGGCAGATACCCCTGCCCCTCAAAATCCCATTGGTCCACGTCATCACATATGACATGTTCTTCCCTCCCCTCCTCGAACCCGGACTTGAAACTCTATAAATTGCAGTTAATAGAATTTCCATCATCTCTGAATCTAACAAAGTGCCCTCTAAAAAAGTGGAAGCGTATTTGCATCTCACTCACTCAAGAGAGACAGAAACCCTAACATCATGGATCGATCGTGGAGAGCTCTGATCTTTCTAGGGCTCCTTCTAGTAGGTAATGTTGATCATACTTCATTCTCTATAGTGATTCTCTCTTTGCTTGATTGCCGATCCGATCGATCCTTGGTGAAATCCGAGAGATCTTGGCTTTTTGTATGACTTTTATTTTTCTTGATTGATCTTCTTCGATTCGGTTGAACCTTTGAAGTTTTGGTTTCTGATCGTAGTTTTGTTAAGTTTCGGCGTTTACTTGCTCAAAATCGAGAATCCTGATTCGATTTTTCATGATCAGGGTTTTGTTTTGCATTCGATTTGGTAGATCGGGGTGGGTTTCAGTGTTTTCTCGCTTAAAATCGGGAAGTGAGATTCAATTCATCATCAGCAGGAAGGAATTTCGTTGTAGGGATTAGATAGGATGAGATCTATGGTCTGTCTTCTTTTTAGTTACTGGATGCTATTCTGTGTGTACTTTAAAGGCTGTTACTATTATCTTTTGAATAGATCTGGAGGAATGATTCAATTAGGTTAAAGGCTGGACCTTTGTATTGGGGATGTGAATGGAATGCATATGGTTTCTTCGTTATAGTTCTTTTGTTTTAAACTGTTGAATATGTAGTTTGCAAGTGCAAAATCGGACGATTGCTTATGTAATATGCAGATCACATTACTTTTATACATGAAAAACACCGTCTTTTGGCCATGAAAAACAGGGTTCTTTTAGGTGCGATCTTGAAGAGTGTATTTTAAAGAGTGATCCACTCTAATGCAACATCATACACATGATATGCCATTGTTCATCGGAGTAATTGTTAGTCAGTACATGATCCGATACGTATAGGCGATCTCAGTAGTTTGATTAATGCAATTCCTGATGTTTCATGCATTGGTTTGCAGTGCACTTTATTGTACACTGAGGGGTCGTTTGGTTTTAATGCATGGGATGGGAGGATGAGTTATAGATATGTAAACGTTACAGATGCATGAAACACATTGCAATGTTTGTCAACTTCACCTTTTTCACACGGATAAAGGAGTACACTATTAGATGTGTTTGGATTTTTGAGGACGTTTTTCACAAATTTCTAGAAAATATGAAGATTTGAAATATGAAATTAAATTTTGAATGGTTCAAATCATGAAATAGGGCCCATAGAAGTGCAGAAAATTTGATCTATAGGTTGGGATTTCTTGGACATTTTTCAGAAGTTACTCAAAATATTATAAGATTTATGATGATAGACTTAAAGGTATTGGGTTTTAGTAGTTAAATAAACAAATTGAATGGTTTGGATTAGATACATGAGATTCACATGAATAAAAAAAAGATAAAAGTGGTTGATGGGATTTGATATTGTGCCCAATTCCATAATCAAATGCAATCACAATTTCTAGACTTCCCATCTTTTGTAAGTGAGAGATGTGAAAGTGTTTCACACGTATTTAGAGGTGAAATTTGTGTGTGAAAATGTCTTTTCTTACACGGTCATAAATTAGCAAAAACAGATGTGATGATGTATAAATGTTATGCATGTGAGTACTTTATACTTGTGTAAGTGAGAGTACAAACAAACGACCCTGAACTAAATTTTAGATTTTCCAATTGCCCAAAGGTTTACTCGTGTTGGGAAGCATTCACTCTCGTTATTCGTAATATTATTTGCTACTTTTCTAATTTTGTGAAGCTTCAAACGTTTCCTCACTCAGTAGCTATATGTACCCCTGCATTCATTGACATGGATGAGTTGTAAATACATCTAAGCTAGCAGTCCATTACACAACTGTATGCCGGGGCAGCATGCAGTCCACTTCTCTAAATTAACCTTTTCATGTGGGGACTTTAGAGTTAACCTCTGCAAAGGAAATGGCTATCCTGATTTCTCCATATGGTAGACATTATGTGTGTGCCTAAGAGAGTGTGAATGTATGTATTGTTGTGTCTCTTTACCGGATTACTTCCTGGCCTGCCCGTCATCTAGGCATATAACATCATTTATGGTAGTCTTACTTGCATAGGCTTTTGTTTGTGTTATATATTTTTATTTTCATGGTCATTATAATCTTACTGGGTAATAGTGTTACCTTCTTTGATATCTAATGGATCTTAAGGAAGTCGTGGATAGAATGGTGCTGATTGGTTTTTTTTTCTCTGTCTCAGGGGATATATTTTCATTCGCCAACGCGAAAGAGGAACCCAAGTTGGGTACAGTCATTGGGATAGACCTTGGTACCACCTACTCTTGTGTTGGTGTGTACAGGAATGGTCATGTGGAAATCATAGCCAACGACCAAGGGAATCGTATCACACCCTCTTGGGTGGCATTCACTGATAGTGAAAGACTGATAGGTGAGGCTGCAAAGAACCAGGCAGCTGTCAATGCTGAAAGGACCATTTTTGATGTCAAGAGGCTAATTGGTAGAAAGTAAGTTTTAACTTCCTCGCGAATTTTTAGCTTCATCGTTCTTTTAGTATCTCACTAAAGCAATGCATAAAATTAGGAAACAATATGCTTATAATGAGGAAAAAAACTAATTTGTGTGTTTGGCAGATTTGAGGACAAAGAGGTGCAGAAGGATATGAAGCTTGTTCCTTACAAGATCGTTAACAAAGATGGGAAACCATATATACAAGTCAAGATTAAGGATGGGGAGACCAAGGTTTTCAGCCCTGAGGAGATCAGCGCTATGATTTTAACCAAGATGAAAGAGACAGCAGAAGCATTCCTTGGAAAGAAAATCAAGGATGCGGTTGTTACTGTTCCTGGTAAAGAACATCCTTCTTTGTCTTTGGAAAGCTATTGATTTGAACTGTTTATAAGATGCTTTATTGGTTACTGTTTTGACTTTGGAAATTTGAGTACTGATACACGAGGTCCTAAAATTGTCTCATCTTCTTTGTCCCCAGCATATTTCAATGATGCCCAAAGGCAGGCAACCAAGGATGCAGGTGTAATTGCTGGGCTAAATGTAGCTAGAATAATCAATGAACCAACTGCTGCAGCCATCGCCTATGGTTTGGATAAGAAGGGTGGGGAGAAGAACATCCTTGTATTTGACCTTGGTGGTGGGACTTTCGATGTTAGTATATTGACAATTGATAATGGTGTTTTTGAGGTTCTGGCCACAAATGGCGACACTCATCTTGGAGGTAAGTTTTCTTTGTCATATCCATGTTGTATAAATTATCCATGTTAATAATTTTGTTGTTAGTTTATCATTTGATTTATACTTCTAAAGTTGATGTACATTCCGGCACAACTGATGAATAAAAACTAGCATTTGGGCAAAATATCATTTAGGAATTTGCACTTCTCATTTCTGAATGCTGTATAATATCGCACAACGAAAATATGAACCATTTTGTTGGCAATTAGGCTTTTCACAATTATTTTTAACTTGACTCACTAGAATGACTCACAAGTGAAGGGTACTGAGTTGAGTTACTTGGGTGTGTTTGACTTAGTTTTTGGTTGACACAGCAATGCTCAATTGATTCAGTGCTCTTAAATCTCTAGACGGGCATCTAGCACTCTCATTCTGGAGATAAAAGCCCATCAGTAGCATTTGAATTTGGAAGCTGCATACAGCTTAGTGCTAAGTTTGAACTTTTTGAACGTGGAAACCTGAGAGCTCAACACTAAATTTGAGCTTGTTCAACATGGAAACCTGGCACTGTATTTTGTTGATCTCTGCTTATTAAGATTTTATATCTTATTTTTTTTAAGACATTGGTCATATGACTGATCATTTAATGGAATTTAGGAAAAGTTTTTGCAAATTGCAAATCCTCTAATATAAACCCATTCACTAAAGAAGATGTCTTGTAACTATTGGAAATGAGTTGTGTACTTTTAGAAGCTGTTAATGATACACTTCAAATATTCTCCTTCAGGTGAGGACTTCGACCAAAGAATCATGGAGTACTTTATCAAACTGATCAAAAAGAAGCATGGAAAGGACATCAGCAAAGACAATAGGGCACTTGGAAAACTTAGAAGGGAGTGTGAGCGTGCCAAGAGAGCATTGAGCAATCAGCACCAGGTCCGTGTGGAGATTGAATCTCTATATGAAGGCTTGGATTTCTCTGAGCCATTGACTCGAGCACGATTTGAAGAACTGAACAATGATTTGTTCAGAAAAACCATGGGGCCTGTGAAGAAGGCAATGGAAGATGCTGGTTTGGAGAAAAGCCAGATTGATGAGTTCGTTCTTGTGGGTGGAAGCACTAGGATTCCCAAGGTTCAGCAACTTCTTAAGGACTACTTTGATGGGAAGGAGCCTAACAAGGGAGTTAACCCAGATGAGGCTGTGGCTTTTGGTGCAGCTGTACAAGGTAGCATCTTAAGCGGAGAAGGTGGTGAAGAAACTAAAGGTATGTTTATTTCAATGTCCGTGACTGTCCCAGGGCATGCCCGAGAATGCTTAGCTTGATTTAGGAGGTAAAACTGAGATTGTAAAAAATTGGTTCCAACTTCCAAGTCTGCAGAGTCTGTGGACCCTCTGATTCTTCCTGGCTTCTCAAAAGCTCCAGACTCAGAACTCTGAGAATGGTTCCAGAGTTTGATTAAGCCAAGTCTGCAGTTTGCTTGGCAACTGGAATAGTAATATCTTGTTAGGAGCCCAATTCTTTAAATTGTTTCTTAAATCTGATTATGGTTTTATTTATGTATTTGTCTAAAAACCCAGGGGTACCCAACTGACATTCCCCCTTGCCCTGTCCATTTCTTTCGCCACCCCAAATGAGTTTAGATCTTTTCACATTAAATCACTAGCTCTCTTGTCAATGCATCTTTAATCTATGTAAGCGTCCATCTATTCCTTGAACTAGTTTAGTGATTCTCCATTTTCTTTTCTTTTCTTTTTTGGGTTACAGATATACTTCTATTGGATGTTGCTCCCCTTACTCTTGGTATTGAGACTGTTGGTGGGGTGATGACAAAGTTGATCCCTAGGAACACCGTCATCCCAACAAAGAAATCTCAAGTATTCACCACTTACCAGGATCAGCAGACCACTGTCTCCATTCAGGTATTGACAAAAGTTTCAAGCATTTGTAAGATCTTGCACATTTCTTAGAATTAGACTCTATAGGGCAAT
Organism: Umbellularia californica; assembly: GCA_028538565.1. Lineage (NCBI taxonomy): Eukaryota > Viridiplantae > Streptophyta > Magnoliopsida > Laurales > Lauraceae > Umbellularia > Umbellularia californica. Next base: position 5,360,373 of record JAPQWN010000002.1, read on the forward strand.
ATCAGAGTTCTATAGAATTAAAATTATTCAAATCAGTTAGTTTAAATTCTATTCTGAAATTTTGGATGAATATAGAAATGATTGCTATTTCCAAGTTCCATGCTCTCTAAATCCTATTGTCTTGCCTCAGGTTTTTGAGGGTGAGAGAAGTCTGACAAAGGATTGCAGAATGCTTGGAAAATTTGATCTCTCTGGAATACCTCCTGCTCCCAGGTATTTTTACTAAACCTCCTTTTCTAATTATGGTTGCTGATTGCTTACCACAGATGGGATAGCAGTCTCTCTCTCTCTCTCTCTCTCTCTCTCTCTCTCACACACACACACACACACACATATCCAAATGCCATCTTGAACCCATAAATTTCTTATTTGCCACATTAGTGAAGATTCTGATTAATTTGTTTCTACAGGGGCACACCTCAGATTGAAGTCACATTTGAAGTTGATGCCAATGGTATTCTCAATGTGAGGGCTGAAGACAAGGGTACTGGAAAATCGGAGAAGATCACCATCACCAATGACAAGGGCCGGTTGAGCCAGGAGGAAATTGATCGCATGGTTCGTGAAGCTGAGGAGTTTGCAGAGGAAGACAAGAAGGTGAAAGAGAAGATTGATGCTCGCAATAGCTTGGAGACATACATCTACAACATGAAGAACCAGGTCAACGACAAGGACAAGCTTGCAGACAAGCTGGAACCTGAGGAGAAAGATAAGGTTGAGGCTGCAGTAAAGGATGCACTTGAATGGCTTGATGATAACCAGAATGCAGAGAAAGATGAGTACGATGAGAAGCTTAAAGAGGTGGAGGCCGTGTGCAATCCTATCATAGCTGCAGTTTATCAGAGATCTGGTGGTGCCCCTGGTGGCGGGTCTGATGGAGGCGATGATGATTCTCATGACGAGCTGTAGACGTTTTAGTTTTTAGGTTTTTTTTTTTTATTTTTTTCCCTTGAGAAATAGAGGTGGGGGAAAAGAGTTTTGTAATATTCTAACAGTGGGAATTGGTGAACCTTGAGACCGAGAGGGTTACAGAAGGGGAAAGAGCCACGAGTGCCCCCTCCCTTTCTTCTCCTGTCTTGGTTTTGATTGAGATTATAAGTATATATTTTTGTGGATTTTGATTAAGCTTAATGTTAAATCCATTAATGAAGACATCTTCATATCCATCCCATTGTTAGCATGGCGTGGCTATCATAACTTAACACGGCCATTTAAGCTTAAGCTATGTCAATTGATTTTCTGTGCGTAGCAATCGCTTCAATTGTTATTTAACCCTTTTCCGTGGATGAATATTCCAATGACGAGATGAATCGAGTTAGATGAAACTGCGTGTTAGATGCTTCCATCGTTTGTTCCTCTTCTTTTCCCTCCATTTCCCCCTCCCTCTTCCCAAACACCCTTAGTTTTCATTTTCCCTCCATTTTCTCTCTTACGGTACCTAATGTATAGGTGCTGCTACCGGCCTCTTGCACTGGCTCACGGAGTATTGTATTGGTTCATGAGTAATTCAGATCCTATGCATATCTACATCCTTATCCTTTCACCTCTTTTCCTAACACCATCGAGCCTTTTTGACGATTCCTGTTTATTTCTGCTTAGGAGGGACTTTTAACACATCTACGTAAATTACGGAAGTTTACCTTCCTTCCTGAATCCAAGAACTATGGTTGCAAGTGGATGGCGGGTTAAGCGAATATCAAGAGTCTCCCATTCAAATCAAGCGACATGGAACGCAACTTCATATACATTCGATCTGAATCTTTTTATGTTCTGATCGAGGATTCAGATCCATAAAAATTTATAAAGCTATAATGACGTATATAACTTTTAGTAATTTAGATATTTGATGATCTATTTACTTTTAATCATTTACCATTTAAACGTCTTATTTTTGAAGCCCTTTTGTCCAATTATACTAATGCATTACATGTTTTAGAATTAACTATAGAAACCGGATCCATTTTTCCAATTAATGTCGAATCCGGATTTAGGTCGTGGATAGTGCACATGGGTAGTTTTGTTGAACTATATAGATCGTCGTGCGTTCATCTTCGTGAATTGGTTGCTTAATTATTGTGTGATTTGTATGTGCATGATCATGAATCGCAGATTGTCCGTTCCGCTGCGCCACTTTCTCAATAGATCCTACCTATAGTCCCATATGCATCCCTGCCAAGAATTTTTTACGTGGGCCTGCACCATTCACGTAAACTTCGTGAGCCTCCACGGTGAGGCTTGAGGCTCACTTCTTTAACACTTGAATAATTGAAAATCGTGGTTCACTCTAATATATTTTGGGCCCAAAGCAAGAGTATCAAATACAATACGCTCGAGTAAAATATTAACCAATACTTGTGTAGTTTGTCCACATTGAGGCCTACTTATTTAAACTTTGAATTGCTCGTTAAAAGTGCCTCAACTTGTATGTTTTATGCTAACAATCCACTCTTAAAATCTATTAGGCCCACTGTGAGATTCATCAATACAAGTGTAATCCATTCGATAAAATATAATAAAAAAAATTAATGTGCTTTAGTAGCTCGTTTCCTATCAAAGTAAAATTCTGTGAGAGTCCTCGTAAGACATTTAATAATTTGGCTCCACTCGAACCATTCATCACAAACTCCTTAAATTGAATGACTAACAACATCCATTATTTCATTAATTGCTCTGCTCAATATGTTAGCCGTACAATTATATTTTTGGGATTTCAACAAATTGAGTAGTAGTTTGTAGCCATTTCAACTTCCTTGTCGGTCCCACTGATGGATTACAATGAGAAATTAGTCATTGGAAATCTCATTTTAAATGAGATATTATCATATTGAATTGAATGAGCCTAGCTCCAATGGGCCTGAAGAAGAAGACCCTTACAATGAAATGGATCAGTCCAAAAGGCATAAATAGTAGCCAAGCCTACATAGAGAAGTGTGAAAAACCCAATCTCTATCTAAACTAAAAGGTGAGATGGTTAAAAAGCGGGAAAATTCTAAACACACACCCAATTTGCTGAGCCAATCTACATGCTAAGCTCACCTATAAGAAAAATATAAACTCCCATTTTTTGCTGAGCCCACCCACAAAAAATTATCAACGTTCTCTTCTTCTTCTACTCCTTCTCCTTCTTCCTCATTTTTGTCCGCTCATCTTCTTCTCTTCTTCGTCGTCAGCTCATCTGCTTCTCCTTCTTCCTCATTCCCTTCGTTGTGAGCTCATCTTCTTCTTTTCTTCTTCATCGGCATATAAATCGAAGTTCGTCATCTCCCATACCTCTTCATCTTCAACTTTTTTCCATTTTGTTTTCCTGTTTTTTAAATTTTTTTCAACTAAATAGACATGTAATCTATTCAAATAGAATGAAGTGAGTTGAATGGAAGGGATGGAAGAAAGGAAAAGACTTACGGATTGCAAATAAAAAAAATGGTTCGCGTTATGCACGGATACGTAGATCCATACACATTTAATATGCATATACGTTAACGTGTACAAATCTACGTATCCATGCATAAGTTTTTTGTTCAACATAAGAAAACCATGCACATATAATATACATGGATTTGTGTATCGGTGCATAAATAAAATCAAGGGTACATTTGGAATTTCACATATTAATATTTTGATAATAAAAAAAATTTAAATGTGAGTGTGGTCAGCAAATGACGTGGGTGTGTTTAGAATTTCCTTAAAAAGAAAGTGAGGAAACCTTCTCTTTTCTTCTTGGGGTTTTTACTTTTTACACTCTGTTTCATCCCAAATCTCAAAGAAAACTCTCTTCCTCTTATTGTGTTAGCTGCAACAACATCTGTTTTCCCGTGCCGCCACCGCCTTCAAGCGAGAAGCGATGGTGGAAGTGGCGAGTAGGGTCGTGTACGAGGTGCTTGGTCCTCGAGCCGATGACGTCGACAAACCCATCATCGACTACATCACCAACGTCCTCGCCGATGAAGATTTCGACTTCGGCCTCCACGGAGAAGGCGCCTTCGATGCCGTAGGCGAACTCCTAGTCGATTCCGGCTGCGTCCGCGACGTCGCCGAGGGCCAATCGGTAAAAAAAAAACCACCCCCACATCGATTCATATTCTTCCTTCTTTGATTCATAGATGTTTTATATTTGGTTTGATTTGTGTGATGAAAATGGTTGATTTTGATTGTTTTCCCTTTTTTGTGTATTGGATTTTTGTTTGGCAATGGATTAGATAGTGATAGATTCGCTACAAGGTCAATGGAATTGTTTATGGAATAATCTGTTAGGTGTTTGTATTGGATTGCTGACTATTCATGATTTCATTTACTTAGGACCTGTTTGTTTGCATTGTAATACATAGGAATTGAATACAATTGATATTGGTTTGTTTTCACTGAAAAAACCCTTTTTTTGTTTAAAAAGATTTAAAGGGAAGTTTGATTTGGAAGGTTTTTTGACATGTTGAGTGCTATTTTCTTGAAAAATGTAGGTTTGCAGCATACTGTCTGATAAATTTGGAAAGCATGGATTGGTGAAAACTAAGCCAGCTATGCGGAGTCTTGCAGCGCCACTGCGGATGTTCGATGGGATGGATGAAGATGAGACCCCCAAGAAACAGGTGGAGGTGCTGGAAGGTCCTGTGCTGTCTGAACGCGATAAAGCGAAGATTGAAAGGAGGAAGAGGAAGGATGAGCGCCAGAGGGAGGTAAGCTAATGTTAAGTTGTCTGAACATCTAAGTTTGATCATGTGATTCCATAGGTTAGTTCTGTCTTTTCTTCTAGTAGTTTGATCCCAGATCAGTATGTGTTTAGTTGATTTTTTTGGTAGGCTCCAATTGAGAGCCTGGATTCCAATTTTAGAGTAGTGAGTTGGGGAACTTGTGAAATTATACAGTTTGCTGCTCCTACTTGTAATGTGATTGTCCCTGCTGTAGATTAAACCAAACCAAACCAAACCAAACCAAGCCTTTTCCCACTAGGTGGGGTCGGCTATATGGATTTGACGACGCCAATCAAATCTGTTTAGGGCCATGTCCTCCGTTAGATCCATGTAGGCAAGGTCATGTTTAATAGTTTCTTTCCAACTTCTCTTGGGTCTCCCTCTCCCTCTCCTACTCCTGGCAATCTCTATGCCTTCACACCTTTTAACAGGTGCTTCCATTGGACGCCTTCTAACATGGCCAAACCATCTTAGTCGATTTTCTCTCATTTTATCTCCAATCGGTGCTATTCCTACTTTGCCCCTAATCTCCTCATTCCTAATCCTATCTCTCCTTGTGATCCCGCACATCCATCTTAGCATTCTCATCTCCGCAACTTCCATCTTCTTAACATGATTATGCTTTACTGCCCAACACTCTGATCCATATAACAATGCTGGTCTTACCGCCACCTTATAATACTTTCCTTTAACCTTGAGGGGGACTTTCCGATCACACAAGACCCCCGAAGCACTCCTCCATTTGGTCCACCCGGCCTGAATCCTGTGACTTACATCAGTATCAATCCCTCCATCCTGTTGCACCATCGATCCAAGGTACCTAAAGTTTTCTTTCTCTACAATCTTTTGTGTGCCTAAACTTACTTTTATGTTACCAAGTGTCCTACTTTGGCTAAACTTGCACTCCATATATTCCGTCTTGCATCGACTTAGCCTAAACCCTTTTGTCTCTAACGTTTTCCGCCATACTTCTAGCTTAGCATTCACTCCTTCTCTCGTCTCATCTACTAAAACAATGTCATCTGCAAATAGCATACACCACGGCACCTCATCCTGAATATGTCTTGTAATCTCATCGATAACTAGGGCAAATAAGTACGGGCTTAACGCTGAGCCTTGGTGTAGACCAATCGTGATAGGAAACTCCTTAGTCTCTCCGCCAGTCGTCCTTATAGATGTCACGGCTCTATCATACATATCCTTTATCGCCTCAATATATGCGACACACACTCTTTTCTTTTCCAGTACTCCCCATAGAATCTCCCTAGGAACCCGGTCATAGGCCTTCTCCAAGTCAATGAACACCATATGTAAATCTTTCTGGCCTTCTCTATACTGTTCCATTAACCTCCTCAGGAGAAAGATAGCCTCCATGGTTGATCTCCCAGGCATGAAACCAAATTGATTATCTGAAATGTTTGTTGTTCTTCTTAGTCTTCTCTCAATAACTCTCTCCCATAATTTCATCGTATGGCTCATCAATTTAATCCCGCGGTAGTTCGCACAGTTCTGAATATCTCCTTTGTAGATTATCTCCCAAAAATGTTGCAGATTGGAAGACCCCTTTATTTCGTTTGTGTGACCTATAATCCTCCAAACCCATGAGAAGGGCGTTAGTGTGCTAAGATATAATCAAGGATGAAAATAGCGGTAGCGGCGGGCGTAGCGGCCCTCCACCAAAACGTAATGTAGCGGGTGCTACGTAGCGTTGTAGCGGTGCGATTTGAAAAAATCATCAAAAAAATCTGAAATTTTTTGTAGAAAATCTAGAATATTGGAAAATGAGAGAAAATGTTCTTTTTTTGAAAAAGTAACTGAGGTAAGGGAGCGTAGCGGTCCCCTCATTGTATGAGGTCCTGTATAGTTGTAAAACCTTGAGAAGAACTCTCCATATCCACTATAATTCGGCAAGATTGTTTGCTTTTTGGTGTTCTTTTAAACATAAAAGGGTAGAAGAGTTGCATAAAAATGTTATTTGAAGAGAAAAAGATAATAAATAAGTATCATTATATATTTTGAAATTTTTTGAAAAATAGGAAAATTTCACACCCCATAGCTGCCCCGTAGCGGGCATAGCTGCCATAGCGTACTGTAGCGGCCGCTACGGATGTGAACGGCGCAAAATGCCATTTAGCGTAGCGGTCTTCACCGCCACGCCTGATATAGCGGCCACTACGTGTTTTGATCCATGGATATAATAACATTTTTGATTGGAAGGGCCTGCTGGATCAGGGTAACATTGACTTGTGAAGTGGCAACCCTAGTGTCATCTTGCCCACAGTATTTTTCGAAATGCGATATTCTACGGTTCTTTTCCCATTACTATTAGAGAAGAAGTTCTTTCTCCTTTTTTTTTATATATGGAATAGGCTGAAAACAGAAAACAGAAAACATATGATATATTTCAAAGTGCAATCCAATGAAACTCAAACAGAAAAAAGTGCTATTCTGCTAACCCATATGCTACTAACCTTGTGCCAACATGCTCTAAGAGTTTTTTTTTCATTTGATACAGACTTGCCCAACATATTATGGTTCCAACTGGACCTGGCCTAGCTGAAGCTTGTCCAAGTGCAGCCCATTTACTTATTAGGCATTATATTCAGGCCCAGGAGCCTGAAATAGCCCATTGGAAACATGTTATGTCCAATCATGTTGATTATTTGATCATTTCAGGCTGTTCTGGACAATCTAGTTTGGCCTGATGCAGGCAAAGATGTAAGCTGGCTAAACTAGCTATTGTGCCAGAAAATAGGTCCGGGCCTTCCTGTGACTGTAGAAGCTTAACTCACTTCCATCTAGTAGCGGGATGGGCTTGAGCTGTGGCCCAGCTTAGTTTCGACCCTACAATAAATAGATGGTTAGGAATAGGATAAATCAATGATCCTGGAAAAAAGTCCATAGAATGAGCTACTAGGCTCATCCAATCTTGGAAATTTTGGTTCATCTCCCATATGCGGTGGGTCCACCATATGAGTGTTCTTAACAATGGGTCCTACCTACGTAAATAGGAAGGGATGGCAAACTGTGATTCTACCAATTTGAAATAGGAGATGGCAACACTTGTGCTGAAAAGAATTTGTAACCAGTTCTACAATACATCTAGAAATTGGCCATGTGTTTTTACATCATATCTAGTTCTTACAATGAATGTTCACATCTTTTGTTACCAAACAGGCACAATATCAAATGCATTTGGCGGAGATGGAAGCTGCTAAAGCAGGGATGCCTGTCGTATGTGTAAACCATGGCACTGGTGAGGATGGGCCAGGTGCCAAGGATATCCACTTGGAGAACTTCAATGTTTCTGTGGGTGGTCGTGAGCTCATACAAGAAGGCACAGTGACACTCTCTTTTGGAAGACACTATGGTGGGTTTTTACAGACTGATCATAGCTTTTGGTGCCATTTATATTTAAAACTTTGTCCACTAGAAGGCTTAGTGTCATTGTCGTTCATATTTTCTTTTAAGTGAATGCACCCTGCTTTTTTCCTCTTGTGTATGTACATTTTACTCCACATTGATTTTTTTTTTCTTTTTAAAGTGCCAGTTTTTATGTGTAAAATCCGATACTTCACTTTTTATGTTTAAAATCCATGTCCTTTTGCGTCCAGAAATGTTTAAAACCTCATGCTGAATTGCAAAACGTCTCAATCAATTTGGAGATCCGTGGTGGGGTGGTTTGACTGTTGTTGGGTCTTCCCCAAGTCCCTCCAAAAGCTCTTCAAGGCTTGGAAGGCTCCAATTGGGGATCCTAGAGGGAAGGAGTTGTGGAGATTGACATTTCTGGCGGTGCCCTGGACGATATGGAAGGAAAGGAACTCAAGGTGCTTTGAAAGGAAAGTATCCAGCGAAAGGAGTTTGGTGGAGAGAACTAAGTTTTCAGTTGCTCTTTGGGTTTCCATAAACCCATCTTTTAGAGATTACTCCATAGATCAAATAATGTCAGTAGCTGGGTTGTTTTTCAGCTGCTTCTTTTTGTTTCCTGTTTCCTGTTTCCTGTCTTAGCTTGTCAGTACTCATCACTTGTACTGATTGCTTTTATTAATGAAAGTAAGCATTAAAAAAAAAAAAATCCATGTCCTTGCCGTGTCCATGGCATGTCCCTGTCGGCTGTCGTATCAATGTTGTATTTGGGCATCAAGGCTTCCTATCTTGTTTTTGTTTATGGCCCTCCATTTGTTGAGTAGTCAATACAAACATGGACTTGAAACGTGTCTTTTTTAGGCCAACTCCAAAAGAGAATAAGAGCCATTTAACCCACTTAATATTCTTACTACATTAGGGATAGGATAATGACTTAGGAAAATATTGGTGGATCAGACTGTTTATGCGGGTCAACCCTGACCGTACTCATTCAGCTGTGGGTTGGATTTATCTTCCCCATGATCAACCCAGATATATTGCGGGTCAGGTTCAGGTCGGGTTAACGTGTCAAGTCAAGTTTTGCTTCCCTACTTCTGTCATAGCAATACATTGATGATTGACCTTTCAAATATAAAACAAATGTACCATGGAAATGGTACTACAGTATATCTGGATGACTGTTCATTCTTATTTGACGGAGCGTGTTGTCCTATCCGACTACATCTCATCTGTGATAAAGTTCAATCTTTCTATGATACCTAACAATTATTATTGTAGCTTGCTTTATTATTCTGTTTGCTGCTTAATCAGGCCTTGTTGGGAGAAACGGGACAGGCAAAACAACTTTCCTTAGGCATTTGGCCATGCATGCAATTGATGGTATCCCTAAGAACCGCCAGATATTACACGTGGAGCAAGAAGTTGTTGGAGATGATACAATTGCCTTGCAGTGTGTTCTTAACTCTGATATTGAAAGGACCCAGCTCTTGGAAGAAGAAGCTTTTTTGCTTGCCCAACAGGTAGCATGATAGTGTTAATGTCTGGTCATGGTAGATGAGATTTGCCATTGTTGGAAATTGAGGTTTACTATTATCACAGCGCGTGCATATAAGACTTGTCTACACTTTGTTGAACGCGTCAGCTTGACCAGTCTGTTCAATAACCCAGCCATCCTTCCAAGTGGGTACCAATTCCCTGGCTCAATAATTAAGGTGGATTACTAAACATATGGTAACTGGTCTGATCAGTAAACCAGCCTAATTTTTGGTCAGGGAATTACAGGGCTGGGTGCAATTTCAACTGTCTGTGTTAGTGGATATGGCATTGTTACATTTTGGGTGGTCTTCCATGTGCAACATTGTCATGTACATGCACATAAAGATTGGATTGTTTTTCATGAACATGGAATGGTGGAATGTTAGCAGAAACCTATTGAAACATTTGTCCTTTGTTTTGGTTCGTCTAGCATACTGACACAGTAATTCAGGTGGTCAGTTTAGAAGCAAATTGTGGCCTGCCTGATTGAACAACCGGCCTAGTTTTTGGTCAGGGGCTCTTTTGCGGTCATCTCGTATCTTGCATGTCTGTGCCACGTTGGCATGGAGTGTAGTTATGCTTTCATTAAATAGATCTTTGATTTGCCAATTTACTAATTCAAAAGGGCATAGCAAAACTACTCTTTGTTTGGTTCATTTTAAATTAATCGAAGTGCGTGGTATTATTCTGAAGAGGGAGATTGAGTTTGAAGGGCCTACGGAAAAGAGCAATGGGAAACTCAATGGCGGAAGCGACAAAGATGCAGCTTCAGAGAGGCTTCAACAAATATACAAGAGGCTTGAGTTCATTGATGCATATTCTGCAGAGGCTCGTGCTGCTTCCATTCTTGCCGTAAGTCTGAGCTAGTAATTCTATCATCACTTTGACAATCTGATTAATTTGTCACTCCAGTGTCCATATGTATAACCTGCATTCTGTATTGTAACTATAGAAAATTTTATTACTTTATGACGACTGATGTTTTCTTACAATAAACCAATCCATTATATTTCCTGAGATTGACTTGGCTGGAGGTGTACAATTCTTGAATGCTTTTATTGGACTATAATACCGAAGATTTCCATAGCTTTTATTGGGATACAACCATCTGCCAAGCTAACTGCCAAGGACCCTGCTGTAGCCCTTTCCTAAATTAATAAAAATTGTATTTTAGCTTTGTTAATTTCTCTTCTTGCTTTTCAATGAGCGGTCTTATTTGGAAAATGGCTATCTACATGGCATAAACCCAAACTGGATTTTGAAATATTTGAGTGCTCTATTACTCTCCCATGGTAAGTTTGGTAGCTCGATGATTTGAACTTTGAACAGTTTTAAATATCTCTTTTCTTCTTGCAGAAAGGTGCCTCTAACCCTCAATGCTCTTTCTCCATTCATCGGACATTCTTTTCCTATTTAGAACTTTACTGAACAATTTGGTTAACCATCAAACCCCAATCACAATTCGATATGACTGTGAGGGCGGTTGTTCTCATGACTTATTTGTCGACTTCATTGAAAATTTTCAGGGTCTCAGTTTCACGCCTGAAATGCAGCGGAAGCCAACAAAAGCTTTTTCTGGGGGATGGCGTATGCGAATTGCCCTTGCACGTGCCTTATTTATAGAGCCTGATTTGCTACTGCTTGATGAACCTACGGTAATATCTTTGCGAACTGCATGATTCAAACATCTCTTTTAAAAAGATTAGATTAATGCTTTACATGTTTTACAGAATCATCTTGATCTTCATGCTGTTTTATGGCTTGAGTCGTACCTTGTGAAGTGGCCAAAGACATTTATAGTCGTTTCTCATGCTAGAGAGTTCTTGAATACGGTATTTGACAATCATCATCCCTTGAAAAAACAGTCTGAAGATAGTGAGTTTCATTTTGGTGAGGAAAGGAAAGACCAAAATAATAACCTTTAAATTTTCTTTCAGGTAGTTACAGATATTCTGCACTTACATGGTCAAAAGTTGACATGTTACAAAGGGGACTATGATACATTTGAAAGAACTCGAGAGGAGCAGCTCAAGAATCAACAAAAGGCGTTCGAGTCAAGTGAACGGGCAAAAGCTCATATGCAGGTTTTCTACTTTAAATATTACGCTGATGTTGAACTAGTTGCATCATTTGTTGGTTGAAATTCTCACAAATCCTGTCTCTCATCTGCTTTGCTTTCTGTTTTGTATTGTCAAGCATTGGTTATTGCTTTTAGGACTATAATTAGTCTCCTGAATCTAGGGCTATCAATCACTCGGTTCAGCTGATGGCCTAGATATGCTTTGACTTGGATCTCAGTTTGGATTCACCTGGAGTTTGGCAGGTCAGATCCGGTGTTGGGTCTTGCCTGTGTGATTAATAAATGGGTTAAAGTTGTTGAATTCCTTGAAGTATCTAGATTATTGTCATCTTACCCTTACACTGCAGATATGAAGTCGACTTATTACTCAAGTCATCTTGAGTATCTACTCGGGAGTCGGGACATCTGGGTTTGACCATTTTGAAGCATTTGGATATCATATATTAAATCCATATTGACCATATTAACTTTTTGACCTCTTATTGTGGATATAGAGTTTGATTGTCCTAATCCAATAGATTCAAGTTCATATCCACATGAAGTTCATGGGGTTGGATCAGATCCAGTTCCTGTGAGTTGATAGTAGTCATACTGGATCCAATTTAACCTTGGTTTGACTGGTTTACAGTTCTACCTCATTCCATCTTGTTCCTATATCTTTGCTTCTTTTTCAAATAATAGTGTTCACCATTGACTAGGCTGGGTCTATGATGCCCGGATATGGATATGGATACGGACATTAATACGGGGATTGGGGATATGACTCCTTACTTTTGAAAATCTATGACACAGATACGGATACGAGTGTCATAATGTTTTTTTTTTCTTTAGATCACTTTTGAATCAATGAAATTATCATCGTTCTCTTGCATTTCTAGCATTTTTTATGGTAAGAAGTAAAAATATTAAAAGAACTATATGAAATAAAGGACTTTATATGTAGGATATGTTAAGCTTGTTCCCTAGAAGTCTAGAACTATCGGTGCCGTATCAGGTCCCAATACAAGTGTCGTATCGGTCCGATACGGATACGTTGGGCTTGCACAAGTATCCGGGTATCATAGGGCTGGGTGCCGTGTATCTTGAAGATTACCAGTTAGCCAAATCTTTTATTGTGATAATAAATTGCAAAGGAAACACCTTCACGCAGCAGGTGATCAATGCAGTGGCATTCTTGCTGAAAATGGTGTGGTTAGAGAGAGTCGCATTCTATAGACCTCCCAACATAATTTTTGTATCGGCCATACTTTTTCTATAAACAAAACCCCATTATCTTTAAATCAAAATTCTCCAAAATCATATTTTATTTGACGTTTGGGGCATATTTTTGGTATAAAATGTTGACTTTCTTCTCTGTGAAAATTGAAATTCTTTATTATAGAACTGTCCTGTATTAATTAGTCTTCCAAATATATTATCAAATATCAATTTCTTTGGAAGTTAATTCATTTCCCTTTTTCAGTTGGACACACTTTGCACTTCTAATATATTATATATGTACTTAAATCAAATTTCTCTCTGTGGGTTCGCAGGCTTTTATTGATAAGTTCCGCTACAATGCAAAACGGGCATCTCTTGTTCAGTCAAGAATCAAGGTATGGATTTGCAAAGTTTCTCTATGATATTAAAAAAATATTGTTTCTCTTGGACCTCAGCCTAGTCAAACTGCTTTGTCCTGGTCAATGGCGGAGGGAGGAGTGGTCTTGTCCCTCCTCGATTTATTTGTTTCTGTCGAACACACGAGGAGAGTTTGGATGCTTTTTGGTTTTATACAATTTTGCCCCTCCTCATTATATTGTTTCTTTATAAAAAGGCAGAACTTTAAAAAAATCTTTGAGGATACTTTTGTCCTTTGCTTGCTTCCAAAGAAGCAAGTAAATTACCTCCAATTTTTAAGGAGAGTTTTTCTCTCCCAAGGAGTTGTTTCTCTCTTTTGAGATAATTCTTTTTTAAAACTAGCTGGATTTTGGCTTATTGGCTATCCTTTGGATTGAAATAGGAGTTGGTCCCACTATATTTACATTTAAAAATATATATGATGTGCTCAATCTTATGGTGGGACCAACTTTTATTAGAATAAAATTTGGAGAAAGTCCACTTAAGAAGAGAACATTTATTAGAAGCAGAATGAACAGTTGATTGTTTACCTTTTGATAGCATTGGCTAATGGCTCATTAAATGATCTCAAGTAATCAATTAACAGATTTTTATTAATTAATTATGGGTAGATTGATCAATCTGATATAGGCCTTACTTTGATTAGAGTGAGATACAACTCTCACTCATAAAAGATGGGGTAAAGGAATATTTTGAGCAGTTTGTATTCATTATGTTAGTCATATTAGTTTTATATTTTAATTGTCCTCAAAGTTTTGAACAATTATATTGTTAAAATATTGGAGTATTGTCAAATCTATGATTATTCTTAGATATATTTATTAAACTTTGTAAAAAAAAAATTTATTTTTAAAGGATTAGTTAAAAACAACAAATCTAAAAAAATATCATCGATTACCTCTAAAAAAATCCTTATTTGCCCGTTGTTAGTCAACTATTGCTTGCCCCTCCTGGAACAAAATCCTGGCTGGTCCTAGCGGCATGCAAAAGCATGATCTTATAAACAAAGTATCCTTAATTTGTTTCCACTGACTCCAATTTGAATATTAGATTTTCTAGTTGACATATTGTCCCCTGTTAAAATAACATTCATGTTTTCCAATGCGAAGTATGGATTTTTCCGAGTTTTCTTTTATTGACTTTTTGATGAAATAATTAAATATATGCTTATGTGGTGAGCTCCTACTGTATTTTTTAGGCATTAGATCGAATGGGCCACGTGGATGAAGTTGTTAATGACCCAGAGTATGTGTTCATTCTATGACTGATCAAGTTCTCATATGATTCATAATCATTTGCCTATAGTTGGTTGTTCACCTTATAATTATTTTCCTGTGCAGCTACAAGTTTGATTTCCCTACTCCAGATGACAGGCCAGGGCCACCCATTATAAGTTTCAGGTCTGTTTGTTATTTCTTCAAGCATTTAAGCATGCGACGTGTCCTCAGTAAAAAATTGTTCCCTAATAAGCTAGGCCCCTCGCCTTAAAATGAGTCTGGGTTCAGACCGTGTTAGGCTAGGTTGTAAGCTTGATTGCCCAGCCTGGCTTGTTGATAGTCATGCTTGCCACTGGAGAAAGTCTTGTTTTCAAGCAAACCAATGGGATCATATGAAGAACTTTCTGAGTTTGTAATGATCCTTATCATCATCAATGCCTTGTCCCGGCTATGTTTAAATCAATAAATTTTAGAACCATTAAAGGAAATTGCGGTTGCAAGTAGCATTTTTTTTACTGGCTGCAATGGCAATTGTATTAAGGAAGAAAACAATGTACATCAACTGGTGCAAAGGATGCATGCCAGAATGGAAAAATTCAGAAACCAAAAACACAGATTTTAGAGGTGGCTACAATACAAAGAATCTCACTTCTCCATATTTAGCCAAGTAATCTTCCAACCATGACGTCGATGGATTCACATAGAGCTTTAGAGCATATTTGTGTAGTGCTTGGATTACTTGCTCAGCGAGAAATCTTTTTCCATGTAGGTGCGGAAAAGCAGTTTTGACTCCCAAACCCTGCTCTCTAGGGATCAATTTTTTTGTGGAACCAAGGAAAAATAGTAGTCTAATTGTTCCTGCTTTCACGTGGAAAAATGCTTCACCAATCTGCTGAAATTTTGTTCCTGCAGAACATTGGCATTTTCTGTCGCATCACTGAATGCTCATTGTTACACATACATGCTCTTAATCTCTACAACTAGGAATGCGTCCTCACTGGATAATTGGAATTATGGGATCACCGTGGCACTACATTAAGGAATCACTCTAGTAAGTCTACTAGAAAATAAAATAAAAAAACCCTGAAAAATCTTCCTTAAAGTCCTTTTCTTTGCTTGATTTCATTCTTCGATGCTGATTGGGCCAAAAAATGACCACTGTACGCTTCCCTTTATTATGAAATAGAGCTCCCCGGAACTTAAATAATTCTCTCGGAGGCGAATTCTACTTAACTGATTCCTCAACTCTAGCATTTCTCTACTCATACATGCATCCCTATTACAGAAGTCATGATGCTTATAATTATTCAAAAAAAAAAAAGTCATGCAGCTTATAACTGAGAAATTTTGGTCTTATGAGCACCCACCTCCCAATTCTGGCCAACAACTCTTCAACACCCTTTTCTTTTGCACTAAGTATCCTGTCATCTCTCTCCTTCCATAATTGAAAAAAAAAGAAGCTATATTGGACCTCTTCGGAAGACTTGCCTTCTAGAAGAGAGAGAGAGAGAGAGAGCAATGCATTGAAGAGAAAAAAATTTAAGAGCTTCCACTTAACCTCAAACCTGGCTAATAAAGAAAATGGAGTCTTCTAAGAGTAAGAACTGATAACAGAAGAGAAGAAGATGATCTGTTGGAGTCCAAAATATTAGATGAAGATATATGTAGGGGTGTAAATGGTTCGGTCCATGGTGGACCTAGATCAAGACCCAGAACCAATTAAATGTATATTCTTTGACTTAGGTCTGATTCTAATGGACCTTGTTGGATCTGGTCCTAACTCCGGGCCCGACTCAAAATCAACATAATGCAAGGGTGGGATTTGACCGTGGCATTGCAGTTGCTATCCATTGCTCTTGTTGATGCAGTGTTGTCCAAGAAGAAAAGGGCCCACCACCGAGGAACCTTCCATTGATTTGCTTTCCTTACATCGATTAGTAATTTTAGTGATTTTATTTTATTTAAATTTAAGAGAGATTTTAGTGATTTGATGTAATCAAAGATTTTAGGGAATGATTTTAGCAATCACTGAATAATTTGGTTTCCTTCCTTAGATTGTTCCTCTATTATTTATAGAGGGAAGTTCTGGATGTAACACATGCTATTGATAATAAACAAATATTCAGTATTCTCGTGAGTTATTTTGAGTGTTTTCATTGAGTTATAATACTAATATAATATGAATATTTGATCTAATATAATATGTAATATATTGTATATATCCCTTGGGCAATCAGAAGTTCTTGTATGGACCTCCACTGGACCCAAACCTAGCTATCAATTAGGTCCAGGAAAAGGGTCCATACATGGATTTTTCCGGTCTGATCCTTAAGTTAACTGGGTAGTTGGAGGTTCATTGACATCCCTTGACTTGTCCTCCTCGAGTTATCCACCAAGATGGTCTTCCTGTTCCCCTCCAACTAAAATGCTTTGACCTTATGAGGGCCAATCTCCTTCTATGCTGAAGATATGCTTGGATGGAACCAAGAACTTCTGGGACATTTTAGATGAAAATCTCAAGGAAATATATCCACATTTGCATGTATAAGAAATCTCTGCAGGTAAAATCAGAAGTTAGAATCGTCAGTAGGGTTACGTCCTCAATCACCTCTGACAAGGACTTCTAAAAGGCACTAACACCACCTTCTCGCCCAATCTCATTTTGCACTCTCACTAGTGCTTTTTTGTTCGTCACCACCCTATACAACCTGGGAAACTTGGACTTTGGAGTAGCCTCCGCCATGTATACATCTTTGCTGGTGTTTATTGATTATTTGTCAGTTGAAGAGGATAAACTGTTGTAACTGCTTTGTCTTTGGCTTTCAGTGCACTACATTGTACTAACTTTTCATTTTAATATATCATTGATACTTCAAAAAAAAAAAGAAAAAAAAAACTGTTGCAACTTCACTTTACTGGATCAATTTCCTTTCATTATGAAAACTAAATTGAAAATCACTCATTGCTTATGTAAAATTCCTATGTTTATGAGTAGACTGAGTATCTACACATATATTCTCATTTACATGCTTGTGATTGCAGTGATGCGTCATTTGGTTATCCTGGGGGCCCTCTCCTGTTCAAGAATTTGAATTTTGGTATAGATCTTGACAGCCGCATTGCAAGTAAGGATGGCACGCGCTACTTATTGTCTATTTGTAATTATCACATCAAAGTGCACTTGGTTACCGCTATAAAGTTTTTATTACTTTATCATATAGAAGAGGGAGAGGATAGTGCCTGTCATTTGAATCTATTACTTGGTTCTAAACTAACTGTTTATTTTGTTATTGCTGTTCAGACTGTTTGTGTATTTTCGTTTCTTGTCCTTTTCCCCCTTTCGTAATATATATTGTAGTGATTGTTGCTAACCACATTCAAGTTGTTTCCCAGTGGTTGGGCCCAATGGCATTGGCAAGTCAACCATACTTAAATTGATATCTGGAGATCTTCAACCAAGCTCTGGAACAGTTTTCCGTTCTGCCAAGGTATCTGTTACTGCCCTCCCTTAATCTAATTTTGATATAAACAATTATATTTTTGTAGTGCCACCGACGCCTATCTTATCAGCTACAGTAGCAGTAATTTCTATCAGCTTGCGTCTCCTTGAAGAATTGTGGCCTATTTCAATTATGTGCATTACTAGGCTATTGGAACACACTTAAGAGTGCACTGGGGTGTACCTAAGTTGCAAGCAATTTGAGCATTTTGACATGACGAGTGGCTATTCAATTGTGGTGGCGCAGAAATTTAATCCTCATCAGTCAATATCGGTGCTGATCATAGATATTTATTTGTCTCTGAATTGTGAACTGATAGAGCTAAAGTCCCAACAATGCTATGCTAACCTCAGCTTCAGCGCCATGGAGATGGAAGACATAGGATCCTGATAGAAAGTAGAATGTATTTTTTCTCAGAGATATATACAAACTAATTGAGCTTATTTTTTTGTAGAAAATAATTAAAAATGATAGATATTAATTTACTTGAGGTTGGTCTTATATGCTCTATGCTATAGGAAATTGAGTAGTATTCTTTTTGCAGGTTCGCATGGCTGTTTTCAGTCAGCACCATGTCGACGGACTTGATTTATCTTCAAATCCACTTCTGTATATGATGCGCTGCTACCCGGTGAGTTCTATGGTTTAAATTTTTTTGTTTCCTAGATCTTGCTACCTTTTCCATATATGTTTAGAACAAGGATTAAAAAAATCTTGTCCGAGTCTGAGTCAAACTTGAGTGAGTCGGGTCCATGTGACTTGGACCCAACTTGGCTGAAAAGTATAAAATGCTGAAAAAATGTTGAAAAATCCTTCCGCATGATGGGTGACCTGTATCATTGCCTCATCAAGTCTAATTCTTCATGATACTTTAGTCCGCAAGTTGAAAAGCATAGAAATGGATGCTAATCTTCAGAACCTTTTCTCTTGATGCCCGAGAAGTTCTAAATCAGGCCTCCATGTGTAAGACAAAACTGAAGTGTAGTACTATTTTAAACTAAAACATTGACAAAGATCTAGCTTTCAACCCAATAAACTATGAAATAGCATACATTTTACTTAGGCGTGACTCTTGAAGGGTACCGATTCCGGACTTTAATCATTCGTTAAAATAAAAAATAACTAATAGAAAATTCTATGTTGTTGTTGTTGTTGTTTTTTTTTTTTTTTTAATATTTTTAGTGGCTACATTTTCATGCACATGGCTCGGGTAGTACTAGATTTAACCCAATCATTGGGCAAACTGTGATTTACAGTTCATGATTGGCTGAACACTTCCAGTCCTGTCCATTTGTTTGGAGGACTTCCTTGGAAAGTAAATGTTTTGTTAGGAAATGGTTGGACAAAGTCTTGTTGACCGTCCATTGTTTTCTTAAAAGTTCCTACAGTTGAAGCATTGGGAATGTCTGATCAATGACGAGCCATGGCACAGTGGTAGATAGTACTGCAACCTTGAGGTCGTGGGCTCATGCCAATGTTACCAATCAAATAAAGAAAAAGGAATGTCTTGTCATTTCATTTTAGCATATATAGAGCATTCTCGATTGAACTCACCGAATGGTTTAGACCAAGTGCATCTTTATGATGTTCACAAGGAAATTAGTTGCTGATAAGGAATGATACATATCCAATGCTGTTGTCTCTCAAAAGAGAGGAATATTAAGTATCTTTATTGTTATTGTGACAAACCTTTTGGCAACAATGTGTGTTTTCCATTAATGGTATATCATTGTAACACATGCTCTGAATTGTTTGGTAGTTTAGTCGATTAATGGAAGGTTGGAATTGGCATTAAAAAAATATGATTTATTGTTTTAGGCGTTTCCAGCATTTGTCATGTTTCACTGTTTGGATGGGAATATTAATGCTTGAATTTCACTCCTGGCAGGGAGTCCCTGAACAGAAACTTAGAGCTCACTTGGGTTCTTTTGGTGTCACTGGCAACCTTGCTCTTCAACCTATGTACACTTTGTCAGGTATATTTGTATAATTTTCTTTAATATTTCATCCTTATTGGTATGGTTTTGGCAGTGGATCAAATATGGTTTTGGCAATGGATCAAATATTTGTTCTGAACTTGGATCTGACTCAGCAATGGGTCATGGTATTTGGGACTCGGGGGGCCTGAGTCACAACTAAAACTAGTAGACTTGGCCTAGCACAATGTGACAGCAATTTTTCCTGCCGTAGTTTATATATGAAAAGGAACTGCAATAAATATGTCAATCATCATCCATGGAACATGGTTTTGATGATGATCATCCATGGAATAATTTCTCTGGAATTTTTTTCCTTTTGATGGTAACATGCCTAAAACCAGCAGCCTTGTGGTTGCGCCAGAGAGGAACTTCCAACTCTGCTGTGGGCTTGTCATGGTTTCTGTGTTCTTCTTGACTGTATTTGTGTAGGCTCTAATATCTCTTCTGAAAATAACAGGTGGGCAGAAAAGTAGGGTTGCATTTGCAAAGATCACTTTCAAAAAGCCACACATCATACTTCTTGATGAGCCGTCAAACCATCTTGTAAGTTTTTTTTGGAATGAAGCCGAGGTTTTATTTTGGACAATCATTACTAATAGGTCATATGAAGTCAATTCAGATTCAACAAGGGACTGATCTCTTTGAAACATTTCATCCATCTATTTGTTTTGATGTCAGAAACCTGATCTAATTGCTTACATGCATCTATGGGTAGAAAGAATAGCAAAATGGTTATAGTGAAGCTGACCAAAGTCAGTAATTCATGACCAAGAGATCATAACAGATCAGTATTTGGCCTTTAATATTGGCTATGGACTGTTGCTGTAATTCTCAGTCACTTCAAATAAGGCTGTATAATGAGAACATAGGACTGTTTTTTAGTAATTTTTTGGCATCGTTTTGCCTTTGCTGGGCCCATTAGATCAATGGTTTGGATCATTGGCCACGAGTCCTCCTCATACCTAAAGGTATCGAATAACCTTAAGTCAAGTCTCATAGAAATCTCTCTTGGTGTTCCTTGACATTTGAAAGGTGACAGTGATATTGTGTACCTATGCTGGAAGAATTGACAGTAGTCAAATGGGTTTTTTTATAGTAAATCAGTTAGAACTGACGAAATAATAATAATAGTAAGAACAACATGGTAATTGCTATTCGGTTGCAGGATTTGGATGCTGTTGAGGCACTTATCCAAGGGCTCGTCCTTTTCCAAGGAGGGGTACTCATGGTATGCTGCTATGAACCTCTGCTCTCTTTTAACAGTTTCTGTCCATGAATCCCATTTCCATTGATCATTGTGTTTGTTTTCTTCACTCTTGCACACAGGTAAGCCATGATGAGCATCTGATATCCGGTAGTGTGGGCGAGCTATGGGTGGTGTCAGAGGGCAAGGTGGCGCCATTCCCGGGGACATTTCCGGATTACAAGAAGATTTTGAGATCTTCTGTATGAGAGGATTTTGTCAACTTAAGCATTTTTCTGTTACCATTGAAAAATGCACAACGGATCACAAGATGTACAATACCTTGTCACTGGATGTGGGTTTACCTAAATGGAATATCCACAAAGAAAACAATGAGTTTCTTAAACCATAATTTATGCTAGGTTAGTGTCACATCTTATTTGATTTTTGTGAAGTTCTTTGGTGTCTCTCTTCTATTGTTATTGTTGAAGAATACTTCTATTTAAGGTGTGAATTATCTATACACTGGGTTTCAGTGTAATGACTAAACTCTTGCATTCTGCAATAATTATGATTTTTTTTTTTACTGAATCTATTTGTCTAACATGCCTCGTGGAGTTTCTGCGGTCATGGAGCAATTGGATTCATCTCATGGGTTGATTTGAATTCCAGTTCAATGTACAAAAAACTGCCCCCTGGTAAACATGAAGCTTTTAAGTTTGGTGGATCCCCTGTTGGTGCTTTGGAATTTAAAGCTCAGAAGAAGAGATTTGGAATTTGGTAGTTTGCTTTATTCTGAAACATGGGAAGTTTAAGCAAAATGGTATTGGTGGTGAGTTACCATCTTCTGTGTTTTTTTGTAACAATCTGGAACTTTCATCTTCTCTGTCAAATCTCTTTGTATACCATTATACCTAAGGCTAATGATTATTCCTAGTCTCTAGTTAATCTTTCAAAAAACAATCACTGATGGTTCAAAGTTCGATAGATAAGTATGATACAGAAACACTCCATAATACTTCACTAGTTACAACTGCTAGTTGAAAAGGACAGATGTACAAAGATCAATTCAACTATTAAGCATTTGATTTAGGCTAAAGCAATAGCAACAAACCACAAGTGGTTTTAATCTCTTCCACTTTAATGTAATTTCTTGAACCATATACATTGCTCTGTTGACAATGCCTTGCTTTCAATTCAACACCAGTAGGTTAACATAGCTAATCTAAAAACTAAAGCAAAAAAACACCATCAGCATCCTACTAAAGCTCACACTGTCCACTCTGCGACCAACTTAACATGTAGGTTTCTTTTCCTTTATATGTTGCCCTGTAAAAAAAAAAAAAAAATGGACTTTTGAGTAATGCAGGGGCCAAATCATCATTTGGCAAACCTTTTCAAACAGTTATGAGAAGCTATTTATTATTATTATTTTTATATCGCCCAGCCAAGGAGCCTTTGGCCCTTCAAGCTGTTGCTATTACTAATTACATATGAAAAAAAGATGTGCATCTCCCCCGTGTGGGTCAATTCAAAGTGAAACAAGATTAGCGATAGCTCAAGTAGGAGTTGGTCACACTATAAGATTTGAGCACGTGACTGATAACATGATTAATATAGTCTTATGCCTTAATTATGTTATTAATAACGTGCTCAATCTTACAAAGGGACTAACTACTATTGAAGTAAAACTTGAGTATAGATTGTCGAAGGGGATGACATTCATTGAATGGTTCTCATTATCAATAGGTGCACCCCACCCTCTCAAGGTTAGCTTGTGGGAGACCACTCAGGGGATCCAACTCCACTTGCAATCATAGTCCCTTTGAGACAGAGCATGGCAACACCCAAATCCTAATCTCTGGGAGAGTCGGCACACATAAGGCAGTATGCATTGCAGCTTTTACCAAAAAAAAAAGATGTCACAACATACTGGATATGAGGGCCTTTGGCCTCGTCTTGAACAAAATTCGGTGCCGAATAACTCCAACAACTTCCAGTTCTCTTCTTAGAGACTCGGAGGAGTTTTCCTCATCTTCGTCACTCTCTGTCTTCTTCTTTTTCTTCAGTACCAACAATGGCTTCTTTAGAACCATCTTGGTCCCTGATAATTCATGATAACCTACTGTGAAAGTGTAGCTTCCCTGTACAAATATATCGATTGAGGAAAGGAAAAAAACAAAGATACTGTATAGGAGAATCAAGACCGCTCAAAATGTGGACCCCCATGGATGTTGAACTCAACATTATGATGAAGCAATGTCAGGTGGCCCACCCATGGAACCTCTCCACTACTACCAATTTTTTAAGGTTGTAAACGAGTCAGTTCCGGTTCGGGTCCGTTAAGGATAAGGTGGAACTGGATCTAGACCCGGAACCGTTTCGAAACCGTTAAGGAAAAGGTAGAACCGGAACCAGAAGATGGGACGGGTTTGGATCCGGATTCGAATTTAGATAGAGAATGATTTTAAAAAAACAAGATTTTTCGGTGAGATTTTTAAAATTAAGAAAATATATCGGGTCTTAGGTCCACAAGTCGAACAAAGGGCGGTATCTGACCAAGGGCGGTATCTGACCGGTTTTTAATAGGTCGGAACCTCTGGGTAAACATCGGAGAATCAGATACCCATTTACATCCCTAAATTTTTTCCTTGAACTTAAGATTTTTTCTACTGCTTCTGGGGAAGTTTGTGGATGCTACACATTCGTGTCGTAAGCGGAGAGGTGAACCCAATATTTCTTCATCATAGATTACGGGCCTTTTGCACAGCAAAGCAATGTGGGGCAGCCAAATATTGCATTATGAACCGTTGATGTGAATTGCATAACTATCTAATTGCTCGCATTTAAATGGACGGCTGAAAAGAGAATGGTAAAAAATGAACGGATGGGGAGGAAAGAAATAGAGGAGGATGAGTGAAGTGCCAACCTGAGAAGAAGAGTGGCAGAGGCGTCCAATCTCAAGGTTTTGGATGCAATCTCGAATGGACGGCTGAGCTTCAACGACGCCCTGCAGCTCTATGATGGCCCACTCAGGGCAGTTTCCCTCTCCGCAGCTGCATTTTACTTTGATCTCCATTTGCTTAGTTCCCCTTTCTCTTCTCCTCCTCTTCTCTGTTCAGCAAATTCAGATTTGCGATTCTGCTTTGCTTTCGGTGGGAACAAAAAGGCCAATACCCCACAAAAGTGCGGGAGATATTGAATTTTTCCCGCCAAGTGAATATAAATCAATGAGACCTACATACGACATCAGAGCCACTCATTATTGGGCTTTCTTTCAATCCAACGATTTGATACCAAATCAACAACATCACACACGTAAGATGATAACAACTCATTGTTGGCGGTGGGTCCCGCCTCTGGCACGGTCCAAATGTGCCTGCACAGGATCCCAAACTGTGAATAGGCCCACGATCGCAGAGTCGTCCGGATCTCATGAGTGTCTCTGGCACGAATATTACGCCTGCTGAGGGGGACATTTCGTATGAGTGTCTATGGCACTAATATTTTGCGATCTTATCAAATCCATTTTTCTTAGCCATTTTACTTGAATCTTGCACCCGCAGATAAATTCATTGTCCATCGTGTCACCACGGGATAGCCTATTATGCGTCCGGACAGGGGCTGATGTTATGTAAAACATAATTTTACAACTCTATTATGGGCAATAGATAAATGAAACGGACAACACAAGATGAGTCTCATCTACTCCAGTGTTAAATCTTTTTCAGAGTGGGTCTCATCATTTAATTGAGCACCATGACAATTACATGAATGAGTCCCGACTTGACATCAGTAGTAATGTGGTGTTAATCCTGAATCCGTTACGGTGCTCAATCATGTAGTGGGACTGATCATCTTTATGTGGTCGTCATAATCGAGTTCCTCCCATGCGTTACATCGTTTTGGTGCATGGATGTAAAGTGGAACTCCACCATGGGTCCCACCTTTTGACAATTGGGACCTTTCAAAATGAATTCCATTGATATATTCTCATATCTTACTTAAACAAAAATTGGTCTAGCACATTCTTATATATAATCAATCATATGCACCAATAATATTATTATTAATGTGCTCATTCTCACAGTAGAGGCAAGTAAAATTTGATGACGTATCCCTAAACAGAACGAGTGGTCCCACCAGGTATAACACTTAACAAGAAGCATCCGAGGACCGTACTTGGATGGAAAGGAATGTACCGGAACGGAATCTCATATTTAGAGCGGGAAATCGCGTCATAGCGTATCGCCTAAAAGTCCCTTCTACTCTCTATATAAATATACGATCGCCATTGCCACTTTCCACACCTCCTTTACAAGAAGAATTCGAGCTTTGACTTCCGAGGAAAAGCAGTCGTCGAATTCGATCTCGATTCTCTTCTCCTCTCTCTCTCTCTCAATTCCATCAAGATCCGATCCGTCAGAAGAAAAAAATGCCTCAAGGAACGCTCGAAGTACTCCTCGTTGGTGCCAAAGGCCTCGAGAACACAGATTTCCTTTGTAATTTCTCTCTGATCTGTTCATCTTCTGTTTTGCTTGCTTCAGATCTCCATTTCTCATGCAGATACATATGATGATGAAGTCTTTACATCCTGATTTCTCATCATTCTCATTCATGAGTTCTATCATTCCGTTTGATGTTGATTACATGTTTTGATTTGGATAGATCTGATAGATTTGCTTGCAGAGATTTGAAGTTTTCATGTGAAGGAAGCATTTTTAGATTTCTCATCTTCTTTTAGTTTTCCTGATATCGTGATTTTTGTATTTTGTGTTTGGCAATTGGCATGTCTATATATCGGATCCGAGAAACGGAGATTTTCTATTTTGGTTATCAGAAATGTAAGATTCAATCCGTCGCTTGTTTGATTGTGTTCTGTTTCGATTTCATTGGTATCTGTCTGCCCTACTTTTGGTGGATACTCAACCTCGTTTTCATGTAAATGATGCTTTTTTAAGTTGTGTTCTGTTTTGTGATCTCTGATTTGGATTCATATGAACAGTGGTTTTCTTTACGAGATCTTTCCTTTGTTGATGTTATGTTATTGTTACTTTAGATCTGAGTCGTTCTTAACTTTTTTTTTTTTTTTTGTTGTTGTTGATATTATGTTGTCATTACTTCAGATCTGAGTCGTTCTTGTTTTTTGTTTTAATTTGAATGATGGATACAAATATCAGTTCCCTTTTAAGATCTTTAGTATTAACCGATCTCTATCGGTCTGGTGATATTATGTCATGATTACTTCGGATATGAACTTCTTATAACTCCCTATCTTCCTACAGGTATCTAGAAGGGGTTTTAATCTTGATTTTGTTAGGTTTATTCTTGTGATCTCAGGCATTTGAACTCTTGAATCCCCTCTTTTCTGTTATACTCAAAGAATCCAATTCGTTACCATTCTGTTTACGATCTCAAGGATCCAATCTGTTTGTTCTCTATCTATCTATCCATTCCCGAAGAATTTCTTTTCACTTGCTCTCTTTTAAAGAAGGTTTAGGATCCAAAATGCTGTGTACCATTAGTAAATGGTATAAACCCTGCAATCTTTCAGTATTTACACTTCTGTAATGGATCCCAACCAACAAATTAATGAACCAGCTCTTCTTACATGAGTCATAACCTAGCAGTTAGACTGATTGGCAGTTTGCAACTACCCGATCCATTACCCATCTTGGACACATTCAAGATAATTGTGCACCAACTCAGCAGCAAAAGGTCGTTAGATTAAACGATTAAAACTTAAAACAGTTTATATATAAAATTACAATGTTAGTCGATTCTGTGAATTGATGGCCCGTCGATTGGTTTATTTGGATTCTTCAACATTTGCTCCTCTGAACTCAGCATCTGACCTATTTTTATTGATGAATATGGAACATCGAAATAAATGTTTGAAGCATCAGCTGCTCTGAAATGTAACTTGTAACACAACTCAGCAACTTATAACCGAGTCTCTCATCTGGTACTTTTGTCTATTAGAAAATGTGAAGGTACTTATAAATATCTTTTTATTCATGATGCAGCTTCCTCTGGCTGAAGTTTGAAATGCTCATATGAATCTCTTTTGCAACTTTTTATAGTTTTCTTGTTTACCATATTTGTTCTTTCTATGTTTATTTGGTTTTGGTAATTAGTTTATTGCCTTTTGCTGTTCCTTTTTTCTTTTCAAATCACTGCTGGGCTTCTTTTGTTTTTTTACAATGGCTAAGAACAATGTCTGGCTTTCCTCAAATTGTTACGGGCGTCAGTTTTGTGAAATTTGCAATATCGTTTCTCCCAATTGTTTCTAGCAGGGTTTGTAATTTCAGAAACTTGAATCATAGAAAGAGACAATCATGTTTTTATTTTCGGTTGGAAGAACAGTACTCATTATTAGCACTGCAAGATTCATTTTTTTTCAGTTAAAGTTTGTTTGCTTCTGTTTAGTGAGTTTTAAATGTTTCAAGTGGGGTTTGTCCTTTCAGAAACTCGAACAATAGAAAATGACATTCATGTAGGTGTCTTAGGAACCTACTAGTCCTCATCATTACACTGTTTTCATTTTTCTTTTAAATGCTTTGCTTTTCATTTGATGTGTTTCAAATGTTTGACATGGAAGGTAACATGGATCCTTATGTAATCCTCATATGCCGTACTCAGGAGCAGAAAAGCAGTGTTGCATCAGGTTTGTTGGCCAAACCTTTTCGATTCTTCAGGATTTTATTTCTTCCTTTGTGCAAGCTATAGAATGTCTGTTATGTCTGCCTTTATTATTGCGTAATTGAAACATATTAAGACTACGATGTGAACTAAGGAACTGAAAATCTCATAGTTTGGTTTCTAGCAGTGTATGACCTCAACATCAATAGAAAGAAAACAAGAAGAAAAAAACTCTAAAATATGTGGTTCTAGATGAATTCTTTGATAATTTTTTAAGTTCTCACATTTGCCTTTTTCACTTAAAATAACTCTATTAACTTTTTTCAATATTCTGTGTATCCAAGATTGTGATTTATGTGTACTTGAATAAATGCGAACTTGTGCAAGATCAAAGAAATTGTAAAATAAACAGATATTAATCATAAAATACATGGAGCTAACATATATGCCTACAATTTTTTATAGATACACTCATCCTGTATACGCTGGGCCGCTGGCATTAAATTAGTGCATTTTTTTGCACTACTCTGATACCAAAACCAGAAGTAGGTTGAATAGGTGCACCTATAGAAATTGCGAGTCTACTTATATCATTAAACAACGTTAAGGGCCTGTTTGTTTTCATTAGAATACATAGGAATTGAATATGAGTTCATTCCATAAGTGGTCAAAAGTGAAGATCAAAGGTGAATTTCCCAAAATGCACACCAAATAACTTTTCCTTCTAGGAACTAGAATCAAACCAGCTTTACTTTTAGGAAATAGTATCAAAAGAAGATGGGAAATGAATACCCAGCCATCACCTCAGCAATTCAATTCCTATGTACTCTAATGCAAACAAACGGGCCCTAAGAGAAATTTTATGGGTTTATTATGAACTATGAAGTAGCTTACATCTACAAAACAAAGTTCTTAGTTGAGGTTTATTATGAAGTAATCAGGTGTCTCCAGATGTATGAGGATGACCGATCTGTTATATAACATATCCTATTTATGGACTTTTTCCAAAAATCATCCAAATGAAGGATAACTCAAACTCCAGGAAATATTTCTCCGATATGGGTTCTTCATAGTTTTTCAAACGAAAATATTTATCATTAGGAATCAGAGGTCTCTTGGAATATATGGGCCTAGGAATCAACAAAATCTTCATTCCTGAAATGTGAGGTGGCAAAATCGAATATGCCAAGAAATCTCTCTCTCTCTCTCTCTCTCTCTCTCTCTCTCTCTCTCTCTCTCTCTCTCTCTCACACGCACACACACATTGAGGCACCCACCCACGCTCACTCACACACAGGTGCGCTTACACAGAGAGAGACAAACATGTGCTCACATACACGCACCTGCTCCCCACCTTATGCATAAAAGCCCCTATCCATTGACAGTTCTTTCTCTAGCACTTTGTCCTGCACGAATTCTATCAAGTGCATGTTTTAGTATGATCTGTTTGCCCTGCCTGTCCTGCTGGAAGGGGATGAATGATGTATGGCCTGTATGTCAAATGTAGCATGTTGTGTACACATCCTACTAGAAAGGGCAGAAGCCTATGATGCTATGAAATGTTTTCATTCCCAGTAAAAGTACAAGTATCATCAGAGAGCTACTTGTAAGTATAATTGATTCTATTAGATGTCCTAGAAACAGTGATATCCTCATCCCAAAGTCCTAGTGATCAAAACATGCCTGCTTTAGTTTACAATATCCAGGTTGTCCCAAATGCAAAGAGACACCTAATCATTGTTCTCCAAAGTATTGAAACTGTGTGAATTGGGGATTTCCTGACACATCAATAACTTGCTCATGTTGAAAACTGTGGTTTGGTGCAGGTAAAGGAACTGAGCCAGAATGGAATGAGAACTTTGTATTCACTGTTTCTGAAGGTGTTTCCGAGCTTACCATCAAGATAATGGATAGTGATACTGGTAGTGCTGATGATTTTGTTGGAGAAGCAACGTGAGTTTTCTGTTACATGCATGATTTATATGCTTACTTGCAGTCATTGCATTTTATTTGTTATTAGATAACCTACAACAAAGTTAAGTGAGAATCTCCATTGCTGCGGCAAAGGAGGATTTGAAATTTGTTCCATTGTTTATCTGTGTAAGATGAAAAGTGGGAAGACCTGAGTGAATTTGCATGTGTAAAAGCAGAAGTGTTGAATTAACCACGCATCAGAATTAAAGTCTATTTGAATGTAGGAATAAGAAAAATATATTCAAGTACGTGGAAAATACTAGGGTGCGCTTGAATGTACTTGAATTTGCCTCCAGTTGAATACCTTGGAGCCTGGCGGAACCAATGGTTATATTTCACTAGAGAGTTTTGGTGGTGAGTATACTGAAAAAGTGCATTAGATGAGATAATGGTTTTCTTCCTCTCAGTCCTAAACCTAGAAGTTCCAGTCACCAACACAGGTTTATGGAGTAAAAAAGAAAAAGAACAGCATTTCTGTCATGTTCCACTTAAATGCAGAGGTGAACGGATAATAATCCATCCTGCCAAGATGTTAAAATGATTGTGGTTCGGGATGCACGCCTAAATCTACCCTATTAATTGAAAGATCTGAACGAGAGGTGTTTTGGATGCCTTGGAAAGGCCACTGGGTCCAAAAGGATAAACTCTCTAGGTCATTGAAGCAGTGGCCCATGGGCTGTACATTGTACAAGCTCAAGTCACCGAGGATATTGAGATATTCCACCTATATCAAGGGTCATATAAGTTATCTGATAGAACAGGAATGCCATCCTTCAATGCCCCTGTATACTCTTGTTGCTCTCCTTCTTGTGATCCACACTGTTCATCCTGTGGTCCCACCCATCAGACCCATGACAAGCCACTTGCAAATTGCAAGTAACTCCACTAGTTGTAGACTTTTGGCATCCCTGCTGTCGATAGTACAGAGGTAGTTAATATCTCATTGCTCATGTATGGTATTAATGTTTATGTATCTGGAGACTAGTGATTGCAGCAAAGGAAAAGAGGGCTTAATTTGGCCACCTTCCACTGTAAACCAAAGTCATAACATATTCCTACCTTGTTATGATCATAAACTGCAACATATTCATACACACAGGTAACTGCTCTTTAATCGAGTTAATTCTATTTTTCCTTCTCTTAATGTGATCCTTGCAGCATACCTTTAGAGCCAGTGTTCATGGAAGGAAGCATCCCTCCCGCTGTTTACAGTGTGGTGAGAGAGCAGGAATACAAGGGAGAGATCAGAGTAGGCCTTACCTTTACTCCGGAGGTATCTATCTTCTTGATCTTGTTATACTATGTAATTATTGAAATCTAAGGTCCTTTTCTTAGAAATTTCATGTAACGGAAGCCAATCATATTGCTC
This sequence comes from Umbellularia californica, assembly GCA_028538565.1. Classification (NCBI taxonomy): domain Eukaryota; kingdom Viridiplantae; phylum Streptophyta; class Magnoliopsida; order Laurales; family Lauraceae; genus Umbellularia; species Umbellularia californica. The sequence continues at coordinate 5,391,521 of JAPQWN010000002.1, forward strand.
TGTAGATTGCCCTATTTGCATGAATCCAAAGTATAAATTAGCTCTAATGGCGGTTGTTGCAGGGAAGCGGTGGACAAGGATATGGAGATGGCGGGTATGAACAAGGGTATGGAGCTCCTCGTGGGTACGAAGGGGAGACTTATGGTGGATGGAAAGAATCATCCTGAAGCGAAGAAATATTGGAATAGACATTGGCCTGGTATCACTTTCGAAAGACCATCCTGCTTGCTTTTGTATCAGACGAGTGTGCTTAAGCTTTGGCCGTTTTAGATTTTCTGCCTTGGGGATGATTTAAGAATAAAGAAATTGCACCTGTTCTGAGAAAGTATTTGGACTACTAGGAAGAGGGCAGTAATTCTAATCATTGGCTCTTCCAACTAATGCTAATTTATAGGCCATGTTTGTTTGCATAAAATACATTAGAAGTGAATATATAGAAATTCATGTTGAAATGAGCTTCAACAGAGGAGGATTATTAAATGGGTGATGAGTGAGGATATAAGGTTGAGATGGAGATGGGGTCTTGCCTTTTATATGTATTGAATTACTAGGGTGAGTTGGGCATTCATTTCCCATCTTCAGTATCCATAGAGGAGAGGTTGTTTCATGGTCGTTTTTTTGGATATTCATTCACCTTTGGTTTCTCATTTTTCACCACTTATTTAAATACTTTCCTAGGTATTCAATTCCATGATACAATTTCCACGAGAGACAGAGTCTCTCAAAATAAAGCTCCAGCAGTGAGACCGGCAATTCCGAATGCGATGATTCACTAGTTGCACTTAATTAATTTAGATTGCCATGTTTCGTTTTGTTTTGCCTGCCCTTTTTTTTTTTTTTTTTTTCTTGGCTTTTGTGCGGTCATGTAATCTTTACTTTTGTTTTAATATTATCCTCTTTTAGCCAAAAATGAAACAGGAGAGTAATGGATCATCAATGTACAAGACTCATCATTCATCAAACACCAGAGAATTTGTGAGCTACCAATAGACAATGCTGAATTGTATCGTCGGAATAAAAACTGGTCATGAAATCCAGTTTGTCCCCACCATTCATTTTCTTTCCATAAGCCTCCCATCAATCCCTCCATCGATCAATAATCATCGAAATCCTGTTTGACCCTACCATTCATTTTCTTTCTGTAAGCCGCCCATCAATCCCCACATTGATCAATTATCATCGAATCCCTAAGCCCCTGAAATCGTACACACTACTACTTCCATACGCATACTATAGCCAAAGCGACATTGAATTGTATGGAGGCCTGAATGGGACAGATTAACAGTGCTGCCCCCTGCGTTTATGGCCATCAAATGCAGTGCTGAGACGTGATGAAAATAGAGCTCCGTCCAATGCGACCGATATTGTTGGATGCACAACTGCAATTTTACAGCTTTCCACCCGCTGTAGATCTACAATTGGTATTGCAATTAAAACTTAAAACATATTCCCATTAGACAATTGTGTGACGGCCGGTATTTTCATTCGTGTCTTCCGAATGAGGGTCCATAGCTTTGCAAATATACTGACACAGTTGGGCCCACTAAGAGATCTAAACTACTCAAAATAGACGTCCTACTCTAGCTGGCCCTCAATTTCACTCTAAAAGGAGATGATCCCACCATTACAACTTGTTACCTATTTTCGGATTTACAACTTGCAAGACATTTGGTCAAGGATCCGAGCAGAGCTTGAAGGGCTACAAGGCCTGCCTAAACAAGTAATGCGGCTTTAGCTGCATGTACTCTCTAATGGAGCTTTACAGACCACAGAGGTAAGCATCTAAACAAGCTGACTGACTTGACTCAGCTTGGCTTGGCTAGGGTTGAACATTAAACAAGCCAGTCGAGTTTGGGAAGGGCCAATCTCAACCAGTTTAAACTGATTTCTTGAAAGTTCTAAAAAAAAAACAAGATCTGTTCCATCACATACACAAGCCTATAGCCCATAGAACAGATTGAGTTGAGTCGATCCATGCTGCAAGCTTGACTTGTGATATGGAGCCAAACCCAAGCTGAACCAAGCCAATCCAAGCGGGCTCAACTTGATCATGAATGAACAATCCAGATACGCTCACATAAGATCCTTGCCTTCCTTTACCACGGGTGACCATCCATCACTAAGCACATTTAGTCTTAGAGGTCCATCAACTGTTAGAAAACACCAAGTTAGCATCCTGCTTACACTAATAGGGAGGGAACAGCAAATGTAAACCCCTGTTTGGCCCCCTAAGCAGATGCCTAACAACTGCTCCACAACCCTAGCATCTATCCATCCGGTACAAAATGGGGCAAGGATTTGTAAATTTACATGATCTAGTACCTCCTTCTCTAAGGTCTTTTTCCACTAGTGGTGTTTACCTTTCTCCTCTGGCTTTCCTCCCTCTACTGGTCCCACTACCATGTCCTTGCTCGGCTGGAATAGGAGCTCAGATTGGAGCATGCCATCCGATGCCAGGTTCTGAGGTGGGCTGACTTCCAGCTGCTGCTGGAAGTAGTCCTCAATCGCTGTGGTGTCCATAGCCTCTGGAATGTCACCAGTAAGTGTCTTGAATGCGAATTCGATACATGGGTCCAGCCATGAATCCCCAAAAGGCAAGATGGGTGGAAACTCTGGCTTCTCATCCAACTGAGGTTCCTTGACAAGAGGCTTTTCTGGCTGCTCTTCAGTTCTCTTGTTTCCTAAGGGTGTGCAATCAGCATCCTTTTCTGGCTGCCCTTCAGTTCCACTGTTTCCTTGGGGCATGCAAGGTGAGCAATCCAGTTGCGGACTGAATTTGGACTCATCATTAGGTTTTGACAACTGTTCAGTACAAAAGGTCAGGGTGGATCCCACATCGTGAGTAGGATCTACTTGCAGATTGAATATAAGCTGGTCAAGCTGCTCTGACACTTGTTCAGCAAGACTGCTAGGTGTGGATTCCAAAGCATGATCAGCTTCCAAATGCATGGTTGCCACCCTGTGAGACCTTTTGGGAGGTGTGATGTCTAATGCAACCCCCTCAGCTTCAAACCCGGCCAGCCGTTTTGATGCTCGACGTGGCAGGAGAGTTGCCTTTTCAGCTTTTGTTTTGCGAGAACGCAACCGGGTTCCAGATTTGCAATTTTCTTCCACTGCGGTTTTTGCTTCGGATTCAAATGGTGTCCCATTCTCCAATGGCTTAGTGTTCTCGGATACTATCACTTCTGGTTGTTTCCTACCTCGCAATTCTGGTAGTTCCCCGTTCTCCAATGGCTTTGTCTCTTCAGATACTATCGCTTCTGATTGTTTCCTACCTTGCAATTCTGGTAGTGCCCCATTCTCCAATGGCTTTGTCTCTTCAGATAATATCGCTTCTGATTGTTTCCTGCCTTGCAATTCTGGTAGTGCTTCGTTCTCCGCTTGATTATTGTCTCCTAATTCTGGTAGCACCTCACCAGAAAGCTTCTCGTTTCTCGATTCCAGAAGCACCCCATTCTCTCGCTTCTCGTCCTCCAGTTCTGACAGCCCCATGTTCTGCACCAGGTGCTTGTGTGTTTCCAAAGTCTGATTCTCCATCTGCTGCTTTGTGTCATCAGATTCCATTGACATGCAATTGTCAGATGGTTTCCCATATAATGGTCCCAATAGCACCTCGTTGCCTGTATGGTTACTCGCTCCAGATTCTGACAATGCTGTGTTCTGTGTCAGCTGCTTGTCTGTTTTCAATTCCTTATTCTTATCTTCTGATTCCAATATCACCCCATTCACCAACAGCTTCTTGTCTCCAGGTTCAGCGAGCTCGTCTTCAATTGTGAATGAAGGCTTTTTCACTTGAACCATCTTTCTCTTCCTAGTCTTGGGGTGCTTCTTGGTGCAACCTAAGCTCCTTGAATCAACATTCTCAGCACCTACAATATACAGCACCTAGAATCAGATGATGAGAAACTTCTTAATCAGTTTTATTGTGCAGCTCCAAAATCAGTATCATTTTCATGCATCAAGCACAAAGCCAGCCCAAGGGCTCCATGTCATGGAATACTCAATGTATGTGCCCTGCACATGCCAACATGGCTGATGTCTATAATCCCAACCATTAAGACAGGCTACCTCTTGAAGTACACGTCCTTGACTAAAATCAGGTGCTCGTTTATTGAGCTGGTCACACTTGTATTCTATTCATAGCCCACAACTACAGAATGTTTAGAAGAATTGGGCGTCTGTATCTTCCAACTATGTGCGCGTGGGTGTCATGTCTGTTCAACTGGGCATTTGGCACATTGTTGATTCAGACCATCGTTCTGATGGGCAGCCCATCGACCCATCCTAACCTTCTAATCAGGCCTTTTTTTATAAAGAGTGTAAAGAAAGAGAAAAAGACATTGGTAAGGTAAAAAAGAATGGCAAAGAACCAGGCAAAAAGCCCAGAAACAGGTGCCTATGATGCCAATGTTACAGAATGCTTTGCATCAACAAACAGCAGATTCTCTCCGCAATGCATTGCATAATACCTCAGCCCCATAATGGCCAAAGGATGGAGCTGGGATAAATAGGCAATTTTTAAGCACACAAGTATAGCAGCTGAGGATTGTTGGGCAAACATCAAACATGCATTTAGCTTAACTGCATCCCAAGCTTTTAGCAAAATCCAAAGCATCATCCAATTTTAAATATGATGACCCTCATGAACCAGCTCATTTTATTTTTAAAATGTGAATATCAAATGGTAATGAGAGTTCTAATGCCAAAACATGCACTGAGAAACTATGAGACCAGCCAACCATTCAACACACGCATTAGCAATTCTAAAATAAGGGAATGGACACCTTAAAACAGTCATATTATTTCCCATGATTGAGCTCACATCTAAATTAATAATGCACAGTCACCGTGTTGAAACTGCATATTTTACTCAATTATTTCATAAACAAGGAGATTTTAAACAGTCCAAAAATTCAGAATCCCTGACCCCAAACACCTACAGGCAGACAATTGAGTATCTCTAGCAGCAATGAAGTTTAGAACTTTACACTGCTCCTCTATAGTTGATCCGCCGATCTGTTCTGCTTTGGCTCCTTTGACATTCGAGCCTTGGCTCTCAAAAAGGCGCCGCTTTGCTGAGTTGCCAGCTAATTTCTGCCTTTTAGCTGTGACAGGAGACTACAAGAGAATTTTCTTTCAAAGATGAGGCCACAAAACCAAAATCATTAGCTTAAAAAGTCACTGAGGTGATTCTAGTACTGGCAAAAGGTATTGAAGGTGTTTTTGGATGTACCAACATGTGTTTTATGGCAGTTTAGAAATGAAAATGACATAATCTGAATATGGTTTCCCACCTATTACAACTCGACATATAGAACCTATATCTGAAACAGAACAAAATCAATTTGCACAGGAAAGCAATACACTCTGTCTTTCTAGAAAATCCAAAAGTACCGAAAATGAGATAAAAAGTAAGCAGTATTTGGTGCAAGTTTCCTGACTGTTCCCATCGATATATTAAAAAAGCAGGATCTTTTGGTAGAACAACATTATAATGTTTGAGAAAGAAGAAATGCAGTGCAATGAGAATGGACAATGAAGAAATATAAGTGAGATGAACATGAAAGTAGCGAGGATAATGTAGCATGCAAGTTAGACTTACAGAGAGTTTGTTATCTGTTGAGTCCTTGGCAGAAGTGCACATTTTCTTCGGCTTAGATACATGAATTCCAACATCTCCAGTTTCAAGATAACGGATGACATCTCTTAGAGAGCGGAATATGTATCCAGTTGCAGATTCAGTGTAATACTGTAGCAATTTATAAGAATAAATTAATGAAGTACTATGTGCACTGATACAGAACACAAAAGAAACGGGAGCAAAGATGAATGCACCCCCAAGAATGATATGGTAGATAAAACAAGGATATTGACATCCCACATTCCCCATGCTGGAAACCCACTCATAACATGCTACTCAGATTTACAATTACATCTTTTAATTGAAATGTTTAACCTACATTGTTATAGTTATAGTTTTATAGGGCATACCCTTTCAAGCATTCTAGATGGAACATAACTATAAATTTGATAAATTTTTCCTCTGCATCAAAGACAATTTTATATCATGAAAAATAAATGCTTAAAATCAGTATGATTCCAAGTCAATTTAAAACAAAAAGAAAAAGAAAAATAAAAGATTCCAAGTCCAAACACAACACAACTATTCTACAAACCATGTAACCCGAATTCTTTGAAGTGAGAAAAATAAATAAATTCAGTTGTTGACTCTTGTGCCAGATTCTTCACAACATAGGTGAATTTTTTTGGACTAGTTAAAACACTCACATAAATTACAAAAACAGTGTTATTTTTTTTTTATTGAAATTTAAGTTAGATAATGGAGATTTCTTTTGTTGCTTGATCATTTAATATAATATTTTTGCATTGTTTTTAAAGTGTTCATAATCACCATCATTGGAAGCTTTGTCTCATCCATCTAGCATCGGCTTTGTGAGTTCTATTTTTCAACTCAACCCTATATAGAGCTATTCATGTGACTAAAATCTATTATGTCTTTAACAATCACTTCATTCAATGTCTTTATAATTTAAATTCTAATTTTCTCATTATTTTTAATTCTAAATAGGTATTGTGGATATGAATATAAATATGTGCTGAACCCGGAAATTTTATTTTTGAGATAGGTGTTGGATCCCAATACATTTACTTGTAACAGCAGCCTACAAGTAACCACTACTAGTATCGGCATTGTAAGTCTCCTACATAACATGTTGAGCATACACAAGTTTCAAGGTATCTGAGCAACTTAGGAATGATGACAGCAGATTGACCAAAGCATAAAGCAACTGAAATGTACTACAATGCACTGGATCCAAATTAACCACCTGCCTTTTGTCATTCAGAGTATTCCAGATCATTTATCAGGTTGGCACCATGACATTAAGGTATAGATGACGTATCACGTGTTAAGCGTTCCCTGGAACATTTAGGTATAGATGACATATTGTTTGTTAAGAGTTCCCCTGGGAAGTTAAGTTGTATAGATGAGAGATAATATGTTAAGAGTTTTCCAGGTCCTGGTATATCTTTAAGTTATGGGCAGTGGGCATCTTGATGTTGGAACTTTTACTAATGAATAATGGGTTGGAATTCGCTCTAAATCCAATTGAAGATCTACTACAAGTTACTGAACCCTTTTGGAGGTAATTTAGTTACATGAGCGAAATAAGCAACTAGTTGTTTGTCTAGCATAAAAGCTGAATATCATGCTATGTCTCACAATGCGAGAGTGTGTTGTTGTCTTGTTGATATCAAACTTCCTGCATATGATTTATTAATTAATTATATATCGTACATAGTATTGTTCTGTTTTTGAGATTTGAGCCTATTTGGACCTAGGGTCCTCGACCCAGACCGAATGCATATGAAATTCAGATCGGGATTCAGTTATGGTCCAGTCTCAAAACAGACCTGTCACAGATCCAGGTCCAAATGTGGATGCAGACCTAAAATGAAGTGGATCCTCCATTCTCTCAAAAACATATTCAGCAATAGCTAGAATTGAGAAATTAATTTCAAGGATTAAGAGAATCTTATGCGAAAAAAAAGCCCAATACTGAAATAGGAAACTGAAAATAACCAAAAAGAAATAAAGGACATGAAAAAATTGCTATAGATGCTAATACCGGGTCTCTTCGGAATCCATCCCCTCTCTTCTTTCTGAATTTGATTTCCTTTGTCCAGCCCGGAGGCAGCCCGTCCGGTGACTTTTCAATTCGAGAAACAACCTAGGAATTGATGGAATAATCAGAAATTCTCATTACTCAGGGAACAGTTAAATTCTACTAAAAATAACAGGAATTCATTTACTGAACTCCAGCATAAATACATGGGATAGAGAAGATGATAAGTGCATACATTGTCAGCAGAAAGCACATTTAATGTTCTTCTCTTAGTTTGGGGTGCCTTGCCGTCAAGTTTACCGCTCTTGAGATAGCGAAAGACCTCTTGCTTGGAATAGAATTTGCATCCAGTTCTTGGAGCAATGTAACACTACAAAAAGCAAAAAACAGACAGTCATTTGCAAAGAATTTGCCCTACATTCTACAATGCCATTACTGGTCTTTTCATCGGTCACTAGGAATTGGGAAATACAAACAAGATGCACCACAATACAATGAAAGTGAGCAATGAAAATCATAACTCCTATGTCGAGAATCCATTCCCCACTACAGCAAGAGAACATAAATCACTCATTTCTACAAGTAACAAAATTTTTACTCAATAAGACTTCCTAATTACCAGCACATGCATGGAATTGGTTTTCCATGGAAATTCCATTAATTCAGCCAAAAAAAAAAAGGATCATTGTCATCATTGATTCAAATGGTTTTCAAGCACATTATATGTTCGGCAAGGGTGCTGGTATAAGGCTTTGCTACTTTTCCTCTTTTCTTTTGTTCCCACCCTCTGTCCCTCCCTCCCTCTCACACACAAATCTTGTTACTTCATAAAAAAAAATTATAAAAAGAAAAACTATTGCCACATGCCAATTATAGGCATCCTCTATTTTGCTTCAAGCCCTCCGCATCATATTCAATCTACTAGAAGGTCACTTTATGTCTCTGCTTTACTGATAAAAAAAAAAAAAAAAACAATGTCTCTGCTTTGCCCTTGCACTGTAAACCAGAGTTTATAATCATTTAGCCAACTTTAAAGTTTCCCTGTGGGATGATACTTCGACCTCAAAAGGAATCATATGGGAAATGGCCATGGATGAAAATGAGCACCTAGAGTATTCGATTACTAGACCCAGAAAAGGGGCATGGACCCATACTCTAGACCAAATTTAAATTCGGTTCAGGGTTTGGGTCTAGACTGGGTCCATAAAATTGTTACCCTTGGGACCGAATACCTGAATGGAGGTGTTTATATATTACATTTTCATTGTATGTTATGTCTTAAGATCTAAATTGTCCACTCGAACTATACTTGACATTAACATGTTGGTACATCCAACAATTTTGGGTGCAGGGTGGTTTGTTGAGGGGTTGTGTGGGTGTGGAGGGATCAGCCTTAAAATAGCCTCTAAATCTATGTTCCCTGGATATGGCATGGGAACAGCAAAAGGCACCATGCATATGGCGTGGACACGGATTTTAACATAAGAGAAGCACTGGCTATGATACATTATGATACTTTGCCTATTATTAACTATCCAGGCATCACAGCTCTAAATCAATTCATGCTCAAAAGAAAGAACTCCAAACAGATCTCAAAATAGTGCTGTCATTACAGAACAATCGCATTAATTAAAAGAAGTTGGAGGCAAGATTTGTTCCTAGAGATCATCAGGTTGAAAAAATTAGAAATTCTCTTCAACCATTGGTATTCCAACATGCCAAGAGCTTTGAAGATTCGATTCAAAGGATCTCATCAATCTCGGTTAATGCACAAAGTTGCAGCTAAAATTCATGACAAAAAAAGCTGGCCTGGCCTGCCTTGGCCAAACCAACCAAAGACTTGCGGTGGTAATGGAGCTACATTCCGAAAAGACATGAATCCAAGCTTAACCAAGGTATCAGCCTCCTTGTTTGCACATCTAGGGACAGGCTGGAAGGACACCCCAGTTTTTCAAATTGAATCCTCTACAACATGAGCTAGCTGCCGCAAGGCAAAGTCACACCCAATAGCCCAATGTATACCCAGCCTAATAGCCTTCAACAGACTCTGACTCATTCAATTATTGAAACTGTTGACATATGCGCCACCATGGAAGCCCATTGTCAACAAAACATAGTAGAAGAATTTTTTTTTTAATTGTTTTTCTTTCTCTTGTACGGTATCAGTATCATTGAAAGAAAATACAATGCATGGGGAGCAAGAACGCGTAAGAGTTGAGACCCAAGGCTGGGCTCCTGGCCACCCTCAACCACCCAAAAAAATGTACAAAATTGCATCACAAAATCAGGACATCGAAAAAAGCTTTAAGAAAATATTTTGCAGGGATTATCTAAAATGATATTTTGGGGAATTATAAGGCTTCACTAACAAAGGTGTTAAGGCTAAATGGAAACCACAGGATATGGGATGGGTGAAGTCAAATCTGGAAGTAGTAGAGGAAGACAAACAGGACCCACAGGGTAGGACTAGGAGTGATGCTGAGAAAAAAAAACAGGGAGCAGATTTTGCTTAAGTTTTCAGGACCAGATGACACAAATGAGCCAAATGAAGCAAAGGTTCTAGTAATTTGAGAAGCAATGGAAATAGTTAAAGAATGTGGGAGATATCATCATAGAGGGAGAATTAAGAAACTGCAATCAAGTGGTCCCCAAAGTAAAGATGAGAAACATGAAAGTTGACATCAAAAGGGAGATTTGCCAGTTATCTAGATCAACAAGTGTTTCTTTCGTTGCTTTTTCATTTTTCATGGAATAATAAATTTTACGTTACAACAGAAAGGACTGTCTCTTTCTTGAATGTATGTGGAAGGCCAAATGAAGAGCCAGATTTTGCCAAAACAGGGTGTAGATAATTGACATAAAATCTACAGATTTGAACTTCATCTTCAGTCTTTATAATAATTTTTTTGAATAGTTTCTCAGTCATTATTGTAATTGAGATTGAGGGGGTTATTCTATTATTTTTCAAAATTTATTTATTTTTCTTAGGATCATCTGTGATTAACTTTCTTCACTGTGCACTTTTTATTAAGAAAATCTACACAACATTACCAAGGAAATAAAATCTCAGGTCTCCTTAAGAAAATCCCACATTATACATATTCAAGAATAAAGACTTGCGGATAAACAGGTAAAAAATAATCTCTCTTTTTTTTGGTTATCATAACAAGGAGTCAAGGACAATAATAGTATCTCAAAGCAAGGATCTATGAAGTGAAAGCATCACCTTGAACCTTTATGGCAAACATGCACCAAATCTATCTTGACTCATGAGTACCACACTACCACCGAGTTTACATAACTGCATTGTGTATGGGCCAATGCACACAAGGCAGAAACTCTTTATCCAAAACAATCACACAGGACACACAAATTTAATTGTATCATTTGCCACCAAGTGATATATGTGAATGTATGAACACGAACCAAAACTACAGTTCTAATGTCCAAATAACCAGCTAGAAAAGTACCTCGAAGATTCCAAATGTCTGACTCAGAAAGTAAGAAGCAAGAAAGTTGTGGTGAAAAACAAAATGATGTGGCCTTATATAATCATGGGTACCTTGTATTGGGTTCCAGCACTCACACCACCCTTTCGGGTTTTAATCTCCATTATCCAACCCTCAGGCAACCATCCCAGCGAATCTTCCATTTGTACTGCAAGATGAATTGACAGGATAAGGGAATACAAATAAGCCACGATTGTGAATCACCTGAGAACAAGGAAAAATGAAAATGTCGAAACATACTGAAACTGCCGCTGATGCGTCTATAAATCTTTTGATGGTTAGAATGGAGCTAAAAACGTCGACCTTGGAATGGAGTTTACATCCAATTCTTGGGTCAATGCAGTGCTACAAAAACCATAAATGGGTCAAACCATACTTGGTACTGATGAAATTAGCCAACATATGTCTGAACTTTATAAGTTATTCAGCTATATCCTTCACCACATAGATTATATAGGGAGGATTTTCCCAAAAGAACATCCCTCATATAAGCTATATGAGGGACACGTTGCAGTAGGGATGTAAACGAACCAAGGTTAGCCTAGCTTGAGTATGGGTTGAACATTAAACTAACTGGGTTGAACATTAAACTAACTCCCTCGAGCTCGAGATGAGCCAAGCTTAGACCAGCTTGAACTTGGCTTGAAATAAGTCGGGATTGGCTTAATAGTACTAAATTGAGCTCAAGCTAGAGCTCAGACAATGAAAAAGACAAGCCCAACCAAGCAAGGCTTGAGCTCGGCTTGGAAAGCATACCAAACATGAGCTAGAGTCAAGCTTGACTCAAGCATCATCAAATTTTGGGAAGTTCTCTCCTTGGAACCACTTACATAAGACCATTATCAGAGCACCGCCATCAATGGTCCACTTTCAGTAATGAAAAATCAAGAGGGGCAAAGGACAGATGGCCTATGCAAGTAAAACCAGCCTAACTGGATCTCAGAAGGTGTGGTGTGTAAATTCTAAGGTCTTAAAATCAACAGAGAATTAAGTGTTAGCACCTAGAAGTAATATATGTTTTGGTTTTCTTGTGAGGATATGGTCATTTCTGATGCTATTATTACCCCCATCAAGTCACTTTTCATAAGTCATAAATAAAATCGACATTAAAGTATTGTATTCTAAATCTATTCATTAGTACACCTCAGTTGAATTGATTTTGAAAAGTTTCAAATAAATAATATCATGTAATACTCATCCAAGAATTATATTTTGTTCTAAATATATACTTAAAAATATGAGTACACAAGCTAGATCAAGCCTCTTAAGTCTTAATAAGCCGAGTAGAGCCAAGGCCCTTAACAAGCTTAGCTGACCGAGCTTGAGCTTGGCTCATGATACAGCAAGCCAAGCTCAAGCCTTGTAAAGGCATGCTGAGCAGCGTTGTCTTGTTGACATCCCTTTTTTGTGAGCATCAAGATGAATTTCTGAAATCTGAATGACCACTTGTTGGAGTTGGGATGGGTCGCAAAGCAACTAACCCAACTCAAGGAAAGGATGCTATGATTGAGGCAATTTTACATATAAGAGGATCAGACAACTCGATCATAAATAACAATCCCCTTATTAGGACAACCACTACAACATAATCCTTAACATTTTGGAAGATCATTCACTACATATCATGGTTTTAAATATCAATATCGCACCCTCTATCATCTTTCCCAAAAAAAAAAAAAAAAGATACACTCCAAATCACTGATAAGTATTTAGCTTCTACGCCATATTTGCGTGACATTTAAACAAAAGTGAAAAAAAATCTGAAAAAAAATGAGAAAAACAAAAAATCCTAGAATTTGTTTTCTTCAGAGATTAACACTCCCATTTTTGTGCGCGCATCAGTCCTTACACCACTACAGGATGTTGTTATCATATGAAAATAGATTCTACCTAATTTTCTCCACTATAGAATAGCAACATTGAACTCTTGAATGAAAAGAATGCCACTTGTAAAAGCCTGATGAAAACATCTGATCCAGACTCTCCAAAACCTACAATTTTCTTGGTTTCAATGTCTTCACCATTTATTACCTAATCATAAATACAGTGCAATGCCCATCCTTAGATCAACGACAAAGGCGGATTTACAAACACTTTCAATTTCTAAAATCTGGAGTTGACGAGGACGCATTTGGAAATTTACAATACATGCATTTGAATAGACAAGGAAAAACAAACTCATATGAAGATTAGGAAAAACAAAAATAGAATTCCACTCAAGATAACAATACAGAAGTCAGATTCAAAGGGAAATTTATAGCATTCTCCGGATCATAATAACTACAAAAACTACCTAAACTCCCTCGGATACCAGATTTACAAGGGAATTTTTTAGTCAATAGCTAAAAACAGGAGCTCCTACAAATGAAGCAACTTTTGCTAACTTGCACCAGCTAGACACCACTACCAATACCTTCGGTCGTTGATCCACACTCATTGATTTACCTAACCTGACCAAACATAGTTTTGCTAACATGCGCCGCGATGAACAAGATACACTTACATACGCAAAAATCGCATGTTTTTACAAATCAAGCCATGAATCTCACATGCATGTCCGATCAAACGGCTCAGATCGTCTGCCGACACCGTCTCAAGCACTCAGATCCCGTCAAACGCGATCCGATCGGAAGCATTCTCAGATACAAACCAGGAAAAAGAGGCGAAAGAGCAAATACACAAGAAAACTAGAGAAATATCCGCATCAGAAACCCTGAAAGTTACAAATCGATGAGATCGAGAAGATCGGCTTACCTGCCTCGATCCTGACCGTTGAATCAGTCTTTCTCGTCCTGATCTTTACCGTCCATCAAGCTGTCGTAGCTCCAGCAGCATCGGCTCAGCTACCGACTGAATCTGACGACGATCGTGAGTTCCACTTCGCCAGAAATGGATGAATGCTGAAACGCCGAAACTCACCGAAACGTGTCGTGTCGGGATTCGGGAAGACGCCGATACGTGTCGGAGACTTTCGTCTTCGATCGGACGGATAGAGATTTTCCCTTTTTCTTTCTGATGTTGCTTCTTCTTCTTCTTCTTCTTCGTGAGAGAGATAGGGATTGAACGAGGTACTGATAGAGAGATTCCTCTGGTTGCAAGAGTGGGAAGGAGATGCTTTCGTACTGTTTAGTGTCTTCAATGTAACATGTGAAATTACTGTTCTGCCCCTGACTTTTCTGGATAACTGCTGCGCGAGAGGATGATGCGCTTTTTTTTATTGGTATTGTGGCGGGAGTTTGGTGTGTGGGGCCCTTTGTCATGCTGGGTGGGACACACACATCAATGATATCTGTTGTTTATATCTGACCGTCAAATCCAGATCTTATGAAGTTGGTGAGTGTGATAGTCATGTCTTGTTTGGACGGATCATGAGGATCACTGCCCCGGCCACAAGCTATTGGTGGACCCCATATTTTTAATTGAGTGTTGGATCGAAACAGGTAGTTGAGTTTTGGCGACCACCCCAAGTTTTTTAAGTGGGTTTTGGGGGTGGATTTAAGATTTTTTATGTGGATCTTGGATGCATAGCCAGGATTTCCATTTAGGTTTACTCACCTTCTGTTTTCATGGAAGTGAACTCTCAAGGGAGACATCTGACCAATCTGAAGAACAAAAGAAGAAACAAGATGAAGAAGAAGAAGATGACACTAGAGTTAATCAATATTCCTGAGGGGTAGCTCAGTTGGCTTAGGACCACGGTTTGCACCCGGAGGTTGTGGATTTGAAACTGCACTACCACACTGGGGCTACAGGAGAATTTTACCCGGCTTTCTCTCCTGTGCCTGTAGGTTTTATTCTGGCCCAAAGAGCTGAAAATCTTGCGTTATCAAAAAAAAAAAAAACCTCTCAAGGGAGACCATGTGAGTGGGTTCTCCCTACCCACTGGCAAAGTTTGGATGATACAACTAACTGCCATTTCTCTATTGGATTTTGTGCAATTCATGTTTAGAGAATTTTAAAATTTTGATAGAATCTCTAAATGCTCTGTTATATTTGAGAATGCAGAAATTCTACCCAAAAAGAAAGGGGAATGGAGTTTCAAGAAAAACCCAAAAGGTCATTTGTGGCATTTAATGTAGTTAAAGTTTTGGAATTCTCCCGGAGGATCACACAGAAACATGACATTTCCGTATATACGAGGATAAAATGTCACATCATATTTAAATTACCCCGAGATGATATAAATAGGCTTCAGAGACATTCTTAGTTGGAAAAGAATAACTCCGAAGTGGGTCCAACTATTGAAAATTTGCGCGCGCTACTCAGTACATTGGTGTTCCCCAAATCTTTTAAACGAAAATAAGTTAGTCCCAACTAAAGTTGTAAACGGGTCGGTTCCGATCCGGGTTCATGGGGGAATCTAGAACCGAAACCATTAAGGAGAAGGTAGAACCGGATCCGGATCCGGAACTACTTCGGAATCAGTTTTCTTGGCTCCGGAACCAGAACCATATACAAGACGCGTCTGGATCCGAGTTTGGGTTTAGGTCAAGAATTATATATAAAAAAAATATGATTTTTAGAAGATATTTTCTAAAATTGAGGTAATATGTCTGGTCTTGGATTCACAGGTTCAAACCAAGGTGGAACCGGACCCAGACCCATTTAATTATCAGGGCCTAAATAAGGACTTAAACCCACTTTTTAACGGGTCGGAACCTTCGGGTAATAAGAGAATCAGGTACCCATTTACATCCTTAGTCTCAGCCTTCAGATCAATTCTTTGGTAAGAAGTGTGATGTCACAATCTCATGCATTATTTATTAATCATGTTTTTAACTAATCAGTTAGTCCTACATTTGAACCAACTTTGGCCCGTTTAGCATTTCATAGGTTTAGTCAAAAGTCAAGTAAAGCCTTCATTTTTCGAACAAGGAGTCACATTAAAAATACCTTTTTTAAAAAATTTTCCTTCATTTTTAAAAAACAAGTAAAAAAACAATCTCTTTTCTCCACTAAAAGACAAAAAAAAAAAATTTCACTTTATCATACAAAATGTTAAAAAAAATTCTATACCAAACAACTAAAAATAAAATATCAGCACAATCCACTTATATTTTATTCTCACACGGTTTAATGCTTTACTTCATTTTTATTTTATGGATAAATTAAGTGAATACTCCATGCATGATGATGAGGGCGGCTTGGATTTTTAACAAGTGAAGTCCCCTAGGGAGTTACAGTCCTTCAATGAATGATATATCTGAGTCTAATCTTTAGAGGGTCCCGACTCCGACATGAAATGTCCCCACGCTGCTCGTTGGTACACTTGAAATTTAGTCAAAAGTTGAAGGGTGTCTGTAACTCCGAAGGTGACTTGGGATGATGGAAGCTGAATACTTGAGTGTCACCTTTTTGACACGTGTGACTCAACAAAAGCTATTCAATTCATAGAAAAAGACTACAGCACGTGCTATCTCTTTCCTCAGGTGCATTGGCCTGTATCCACCGTTGGATTAGATATTTTATTAGAACCCTAAATCAGAAGGCATCATCAGCCATGATGGAATGATCTTCAAGCCAGATGAGGCCTGCAGAAGAGGGTGCAGTGGGCATTGGACTTACATCAGTTTTCTGGCTGTTGTCTGAAATTGAAATGCTTGTTTCCTGCACTTCAAGAAAAATGGAGTATAATAATAATCTTATCTTCCTGAGTAATGCTAGAGACAGACGGCGGACAAACGCCTGAAGCGTGCACGCTTTTCGAGGTACAAAAACACAGGTTTCTGTCCGCCGCTTGTCCCTGCCGACTGTCCCTGGAATTTCTCTATCTTCCTCGTTTCACGTGCATGGGCCATGGCTCGTAATTTGACAACCAATATAAGATTATGAAGGATTTTTCATCCCTGCCATGCACAATGCTGGGGACCCCTTCAATTAAAGGCTAATGGCAAGGACAGAAAAACCAGGAAGAAGACTAGAGACTGTGATACCCACATTAACTAATCAATAATCCAGCAGAATTGTTGAGCTCGATGAGTTATAGATTTATATATTGCATCAATATAAAACAATGCTTCTAAGAATTTTCTGTAATCAAGTTGCAATTTAAACTGCATTAAACACAATCAGGTTCCTGGTGCTTCCTAGAAGGGTTGGACCCAAGGCATAACCACGTGGGTGCGGCAGCATGTGTTTAACCGTGGTGCGTTTCAAAAATTCATTATGAATTATGAGCCTACTTTCAAAATTCAAAAGACAGTCCTCAGTGCGCCCCTAAAATCAAACTAATTATCAAGGGTCGTGTCACGACCCGGGCCCGAGATCCGGTAACCCCGAGCCGTGAACCCATACTTACTCCCGTAAATCCCGAATCAACCGAAGTGAAAAACGAGATCCACAAGGGATAACATCTCAAAAACCTGTCAATTACAATTCTGCGGAAACAATTTCATTTGACAACATCAATTACAATTTACATGTTTACAAAATAATGTTTCTTATACATGTATCCTACCCATCATTTACTTATCAAATAGTGCATGTCCAAAATATTGTACAAGGACCATTAATTACATCCAAAATGATTACACAAAAGAATAATCTCTCAAATGTTTCTCAAAATATTCACTCAAAATGTTCCGATCTTTGTTCGCTCTCGGATACCCATGTCAAACGGTATCCCGGCCATTCCATTCGTTCAGTCCTCCTGGAGGAACCTGAGCGGTCTCCTCCGCTCCCGCCTGGGGCGCTGCCACACCGGCAATGGCAAACGGGCCTGTAATGCCATCAATAACACTAGTGAACACGACGGTTCAACAATGTATAAACAATTCTTGCAATATCATGTTAGTTCATGAGTTAGATTCATTCAATATATCAATCACAGTTCCGATCCTAGATGAGTCTAGAAAGTTCCTACAATAACAATAAGTCAACATGAAAGTCAATCATATGGACATGTATAGGGTGGCCACTACCATAGCATTCATTTCATTACATTTACCATCTTCCCTCAGGAAGGATTCATTACTAGCATCTTCCCTCAAAGGAAGGATTCATTATTACCATTTTCCCTCAAAAGAAGGATTCATCTTCCAAACGGAAGGCATCGATCCATACCCATAGATACGATCGGAATTTAGTGGGACTTACTAGTGTCCGGGCCAGGGACAACTAGCATCACCACGGAGCTCCGGAACGCCCCCAAATCCATCTACTGCAGTAGGATTAGACATATGTCTCATTTATTCATTCATTGAACTCATTTAAAGTTCTAAAACAATAGCTAGGTAGTGCCAGACTCAAGGGTGAATACTTCTCAGTGAGCAATCCATCTCTGGATTCAATTCAGTTCAAAGATTCCCATAATAACAAGGGAATGGAATAATAGTGACACCAATCTCATTAGATTAGGACACAATGTTACAATAAGGAATCACTAGACAATCATGATTCCATTTAACTCTATCTTAAATCCAAACAACCATATAGGTGTAACCAACAGTTACTAAATGCACGTGTTATTCTTGATGAGCATCACATTTATGTTTGATATGTGCATTATAGTCCCCGTAGTTAACACCCATGGAGTTTTAGACCACAACTTATCAACTGTGAAGTTCTTCCTTCATTATCCTTAATTCTCAATAATTTCAATTTACTTCATGATTAGTCTTCGAACTAATCCAGGGAGCATTTATACTCACAAGGAGTGCTCCAACTTATGCAAAAATCCAAAAATCCAAAATCCACTTCGGACCGTTAAGTCCGATCGATTGGCCAAATTTTTACTCACAATTAATGTGTTGGCCAATGTCGGTTAGCTTGGCGGTTACCCGGCGGTTAGCCGCAACTCAGTTGGCGGCTAGTCGGAACCTACTTGGCGGCTAGCCGAAATTTCGACGATTAGCTCACGGTCAGCTTTCCAGAAGCTGACATTTCTGTCTCGATTTTCGGTCACCTTACGGTTACCTTGCGGTTAGCCGAAATTGAAATTTCGGCTAACCGAAACTTTAGCGGTTAGCTTTCCAGAAGCTGTCATTTTGACAGGAAATTCTGACTCAATTTCGGTCAGGTCGCGGTCACCTCACGGCTAATCGAAATATGGATTTCGGCTAACCGAAATATGGCGGTTAGCTGCACGGTTAGCCTCGCGGCTAGCCGAAATATGCCCAGAACTCTATTTTCGAGCTTCAGAAGTTCTGGAGTAGCTTTTTCTAAGGATGAGTTCCTTGAACTCCCTTCATTTCAATAATCTAGTAGTCTTAGAAAGGGTATGTTTGTTGGGAATAACCATTGGAATCTCTCATTTTATCCTTATACACCCACGATTCACAACATTACTTCCAATACCCATTATTCAACACATTCAATCCATAGAAATTCTATAAAACTCTACAATGGTTAACAATAATCACAAGAGAGTGTTTATACTTGCCTCTTGTAGTCAATGCACTTAAAGCCCTCTTTAATAGCTTGGCTTGAGCTCTAAATCCCCAAATCTCAACCCTAAATCCCTAAAACATGCAAACATACAAATCCTTAAGCTATTTGTGCTACAAACCTCCCCTAAGCACTCATTACAACTTGAAAACTCATTAAAAGTTCCAAGCACTTACTTGTAGTTCAATGGGAGGAAACCTTGAGGTCTTCTCCAAGCTTTACTCTTCAACAATGGGGAAAGAAGGCTCAAGGAAGAAGATGAAGATGGATGGAGTAGCCCACTCCACTCCAATCACTTGACAAAGCTCCAAATCTTCACACCCAATGGAGAGAAAATGAAAGGAGAAGGAGAGAAAGACTGGCTGGAGCTCGATGGAGGTGGAATGAACGAATGAATCATTCATTCATTCATTTCATTCTAATATAAGGGCCCTTTTTACACAAAAGCCCCATTCTCTTAACCATTATCACATTTTAAGTCAAATGGAACTCCACTTGGTCCATTTGAGGTCAAATGAACACACGCCTACTATGAAAGTTAACGTACTATTCGAGATACACACGTTGGTATCAAGAATTTCCGTATTTGACGAAATACGTGAAAAATCCGTATTTACGAAAAAGTCCTTGGCCTTGCTTATTTGACTCTAAACTCATTTTTAATCCACTCAATCCCACTCAAGCCCATTCCATTATGCTTAATGCATCATTTGAGAGTAATTTGTCTCTCTTTGGTTATTAATCTTCATTAACTCAATTATTCGTGCTTATTTGGCATTAATCTTAATTAACTAGCCTTAATCACGATTAGTTCGGGTCAGGGTGTAACAGGTCGCACCCCTCAAACTAAAATCCTAGGTCCACCACTGCTTCCGGATGCAACCTTTGCTGTCTGAATCAACATCCTCAGCACCTACAAATACAATATACAAAAGCTAGAGGAATGAGAAAATGAGAAATTTCTTAATCAGCTTCCATGTACAGCTCAAAATCAAAATCATTTTCATGCATCAGGCCGAGTCATGAGGGGTACTGAATGCATCAGCCCTGCATGCCAACATGGCTAAGGTTTACAATCCCAACCTTCAGGACAGGCCGCCTCCTGTTATGCACATCCTTGACTAAAATCACGTGGGACACACTTGTATTCAATTCATATCCCACAAGTGCAGGATGTTTAAAAGAATTGGGCGACTTTGTCTTCCAAGAAGCAAACTTCCATGGATATAAACTTCAGCAAATGTAGTCAGCCATGTCTGCTCAACTGTACATTTGAGCACATTGTTGATTTCAGACCATTGATTTGATGGGCGACACATCCTAACCTTTGAATTAGTCAAAAAAAAAAAAAAAAAGAAGAGCAAAGTAAAGAAAGGAAAAACAAAGAATGGAGTTGGGATAAATAGGCCCAATTCAAATTCAACCCCATAATGCAGTACATAATACCACAGCCCCTAATGACCAAAGAATGGAGTTGGGATAAATAGGCCATATTCAAGCCAAACAGGAATAGCAGCTGCGGATTGTTCTGTAAAACACCAAACATGCATTTAGCTTAACTGCATCCCAAGCCTGCAGTAAAGTTTGAAGCATCATCCTCTTTTAAATGTGATGACCCTCAGGAACCAGCTCATTTTCTTTTTAAAATGTGATATCAACTGGCAATGGGAGTTCTAATGCCAAAACATGCACTGAGACACTACGAGATCAGCCAACCATTCCATGTATCCATTAGCAATTCTAAAAGAAGGGAATAAGCACCTTGAAATGGCCATATTATATTCCATGATTGAGCTCATATCTCAGTTAACAATGCACAGTCACCACCTTGAAATTGTATATATTGATGGATTCGAATGCGGAGACTCCGATACGCGGCCGGAAATCTATGTGCGTTTCGGCGATTGGGAAGCTCCGCAGATCTCTTCGCCTATTGTCTTTCTTATGAGATGGAATAATTTCAACCCATGAGCTCCTTTATCTTATATAGACAAGTCTCAAAGAGTCACCCTTACTAAAGACTTCTTCGCCAAGAAACTCACATCCACTAATCTTCTGTGGAGTTTTATTAGTAGGACCAAATTAAGTCTTACATTAAGTAAGATTGTATTCTTTATTGACATCTGCCCTGCTTGATCTGACATAGGACCCGTGGCATGTGGGCCACACGATTTCCTACATATATTTTACTCAATTCTTTCATAAACATGGAGATTTAAGTAAATTGTCCAAAAAAAATTTAATCTCTAACCCCAAACACCTACAGACAGAGAATTGAGTATCACTAGCAGTAATGAAGTTTAGAACTTTAATTACACTGCTCCTCAAGAGTTGATCCATTGATCTTTTCTTCTGTGGCTCCTTTGACATTCTTGACATTCGAACTACGGCTCTCAAAAAGGCACTGCCTTGCCGAGTTGCTTGTTAATGTCTTCTTTCTAGCTGTGACAGGAGACTGAGAGAGAATTTTTTTCATAGATGAGGCCATAAAACCAAAAACACTAGTTTAAAAATGATTCTTACCAGCAACAATTCATAAAATCTGAATACAAAGACTGAGATGGTTCTAGAATTGACAAAAGGTGCTGAAGGTGTTTTTGGACTGATCAACATCTTTTATTGCAGTTCAGAAATGAAAATGACATAATCTGGAAACTAGTTCTCCACCTATTACAACTCAACATATAGAAGCTCTGTTCGAAGCAGAACAAAATCAATTTGTATAGGAAAGCAACGCACTCTCTATAACTTTCTAGCCAATGTACCCAAAATCAGATAAAAAGTTGCAATATGTGGAGCAAGTTTCCCTACTGTTCTCATCAATATCCAAAAGAAGCAAGATCTTTTGGTAGTACAGCTACTCAAAAATAATAAAGTTTGAGAAAGAAGAAATGCAGTACAATGAGAATATATGAACAATGAAGAATTTCAAAGGTAGGCCCCATCAATGGAAAAATGCAGTATAATATAACCTCAAGGGGTTGGCCGAGTGGTCAAGACCATGGTTCTTCTCTCTTACGGAGCTAGAGATCATGGTATTGATCCCCAGTTCCTCCTTCTTCAGGAATTGAAGGTTGAGTCCACTAGTGCTACCACCTGGGGCCACAGAGGCTTTATCCGGCTTCTGATAATTAGACCCGCCTAAAGGGTTGGAACCCTCCATTAGAAAATTAAAAAAAAAAGAAAAAAAAAGTGCCCCAACAATAGACTTGAAGGAATAAATTACATATAAATAAATTTTCTTTAAAAGTAATTAATCTAATAATGAACTTTGCTATGATAAATAACATTAACTTCTTGTTAAGTTTTTTAAACATATATCATAATCTATAGCATCTGTCAAACAACATAATGTAAAATCTATTATAGTTTTAAAAGACTGCCAATTCCAAACAATAAAAATATTATAATATTTAAATATTTCATTATTTTATTTTATACTATTTTATTTTTATAATATTTAAATATGTCAAAACTTTATTCTTTATACATGGCCCATAAATAGGTCAAATTCTTAACCTGAGTTCTTTTGAATATGAGGTCATTACTATCTCATCACCACCGAAGACACAAAAGATCCCGGTCAAGACTCCAGGAAAGACCAAGCGGCTCATACTTTTCTTACCATAGAATGAGAATAATGTGGACTGTCAACATAGATTAGTTTCTGCCATCAGTCTCCCAGGCAGTAGAAATTATTTGTATCTCATGCAACCATACCCATGGAAAAAAATAGTAAAGAAAAGCAAGTCAATCCATACTTTCCCAATTTTTGGCAATGGTTAGGGCAAGACCGCTGTGAGGGACATATATAGTGTGATTAGTTTTAACTTAAAACTCTCCAATAAATGAAAAAAAAAAAAAAATGGCTGGCCTTGCTCCGAGATGGAATGCTACCACAAAAAAAAATCTAGTCGAGTGATCCTAGCGAACTAGTGTATTTTATTTTATTTTTGCTTTCGGAGTGTTTTTAACCCTTTGGGATGGACTAATCCCTCCGGACCTAGAGGGAAGCTAGATAAACTCTCCAGTAGCTCCAGTATTGTAGTGCAGTTTCGAATCTACAACCTCTGGGTGCAAACCTTGGTATGAGGCCATCTGAGCTACCCCTTGGAGTTGCTAACGAACTGATTTGGAAAAGTGTATTTTACCAAAATTTCATCCTATGGAATCTCCCAATGTGAACATCCCAATGGAAGCCTTTAACAAAGGGTCCTGGTTCTTTTAATGGATCCCTCGCCTTTAACAGTAGGATTACAAAATTCCTCCTCAAAGGTGATAGTAATCTAACAGGAGGAAATTTCATGATGTCCCATATCCACCATGAAAATGGAAAAAACAGATGATTTTATCCCACGAAAGATTGTAAATACGATGTCTGGCTTGTAGGGCCCACTTAAATGCTTTCTTATCGTGGATGGAAAGATCTATGGATAACACTCATGCAAAAAATCAGCACACATATCATTGTAACCTTGATTTAACATGATTTAATGTATCTCTCAACTCGGCCCAACACGGCCCACTTTTCATATGCAGTACATCTTATGATGCCCACTTAGATGCCCACTTATCAACAGGGTTGGATGGAGCACATGGAAGTCTCCTGGAGGGTAAGGGCCAACAAAAAACTAGCCCTATCATCTTATCATAGCCACTGATTTAATGCCATAAAGTGTCTTGATAGATAAAGATTTAATGAGAGTAAATTAGGCTCGGTGCCGGAACAAGGGAATGAAAGTGTGAGACGAAAGTGTGAAACGGCTTGCATCAATCAAAGGTAGGCGGCCTCAAGTGGGCCCCACAGAGCTTGACTGCATGTGCAGTCTGCTCCTAGGAGAAAATTCTCCGGTCAGAAATATTGACTGACATTGCAAACTGTCTTTAGTCTAGACTGCAAATATCTGAGTACAGCACTCCAGCTCTTGCTATAAGAACATACCTCTAACCATCTCTCCCTTCACATAAAACTCCCATAATTTCTTTCAACCTTTCCATAGTCTCCTTGCATTCAGCATCAGAAATGGAAGGACAGACAATCTCCCATGCAGTTGCAAACAGGTGCTTAATTCTGTCTTGTGTCAAACCCAATCAAGCCCCTTGGATTTTGTTCTAATGTTTCCCTGCCATTTTCTTTTCAGGTGTGCAGTTGTTACCGGGGCTAATAAGGGTATTGGACTTGGGATCTGTAGACAATTGGCTTCCAATGGCATCATGGTCATACTCACTTCTAGAGATGAGAAGAACGGTCTTGAAGCTGTTAGACAGCTCAAAGAATCTGGTCTCTCTAATGTGGTCTTTCATCAGCTGGATGTGAAGGACTCTGTTAGCATTTCTTCTTTGGCAGATTTCATTAAAACTCAATTTGGGAAGCTTGATATCTTGGTAACAAAACTGAACAATTTGTTTTAATTATTTATAAAGTTATGGAGATGCCCACTTCTTCTTTTGAGCTTATTGTTAGAGTGGTCGATATGACCGTACATCCAAACAATAATAAGGATCCTACATGGCGGACATAGGATTTTCATTTGGGTGGTGTGGACAATAGTCAAGTGTTCAAGTTAAGAAATCAAATAATAAAATAGAAATTTTAAAGTATTATTTAGTGAGTTTCTCAAATCTCTTGGGCGCGGTCGCACCCGTGTCATTACACTTAGGTCCGCCACATGTTGACCTTGTGAGCTTTCCTCTTGATTTTTTGATTTAATTAGATAAGCTTGAACTCATTTTAGTAAACCTGACTATTTGGTTTCTTTGACTATCTAATTGAAGGGAATTAAGGAAATTAGTATTTGATATGATCTCTTTGATGGGGATATTTACATGAGGTGGTTTCAGTTCCTCTCTATTACTTACAGTCTTACACTATACACACGATACCCACCTTTGTCAAGCATATTGGAGTGAGGCAAGAGAGTTGAGGAAACCCATTTGATCAAGAGTGTTGATTGTAAGGTGGGACACTCAAAATTCAGATCCAGACCATTCATCATCAAGATCATGATGCAAAGTACAATCTTAGAATTCATGATGATGTATTTTTTAAATGCATAAATCTAGATCTGCAGGTTTGATTTAATTTGTCACGAACCGGTTTTTGATCGGATACTCATTTCCAATACCAACAAAGAAATGGGTGGCTGATATAGAAGTCTGGGGGGACTAGCTGAAATCGCTATTTCATTACTTTTAAAGTCAACAATGGGACCTCTCTGGTCAAACAGCTAGTCTATAAAGTGATGGTGGACTGACCTGCAGTGGACCGCATCAGTTGAATGGTTCACTTTAGAAGGCTGTGGGGGTGGGATGGGATTGGGCTGGGAAGAACATCAACTTCCTGATGTTGGATTCATTGGATGGATGTAACAGCACTTCATTTTCAAGTGGAAAAAAAAGAGAAGAAACACTTCATTTTGGGAACTTCCATTTCAACATTGGAAGCTTGCAACTCAGAAATGGGGACTGGCGCATATTCCAGATTTCGTACTTGATTGGCGCCCCATCTTAGGATCCAAGGAAATGATACAATTGATCATTAATGTTTCAATACTTTTAATAGCAATATTAATCGATTCCAACATTGTTAGGACAAGGCTTTGATGATGATGACTTATATAATGTTGATTGTACCAAACTTGTGTGAAATCGTGATAATATGTGGGATTATAGAGTGAGGAAGTTTACCTCAACTCAATTAGTGCATATCACTCTGGTCAAAGTGATATTTGAGCCAGTTGCGGCCCATAATAGGTTGTTTTGATCCAATGGTCCCTATTGACCAGAGGTGGGTCTCGCTTTATAGATATCCTTGATGCCAAAACTAGTTGTGCAATGTGGACCTTATAATGCAGATTTCTTACATTTTAATTAATTAATTAATTTATTTTATGATGAGGGTTTCCCATGCTTATTTTAAATTAATGTAAAACATTCAGCTGCTGCTGAGCAACATATGACAAGAATAGTTATTAAAATCTGCCAGTTATTAAGTATATATTTTTCCTAGTGCTGTACTTTTTTAATGTAATTTTTATCTCTAAGTGTTGTAAAGAAGTTACAATAAAATTCTATACAGGTAAATAATGCAGGGGATGGTGGATTCATTGGAGATGGCAATGCTTTGCGGACCTTGAATCTTGGGGCTGATCCGGTAAATCATTAGTCTGTACTTCAACTGTTTTAATGGAAGCTTACATATATTATGGGGAGCATTACCATTACTTTGATGATACTCTCTCTCTCTTTCTCATATAAATATTTGACAAGTAAACTTCATTCATTGTGTTACTCTTTTAAACATTTAGAAGAAAAAAAAGATATTTATCTGTAATTAGAATTTTACTTTAATTTCATGTGAAAAATCAGTTTAGAAGTGGAAATGAGCAGATTTTAGTGACATTTCTTTCCACTGATAATAGTACCAAACTAGGCCCAATACTCAAATTACACTTCTTTCCCCAACTTGAAATTAGTATAATTGCATATTGAAGCTTCCTGGATATGAATGCTAAGGTAATTACAATCCTGTCATTTCAACTTCTCATTTTTATTTTCTTAGGGCTGGCAACAGAGTTCTGTTACTACTATATTTTTTATAACAGACCAATCCAATTTATTTGAGAGTGATTCACATGCCAAGTTTATGCCCTGTTTGGCTTGTGGATTATATGTCTGAAACTCTTAAGTAAGTCTCAATGGTTGGATTATCTGTTGTGTATAAGCTTGCAACTAGGAAGCATATGAGTTGATTGATGGTACTTTTGGAGATAGGGCCTGGTTTGGATGCATGGACTCTGACCTTGGATACCATAAAAGTGTTATTAAATTACAAGGTAGTTTTACGTTTGGTTGCTCCATGTGTAATATATAATCATGGCCAGAGTTTTTGAGGAATCCTCATTAAGGGCATGTCATGGACACTAGAATCCATGCATCCAAATGAGAAACTCTAATACAAAGACATTTTTAACAGAATCTGTAACTAGAGTAAAACATTTGCCTTCAATGGCTGGCAGAGGGAATGAAATTGTTCTTATCCATGCAGTTCGAAGGAGAGAAACCAAGCTTAATAATGGGACTAGTACGGCAAACTTATGAAAAGGCAGAAGAATGTCTAGCTGTGAACTATTATGGATGCAAAGGAGTAACTGAAGCACTTATCCCACTTCTTCTATTGTCCAATTCAGCGAGGATAGTGAATGTTTCCTCTGAAATGGGGCGGCTAAAGGTAACAAAATCGCCATTTATTTATTTAATGTAGATAGTAAAGAATCTGTTCTAAGACTTGGCATCAGGGATTTGCATTGAGAGAGGGGAGGGACAATTGAGTGCTTGGTGGTGCCCA
This sequence comes from Umbellularia californica, assembly GCA_028538565.1. Taxonomy (NCBI): domain Eukaryota; kingdom Viridiplantae; phylum Streptophyta; class Magnoliopsida; order Laurales; family Lauraceae; genus Umbellularia; species Umbellularia californica. Next base: position 5,419,408 of record JAPQWN010000002.1, read on the forward strand.
AACCTGCCCTCTTGAGTTTTCTCTTTTTGTATCTCAATGCTCTGTAGTACTTGAAGGGTAGTTATGTGCAGTCATCTGAGCCTGAATTCATTTGATATGTTATGGTAGCAGCTCTCTTGGATCTCCTTAGCCTTTTTTCATTGAGCATTAGAGGTTTAGTGTTATACTGGAGCAACTGTCTCAATGTTTTCATAATCTTTTACAAGCATCTATGATTTTTGCTATTTTGAATTTCCTAAAATACCCACATTAGAAAGCAAATGTTCACTTAGTGTTGACACATGCCATCTGTTTTTATAACATCTGGTTATCATGGCCTAGTAGCTATAAGGACACATGCACTTTTTTTTTTTATAGACATTGAACTTCATTCTTTTGTCATCTCCATGTAATGCCTTCTTTTACATTAAAAGAGTGGCTTTTTTTCTCGATTGATAACATGATTTAGAACCCACACCCTTAAGATTACAACAATGAGCACCTTTCACTATGCCATGGTCTTGTCTAAATGAGTTTCTTTTCAATAGTTGAGAAGGAAATAAACTATGAGCCTAGTCTTTCTCAAACATATATGTTGTCATTCTTAGAAAGCTCTTAGTCAATGCCTTTGATCTAGTATTTTGTTGTTGTGTTATTTCAGCTCATCTCCAATGAAAGCGCTAAAGAAGTGCTTGGTGCCACCGACGGCCTCACAGAAGAGAAAGTTGATGAGGTGTTACAATGGTTTCTAAAGGACTTCAAGGATGATTTGTTGGAACCCAAAGGCTGGCCTACTTTTATGTCTGCATATGTACTCTCCAAAGCTGCTCTAAATGCCTATACAAGGATTCTAGCTAAGAAATTTCCCACCTTCCGCATTAACTGTGTCCATCCTGGCTTTGTAAAAACGGACATCAACTTCAATCATGGGGTATTGACTGTAGAAGAAGGTGCTAAAGGTCCTGTGATGCTGGCATTGCTGCCTGCTGATGGCCCAACAGGTCTCTTCTTCGATCAGATGGAAATCTCAACTTATTGATGGAAGTAGACTTGATGATAACAAGAGAATAAAGAGGCATAAACTTTTCATTTGCGGATGCTCTACACTTTTCATTTGCTGTTCGTTTGTTCTTCTTCTTTTTGCCCTTAGGCATGTGTGTGAAACTAAGATGCCAATGCCACTCAGCCATGAGTGTGTTGGCTATTGTTTTTGGTTGTTCCTTTGATTGCTTATGCTATGTAACGGGTGTATTCTTGGTTGTAAGGTATAAGATTTATATACCTGGTTTTATTTGTCGATTGGGTTTGTAATTTCCATCCATTAATACAAATGTTTTGGTATTGGTGATATAATTTGAAGCAAGATGATAAATCTTGATTTAGAGTTAATTTGTGAGAAGGAGATAGACAACAGAGAATACACAAGAGAAATAGGGAAGAGGGAGTTTTCTCTAACCAACCACTAAATCAACACAGAGTGATTAGAACATATTCTACAAAGCATTTCCTATTTCAAAATAATGCCTATATATCATGGGGGTGAGTTTTTTCTAACCAACGACTAAATCAAAACAGAGTGATTAGAACTTATTCTATAAAGCATTTTCTATTTCAAAATAATGCCTATATATCATTTATATGCTCCGTCGTATGCTCTAGCTATGTGGAAATTTGCGAAACTCCCTTGAGTGAATTAAATTCAACGATATTATTATTATCATGACGTCGTATCTCTGGGGTCTTTGGCCCAATAGGACTAGTGCCCGCAATACCCACACAAACCCTTTACCACTATTAATTTCTTTCACAATCATCATCTTTTGCTTGTCATCACTCTCTAGTGATCCCTATCCTGTAGAGTCCAAATTGTAATATCCTTCTCTTTTCGGCGTCCATTAGATCATATATGTCATATCATGGACTAGATGATAAGCTCCCTTTAATACACTTACTAAAAAGGCATGTGACATTGTAAACTTTTGCAAAGTAAATATGCAATACTGTTAACACACTTGCTAAAAAGGCATGATACAACTAACATTAATGCTACAATACTTCTATTAGCAATATTGTTATACATTCCCTTGAATTTTAAGGGAAATAGTTATTTGACCCCGACATAGTTGAGAAAAGGCTTTGATAATGGACTCCACACTACCGAATCTGTGATTAAACAATCAAATCGAGACATTTGACCCCCGCAAATTAAGGTGGATAGTTGTCAAATATCAATTGGATTAAGATTGATCCTTGTTGCCTTGTAAAATCGTGATAATATGCCAGATTACAGAGCGATGAAGTTTGCTTCATTTCTCTCTGCTCAATGTGATATTTGAGCCTAGTTTTAGCATGTACGTAGTAGGTTGTTTTGATACAGTGGTCTGTATTGACCGTAGGTGAGGGCAGGGGTCGACCTACATGCAGGCCTAGGTGGGCCATGGCCTCCCTTAAGTTTTCAAAGTTTTACTTTTTTCCACTAGATTTTTTGTAATTTTTTATTTTGACCCTTAAATTGTTAATAATTTTCATTTGGCCCCCCCTAGTTTCATTTTTTGGGTCCGCCCCTGGCTGGGGATGGGCCTCGCTCTATAGATATCCCTGATGCTACACAGTACAACCAGTTGTGCAATTTTCACTTTATGTTGCGGATTTCTTACATTTTAATCTTTATTTTAGTAAGTTTTAAATCGATTTTCTTTATAGAAAATATTCAGCTACTGCTGAGGAAAATATGACAAGAACATTAATTAAAATCTGCCAGTTATAAAGTATATAATTTCCCTAGTACTGTACTTCTTTGATATATTCTTTTTTTCTAATAATGGGTGTGGTAAAGAAGTTACAATAAAATTCTATGCAGGTAAATGCATGTAAGGCTCCTACAAAACCAGCCCTCTTGTTTTCAATAATCATAAAAGAAAACTCCTTTATATGACCAATTTACAGATACACCCCTCTTTTTCTGCAATTACAGCAAACACTTCACTGAATAATTTTTACAAAGACACGCCTCAATTTCTCTCAAACTACAATAAATTCTTTTTTCTGGGATAGACATACATGCCGTATCATTTTCAAGAACGACAGAAACACTCAATGAGAAATTTACAAATACACACTACTAATTTCTTAAGATTACATTAGAACTACTTATGGAACCTCCTCTGAAGTGAAATCGCCTAAACATCCACCACTCTCCCACCTGCCTTAAATTTTGGCGGTGCATGTCTACGTGTGTTTGGCTCTCGCTCTCATTTGGTGGCTCTTATTTTACATTGTTTTTCAACGGGGTATTTTTTACATATGCACCCCTGTGTTTTCCGACAACCACAAAAGACACCTCGGTTTTGCCTATTCTCAAGAATCACCTCATGTAAACCCCTTGACAAACAGTCAAGGAATATTTCCTTACGTCAGTCTCAAGATGGCTGAAATACCTTCGAGTTTTCTTCTCCCTCCTGGCTCCTATCCTGATGAAGAAGAAGCAGCCCTCTTCTCCTTCCCACAATAGTCAATGGCCCTTTCAAATTACTCTAATTAAGAAATTGAGATGGTTGAAAAGGTGGTGGTGTTGAAAATGGTATTTTTGGGTTTCTGATCATTGATACAACTTTTCTCCAATGAGTTTCTTTTCCATCTATTTGGATCTTTAAGATAATTTTATGAGAGGATACATTTCCAACACATTATAGAAGAGGATATACTAACCCTAAGGGTAGTTCAGTTGGCCTAGGACCATAGTTTGCTTCCGGAAGTTGGGGGTTCGAAACTATACTATCAATGGAGTCATAGAGGATTTACCCGGGCCCGTAGGAATTTTTCTGGCCCAAAGAGCCGAGACCCTCTGTTGTTAAAAAAAACAGCAGATGATATACTTTCAAGTTGATGTCTTTTTGTTTGGAGAAAATATGTTGTTATTGTATCTTTGATCTGAATATATCAAAGAAATCTTCTCTTTTTACTTATCTCTTGCATTTTTTTTTTTTTTTTTGCATTGATTTCATCCGCCATTCTACAGAATAAAGTTTTAAAGATTTCTCTTACTAATAATGATTCTGAAAGAGCATTTTGAGATGGACAGAGAATAACAAATTCACCCATCAGAGAGAGAACGCAATCTTTCCCCTCTGGAACTGTAGTTCTACTATATCAAGAAATTGAAAAATGCCACCTGCAGCTGCCATCAAGGCCCTTATTCTTCATGCATGCAGTTTCGATTGTTAAATAATACATACCCTTTTTTAATATAAGTAAAAGGAATGGTGAGAATATAGCTGAGAGAGTACCCCATTCTTGACCCTTTCGCATATGTAGTAGATTGTTAGAGATAATAAGAGACAGAATAGAGGAGAGAAAAGTTGGGAGAAATTTGAGGATAGTCGAATTTTGAGTATGAAGGTTCTTTGTTTTTTCCTTGCATAAATAGGGACTATTTCCCCCGCTAAAGCGACAGTGAATTTTCACTCAATGTAGGTATTCAAATTTCCGCATGGCAGCAGGGTATTCGACCTTGTATTCTTCATCGAGTCGCAAGGCTGAGGCTTTTGGAAGAATCACGAAGTATATGATCTCACGGGTACCGACAGACTCAAGAAGAGTAGGACACGACAATGATACAAGCAAATAATGATGATTGTTAAAGATAATAAGAACTAGCAAAATTACCCGTGCTTAGCACGGATATGACAAACGTTGCAATTTGAATATTCATGTATAAAAAATTCATAATTTTTTTAGAAAGAAAGCAAAAGAAAAAAATTATAAGTATGTATTTATATAATTGAAGAATTGGTATCATAGAATAAAAAAATGAGAATTAGAGTAGAAGGAGAATGATAGAATTTGAATTGAAACAAAGTCTATGAGAAATAAAATAAAAGAAAAGTGGAGAGTAATGATGAGTGGTTATGATAAAGAGATAAAGAATGTAGTTGATGTAACTTCCGGTCAAAATCATAACCGTCGGTCAAAATTGGATCAGAAACCTCCTAGCTTAATATATTATAATGGTAAAGGGCTTGTGTGCGCTCATTTTTTTAACAATCAATCAAAGAGAGAAAACATTTGTAACATATATAGGGCAAGGCTCTACTAAGTTATAACCTAGGATGGCAAATGGTGAATTTCACTCAATTTAGTTTTGCAAATTTCCACATAGCCAGAGCATATAAAAGAGATATAGGCATTATTTTGAAATAGCAAATGCTTTGTAGAATATGTTTGGCCCTCTGTGTTTGGATTTGGTGGTTGGTTGGACTTCTCTATCTATTTCCTCCTCTCAAACTAACTCTGTGAATTAGAGTTAATAATCTGCAGGTTTATCATTTCCTGCTTCAAATTATATCACCAATACCATAATTTACCCAACGATGAGAGAAGCATCCATGCATATAATACAAAGGAACTTACAGCAGCTAACACGCTCATGGTTGAGTGGTGTTGGCATCTTAATTTCACATGCATGCCCAGGGATCCCTGGGTACTCAATTAAAAGTATCACTTCTAGACCAGTAGCCCAAATAGCAAAAACAAAAAAGACAAAAAAAAAAAAAAAAAAAAAAAAAGAAACTTACAGCAAATGAATAGTGTAAAGCATTTGCGACTGAACTTCAGCCTTTTTATTTTCTTATTATCATCGTGTCTACTTCAATCAATAGGTTGAAATTTCCAACTAATTGAAGAAAAGGCCAGTCGGGCCATCATTAGGAATCAATGCAAGCATCACATGTAAGACCTCAAACTCGCTGATAGGTGACTCTAGTATTTACTATAACTATCCTAAACTTAAACTTAGGAGAGCTGACTCATATATATATATATATATATATAGGGATGTGCTCTTGTGAGATTCACTCTCACATTACTATGAGAGATAATGGTGGGGGCCCTCACATTTAAGTTGTTGGCATTGGATATGGATGTGAGGGCCAGCCCCTTATCTCTCATAGTAATGTAAGAGGTGCTCTTCTCCCATCCTCACCTTATCTCTCATAGTAAGGTGAGAGATGCTCTCATAGGAGCACCTCCCATATATATGGGAGACTCGTATGAGAGATATCTCTCACCTTAAATGAGAGATTGGGTGGGAACCCTCACATTGAGAACCAACTAAGCGGTCCCATGTTGTCAACTTTTTTAATCCACACATCCTTCATCGCAGGGAAAAATGACAAAACTACTCATATTGATGCAAATTTGCAATGCATGCCATATCTCACAAATGTTCCCCTCTTGTCCGATTAATAAAAAGAATATATCTATGCCATATCCCACAATTTATAATTTTATTCAATATCGCACATAAAAAAAACTAATATTTAAGCATATTAGTCCATAAAAAAACTACACTAATATCTATGAGCGAATATCTCAACTTTCATCGCCAGAGGTGGTTATCCATGTCTAATCGTTATCACACGCCAAACACCCGTATTAAAAGGGGGTCCATGTAATATTGTAAAATGTTCCAAAATAAGTATATAATATTTCTAGATTTTGTAGGATTATAAAAGAAAATTGGTCATTTTAATTTTTCACAATATGGTATAATGGATGTACGGAATAGAGCGGAGGAAAAAAAATTTTCAAACAAGCAAAAAGAATTATAGGCCAAAATCTCAAATTTATTTTAAGCAGTTCAAATATATAATAAGTAAGCTCTTTTGAATATGTCGTCACCAATCTCTCATCAATTCAGACTCAAGGATTCCAGTCTAGACTTGGGGAAAGAGCTGGAGTTTATTTGCCAAAAATAATTCCGATTGAGTGATCCCATGTATCTGATTTGGACAGTCTATTTAACAAAAATTCTCTCTTACAGAATATCCCCATCTGAACATCCTAGGGGGAGCCTTCAATCAAGGGGTCCTGATTATTTGAATGGATCCCTCGCCTCCTGAATGGTAGGATAATAAACAATCACCTGGAAGGTCATGGTGGTCCAAACAGGAACAAATTTCAAGATGCCTTGCATCCACCATGAGAAGGGAAGATATGGAAGATTATCATCCACACACAGACTGTATAGTCAAGGTCTGTGGGCCCACTTGGATGCTTTTTTATCATTGAGGATAATATGGGAGGAAAGAGCTGTTTATGAATAGGAGTTGTGCAAAACATCAGCCTTAATAATATCATTCTAACCCATCTGCAATGCAGCTAATGGAGTCCATTTAGACGTCTACTTTTTAGTGGGGGTGGGGTACATGGAGAGGTCTCTTCATGAATAACGATGAACAAAGACAAATCAGTGATCTCAGATCATTCCAGCCTTTGATTTAATAGTCATAATTAGTGGTCCTTTGGCCATATATTTTTTTGAGACTCAGTCCAATAATAGATATGTATTTAATGAAAGTAAAAATGGGACCGGTGCTAGACCAGGTATTGATAGTGTGAAAGGGCCCATATTAATAAAAGGTGGTTCCAAATTGGCCCTACAGAGCTGGACTGCATATACATTGCCTGTAGGAGGATATATCTCTGAATTAAAAGCATTAGTTCATGTTTGTGTAATGTGATTTTGGCGAATATGGATCCACATCTCCCTGCTCCTTTGAATGGTAAATCCTTTGGTTGTGCCCCAACTCTACACAAACAAGCCTTGGCGCAGTACGTGGCACACGATCCTGTGCCATGTACGTGTAGATTGGGCAACCACGAAATTTTGTGTTCAGGACTGTGACATGTGAGCCCAGCTCTTGCAAGATCCATCTCTCCCTACGCAGTTCCCATAGAACTCCATCTTTTGTTTCAACCTCTCCCTACACAGCTTTTTCTGCATATGGCTTCAGAAATGGAAGGACAGACCACATCCCATCCAGTTGCAAAAAGGTACTTGTTCGGTCTGCTCATGTAAAAATCATTCGTGTCAAACCCATGAATCAAGCCCTTTGGACTTTATTCTAATGATTCCCTGCCAGTTTCTTTTCAGGTGTGCAGTTGTTACTGGGGCTAATAAGGGTATTGGACTTGGGATCTGTAGACAACTGGCTTCCAATGGCATCATGGTCATACTAACAGCTAGGGATGAGAAGAGGGGTCTTGAAGCTGTTAGACAGCTCAAAGAAACTGGTCTCTCTAATGTGGTCTTTCATCAGCTGGATGTGAAGGACTCTGTTAGCATTGCTTCTATGGCAGATTTCATCAAAACTCAATTTGGGAAGCTTGATATCTTGGTGTGAACAATTTATTTAGTTATTTATAATTTTATAGAGATCCCCACTTCTTCTTTTGAGCTCATTTTCATTTCTAAGAAAGGAATGGGTGGGGACATAGAAGTCTGTAGGACTAGCTGAAATTGCTATTTCATTACTCTCAAGCAGTCTGTAAACTGATGGTAGGGCTGACCTTGAGTGGACCCCACCTGTTGAATGGTTCAGATTACAGGGGTGCAGGGTAATGGAGTTGTACTGTGAAGAACTGAGTCAAATATCTGTTTAAAAGCTGAAAGAACATCAACTTCCTGATGTTGGATTCACTGGATGGAAGTTAACTCTGCTAGCACTTCATTTTTCAAGGGGGAAAACCCATTTTGTGAGCTTCATTTTCAAGATTGGAAGCTTGAAACTCAGATATGGGTATTGGCACATATTCAATATTTTGTACTCTATTGACCCCAATCTTACGATCCAAGGAGATGATACAACTGATATTAATGGTTCAACACTTCTATTAGCAATATTGCTATAGATTTTGTTAATTTTGAGAGAAATAATTAGTTGTCCCCAACATAGTCGGGACAAGGCTTTGATGATGATCATTTGTATTGTCATTACTACCTAACGTGTGCAATTTTCACATTATATTGCAGATTTCTTACATTTTAATCTTTGTTTTAGTAAATTTAAATCAATTTTCTTAAAATAAATGTCCAGCTACTACTGAGCAAAAAATGGGTGTGGTAAAGAAGTTATAATAAAACTCTATGCAGGTAAATAATGCCGGAGTTGCTGGATTCATTACAGACAGCGACGCTTTAAGGGCCTTGAATCTTGGGGCTGAAGCAGTAAGTCACTAGTCTGTACTTAAACTGCTTTAACGGAAGCTTACATGTGGGGAACATTACCATTATTTTGATGATATTCCTTTTTTTATCCTTGCAAAGTATGCTTATTTAAGCTATTTTATTAAAACACTTGACTAGCTAGTACACTTCATTTACTGTGTTACTCTATTAAACATTTAGAAGAGAAAAAAGACATTTGTAAGTAGAATTTTACTTAAACTTCATGTGAAGATTCAGTTTAAAAGAGGAAATGAGCAAATTATAGTGACATTCTTTCCTTGATATAAGTACCAAACTAGGCCCAAGACTCAAATTACACTTCTTTCCCAACTTGAACTAAGTATTATTGCAAATTGCAGTGTCATGGATATGAATGCTAAGGTAATTACAATTCTGTCAATTCAATTTTTCATTTTTGTTTTCTTTAACAGTTGGCAACAGCGTTCTGTCACTTCTTTTTTTTATTTTTTCAACTAACCAACCCAATTTAATTTGAGAGTGATTAACAATCCAAATTTATGGCCTGTTTGGCTCTTGGATTAAGTCTCAGTGAAGTTAATTAATTCTCAATGGTTGGATTGTCTGTTGTGTATAAGGTTGCAGCTAGGATGTATATAAGTTGGTTGTCACTTGTTAGTGCATTTGGAGATAAGGCCTAGTTTGGATGCATGGAGTCCTACCTTGGATACCATAAAAGTGATATTAAATTCCAAGGTATTTTTATGTTTGGTTCCCTAGAATTCTGATATCCCATTAAATGGAATACTGATGTCCATTGTTTTTGAGGAATCCTCATAAAGGGCATGTTCTTGGACACTAGAAATCCATGCATCCAAATGAGAAACTTCAGTGCCATGACTCTAGTGAAAAATCTGCCTTCAATGGCTGGCAGAGGAAATGAAAATCTTCTCATCCATGCAGTTGGAAGGTCAGAAAGCCGGCTTACTAAAGGGAGTAATGTGGGAAACTTATGAAAAGGCGGAAGAATGTTTGGCTATAAACTATTATGGATGCAAAGAAGTAACTGAAGCACTTATCCCACTTCTTCTATTGTCCAATTCAGCAAGGATAGTGAATGTTTCCTCTGAAATGGGGCAGCTAAAGGTAACAAAATCACCATTTATTTATTTTATGCAGAAATGTAGATAGTCATTACAAGAAGCATGCTTGGATGTATAACCGAATTGAGTTGTAAAAAAAAATGTTCTATAAATTTACTACGATTGTTCCTAAAATGTTCTGATACCATGATACTTAAATACGGAGACAGAGACAAGTTCCTAAAAAAAGAATGCTAGTCATACTCAAATATGTAGACATTTGTTAGAAATCTACTTGGACAGGTTTTTTTTTCTTGTTTTGGGGGGGGTGTGTGTTCGGGATCCAACTAAGATTTCCCTTTAGGGATCTGCAATGAGAGAGGGGAGGGATGACTGAGCAGCTTGGCGCCCACACCATCCCTCTGTAGTTCTCTTTTTCTCTATCTCAATGCTCTGTAGTTCCTGAAGGGTAGTTATGTGTAGCCGTACGAGCCTGTGTATCAAGAGGGGTGCATTCATAGGATATGTTATGGTCTCTTGGATCTCCTTGTTAGCATTTTTTTAATCAAGCATTAGAGGTTTAGCGATACAGTGGAGCAACAGTCTGATTCACCTCCTTTTGCAGTGTTGGCATAATCTTAATGAGCATCTATGATTTTTGCTATTTTGAATTTCCTAAGATAACCGCATTAGAAAGAAAATGTACATTAGAATGTTGGATATTATATGGTTCCAACATATGCCATCTATTTTATAACGTCTGGGTAGCACGGCCTCGTAGCACAAAGGACACATTCACTTTTTTTTTTTGACTGCATTCATTTGTCAGATCTATGTAACACCTTCTTTTACATTAACAGAGTTTTTTTTTTTTTTTTCTCTCTCAAGGCTCCTAGAAGCATCTTCCACCATGCCATGGGCTCCTGTGTGGAAGATTTTTTTTGTCACTAGATAAGGAAATAAACTACATACTGGTCTTAATTACTCATACATAGTTTGTCATTCTTAGAAAGTTCGTTGTCAATTCTTTTTATCTAGATTTCATCAGTGTGTTATTTCAGTTTCTCTCCAATGAAGCGGCTAAAGAAGTGCTTGGTGCCCCCGATGGCCTCACTGAAGAGAAAGTTGATGAGGTTTTGCAATGGTTCCTAAAGGACTTCAAGGAGGATTTGTTGGAACCCAAAGGGTGGCCTACTTTTTTATCTGCATATTGTGTCTCCAAAGCAGCTCTTAATGCCTATACAAGGATTCTAGCCAAGAAATTTCCTACCTTCCGCATTAACTGTATCAGTCCTGGCTTTGTGAAAACCGACATCAACTTCAATACTGGGATATTGACTGTTGAAGAAGGCGCTAAAGGTCCTGTGATGCTGGCATTGACTCCTGATGATGGCCCAACTGGCCTCTTCTTCAATCAGATGGAAGTTTCAACCTATTGATTGAAGTAGACTCGATGATAACGAGAGAATAAAAAGGTTGAAACTTTTCAGTTGTGAATGCTCTACACTGTTCATTTGCTGTAAGTTTTTTATTTCTTTTTTACCAGTTAGGCTCCTAGTCTAGAAGTGGTACTTTAACGAGTAACTTGCTATCATTCTCTGGGCATATATGTGGAACTAATAAGATGCCAACACCACTCAACTATGAGTGTGTTGGTTGCTGTAAGTTTAGTTGAATTATATGCATGGGTGCTTTTTCCCTCATCGTTTAAATGAACTTTTGGGGGTAAATTACTGTTTAGAACATGGTATTGGTGATATAATTTGAAGCAGGAAATGATAAACTCTTAGATGATAAACCCTGATTCACAGAGTGAGTTTGTGAAAATAAAATACACAACAGAGAAACACATTAGAAATAGGGAAGATCCAAGATATATATAAAATCCTATGCACACCTCGTGCATGGTGTTCACCCATAGTGGGGCCCACATGATGGTCATCTATGGGGCCCACGTGATGGTCCATCCGAGTGAAACACCCCCCCCCCCCCCCCCCCCCCCCACAGTATACTTGTCCCTTGGGTCTGCATCCATCCAATTGGATTGAACTGTTGGATCAACTAAACACCCATCCAGATGTACTAGTTGTGGGCCCGAAGAATTGGGTTAGCATGATTGGATGGTGCTGATTTTTTATACATAGGAGGGTCCCAACCAGATCTTAAAAAACCCACAGGGTCCATCCTGAAGCAGGCCCTCATGTGAGCCCCATCGTACGTAGGATTACGACTTTCACTACATATGCTTAGGGTCAATAATGGGAAATATATCCTCTGCTGTTAAGGTGTTGGAAATATATCGTCTGATAAAATCTCAAAGATCCAAATAGATAGAAAAGAAACTCAATGGAGAAAAGTTGTATCAATGATCAGAAACCGAAAAATACCATTTTCAACAACACCACCTTTTCAACCTTCTCAATTTCTTATAGTCATTTGAAAGGGCCATTGACTATTGTAGGAAGGAGAAGAGGGCTGCTTCTTCTTCCTCAGCATAGGAGCTGGGAAGGAGAAGAAAATATTAGAAGGCATTTCAATCATCTTGAGACAGACTTTAGGAAAGATTCATTGATTGTTTGTCAAGGGGTTTGCATGAGGTTCTCGGGAAAACACAAGGGGTGTTTTTAGAGTAGGCAAGACTGGGGTCTTTTGTGGTTGCTGAAAAAACACAGGGGTGCACATGTAAGGAACCCTGTTAAAAAACAACACAAAATACCAGTCACCAAATGAGACCAAGTCACAAGAGACACACATATGCGTGTTAACACACAGTGCCCAAATTTTTAAGCATGAGGGAGTAGTGGCGGACCCAAGATTTTTGTTTGAGTGGGGCAGAATTTTTGTTCCACTTTGCTAGACTTTTTTCATATTAATAGTACCAAAAGAGAAATTGTATTTTATTTAACTAGGCACTAACTTTTTTCCATGCTCAAATCTTCTACCCAATTCAGTTTTTTTCCCAATACCTAATTGATGTGTCTTCCTACTACCCAACTCATCATCATTAAAACAACTTAACATAACATTTCCCTTAATCATACGTGTTTGGATGTCCTGAAACGGTGATTTGGGTGAGTACCCGATTACCCAATTTGGATTTCCAAAGGGTTGATTCTATTTGGATCTAAAAAAATTTGGTTGCCTGCACTTATCTTAACTATAAAAATAATTCCCTATAATTGGTTGTACGTTCATCACAAAGAAGAAAAATTACCGGTTAAATGTAACTCAAGTCATCCAAACATATGAGCCCCAATGTCTGATTTATGTATGAGTTGATGATTAAAGTGTGCCCAATGGTGATTTGGTCATCTTTGGACCTATAGATATTCTCCGATTTGGTGATTTAGTGCTTAAGGAGTGAATTAGGATTTGGTGATTGAAATTATGATTTGGAGATTAAGGATTCAAATTTAGGTATAAAGTGATTAGAATTATACTAGATCTAAGGAGGGAGGCAAGTTGCTTTATTTTGAGTTATTTGGTAAGAAAAAGAGACTAACCATGAGAAGACAAGCAACAAGGTATAAAAATGATCTAGTACTTTTTGCGGAAGATATCAAAAAAGAAGAGAGACACGGTTTTGTGACGTGCGGTGATAACAAGGTTTTAATGTGGGGCAATTGTTTATTACATACATATGGGACACATTGAAGTCTATTCAAATCTATAGTATTTTTAAAATTGACATGGGGCTACCGCCCCAAATAATTAGTATGTAGGTCCGCCTATGGGAGGGAGACTGGGGGATGTTCATGGCCAGAAGCTTCCAAAGCAGTTTCAATGTAATTCTAAGAAACTACCGATACGTATTTGTAAATTTCTCATTGTGGGTGTTTTGTTATTGTTGAAAAGGGAGGGGTATATATTAAATTGCCGTGTAAATGGATTTTTTTGTAGTTGAATAAAAATAAAGGTGTGTATTAGTAAATTATCAAATGAATTTTTTTTTTTTTTTTTTGTAATTACAATAAAGGAGACTCGTGTATCTATAAATTGCTCATATAAAGGAGTTTTTTTTTTTTTAATTACTGGAATTCCAAGAGGTGTATTTGTAAATCAAATTAACCTACTCGCCCATCCGTTCAATTTTTTAGGCGCACAATAATTCACTCATGGTAGAGAAGAAGATAGATGGATTTGAGTTGATCAAGGGGGAGACTAGAAATTTATCCAGCATTTTGACGGCGATGATGATAACTAAATTGAAGTGTTGACATGGACAACATCGAGACCGTTGATTGTCAAGAAAGTGGAATGAAACATCCAATCATGAATCTTTTTTTTTTTTTTTTCTAACGGAGGGTTTCCCATCCTTTGGGTTGGATTAATGTCCTTCCGGGCCTAGAGAAAAGCCGAGCAAAACACGGACCGATACCAGGACCTCTAACTCTAGAAGATAGAGCAGCCGTGGTCCTAACCACTCGGCCAACCCTTTGGGTTGTCATGAATTCAAATTTACTTTGCAAAAGTTTACGATGTCACATGCCTTTTTAGTAAGTGTATTAAAGGGAGCCTATCCAATCTAGTCCATGATATGACATATATGATCTAATGGATGCCAAAAAGAGAAGGATATTACAATCTTGGACTCTACAAGATAGGGATCACTAGAGAGTGATCACAAGCAAAAGATGATGATTATGAAAGAAATTAATAGTGGTAAAGGGTTTGTGTGGGTTTTGCGAGCGCTAGTCCTATTGGGCCAAAGACCCTAGAGATACCACGTCATTATAATAATAATATCGTTGACTTTAATTCACTCAATGGAGTTTTGCAAATTTCCACATAGCTAGAGCATACGAAGGAGCATATAAATGATATATAGGCATTATTTTGAAATAGGAAATGCTTTGTAGAATATGTTCTAATCACTCTGTTTTGATTTAGTGGTTGGTTAGAAAAAACTCACCCCCATGATATATAGGCATTATTTTGAAATAGGAAATGCTTTGTAGAGTATGTTCTAATCACTCTGTTTTGATTTAGTGATTGGTTAGAAAAAACTCCCTCTTCCCTATTTTTCTTGTGTATTATCTGTTGTCTATCTCCTTCTCACAAATTAACTCTGAATCAAGATTTATCATCTTGCTTCAAATTATATCACCAATACCAAAACATTTGTATTAATGGATGGAAATTATAAACCCGACTGACAAACAAAACCAAGTATATAAATCGTATACCTTACAACCAAGAACACACTGATACATAGCATAAGCAATCAAAGGAACAACCAAGAACAACAGTCAACACACTCATGGCTGAGTGGCGTTGGCATCTTAGTTTCACATACTTGCCTAGGGGAAAAAAAAGAAGGTAACGTACAACAAATGAACAGTGTAGAGCATCCTCAAATGAAAGGTTTAGGCTTTTTTATTCTCTTGTTATCATCAAGTCTACTTCCATCAATAGGTTGAAATTTCCATCTGATCGAAGAAGAGACCTGTTGGGCCATCAGCAGGCAGCAATGCCAGCATCACTGGACCTTTAGCACCTTCTTCTACAGTCAAAACCCCATGATTGAAGTTGATGTCCATTTTTACAAAGCCATGATAGACACATTTAGAGCAGCTTTGGAGAGTACATATGCAGACATAAAAGTAGGACAGCCTTTGGGTTCCAACAAATCATCCTTGAGGTCCTTTAGAAACCATTGCAACAACTCATCAACTTTCTCTTCTGTGAGGCCATCGGTGGCACCAAGAACTTCTTTAGCGCTTTCATTGGAGATAAGCTGTAACACAACAACAAAATGCTAGATCAAAGGCATTGACTAAGAGCTTTCTAAGAATGACAACATGTATGTTTGAGAAAGACTAGGCTGATAGTTTATTTCCTTCTCAACTATTGAAAAGAAACTCATCTAGACAAGCCCATGACATAGTGAAAAGTGCTCATTGTTGCAATCTTGAGGGTGTGGGTTCTAAGTCATGTTACCAATAGAGAAAAAAGCAACTCCTCTAATGTAAAAGAAGGCATTACATGGAGATGACAAATGAATGAAGGTCAATGTGAAAAAAGAAATGTGCATGTGTCCTTATAGCTACTAGGCCATGATAACTAGATGTTATAAAAACAAATGGCATGTGTCCAACACTAAGTGAACATTTACTTTCTAATGTGGGTGGGTTTCTTAGGAAATTCAAAATAGCAAAATCGTAGATGCTTGTAAAAGATTATGCAAACATTGAGACAGTTGCTCCAGTATAACACTAAACCTCTAATGCTTAATTAATATAAAAAAAAAAAAATGCTAAGGAGATCCAAGAGAGCTGCTACTATAACATATCCAATAAATTCACCCCTCTTGATTCACAGGCTCAGATGACGGCACATGACTACCCTTTAAGTACTACAGAGCATTGAGATACAAAAAGAGAGAACTAAAGAGGGCAGGTTTGGGCACCACCAAGTACTCAATCGTCCCTCCCCTCTCTCAATGCAGATACATGTTGCCAAGTCTTAGAACAAATTCTTTACAATTTAATTCGGTTATATATTCAAGCATCCTTCTTGTAATGACTATCTACATTTCTGTATTAAATAAATAAATGGTGATTTTGTTACCTTAGCCGCCCCATTTCAGATGAAACATTCACTATCCTTGCTGAATTGGACAATAGAAGAAGTGGGAAAAATGCTTCAGTTACTCCTTTGCATCCATAATAGTTTATAGCTAGACATTCTTCTACCTTTTCATAAGTTTGCCGCACTAGTCCCATTATTAAGCTCGGTTTCTCTCCTTCGAACTGCATGGGGATGAGAACATATTCATTCACTCTGCCAGCCATTGAAGGTAGATTTTTTACTATAGTTACAGATTCTGTTACAAATGTCTTTGTATTGGAGTTTCTCATTTGGATGCATGGATTTCTAGTGTCCATGACATGCCCTTAATGAGGATTCCTCAAAAAACTATGGACATAAGTATATATTACACATACAGCAACCAAATGTAAAACTACCTTGTAATTTAATGGCACTTTTATGGTATCCAAGGTAGGAGTTCATGCATCCAAACCAGGCCCTATCTCCAAAAGTACCGATTATCAACTCATATGCATCCTAGTTGCAAGCTTATACAAAACAGATAGTCCAACCACTGAGAATTACTTGAGTTGCAGAGACATAAACCACTAGCAAAACAGGTCATAGACATGGCATGTGAATCACTCATTCACTCTTAAATTGAATTGGATTGGTTAGTTAAAAAAATATAGTGCTAATGGGACTCTGTTTCCAGAACTAAGAAAATAAAAAGGAGAAGTTGAAATGACAGGATTGTAATTACCTTAGTCCTTAGCATTCACAAGAAGCTCCAATATGCAATTATGCTAATTTCAAGTTGGGGAAAGAAGTGTAATTTGAGTTTTGGGCCTAGTTTGGTACTATTATCAGTGGAAAGAAATGTCACTACAATTTGCTCATTTCCACTTCTAAACTGATTTTTCACATGAAATTAAAGTAAAATTCTAATTACAAATAAATATCTTTTTTTTCTTCTAAATGTTTAAAAGAGTAACACACTGAATGAAGTTTACTTGTCAAATATTTTAATGAGAGAGAGAGAGAGAGAGAGTATATCATCAAAGTAATGGTATTGCTCCCTATAATATATGTAAGCTTCCATTAAAACAATTGAAGTACAGACTAATGAATTACCGGATCAGCCCCAAGATTCAAGGCCCGCAAAGCATCGCCATCTCTAATGATTCCACCATCCCCTGCATTATTTACCTATATAGAATTTTATTGTAACTTCTTTACAACAATGTTAGAGGTAAAAGTTATATTTAAAAAGAACAGTACTAGGAAAAATATATACTTAATAACTGGCAGATTTTAATAATTTTTCTTGTCATATGTTGCTCGGCAGCAGCTGAATGTTGCACATTAATTTAAAATAAGCATGGGAAACCCTCATCATAAAATAAATAAATTAATTAAAATGTAAGAAATCTGCAATATAAGGTTCACATTGCACAACTAGTTGTGGCATCAAGGATATCTATAAAGTGAGACCCACCTCTGGTCAATAGGGACCATTGGATCAAAACAACCTATTACGGGCTGCAACTGGCTCAAATATCACCTTGACCAGAGTGATATGCATTAATTGAGTTGTGGTAAACTTCATCACTCTATATAATCCCACATATTATCACGATTTCACGCAAGTTTAGTACATTCGACATTGTATAATTCATCATCATCATCAAAGCCTTATCGTAACAATGCTGGAATCGATTAATATTGCTATTAGAAGTATTGAAACATTAATGATCAATTGTATCATCTCCTTGGATCGTAAGATTGGGCGTCAATCAAGTACGAAATTTGGAATATGCGCCAATACCCATATCTGAGTTGCAAGCTTCCATTGTTGAAATGGAAGCTCCCAAAATGAAGTGTTTCTTCTCTTTTGTTTTTCCCCTTGAAAATGAAGTGCTATTACATCCATCCAATGAATCCAACATCAGGAAGTTGATGTTCTTCCCAGCACAATCCCATCCCACCCCCACAGCCTTCTAAAGTGAACCATTCAACTGATGCGGTCCACTGCAGGTCAGTCCACCATCACTTTATAGACTAGCTGTTTGACCAGAGAGGTCCCCCCAGACTTCTATATCTGCCACCCATTTCTTTGTTGGTATTGGAAATGAGTATCAGATCAAAAACCGGTTTGTGACAAATTAAATCAAACCTGCAGATCTAGATCTATGCATTTAAACAATACATCATCATGAATTCTAAGATTGTACTCTGCATCATGATCTTGATGATGAACGGTCTGGATCTGAGTTTTGAGTGTGTCACCTTACAATCAACACTCTTGATCATGGGTTTCCTCAACTCTCTTGCCTGACTCCAATATTCTTGACAAAGATGGGTATCGTGTGCATAGTGTAAGGCTGTAAGTAATAGAGAGGAACTAAAACCACCTCATGTAAATATCCCCATCACAAAGATCATATTAAATACTAATTTCCTTAATCCCCTCTAATTAGATAGTCAAATAGTCAGGTTTACTAAAATGAGTTCAAGCTTATTTAATTAAATCAGAAAATCAAGAGTTTTGAGAAACTCATTAAATAATACCTTAAAAATTCTATTTTATTATTTGACTTCTTAACTTGAATACTTGACCATTGTCCACACCACCCAAATGAAAATCCTATGTCCGCCATGTAGGGCCCTATTATTGTTTGGACATACGGTCATATCGACCACTCTAACAGTAAGCTCAAACGAAGAAGTGGCATCTCTATAACTCCATAAATAATTAAAGTAAATTGTTCAGTTTTGTTACCAAGATATCAAGCTTCCCACATTGAGTTTTAATGAAATCTGCCAAAGAAGAAATGCGAACAGAGTCCTTCACATCCAGCTGATGAAAGAACACATTAGAGAGACCAGATTCTTTGAGCTGTCTAACAGCTTCAAGACCATTCTTCTCATCTCTAGAAGTGAGTATGACCATGATGCCATTGGAAGCCAATTGTCTACAGATCCCAAGTCCAATACCCCTATTAGCCCCGGTAACAACTGCACACCTGAAAAGAAAATGGCCTTGGACGGACCTACATGTAGATGACCTGGGGCGGTGGCCCCAGGACTATATTGAAACTGCTAGAGAATTAGATGGGCTTGAACTTGTCCCACTTTTAACTAATAAATAGTCGCCCCACGTTTAAATTGTGTGATCTCCCCACGTCACAAAACCTTGGTAAAAACACTTATTTCTTTTGATATTTTCTTCTCGCCGAGAGTATCGGATCATCTTCGCGTCGTTCTCTTTCAACATCTTCTTTATATTGAGAGTGTGAGATCCTCTTCACGGTGGTCTTCCCGTGCTTAGTCTGTCTCTCTCACCAAATAACCTTAAATAAAGGAATTCCCTCTTTCCGATGTAACATAATTCTAATCACTTTATACCTAAATTTGAACCCTTAATCTTCAAATCCTAATGTAAACCTAAGTCCTAAACCACCAAATGTGAGTATATATATAAGATGACAAATCATCATTTGGCACACTTTAATCTTCAATTCATACATAAATTGGGTCTTAGAGTTCATGTGTGGATAATTTGAATTACGTTTAAGTGGTGATTTTTCTTCTTTGCCATGAGCTCATGACCAACTATAGGGAAGTATTTTTGTAGTTAAGGTAAGTACATGCAACAAATTCTTTAGTCCAAGTAAAACCCCTTTGGGAACCCAAATTGGGTAATTGGGTGCTCACCCAAATCACTATTTCAGGGCATTGTCCAGGATTAAAGAAAATACCATCTTAGGCTTATTTGATGCTGATGAATTGATGATAACCCGAACTTAGGAGAGAGAGTGGGAAGACCTTTCGATTGGGTAGGAAATTTAAGCACGAAAAAAAGTTTTGTTTCTATTTAAATGCAATAAATTTTCTCTTCTGGTATTGTTCAAGTGAAAGAAGTTAGCATAGTCGAGCAAAAGTTTAGCCCCACCCAAATCAAAATCCTGGGTCCTCCAAACATTAGAACAAAATCCAAGGGGCTTGATTGGGTTTGACACAAGTGATTACATAAGGAGACAGAGTTAAGCACCTGTTTGCAACTGCATGGGAGATTGTCTGTCCTTCCATTTCTGATGCGGAATGCAAGGAGACTATGGAAAGGTTGAAAGAAATTATGGGAGTTTTATGTGAAGGGAGAGATGGTTAGAGGTATGTTCTTATAGCAAGAGCTGGAGTGCTGGACTCAGATTTTTGCAGTCTAGACTAAAGACCGTTTGCAATGTCAGTCAATATTTCTGACCGGAGAATTTTCTCCTACGGGCGGACTGCACATGCAGTCAAGCTTTGTGGAGCCCACTTGAAGCCGCCTTCCATAAATGATGATCAGAAATTTTCACCTTCGGCAAAGTATATACAGTCACTTGGGTGTCATGGCCTAGTAGCTATAAGGGCACAAGCACAATTTTTCACCTGAACTTCATTCATTTGTCAGCTCCATCTAAAGAGAGGCTTATCTCAAAGTATTGTGAAGGAGAAACCTCTCTTTTGGAGACTTCCATTTGAAAAAACTTTCCTTAATGCTTGGAGGATGATTTTTTTTCTGTTTGGAAGCAAGCAAAGGACAAAAGTTGCCTCAAAAGATATTTTAAACTCTTCTTTTGTAAAGGGAAAAGAAACTGAGGAGGGCAAAATTACAGTGACCAAAATGCCTCTAAACTTCTGCCTAACTATTCTAACAAAACAAAGAAGTTGAGGAGCACCGGTGCGCCACACCCTCTAAAACATAGTTTGTCATTCTTAGAAAGCTTTTTGTTAATTACTTTGATCTAGTAATTTGTCATTGTGTTATTTCAATTTTTCTCCAATGAAATGGCTAAAGAAGTGCTTGGTGCTGCCAATGGCCTCACAGATGAGAAAGTCGATGAGGTATTGGAATGGTTCCATAAGGACTTCAAGGATTTCTTGGAACCGGAAGGCTGGCCTACTTTTATGACTGCATATTCAGTCTCCAAAGCAGCTCTTGTGTGCCTATACAAGGATTCTAGCCAAGAAATTTCCTACCTTCCACATTAATTGTATCAGTCCCGGCTTTGTCAAAACGGACATTAATTTCAATGCTGGGATATTGACTGTTGAAGAAGGTGCTAAGGGTCCTGTGATGCTGGCATTGATTCCTGATTATGGCCCGATTGGCCTCTTCTTCAATCAGATGGAAGTTTCAACCTATTGATTGAAGTAGACTCGATGATAACAAGAAAATAAAAAGGCTGAAGTTCAGTCGCAAATGCTTTATACTATTCATTTGCTGTAAGTTTCTCCTTTTTTTTTTTTTTTCTATTTGGGCTACTGGTCCCGACGTGATACTTTTAAATTGAGTACCCAGGGATGGATCCCTAGGCATGTATGTAAAATTAAGATGGCAACACCACTCAACCATGAGTGTGTTAGCTGCTGTAAGTTTCTTTGAATTATATGCATGGATGCTTCTATCGTCGTTGGGTAAATTATGGCATTGGTGAGATAATTTGAAGCAGGAAATGATAAACCTACAGATTATAAACTCTGATTCTCAGAGTTAGCTCGTGAGAAGGAAATAGATAGAGAAGTCCAACCAACCACCAAATCCAAACGCAGAGGGCCAAACATATTCTACAAAGCATTTGCTATTTCAAAATAATGCCTATATATCTTTTATATGCTCTGGCTATGTGGAAATTTGAAAAACTAAATTAAGTGAAATTCACCATTTGTTATTCTAAGCTATAGCTTAGTAGAGCCTTGCCCTATATATATATATATATATATATATATATAGAGAGAGAGAGAGAGAGAGAGAGAGAGGCCAGCTCTCCTAAGCTCAAGCTTAGGATAAGGTAAGCTCAAGTGTGTGGTGGGGCCCACCTAGGGACCTACATGGGAATGGGGCTAGGGGGGATTTCAAGGACTCCCTGGATCTTCTTCTCTGCAAAAAATCAGCTCCAACCATGATTTCTATCATCTCCATATGTGCCCAAAAGTTTAATGGTCAATAGTCCATTTGGATCGATACATAGTTGATCCAATGGTCCAGTAAATTCGGATCTAACTAAAAGTTGGTGGACATGTGCAATTTAGAGGGTTCATGTGTTTGATCCATTTGGATGGACCAAAGGTTGGCCCCACAAGTATGAGCTTACGAGATTTTCTCCTAAGCTTGAGCTTAGGAGAGCCTTGCTCATATATATATATATATATATATGGAAAGTGCTCATATGAGAACCAACTTGGTGAGAGATTGGTAGGGGCCCTCACTTCCATATCCACTCTCACCAACTCAAATGCAAGGACCCCCAACTTAAGTCTCTCTCTCTCTCTCTCTCTCTCTCTCTCTCTCTCTCTCTCTCCCTCTATATATATATATATATATATAATAGATTTTTTCTCTCTTTGCTTGATTGATACAAAAATGCGCGCACACAAGCCCTTTACCATTCTTATTATCTTTAACAATAATCATCCTTTGCTCGTGATCATTGTCGGGTCCTACTCTTCTTGAGTATGTCGGTACCTATCGATGAAGATTACAAGGTCAAATGCCCTGCTGCCATGCGGAAATTTGAATAACTACATTGAGTGAAAATTCAATGTAGCTTGAGCGGGGGAAATAGTCCCTATTTATGCAAGGAAAAACAACAAAGAACCTTCATGCTCAAAATTCGACTCTCCTCAAATTTCTTCCAACTTTTCTCTCCTCTATTCTGTCTCCTATTATATCTAACAATCCACTGCCTAAGCGAAAGGGTCAATAATGTGGGACTCTCTCAGCTATATTCTCACCATTCCTTTCACTTATATTAAAAAGGGTATGTTATTATTTAACAATCAAAACTGCATCCATGAAGAATAAGGGCTTTGATGACAGCTGCAGGTGGCATTTTTCAATTTCTTAATATAGTAGAACTACAGTTCCAGAGGGGAAAGAATGCGTTCTCTCTCTGAGGGGTGAATTGGTTATTCTGTGTCCATCTCAAAATGCTCTTTCAGTATCATTATTAGTAAGAGAAATCTATAAAACTGTATTCTGTAGAATGGCGAATAAAATCAATGCCAAAAAAAATTGCAAGAGATGAGTTCAAAAGAGAAGATTTCTTTGATATATTCCTTTTGTTTAACACCTTAGGTCATAAAAGATCCACTGATATAATGCTAAATCAGATCAAAGATCCAACAACAACATAATCTCTCCAAACAAAAAAACATCAACTTGAAAGTATATCCTCTGCTGTTTTTTTTTTTTTACCATGGAAGGTGTCTCGGCTCTTTGGGCCAGAAAAATTCTTATGGGCCCGGGTAAATCCCCCGTGGCCCCAGTTAGAGGTGTAAATCTGGGCCGTGCCGTGCCGGCACGGCCCACTGAAGGAGGGCCCGGCCCGGGCCGGCACGGCCCACGTAATTACGCGGGCCGTGCCGTGCCTGGCCCAAGGGCTCAGGGGCCAGCCCAGCCCGGCCCAGGGCACGACTCTAGTCGTGCCGTGCTGGGCCGGGCCCTAGTCGGGCCTGGGCCGTGCAGCCCATGGGCGGCCCACAATATTTTTTTTTTAATTTTTTTTTTTTAGGTTCTTTATGTCTTTTTTTTAGGTTCTTTAAAAAATATGTCTTGGACCAATTTCACTAAAATAAAGAAATTAAGAGAAATAACAAGTAGAATAACACTAATGATGTTTTGAAAAAATACATCAAATAAATTGTATTTCCTTGAAATTTGACTGGTGGGCCACACCTAAGGAGCCCAGTTCAGACCATTGATATCTAATGGCCCCTACCATAGATGAACCACAAACTATCCTACTATGCTGCCCATTTTCTTACATCCTGGTTGGGCCCAGCAAATGAATACTCCATAGGAGATAACTGGGCCGCACATGTCACTGTTAGGATTTTGGATTTTTATATACTGCATTATGCTTTGATTTTTCATTTGAAAACGACATGTCTGATGCATCAAGCAGTATTAAACAGTACATTGCCCATTTTTTGAAGTATCTTAACATGAGTGGTGGTTTTAGCGAATTAAGAATGGAACTTGGGCCCACCTGGTGAATAGTCATGGTTGTGCACATGTCATGCAATGGGCCCACTCATGATGATTCCAAGCTCAGCTTATAATATTTGCCATTCTTCCTTCCTCTTAAATGTTTTGGTTATTATAATTTAATGACTAGTTTTTATCAAGTTGTATATATTCTTTAAAAGAGAGGTGATCCTGTGCTGCTGTCATCATTATCCGTGGTTTTTTTTGGGAAGTGGGGGGGATTTTTTGAAAAAAATAGCCGTTGGGCTTCTGCGGGCCGTGCCCGGGCCGGGCCGCCCGTGGGCCTGGCCGTGCCTCGGGCCGGGCCGGGCCGCCCGCGGGCTCTGGGCACTGGCCCAGCACGGCACGGATTTTAGCCGTGCCGTGCCGGGCCGTGCCTCGGGCCTGGGGGACCTGGGCCCAGCACGGCCCATCAGGGCTTCCGGGCCGGGCCGGGCCGGCCCGTTGACCAAGTCAACGGGCCCAGGCACGGCCCAGGCACGGTTTTTTCGTGCCGGGCCCGTGCTGGGCCTGGGCCGCCCGCCCATATTTACACCTCTAGCCCCAGTGGCAGTACAGTTTTATACTCTCAAACTCCAGAAGCAAATTGTGGTCTTAAGCCAACTAAGCTACCCTTACAGTTAGTATATCATCTGCTGTAATGTGTTGAAAATGTATCCTCTAATAAAATTATCTCAAAATAGATGGAAAAGAAACTCAATGGATAAAAGTTGTATCAATGATCAGAAACCCAAAAATACCATTTTCAACACCACCACCTTTTCAACCATCTCAATTTCTTAATTAAAGTCATTTGAAAGGGCCATTGACTATTGTAGGAAGGAGAAGAGGGCTGCTTCTTCTGCCTCAGCATAGGAGCCAGGAGGGAGAAGAAAACTCGAAGGTATTTCAGCCATCTTGAGACTGACGTAAGGAAATATTCCTTGACTGTTTGTCAAGGGCTTTACATGAGGGGATTCTTGAGAAAAGGCAAAACCGAGGTGTCTTTTGTGGTTGTCAGAAAACACAGGGGTGCATTTGTAAAAAATAACCTGTTGAAAAACAATGTAAAGTACGAGTCACCAAATGAGAGTGAGAGCCAAACACACGTAGACATGCACCGCCAAAATTTAAGGCAGGTGGGAGAGTGGTGGATGTTTAGGCGATTTCATTTCATAGGAGGTTCCATAAGTAGTTCTAATGTAATCTTAAGAAATTAGTAGTGTGTATTTGTAAATTTCTCATTCAGTTTTTCTGTCGTTCTTGAAAATGATACGGTATGTATGCCAATCCCAGCAAAAAGAATCTATTGTAGTTAGAGAGAAATAGAGGTGTGTCTTTGTAAATTATTCGGTGAAGTGGTTTTTGTAATTGCAGAAAAAGAGGGGTGTATCTGTAAATTGGTCATATAAAGGAGTTTTCTTTTATGATTATTGAAAAGAAGAGGGCTGGTTTTGTAAATCAGATTAACCTGCGACCGGGCGTTACAATTCTGGGCGCAGATTAATTCACGCTCATGGTGTCGAAGAACCTAGATGGACTTGAGTTGATCAGGGGGAAGACTAGAAATTTATCTAGCACTTTGACAATGATGATGATACCTTCAATTGAAGTGTTAAAAGATGTTACATTCAAATGGATAACGTGATATTTGGGGTTGTAAAATCCCAAGGGGTAGCTCAGTTGGCTTAAAACAACGATTTTCTCCCAAAGGTTGAGGGTTTGAAACTGAGCTACCACAATGGAGCCACAAGGGATTTACCCGGCTCTTCCTAGGCCCATAGGGATTAGTCCGGCCTAAAGGGCTGGGACACCTTCCGTTTTATATATATATATATATATATATATATATATATATTAGGGATATTCAAGTGCATCCATCCCCCACCATTTGTGGTGAGAGACACCCCTTTTGGGGAAGTTTCAAGTACAAAAGATATATACAAAAGAGAAGTACACTTGAATATTGTCTTATATATCTCTTTTGTACTTGAAACTTCTCTAAAAGGGGTGTCCCTCACCACAACTGGTGAGTGATGGATGCACTTGAATATTGTCTTATATATCTCTTTTGTACTTGAAACTTCTCAAAAAAGGGGTGTCCCTCACCACAATGGTGAGGGATGGATGCACTTGAATATCCCCTTATATATATGAGAAAGCTCTCCTAAACTCAAGCTTAGGATAAATTTTCGTAAGCCCATGCTTGTGGGGCCCACCTTTGGTCCATCCAAATGGACCAAACACAGAACCCCTCAAAATGCACATGTCCACCAACTTTTGGTCAGATCCGAATTTACTGGACCGCTGGATCAACTATGTATCGATCCTTATGAACTATTAACCGTTAAACTTTCGGCTCATATGGAGATGATAGTAATCACAATTAGAGCTGATTTTTTGCAGAGATGATGATCTCAAGGAGTCCATGAAATCCCCCTCATCCCCATCCCTTTGTGAATCCCCAAGTAGACCCCACCACACACTTGAGCTTACATTATATATATATATATGGGAGGTGCTCTTGTGAGAGCATCTCTCAGATTACTATGAGAGATAACGTGAGGGCCCTCACATCCATATTCAATGCCAACAACTTAAATGTGAGGGCCCCCACCTTTATCTCTCATAGTAAAGTGAGAGATACTCTCATAGGAGCACCTCTCAGATATATATATATATAGGATAATATTCATATGCATCCATCCCTCACCATTTTTTGTGAAGGACACCACTTTTGGGGAAGGTTTGAAGTACAAAAGTGTTTTTGTATCTCACATAAAGTACACTTTTGTACTTCAAACTTCCCCAAAAGGGATGTCCCTCACCAAAAATGGTGAGGGATGGATGCATATGAAGATCCCCTATATTAAAAGGGGGATCATTGCAAATAAGAGATTTATATATATATATATATGGGAGATGCTCGTATGAGAGATTTCTTTTATCTTAAATAAGAGATTGGGTGGGGCCCCTCACATTGCAAATCAATTAAGCGTTTCCATGTTGTCAACTTTTTTAACCCACGCATCCTTCATCGCAGGGAAAAATGACAAAACTACTCATATTGATGCAAATTTGCAATGCATGCCATATCACACAAATGTTCCCCTCTTGTCCAATTAATAAAAAGAATATATCTATGCCATATCCCACAATTTATAATTTTATTCAATATCGCACATTGAAGGGCATTTTAGTCCATAAAAAAACTACAATAATATCTATGAGCAAATATCTCAACTTTCATCACGAGAGGTGGTTATCCATGTCTACTTGTTATCAGACGCCAAATACCCGTATTAAAAGGGGGTCCATGTAATATTGTAAAATGTTCCAAAATAAATATATAATATTTCTAGATTTTGGAGGATTATAAAAGAAAATTGGTCATTTTAATTTTTCACAATATGGTATACTGGATGTACGAAATAGAGCTGAGGAAAAAAAATTTCAAACAAGCAAAAAGAATTATAGGCCAAAATCTCAAATTTATTTTTAAGCAGTTCAAATATATAATAAGTAAGCTCTTTTGAATACTAATCTCTCATCAATTCAGACTCAGAGGATTCCAGTCTAGACTCGGGGAAAGAGCTGGAGTTTATTTGCCAAAAATAATTCCGATTGAGTGATCCTATGTATATGATTTAGACAGTCTATTTAACAAAAATTCTCTCTCACAGAATCTCCCCATCTGAACATCCTAGGGGGAGCCTTCATTCAAGGGGTCCTGATTATTTGAATGGATCCCTCGCCTCCTGAATGGTAGGATAAAAAAAAATCACCTGGAAGTGGTCCAAACAGGAACAAATTTCAAGATGCCTTGCATCCACCATGAGAAGGGAAAATATGGAAGAATATCATCCACAAAGGGACTGTATAGTCAAGGTATGTGGGCCCACTTGGATGCTTTTCTATCATTGAGGATAATATTATTAATATGGGAGGAAAGAGCTGTATATGAATAGGAGTTGTGCATAACATGAGCCTTAATAATATCATTCTAACCCATCTGCAATGCAGCTAGTGGAATCCATTTAGGCGTCTACTTATTAGGGGGGTGGGGTGCATGGAGAGGTCTCTTCATGAATAACGATCAACAAAGACAAATAAGCCATGTCAGATCATCCTAGCCTTTGATTTAATAGCCATAATTAGTGGTCTTTTGACCATATATTTTTTGAGACTCAATCTAATAATAGATATGGATTTAATGAAAGTGAAAATGGGACCGGTGCTAGACCAGGTATTGATAGTGTGAAAGGGCCCATATTAATAAAAGGTGGTTCCAAATTGGCCCTACAGAGCTGGACTGTATATACATTGCCTGTAAGAGAATATTTCTCTGAATTAAAAGCATCAGGACATGTTTGTGTAAAGTGATTTTGGCGAATATGGATCCACATCTCCCTGCTCTTTTGAATGGTAAATCCTTTAATTGTGCCCCAACTTTACACAAACAAGCCCTGGCCCATAGAGCTAGACCGCATGTGCACTACCTGGCACACGATCCTGTGCCATGTACGTGTAGATTACATGTGAGCCCAGCTATTGCAATGAGAATGTACCGCTGTCCATCTCTCCCTACGCAGTTCCCATAGAACTCCATCTTTTGTTTCAACCTCTCCCTACACAGCTTTTTCTGCATATGGCTTCAGAAATGGAAGGACTGACCACATCCCATCCAGTTGCAAAAAGGTACTTGTTCGGTCTGCTCATGTAAAAATCATTCGTGTCAAACCCATGAATCAAGCCCTTTGGACTTTATTCTAATGATTCCCTGCCAGTTTCTTTTCAGGTGTGCAGTTGTTACTGGGGCTAATAAGGATATTGGACTTGGGATCTGTGTAGACAACTGGCTTCCAATGGCATCATGGTCATACTAACAGCTAGGGATGAGAAGAGGGGTCTTGAAGCCGTTAGACAGCTCAAAGAATCTGGTCTCTCTAATGTGGTCTTTCATCAGCTGGATGTGAAGGACTCTGTTAGCATTGCTTCTATGGCAGATTTCATCAAAACTCTGTTAGGTCCGAGTACAGTCAGTAATAAATCAGTATGTAGGAGACAAGTTCTAAAACACAGTAAATCAAAATAACAACTAAATACAGTAGCAAACTGTAATGCAGGAATAAAATTCACTTACTGTTTAAAAGCAGAGACAAAGTGTATATGTCTGAAGTTGAGAAGTTGTATAACTCGCAGATGAATTATGATCAATGCTAGTGTTAAAAACTATGTCCTTAAGACAAAATTCGCCCTCGCAACGGTGCTTACGAGCTCTACAGCGTCTGTCTCCCAGGATACAATGATCAAACCACAATAGTTGCAGCACTACAAATTGTGTGTTCGGCGAACCAAAAGGTGCAGCAGCAGGACTCTCTCTTATTATGAACAAACAATGACAATGACTCGAATGCAGTGAAAAATTGATGCCAAAATGCATGTACAAGATGCTCTTAAATAGCCTGAACAAGTCTCTTCAATTGGGGGGTTGCATCACCCTTTCAAGGGCGAAAGGACACACACCACTAACCACTAGGGACACATCCCATTTGCCAAAAGAAATTTTATTAAATAAAATTTCTCCAAAAATAAACGGGTAGTGGGCCGAGCCAAGGCCCAACTCGCGCGTGAAGCCCAGGCCCAGGCCCGGTTCGGTGTGGGGCGGGGCGGCTCGCGCGCGTGGTGGTGACCCTACCTTGATCTAAGTCCTCCCTCCCCCACAAAAGTGGGGTGCCTCTTGGGGCTTACTTTATACTACCAAGGTAAGTATATTTATACCCAAGGACTGTTTTGCTCTCAAGCAATGTGGGATGCAAGTTCACTACTTCCTTTGTTTCCATGTTTAACATGTTCAAGTAGTGGTGTTTAGGAGGTAATTTCTCATTCACTCCTTAATGGATTAGAGCAACCCAATACATGTAATTACTCTACTCATAAAGTAGAGTACATTCCCATGTATTCCCACCAAAAAGGATTAGTGGGTCCCACTTAGTTTTTGGCGCAAACTTTGACAAAAGTAATGGTGCTCTAGCCATTTTTCCAACAATCCCCCACATGAATGAAATTGACTGTAAGCAATGAAATGATATGCAGACCCACAGAGAGAGAGAGTACAATTGGAAATCATCTGTATAGAGAAAGGTAGCTTGTGGCCTTGAATCTTCCCTTGTGAAGTACTATCGGATTTACTGGTTGAATAGTGAACATGATGTCTTGAACTGCTCAGCCTTTTATGTAAACCAAGACAATAGAGTTCACACAGAATCTTTCCTGACACATTTGGTTCTCATGATTGTGTTCATTTTGGCCCTGAACAATGCCTGGTTTCATGAGTGCTTTAGAGAATGTAGCCTTATCATTCTCATAGAATCGGCCCAATTCACACCCACATAGGTGATTCTTATTAAGAGTATCCTGCTATACCCCATCTGATTATCCACGATATAAGAATCATTAAAAGCTTGCTTATCCTATTTACCGCTGCAGGTATCACTATTAATATCATAGGAATGAGCATGAGATGTTATCTCCATAGTGATATTGTTAAGTCACACACAATTCGGTTGTCCCTTTGAACCTAGATCTTGGGATCTCCAGTCAACTAGGTAGGGTTTCCATTATGGCGACTTTTCATACATAGGCTTTAAGCCCATTCCCCTCGATGAACGATTTACTTGCTCTCTTGCTAATCCTTTTGTAAGAGGATCCGCAATGTTATCAATGGACTTTATGTACTGAATTGTCATAATGCCATTAGAGAGCAGTTGTCTTACGGTATTATGCCTTCGACGAATGTGTCGAGACTTACCGTTGTACATTTTATTTTGTGCCCTTCCAATTGCGGATTGACTATCGCAATGAACGCAGATAGGAGGCACAGGTGTTGACCACATTGGAATATCTTCTAAGAATTGACAAAGCCACTCAGCTTCTTCGCCAGCTTTATCCAATGCAATAAACTCAGATTCCATAGTGGATCTAGCAATGCAAGTTTGCTTAGAAGATTTCCATGATACTGCTGCACCACCAAGTGTAAATAAATATCCACTTGTGGATTTTGAATTTTTGATATCTGATATCCAGTTGGCATCACAATAGCCTTCAAGTACAGCTGGATATTTAGAGTAATGCAGTCCATAGTTTTCGGTGTATTTTAAATATCTTAAAACCCGAACTAAGGCCTTCCAGTGGTCTGCTCCTGGGTTACTTGTGTATCTACTCAATTTACTAACCGCATATGCAATGTCTGGACGAGTACAATTCATTACATACATGAGGCTGCCAATAATTTGCGCATATTCTCGTTGTGATATGCCTTTTCCATTATTCTTGGATAAATGGATACTAATATCTATAGGTGTCCTTGCTGGACTGCTATTATCTTGATTATATTTCTTGAGTATTTTCTCAATATAATGTGATTGAGATAATATCAGTCCATCCGATGTTTTAGAAACCTTAATTCCTAAAATGACATCAGCAACACCCAGATCTTTCATATCAAACTTATTGTGCAACATCCTCTTGGTAGCTTGAATGATGGCATTATTGCTACCCATAATGAGTAAATCATCAACATATAAGCAAATTATGACACAGCCATTGTTAGTGTTCTTGACATACACACACTTGTCACATTCATTGATCTTAAACCCATTTGACATCATTAAATTGTCAAATTTTTCATGCCACCGTTTTGGTGCTTGTTTTAATCCATATAAAGATTTGACAAGCCGACAAACTGTCTTAGTTTGACCTTGAACATTAAACCCTTCTGGTTGTTCCATATAGATTTCCTCATCTAAGTCACCATTTAAGAAAGCGGTCTTTACATCCATTTGATGTATCTCGAAATTGTATATAGCCGCAATTGCTATTAACATTCGAATTGATGTTATTCTCGTTACTGGTGAATAAGTATCGAAATAGTCCAAGCCTTCCTTTTGTCTGTACCCTTTAACAACAAGCCTGGCCTTGTACTTTTCAATTGATTCATCTGCTTTCATCTTTCTCTTGAATATCCACTTACATCCAAGAGGTTTGCAACCTTGTGGAAGATCCACTAGTTCCCATGTATGATTTTGTAAAATGAATTCAATTTCACTATGTATTGCCTCTTTCCAATATGGTGCTTCGGGACTGGAAACTGCTTCTTTAAAGCTTTGAGGCTCATCTTCTAACAGAAATGTTAGAAAATCTGAACCAAACATTTTTGATGTTCTAGCCCTCTTACTTCGTCTAGGTTCATCAATCTCTTGTTGGTTTTGATTACTGTTACTAGCAGTATCATGAGTTCTTTTGAGAGAATTCGATTCCTGCGATGGTTTGTAAGGAAATACATGTTCAAAGAACGATGCATTCCTTGACTCAATAATAGTATTAGGATGCATATCAGGAATCTCAGATTTGTGAATTAGAAACCGATACGCACTGCTATTATGAGCATACCCTATGAATACACAGTCAACTGTTTTTTGTCCTATTTTAACCTTTTTAGGTGTAGGAACCGCCACTTTAGCCAAACACCCCCACACTTTCAAGTATTTGTAAGTAGGCATTCTGCCTTTCCACAATTCGTAGGGAGTCTTGTTGGTTTTCTTTTGAGGTATTCGATTGAGAATATAATTTGCGGAAAGGATAGCATCCCCCCATAAATTCTGAGGTAATCCAGAACTTATTAACAAAGCATTCATCATTTCTTTTAAAGTTCTGTTTTTTCTTTCAGCAACACCATTTTGCTGAGGTAAATAAGGAGCAGTAGTTTGGTGTATAATACCGTGCTGTGAACAAAATTCACCAAAAGGTGATTCATATTCACCCCCTCTATCGCTTCTTATCACCTTGATTTTCTTATCAAGTTGATTTTCAACCTCATTCTTGTAATGTATGAACATTTCCAATGCCTCATCTTTACTTCTCAGTAAGTAAACATAACAGTATCTTGTGCAGTCATCAATGAATGTAAGAAAATATTTCTTACCACCTTTAGTTTGAACAAACTTTAGATCACAGATATCAGAATGAATTAACTGAAGGGGTTCAGAAGTTCGTTCAATTGAATGAAATGAAGTTCTAGTAAGCTTAGCTTCTACACATGTTGCACATTTGATAGTTGAATCAAAATTACATTTAGGCAAACATTCCATATTAACTAATCTACGTAAAGCATCATAGTTGACATGACCTAATCTACCATGCCACACATTAGAAGACTCTAGCATATAAGCAGAAGAATTTTTCTTATTAGGTATAATGGTCATTACATTCATTTTAAAGAGCCCATCGCTCATGTACCCTTTGCCCACGTACATCCCAGATTTAATGAGGACAAACCTATCAGATTCAAATACAAGTTTGAAACCCTTCTTGCTCAGTAGTGAACCTGATACAAGATTCTTGCGTATATCAGGTACATGCAGCACATTGTTAAGGGTGAGTTCCTTTCCAGAAGTCATCTTTAATACCACCTGTCCTTGGCCTTCAACCTTAGAGGTGGCAGAATTGCCCATGAAGATTTGTTCTCCGGTTGTCGCATGATAAGTGGAGAACATCTCTCTAATGGAGCAAACATGTCGAGTGGCCCCAGTGTCCACCCACCATTCTCTGGTGTTACTGACCAGATTGACTTCTGAGACCACAGCAGAAAGATTGATGTCTGAAACATCAGTGGAGAGAGTGTCCAATTCTGTCATGTGGGCTTGTGCTGGTTTCTTACTTGTATTGCCTTGGTCCTTGCGTTTACGACAGTCTTTAGCACGATGGCCTGGTTTGTCACACACATAGCACTTCCCTTTGAACTTCTTGTTATCATTGGGACCCTGCTGTTTTGGACCATTGGGATTGTTCTTCCTCTTCTTGGGATTCTGCCCATGTTCCACTACATTGGCCTTAGCTTCAGTGAACGTTTTCCCTGCTTTCTTTTCAGATGCACGATTGTCTTCCTCTATCCTCAATCTGACAATCAGGTCTTCAAGTTTCATCTCCTTTCGCTTATGCTTAAGGTAGTTCTTAAAATCCTTCCAAAGTGGTGGCAATTTTTCAATGATGGCTGCCACTTGGAAAGACTCACTAAGAGACATTCCTTCTGCATGAATTTCATGGAGAATTACTTGAAGTTCCTGAACTTGATTGATTACTGCTTTGGAATCTATCATCTTGTAGTCAAGGAATCTGCCCACAACAAATTTCTTCATTCCGGCATCTTCAGTCTTGTACTTTTTATCAAGAGAATCCTATAATTCCTTAGCAGTCTTCAATGAACAGTACACATTATATAATGTGTTGTCTAGTCCATTGAGGATATAATTTCGACAGAGGAAGTCAGCATGCTTCCAGGCATCAACAACAGCAACCACTTGCTTATCTGTTTCATCTTCTGTTAATGCAGGAGCTTCTTCATGGAGGAACCTAGCCAAGTTTAAGGTAGTGAGATAGAACAACATCTTCTGTTGCCATCTCTTAAACTCAGACCATTAAACTTTTCAGGTTTCTCCCCATTGCTCACCATAACAGGGGCAGGGGTACTGACTGGAGTATTCTTCTCAATACCCATGACTGTGAATGATCAGAAGCAAAAGAAAATAGAGAGTATACTGAGAGTTAACAACTAACAGTACTGGAAATACAAATCAATTGAGAGAATAATAAAACAAGTTACAGAACACACTGAAGTTCTGTAACAAAAGAAATAAAAGATAGAAACACTGTTTTACAATACTGGTTTCAGTAACAGAAGACTTAGAACCAGCAGCAAACTGAAACCAGAAATACTGAAGTAAAACTGATAACAGAGTCTACTCAAAACTTTAAAAGAAAGAATTTTGTCTTAAGATTGTTAGGTCCGAGTACAGTCAGTAATAAATCAGTATCTAGGAGACAAGTTCTAAAACACAGTGAATGAAAATAACAACTAAATACAGTAGCAAACTGTAATGCAGGAATAAAATTCACTTACTGTTTAAAAGCAGAGACAGAGTGTGTATGTCTGAAGTTGAGAAGTTGTATAACTCGCAGATGAATTATGATCAAGGCTAGTGTTAAACACTATGTCCTTAAGACAAAATTCGCCCTCCTAACGGTGCTTACGAGCTCTACAGCGTCTGTCTCCAAGGATACAATGATCAAACCACAACAGTTGCAGCACTACAAACTGTGTGTTCGGCGAACCAAAAGGTGCAGCAGCAGGACTCTCTCTTATTATGAACAAACAATGACAATGACTCGAATGCAGTGAAAAATTGATGCCAAAATGCATGTACAAGATGCTCTTAAATAGCCTGAACAAGTCTCTTCAATGGGGGGGTTGCATCTGTTCAGAACAGTGACTGTTCAATGAACAGATGCAACTTCTCAGGACACACCCTTTCAAGGGCGAAAGGACACACACCACTAACCACTAGGGACACATCCCATTTGCCAAAAGAAATTTTATTAAATAAAATTTCTCCAAAAATAAACGGGTAGTAGGCCGAGCCAAGGCCCAACTCGCCCATGAAGCCCAAGCCCAAGCCCGGCCCGGTTCGGTGCGGGGCGGGGCGGCGCGCGCGCGCGTGGTGGTGACCCTACCTTGATCTAAGTCCTCCCTCCCCCACAAAAGTGGGGTGCCCCTTAGGGCTTACTTTATACTACCAAGGTAAGTATATTTATACCCAAGGACTGTTTTGCTCTCAAGCAATGTGGGATGCAAGTTCACTACTTCATTTGTTTCCATGTTTAACATGTTCAAGTAGTGGTGTTTAGGAGGCAATTTCTCATTCACTCCTTAATGGATTAGAGCAACCCAATACATGTAATTACTCTACTCATAGAGTAGAGTACATTCCCATGTATTCCCACCAAAAAGGATTAGTGGGTCCCACTTAGTTTTTGGCTCAAACTTTGACAAAAGTAATGGTGCTCTAGCCATTTTTCCAACAAACTCAATTTGGGAAGCTTGATATCTTGGTGTGAACAATTTATTTAGTTATTTATAATTTTATAGAGATCCCCACTTCTTCTTTTGAGCTCATTTTCATTTCTAGGAAAGGAATGTGTGGCTGACATAGAAGTCTGTAGGACTAGCTGAAATTGCTATTTCGTTACTCTCAAGCAGTCATAAACTGATGGTGGGGCTGACCTTGAGTGGACCCCACCTGTTGAATGGTTCAGATTACAGGGGTGCAGGGTAATGGAGTTGTACTGTGAAGAACTGAGTCAAATATCTGTTTAAAAGCTGAAAGAACATCAACTTCCTGATGTTGGATTCACCGGATGGAAGTTAACTCTGCTAGCACTTCTTTTTCAAGGGGGATAACCCATTTCATTTTCAAGATTGGAAGCTTGAAACTCAGATATGGGTATTGGCACATATTCAATGTGTTAATTTATATGGCTCAATTGAATCAGCAAGTCTTGGTTAACCGGGCCCCTGGATTGCCCAAGTTATACTCTGATTAGAAGTAGGTCCATTATAGTAGGTCTACTGTGATTAGAAGTTGGGGTTTGGGTTTGACAGGGTTTGGGGCTGATATTATAAATAGAGACCCAGAATCTCTAGGATGTACACTTCTCTGATTGCACAGTGATTTCTCCCGTCTTCCCCGTGGACGTAGGCCAAAAGCCGAACCACGTAAATCTGTGTTCTTCTTGTGCATGATTGATCTCTTCTGGTAGGCCCTAGATCACAACAAACTGGTATCAGAGTGATTTGGAGTGATCAGAAGAAATCCGACGGATCGGATTGAAGAGGGTTCATTGGAGAAGAGGCATCGCAGAGGACAGCACGCACGCCAAAACCGCTGCTGCCTTATTCTTGGCTGGAGCAATCTGAAGAAGAAGGCTGCCACTGTTGATTAATTGAAGGGAGAAGATCGTTCTGCTGCTTTTGTGCCGGAACCGGAGAAGAAGAACAGCAGGGGGTGAGATCGATTTGGGTGATTTGGTCTAATTTGTTTTTCTGATTTTCCCGGTGGGTCCCACGCCCCCGCCGCGTGTTGCCCGCCGCTGGGTGTCGCCGGGGTCCGTGCTGCCGTTGTCCTGTGGCCGGAGCGAGAAAGGAAGGAGAACTTGCACTGCATCGTTCTGGTTCTGAACCAGAACGTTGGAGGAAGAAAAAGGGCGATTTGAGCCAGGCCATAGTTCTGGGTCAATTCCAGTTTGGCCTGACCCATTTACGGAAGCCCAGTAGCCAGCCAGTCCAGGTCAGCCCGACCCGCGTGCAGAGACGCCCATTAGCAGGGAAAAAGCGCTGACGTCTGCACTGTCGTCAGCCTGACACGTCAGCATCCGTACGCTCAAGCATATCTGATCAAATCAATTTTCGCGATATCTTGACGATCCGGAGTCTGATTTGAGATCCGCTTTAACCTACGGACTCATCTCAAGGAGATCTACACAGTTATTGCGAAAGATTTGCGGAATGGCTGCTAAATTTGAGATTGAGAAATTCGACGGAAACAATAACTTCGGTCTATGGCGTTTGAAGATGCACGCTTTGATGGTGCAAAATGGGCTGCAAAAGGCTTTGAAATGTAAGAATGCTTTGTCTGACAAACTGTCAGATGATGAGTACGATGAGTTGCTGGAGAAGGCGTACGGTCAAATTCTACTATTTCTGAGCGATGGTGTACTGCGAAAAGTTGCTTGAGAGAGAACTGCTGCTAGCATATGGCAAAAGTTGGAGAACTTATACATCACGAAGTCTCTCACGAATCGCTTGTATCTGAAGAAGCGATTGTTCACCCTACAAATGCAGGAAGGTACGCCTGTTTCAACCCACCTTGATTATTTTACAAAAGTTATTTTGGATCTTGAAAATATAAATGTTCACATTGATGATGAGGACCAAGCCATAATGTTGTTATGCTCTTTACCACCCTCATATGAGAACTTTGTTGATACCATGATGTATGATAGAGAAACTCTTTCTAAAGAAGATGTTGAGTCAGCCTTGAACTCTAAGGAGTTGAAGAAAAATGTTGCAATTGAAAACATTGACAGTTCCGGTGAGGGTTTGGTAGCGCGTGGCAAAACAGAAAAGAAAGAGCAGAATAGAAGAGGCCAATCTAGGTCCAAATCAAAAACTAGAAAATTAAAGTGCTTCAAATGTCACAAGGAATGGCACTTTAGAAAAGATTGTCCAGAGCGGAAAGGGAAGCAGAAATCTGATTCTGGAAAAATTGTCGGAGTTGCAACCGAAGTTGCAGAGAGTAATTCTGATGGTGCAGAAGTTCTTTCGGTTACTGTTAGTATCTCAGCTACTGAATGAATTCTTTATTCGAGGTGTTCCTATCATATGTGTCCTTACAGAGATTGGTTTACCAATTATCAATCGATTGATGGTGGTAAAGTGCTTATGGGAAAGAACTTTGTCAGATGACAGGCACATTCCGGAGATGAAGAAAAATCTGATTTCCTTGGGTACGCTTGACTCCAACGATTGTACCTACAAAGCTGGAGGTGGAGTTATGAGAATTTCGAAGGGTGCTCTTGTAGTGATGAAGGGACTGAAGTAGAATGACCTTTACTTTCTTCAAGATAATACAATTACATGTGCTGCAGCTGTGTCGTCCTCAGATTCAGATTCAGAAACTACCAAGTTATGGCATATGCGGCTTGGGCATATGAGTGAGAGAGGTATGGATGAGTTAACTAAACAGGGTTTGCTGTGTGGTAAGAAAACAGAAAAGCTGGACTTTTGTGAGCATTGTGTCTTCGGAAAGTAGTGTAGGGTCAAGTTCAGGACAGCTGTTCATCGGACCAAAGGTACTCTAGATTACATCTACTTTGATCTTTGGGGTTCCTCTTGTGTTCCGTCTCTTGGTGGTGGTTTATACATGTTGACTTTTATTGATGACTATTCTCGGAAAGTCTGGGTGTATATCTTAAAGCACAAACATGAAGCTTTTGCGCAGTTCAAGCAATGGAAGGCTATGATTGAAAAGTTGACAGATAAACAAATCAAGCGCTTGAGAACTGACAATGGCTTGGAATTCTATAATAGTGCTTTTAATTAGTTCTGCAAGGATGAAGGGATTGTGAGACATCGCACAGTCAGAAATGCACTGCAACAGAACGGATGAACAGGACTATTCTAGAGAAGACCTGGTGCATTCTCCCTAATGCAGGGTTACCTAGGAAGTTCTGGGCGGAAGCTGTTAACACAGCTTGTTATCTGACTAACCGGTCTCCATCAACAACTATAGAATGTAAAACTCCTATAGAGGTATGGTCTGGATCTCCTGTTGATTACACCAACTTACGGATATTTGGTTGTCCTGCCTAAACTCATGTGAATGATGGAAAGCTTGAACCAAAGGCAAGAAAGTGCATATTCCTAGGATATGCAGATGGTGTGAAATGATATAGGATGTGGTGCCTAGATGGAAAATCTCCCAAATGCATTATAGGCAGAGATGTGACATTTGATGAATCTGCTATGTTCAAACCGGAGGAGTGTTATGATGCTGGGAAGGAAAATGATGTCGGTAAAAAGGTGGAGGATAAAAACGGTGTCAATAAAGAAGTGAAGCTTGAGAAGGAAGCTTCAGAAAACTTGCAGGATAAGGTGCAAGCAGATGTCCCAGTTTGACAGGATGTAGAGGAGATGCAAAACTCAAATGAGAAAATTTCAGCTCCAAATGATTACATGCTTACCAAGGAAAGAGAGAGGAGGCAGATTAAGCAACCTCAGAGATATGGTTATGAAGATATTGTTGCCTACGCTCTTAATACAGCTGAGAGTATTGAGTCAGAGCCGGTTACATATTGGGATGCCGTCACTAGCAAAGAATCAGCAAGATGGGCTGTAGCCATGAGTGAGGAGATTGAATCTCTTCACAAGAATCAAACTTGAGAGCTGGTGAAACCTCAGAAAGGTCAGAAAATTGTTGGTTACGAATGGGTCTTCAAAAAAAAGGAAGGAACTCCAGGGGTATAAGATGGTAGGTTCAAAACACGACTGGTTGCAAAATGTTATACTCAGACGGAGGGTGTTGACTTCTATGAAGTGTTCTCTCTTGTGGTGAAACATAGTTTTTTCCGGATGCTACTTGCTATGGTTGTTGAATTGAATTTAGAGCTAGAGCAGCTTGATGTCAAGAAAGCGTTTTTGCATGGCGAGTTAGATTAACAGATTTATATGCTTCAATCAGAGGGGTTTGAAATTCATGGAAAGGAA
Organism: Umbellularia californica; assembly: GCA_028538565.1. Lineage (NCBI taxonomy): Eukaryota > Viridiplantae > Streptophyta > Magnoliopsida > Laurales > Lauraceae > Umbellularia > Umbellularia californica. The sequence continues at coordinate 5,460,138 of JAPQWN010000002.1, forward strand.
GACCACGTATGTTTGCTGAAGAAATCATTGTATGGCCTGAAACAGTCTCTTATGCAGTGGTACAAGCGTTTCGATACCTTTATGGTTGTAAACGGTTATTGCAGGAGTGCATATGACAATTGTGTCTATCACAAGATGCACTCAAATGGCTCGTATGTCTATTTGCTGTTATATGTTGATGACATGTTGATTGCTGCAAAGAATATGTCTGAGATCAACAGGTTAAAGGCTCAGTAAAATGGTGAATTTGAGATGAAGGACTTAGGTGATGCAAAGAAAATTCTTGAAATGGAGATTCAATGGGACCGTAAAGCGGGCAAATTGTCTTTGTCACAAAAGGGGTTCCTAGAGAAGGTTCTGGAGCGCTTTGGTATGCAAAGTTTGAAACCTGTGAATACTCCATTGGTAGCCCATTTCAAACTTTCCGCTACTTTGTCACCACAAACTGAGGAAGAAGTGGAGCACATGTCTCGTGTTCCGTATGCTAGTGCGGTTGCGAATATTATGTATGCCATGGTTTGCACGAGGCCAGATATTTCTCATGCGGTTAGTGTAGTTAGCAGATACATGGATAACTCCGGGAAGGCCCGTTAGCAGGCAGTGAAATGGATACTCCGTTACTTGAGAGGTACTGCTGATGTTGGGATAGTAATGACAGAAGCAACAACACTTCTGGAAGTGTTATTGGATATATTGACTCATATTTTGTTGGAGATTTAGACAGAAAAAGGTCCTTGACAGGTTATGTCTTCACTTTTGCTATCGGTGCTATTAGTTTGAAGGCAGCATTGCAATCCAAAGCTATCTTGTCTACCACTGAAGCAGAATATATGGCAGCTACAGAGGCAGTGAAGGAAGCCATCTGGCTAACAGATTTGGTTGGAGATCCGGGATTGGAACAGAAGCTGACAACTGTTTTCTATGACAGTCAGAGTGCGATCGATCTGACACACAATCCTAAGTATCATGAAAAGACCAAACACATTGATGTAATGGCACACTTCATTCGAGATGTCATCGCCGAGGGTGCTATTGCAATGATAAAGATTGCTACGGCGGAGAATCCAGCAGACATGATGAGCAAAACTATTACAGCAGTCAAGTTCAAGCATTGCTTGGACTTGATCAACGTGATCAGTACCTAAGTGCCTTTAGGAGCAGGTGGAGACGGTGAGACGTATTTTATGATGAGGATCAACTTCAATGTTCGCTAATGTGGAGATTTGTTAATTTATATGGTTCAATTGAATTAGCAAGTCTTGCTTAACCGGGCCCCTGGATTGCCCAAGTTACTCTGATTAGAAGTAGATCTACTATAATAGGTCTACTGTGATTAGAAGTTGGAGTTTGGGTGTAACAGAGTTTGGGGTTGATATTATAAATAGAGACTCAGAGTCTCTAGGATGTACACCTCTCTTATTGCATAGTGATTTCTCCCGTCTTCTCCGTGGACATAGGCCAAAAGTCGAACCACGTAAATCCGTATTCTTCTTGTGCGTGATTGATCTCTTCTGATAGGCCCTAAATCACAACAAAATATTTTGTACTCTGTTGACCCCACAATCTTACGATCCAAGGAGATGATACAACGGATATTAATGTTTCAACACTTATATTAGCAATATTGCTATATATTTTCTTAATTTTAAGAGAAATAATTAGTTGTCCCAAACATAATCAGGACAAGGCTTTGATGATAATCATTTGTATTGTCAATACTACCTAATGTGTGCAATTTTCACATTATATTGCAGATTTCTTACATTTTAATCTTTGTTTTAGTAAATTTAAATCCATTTTCTTAATATAAATGTCTAGCTACTGCTGAGCAAAAATGGGTGTGGTAAAGAAGTTATAATAAAATTCTATGCAGGTAAATAATGCAGGAGTTGCTGGATTCATTGCAGACGGCGACGCGTTAAGGGCCTTGAATCTTGGGGCTGATGCAGTAAGTCACTAGTCTGTACTTAAACTGCTTTAATGGAAGCTTACATGTGGGGAACATTACCATTATTTTGATGATATTCCTTTTTTTATCCTTGCAAAGTATGCTTATTTAAGCTATTTTATTAAAACACTTGACTAGTACACTTCATTTACTGTGTTGCTCTGTTAAACATTTGGAAGAAAAAAAAAAGACATTTGTAAGTAGAATTTTACTTAAACTTCATGTGAAGATTCAGTTTAAAAGAGGAAATGAGCAAATTTTAGTGACATTCTTTCCTCGATATAAGTACCAAACTAGGCCCAAGGCTCAAATTACACTTCTTTCCCAACTTGAACTAAGTATTATTGCAAATTGCAGTGTCCCGGATATGAATGCTAAGGTAATTACAATTCTGTCAATTCAATTTTTCATTTTTGTTTTCTTTAACAGTTGGCAACAGCGTTGTGTCACTTCTTTTTTTATTTTTTCAACTAACCAACCCAATTTAATTTGAGAGTGATTAACAAGCCAAATTTATGGCCTGTTTGGCTCTTGGATTAAGTCTCAGTGAAGTTAATTAATTCTCAATGGTTGGGTTGTCTGTTGTGTATAAGGTTGCAGCTAGAATGTATATAAGTTGGTTGTCACTTGTTAGTGCATTTGGAGATAAGGCCTAGTTTGGATGCATGGACTCCTACCTTGGATACCATAAACGTGCTATTAAATTCCAAGGTATTTTTATGTTTGGTTCTATAGAATTCTGATATCCCATTAAATGGAATACTGATGTCCATTGTTTTTGAGGAATCCTCATAAAGGGCATGTTCTTGGACACTAGAAATCCATGCATCCAAATGTGAAACTTCAGTGCAAAGACTCTAGTAAAAAATCTGCCTTCAATGGCTGGCAGAGGAAATGACAATCTTCTCATCCATGCAGTTAAAAGGTGAGAAAGCCGGCTTACTAAAGAGAGTAATGCAGCAAACTTATGAAAAGGCGGAAGAATGTTTGGCCATAAACTATTATGGATGGAAAGAAGTAACTGAAGCACTTATCCCACTTCTTCTATTGTCCAATTCAGCAAGGATAGTGAATGTTTCCTCTGAAATGGGCAACTAAAGGTAACCAAATCACCATTTATTTATTTATGCAGAAATGTAGATAGTCATTACAAGAAGCATGCTTGGATGTATAACCGAATTGAGTTGTAAAAAAATATGTTCTATAAATTTACTACGATTGTAATGCTGTCCTTAATTGTTGTTTCTGTTTATCTGATACCATGATACTTAAATACGAAGACAGAGACAAGTTCCTAAAAAGAAAGCGCTAGTCATACTCAAATCTGTATACATTTGTTAGAAATCTACTTGAACAGTTTTTTCTTTCTTTTTTTTTTTTTTTTTTTTATGTGGTGGGGTGGGGGGTGGGTGGTGTCTTGGTTCCAAGTAAGATTTCCCTTTAGGGATCTGCAGTGAGAGGGGATGTCTCGTCCCCCAAAATAAGAATAGGGGAAAAACGTGAAAAAGTAAAACAAATTCAAATTTCCTGTGTTTAATACAACACAAGCCTCCAAAAGTGGACCCACATAAAATTTCAACCTGTGGTGAGTCAAAATAAATTTCATTAAATGCAACGGAAGCTTTGTTCAATTGGTATTCAAGGTTCATAAATGAAACCCAACATAAAAATCAAATAAACATTAATAATTAAAGTTGCAGAATAAATTAAATAATTTCTAAAAGAAGTCTCAACACTAAAAGAAAGTTCATTTAAAATAATTTTAAAATGACGTGCTCTCTTGTGCAGGCTCAGATGGCTCCGAAGCCATCTCTGGCATCCCACTCGGGTTCATAAGTTGGCTCAAACGTTTGACCCTCCTCCGTCTCCTTGGTAAAGTAGGGCTCGGTGCCTATGCACCAAATATTATAAAGTAAATAGCAAATCCATAATCATAATTCGGAATTAAATACAATAACGAAAAGAATAAAGACAAGTGTGATCATTTAGAAGTAATGACAATGACAATGACAAAAAAGAACGTATAGAATAATCAAAATAAAGCAAATAGAGAAATATGATTCACACAAAGACAAGTGTCCTCGTTGTAGGTGGTCAGCCCTAAATAAATCGGGAAAGCCCGTCCATAACGTCGGTGGTCATAAACCGATCAAATAAAAAAAATCAGGATAACATGTTCACATTCATAGCGGATTATAAGTGATCTGGTCACATCGATGATCAACCGTCCATATATTGATCTGCGGTCATCCATAAATGACACACATAAAGATATACATAACATATAAACGTAATAGACCTGAATAATAAGGCTCCGACACAAGAGTCCTAAGTCAAAGTAAAGTGCTGGCTTTCCACATTTCATATCATAATCAAATCGTCATACAAAATTTGCCAAGCCACTTTATAGTCCATAACACACAATAGGGTATACATTTAAAGGAATGCACATCCTAAACCAACATATATATGCATGCGAAGGTTAAGACATAGATACGAATTGATCCTAACGTCAAACATAAGGTCTTGTGCCCAACAACCACAGGAATTTCTAATAGATAAAAGATCAACGCATCCCTTCTTCATCAACGGTGCATAGACCCAATTAAGGATTTTTCAATAGAGATGGTTTGAACTCAAATCCACTAGGATTTTCCTGAGGTTATACGAAACACTAAACCCCATGTTAGTAAGATACCGTGTGCCCAGACGGTACTTACTCGGTCCAAAGATCCGAATAATAAGGTACAAAAATATAATTTTAACACATTAAAAATCACGGATATCATTCAAAATTAATTTGTAAATAATAATTATGAATAACAACCTTAATTGATAATTTTAGAAAACCTGAGGACCTTATCTAAAACATTTTCCACCTTCAAATTAAGTCAAAGGGTCTAATTTGAGCTTATAAAACAACCAGGGCCTTTTTCCGAATTTCCATAAACTAAAAGGGCAAGGTATACAATTTAACATAACTTCAAATTCAATTCTGTAGAATGGGTGTTGGCCACCTTTTTTCCCATACACACCCAGACCACCGGATTCCACCCTCCCTTCCTCCCATCAATTCTGTACAATGTCACATGGGAGTGACATGGGATGACATCATCGTCATCTCCATTCTCTTCTTCTTATCATAGAACCAGTTCTGTGATGGCTCAACGTCGACAGCATGTGCACTTCGGTTAGTGGCCCACTGATCAAAAGCCCACGATCAACCCTCACCAACAAGGTTGCCCTGAGCCCCACTAAAAGACCCATGATCTGGATTATCACTAAGTTCCTTCCCCAGGCCCCACATCAAGATTAAACAAATGACAATACCACATCAGTGAATCACGCCCAAAACACAAAAGGATATGGATGATGGGCCAGATGGGACCCACTCCTTACGGGTCCACAACTACCGGGGTCGCCCTTGGGTCTACCACCGGATCTACAGTCCTGATCTAACATCGGGGGTCCACCTGGGCCCCACACAATCCAACCTGTGGAAACGAATATCAATTTCTAGAATTCTCATTAAGTCTGATTCTGCACAGTTTTGATGGGGTTTGAGTTGCATCCAACTCCATTCATTCTTGTCTACAATAATACCGAAGTATATAGAATATTGGATGTTGCAAAGGGGTTTGAAAAACCAAATAAGGGTGGGCTAAGGTCGGCAGCAGATCTGGGTTACTGCAACAGTAAAACAGATTTTAATTAAATAAATCGATTAATCCCCTAATGTCTCCAATCTTATCACAAAACAAAATACCAGTACATCATTATCATCTGAGAGGGCATCAAAAGGGCTTCTACATGCATCCACACTTGAATCAACGATAAACACAAGCATTAAATTCACAAATTATGCTTAGGTACTTGCCTTTTACCGGGGTTGAAGAAAATGCACAAATCCTAACAAATACCCAGACCGAGATTCCCACAGCGCTCGAGAATAATCCCATCACCGATCTGACAAAGAATATGGGAAAGAAATGCTTAGATGAATATATCTATGGTACTCCTATCCAAATCTATCATTGGAAAGAAAAATGAGATAACCCAATAATATAGATCTACTCCTAATGATTTGAGGAGAGGGTTACCTGAGATAAGAAAGTTGAACTAAGAATGATGGTATCCTCTGATCTTGATTCTGATGGCTGAATCCTAAAGCTGCAATGGCTTGGGAAGTCGAAAGAGGAAGAAGACGAAGATTAACCGGGAGGAGTTGTAGAGATAAGTGGGAAGGGATAAATCATGCGGTTAATGAAACCTAGGGATTTGGTTAAAATAGAATATTCTTTGGGCTTAAGTCATTGGGTCAAACTACGGGTCAGGTCATCTACCCACTACCCCAACTTACCGATCCACACATCTAATCTAACGTGTGCATCACTTAATCCCACCCACTTAAATAACTAAAACACATTTCATTAAATATTACTAATATTTTAATAATAAATATAAATAATGGTGGTGCCGGATCTTACATTGGGACGATCGAGCAGCTTGGCGCCCACACCATCCCTCTGTTCTCTTTTTCTCTATCTCAATGCTCTGTAGTTCCTGAAGGGTAGTTATGTGTAGCCGTATGAGCCTGTGTATCAAGAGGGGTGCATTCATAGGATTTGTTATGGTCTCTTGGATCTCCTTGTTAGCATTTTTTTATCAGGCATTAGAGGTTGAGCGATACAGTGCAACAGTCTGATTCACCTCCTTTTGCAGTGTTGGCATAATCTTAACCAGCCTCTATGATTTTTGCTATTTTGAATTTCCTAAGATATCCGCATTAGAAAGAAAATGTACATTAGAATGTTGGATATTATATGGTTCCAACATATGCCATCTATTTTATAACGTCTGGGTATCATGGCCTCGTTGCACAGAGGACACATGCACTTTTTTTTTTTTACTCCATTCATTTGTCAGATCTATGTAACACCTTCTTTTATATTAACAGAGTGTTTTTTTTTTTTTTTTCTTTCTCTCAAGGCTCCTACAAGCATCTTCCACCATGCCATGGGCTCTTGTGTGAAAGATTTTTTTTTTTTTTTGTCACTAGATAAGGAAATAAACTACATACTGGTCTTAATTACTCATACATAGTTTGTCATTCTTAGAAAGTTCCTTGTCAATTCTTTTTATCTAGATTTCATCATTGTGTCGTTTCAGTTTCTCTCCAATGAAACGGCTAAAGAAGTGCTTGGTGCCGCCGATGGCCTCACCGAAGAGAAAGTTGATGAGCTTTTGCAATGGTTCCTAAAGGACTTCAAGGAGGATTTGTTGGAACCCAATGGGTGGCCTACTCTTTTATCTGCAAATTGTGTCTCCAAAGCAGCTCTTAATGCCTATACAAGGATTCTAGCCAAGAAATTTCCTACCTTCCGCATTAACTGTATCAGTCCTGGCTTTGTGAAAACCGACATTAACTTCAATACTGGGATATTGACTGTTGAAGAAGGCGCTAAAGGTCCTGTGATGTTGGCATTGACTCCTGATGATGGCCCAACTGGCCTCTTCTTCAATCAGATGGAAGTTTCAACCTATTGATTGAAGTAGACTCGATGATAACAAGAGAATAAAAAGGCTGAAACTTTTCAGTCGTGGATGCTCTACACTGTTCATTTGTTGTAAGTTTTTTATTTCTTTTTTACCAGTTGGGCTCCTAGTCTAGATGTGGTACTTTACGAGTAACTAGCGATCCTTCCCTGGGCATATTTGTGGAACTAATAAGATGCCAACATCACTCAATCATGAGTGTGTTGGCTGCTGTAAGTTTAGTCGAATTATATGCATGGGTGCTTTTCCCCTCATCGTTTAAATGAACTTTTGGGGGTAAATTATTGTTTAGAACATGGTATTGGTGATATAATTTGAAGCAGGAAATGATAAACTCTCAGATGATAAACCCTGATTCATAGAGTGAGTTTGTGAAACTAAAATACACAACAAAGAAACACATGAGAAATAAGGAAGATCCAAGATATATATAAAATCTATGCACACCTCGTGCATGGTGGTCACCCATAGTGGGGCCCACATTATGGTCATCTATGGGGTACACTTGCCCCTTGGGTCTGCATCCATCCAATTGGATTGGACTGTTGGATCGACTAAACACCCATCCAAATGTACTGGTTGTGGGCCCCGAAGAATTGGGTTAGCATGATTGGATGGTGCTGATTTTTTATACATAGGAGGGTCCCAACCAGATCTACAAAAACCCACAAGGTCCATCCTGAAGCAGGCCAGCATGTGAGCCCCATCACGCGTAGGAATTACAACTTTTACTACATATGCTTAGGGTCAATAATGGGGCACTCTTTCTTTATATTAATCTCATCATTTATTCCTTTTACCTTACATTGAAAAAGGCATGCAACCATCAAAACATATCTTGAGGAACTTAGTTTTCAGGTGGTGATGCTGCTGCATGGATGAAGAATAAGGACGTTGACGGCGGCTGCAGGTGGCATGTGGCGTTTTTCAATTTTCTTAGCACAGTAGGACTAGAGTTCCAGAGGAGGAAGATTGCACTCTCTCAGATGGGTGAACTGGCCATTCTCTTATCCATCTCAAAATGCTCTTTCAGAATCATTACTTGTGAGAGAAAATCTTTAAAGCTGCATTTTGCCTCATCTTACATAGATGGCTGTCAAATGGGGAATGAGACCAATGCAAAAAAAATAAAAATAAAAAACAAAATGCAAGAGATGAGTAAGAAGAGAAGATTTCTTTGATATATTCCTTTTGTGTTAGGTTGTATGGCTCAATAGAAGTAATAAATCTGGTAAACCGGGCCCCTGCATTGTCCACGTTCTACTGTGATTAGGAGTAGGTCTATTATTGTCGATCTACCGTGATTAGAAGTAATGTTTGGGTGTAACAAATTTTTGGGGCTGATATTATAAATTAAGAGTCTCTATGATATACGCATATTCTAATTGCACATGAATTGCTCCGTCTTCTCTGTGGACGTAGGCCAAAAGTCGAACCACGTAAATTCTGTATTTTCTTGAGCGTGTATGATCTCTTCTCGTAGGCCCTAGATCACAACATTTTATTTGACACCTAAGGTCATGAAAGATCCACGGTTATAATGCTATATTGGAACAAAGATCTAACAACAACATAATTTCTCAAACAAAAAGACATCAACTTGAAAATATATCATCTGCTGTTAAGGTGTAGGAAATATATCCTCTGATAAAATCTCAAAGATCCAAATAGATAGAAAAGAAATTCAATGGAGAAAAGTTGTATCAATGATCAGAAACCCAAAAATACTATTTTCAAAAACACCACCTTTTCAACCTTCTCAATTTCTTGAAGTCATTTGAAAGGGCCATTGACTATTGTAGGAAGGACAAGAGGGCTGCATCTTCTTCCTCAGCATAGGAGCTGGGAGGGAGAAAAAAAATATTCAAAGGCATTTCAATCATCTTGAGGCAGACTTTAGGACAGATTCCTTGATTGTTTGCCAAGGGGTTTACATGAGGTTCTCCGGAAAACAGAAGGGGTGTTTTTAGAGTAGGCAAGACTGAGGGGTCTCTTGTGGTTGCTGAAAAAACACAAGGGTGCACATGTAAGGAACCCTGTTAAAAAACAATACAAAATACCAGTCACCAAATGAGACCAAGTCACAAGAGACACACATATGCGTGTTAACACACACTGCCCAAATTTTTAAGCATGAGGGAGCAGTGGTGGACCCAGGATTTTTGTTTGGGTGGGGCAGAATTTTTGTTCCACTTTGCTAGACTTTTTTCATATTAATAGTACCAAAAGAGAAATTGTATTTTATTTAACTAGGCACTAACCTTTTTCCATGCTCAAATCTTCTACCCAATTCAGTTTTTTTCCCAATACCTAATTGATGTGTCTTCCTACTACCCAACTCATCATCATTAAAACAACTTAACATAACATTTCCTTTAATCATACGTGTTTGGATGTCCTGAAACGGTGATTTGGGTGAGTATCCGATTACCCAATTTGGATTTCCAAAGGGTTGATTCTATTTGGATCTAAAAAAATTTGGTTGCCTGCACTTATCTTAACTGTAAAAATAATTCCCTATAGTTGGTTGTACGTTCATCGCAAAGAAGAAAAATTACCGGTTAAATGTAACTCAAGTCATCCAAACATAGGAGCCCTAATGTCTGATTTATGTATGAGTTGAAGATTAAAGTTTGCCCAATGGTGATTTGGTCATCTTCGGACCTATAGATATTTTCCGATTTGGTGATTTAGTGCTTAAGGCTTGAATTAGGATTTGGTGATTGAAATTATGGTTTGGAGATTAAGGATTCAAATTTAGGTATAAAGTTATTAGAATTATACTAGATCTAAGGAGGGAGGCATATTGCTTTATTTTGAGTTATTTGGTGAGAGAAAGAGACGAACCATGAGAGGACAAGCAACAAGGTATAAAAATGATCTAGTACTCTTTGCGGAAGATATCAAAAAAGAAGAGAGGTGCGGTTTTGTGATGTGGGGTGATAACAAGGTTTTGATGTGGGGCAATTGTTTATTACATACATATGGGACACATTGAAGCCTATTCAAATCTATAGTATTTTTAAAATTGACATGGGGCTACCGCCCCAAGTAATTAGTATGTAGGTCCGCCTATGGGAGGGAGACTGGGGGATGTTCATGGGCAGAAGCTTCCAAAGCAGTTTCAATGTAATTCTAAAAAACTACCGATACGTATTTGTAAATTTCTCATTGTGGGTGTTTTGTTATTGTTGAAAAGGGAGGGGTATATATTAAATTGCTGTGTAAATGGATTTTTTTTGTAGTTGAATAAAAATAATGGTGTGTATTAGTAAATTATCAAGTGAATTTTTTTTTTTTTTTGTAATTACAATAAAGGAGACTAGTGTATCTATAAATTGCTCATATAAAGGAGTTTTTTTTTGTAATTACTGGAATTCCAAGAGGTGTATTTGTAAATCAAATTAACCTACTGGCCCATCCGTTCAATTTTTTAGGCGCAGAATAATTCACTCATGGTAGAGAAGAAGATAGATGGATTTTAGTTGATGAAGGGGGAGAATAGAAATTTATCCAGCATTTTGACGACGATGATGATAACTAAATTGAAGTGTTGACATGGACAACATCGAGACCGTTGATTGTCAAGAAGGTGGAATGAAACATTCAATAATGAGTCCAATTTTTTTTTACCTAACGGAGGGTTCCCCACCCTTTGGACTGGATTCATATCCCTCCGGACCTAAAGAAAAGCCAGGCAAAACACGGACCGATACCAGGACCTCTAATTCTAGAAGAGAGACCAGCCGTGGTCCTAATCACACGGCAAACCCTTTGGGTTGTCATGAATTCAAATTTACTGTCAGTATATTCCATCTTTTGATCTGTCCTCTTAAGATTGATCCGGTGGTTGAAGAACTATATTAAAGTTCATACATTCAGAGGATTAAAGGTTCCTTCGATGACACTGATACAAGTTATTTTTTATTGCAATATGAAATGTCTAAGCTTTTTGTACACAAGGGCTATCCGATGTCAGAAAACCCAGTGGTTCACACACTGACACACACGTAGATCAAGTAGAAACAAGCACAACATACAGAACAAAGAAATATTATAAAACAAACACATCTTTCTTTCCAGGAAGACTGACTTTTCCATCCCTATCTAAACCTAGCCTTGTGGAAATTGCACGCAACCTTTAAAAAAAGTACAGTAAGACTATGAATAATTGCAAAGGCTGATTGCAAAATCCCATTAAATAATTGGAGAGGCTGATTGCAATGTGTGAGACGTGTCACTTGAACTTGAGCTCTTCTGGTTTACATTTCTGTAAATACTTAAATTTTTATACGAGATTTACACTATTTTTATATCTTATTTATACGTGAAGCTTGAATGAATACAAACAAATATAATCATGTGTGAATATAAAAAAATATTCATATGCATCCATCTCTCATTATATGGTGAGAGACACTTACATAATTGGAAATATTCATATGCAAAAAACGAAAAGTCTTATATGATCATATGCAAAAAAAAAAAAAAAAAGCCCACCCCATTTAAATGGTTTTTAATTCGTTTGGATAGAGATGTTTAAGATTTTAATCTTGCAATGCAATTTCTATTTTTTTAAAAGTCATTGATAGGGAGTTTTCCACCATTTAGTAAAGTGGGGCTTCTGCCGACAAAGACACCTTGAAACCTAGCGCAGGCTGTAAATCTAATCACCAAGCAATTAGACCTAAAAAAATCTAGGCCATGGCTGGACTTGGATTCAATAGTAAAATGGAGACTCAAATAATATTTTTGTTAGAATGGGAACTAAAATGTGTTTACTTTCACAAACACAGATCCAACCACCTGAGCTACCGCATAGAAGCATTTTTCTCTCTATAAAATCCATCAGCCACCTAGGCTCGGGCCTTTTTCAGGATGATCGTGTTTAGACTGATGGTTAAGAAATTTTTAATTGTTTGTTATGGAATCTTTTTAATCTTTTGTCTGGAAAAGTGGAGTCTTTTTTGTATTTTAGTGAATAAAGGTCGTTGATTTTTTACTTTTTTTTTTTTCTAAGACGGAGGGAGTTTTGAATTAAAGTTCTATAGACGTGACATTTTGTCCTAAACACTTTAAGATCGAGATGCCACATGCCCATTCCAAGAATAAATATTGCTATACTTTCAGTCAAAATTAGAAGGAGACCAAAATAAATTCCTCAAGTACTCATATTTCACTAGAATACAACATAACATTCACTTTATTAAAAGGCAAAAGAATAGTTCGTTTTGTGCTCACCACACGGCTGAGTCAACAGAGAATTCACTTCTGTCAGACACGTTACTACAAAAAAAATAAAAAATAAAAATCTGATACTTGTCACATAATTTCTGAACCATTCTAATTAATTAGTTGATTGATGAGGCTCATGCTCTGATTTTAGGAACGGCCACAAGTGATGGGTCCCTCACAAGGGTCAAGCTCATTTTCTCCTTCATCTCGAGCTGGGCCCCAGGCATCCCATCAGGGAGGCACCAATCAAAGGCGTGGATCAAAGAGCCCAAGATCATAGGGATGGTTCGACTGGCCAGTGGGAGTCCAAGGCAAATCCTCCTTCCTGCACCAAATGGTATGAAGTGGAAATGATTACCATAGTAATCCAAATCAGACTCCAGAAACCTCTCTGGTATGAAAGTGTTGGGGTCTTTCCATGCATCTGGGTCTCGCCCAATGGCGTACGCGTTGACCAGGATCTGGTAGTCTTTTGGGATGGTGTAGCCCATGACCTCGCACGACTCGACCGCGCGGTGTGGGATGAGAAATGGTGCAGCCGGGTGCAGTCTCATGGTCTCCTTGATGCAGGCTTGGAGGTAGTGGAGGCGAGGGAGGTGAAACTCAGTGAGTTTGTCTTTACCCACTTCCCTGTCCAACTCGGCGCGGACTTTGGACATTTTTTCTGGGCTGCGAAGGAGCTCTGCCATGGCCCACTCGATTGTGGTGCTGCTGGTCTCAGAGCCCGGGCCGAAAGTTTCCTACAAAAAAACAAAGATGTCACATTTTCTGTTTGTCCCTGTTTTAATTAAGAAATATATAGCTATAGGAGTAGGTTGATATATGTGAAGAAGTTTTCTTAGTATGAAATGATAGGAGACACATTGACGTTGACTACGTGAGATTTCCATGAGGATGACTTCACAGGAAGGACACTCGTTGTAACGCCCCACCCTTCACACATGTATGATATTGTCCGCTTTAACTCATAGATTATTTGACCAGAGGACCTGGCCCAAGCGCATCCAATCTTGCCTCACGGTTTTACTTCTGATGGGCCTCAACACATCAAAATGCCTCATGCAAAGTAAGGGTGTATGCTCTACATATAACATCATTTACTTTCCTCTCTATAGTCGATGTGGGACTCCGGAACATCACACTTGTCCTTAATACTCCCCTTCTGGTGGTACCCGGCCGAAGCATTTCTGGAAATATGTTTTTTTTTTTCTCTTCGCGGGTGGTTTTGATTTTGATATTATCTTGAATTTATTTAGCTAACCACTCTTACCAAAACCTCAAGGCGTTAGGAAAGGCAGCAGAAATACTTTTTAATATTTCCCCTTGGGTGGAGCCCACTCCTCAATAACTTGATCAAGCCATGTCGAATGAAGCAAATACACAAACGTATGACTGATTTTTTTACTGCCAACTGATGAAATTCACTGAGATCTGGGGTAGGGCTTCAGGGACCTGATTTCATATACTAAATATACATAGGATGGTTCATATACTAAATATACATAGGATGGTTCATACACTAAATATACCTTACAGAGAATTTTATGATATGGTTTGGGCTTGTGTCAAGTATGTCCAGATATTATTTGATTCGGGGTCTGGTTTGGGTTTACCCACCTGCAATTGCCAGTTCCTACCCTAACCTGCCAGAGTTACATGGCACCCCTTTGAATTTTATGAAACTTAAATGGAAGTCCTGCGATTTGGCCTCCTACTAAAAAACCTAACATGTCCCCTCCCCAACCTTTAAAAAATAAAAAAATTCGTTTGCACCCTGCAGAAAACGGGTTACTGTAGCTGGTTTCCATGGAAAAATTGAAAATTGCAAAATGGCCTTTTCCGATATGCCCTAAAACCATTTTGGTGGGGCCGCTTTTCCTCTCCGAAAAGCACAAAAAATGGGCTAAATTTTCTGGTGGAAAGAAAAATTCCTATGGGGTCAGAGTTTTTTTGTTATCCACCAAAGAGAATAATATCAGTAAAATTGATTTTCTGCACCATGCACACAAACATGCCTACACTACCTGCGCCCAAAGTTTTTTTTTTTTTTTTGGCTAACAGAGTGTTCCCAACCTCTTGAATTGAACTAATCCCTTCGGGTCCAGAAAGAAGCCGGGTAAAACCCTTGTGGCCCTCAGGCGGTAGCACGAGTAAACTCAACCTTCGATTTGTGAAGAGGGGGAACCGGGGGTCAATACCAAGACCTCTAGCTTCGGAAGAAGAAGTAACCGGCGCCTAAAGTAAGACAAGCATGGTTGAAAGAAAAGATGAACAAGTGCTTACCAGAAACATGGCATTAATCTGTGCATCATCGAACCCATTTGCAAGCAGAACTTCCAAAAAGTCCTGCTTTGTATGATCATTGTTCTCTCTTCGCTCCTTAACAGTCCCTTCCCACAGACCAATAACATCATTCAACCGGGCTTCACAGGCCCGAAGCAGCCCATGCAAGTCAAGCCCAGCCAAAATGGGATAAAAGTCTGATAAATTAGGACTAGCAGCTATCATCAACATCTCCCTAATAAGCCTCTGCATCCCAACCTTGTCACCCTTCTCCCCATATTGAAACACATCCTTAGAGAAGACAACATGGCCCAGTATATTCAACAGGGTCCCAAACACAAACTCTGTGATCACGACCGCCTTCCCATCCTGGCCACGCACAAAGTTCACCATCTCAGCCACCTTCTTCTCTCTAACTAGCAATTGGGCGTCGAGCATCTTGGTAGAGAACAGCTCTGTTCTTGCTATCCTCCTTAGAGTTTTCCAATTGTCTGTGCAGTCGGTCCACACGACCGAGTGCTTGATATGGTCCTTCATGCGGAGGCTGTGGGGGATGAATCGACCGGAGAGGATCCGGTCGTTGGCCTTGAGGATCTCCGTGGCGGCGGCCGGGGTGGAGGCGACGATGACGGGTTGGGCCCCGAACTTGACTAGCATGAGTGGGCCATGGGTTCGAGCCAACTTCATGAGCTCGACGTGGGGTGCACCTGTTAGCATGGACAACATGTTGCCTATGATGGGCCATGGCTTGGGGCCTGGTGGGAGGTTTTTACGTGAAGAGGGTAAGAAGAAGAGTAGGACGATGAGGGGTACAAGGAGGAACCATGCAAGTGGATCCATTGGTATATATAGGGCTAGGAGGTATGGAGATTTTTTTGACAAGTGATGGAGGAGGAGGAAGAAGGAGGAGGAGGAGGAGGGGAAGGGTAAGGAGAAGGAGAAGAGTAGTATGCAATATATTGGTTGTTGCTGATAAGTGCATTAAATGAAAAAGAGACACTTGGAATTTATAGGGAAGGAGTGACACACGCCGGCATTGAAATTCGAAAGATTTCGGATCTGCTAAGGCTCCAGTCACGAACTTCTCGTGACTCTAGCTCGGTTTAACTCATTTTATTAGGGCAACTTCATGGAGAGGGAATTTTCAAGGAAAGATGAAATTTCCAAGTTAGTAAATTTTATGATTTTAAAATTTTTTTAAAATATATTTTTTAAAGTTAGAAATTCATATTTAGTGCAAAAAGTTATTCCTCGATGAATTAGTGTTAATGCTGTTTGGTGCAGCTGCGGATTTCTTTAGTGAAAATCATTTTTAGTGAAAAATATTAGGTTGGTGGGTTGGTATGTGTGTGGGGTGGGTGGGGTTAGGAGGGGAGGGAGGGAGAAGAAAGAGAGTAGCTGGTTGGAGTGTGGGTGGGAGTATTAAGGAAATGGGAGTTCAATTTTCCGTAGAAATGGACTTCCCATACCCCCCTAGGAAGTCCATTTCCATACCTAGAAAGGAAAAAGCCGAGGTGGCGAAAAAACAGTTCCACGAAAATCTACAGTACCAAACACATGAAAAAGGAATTTTTCGTAGAAAATTACATCATTTTCCGCAGAAATAAGCTACACAAACGTGCACTTAAAATATTATACGTACCCGAGGGATCATTATAGGCTTTCTACTCAGTGGGCCAAGCTAATGATATTTCAAGCCGCCCAAAATGAATGATAGCTCTATTTATGGTTGTCCTTCAAACATTAATTTAAAATAAGTTAGACCCACCATTAAAGTATCATATCATTGACATATGATTAATGAATATGATTGATAATGTATAATATTGTATTGATTTTGTTATCACTGATGTACTCAATTTTATGGTATGCCAACTTATTTTGAAGGCAAATTTGATGACATCCCATAAATAGGACAGGGTCCATTTTTTAGCCACTGGTGTTTTCGTTAGGTGGGCTCCACTCTGATTCCTGCCCATGGGAAGCTTGTGGGAGATCACTCAAGGGGATCCAAACTCAAAGAATATCTGTCCCCATCAAGGGCCCTGGTTAGATTTTACACTAATAAGATTTTGGCATTTTCACTAATAAGAATTAGGCCTATCATGTGATAAATAATTACATGTGCATTCTCCATGCCCTTTTTTTTTTTGTGTAATTGAATACATCGGAGTTCCAAGACTTCTATCTAAAAAATGATTAAAATTGAAGACGCTAACATGAGTTTACACAAATGACCATTAAATCATCTCTCTACTAATGGAAAATGCATCAAACGAGGTGAAAATGAATCTATTATAGGAAAGTGAAGGTTGCATCTACATCTATAGCTTATAACTTTCATCCATGAACTTATATTTTCCACCTTCGTTAATTTTTCAGTGGAGCTCATTTGACCAAAAATAAATTTTATTCCAAGCTAGTTCATTGTAAGAGGGTGGTGAGTTTTAACTGGGTGGATTTCAAATGTGTGGGCCATTGATGAATTTAACAAATTACCTGGATACAAAATCTTTAAGACTGACATCAAAGAATCCAGAAAAACTTTTAAGAAACGAGATCCTCTGAGGGGCTGCCGAGGCAGGACTGCCCACGTGATATAGTGTACCATAGTTGGTTCAAGCACGGCCACCTCGAGGTAAAACCTCACCACAGCCAGACTCAGTTGTAAAAGTCTAAAAAGACACTCCCGTCAAAATCAGATACCAGGTATAGGGAGACTATACTGCTTGGTGAACAATAAAGGAGTCCACCGAGGTAGGCAGCCAGTAAAAGCAGGCTATCTAAGCACGTGATATATTGCGTTTTCCATTTTAATCTTTGGAGATATGTATCAGTGGCCACAGGCCCACAGTTGAGTATATGACCTCCTCTTCATCTTCCTAGCTTCTCATAATCGAATTGAATGCTTAATTAGGCTCAGACGAACCCACCTAAATTTGGCTTGGCACAGCATGTATATTCTCATGTATTCAAGCAAAGGATGACACATTAATGGTAAAAGTGAGATAAAATAAATGGTAAATTGATATTTATAGTTATTACAAGGTAAATTGGGGTGGGGGTAGTGGGGGTGGTTAAACTAGCTATGTTTTTCCTTAGGTTTACTTCACCACATTTTACCTTAATTTTAAAAGGTTAAGAAAAAGTGACTACCAATAAGTTTGCGAGGAAAAAAATTCACTACAAGAAAGGTGGCTTTTAGCCCTGAAAATAAAAAATCGCGGCTAAAATCCTAAGCCATTAGTGGTGACAAATTAAAACTTGACGCTAAATCTCTTTCCCCGCATAAATCTCATGGCACCAAAATTTCCGCCTTCAAATTAGTAGCGAAATTTAGCTGCAACGTATAAGTTGACTCGCTAAATATAGGCACTATAATACTTTTAGCGACAACATAAAATTTTCACCACTAAAAATGGGTTTTTACGGTGGAGATTAATCTGTAGCTGAAAAAGCTGCTACTAAAAGCTAATACACCCCCATGGAGTTACCCGAGGGCTCGACCACCGTGCAACTCGCAAAACGTGTGTCTCGCAGACTCTGATATCATACTTGTAGGATCTTACACTCCATTGAACTGTCACTTATTCCAAAACCAGTTGATGATAGGAAACAACACAACAACAGTTTTATAGTGAGGGCGAGGGCTCGACGACTATTATGACCGTTCAGGAGCAATGGTGGACGTTGACATCAAAAAGTTATAATAAAGCAAAATCTAAAATCAATTACTACAAAAAAGTGATTTTTAGGGGTGTAAAAAAAAAAACCTTTAGCGGTGGGAATTTTTTTCCGCCATTAAAAAGGGGAGGTGACCCTTTTAGCGGCGGAAAAAAAATCGCCTCTAAACATGTTTTGTATGGCCGCTGTAAGTGCACAAAAATTCACAGACCCGGGGGGGTGAATTTGCTGCCCACTGGAAGAGGACGGAGGCTGGAGCTCCTTGTAGATGATAGAAAAACCGATGCCTCGAGCCTGAAAGGGGAAAAAGGAGAAGGTCAGAGGACCCTGGCTTGGGCAGCGCAGGGCTCTCCGATGCCTTTGTTAGTTGCAAGTGCAGGACTAAACAGAGGTAGGAGATGAAGTGTGGGAGGAGACGGCGTACCAGCAGCATGTGGATAGCCCCCCCCTTTACCTGTTGCAGGCTTCTGTATTTATAGAGAAGGAGAGTGGACTTTGGGGTAAGCACTTGAGAGGCTGTCCCATCGTAGCTCACTCTATCCCATCGTAGCCCACTCTGTCCCATCGGGTCATACCCTGATGGATGGGCGGTGCAGCTGTGTCAGGGATTTTGGGCAGTGCCCTTATCCTGTTGCCGTGGCATGACAGCTGTCCATGGTCATCCCGATCAGCAGACTGACCGAGACCGAGATGGAGCATGGCCGAGGCTGAACTCCTGGTCTCATGCTTGTACCGAGGCCGAAGCCAAGGGGCATGTTACCGAAATGGAGCGCCTAGCCGAGGGCTGAACTCCTGGTCTCATGCTTGTACCGAGGCCGAAGCCAAGGGGCATGTTACCGAAATGGAGCGCCTAGCCGAGGGCTGAGGTCGGTATTCATGCTTTTGCCAAGTCCGGGACCTGAGGTCGGTCGCCTTGGGGAATACCCCCACACAAAGCCCCCAGCTTTTAACTTTCTAGAGTGCACGTTCCTCTAGGAAGTTGAAAGCTAAATAGCCTGACAGTTTATCAAAGCTGGTGCAGGTACCGAGCTTGATTATTCTGAACTGGCTGGTACTCTTACCGGGGCCAGTGTAAGCTTTCGAGCAGCGATCTGGTACAGGACCGAGATGCTGTATGCTTAATCCGGGACTCGACTGGCTGGTACTTATACCGGAGCCAGTGTAAGCTGTCGGGCAGCGATCTGGTGCAGGACCGAGATGCTGTATGCCGAGATTGGGACTTAACTGGCTGGTACTCTTACCGGGGCCAGTGTAATCTTTTTCTCGAGGCTGGTGGCATCACCGAGCCTGTTTTTTCGAAGCTGGTGCCATCACCGAGCTTGATTTTTTTCGAAATCGGGACGTAACTGGCTGGTACTTTTACCGGAGCCAGTGTAATCTTGTTTCTCAAGGCTGGTGGCATCACCGAGCCTGCTTTTTTCGATTTCATCTGAAAGGGCGAATGTTACTGCTGCCAAGCAGGAGAAGGCACTGCTGCCGAGCTGGAGAGTTACTTCTGCCGAACTGGAGAGTAGCATTGCCGCTGAGGGCGTCGCCGAGTCGGGCGTCGCGGACTTTGGGCGTCGCGCGCCGAGATGGGCGTCGCGGCCGTCGGGCGTCGCCGCGCCTAGGAGGGCGTCGGGCGTCGCGGACTTTGGGCGTCGCGCGCCGAGATGGGCGTCGCGGCCGTCGGGCGTCGCCGCGCCTAGGAGGGCGTCGGGCGTCGCGGACTTTGGGCGTCGCGCGCCGAGATGGGCGTCGCGGCCGTCGGGCGTCGCCGCGCCTAGGAGGGCGTCGCGGCCGTCGGGCGTCGCCGCGCCTAGGAGGGCGTCGGGCGTCGCGGACTTTGGGCGTCGCGGCCGTCGGGCGTCGCCGCGCCTAGGAGGGCGTCGGGCGTCGCGGACTTTGGGCGTCGCGGCCGTCGGGCGTCTCCGCGCCTAGGAGGGCGTCGCGGCCGTCGGGCGTCGCCGCGCCTAGGAGGGCGTCGGGCGTCGCGGACTTTGGGCGTCGCGCGCCGAGATGGGCGTCGCGGCCGTCGGGCGTCGGGCGTCGCGGACTTTGGGCGTCGCGCGCCGAGATGGGCGTCGCGGCTGTCGGGCGTCGCCGCGCCTAGGAGGGCGTCGGTCGTCGCGGACTTTGGGCGTCGCGCGCCGAGATGGGCGTCGCGGCCGTCGGGCGTCGCCGCGCCTAGGAGGGCGTCGGGCGTCGAGATGGGCGTGCCCTCGGAATGGGCGTCGCCAAGATGGGCGTCGCCGAGAGATGGGCGTCACCCAGGGCGTCGCCGTTCTTCATCTGCTTCGCCATGAGCCGCTTGATCAGGATCTCCAGGGCGTCGACAACCTTCCACGCGTCGTGGAAGACGATGCCGAGCTGGGGTCGATGAAGCTGCTACTGAAATCGTTCCTCTCTGGCTCTGCGAGGCACGGTGTTTGGGAAAGATTGGGAAAGATGGCTTTTTGATCTGAATCCCCACAGACGGCGCCAATTGTAAGTGCACAAAAATTCACAGACCCGGGGGGGTGAATTTGCTGCCCACTGGAAGAGGACGGAGGCTGGAGCTCCTTGTAGATGATAGAAAAACCAATGCCTCGAGCCTGAAAGGGGAAAAAGGAGAAGGTCAGAGGACCCTGGCTTGGGCAGCGCAGGGCTCTCCGATGCCTTTGTTAGTTGCAAGTGCAGGACTAAACAGAGGTAGGAGATGAAGTGTGGGAGGAGACGGCGTACCAGCAGCATGTGGATAGCCCCCCCCTTTACCTGTTGCAGGCTTCTGTATTTATAGAGAAGGAGAGTGGACTTTGGGGTAAGCACTTGAGAGGCTGTCCCATCGTAGCTCACTCTATCCCATCGTAGCCCACTCTGTCCCATCGGGTCATACCCTGATGGATGGGCGGTGCAGCTGTGTCAGGGATTTTGGGCAGTGCCCTTATCCTGTTGCCGTGGCATGACAGCTGTCCATGGTCATCCCGATCAGCAGACTGACCGAGACCGAGATGGAGCATGGCCGAGGCTGAACTCCTGGTCTCATGCTTGTACCGAGGCCGAAGCCAAGGGGCATGTTACCGAAATGGAGCGCCTAGCCGAGGGCTGAACTCCTGGTCTCATGCTTGTACCGAGGCCGAAGCCAAGGGGCATGTTACCGAAATGGAGCGCCTAGCCGAGGGCTGAACTCCTGGTCTCATGCTTGTACCGAGGCCGAAGCCAAGGGGCATGTTACCGAAATGGAGCGCCTAGCCGAGGGCTGAGGTCGGTATTCATGCTTTTGCCAAGTCCGGGACCTGAGGTCGGTCGCCTTGGGGAATACCCCCACACAGCCGCTATTGTAAATTAAAGATCCACCTCGTCTAAATCACTTCTTATGATTCAAGGGTAAGGAATGATACCTTGATAGTAAAGCAGTACCATAATGGATGAATCCAATCAACTAGCGTAGGCTCTCCTTCAAAATTCTTTTCTTTAGATACTTTGGGCGACTTCCTCCTTGCGGTTTCGCCAAAAATGCATTGTGTGAAGGCAAGGGAGGTTGATGCCAATCTCCCATCATTTCTCATTTAGCATAGAATATGATATTTGTATGTGAACTTAATTTCTATCAAATGATATCTTATAAAAGTGGTTTTAGGAAGACTAATTTGAAGCATGGAATCTGACTCATTTGTTAAAGAGCACTTAGAATGAAATGTCCTAGTTGAATGTTTTTTGGACCCACATATGCAATGTGATGCATGGTCCCCCACAAAGTCCACGTACAAATCTTGTGCTTACGACATGGATGGATCTCGTCTCATAATTAGTCAAAGTCAGTGGCGGCTCTAAGAATTCAAGTCAGTGGGGTCAGAAAATACTTATCTTCCGCAACCCTGCAACTAGGGCTATGACCCAGGCCGGGCCGAGGTTAAGCTCTTATCTTACCCTCCCATTTGCGGACCAGGCTTAACCGAGCAAAAATCTTCGACTTTCACATAAGGGGCTATAATTTTTAGGCCCTTACCCTACCTTTAAATATTTAGTATAATAAAAATGAGAGAAAAAGGATAAAAATAAAAGAACATAAGATAAAAAAATACTATTGGAGCTTCCTATGAGTTAAGGCATATCCATTTAAATTTATAAGCCATTCAAAATTATTGGGCTGTCCATGACACAAAAATACACGGTTTATCTTAATTGGATGTTACAAAAGGTTCAAAAATTTATAAGCCATTTTCTCTCATTCAGGTCGAACTCTTAAATTAAGTTGGCTCAAAATCTTCCCATAAAATTGTTTTTAGATTTCAGTGGGGTCAAAACTTCCCATAGATGTTTTTTTTTTTTAGATCTTAGTGGGTCAAAAGCTTTCCACTCAGAGGTTCGCAAAATTTTTATTAATATGTTTTGAGATCTCAGTGGGGTCAATTGACCCCACTGTGAACCACATGGCGCCGCCCATGGTCAATGTCATGTGTTTTAGTTTTGGCATGATCTTAATCTTCAGGTTTTCATAGCTAGATCATACCATATTAATAACCATAGAAAACTAAATTAGAGAAAGAGTTTCAACTTGACCAAATCCAATATTCAAGATTATGATCTGATCTTCATCTAGGCACTACTCCATTATTCATTTTGCATCGTCTTTCAATGTATTTTTATTAACGGAGAGATTATTTGATAGTGAGTCATCAAGTATGACTTTTGTTTATTTAATTTAAACTACTTTTAGAAATACCTTTCTCAAAGTTTTTAAGAAATTAACCCCAAGGAGTTGGCCGAGTGGTCAGGACCACGGTTCTTCCCTCTTCCGGAGCTAGAGGTCTTGGTATCGACCTCCGGTTTCCCCCTCTTCAAGAATCGAAGGTTAAGTCCACTTGTGCTACCACCTAGGAGCCACAGGGGTTTTACCCGGCTTCTCTCTTGGCCCGGAGGGAATAGTCCAGTCCCAAAGGGTTGGGAACCCTCTGTTAGCAAAAAAAAAAAGGTTTTTAAAAATTAATTTCATGCAAATGAAATTCTACATAGTCTTGAATGGTTTGTCTGTCCCCGAGAAAGTTTTTTTCTTCTACATTCTTACATGTTGAGGCTAATAAATGTTTTTAGCTAACAGTTCCTGCTAAAACCTGAAAAGTCTTAATAGAGCTCAGCGGAAGTGTTTATCAATACTCTCCTTTGGTGGAATCCGATTTTTTTATTCTTTTCAACAGCCTCTCTTGCATGGAATTAGGATGGCGCACTTTTTACGATGCACTCTTTTTTTTTTTCTAATGTCAAATCATTCCTCCTGAAATTCAAAGTGGCGACCAATTATCTCTCAGGGGCAATGTTAAGAATCCTCCTCGTGGAGGCCGTATTTCTTTGATTAAAATGGGTGGGCTCGACCATATACGATTAAAGTCCCCAAGTTTTATCCATCTCATGGACTTTATGGGCCACCAAGGAAAGGATGATAACTTCAAACATGTCATATGCAATAATGGCAAAGATCCACAACGTGAGTTCACAGATCCAACATTTCCCAGCCACTGCTCTATTCTACATTCCATGATGCGATCGAGACTTTCCAACCTATCCATGGACCAAGACTCAGTGGAAGGGAAGTTAGGTCCAGTCTGATTGCGACCTGGGCGGCATTCAGCAAATGATAGCAACACGTGGGCAGAAGAAGTAGTGATGTGCAACTGCTACTGATGAAATGTGGCGATCCATGGGAAGAAGAGACAGTAACGTGGATTCCACAGTTTCAACGGTCAAAATTAATGGATGGAACTTGGAATGCAAGACGAGCCACCGTAGTTGATTTTAATAAAGTAGTTGGCCAATGCTTTTTGGAGAAAGCCACGCACTATGTAAATGTTGACTCTTGGGACTTGGGAGTGTGACCGACAATTTGGTCTGGCTCACTTCGTACACTTAAGTTGACTTGACTCAGTTGAGTCAGGCCAAACCATTTAACAGACAGGGCAAACATGACTCGTCTTGTATGAGCACAGGTATTCAGACAATACCGAGTTTGCACAGTTCAAGTTGGCTTGGATCATTGGTCAGTTGAGGTTTTGCCAAATGTGTCGAGGTAGAAGTAGGTCCTACTCATTGGTGAAGTAGAAGATTTGATCCCAATAGAACTGACCACTGCAAATGGGATCATCGATGCATCCGATGTTGTGATCCAAGATCGTTTACTGTGTTGATCGGCCCTGTCTGTTTCACTCTGCGTGATCCATTTTTTATAAAATGCTCCTTGAAATTAAATAAAACTTAAAGCCATTTTTTAGCGATAACCCCCCTAAGAATTTTTCTTTTTCAAAATGGCCCCCCATTGCCTTTCTCCCCGTTCCGCCCCTGAGGATGGACACCTTGATTGTGGAGCGCAGGGGTGGACCCACACGTAAGGGTCTGGGGCTTCAGCCCCCATCCAACTTGAAAAAACTCATATCGGCCATAAGGCCCATTTGGCCCAACCCCCACTTAAAAAACCAAATGCTGGAAAGTATAAAACATTTGACTCATTTTTAAAACCTTACCATCGCAACGAACGATTGTTTAACAATTTATACACCAATATATCAAGACTTTTGATATATGTTTCTAGTTATGGTATGTATCAAAGCCGGAATTCATGCGTTCAAATCCCTGAGGAAGTGTTTCTATCCACGTTGGTTATTTGGCGTACTGCTGCCTATGTGCGGAGCCCCACTTATAATTCTTATGTTATTTTTATGCAATTCTTATGTAATTTTTATGCAAAAAAGTCATTCATGGTTTTTATGTGATTTTTTAATGGCTTAGCCGCATTTAGTTATTTTATATGTGGATTTATTTTTTAATATATGTGAGTTTATTTGAGCACGATCATCATGCAACTTTTACGTGGGTTTTTAATAGCCTGACAATACTTTTTTTTTTTTTTTTTAGTTATTGGGCATAATGTTCAGCCTCATCTTCAACTTCAACTCCATAGTGGGCCAAGTTCCCTTCTACTTAATGTCCATAGTAAGAGATGGATCATTCCAAGCTCTAGGCCCATCAAGCAAAATCTCTTTTAAGATTTTGAATAGGTGAGCCAACTATATATCCATTATAGTATCTCCAAGAGATACTTTAAATTTGGACTGGTAAAAGGCCCGTGCTTAGCCCGGGCGCCAGGAATAAAATAAAATAAAATTTAAATTTTTTATTAAATATTATTGGAAAGAAAAATAATATACTAAAAAAACCTTTCAAAAAAAAAAAAAACTCTCCAAAAACATGAGACACCCAGGAAGTTAATGTGTCTCATTTCACACAGCCACCTGGGGATCAAAAGGCAAGCACATGGTTGAAAAGGATTTATAAGAATGGATTAATTCTAATCATTTGATCACCTCATCTCACCATCAATCTGTGCCCATGCTTTCTTCTCAATCACCATCACTTGCATGATCACCATCCATCTCACCACCATCACTTACATAATCACCATCTATCTCACACACTCAGCAAATCCCATCCAAGAGTCCACCACCTGTAAACAAACAACCACAAATCCCTAGCCTTCGAAACCAACTCCAACACAGACAAATAAAAACCATTAAAATCAACTGAACCCAATGTGGCCCCAACTGACCCTCCCACAGAGCTTCACCAGAACCCCTTGTACCACCCAACTCACCCTCAAATTGAGCCCATCTTTGCAAGCAAACATAATCCATTCCATCCGTCGCCTTCATCTTCACCAACCACCATCTTTTCCATCCAGCTTCCAAAAAAAAACAAAAAAAAACCAAAAAACAATAAAGAAAGAAGGAAGAAATTAGGAACATTATGGCCCTCACAAATAAGCCAATCTCCAATTACCATATAAGCAATCCTAAATCTTCTATAACAAACTATGGATAAAAATTTGGGAGAAGAAATATTTTCGAGAGGAACCTGCATGGGTTTGAAGGACTTGTGGTTGCCCATGTGAAAACTAATTCCAATCAATCCCTCACATATCTCCTTGTGAATAGCACTTCCTTGTAACTTCTTACCAAAATAATTCATTTAAAATCTCATACAACTAAAACATAGGAAGCAGAGCGAACCGAAACTTGGAAGTTATTATTGAGGGAGTCGTGGGCACACGTGATTTTAGAGATATGAAAGAGATCTCAAGCAGAAAAGTTGGTGCAGTGGAGGTTTTAGAGGGGGAAGAGCTATATGGCATGCATGATTTTGTTTAACGTGATTTTAGAGAGGGACATGAGCAAGTATTTTTATCAAATGAGAGATAAATTAGGAGAAATGGGAGGAAAGATAAAGATAAAAAAGGAATGAGATGGAGAGATTTAGGGAAGGAATTTGGATAGGATAATTAAAGTGGAGAGACTTAGGGAGGGAATTTGGATAGGATAATTGAAGTGAAGAGATTTAAGGAGGAGAATTGGAGTGGCCCACATTAAACCCAAAGGCCTGTGTGTTTTTATAAATATTTTTCTAGAAGGAGAACTCATGCGGGTGATGAGGTGGCACCCCTCACAGCCCTCCTCTCCCTTTGCTTTAATATATACTAGCAACGCAGGCCTCGAAAAAAAAACTAAATAGTTTATTATAAAATTCATAAAATAATAAATCTTCAAATACTTATAAAATGAAATAGACTTTCATAAAAGAATTCTTTTAATTCATAAGAATCATTTGATGTGCACTTTACATTTTCAGATAGTACACCATATGATATACAGTTTGAATTAAAGAGAGATATATGGACGGTGGTAAGATTGATATAAAATATCATAACATATAAGAATAATTATTAACATTATGAGTGAGATAAGGTTAGAAAGTGTAGATAGAGATTAAGAAAAGCCGCTATAATTATGCATGAGATGAGGTATGAGGTTGGAAACTTTGTAAATGACCTGGTAGGTAAATATATGAGAGATTTTAGAGTGGCATATGTGAAATATTTTTTTTCCTCAAATGAACGTGGTTTAAATTAAAATTGCTTTAACAACTGATGATGTAGAGAACATCCCTATCCAACTTAAGTTGGCCCTAAACATCTATAGGTGGCTCAACCCATCTTGTATGCATGGATAAGGAATCCGCCAAAAATCAGTGTAGTAGATTTTTAGAAGCTATAATTTTTAAGACCACAAATCAATAGTGAAATTAAAGGTTATGAAAGATGAATAGTTCAGACCAACGCTGAGTAATAGAAAGATGTATGAATGACAATTCATGGAAGTATTATACCGTGACTTAGTTGGATTATTCGAATGGTGTTATGGTTGGAAAGTGAAATTTCAGCCCCTAAAATTTTTTTTTTGTGGAAATTCTATCTTGGACTATTAAGTCAGCATTCTACCAAGGATATGAAAGCATATTAACATATAAATCTTTTCATTATTCTAGAAGGCATGTCCCCACCTCCAAATTATAAGATAAGCATTTAATGTAAGGCCGTGCAATAAAGTTCTTTATAGGAGGAAAAAAATGAGCTGGTCAAAACTTATTTAATCTCATGGTGAAAAATCTATGGATTCATCCTTATGGGTTCCAGAGACCTGGTGATTCTAATAAGTACCAGATAAACCACCAAACATGAAACAAAGCATGAATATTTCAAGCACATTATTTCCAGAGATTAAAACATAAATTGACTCCCCATCCGAAACTCATAAATACCAAATTACAGATGGGCAACCTTAGATTCTTAGTGCTGACATCAAAGGCATAAAAATGGGTCTTATGACATTGATAATTGGAGATCAGAGCAGAGACTGCATGTCATAATTTCAAATTGTCACAAAGATGACTAATAAATTATTTTTATGGCATGTAAAATTAACACATTGAATCATTAATTTAGTAGAATAAATTAAATAGTATAAGTTAAATTTCCTTCACTCAGCCTCAATTTGAATTGGCATGGGTCATCAAAAATAGAAGAACAAACAAAGACCCTCAATTTGAATGAGTTAATTCTTCTTATAAAACAAAAAAAAAGGGGAAGATTCATTCATGCTTACCTTTAGAAGCTTGTAAGTTGGAACAAAAATATCTTGAAGAAGAGATATATTTGGTTTTGGATGAATCCAGGTGGGTTCCACAGTGAGAAGAAGTCCCACAACCGGCTTTCAATCAGAGCAGTCAATCCTCCCTCGGCACAGGAAGAAGAAGAAACATGAATTTGTTTCAGAGTTCATAGCATGATTTAGAGCTTGTCCAGAGCGTGGCCCATCCCAGGCCAAATGATAAAAGTTGAAAATGCATGGGTCTGGTCCGGATAAATGGGTTGGTTTCGGGTGAATGGGTTAGATTAGAAGTGTGGCCCGGTTTATGAAGATGTGGGGCCGGACGAAGAGGAGGGTTGCAGGGAGTGTACAAGGGTGGAGTTCTGCGCCTGTGCAGGGATTGAGGAGGAAGGGGACCTGGGATCTGCGTAGGGGAGTGATGGAGATGATGGGGGAATCATCAAGAGTGATGGCTGCAGCGGGGATGGCGATGGAGATGAGGTCTGCGCATGTGAGGAAGAAGATTGGTCATGCGCTAGTGTGTGAAGCGCAGTGGATGCAAGGAAAGTGATGGGCAGTGAAATTGCAGCGAGCTGTGTGTGAGTTCGATGAGAGAGGAAATAAAGAAAAATTAAAAAGAAGAAGATAAGAAGAAGAAATGAGGCAGGGTGGTGCAGTGATGGGTGCTGTGTGGAGTGTGAGGAGAGGCAGTGTGCAGGGGGAGAGCAAGGAGAGAGGCAGAGCAGAGAGATAGATATGAGAGGAGAGGCGGTGCAGAGGGGTGCCGAGAGATAGAGAGGGCGGAGCGGAAAGGGAGATCAGGGAGATGGAGAGAGACAGAGCAGAGGAAGAGGAGGGAGAGAGAAGCAGTGGAGAAGGAAGGGGAAGAGAGAAAAGGAGAGAAGAGAAGAAAGCGAAAGAAAGAAGGAAGAAAAGGAGAAAGAAAGTGGCTCGGTTGTGCAGGTGGGTAGGGGCGCAGGGAAGAAGAAGGGCAATGCAGGTGGGTGAAGTGGAGTGGGAGGTGAGGCAGTGAAGTGGGTGTGGGCAAGAAGAAAGGGAGGAACTCTTACTCGTGAGTGCTAGTCCGGCTGTGAAGGAGGCGACGGAATCAGCTGATCCCTCCCTGAGTTATGCGTGCTGGAGAGCCATGCGTGCGGCGAGATGGAATTGGCACGAGGTGTTGGCGAGATCTGCGTGAGGCGAGATAGAGCGGCGAAGTGACTGAGGAAGGAGTGAAGGAAAAGAAGAAGAGAGGGAGATGGGAGAGGTATCTGTGCACTGAGACAGGAAGTGGAGCTGATGGGTGTGATTGTGAAGGGGCCGTCGAAATCAGTTGATCCCGCTGCGGCGAGATGAGTTGGCACGAGGTGCTGGAGAGCTCTGCGTGAGGCGAGATGGAGCGGCAAGGTGAGTGTATGGTGTGGTGCAGGGTGGAGAGGGAAGTGAGTGAGGAAGGAGGGAAGGAAAAGAAGAAGAAAAGAAAGGGCCGAAGGAGGAGGAGGAGGAGAAGAAGAAAGAAAGAAAGGAAAACAAAGAAGTGAAGAAGAAGGTGGTGTGAAGGCAATGCAAGAAGAAAGAGTTTCCTGGATCTGGGACTCTCATTCCCAGAGATCTCAGTGGACTCTCCTCTCACGTGAAATCAGTTGATCCCACCATTTTTTTTCTCTTTTTTTTTTTTTTTTTATTTATCTCAAAGGAGAATAATTGGGTGCTGAGGTGGCATCCCCCTCAGCCTATCTCTTACTTTGCTTTAATATATATAATATATATATATAATATAATATGCCTTCTAAAAAAATGAAGTTTGATGTGACATATGTAATTTGGCATATGTAACTTAGCAAATTCCAAAAGAGATGTAAAATTCAAATGCAAGTGGGCACATGATCATTAATTTATTCAAAAGAAAGATTTGCATTCAAAAATTCAAATGCAAGTGGGGCCTCGCCATTATTTTAATCAAAAATTTTTTTTGAAGTATGCTTTATGGTAAGCCAAATTTGGCATACCATCATATACTTCAAGAGCTATGTAGGATATAAAATATCTGTTGGAGACAATCTCATATATCAATTAGAGCTGTTGGAGGCTGACAGGCCATTTGAAGTGTATGTTGAAGTTGCTCTTAGTGGCTAATGTCATTTTAATCCAAGCAAAAGGAGGACTTATTAGGGGACGAAGTGACGAAGAAACCAACAGAAGGGAAGAAAAGAAAGGGAGTGGGAGTGGTGTTAATGGACCGGGTTAGGGCATGGTGAGGCCTCGCTCATTTCTACAACCACAAGCTCATATCCTGCCCAACCCAATATAGGCCATAAGTGCCTGGCTCCTACCCACCTTGCGTGAAACATCTCAAAGCCCAAGCGTACCCAATCAATCAAAAATAATGCTGGGCTACTCCGGGCTTTCCATCACTTCTCCCTCCTTTGTTATTACATATTCTATCAAATCAATACTTGTTAGGTCAGCTCAAGCCGGAATCCGGATTTTCTATTAGTACTTAATGTTAGATATGAGTGGTCCTCATGACCACATGTGCAATATTGTTGAGACCCATGTTTTGAGTCCACTGATTTAAGTTACTTTCCCCTTTTTTTTTTTTTAGTAAGTTTATCTCGGATTCAATTTTAGTAAGCTCAAATAAAATTGGACTCTTGTTGGATAATTTGAGAGAATTAAGAAAACTTACATTTATTAGATTTTTTTATAGAAAGAAATCTCTCTGGGAATTATCTATATATATGGTTTTCCGATCTTCTCTCTTAACCTACGAGATTTAAAAAGTAACCATCAACTTCACGCATATTGGAGTGGGTGATAAGAGAGATAAGATCTATCAACTTCACACATATTAGAGTGGGTGATAAGGGAGATAGGAGAAAACCCTATTCGAGAAAAGAGATCTGCTCATCATCAAAATCATGGCGCAGGTACGCTTTTACGCTTTTATATAATTATGAGATTATATCTTATTTAATACATAAATCTAGATCTATAGGTTTAATTTATATTGCAAACCATATCAAATCTATCACTTAAACCCCAGCCCAAATATTAAACGAGAAATTCACTTAAAAGAAGGGTTGTGATTAGAGAAACTTGGGATGTGGCATTACAGCTCCAGCAGTGGAATACATAGTTCCAAATTCCGATGCCCTTCTCTCATCACGGGCAAACACCACAGAAGAAAAATAACAATAAAAAAGATCGCATTTTACACGTTCTAGATCTGCGCTCTTTACATTTCGCGCTTCTTCAACTCCTCAGCTATACAGTAAAAGGTAGTGCAGCTGGAATCTTTCGCTTTCGCAATTCGAAGCCGAATTAGGGCTCTTTCTTTCGCATCTGATCGATTTTAGAAGCAGAGATTTTTTTCCCCCTTCGAGTTCCAATCCAGAGAAGCTTTTACAGACTCTCCTTATTTCTTCTTCTTGATGTGAGTATCACATGTTAGTTTCAAATCTGATCGGTTTTGTTATGATCCACATTGCTCAGATCCATGCTAGTTCTAACTTCTACCAGTGAAACTAGATCTGCATCATTTTTTCCCTCTTTCTGTTGTTAGATCTGAAGGGAATCAAGAAAGGAAACTAGTTCCAATGTTATCGAACATGATTGGAAAATGGAAGTTGAGCATCATATGCATCTAATTTAAACACTAGCTTGATTGTATCATTCTGCTGCAATGTTCAAGCCAATTTCAAGTTACAGTGCATCGAAATGCAACCTTACTTAAGTTCAGATGTTATGCTTTCTACTTAGCAATTCATCTGTCATTTGTTGTCTTGAATCTCCGTGTTGTTTTAGATACTTTGGTATTGTTTTGATAACTGGTAATGATTCGCAAGCAGTTTGTGTTTGTTGCCATGATTGTTCCAAAACTCATCTGGTCAAGTAGGAATGATGCTCAATTGACTCAATACAGTTGCATGATGGTAAGCAGGTCAATCCCATTTTGGTAAAACCAACCCTGGTTTCATTGCAAAATCTGGTGTGTGGTGTAATGAGGCAGGGTTTCCTATTTTGAGTAGCTCAGAGAACAAGAAGAATTTGCTTACTGATTATTTTGCATTAGAGTGATATCTGTTTGACTGCTAAATATTTTCATGTACATGCTTTGAAATGTTATATCCATGTGGTTGCAGAAATTACTTCAAAATATGGCAGCAAAGAAACCGGGTCTGATTGCTCTGTTTGATGTTGATGGGACACTTACAGCTCCAAGAAAGGTTTTTATTTTTATATTTATGCTTTTGAACCGGTTCAATATCTTAATTATGTTCGAGAACATGTCAAATTGATTTGGAAAGCAATCTTGAATTCTGAATTAACTCAGTCAACTCTATTTAAAACTTTCTTTCTCGTGGAAACAATACCAAAAAATTTGTTACATTCCAAAATTTACTTCATGAAAGGGAATTTCTTTTTTGCTACTAGCCATATTCTTGATGAATGTGCATAATTTCTATCACATTTTTTTTTTTTGTTTCTTATCATCCTCATCAAAGCCTTGTATCGACTAAGTTGGAGTCGCCTAAGTGAATTATGTTTCTCTATTCCGATCTATCCTTAGCCAAATCTTAGGACAGGTTGCACTTCTTCGGACCTGTAGTTACTACTTTCATCCACATCCTCTTTGGCCTAGCCCTTCTCCTTGGTGGGCCATCAACTTGCATAGAAAAACTTTTCAATTTACTTTTGCTTTATATCTCATTCAATTTATTTTGCTCAATCGCCAGATAGTAACTCCAAAGATGTTAGAGTTCATGCGGAACCTTCGAGAGGTACCTGACTTCTGCCATCTTTCATGATGACACTTGAGATAGAGCAGCAATCCTGATATTGTTCTTCTTTGACTTCGCTGTTCCATAAGAAAGATTAGCATGGCAAATTAAATCCTATTCAAATGCTTACAACTACGTCTGATGGCAGGTCGTAACAGTTGGTATTGTTGGAGGATCTGATCTTGTAAAGATATCAGAGCAGCTAGGGCTGACAGGTTTGCTATGACTAACTTTTGCCTATAGATGTACATGTCCTCTAATTAGGTATCATTGCTGTTTTAGAATCTCAGGAATTCTAAGTCATTTGGGTTCCCCAAATATGAGTGGCTTACTTTGGACTTTCCATTGTTGGTGACTTGGTTCCATTTATCGCTACTTACAGAACAAACATCTTAAACCTTTTCATGGAATTGGATTTGTTTATTTATTTTTTATTATTATTATTTTTGCCTTGGCAAGTGCTGCAATTTCAGTATGTTATTTGATCCTAGCATCTAAATATGTTTATCCATCATTCTTCTCAGTTGTGGTGGGTTCTTCTGTCTGTAGAAATGTACTTTCGAACTGTTATGATGATTTGTTGGCATATGCTAGTTTCCAAACATTATATAAATTGGTCAATAAGTTATATTGAACATCAGTTGAGAACCCTTAGGGGTTCATTTGGTGGAAACTCTTTATTTTAGGGGGAGAAAAGTATAAACACATGGTTGATATGGGGTTGTGGCTCAAGAGATTCCGTTTTCTTGGAAACTGGGCTTTTTCAATCCAGTCAACACTTATAGCAACAAACGATATTCAACAGATATCCACTTCGGGGCTAGGTTAAATAGAAATGGAGTTTTTGGATTAACATAAATCGTAAACCATTTTGGTGTTGAATTGTTTGAATTTAATCCTTAGGATTTCAAATAATGGCTTTGGAGAACTCTTGTGGATACCTTCCTGAGATTTGAGCTAAGTTGTGAGCCCTTTATTTGGATACTTGGGGAAATCAGCTGATTTTCTCACGACAAAAATTCCTATGAGAGATCATAATCCCCGCCTAGGATCGACCCATCTGAAAGCAGTTGCATATTTGCATGTGTTACAATTTATGACCTGTGGGTTGAGTTGATTCCAGGTGGTATATTTATTTCCACACAATGATGGAATTTTCACTAACACATGATGATTTTGAAACATTGAAAACATTCCATTACTGTACAATATCCAGAACTTGAATAGGTTGTAGATCTTTCAGGTCCTTGTTTCGGTCAGTTCTTGATTGCTCAAGTCATTTGGATCCTATTTCCACCATTTTGGCCTGTGGTGGTCCATTTCAGCTGTATTTTTCAGTGTGATCTCTGGCCTTGGATACTTTCATCGGTATTTTTACTATATCTCAGTCAACTTAAGTTAAAGAAGTTCTTTCATTTTTATTTAGAAAGTGGAGATCATGTGAATCCTCTTTTTATGGAAAGAAAATATACTTACTTTTTTTTTTTAAATAAAACCACCGGAACATTAAACACTCCATTCCAGTAAAAAAAAAAAATCAAATACACACTGAAATGGAATAGAGAACCATGGTCCTTAATACACCTTATATTGATCTCAACTTTGTTGCTACAGTTTGAATCTTTAAATATGCATCAAATTTTTAGCATCTCATGGTACCCTTTGGGATTTGTTTATTTATATATTCATCAAAATTCTGGTAACTGCTTCATTTTTGTGGTTTTTTCTTTAAGGTTTAACACAATTGTGACTAATTCGCTTTTATGCAGTAATTGATGACTATGATTATGTTTTTTCTGAGAATGGCCTTGTTGCTTACAAAAATGGGGAGCTAATCGGCACACAGGTATTATCCCAAGTTGAAATCTAATAGTGTTCATAGAGAAGGTTTAAAACCAGTTCTTTGATTTGTATGGCACAACTCTTTTATTTGATCAGTTTGACCACAATCCTAGTGAGCTTAAATTTCAAGCCCATTCATAGTCATCCCCCATTTTTTTCAATAATTGATTGAAGCATCAAACTTGTAGTTATGGAACATCTGAAGAAAAATCATTTTATTCATTTAGTATATCAGAAGACTGTTATCTGTTACCTAGACATTTGGGTCACATGGAACTATGGAGGTCAGATAAACTTTAGGTGGGGTAAAATACTTTTCCTCCTTTTTTTCTCCACTAAATTAAAACGTAAAATAGATATTGATTAGAAGCATGCGCCGGTGGGGTGAGGATGTCAATGAGTCAGCTTCGGTGCGGGTCAGGAGAACTGCAAGCCTGGCCCAACTTACATCTGCCATGCACCCTAATTGACCTGACCTGTCCCATGATTGGTTTATGATGTGATGCCAAATGGCCCAAATCCACCTATTGATGGGTATGGCTTATCTTTTTCTTTTTCTTTTTTTAATCTAGAGGTTAAATATGAGCCTTTTCTCAGTAATATATGTTTTTTTTTTTTTTTTTTATTACTGATAAAAAGAAACCAGTTATACATATGTGTGTGTGTTCTGCACCAAGGGGGACTTGAATCTGCAACATCCCTCACCAGTGACACTTTTTCTAGTATCTAATACTGAGCTAAGAGGGTTTTGTATATAATACTCTTATTAACAAATATAGAGTTGGACTTAACATGGTGGAGCTGGTCTGGGCAGCTAGGACTTGAACCTGCAACCGCCCCTCACCACAGCCACTTCCTGTAGTATCTAATACTGAGCTAAGAGCCGAAGAGGGCTTTTTATATAATACTCTTATTAAAAAATATATAATTGGACTTAACACGATGGAGCTGGTGCGGGTAGCCAGGACTTGAACCTGTGACTTCCCTCACCACAGTCACTTCTTCCAGTATCTAATACTGAGCTAAGAGGGTTTTGTATATTATACTCTTATTAACAAATATATAGTTGGACTTAACAAGGTGGAGCTGGTCTGGGCAGCCAAAACCCACACCCACCCTGAACCTGACTTGGGTCAAAATATTTATTACTTGTACCCACTTCGAACCTAGGAAAACCATTACCAAACCTGCCTCTAATAGGGGTGGTTAACCTGTAAAACCCGAACCATTGCCATCCTTAGTGGTGGGGTGGGGCTCAAGACGCTTGTTTTTTACCCAATGCAGGTTTCAAATTCCACACCTCCTGAAAGCCAAATGGATAACCATCCTTCTAGGCCCATGTGATTTTGGGTATATTCAAACACACCTATAGTTAGGTATTACTTTCTTATGGCTAGCTACATTCAACTCAGTTCTATCTATGATGCAGGCCCTAGGGTTAGGGCTTGCGTAGATGCCGAAGCATTTGTCAAAAGACACCTTAAATTATCTCCGCAGAGATTTCTAACACGAGGAACAACCTCTCCAAGGGAAAATCCCAATTTTATTAACTCTAAATCTGAGATTATCATCTCTACATTGTATTATAAATAGGCAAAGTAACTTAGGGCCTAAGAAAACCTAAGATGATATTAGAAACTATCCTAATTAAACTAGGAAACCAAATAAATCAGCATACTAATCCTAATTACAATAAAATTAAGAAGTTATTAAAAAATAAACATCCGCTTTGCATCAATCCTCCCAGGTTGAAAGAAGAGTTCAACCTCGAACTTGAGTCTTCTTCAAGTTGCCTCTGTATATATGATGTACATGAAGCACTTCCTTTGTAGTATGGGCCCTTGATTTCTTCTTCGGTGATTCTGGCTTCTTTGGATGGAGAGTAACTTTCTTTCCACCGTGCATGAAGGTATACGTGTGGTTGCGCATCCCATGAGTACCATTCTTGTCATACATCCATGGGCGACCCAATAGGATATCTCTGATACCAGTTGATGTAGGCCCTAGGGTTAGGGCTCTCGTAGATGCTGAAGCCCATGTCAAAAGACACCTCAAATTATCTCCGCAGAGATTTCTAACACGAGGAACAACCTCTCCAAGGGAAAATCCCAATTTTATTAACTCTAAATCTGAGATTATCATCTCTACATTGTAGTATAAATAGGCAAAGTAACTTAGGGCCTAAGAAAACCTAATATGATATTAGAAACTATCCTAATCAAACTAGGAAACCAAATAAATCAGCATACTAATCCTAATTACAATAAAATCAAGAAGTTATTAAAAAATAAACATCCGCTCTGCATCAATCTATCTGTTGCCTTTTTATTGTGTAATATGCTATCTGAACCATAGTTTCCACAACAAGAAACAGATGTAGGAAATGACGCTAAATGCCTGATGTTGCTACCTTCTTTAGTATCTACAATTCTACATAGAAGTTTGAAATGAATGCTCAAAGCAGAAAATAGAAATATAGTATTTTCATGGAGAAAAGTTCCTGGTAACCATGAGTTGGACACTTGAGAAAGTTACCAGCTTTTCAAACTAATTGATTTAAAATTATGTCAACTCTTAAAAGTCTTTTGTTAGCCGTTTCCCACCTCATACTTCAGTAAGCTGACCCAATGAGCGGTTTATAAAATGTTTATATTCGAAGAATTTGGAATGAAACAATTATTTCTTTTGTGATGCATTGCTTTTGGTGGGCAGTTTTGATTCTAAGCTGGGTTGATACATATTTTGCAATTTGCATCATGGGTAGGACCGTAGGAAGTCAATATGAAGAGCGTTTCAATGAAAAGTAGTGTTCCTTCTATACTATATGCAGTTCATTTTATGTTTTAACCTAATATAAATACCATGTCCACCTTAACTTAATGCTTTTCCTTTATACCACAGAGCTTGAGGTCATTCCTTGGAGAAGAAAAACTCAAGGTGAGGCTTTGTCCTTAATCCAGCAATCTCTGAAGTATTTCTAGCCATGAGACCATCATAATATGCAAAATCTTCTTACAGGAATTTATTAATTTTACCCTTCATCACATCGCTGACTTGGACATTCCAATAAAAAGGTTGGTAAATTTTAAATATTTACCTCTAGAGCGAAGTTCTATAAACACAAATAATAGATCCTTTCTTAATCATTTTGCTTGTCTAGGGGAACCTTTATTGAATTCCGAAGTGGGATGCTCAATATATCGCCAATTGGGCGAAATTGCAGTCAGGAAGAACGGGACGAGTTTGAAAAGTATGACAAGGTATACATTTTCTTCTAAAACATGCATTTGCACAATTGCACCCGCACTTAGGACGAGTTTGAAAAGTATGACAAGGTATACATTTTCTTCTAAAACATGCATTTGCACAATTGCACCTGCACTTAGCAATATGGATCACTTCTTCAACTAGTAAAGAGTTGGATCAATGAGAATATCTTAAAGCCAGTTTAGAGCACCTACTATTTTATCTGACTTCCACTTTAGTGGTGAACTGGGCCTGCCTTCCATTCTACTATTGGCACATATTATGATCAATTTGGTCACCACCCAACCGATGGTCTATTATGATCAATTTGGTCACCGCCAATCAATGGTCCACATCTTGAATATGCCATAGATCAAAACCGCATTGGGTGTTTTTGACATGCCGATCGTAGTGCTCTTGGTAGTTCACCACTGGATTGAATCAGTGCAGCTGACACGATTAAGTCACATGTAGTGTATAGCAGTGATGTATATCAGAAACCAAATCAATTTAGTAGTCGTTAGTCGTTACTCATCAGATTTGTCGAAGAGTGGGAGATTATGATAATGCTGATTCTCTCTCTCTCTCTCTCTCTCTCTCTCTCTCAGAGACAGAATTGGTCCACTAGATGTGACAGTTACACTAGTTGTGAAGCTGATAGTACACCATTTAGGCAAAACCTCTTCCCCATGAGTTGTGATTTGTGACTGCCCTATTATCACTTACATTGGCTTTATTTTCCAAGCCGGATTGATCTGTGAGTCTGTGACATGGTGATTTCATTTTCTACCATGGTGAATGTCAATTTAATCCAATCATATGCAGATGGGAATGGGTTAGGCTGATACCACACCCAACCCAAAGCGCCCCCACACACTCCATATCTGATCAGCTCCATGTTGTGTTTATGGTATGTGACGCCGTTACCCTCTATGATGGATTACCAGTCAAGGTCCGGTTTTGGTACAGGTATTCTGTAAGCGGTATTTCATCTTGAATAAATGTGGAAGCAGGTCATAAGCGGGTAAAGTGGGCCAGATGGCCCAAACCTGCACCTAACTTGTGAATATATAAACCCATAGTTGAACCTATCTAAGCCTTAACCACTATAAAACCTGCCCCAGCAGGCACGCTTAGGACAGTCAACCTTTTAACCAAATCCATAGCCATGCTTAATGGTGAATGTCACTCCTATTTTAGATGCAGTCATCCCCCACAAATGCATGTTTGCTCCACATAGGAATGATCAGGCGAGCAGTCCTCATCACACACATGTGGAACCCACCAAGACTCGCATACTTTGTGGATGCTTGGATAAGGAGTGAATAGTGGATGGAAGATAATAGCGACTGTATCAAAGGCTTGCAAAATGGGCAATTTGACTAATTTGTTGTTGACTTCTATTTTGGATGGTCCGCATTAGCTCTGTCAGCCAATCGAGGTATTTTTGGGCCACAAGCTGATGGTGAATGGAGGACCCCATTCCTATGGTCCATTTTGATGGTGCTTACAGATGGACTCTTTTTCAAGATGCATTATGATGACTCATTTCAGTTGTCTTGTGCCATGTGTCTTTCTGTGCTTTCAATCCCAAATAAAGAAGAGTTGTGTTAGACTGGCAGTAAAATAAAAAATAAAAAACTGCCAAACTATTTTCGGAATTCCACTCTATGGTTTTGCTCTTATCTATCTACACATTGAAATAACATATGATGTCCATCAGATTCACAATATTCGCTCAAAAATGGTCTGTGTGCTGCGGGAGAAGTTTGCACACCTTAACCTTACATTTTCCATCGGAGGACAGATAAGCTTTGATGTGAGTGTACAGCAACCTCATTGTTCATATAAATAATTTTTCAACTATCAAAATGAAGATAGAAAGGCAATATATTTAGTTGTTGTGATTCTATTCAATGCTGATAGGTATTCCCTCAAGGTTGGGACAAGACATACTGTTTGAGGTACCTTGAAGAATTTCAGGAGATCCACTTTTTTGGGGACAAAACTTACAAGGTAATTTGCTAATTTTTTCACAGTTTATACTTGGTAATCCAATCACTTAGCAACTACCATTTCTTTGGGAATTCATTTTTCCTACAATTAGTCTGTAATATATCAATTTTGGTAAAAGGAAAGATGTATTGCTTTTATGTTAATTTTAGTGCAATGCATGGTTATGTGGCTTTCATTGTGTGGCCTGCAATTTTTCCACTTGTAAAGTGTCTAATGGAACTGAAACCAGCCCAGATCCAGATTGGGAGCCCACTAAGTTGGATAAAGACGTTGATAGGGCCCATTGGATGCGGTTCTGGATGCACTAATGGGATCTGATTAAGGAAGAGGGCCTGATCCAAACCCAGGTTGAGGATCTAACCTAAAAAGAATTGGACAAAAAAAAAAAAGGGTTGCACCTGGCTTGACCGCTACGGACTTCTGGATGCAACCCGGTTGCTTGGAGGACTCCGAGGGGGTCCACGATGAGCCAATGGCCTTACCTCTGTGCCCGAAACCCAATTTGGGTTTGGCCTCTTGTGCAACCCATATGTTTTGGGTTTTGAATTGCACAAGGTAATCTCATTCCTTTGCTATTTTGTCAGATTTCTGCTATTACTTATGTCCTAGTTAGCAAGTTTGTTGGACTTCTTTCTTTTATTCTTTCTTAAAAAGGGAGTCCATTTTTATTGTTATAGAGAAACAAAGACCTCTTTGTGTGGCAAGCTTGATTAGCAGGTCTATTTGCAGTAGCATGTTTGC
Organism: Umbellularia californica; assembly: GCA_028538565.1. Lineage (NCBI taxonomy): Eukaryota > Viridiplantae > Streptophyta > Magnoliopsida > Laurales > Lauraceae > Umbellularia > Umbellularia californica. Next base: position 5,501,402 of record JAPQWN010000002.1, read on the forward strand.
TTAAGCTTTAGGGTCATGTCAAGAGTCCAAGCTCTATCAACAAGTCTTATGTGGCAGCCTTGATTAAAGTCTTAATTGTTCCTGTTTTAAGGAAGCCAAAAGTCTTAGCTCTCATGTCCCTTAGGAATTACAATACCAGGAGTGGTCAAATGTCATGTAAACAGGGATTTTTAGCCTTCTTTAATGCAGTCACTAAGTTCTATATTTGTAACCAGTCAAACAAGAGTGAAGTTTATGATAATTTTGTCTGAAAATTTGTTGATTCCTCCCTCTATTTTGGTGATAGTAACATGTCATCTCGGCCCTCCATCAGTGCAATAAGCGTGGAGGTCAATAGCTCATCAATAAGATTCATTCCAGTGCTTCATCTGCATAACGTTTCCTTTCTTAGATGCTCCTGCATCACTCTATCTCCTCTCCTCTCTCCCCTCCTTGTTGGATCCTTGCTGGCCTCTGGAAATTCCTAGTTGCCATCGCTTGGGGCTGGATTCTCAGGTCTGAGATGGATTCAGACCCAAAGTGGGTCCTGAAAAAATAAGAATTGCATGTGCATTTCATATGTGTGCTAACTAATGAAGTTCTGATTCATACAATGTATCTCTACTGAAAAAGGTCCTTTTCTGTTTGAACAGGGTGGGAATGACCATGAGATCTATGAATCTGAACGAACAGTGGGTCATACAGGTTATTTCTAATCCATTAAGTACTGATGTATATTTGTGGCTCGCTTAAAAGAATGAGTTCTTGATAAATTAATTTCTTCACAAATTAACGAACCTGTCATTCACACTTATCATCTAGCAAATTAGGCATGTTTTATATTTTTTAATGGAACATTCTGGAGCTAACATTCTACACTGGGAAGGACACAGGCTAAGGACACTGAGGCTAAGTAGTGACAAATCCGTATATGATACTCCACTAGAATAGTAGCACTTGATCTATGTGGGCCAACAATGCAGCTAACTATGAGTCCATGACATTAAATTGCGTAGGTAAAATACTCACCGAGTTATGAAGATTTTCCTTTATGCAACACTACCGGTACAGTAAAGACCAGGGTTTAAAAACCCCGACTTGGCCCCTGACTTGGCTAGGGTCGGGGAGCCAAGTTAGCTCAATTCCCTAATTTTTTATCTGTTCTAATTCTTTTAATTTTGTGGGCCCCTTCAAAATTGTAAAAATCATAGATCTACCAAGGCTGGCCCCCCAAATCATGAGAAAAATATATATTATTTATTTTTGGGTAGTAGAAGGGGTTTGATGGAGTTGGGAAGTTAAAGGGATTTGATCATTGATGGCACTGATGGAATTGGAAAGTGAAAGGGGTTGATGGAGTTAGGAAATGGAAGGGGGAGTTGGGATTAACATATCCAAAACTCTCTCTCTCTCTTACACACAGAACAACATAAAGTCTAACCCATGTTAAAACCAAAGATGGTAAAGGAACAAAAAAGGCCGGTTTTGAAGGATATGATATGAAGAGAGAGTAGGAAGCTACACTGTAAAGTCTAACCCATGTTAAAACCGAAGATGTTAAAGGGGAAGAAACAGTTTTGAAGGATGAGCGAGAGAGAGAGAGAGAGAGAGAGAGAGAGAGCGCACTTACCATAGGACTTGGCTGAGTTTCCAATCACTGGTCAAGACAGAATTTTAATAGAATAATAAATATCATGCCAGAATATTTTTATATATGCACAAACTTCTTTGTGCATTATCAATCTATGTAACAAGGGAACTCTGTTTACCTTTCTTTTTTTTTTTTAAATATTTTATATGGTATTTTAACAGCAGTGATGTACTTATATATGGTTCTAATATATTATTAGTGACAAAAATATCATTAGTTCATAGATGCTGAACTAATTTCAAAATGTATAGGGTGGGCGATGTGTAGGGGTCTGAAGTGTACTTTCACATTGTGTAATATTTTCATGTGATGTAATATGGGAAGCAATAAAGGTAGGTAAGAGAGTGAGATTTGTGCTAGAGAGTAATTTTTAAACATCTAGGTCAATATATCAATTTTGTCAATGTGACCAAAATTTGTTGAAAAGACTTTGGTTGAGTAGGAGGTGTTTGGGACGGATAAGGTCATGGCTGTGCCTCGATGGCCTGTAGATGGAGGCCTTTTTGATGTATTTTGGGATGTAATATGAATGCGTTAGTAGTTTTCCTCAGGGTGTTTTGTGAAATAGAATGCTTAAAAAGTGTCTAAAAGTCACACTCTCATAGGGAGTTGAAGAAGGCCCAGAGGAAATAGGGCATGTTGGGCATACTTGCAAGCTTTTGAAGGAAACAGCTTCTGAAAGGTTAATGGATGTAATTCATCTTGCTCTTTCACTGTTCCAGAGCACACTCACAAAACTATTTTAGATGGAATTCTTATCATCAATGAATGCGTTGAATGACTTCCAGGTCATCGCCTGGCCCCCCTGCATGTTAAAGCCAGAAAAAACATGCAGGTCTTACTATATACAAGGATTGGTCTTTCATCATGTATATGCTCCAATGGTTGAGGTTTATACTGAAATGGTTTGGTTATATATATATAAGCGTACTTAGTCCTCATTTTCTCTATTTGATTAGTGGAGTGCGAATTGGATTTTGTCTTAGCCCGGGGGGCCTCGTAAAAGCCTTTTAGTCATCTTTGCAACTTCTAAGGAAAGAAGTTTTCGCAGTAGCTCTTTATATGGATGCCAATTGCCATCATTAACCATTGCCTAGGTACTGTCTTTTGCAATGATTCAGAATTTACAAGTGGTGATGATAATTTTGAGCTGTTATAAAAAAGTATCAATGTTGGCAGGTGTGATTGTCCGAGATGAGGCTATTGATGGTCTAATTGAATGTATAGGGAGAAGGGAGTAGAAGGAAAAATGTCCCCTCTAAATATGACTGGATGGCAATTCCTAGTGCTCTTCATTGGAAACAATTTTTGAAAGATAAAGAGACTAGCTTTCTTTTGTGAGTGGTATGACACTATGGCACTCATCCAGTCTTATGGTTTTCTATATATCCTTGTTAATACAATTTTGGTTTTTGATTGTTAGGAAGTTGGTAAAAACTCAAGGAACTCTTGGGTCAAGGAGTCATACCTTCAATTTGTAGGGCAGAGAGAATGGTGTGAACCATATTCAGTTTTCTAACTCAAGAATCCAAAAACAAAACCTAAAAGGTAGGGTCCGCACCTAATTGTAGGATTCTAAGAAATCAAATATATATAGTTATGAAATTGGAGTCAGTAACATTTTTTGAAAAGGGGGGGGGGGGGGGGGGGGGGGGTGTGTGGGGAGATTCTTTAGGGGGTCCCTTTTTTATTTTTTATTTTTGGCTACATACGCTTGCTTTTCATTTTAGTCTGTCTGTGAAGGATATATTCCTGGAATTATTTGCCTTGTAGTTGCTCATGGTTTTATACGCTTGCTACATGTTAGTTGCTCATGGTTTTATTTCATGCAGTTTGTCCATGGTTTAGTTATCCCAAAAGTTTATACTTTTTCCTGCAACTTCAATAGCCCATTCAGCAAAAATTCTCTGATTGGAGGATCATAACCTTCCAATTGGCACCTCTAGTCATTTAAGATACAAAACACTGTCCATATTGAACAAGAAGGCCATGATTAGCTAACTAGTCTTTTCCAATATCACTTGACCATGGGACATTCATGATGGAACTTATCATATTAACAGTTTTGAATGACTGATCCATGGGCTCTGCTTATACAATGCTGAAAACCTGTGCAAAATGTACATATTCTCAGCTGGGGCACTGCATTTCACCTTTTTCTTTCTTTTTCCAATTTTTGTAATAACCTAAAATATGCTTATTTATCTCCAGTTACCAGCCCAGAGGATACAGCAGAACAGTGTACAACTCTCTTCCTTTCACAACACATCAAGGAAGCCTAAGCTTATGGAAACTTTGTATGTGCTCAATTATTTGATTGTGTTGTATCTTCTTTTTCTTAGGAACAAAACAAATGCTTCAGCATCCATCATTTGGAACCATTATTAAACATTGCATGTTCGTAATTATGACAAGCAACATTTAATTTGGCATTAGCTACTTAAATTTGTTCTTCTTGATGGGGGGAAAAAGAAGAAGAAAAAGAAAAGGAAAATGAGAAACTTAATGTGAAATCTTACTATCATCCATATTTATATGAAATGGAGATATTTTTCATCAAGGAATAATTATAGACAGGCGCCTGTATTGCAAGTTGTGTTACAGCCATACAGGTGAGCAAAACTTGCAGTCCAGTCACCTTCTCATGGAGGTGCTATGGTAAAGTCTGCATCTTCTTTGTTCCTTTTTCTCCCCTCTGGGGACCCCTCACAGTGCAATCCTCATTGCTCCTTCTGTTTACATCTTCCAAGTGTGTTGCTAAAGCACAAGTTCAAGCATTGGCAAGGTGAAAGACCAATACATATTGACCTTATCTGTCAGATTAGTGTATTGGTTGTTTCGTGTGATTTATTTTAACTGGAAAAAGTTGAATGGTAGTCTGAATCAACCTATGTAATGGTCCTTATCAACCAAATTGGCAAAGGAGTTTGAGTAGGATATCACACCTATGATTCGACTTGTTTCTTGAAAAACTAATACCGGCATTCATATATTTAAAACCATGCACCAAAGCCAATGGGTTGCAAAGGGATATTTATAGATTAGATATATTGCATGATGAACCAAATGAATGTAGTAGAGATGAAAATGTTAAGATGGATATATAGTAAAAATTAGGAAAGACAAAATTAGAGATGAGCGCATTCATGAGCATTGAGTGGTAGCTCACTTGGTCAAGGACTCTGCGCCTAAGGAATTGAAGAGGTCTTGTGTTCCACACTTACTTTCGTTGGCCACCTCCCATAGCTTTACCTGGTGCATGTGTGAATATAAGGGTTTGCATGACCCCTTGAGAATTAGTTCTTTCTTGGCTGTCCAGAATCGAGTGTCCCTCGGGCTCAAGGCCAAAGGCTGCTGGGCTGGGCTAGGCGGGAGATACCTTGGGTCGGCAAAAAAAAAGAAGAAAGGAGTAACATGATTTATGCAGTTAGATTGAACAAGACTTTTAAGGTGATATATTGCATAATACTTCATGGCTCTTTTTTTTTAATGATTCTTGACCCTGACCATTTTATTGCGACGTCTTATTTCCAAAGAAACTTTGGCCTATCATGGTTCTTAGATTGATCTTCACATAATTTTAATCTTCCTACTGCTTGGCTATGGTCCTGTCTGAGAAATTCCTGCCGTTTTACATCTTTTAGCATCCACAGGCAACCTGCATTAAGGAAACTGGGTGCGGGGACCAGAAGTAACATATTCAAGGGCTTATATGATATTATCACTAATCCATTCGGTTCTAATCATAAATTAACTTACTGAGGCTGTTAGCCCAATATCCTCTGCTTCCCTGTTAACGAATACCTTTTTTCCTTTTTTCGGCAAATACTGCCTTTTTCTCTCTTTTCTTTACCATACTCAGATTCTAGTCATTAGTATCATTGGTGATACTTTCAACTTAGGACGTAGAGATTGATTCCTGGACATATGCGTAATACTAACGTGGCCATGAGAGTGTTGGCAACAGATACTGCTATTTTTTTTTTATATATACCCCAACCAAGGGGATTGGGACCCAAGAGAGAGCTTGCGCACTCGGAAAAATAGCCCACTCAAGTGGGAAGGAGGCCTGCGTGCAGGAAGAAAGCCCACAAAAGTGGAAAAGGAATCCACACAAATGAAAAAAAGTCAACATAAGTAGGAGAGGGTGACATGCCTAGGATTCGAACTCCGAATAGCTAGGGAAGAACTGGTGCTCCTTACCACTCAGGTAAGGAGCCGTTCTTAACAAATACTAGGAGCCGTTCTTAACAGATACTGCTATTGAAAAAAGAATTTGCAGCTCTACAGGGAAAAATGTCTCAATCTTCGTTGCAAATTTAGAATCTCACAGCCAATAGCGCTGCATCAGCCAATCCTCATGTGAAATCCAGTCCACAGGATGCTCCAATGCATAGATGGCAAACCTAAAAAAGGATTAAAGGATACCAAGTCTCCATATGGGACTTAAGCTTGATTGTTAGGCCCAACTCCCAAGCTAGTGCTAGTGCTACTGCTACTGCTTGGCTCGATTGTTAGTAGGCCTGCTTTTTCTGTAGCAGCAGTTGTAGAAGAATCCAGAATACACAACCCCGTAGAGTAAGCACCCAATCCCAAGGCAATGTTGTCATGAACAGGCTTTGCATCCGCAATTAGTTTTTGATTGGTGGCGTGTATCCACAATACAAGGTTTGCAGCCATAAATGCGAGATTTCTCATATATTCAGTTACAGTGAGAAACAAGGAGAACCTTTTCCCTCTCTGCAATTGCAGAAATTCTTCCTCTCTAATTTGTAAAACCAAGAACGGGGAACCTTAAAAGAAACTAAAAAAAACAAACGCTCTCTCTCTCTAAGCAACTTCTGAGCCATGATCATTCAGGAGGAACTCATTCCCCTCAAGTTAAAAAGATAAGAACGCTAAAGAAACACCGGACACCCCAGTGGGAATTAGATATTATTAAAGCAAATGAGGAAGAACACTGTTTAAGAAATTTCTTACAGGAAATGGAAAACATGTAAAGCAATTCAGGTTCTCTTATGGCAATCTGGTTTGAGCAAAATGGGATCTGCAGTCTAAGAGATGTCATCTTGTTTTGCGGGTGAAGTAGATGCAAAATGTACCCTACAGTGTAGTGCCTGTAACATAACTAGAAAAATGTAGAGGGGAATCAAGACTGCACAAGAGAGACAACTCTTCCATAACCGACCACATTGATGCTGGCATTTTGGTTTGAGAGAGGGAATGAGGTTTTTAAAGCAGAAGGTAGAGCTAGGATAGAGATGTCTTAAGAGTAGAAGGGAAGATTACATGCCAAAATGCACCACTATATCACTGGATATTGGACGAAAAAAGTCATAAAAAAAAAAAAAAAAAAAAAGAATTCGTGGAAGGCTGCCTTAGAAATGTTTAGGGCACGTTTGTGTACACACCATTTCCACGGAAAGAAGAAATTGCCACGTCAGCAAATTCCATAGAAATAAAAACCTCGGAAAGGGATTTCCATAGAATTTATATTTTCATGTTTGGTGCAAAAAGCGTTCCCTTATTGAATTGGTGCTAATGTTGTTTGGTGCGGCTATGAATTCCTTGTAGAGCATCAAAATTTCTTATTTGGTGATATAATTTTTTGAGGAAAAATAACATAACATATATATTATTTATTTAACATTAAATAATAATTTATATAAAGAAATAAAAAATGAAAGAGTTGTACGGTTTTTGGGTTGAAATGGACAAGAGTGAGGAAAAGATAGAGAAGTTTTCCGAGGAAATCTATTTCCCATAACCCCCCATAGGAAATCCATTTCCACCATTATCAAGGAAAATGCTGACGAGGTAGGAAAGCATTTCCACGGAATTATTCCGCACCAAACACCGGAAAAATAGGTTTTCCGCGGAAAACCGTCCATTTTTCCGCGGAAAAGTGTTACACAAACATGCCCTTGAAGGGTTTTGTTTATATAAAAATCCCATGATAATATCTTTGAACAATTGCAACAAATATGTGATGATTTGGTTCTAACTTCTAAGAAAAGAACACCTGCAACCACAAAGGAAAAAAAAAAACATATTAAGAGGAAAGTAGTCACAAGAAAGAGAAGGGATCAAGCCCTTTTGGCTGCTTTTAGCAGTTGTGGCTCGTGAAACCGATGCTGTCCTGATCCTGAGAATACTATTTTCCCCCATGGTAGAATTCCTAAATTTGGTAAGTATTTTTTTAATGAATAGAGAGAGAGAGAGAGAGAGCCTGCAATCCGAACTTAGGATGCGGGTTTTTGGAGTTAGCTCACCCTGGAAGGATCGCAACCCTTTATCCCGGCCATTGTAACACGTGCGTTGCCCAGGGCATAGGGGCATGATGACTTGACGTCATCCTCACCTTCCTCCGGCTTATCACCGGCGGTCTGTTCAGAGAGAGAGAGAGAGAGAGAGAGAGGCTGCAACATGTTTTATTATTGTGGCAACCAAGATGACCCCATCGTCAAGAGTCCAAATGATGCCAGCCTAAGACATGCACCTGCCTCACACTTTTCCTCCAAAAGCAAAGTGGAAGGAAACCAAACAAATGGGCTGGAAAGACTTGGTGATGTTAATTCCATAAACAGAGAAATGAAGAATAAGAGTATACTTACAATAAACCCTAAAAAAAACCAAAAGTTGTTTTTTCGAATTTGAAACACACACCACTAATGCATCCTGCTTTAAATGTGATCCACAATGAAACATGACAGAGCAAGACGTGAAGAAACAAAAAGACATCAAACATTTGGCTTGGTAAATATACAAAAACTGAAAATTGATCAGCAAATACCTTAGAAGAAAGCTAGTGCCCATGATGGAGTGAGTGATTACACAACTGGAGTTGAGATATGAACAGTAAGTTACTACAAAAACCCATTTCAATGGATGCTTTGCATTCTCCAGCAAAATCAAGATCAGAACAAACATCTAGTTCCCCTCTAGGAATTTTTTTAATTTCTCTCTTTTTATCAGTATCTCCAACCTCTAAATCTCCACCAGAACTGTACAAGTAAGCAGCACCCACAAATCAATATTTGCATTAAAGCAATTTCCCATTAAAACAGCTTCCCACTTGCCATGCAACTAGGGGTGTTCATGGGCCACGACGGGCCGAGCTGAGGCATATCCAGGCCTGGCCTGACTTTAGAAATGCAGTCCAAGGCCCAAAACGGGTCATAAAAGTCAGGCCCGAGGCAGCCCATTTAGTCAACCGGGCCAGGCTGAACCAAGCTTTTGATCAATTATGTGGGTTTCTAGCAAATGTTTGGCCTAATTAAATTGAATTACATGACCTCCTTATAAAGGCCGGGCCAGACCAGGCTTTGGGCTTTCTTTCACTTAATCTAAGCCTGCCTAAATCAGACTGACCAGGATCTGGCTCAGGCTGGCCCGGCCATGAACACCCCTACATGCAACTCTTGATGCCCATGCTACACAAAAATTATTAGATGTCATATTTGTAATAACCAACTAAACCGTCTCAGGGATATATGTCTCTTGCTCAGATTGTACAAATGGTTGATTATCCAGCCACAAAGGAATGCCCATGGCAGAAGTTTGGTTGCTGCATGATACCGGAGGGCAATGAATTCATAAGGATAATATGCCTGTAGATTTGTGGTAAGAATGATTTTGCCATTACCAGATGCCATTACCATGGTTGTGAAACTTAGCAAGCACACATGATGATGTGATTAGAAGCTAGTATGATGACCACTAAGAAGGAAATTGTCTGCTGAAAGAATCAGTCTGAACCAACTCTCCTGGGGAGCTCCTCAGATTACCAGGAAAACTGGCAAGTGCACTAGATGATGAGGCAGGAATGTCATAAGATGGCCTATAAGATGAAGGGGAACGCCTGGAGACAAGATAATCTTGTCCCAAATTGCTCGGAGAGCTGCTCAGATTAGCTGGGAGCTGAGAAAGCGTGCTGGTTGTCAAGAATGGAATCTTGTATGATGATCCAGAAGACAAAGGAATTTGTTTATTCACAGAATCACTTTGTGTTGAATAGTCAGTAGAGTAAGCTGGATTACCAGGGAATGAAGCAAGGGTGCGAGGTGATGAAATCAAGTAATCAGACCCATAAAAAGAAGGTAATTGTCTGCCGAAACGATTAGTTTCCTCTGAATTGATAGGAGGCAGATCTAAGGCATCACTCCTAGAAAAGCTGGCACAAGGTTCTTGTAGCATTGACCCCGGTGGGCCTGGCCAAGCTGACCGTACAGGTTCCCCTGAAATCAAGTAATCATTATCAGACCCATAATAAGAAGGTAATTGTCTGCCAAAACGATCGGTTTCCTCTGAACTGACAGGAGGCAGATCTGAGGAATCCCTCCTAGAAAAGGTGGCACAACGCTCTTGAAGTATGGACCCTGGTGGGCCTGGCCAAGCTGACTGTACAGTTTCCTCTGAAATCAAGTAATCAGACCCATAACAAGAAGGTAATTGTCTGCCGAAACGATCGGTTTCCTCTGAACTGACAGGAGGCAGATCTAAGGCATCCCTCCTAGAAATGGTGGCACAAGGTTTTCGAAGCGCCGACCCTGGTGGGCCTGGCCAAGCTGACTGTACAGTTGCCTCTGAAATCAAGTAACCAGACCCATAATAAGAAGGTAATCGTCTGCCCAAACAATCAGTTTCCTCTGAACTGACAGGAGGCAGACCTAAGGCATCACTCCTAAAAAACGTGGCACGAGGTTCTTGAAGCATTGACCGTGGTGGGCCTGGCCAAGCTGACTGTACATGGTTGTCTTGGGGCACAGACGGAGGGCCTGGATATGGTGGCAGACGTTTTATGGCCATGGTTCCCCCAGAATCCGAGATAAGAGGAGCAGCCTCAGGGCGGCCAGCCACCCTGACAGCTAACGTCCTGCTGCCAATCTTGAGCTCATTCATGCCTTCTATAGCTTTAGCAGCATTGGCAGGATCAGAGTACTTGACAAAGCCATATCCTTTATGCATACCCGTTGTTCTATCCTTAATCACGTGAGCATGGATGATATTGCCAAAAGGAGAAAATAACTGCATCAATTGTTTGTCATCCAAATCAAAAGGAATACCACCCACGTACAGACTAGAATCATCAATATCCTTGTTGGTTTTGCTCTCTGCCTCTGGGGCTGCAGTTGAGGTAACACAGCCTTTGTTTGGACATGAACCATAACAGTATAAATCAGCCGATGATGCTGGGTTATCCCTCCCATGTATGCTGCTACTTGGCATAGGTGAAGTGCCAAAAACTGCACTTCCATTGCCAATGCCAGAAAGAGCGCTATGAAACTGGCTATCCATTATGTTACCTGAATCTGATGCTGTCAAAGGACAATTGGTGGTTGCATGATCACCACCACACACATCACACGAGATATCCACCTTGAAATTCCTATCAGGGCAAGAAAATAGCGTGTGCCCATGCTCACCACATCTTTTACAAGGGTTCAGTTCGGCAAGCTCCTTTAACTGAGCTTGTTTAACCTTGTTCACTCCATCCTCTACTGGAACCAGTAGCTTTTCAACCATTCCTACTGCAGCGTCCAATGACTTCTGGCTATCCGCTTCTATTAAGACATGTAAGTCCTCAGCATCTGGAGGCCACGTCTTTGGCTCCTTCCTCGAGCCCTTCCCTCTTAAGTAAATTTTTGCCCCAGATTCCTTCTCCATTCTCTTCTGAGTATTCCCACGGGGACCCATTATTAGACCGACAAATTTATAGTCAGGATAATCTTTCACTGGTACATAGAGTTTTTTGCAGAACTTTGGTTTCTGGTCCGAAGGAGGTTTTAGAGTCTTCTGAATCAACCTTGAAATTATGCCTTGCTTCTCTTCAATGAGTTTCTTACGCAGCCTAGCTTCCCTCGGATTAATTCTAATTCCTAAGTCATTGTACTCAGGTGGGGGAGAAGGGGACCTTTCTTCCTCTGGCCTATGATCAAGAACCTTTGATCCCCGTAGTTTCTCAGTTATTTCAACAAGTCGAAGATTCAAGCCATGGATTTCAGGATCCAGATCAACTCTCCCGGCAGGGTTTCTAACGAAATCTGGAAGTTGACTAGGACCAAGCAACTGTGAATCATCACTGGCCCACCTGCTCTTCCTCCTTTTGCAAGTCCCATCAGCTACCGGGTGCAAATCCCACCTGCTTTTCCTTCGCTTTCCAGAACTGTTCTGTTCCTGCTGCTTGGAAGCATCTCCATCACTAGAAGTATTGTTTCGCAGATTGGCAGTAGGAGGCCAAGCATCTGAACCTTGTTCTATGGAACACTCCTGCTTGTCCATTTTCTGTGACTGAACTCGCAAAACACCCCCCAGACCAGCTTCTGGAATATGAATAAAGGTCACTTCTTAATATTATATGGATTTAAATAATGCAATTATTAGGTGCATAGTATGAAGGAAATTTAACCATTTTTATAAACCTTGTGATTTGATAAAACCAGCTTTGCAGCCATCCAGAAAAAAGGTACTATTTGTTTCAGTTTTCATATCCTTCATTCAAAACAAAACTGGCATTTCAATTAGAGATCGTTTATCTATGCTCATTTACACATGTAAATGATTCACAGGTATAACCATTAAGCATGTCACATTTGTTTGCATTGAAAAGGATTTGCGTGCATAAGAACGGTGTGAAAATGGCCTCATTTTTCAGCCCTTCATTTTCACACCTAAGGAGGTATGAAACACTGGAATTCACACCTTTTGCAAAAGGCACTGCTACAGTAGAATTCATGGTGAACTTTTATCCTGTTGGGCCCATCAAAAACCCCCTTTTTCATTCACGTTGGCCCCTAATTCAGAATTCAAACCAATCATCTTCCTTACATGGCTTAAAACAGCTAACAGGTTAAATTTTACATCTTAACTCTTCATGGATTCTGAAAAATTAATTAAAACTTCCAACCCATTAGATCTAATTTTCTGGACTTCTGTGGGCCACCAATTCATGATCCAAACCGCTACAAACGGCTAATAGGTAAAATTTTACTTCTAGATTCTTGATTTTGAGAAATTTATGAAAAAAAGGTCCAAAAGATGTATATCCAAATGCATCTAGAACCATTGGCGATTTTGACAAACATTGGAATATGTTTCAAATGTGTACTGTTCGCATATGTATCGCATATGTAAATGATTAATGTGTGATTTAAATATGTAAAAAAAAATGACCCCTTGAGTGGGATTCAATCCTTTTTGAGAATTTTAATTGGCTTCTAACCTGGTTTGGAGAGGAAAAGAAAAAAAAGGGGCAAAAATCTAATAATAGCATTGGATCTTTACTCTGCTACCTCACATCTTCTAGTTTTGCCTTTACTTCTTTTCACCTACCAAATTTGTTGGTGTGTTGTGAACATTTTTATAATGGTGTACAAAAATTCTACGAACATATTCAGTTCTTAAAAAATTAAAAAATAAAAATCTTCCAAAAGCTAACATCAACACTCCCCCAACGCGCCCCCCTGCCCCACACCAAGGAAATTTTAAAAAATAAAAAAAGCTCTTTCTCAAGGTTTGACCCAATAAAAATCAATGTTTTACTCACCTTATTATGAGAGATAGGGTAGGGGCCCTCACATCCATATCCAATGCCAACAACTTAAATGTGAGGGCCCTCACCCCTATCTCTCATATAAGGTGAGAGATATCTCTCATAGGAGCATCTCTCTCTCTCTCTCTCTCTCTATATATATATATATATATATATATATATATATTCATCAAGAATTCAAGATGCAATCCTTGAAAAATATATATATACACACACACACACACAATGAGAACATGTCTCATTATCATCATCATCATCATAGCCTTGTCCCAACTATGTTGGGTCAGCTACACGAATTCTGTTTCTCCATTCCAGTCTATCTTGAACCAAATCCTTAGATAAGTTACACTTCTTCATATCTATTTTTACTACCTCAATCCATGTCCTCTTTAGCCTGCCCTCTCCCCTTGGTGGGCCGTCAACCTTCATAGCAAAAGGAGAACATGTTTAAAGTTATGATACCCAAATATGGATGTGGATATGAACATTGATACGGGGATCGGAGACACGACTCCTCACTTTTGAAAATCTATGATACAGATACAGATACCGGTGTCCTAATTTTTTCAATAGATCACTTTTGAATCGATAAAATTATCATTGTTTTCATCCCTTTCTAGCCCTTTTTATGGTAAGAAGTAAAAATATTAAAAGAACTATATAAAATAAACTTGATAAGTAGGATACGTTAAACTTGTTTCCTAAAAGCATCGGTGCAGCATCAGGTACCAATACAAGTGTTATATCGGTCCGATATGGATACGTTGGGCTTGTACAAGTATCCGGGTATCATAGGTCTAAAGGCTTCATAAAATTCAGGATGTTCTCATCTTCTAATTGAAATCAATCACACTAAGTCCCTAACGCAACTCTAGAAACAAAAGATAATGCCTCCTGCATATCTTGAAAAAGGAAAAAGAAATCGAGTGATTTACGCCCAAAAAACAAACATTTAAAGCCCTTTGAGAATTCGGAGATCAAAAACAGCTATGCAAATTCAAACAGTGAGAGATTTATATAGAATCAGAAATATGGAAACAGATTGCAGTTCCAGTGTTCGTTCCAAATTCACCATCGGCATTCAAATAAAATCAACAAACTAGCACTAGTTCTTAGGTTTGTGTATGTGTGCGTATCCAATCGATCTGGAGTTTGTTCAATGCTTTCTACTCAAAAGTGACAACCCGAGATTAAAAAGATTCTACCTTTCGAAGATTGTAATACAATCTCTTCTCTATCTATCCATCTCATCTCCAATTATCATTACCCTCATCAAGAAAACCCTGATATCCACAAAAACAAGAATACCCTAATCTTCCTCTTCTTCTTCTTCTTCATAATAACAAATGCAGAGCATAATACACCATCACCATTATCATCTTCTGGTTTTACTGTTAGAAAGAAAACCCAACGTAATCAAGCAACAAGATTTTAAAAGAAAGAAAGAAAAAATAGGGTTCGGATCTTCTCAAAGCTGAAACTGTGATGAATGGATTAGGGTTTTTTTTTGGTGATGAAATGGAAAGGGGAGAGAGAGAATTTGAAACGGAGATTACCTCAGTCGTAGTAGCACCAACAAAGAGCGGGTGTGGTGAATCTCCAAGACATAAACGAGAGAATTTGAGGAGGATGAGAAGACGAAAGGCAAAGCTTAAGTCGTTTAGTGGAAAAATAGGGGTTTTACAAAAAGAGCCCCTGCATCATCTTAAAATCTCAAAACAGACTTTTTTTTTTTAAATTAATACCTTCTGTGATTTTAGTGGTTGATTTTTTTATTTGCTGATCATTTTTGTCTAGTAAAAGAGCACCATATTGTAAGAATGCAAATAGCTTAGACCCCAATTCATCTTAATTTAGATCTGGATCCGAATTCAACAAATAACTTATGTGCTTATTCGGATCCGAGTTAACTTAAAGTTTTTCGTTCAACATAAGATATAGAATGCATTAGTATAATTAGATAAAATAGTTTTCGAAATAATTTTGGAGATGAATTCATGAGGTTTGATAGATGATTAAAACTAAGTGGACTACCAAATATGAATATAACTCAATCTATCCAAATCCATAAAACCTATATATTCATGATATGTGATGTAATTGCGTTGAATTTGGATTACTTGATTGGAATATTTTGTGGGGTGTTTGTGCAAAAGCAATTCTGGTGGAAACATTGTGGAGATAAGGTATCTGATTATCCAAAAGTTCCTACCCATAAAACTAGATTAGAAACCTGTTTTTAAGTTTCGATATGTAAATGAGTATAGGCGTATAACCCAATCTAGATTTAATTGATCAATGAGTCTAGTTCTGGGTCCACATAGGTTCCAATACGTGGACCCTGAGACCTAACATATGTGTCGTTAACATCATAAATTGTATCTAAAAATATATATGATGAAGGCAGTAGACTCGATGTACTATTTATAAGTTAAATGAAATCCTTATAGTAAGAATAAAAAGAATGGAAAGAAATTAGAGCTGGTTTTGGAACTAGATTATAGTCCTCTAATTGGACTCAGTTCTAGAACAGTGTCTGAGTCCTTTTATTGAAACCAACAAAATAGGTTTCGAGTTAAAAGTGGATATGAAACCAAAATCGTTATTTAAAAACATGCCAAATTTTGGTCTAGTATGGTCCTAACTTGAAACTATTTTGATTTACAGGCAAACCTTTGCGTTTTGGTGCAACAACTCCTCTAAGTTTTTCGACATATATTGAAGGCCTTATTTCTTGCTTGAGAAGGGATTCAGGTTTCACCTCTCCCATCGAAAAGGCTATACCGCATAAGAGGAAATGCAAATGCTAAGGGATCCGATTTTGCATTTGAATATTTAAGGATCCGGATAGTGTCGTTTTTAATTGTCGTAAATAATAAACACAAGAGAAGCTTTATTACATCAAACCCAAGAGATTACCAGCCGTGCTTATCAGGGACAACAAACCGAACGACACCCGAGTTAAAATCCACTGACTCGTCCAAGCCACGCTCCACGCAAGAGATCCAAAGTCCAGACTCACCCGAGCTAACTCAACTCGACGAATTACTAAATCAAGTCCTGAGTTTTCAAACACCGATCTAATATAATTCGACAAAGACAAATGATGAGAAGCAGAAAAGGGCAAAAAGAGAGTGAAGAAAGTCACGTTTCTCCCGAGCAAAGGCCCCGATACACTCGTGCAAAACCTCCAATCTCCCTCCACCCGGCGCATGATAGCAGCCGTACGCTGATTCGCACGCCGTTCCCGTCGTCTAAAAAACCCAGACGCAACAACTTCCTACCCCCTTGTGCCCCCGACTACTTCCACTCTCTCTCAAACCCTAAATTTTCCAAAATCCCAGGCGAATCCGCCATTGATTTCTGCATCAGTAGCTCGGAATCAACTCACTGAAAATCTATCAGTTAATCTTCCTCTTCCACTACATCTCTCTCTATTTCTCTCACTCTCATTTTGATCTGTTTCTTGGTTTTGTACTGAATAATATAAGTGTGGAACATGGATTCAATGTGAATCAATAGACTTGAATCCGATTGATCTATATGAATAAACACAAACTGAAGTCCGATTCTTGTTTTTTTTTTTCTATGATCTTTGACAGGCCCAAGAAATCGCAAAAGATTGAAAGAAGTATCTGATGAGGATTGTTTACGGTTTCAGCTTGGTCAGGTAGGTCGTGGCATTTCTGTGAGCTGATTGAAATATACGTAGAAGAGAGGGATGGATTTTGCATGTAGCTTTCCGGGTTCTAGGGCATCTGTTTCGATTGATTCGAAATGGAGGGTTAGAAGTCGATTGAGCTATCGGAATAGTTTGAGTGAGTTTAGGATGTCGCGTAAGAAAGGTTTAATATACAAGTCTAATAAGATTAAGAGCTTGATGATGATACCTGTGAGTGGTTGCGCTGCGTTGAACAGCGATTTTGGTAAATTCTTTAAGGCATCCAGGTTGTTGATGAGGGTAGAGTGCCAGTCAAATGATTCTTTAGCTTATGTTGATGGAAATGGGCGCAATTTCGAAGTTACAGAGAGGCCATCGGCGGAGGATAGGGAGAGTTCTTCTTCAGACGGTTTGGGGATGGGTGGCGGCACATCTGAGCCTGAGGCATGTGGATCAGAAGCTGAGGAAGCTGAAAAGAATGATCCTGGAGTGGAGGATTTAAGGGAATGGCTTCAAAAGGCGGTGAAAGAATTGGAAGCGGCGCAGTTGAACAGTACCATTTTTGAGGAGAAGGCTCAGAAGATCTCTGAATCTGCAATCGCGCTTAAAGACGAGGCGGGCAAGGCTTGGAATGATGTCAATTTAGCTGTTTCCGCTGTTCAAGTGATTATTGGAGAAGAGGCGGTTGCGAAAGAAGCTGTTCAGAAAGCAACCATGGCTCTTTCGATGGCCGAAGCAAGGCTGCAGTTGGCTGTAAAAGCTTTGGATTCTGTGAAAGGAGGGGTGGTCTCTCCAGAAGCTTCTTTGCAGAGTGATTTTAATGAGGATGGATCAGCGCGACTATTGGATTTGTCACGGGAGGAGGAAGAGGCGCTGTTAGATGCAAAGGGTGAGATTCGCGACTGCAGGGCAACGTTGGAGAATTGTGAGGCGGAGCTGAGACGTGTCCAGAGCAGAAAAGATGAGCTGCAGAAAGAAGTGGATAGGTTAAGTGAGGTTGCGGAGGTGGCACAGTTGAATGCTCTGAAGGCTGAGGAGGACGTGGCGAATATAATGCTTCTGGCGGAGCGGGCTGTTGCTTTTGAGGTTGAGACAATGCAGCATGTGAATGATGCAGAGATAGCACTGCAGAGAGCAGAGAAATTTGCTGCAAGTGATGAGGCATCAGAAACTTTGTCCATTCCACTACCGCCTTCTTACCAAGTGCAGGTTCCTAGTGATGAGTTTGGTGATGAGGAGGAAAAGGTGGGTGATGGAGAAGTGGCTGAAGTTAGTGTTGTAAGTAATGAAGTATTGTTGGGAGGAGATGGTTTATCTGATGGTGAAGCTTCACTGGATCTTGCAAAGGATGCAACCACTTTGGGCATTGAAGAATCATCTCTGTCAGATCATGAGCAAGAGAATGGGAAATTAAGTGTGGATTCAAACAGAGAAACTGTTGATGTTGAAGCAGAGAAGTCAAAGGCTGCATTTCAAACAAAGAAGCAAGAAACGCAGAAGGATCTAACTAAAGATAGTTTGCCTCTCAATTCACCGAAAGCGCTATTGAAGAAATCTTCTCGGTTCTTTTCTGCATCATTCTTTTCTTTTGAGGTAGATGGGGCAGAATTCACTCCTGCCTCGTTTTTCAATGGGCTGATTGCTAATGCTAGGAAGCACATGCCCAGGCTGGTTCTCAGTGTATTTCTTCTTGGGGCAGGGTAAGCATTGTTGTCACTTCTCATTTTGCTCTATTCATGCTTCTTTCCTTTTACTGGTGTTCTCTTTTTCAGAATTATGCTAAAAAATAATAAAAACACTCCAGTTGTGTGTACTCTTTCAGTATATCATGTAATGATTATGATTTATGATATATAGCAATAGGAAATTCATTTGCCAGGATTTATGGAAAGTAGTGTCACCAGCACAAACCAATAAATGCAGCATGATGACATCATCAGCTGAAATATTTGACAAACCAAGAAATACAGCATCATGACTTCATCAGCTGAAATATTTGACTTTATTTTTGGGTGATAGTTCTTTTATGTTTAGTGGATAAGCAGAGAAGCTTTGGAAAGGATAAAAGCTGTGAGGTGAGCAGTGTTGCTGTAAATTCGGCCAGGGCACAGCTTTCTCATAGTCATGACAAGCTACAGATTTTATTATTATCTTTATGCTGAAGTTTGTCTAATAAAATTATCCTTGACATTTATGCATGAGCCTTGGCTCAACAGTCTTCACATCATTTGCTCCTGAAACAAGCAGGCTGATGGCTGACATCCATTACTTCTCCTGCTGAGGGGCTAGTTTCCTCCCCATGGCTCCAAGGGCCAAGGGCTACCACTTGAGTGGACAATGGTTCTTCTAATCAAGTGAAGGAAATATAATTTGCGAGAGGTGAATGTTAAACAATAGATCCAGCGAGAAGAAGGAAGAGGGGAGAGAGAGAGAGAGAGAGAGAGAGAGAGAGAGAGAGAGAGTAATTGGGGAGGAAGAGAATGAGATGATACACCAAGGGAGGTGACATCTCGACATATTGCAAATTTCCATATTTATAGCACCAATGTTGGATTAGAGTCTCAATCAAAATCAATTTAAAATCTCTCAAGATGATTATCATCAAGCAATGCAATCTAATAGGATAACTTCTAGTAAGTTGACCCTCAATTCTTCAATAGATGCACCTCCACCGATATGGTTCTTCACAGGTCTATGTCTCCACACAACTCTCTCAAGAAGAGGGGACAAAACCCAGCGAAGGTTCCAGAAGGACAGGAATTTATTGTGGCCTCCAGACATGTTATAATGGTTTCCTGTAAAGGAAATATCAAATATGGTTTTTAGCTAAGAAACCGTGGACAATTTGGAACAGCCATTGAGTTTCTTGATTGAATACTGAGAATCTGAGACCCAATAACTGATGCCACATACTAGAGGGGACCATTTTGCAGTCCATTGTCTGGGAACCCTTCTGATTCTCTTCATCATCAACATCATCATCATCTTCTCTCCATTCTAGGAAATTAACTGTAAATGTAGGCAGCTCCTACTTTCTATTTTAATTGTTTGGAATCAGAATAAAATGCATAAATAGTTCTGGTAAACTTAGAGGACACTCACTATAATATTGTGTGTGATGTGGCTCTTTCCACTCCCCATTCCAAAAAAAAAAAAAAAAAAGCCATGACAAACTGACAGCCTGATGGTTACCAATGGGCACTTTCAACTGTGCTATGAGCTCTTGTCAATTTTTCTAACAGTCTGTACATATGCATTAGTTGTTGATGTTAGCCAATATTTTATCAACTGTCGATCTGATTTGCTGTGGCTCTCCTAGTCTGACTAGAAGTTCGGCTTATTTGGGCTATGGCATTCATGCAGTGGGATCCATCTTAATGGAGGATCAGTCCATCCACACATATCATATATTGACACCTGCATCTGTCGAGAAGCAAACCAGTTTCTTCACGCATATTACATTAGCAAACTTATATAAGTAAATAAACCCGCTTGTTGGGTTCTAGTTGTCAGATGTGTTGTGTTTCTTTCTCTTCTTTGATATCATTTCCAGTTTTGATGTAAGGAACCTTGTTTGATTCCAAGGACTACATTTTATGACAGGTCAATCTTCCTAATTAATCGAATGGAAAGGAGTTCTCTGTTGATTCAACAGCCAGATATTATTACCACTGGCATTGAAGAAGTAACCTCAACTGCAAAGCCTGTATTCCGAGAGATACGGAGATTTCCCAAGAGAGTGAAGAAATTGATTGAGATGTTACCTCAACAAGAGGTACATGTGCCTTTTCTTGTTGTGATCTGCATGAAAGTTGTGGTTCTGCAGCTTCTTTATTTATTATCATCTTGTCATTACAGACATTACAACAGTTCTTTGGCGTTAGATTATTGTTGTTCATTATTGGTTGGTGGATTCTATTATAGTTGTGAACATGCACGGTGTTTTGCAAATTTCTTTGGTTCTGTGTGTAACAGTTGCAACTCATTTCTTTTCAGATAAATGAAGAGGAGGCTTCTCTCTTTGACATGCTATGGTTACTGTTGGCAAGTGTTATATTTGTACCTATATTTCAGAAAATTCCTGGAGGTAAGTAACTCCTGGACGTGATTTACAGTTGAGCATGGTGCCCTAACCCGTTCCTTCTATTGCTTAATCTTTCCTTCTTAGATCATTGATGGTTGCAGTTTAAATAAATATCTTAGGTAAATAAAATCCTGTCAACAAACTAGTTTCTTTTTCTTTTTTTCTTTTTGTCTTGTTAATTGTTACATAATTAAATTGTGATTTGGATCAAGTGCACTGTCTATTTAGCGACCCCCCAAAAAAGGTAAACAATTTGATTAATACTTAACAGATGTGGAATTGCACTATTCTGAGAAACAATTCCCATAGAACTCAATGAGAATCAGCTTGTGGGATCCAGCTGAATCAACCAATTATCAATCTTCCCCCACTTTCACTCACTATGCTTCCACTCTCCCATGAATTGGCGTTCACCCAATTTGACACTTATCTGACTATTGCTCATTACTTGATTGAAATGCCCATTTCTTTCATATGTTTTAATTGTTGATCATTGGGGCTTCAAAATCTGTATCTATAATGATCTATGTTGATTTTTAGGATATCCCTAGCCAATGCGTTGACCTTTCCATCTCTCCGTCCCCATGATTGTCACGTGTTTTAGTGGGCTGCACAAGATAGTTCTCTTCTGAAAACAATTTCTCTCTCTCTCTCTCTCTCTCTCTCTCTCCACACACACACGTATGTGCATGCACAACTTGAACTTTATTTGTTATGACCTGGCCATTCCTAATCTTGGAAATTTAGGTCTTCATATGACCTACCTGTGTGCAAAAAATGGGAACCATCCCATTC
Organism: Umbellularia californica; assembly: GCA_028538565.1. Taxonomy (NCBI): domain Eukaryota; kingdom Viridiplantae; phylum Streptophyta; class Magnoliopsida; order Laurales; family Lauraceae; genus Umbellularia; species Umbellularia californica. The sequence goes on from JAPQWN010000002.1 coordinate 5,523,123, forward strand.
AGGGGAAGCAAACTTTATTTGTTATGACCTGGCGATTCCTAATCTTGGAACTGTAGGCCTCCATATGACCTACCTGTGTGCAAAAAATGGGAACGATCCATTCAGGGGAGGTACTGTTTTGAGGGGCCCAAAGTTGTCCAAATCCTAACCATTCGATAAAGTCAGATGAGTGCCACAATTTATCTTGCAGGGCCTACAGATTTTGGATGTGTCAAATTTGGGGGTGTGATAATTCACACGTGGGATGGAGATGGAGGGGTTTTACTAGTCATAGGGGGCTGTGTTGGCGTCACAGGTCAGGCCCTACCATGATGTGGGACAGTGGGACAGCCTTACCATCCCTTGATGCTGTTTGTGTGTGTGATCATCATCAAAGCCTTGTCCCAACTATGTTGGGGTTAGCTACATGAATTCCGTATATGGGAATTAGAAATAAGGATAAAATTAGAGAAAGGAATAAAATTAGAATCCCATAGTAGCTCTTGGTCACAATTCTCAGTTGATCTCTATATATTATAATCTATATGTGTGTATATATATTGGTAATATTCCTGTGCAGACTGTGCACACCGGCTGCTACCCTACACACACAGATGTACACCAAAACAAACAGGTGAGCTACATAGCTCATGATAACAGCCCATGTGGGGCCCATCTAACTAGTTTCCATCTAACCGTGTGTAATTTTGCACACACATACATACCCCTGCTGGTCTCCAACTGTATGTCATTACAGGTTTTCCTTATGTCTGAAACAGTTTTCCTTTTTACATACAAAATTGATTTCATTTTCTCGGTGACATATCTTGTTTCTGCTGGAATGTTTTAGGCAGTCCTGTACTTGGGTATTTGGCTGCTGGTATTTTGATTGGGCCCTATGGTCTATCTATTATCCGTCATGTCCATGGGACAAAGGCTATTGCTGAATTTGGCGTAGTTTTCTTGCTATTCAACATTGGGCTTGAGGTGGGTGTTCTAAGAAACTTGGTTTTGGCTTTCTCCATCACTTTGCAGTGTGCTGTATGTTTGGTTGCGTATGTATGCTATTTGTAAGGCTCTGCCATCTTGTTTATGTGTTGCAGCTCTCTGTGGAAAGGCTAAGTTCCATGAAGAAATATGTGTTCGGTTTAGGTTCTGCCCAGGTGATAGCCAAGCTTCATTGCCTTAGTATATAAGTTTAGTTTATTTCAGTCCTTCGAACCTTCCACATCTGCATCTATTGTTCAGTACTTTGATATTTTGAACAAAGTGCAGGTTCTAGTGACTGCAATTGTGGTGGGCTTGGTTGCACATTTTGTCTCTGGACAGCTGGGCCCTGCTGCAATTGTTATTGGGAATGGCCTAGCATTATCTTCGACTGCTGTTGTCCTTCAGGTAACAATAGCTTTCCACCTTTTATTTTTTGCTTGTTTGAAGTCAGCTATGCATGCATAATGTTGGACTTATTTATTTTTTTTGTTATTATTTTTTTGGTTTTCTGAAATGAATTTATTTTTTGTTTATTACTTGCCCAACTTTACCAATAAAACAAAAATAGTTGCCCAACCTTCAACTTTCTTCGTTTGGTAAAATATGATAATTAAATCGAGTAATAATTTCTCTCGAGGCTTCTGATGGTTTATGCATGCAAAATTCCATCACAGCAGTTTTTGTTTTATGATTTTCTTATACATTGGTGATTTCATCTTGTTCATATAATATATTCTCAGAGATGAAGAGGTTCAAACCATTTATTGTTATCAATTTATAAATGATGAGACCTTGTCTCTGCCTTCTATTTTTCTGTAGTTTTTCTAGCACATTATATAGGTAATGTGTTCACTGTTGTACAAAGAGTGATTTATTATTTTTTATATTAACATGTTTAGGGTTCCCTACTCTTGTTGAGTTCCCAAGCTTTCTCTCCTGTATCTCTAATTTTTTCTCCTTCAGTCTTCTGCCCATTTTTTTTTTGAATGGTGAAATGTATTAATCGAAACAAAGCAGTACAAAAGGTATATACTGTGATGCATAGAAAAATACATGGAAGGCAGAAACACCATCCAAAGGAAACAAAAAAGGGGGACGACAGCTCCTAGACAGGCCAAGAGCCCAAAAAAAAAAAAAGGACCAAAAAGGTGAGGAAGAACCACTTCTCTCCATTTAAACATAATGGCCTCCATTGGAACACCCCAAAACTCTGGCAGGATAGAAACCCACGTAGCAGCGAGAAAACGGGCTTTGGTAGCAACCACTAAAGGTGGGGATGAACAACCTTCAAAGCATGCCTATTTCTTTCCTTCCAGATCACCCAAAGCACCTCCTATTTCTTCTGCCTATTTTAGTCCGTCGACATTCTTTTATGTCCTGTCTATTTGTTCTTTATTACCTTCATGTTCTAGTGGCTCGCATCTAGTTGCTTGGATGCTTATTGGCTACCCACTCTCCAAATTAATTATAATAAGTTCAATAGCTGTCATTTATCATTATGAATTTTCTCTGATAGATAAGTTTAGCAGTTATTCACTGTTCTTTTGGGCTTTTTCCTCTTCAGGTCTTGCAAGAGCGAGGGGAGAGCACATCACGCCATGGGCGTGCTACATTTTCTGTTTTGCTCTTTCAGGTATCTATTCTTCGGTTCTTCCCCCTCTTGAGCTGAATGTTAGCTCTGATAGCTTTGTATGTAGAGAAGAAATTGTACAATAAATATTATGATAAAATTTTATGGCTTCTTGATCGCATCTGGTTGGGTAAACCTGTAATATTTGCAAGCCTGTTTTAACAAAGTGAAATTCCAACAGTAGTAGCTATAAGAAAAAAGAGTCCCCAAGCTCTTCTTTCCTATACACATGTGCATACCCTACCCTTAATGTCATGATGTCAACAAGTCAGGTCTGGAAGGGTTGGGGTCAATACGAGCACGAGTCAATATCATTAAACTGAAGCACAAACTCAACATGTGGAAATATTCACATGCCCAAGGCTGACTGCTTGGGAGTTTATCAGGCCCCAACCACACCTGTTATAGAATGGAATAAAACTCACGACATATCACACTGGATATTGGTGTGAGATCGTGTTTAGCTTGAGTAATAGCCGTCCCCGTGACTTCCCAAAGGGTATGTTTGGACACATAATGACCTTTGGAAGAAAGGATATGTATTTATATATTCCTATGAAATAGATAATTTCAACTGGACCGGGGCACCAGAAGATTCCCACTGTGTTGCCATACAGAACCATTCTCATTAATAGCATGTCTATCATTTAGAAGTCGTGAAAAACCATCAACATAGCTGGAACCTCCTCCCCATTGAAAAAATTATGAATGAGGAGCCCATAGCCGTAGCACAGTTGGACGGTGCTCAGTTTTGCAACCACAGGTTTGCAGGTCAGTCCATGATCGAAATAGATCAGAAGTCAAAATTTTCTCATTTTCTTTCTGATCAACAGTATTTAGTTTTTTCTTTTAGCTGTATGAACCACAGCCTCGACTTAGCTGCATTGGCTGCAACAAAGAACCATACTATTCTTCGCCACTAAAGAGGACATCATACTGCAGTAATGGCACAGTAGCATAAGATTCTGCCTCTCCCTGTTTTGAACCCAAACTACCAACTCTTAGAAAACGCTCCAACAGATTTTGGCATGACCCAGTGTAAAACAGTGCAAGGGAACAATGAAGCAGTCTGCATCATGAAGGCTTAATAAAATGCATATACTCACAATCATCCATTGTCGGCACTGAAGTTTATCCATGGTGATCTTCATAAGACTCACCACTAAAAAGAAAAAAAACACTCCAGGAGGGGTTTTTATTACTCCAAGGATAGTTGAGCACTTGTAGTCGCTCATGACCACCATAAGACTTAACCAGAGATGAGCCCTTCGACTGCAACCACCAAACTCGATTTTCTTCACCTCTACAGAAGATATAAACCCCATCCAAAACTGAAAGCAAATTTATAAATGCACGATCTCATTTTCATTAAGGGGATGGCGGAAAGAAAAAATCAGGGAGCCCACACCTGACACCTCTGTACCTAATATTTTGTAGTTTTTCTTAACAAAAGAATCTCATAACAGCCACAGCATACAATGCTGAAAACTGGATGCTTAACCACTCCTGTTCAGTCTAAGATCAGTCCAAAACCACATTCTAATACCTATTTGCACTCCATATCTCACTTGAGCGTCTATCCCCTCCTTAACACTCAAAAGAGAAGTCAAAACAGACTTCCAAAGCCCATAATTCTGCCAGAGCCTGAGCCACTTACTAAAAATGCCCGACTGACATTTAATGGACCTAATTCCCAATGTACCTTCTCCTACTGACTTCTGAACCTTATCCTGATTCACCAAATGTTTCTTCTGATGTTCTGTGCATTCCCTAAAATAGAAACTGAATCCTTTTGATTTGCCATGTTCATAGGGAACTTGAATGAAGACAGCCAGCTTACTAATGCACATGGTTAAGCCAAGATACTTTAATGGAAATGTCTGTATTTGACATTCAAAGGGGTTCACGAGATCACGAATTTGGTCTATAGTCATCTAGTCATCCTAACGCTGAAAAGACTGCATTTGTTGCAATTTTTTAAGGCCAGAGGTAACCTTAAACCACTGCATTGCATCTTTAAGATCGTCCACATGCTCTGGTGTAGCACCCTCCAAAAAAAAAAAAAAAAAAAAAAAATGATGTTGACAAAGTGAACACGGGTATCTCTATGTGAGTAATCTATCCGCCAGCTACTTAGCATGTCTTCATTTGTGATTTTCACTACCATTCTATCAAAAGCTTCAACTGCTATCACAAAAGTGGCCCTTCTCTTGAAAAATAACAGCTCTGACCACCGTACAAAGCCAATTGGGTGAAACCCTAATCATGATTTTATTGAGTATTATAGCTATAGGCCAAAGACAATTAATAGAGATGCCATCATCCTTTGTAATTTGTACCATAAAAGCAACACCTGACTCTGTTGGCAACTTACCATGAGAGTGGAAGTCCTGGAAAAACAGCACAAAATCATCTTTCAGAAAATATCTTATAACTGTTGAAAAGAAAATTCTCTGTTGAGGCCGCATCATTCTAATCCTCGAGTGTAGTGCTTTTTTTTATTATTATTATTATTTTTATTTCTTTTACATTTAAAATCTTGAACTCACAGCATGTCCCTAGCTTCCACCTGTTAACTCTATTGACTGCTACCATTAAAAAAAAAAAAAACTCTATTGACTCCTCATTGTGTACTTACTTTCCCATGAAAAAAAATAAATTAGTATTTTCTTCTCTTTCCGACAGCTGTGTTGCTTCCATTTGATATCTTTCTGTATGGCCTTGCATCAATGATCTTCTTGAAGAAGTTGTTGTAAGGCTTTATCCTGTTATATAGCATTTATATTTGTTTTCCACATGCAATCATTAAATTTAATATAAACTATACTATCTTACAATGGCCTGGACTCGGTGTGACCTGATTGACCAATAATGTTGACCTGTCCAGGTTAATCATGCCAGGACTTTCTAGCCCAACCCAGATCATTGTAGGCATAAACTTGATCATTAACTGGTCAGTCATAAAGATCAGATGGGCTGGCCCAATCCAACTCGTTGATATCCTTACAATCTTGCCTTTAATGCAGTCCCTTCGTTATTTTATCTGCAAATGAATGCACTCATTCTATCGTATTTAACCTATGTTATTATTTTTAGCCAGTTAACTTTAGTTATATACTTATATTGGTGGTATTCTAAAAAACTAGGAAGCTGCTTATGATTTGCTTTGTGGTATATTATGTCTAATCCTCATTTCTTTTTGTTTCTATCTTGCTTCCTTCTCAGGACTTGGCTGTCGTAGTTTTGCTCATACTGATACCTCTTATTTCACCAAATTCTTCCAAAGGAGGGGTAAGGAGAAACCTTTTCATCTATAATTCCTTTTTGGCTTATGTCCAATTCTTATTACTTTCTTCATCTTTTGTTACCGATGTATTCACATGCTACTAACTAAGCTAGAATTAAAACAGGTAAAATTTTAGTAGAATCTTTTTGAGCAAAAAATATGGTATGAACATGTTATGAATTGGATGCACATTTACATCTGTGCCCTCACTGAGATCTAGAAATAGGGGATTAGTGTCCCCCTTCTCATATTCATATCGTATACGGGTATCAACTGCATGAAGTTTGAATGTAAATTTTTCAGGTCTAGTCAAAGCCACACCAGTTCTGTATTGGTCATTTTTTTCTCTAACCATCAGTGGGATCTCCTGCACAATATGTTTTTATAGAAGTGGACATCATTATCATATTTTGACTTGCATCACCAAAGTCACCAATAAAAGGTCATGAAGAGAACACCCCTCTTTTCCCCCCTCCTCTCCTCTCCTCCTCCTCCTCCTCCCCCTTCCAGAAGGGGAAAAAAGGAAAAGAGGGATCATGAAAGTGATATGTGATCGCTGTTGATGTAGCGTCCATCATGATACCATCCTGTGTATTACTATGGTTACCAACAATTGGCGGGCCTCACCGTGATTAACAACATTAAATGGATCTCATAGTGATTTTTAACATTAGATGATCACAATGATTTCAAACATTAGATGGTTCCCATTGAGATTACCAACATCAGGTGGATCCTATTGCAGACACTAGGTGGTTTTCATTGTGATTATCGCTGGTTGGTATATTGAGTATGATTTCAAACCTTAAAGATTCATACGGTGATGACAAATATTAGATGGTTTCCATTGAGATTACCAACATTGGATGGGTTTCATTAGGATTACCATCAATATATGGGTCACATTATTTTTTAACATTAGTGGAGTCCCATTTTTCTTACCTCCGTCAGATGGCTCTACCTTGATTGCGAATTGGAGGTTCCTTTGGGGATAATCATTTCTATTTATTTATCCATTTTTTGTTTTACACATAACATTTGATGAAATCCTTATAATAGGCCGTAGTTTAGGGTCTGTTGAGATTTGCAGAGATTGCCAAACATCACTGTACAATATTACAATCTTTTGTTTATTTGGTGGTTACAATGTTACACTATAGTAATATATTATTCTATGCAAATGAAATATATCAATATTCAGATTTGCTGATATTATGTTCTGCATGTATCCAAATACCATTTTTATATAAGTGCGTATAATATAATTAACATAATAAATGCTGTTCTATGTATTATACATTTGGGGTATAGAAGTGTTAGGTTTATGGATCTGACTGGACCTGGATCCCCGCCCAATTTTAATTGTTCCAAAGAAGTGGTCTATACCTAGATTCTTTTGGTTGGTTGCTAAGTAGTTGGGGGTTCCATTTATAACTGTACTTAATGGGGAACTAGAGCAACATCTAGATGGGAGATTTTATTAGTTGGAAATGAAAGTTTCAGGTTGGCTGTACTCAATTTCTGTTTCATCAAAATATGATTTTATCAGAGTATAATGGAGGTTTATGAAAGAAAGAAGATTTTATGGAGGTGCTTCGCAAATTTCATGTGAGGGGTTGTCACGACTGGGGTCAGGTCCTTACAGGGGGCAGGCTAAACAAGTAGTTGAAATGTTGTATACTATTGTATATGAGTTTCATCGCTTTAATCTGAATCTGACAGGATCTGAACCCGATACACTTGAAGCAATACAGACTAGTCAGCTGGTAGGGTGTGTTTGTAAACTATTACCCAAGTGATTGCTAGTGCCCTTGACTGTTAGCCTGTATCAAGCTGACAGACAAATTATTAGCCTGTATCAAGGGGTCTTGCCAAATTATTAGTTAATACATTCCTTATATATTTTTCATTCATTTATCTTAGTTGCTTAGTTCCCTCCACAACCATCAAAGCATGGTTTTTTACCTGATTTGAGTTATTAGATGACAGTTTTGATTTTTATTCTTCTTTATTAATTTTATTTGTTAATTTGGAGTTGTATTCTTTTATTGTATTGTCATTTTTATTTTAAACCTGGGTATATTTTGTTGAAACATAATTTTGTTTTCATGTGTCATCTTTTTGTCCATTGCAAGTTCTCTTCCTTCATTAGGCATAGGATGATCACTAGCCCAGTGTCTCGTGGTGTGTCCCCAAGACCTTGGTTGGGTTGGTGGAGGCTTGGAGCTTGGTTCCTTTTTTATGGGTGTGGTGCACTGGTGCTACACTTTGTTCGCTAGTCCCCTGTTCGATTAGGTGGTCTTATTTGGAATGAAGGGTTTTTTTTTGGCAACCCCTGTTGAAGAGCTTCTTTCTGGAGTCTTCTTGAGAATTGCTAAATGGCCGTCACTACAGAAAGTGTTCAGTGTGTGAGGTTTGAATTGGGAACCGCTCTCTGTTGTGGGCCTCATGTAGTTAAGAGATTGATGAGTTGGATTCCCCCACTTGAGGGGGTTTTGAAGTTCAATGTGGATAGTGCAGAAAGGGGCAAACCAGGTCTGACCAGAGTCATGGAGAGGGGGGTGTTTATAGGGGAGGTGATGTTGAGATTTCCAACTCTATAGGTGTTAATGATTCTAATGAGGTGGAATCATTGGCTATGTTGGAGGTTCTTTGCATGTTCGTTTGCATTGACCTATTGAAACTTATTGTGGAGAGCAACTTACCAATGCTATCTCATGGGTTTCGGCTCCTAATGGGGGTCCTTGGAAGTTCCATTTTATTCTTAGTGAGATATAAACTTTTTCCTCTTTGTTTTAAGTGGAGTTCTTTGATATTTTGTGCTTGGCCAATGATATGGCCGATGTGTTAGCGAAGTAAAGGGTGGATCATTTTTCTCCTTTCGTTGTGTTCAATTTGTAATTTTTGTTGTTTGTGGACGGTATAGCTCTTGTATACCGTTTTGGTCTTCTGAGTTATATCAGGATAACTTTGTAATTTCTCTCTAATTAATACATTTTAGTTATACCAATAGAAAAGGCTAAACCCATATCTTTGCTGTATCTGCCTGCATCTCAAAACCATATTGGTATTCTACTCTATAGATAATGAGTACATGGGGCCTACACAAGCATCGAGGTATCAGTGAACCTTAAGCTAATCAAATCGATGTTCTTTCCTATGTTGATGAAAGTTGAATACCTTTTGATATTCACTTGTGCATTATATTAGTATGAATCAAAACATTTAGATGGCACATCTATATTTTTTTCACATTTTTGGTATATAATACTATTAAGTTGGTATTTCTCTATGCTGTTGATTGGATAAACTCTGTTGTTGATGATTAAACTATGCTGCATTCAGGTCGGTTTTCAAGCTATAGCAGAAGCTCTTGCACTGGCTGCTGTAAAAGCTCTAGTTGCTATCACTGCCATAATTGCTGGGGGGCGTTTGGTAAATTTTACATATAGGATATTTTATGTTTATCATAATAATGGTTGTGATTCAGATACTTAAATAAGATGGTTGTCACTTCATGATTTTTTGGTCTATATGGATAATAACATTAACCTAGCATTCTGTCCAGTGTGGTTTTTTTGGATTTATTAATTTTGTTTTTGTCTTTTCAGTATAGCCCTTTTGTACTGTGAAGTCTTTTTAATGACTGTTAATATTAAAAAAAAAAAAAAAAACCCATTAACCTACCATTCTTACCTACATAATTTCTTTTGTTTTGCCTATTTGTCATTTATTTATTTAAAATCTTAATTTGGATGGAAGATCATTAATACATCTTTCATTACTTTCAGAAAAAAATGAAAATACATTCTATTCCTTTTTTTTTTTTTTTTACTCCAGTACTTAAATTGGCAGGTCTGTGAGAAGCTGATCACTGAAATATATGACTCAGCATTCATGAAATGAAAAAAAAAGGAAAAAAAAACCCACTAGTTGATTTGGACCCATTGAATCAGTTCTGGTAGCAGTTTTACATAACGATTGATTTGTTGGCTTGTAACATGTTAGTCAGATTAACACACAGGTTTCTGTTTGACAGCATACAGCTTGAACCCTTTTTTTCCCATGAAAAGCTTGAAGTTGTACCAACTTTGTTTTTTATTTCTTGATGAGAATGTTTTTGGGATTTCATTAACTTCAACTAACTTTTTGTTTCTGATTTTCCTAATTTAATTTCTTAATTTATAGCTTGTACTCAGGGTACCTGTTTTGATTTTGTTAAAAACCTGCAGTTGCTTCGCCCAATTTATAAGCAGATCGCAGAGAATCAGAATGCAGAGATATTTTCTGCAAATACCCTCCTCGTTATTTTGGGCACTAGCCTCCTTACAGCTAGGGTATGAGGATTTATGCTGTCATTTCTTTCTATATTCTCCTTTTGAGCATAACTTGAAGTCCTTTACCCTGAACAGGCTGGGCTTTCTATGGCATTAGGAGCTTTTTTGGCTGGTTTGCTCCTGGCAGAAACTGAATTTTCCTTACAAGTTGAATCAGATATTGCTCCTTATCGTGGACTTCTTTTGGGTCTTTTTTTCATGACGGTATCTGCATTTTGAAATTCTTTTTTATGATTTCACCTGTTCTGTTACCTAAATGCACAGTTTTGGTTGAAAACCCTAGCAGTTAAAACTCTCAAAGCCCACCCTGCAAGGAATAAGCGTAGAAAATTATGATGATGATGCTGATGATTTATCTGCATGTATGATTTACTGGCTTTGTATATTACAGCTCCCCCTATAGTGAAATTTTAAGTCTAGTCATGCACTCATGATTGCTTGGATTTCCTTGTAAAATTTGCTGTTCATGTGGATCTTGTTGTCAGGTGTATTTAGCTGTTGTTTTGGAATTATTATCTAGATCGAGCCCCAGGTCCTTTTATAAATAATGGAACTAAAAATCTCCAATGAAAAATAATGGAAAGAAAAATGGCAATGGTTGGGCTGTTTTGATGGGTGTCATCTACTTCTTAAAACAAGGCAGAAATTAACCTTGTCAATTTATTTATTTATTTTTTGAAATAACTGCCCTGTCACAAAAATAGATTATCAGATAGATACTCAAGGGGCAAAGATTTCCATGTACAATGGAGGTCTGGATTTCCCCTTTTGCAAATTTGCTGGCTCTTCATCTGTATTCTAGATGGGGCCAAATGAGTTGGTCTTTGGCTATAAAAATAACTCAAATAAGTAGATGTTGTGCATGCACATGATAATCCTTGATCAATGAAGAGGATCAGTATGTAAAAAAAATACATCAATCAGAGTGGTTCTAGAACTGAGTGCTTTGTTTATATCTTGATGTTACAGTTATGGGTTTGAATTCTTCAAATTGTGGGATAAGTCAATATGATGATATGGGTTGGATTTATTTTAGAAAGATTACTATTGGTTGGTGGTCAATGTCGTCATGGTTAAGATGATTCAATGGGATAGTTTGATACTCAGTGTACAATCCAGGCCTTCAGAAGAATTCATTGCTTACCTGTTGCTTAATTGTTCATCGTTATTTCTAGTCGTCTTCATTTTCTTTTCCTCTTCTGGTTCTAATGCTTACATGACTTTTCTAGTAAATGCTTAGTTAGATGATAGGTTGATCATCCAGTGTTTGTTCTTCATCCTCGAATGCTCATGTTTATGTTTGCTTTGGCTACCTCGGAGTTCATTAAGGTCTAGTTTCAGTTGTCACTTCATCTGCTTAAGGGCGAATATTTCATTGGATGATATCTTAAAAAACATGGGATAGGGTTGATTCTTTTTCCTTTATTTCTTTATTTCTTTTTCTTCTTCCTTTTTTTTTTTTTTTTTGGAATGGATTGATTCTATCTTTCCATGTTTCTGTAACCTATAGAATTTCACTATAGGGCTGCCTTTTGTTTTTGCCCTTGGGAGTTTCCTGTTTGCCATCCTTTCCTTTTTTAGTAATAAGTTTTGTTACCATTAAAAAAATCCTTTGAATTTCCTCTATTGTGTTTCTATTTATTTTTATATGAAGTCTATCTTTTATTTATTTATTCATTTAGTAAACTATCTTTTATTTATTTAGATATGTAGTTTGCCATTTTTATGATGACGCTGATGATGATGATGTAGTTTGCTTTTGGATTCAATGAAATAATGCTAGATGCTCATTCCATGTCTAGCACAAACACAGTTCCTCATGGTATAGCTCATTTTAACCCCCCCGACTCTCTAGGCTATTACCTTTTGAGGATGGATATATATATATATATATATGAGAGATGCTCTTATGAGAGATATCTCTCACCTTATATGAGAGATAGGGGTGGGGGCTCTCACATTTAAGTTGTTGGCATTGGATATGGATGTGAGGGCCCCCACACAATCCCTTATTTAAGGTGAGAGATATCTCTCATAGGAGCATTTCCATATATATATATATAACGGAAGGAAAGGCTGGACTAATCCCTACGAGCCAGGTAAATCCCCTGTGGCCCTAGTGTGGTAGTGCAATTTTGAACCCTCAACCTCTGCGAGCAAACCATGGTCCTAGGCCAACTGAGCTACCCCTCGGGGTTGATTGAGGATGGATAATTAACAAGAACTATGGAGCCAAGACTAGAAAAATGATCCTAAGAAAAGATAGTCTAACTTCTCCACTTTGTCCATGGAAAATTATTCTTCTATCAAGGCCATGTCACTGCTCTAGGGGTATGTTAGTATTTTTATGTGTTGGCTAATTCATGGGTTGGACAAAACTTTTGTGTCCATTGAGTTGTATTTTTCTATTTATTTTAGAATGGATTGTGCGTTGTGTCATCGAAAGAGCTGAAGCGAAGAAAGAGAAGAAAACAGAAGAAATCTGGAAGATTGACAGAGACCCGATCAATCGGATGGGGATCAGATGTTCGTTAGGTCCCAGTTAACAGCGTTGACAAAGAAAAAAATCGGGAAACAGGGGCTTACCCAATCGATTGGACCTCGGGAATTTTCTAGACGGGCTGGGCGGATTTGTTTCCTTTTCCATCTGGTGTTTCCCACTTTGAGTCCTATTTGTGTTCTAACACTAAGGCATGAACATTGGGCTATATAAAGGGTGTTTCTGTCAACCCTTAGTGAAGACAAGAAGTTATTCTCTCTTTGTTTAGAGGTGAGAAAACCCTAAGAGAGATTCTTTGTTCTCTAAAGCCATCATTGAGAGTTTGTGCTGAAGATTTGCTCTAAAAGCTTTGTTGCTTCTACTCTTTTGAAGATTGGTTCACAAGGTGTTGCTGGATCAAGTATGGGGAACGGTGCTCGGAGGGGAAGTCATAACAACATGAGAAGTTGTGTAAGAACAACTATAGTCCTTAGGTCGACGGATAGACTGAGAAAGGGAGTTGTGAGTATATCTTGTAACTGTTCAATAGTGCTTGATTTTAGATCGTTGTTTTTCTCCCTGGCGCAGCCCCGGATCTTGATTGGATGTGTAGACCAATCTCTAAGAGATTGATCGAATCCAAAAGGATTCTAACCCTAAGGCACAACACACACCATAACAGGCAAGATAGACAACTCATGATAGTTTTAATTGATTGAATAAAGCATGATCTTACAATGAGGGTCTTCACTATATATATAGAGTATTATTGCTTCTAAAATAAGAAATTGTCTAACTCTAAATCAAAATATAATTTAGAAAGCTATTGTACTAAGCAACCCTACTAATTTTATGACTATCTAAACTAATGATAGGGATCTCAAAATCAGAGATCATGTGGACCCCATCAAGTGGGTCCATTAGGTTCTATTGGTCATGTTCTTGGATCGGGCTACATTAACTCTCCCCGGCTTGAAAGAACTCGACTCCGACGAGTTAATCGCTTGATAACGCTCATAAAGATTGGGATTCAAGCGTTGAAAATCTGCTGCAATGATCCATATGGCATCGGAGAGAGGATGATTCTTCCAACGAGCATAAAACTTTTGAAAACCTCCTTGACGAGTGGAAACAATTTGATCATCAAGCACATCAACAATCTCATCAACAAGTGGTAGATTAGAAGGTATGGCAATAGTCTGCTCTTCGGTATCTCCATCAGTGTCATGACCACGGTAGAGTGTAAGATCCTCTACGTTGTAAGTAGAATTGATGCTTGAATCTGATGGTACATCGAGCACATAGGTGCTGGAGCCAATCTTTTTGAGAATTTTGTATGGACCTGTATTTCGTGGATGTAACTTTTTATATGCCCTTGGAGGCATACGTTTTGGATGGATACGGAGCATGACCATATCCCCTTCAGCAAATTCAACAAATCTATGATGCTTATCAGCTTGTTGCTTATCTGTGTCATTACTGGCAGATATATGTCGACGGACTTCATTGTGCACTTGTTGCATGTGGTGAAAGAAATTTTCTGTATCGGCACTTATTCTTGCATCTACATGCAAAGGGACAAGAACAACATGAAGTCGTGGGCGAACTCCTGTCACAGCTTCATATGGAGAAGTACCAGGAGATTGATTGACCGAGTTTTATGCAAACTCAGCCATAGATAACACTTAATCCCAAGCGTTGATGTAATCACGAACAAGGCATCGTAACAATTGTCTAAGACTTATGTTTGGCCATTAGTTTGAGGGTGGTAAGCTGTAGAGAATTTGAGTTTTGTATTGGACATCATCCATAAAGTCTTCCAAAAATGACTCATGAACTTTGTGTCTTGATCAAGGATCAAAATAGCGGTTACGGTAGGCGTAGCGGTCAATGGCCAAAACGCTACGTAGCGGGCGATACGTAGCAGTTGCGGTGATACGTAGCGATCTAGTGGTGTGAATTTCTTAAATGGCCTAAGTTTTTTGAATCTTGTATAGCAACCAAGATTGTGTATTTTTAGTGATTTGAAATCATATAAGGGTAGAGACAACTTTAAGAAAGGCTATTGAGGAGAAGAAATAGCAAAAATAGTATTAAAAACTAAAATTACTTGGCAATACTAGGTTTTAGACCGTAGTGCCGCTATTTTCGAAATAGCGTAGTGGCCTCAACCGTTACAGCCGATAATGCGGGCGCTACGCTACGTAGCAGCCGCTATTTTGAACCATGGTCTTGATCAGAAACAATTGTCTTTCGAAGGCCATGTAGACGAACTTCCTTGAAAAAGAGCTTCACAGCCTTATAGGCATCACCGGTTGAAGTACACGGAATAAAATGTGCCATCTTTGAGAAACGATCAACGACAACAAAAATAGAGTCAACCTTTTTGAGTAGTGGGCAAACCTAGCACAAAATCCATGCTAGTCTAGTATTCTTCTTGTTTGCCTTTGGCTAGCTGGCATCTCTGACATCTCTCGCAAATGCGAATAATAGTGGTCTTCATTTGGGGCCAATAATATCTGTCACTGACGAGCAAGAGTTTTGTCACATCCCAAATGTCCACTACATCCTCCAGAATGCAACTTTTGGACAACATATTCATGAATGGATATAGCAGGAAGGCAGAGTTGTGTACCTTTAAATAAGAAACCATCATGAATGTTGTAATGAGGATGCTTACCAAGATCACCATTGTTGAGTTCTGCATAGATGGAGCAAAGTCTTGTCGCCAGCATAATCTAGCTTGAGCTGTTCAAAACCTGGTACACTAATAGACATGGTCGTCAACAAATGCTTTCGACGACTTAGTGCATCAGCTATCAAGTTATCTTTTCCTGCTGTATGACGATTGCTGAAACTGAACTTCTGTATATAAGCACTCCATTTAGCACGGTTGGCACTGATCTTTTGCCGTGAATGTAGTTGTCGTAGAGCATCATTATAAGAATAACGTACAAATTCTTTGCCAATCAAATAATGTCACCAATGACGAAGCGTTTGAACCACGACATAGAATTCCAGATCATAAGAAGAATACCTTCATTTGGCATCAGAAAGTTTCTCACTGAAAAATGCAATTGGATGTCTCTCTTGACTAAGAACCATGGTTAAAAAAACCGGCCGGTATCGATCCGATATCTGCTAGAGATATCGGTATTGGTACAGCCCCAAAAAATATCGCCAATATATTGGGTAATATCGGCCGATATTTTGAAAATATCGGCCAAACCAATATATCGGCCGATATTTTCAATATATCGGCCGATATATTGAAAAAATCGGTCCAACAGTCTCTCACTCCACTCGTTCTTAGTTTTCTTCCCTAATCCCTCAGCCTTCTTCGATATATTGAAAATATTGGTCCAACAGTCTCTCACTCCACTCGTTCTTAGTTTTCTTCCCTAATCCCTCAGCCTTCTTCATCAGCTGATAATCCCTGAGCCTCCTTCATGCAAGTTAAAATGGAAAAAAAAAAAAACTGCATGTTGCAGTAAAATAAAACAGAGATTGAAGGAGGGGATGAGGAGGAAAGAAAGCACCTGGATGGCTGGATTCCATCCCGCCCTTTGGCTACTCCACTACTACCGGCCAGCCACACCGCCGCACCACCGCACCAGCCGACCATCGCTTCGCCAGTCCGCCTTCTTCCCCTTTTCTTCACTCTTCCTCTTCCTCTCCTCTCCTCTCTTTCCTTTCCTTTTCTTTTTCCCTCCTCTCTTTCCTTTCCCTCTCCTCTCTTTCCTTTCCTTTTCTTTTTCCCTTTCCCTTTTCCTCTTTCCTTTCCCTCCTTCATTTCCCTCCCAGTTTCTGTTTCAGGCGAATGATGAAATGAAAGGACGTGTGAAAGGGGAAAAGGGTAAATGCTCTGTTTGGGTTTTCTTTTTCCTTTTCTAACCATCAGTTGAGTATGTAACATAAAAACCATGGCACCTTATGGGTCCCACAATGGAGTCCACCTACATAAAATCCAAACAGTTCAAAATAACTCTCCCTCCCTCTATCGTGTCGTGAGAAAGTTTCACTCTAATTGGAAAATTTCCTACCATTAGATTAATCAATCAACCAATTTAGAAAAAAAAAATCAATCTAATAAGAACAAATCTCCTAATAAAATGAGATTTGGATGAGGGCCCATGCAAGAGAAGAGCAACTATTTTGAGTGGTTTAAATTTTTGTACGTGGGTCTACTATGAAGACTACAAGAATTCCAAACTACCCTAATTAAATTTTAATTACACCTTACTAAAAGGGCCTAATTATCTTAAATCTAAACCACTCGAAGATAAATGTCCCTTTTTGTGTGGCCCTTTAATTTTTCCTACTCAAATAGGAGTTGGGCCCAGTGAATTAACCATTTATAAGACATCTAGAGTAATGATTCAAATCATATAGCATAGCGAATTCAATTGTTGCCAGACTATGATTCAAGTAAAATTTTTACAAAGCTATTACAAGATGTGACAGTTATTTTTAATCATTGGGATTTTAAATATGGCAACATTAATGGGTTTGTAAATGATAAGAATTGACACATATATTATACATTAAAACTTGACATATTTAATAATTAATAATTAGTCAGCGATACAGGATCTTATGACTTAAGGTGACCGAGATTTTGATTTATTGTTGTTACTAATGGAAAAAAATATTGTTTTCCAGTATTTTCTAATATTCTGAATTTTTTGGATATTTTTGCCAATTTTTTTGGATTAAAAAAAAAATTCACACCGCGACGACCGTGGCGGACCGATATCTGTGACCGATACCGATATCATATCGATTTTTTGGCCCGGCCGATACTGCGACTGAGACCGCCATTTTGAACCATGCTAAGAACACCTCCAATGCTTACATTTGATGCATCACAAGCAATTTCCAAGACTTTTTTCAAAATATGGAATTTGCAAAACTGGTGCCTCTGTGATTTTACGCTTTATTTCCTCAAAAGCTCTGGTGGGGGAACTAGTCCAACTAAATTCACCTTTCTTCAGGTATTCTGTGATAGGAGCCATGATATTGTTGAAGTTTCGAATGAATCTCTTATAGAAGTTTGCAAGACCATGAAAGCTTCGAACTTTCGTGATTGTAATGGGAATGGGTCAATCAAGAATCACCTTTACCTTATAAGGGTCCATTTTAATTCCTTGTGCAAACACAACATATCCTAAGAAAATAATAGAATTACTGATCGCTGCCATCACCCCTCCTCGTTGAAACCCCACCCAGTAGAAAAAAAATACAGCCCATTGAATCTTCTGTCGAAACCCCACCCGGCAGAAAAAAAAAAAAAGAAAAAAAAAAAAAAAAACAAGGAAAAAGAGAGCAGAAGAAGACAGAAGAAGGAAGAGATCTGAGTCGGGGAGACATACCTGGCACCTTCGACTGTCGTCACCATCATCTCCATCGCTCCACAGGACGAACAACAGCCAGTAGCAAGCATCGTTGCACAGCCTCCCTCGTAGAGATCATCAATTCCAGTAAGAGACTTCGTCCCTCTTCTTTTTTCCTCGTCCCATATCAGGCTGAAGCAAGCAAATCTCCTATCTTATTTTCTTTCTGCACAAAACCAAGGCAGAACCAAGGGCACGGGCCTCTCTTCACATGTGCAATTCCCAAGCACAACCTAGCCCAGCTTTTGCTTTGGGCCTGAGTTTAGGTCTGACCCGAGACTCAACCCGAATCCAGCTCACTTGCAGAAAACTGAACCAGGTCTTCCAGTTTGGGCCTGGCTCGAGTCTCGTTTGGGCCCTCCAGAACCTGGGTTTTGCAACCGGGCCTGGCCTACAGCTCGGGTCTAATCTGAACCTGAATCCAAGCCCAGCCCAGCCCACTGACCGACAGAATAAAAGTGCAGAATTTTTCAGTCTGAGTCAGGTGGGTCCAATTTCAATCCGACTCATTCAGAGTGGCATCAGCCCGGCTTATCAAGCAGCAATATCTGAATCAACCGGATGTTCACTTTCCAATATTCTCATTGATCAACAATCAGTCTTATCAGTTCATCGTTGAAAAAAACAATATTTGTCTTATTCCTCTTTTACATCCAATATGAGCAACATTGAAGATCCGATTGAGCAACAAAGAAAACTTTATCCAAAGAGACATGGGGATTGACATTATAAGAAAGTAGTCTACTTTGAGCTGTTCCTCCATTTGAAGTAAGAAGATCTGACAGTCAATGAGTACACGCGCTAATATCAAAATCTAGAATTTGATTGTAATTTAAAGGGCACAGGTAAAGATGATAAAGTGATATATGAGAGGTTTGCGATCATAAATACGAGATAAGATGCGTTTTTGCATGACCATTTAGAAAGCATATGCTGAAGCATTCCAGGCTGAAAATGAGATTTGGCATTCTCAAGAAGAAAATTTTCAGTAAAGATCAAGAGCTCATGTTGTGGAGAGACTTTTTTCAGTAAAAGATAATCCCACTATTGTCATTCACCAACTCCTTAATACAAATGAAAAAGAAGAAAAAGAATGGAGACGGGCTAAGAAATTTCACATGTGGGTAACAGTCAAAGATAAGTCCACTAATTTGATTATTGATAATGGTAGTGCAATAAATTTTGTTGCACAGGTCATTGACAAACTTCATTGGCCAACTGAGAAGCTTTGTAATCCATACAAAGTCACATGGTCAAATGGTCAAGTCATCCCCGTGACTCATAGATGTTTGGTATCATTCAAAATGGGCCATTATGAGGATAAAATCTGGTGTGATGTGATCCACTTGAATATTGCTCATTATTTTCGGACGTCCATGGATTTTTGATCGGAAAGTGCATCCTGATAAAGAGGCGAACACATATATCATTTTGTGGAATGGAAAAAGGGTTATGCTCATTCCAATGATATCGACAGATCCATCTTCATCTACATCATCACCTTCCACAGAAAAATCATAGACAGCAAACAGTTGAAACAGAAGTCATGAATCATCATTCCACCAAACATGAAGATAGAAGACATCAATGATGACATCAAAGAGCAAGTTAATGGCAAAGTTGATTTTGTGGGTACAGACAATCTTGATCAAAGTAATGTCAGTCAACAGCCGCAAAAGGTTGAGGAAGAGCAAAGACAAGCATACATTGAAGACTTTGATTAGGTTGGCAAAAAGGTTGAACATCTTGTGGATCCAATCATCATGGCACTACCAGAAAATCCCGTGTGTTTGCAAATTGTCTGTCCTCATTCCAAATTGTTATCTTTAATGTTAAACACTGGTCGCATTAATGAAAATAAACTTTCTTTTAGTCACATTTCTGATGAGTGTTCTATTTGCAAACTTGGCAAAAGCAAAGTCCTTCCATTTTCTTCCAAATCTACTATGGCTTCAAATTGCTTTGACATTATTCATAGTGATGTCTGGGGGATTACTCCAGTAATCTCTCACACACATTTCAAATATTTTGTCACCTTTATTGATGATCATAGTAGATTCACATGGGTATATTTCTTGCATTCTAAATTTGAAGTGTTTGATGCTTTTCAAAAATTTATGGCTTATGTTGAAAATCAGTTTTCTACTCGCATAAAAATTCTCCGGTTTGACTCCGGAGGGGAATATATGTCTCACCAGTTTCAAACTTTTTTGCAAACACACGGGATTTTATCGCAGCGATCCTGCCCTTACACTCCTCAACAGAATGGAGTCGCTGAACGGAAAAACAGACATCTCCTAGATACTGTTCGTTCTCTTCTCTTAGAATCATTCGTTCCGGCAAAATTTTGGCCGGAAGCATTAGCCACTGCGGTTCACTTAATCAATCGCTTACCATCTCATCGCCTCACCAATCAAACACCATACTTTCGTCTTTTTCATAAAGATCCTATTTATACCCACCTGCGTATTTTTGGATGTGTGTGCTTCGTTCATCTTCCTCCTACTGAACGAACAAAATTAACAGCACAATCCGCTCAATGTGCATTCCTTGGCTATGCATCTCACCAAAAAGGGTATATCTGCTATGATCCTGTGCTCAACCGTCTTCGCATCTCCCGAAATGTTACTTTTTTTGAAAATCAACGTTTTTTTTCTACCCATTCATCACCTTTACCTTCTTTTTCTCATCTACCTACTTTTTCTGACACCATTTCGTCTCCACTTATTGTTTATGAACGGCGTCGTCAAAAGGATGTTCCATTACTGCCTCCCTCTCTCGCTCCCTCGCCGGCACCGGATCTTGCCCCTACTACATCACCTAGTGCTTCATCTCCAGTTCAGCTTCGACATTCTACTCGTCACTCCAAGCCTCCGGACAGATATGGGTTCACTCACACATCCTTAATTGCTACCCTCTCCTCCATTGTTATTCCTACTTCTTACTCACAGGTGGTGAAACATGACTGTTGGCAAAAGGCTATGCATGAAGAATTAGCTGCACTTCAGGATAATCATACCTGGGATATTGTTCCATGTCCCTCATCTGCAAAACCTATCGGCTGCAAATGGGTTTTCTCAGTCAAACTCAAGGCTGATGGATCGTTGGATCGCTATAAAGCACGGTTAGTGGCATTGGGTAACCGACAGGAATATGGCATCGATTATGAAGAAACATTTGCTCCGGTTGCAAAAATGACAACAATTCGTACTGTTCTGGCCATTGCTGTTTCTCACTCATGGCCTCTTTACCAATTTGATGTCAAGAATGCCTTCCTACATGGTGATCTCAAGGAAGAAGTCTACATGAGACTTCCCCAAGGACTTATGGGGGCCTCGGCAGGAGATTGTGCGCGCTTACGACGATCTCTATATGGTCTTAAGCAAGCTCCGCGCGCTTGGTTTGAAATATTTAGGGATGCTCTCCTTCGTCTTCAGTTCTCTCAAAGTGCATCTGATCCTTCTATGTTCCTTCATCGCTCCTCAAGTGGGATTACTGTTCTCTTGGTTTACGTGGATGATATCATCATCTCAGGAACAGATTTTGGCATGATCACCCATCTACAAGCATCCTTACATGAATCCTTTCATATGAAAGATTTAGGGCCACTCACATACTTCTTAGGCCTTGAGGTTCATCAGTCAGAGAAAGGTCTCATCCTCGATCAACACAAATATGCTATGGACCTCATTGAGACGGCTCGTCTTCAAAATTCGACTCCTGTCGATACACCTGTTGAGGCCAATCTTCAGCTCACACACGATACGGGTGATCTTCTTCCTGATGCCACAATGTATCGTCGGTTAGTCGGCAGTTTGATCTACTTGACTATCACTCGGCCCGATATCTCATATGCGGTGAACTTGGTTAGTCAATTCATGACTCAACAACGCCATCTCCATCTCGTTGCTATTCGACGCATTCTTCGGTATGTTCTTCATACACCATCTCGTGGCCTTTTCGTTCTCGTGGGCAACTCGACTTCCCTCATTGCTTACTCAGATTCTGACTGGGCCGGTTGCCCTAATAGTCGACGGTCTACCACGGGCTGGTGCATGTTCTTAGGGGATTCATTGATTTCCTGGAAGTATAAGAAACAAGATAAAGTCTCCAAATCATCCACAGAAGCAGAATATCGCGCTATGTCTGCCGCCACCTCTGAAATTGTTTGGCTTAGGGGTCTTCTTTCTGAGCTTGGATTTCCTCCATCTGGTCCTACCCCTCTATATGCCGACAACACCAATGCCATCAGGATTACTGAAAATCCTGTATTTCATGAACGCACCAAACATATTGAAGTGACTTGTCATTACATTCGTGATGAATTTGTGCGTAACGATATTACTCTCCCTCATGTTCCTACCGGACTTCAACTTGCAGACATATTTACCAAGGGCCTTCCTCGACCACGGCACCAATTCTTAGTTGGCAAATTGATGCTGGTTGATTCACCCGCATCAATTTGAGGGGAGGTGTTAAATGGGTTACTGGACCTAGGTCAGTGGGTCACAGCCCATGACAACTAAAGCCCAAACTTGTTGGTCAAAACAAGCCATGTGTGTACAGCTATGTAATATTATTCTCTTGCCTTATGTAGAGATATGATTTAGATTGTAATTAGATTAGAATTACTGTAATCTAGAGATTTGCTTCAATCACTGTAACCAAATATAGCAACATTATATTTATATAATGAAGATCGTGACCTTGAAGAGGATCATGCAATTTACAAAACGATTGTTTCTTCTTCCCTCTTCTGGTTTTGACAGTTTAGGGAATTATTTCTTGTTTTGATTAGAATTGGTAGCTTTCTTATTTAGGACTCCTAGTACACTAAATAAAGGAGCCATTCATTGTAATATACGTGCCTACTTCAGTTAATAATACAATTGCTTTAGTTCATCGTGAGTTTCATGGATGGTTTCATGGTTATGCTTGTGCCCTAGTGGTAGGAATCCATCTTAGATTCGATCAACCCCTCGAGAGATTGATCTAACGCATCGATCGTAGATCCGGACTCTGCCAATTTTGGGTTCTAGTGAGTGGGGAGGTAAGTGGGTTTGACCGGAAGCATGGGATTCGGTTGGATTGGGAGATGGTTTGGTTTGTGGCTTATGGTTAGGGGAATAGTGGGTTTGGATGAAAGGGTTAAGGATTAGGTTGTTGGGTTTTGGCAGAGAGAGGAGATGGAGAAGGGAAACGGGAGAGATGGGCGGTGGACAGAATCCGAGGAAGACAATCGTTTCCCGACGACCGGATCTGGGCTCTGATACCATTATGTCGCAGCCCCGGATCTTGATCGGAAGTGTAGACCAATCTCCAAGAGATTAATCGAATCCAAAAGGATTCTAGCCCGAAGGCACAACACACATTATAACAGGCAAGATTGACAACTCACGATAGTTTTAATTGATTGAATAATGCATGATCTTAAAATGAGGGTCTTCTCTATATATAGATTATTATTGCTTCTAAAATAAGAAACTGTCTAACTCTAATCAAAATAGAATTTAGAAAACGATTATACTAAGCAACCCTACTAATTTAGAGACTATCTAAACTAATGATAGGGATCTCAAAAACAGAGATCATGTCGACCCCATCAAGTGGGTCCATCAGGTCTTGTGGGTCTTGTTCTTGGATCGGTCTACATCACTCCCTGGATAGGGTTTCCACGTAAAAGATTGTATCTACCTTCTTGTGGTGTGTGATTGGTAGATCTATTTGCTAGTTTGCATTGTTTTATTCCGCTACATTGATTATCAGACTAGCATCCATTCTAGTAGATAAAGAGGGGCACTTTCGGGGTACTTTCTAGTTTTTATTTTCTAGGTTGGAATGAAAGATTTTTTCATACTGTGTTTGTGGTGATTTCAGATATTGACCTTTTACTAAGGCATTTATGCTATTCCTACTTGCATTCAAATTCCTGTCTCACTGCTCGATCTGGTTTGCCATTTCCTTTTTTATACGCTTTTGTCAGTGCTAGGTTTACATTAGATATTAACAAACGTAGCATGCAGAAGAGATTCTGAATTGTATAATTTTTGTGTCCCGTTCATTGGAGATTCTCTCCCATTATATAGAATACATATGCCTTATTAAAGGCTACAAGTTAGCTAACAAATCAGCTACAAATCAGCTCTACAAAACAGCTAATTCTAATTACAATCTACTATTAATGAAAGAGTATATAACTAAATCTAATTACAATCAAATTAAAGAAGGGAGAAACTGTGCAAAGATTTGACTAGATCCAACGAGATTGGATATCATCATATTGGGCTCAAGTGGGCCTGAGCCATCTTGTATTTGACACCCCCCCTCAAATTGATGCGGGGGAATCCACGAGCATCAATTTGCTAACCAAGAACTGATGGCGAGGTTGCGGAAGTCCCTTTGTGAGGATATCGGCATTTTGAAGATCAGAAGAGATGTGAGGAAGGCTAATCACATCACGCTTGTATTCGTCGCGTATAAAATGGCAATCAATCTCTGTGTTTAGTGCGTTCGTGGAAAACCGGATTGGCAGTAATACGAATTGCACTAGTATTGTCTGCATAGAGTGGTGTGGCACTATCAGCAGGAAATCTGAGATCGGAAAGCAACCCGCGAAGCCAGAGAATTTCTGAACAAGCAGCAGACATAGCACGATACTCAGCTTCGGTGGAAGATTTGGAGACCTTATCTTGTTTCTTACATTTACACGAAATCAAGCTATCTCCCGGATACATGCACCATCCTGTGGTAGAGCGACGAGTATCCGGACAACCAGCCCAATCAGCATCTGAGTATGCTTTGAGTGACAGGGAGTTGTTGGCCGGATAAAATAATCCACGGGTTGGTGTCCGAATGAGATATTTAATGATACGTCGAACCGCAGCCAAATGAAGATGTCTAGGATCGGTCATGAATTGACTGACTAAATTGATTGCATAAGAAATATCAGGACGAGTTATCGTCAAGTAGATCAGGCTGCCAACGAGGCGACGATAAAGAGTGGGATCAGAGAGAGGATCCCCACTGTCTTGCTGAAGTTTAACATTGACTTCGACTGGAGTATCGACGGGAGTCCAGCCATTTCAATCAAGTCAAGAGCATATTTATGTTGATGGAGTACGATGCCTTTTGCAGATTGATGAACCTCAAGACCTAAAAAATAGTTTAGAGGACCAAGGTCTTTCATGTGGAAAGATTCATGAAGAGAGCCCTGAAGTTGGTGAATCATATCTGCATCGGTGCCGGTAATGATGATGTCATCCACATAAACAAGAAGAATAGTAATCCCCGTAGAAGCATGATGAAGGAACAGGGATGGATCATATGAGCTAGGATGGAACCCCAAGTGGCTACGAGCATGTTGGAATTTTTCAAACCATGCCCGGGGGGCTTGTTTGAGGCCATAGAGAGAACGCCGTAGTTTGGCAACAACACTTGTGATGATAGAGGAAACCCCCTGAGGAAGGCGCATATATACATCTTCTTTGAGATCACCATGAAGAAACGCATTCTTGACGTCCATCTGGTATAGAGGCCAGGATTGGGATGCTGCAATGGCAAGAATAGTCCTAACAGTTGTCATTTTTGCTACAGGAGCAAACGTCTCTTCATAATCAATACCATATTCCTGCCGATTACCCAGAGCAACAAGACGCGCGCCTTATACCGAGCCAGAGTCCCATCAGGTTTAAGCTTGATAGAATAGATCCACTTGCAACCTATTGGTCTAACAGAAGAAGGACACGGCACCACATCCCATGTATGATTTTGCGCAAGAGCATCTAATTCTTCCTGCATAGCGTTATTCCAACACTCATGCTGCACACCCTGGGAATATGAGTTTGGTATTGAAGTAGAAGACATGGTGGCCATTAAGGAAGTATGGGTAAATTCATAATGAGCTGGAGGCACTGAAATCTGAGATGAACGGCGTAATGGAGGATCTCCAGTTGGACCAGATGCAGTTGGGGAATCGTTAGGGGGACTTTGTGTAGTCGCATTTTTACTCCGCCTCTGATAAATGAGATTAGGATCAAATTTAACAAATGGTGTTTTATTCGAAAAACCATGGAAGGAAACAACAGATGAGGACTCGACAAAATCAAGATGTTGGTGGAAAAAATATTGATTTTCGAAAAAAACATTACGGGAGGTACGAATGCGCCGTATGTGAGGATCATAACAAAGAAACCCCTTTGATGACTAGCATATCCTAGAAATGCGCATTTAGCAGATTGGGCAGTAAGTTTGTTACGCTCAGAAGGAGGTAAATGTACAAAACACACCGATCCAAAAACATGTAGATCATCATAAGACGGTGTAGATTTGTAAAATCGATAAAAAGGACTCATTTTCTAAAGAAAAAGAGGGTAAACGATTTATAAGGTGGGCAGCAGTGCTAAGAGCTTCCGTCTAAAAACGTGTAGGAACAGAGGATTCAATGAGGAGATCGAATAATATCAAGGAGATGTCTATTTTTCCTTTCAGCGACCCCATTTTGCTGAGGGGTATAAGGACAAGATTTTTGAGAAATTATTCCTTTTTGTTATAAAAAATTTTGAAACTGTGTAGCCACATATTCACCTCCCGAATCAGAACGTAAAATTTTAATGCAAGTGGAAAATTGATTCTCAACATATGCTAAAAACATCTTGAAAACATTAAAGACCTCGGCTTTAGAATGCAAAAAATAGACCCAGGTAAATCTACTATAATCATCAATAAATGTCACAAAATATTTATAATGAGCATGAGACAAATGAGGAGCAATACCCCAAACATCACTATGAACCAAATCAAAACACTGAGTGCTATTAGAGGTAGAGACAGAAAAGGGAAGAGTCTTACTTTTTCCCATCTTACATGTAGCACAATCAAAAGAAACAAACTTAGATAATCCTATTGAGTTTAACAATCCAGAATTAACCATGTGTGACATGGTTTTAAAATTAGGATGTCCAAGCCTACTATGCCATAATTGACAATTATTTTGAGCAGAAAAACAAAAATCATTTGCTGAATTATTCCTAATTGGAGTAGATAGATCAAGAGAAAATAAGCGACCAATTTTAGGCCCCCTCGCAATCTCCTTCCCGGACATCTGGTCCTGCACAACTCAACCAGAGGATGAAAAGGAAACATTATAGTTGTTTTCAACGAGTTGTCCAATTGAAAGAAGGTTTGAAATTAAATTTGGACAGTGATAAACATTCTTTAAGGGCAAGATACTGGAAATATCTCCAATGGCAGTGATAGGAAGATGTCCGCCATCGGCGGTTTGAACATGAGTATTGCCAGTATATTTTGTCAAGCGAGAGAGTTGTGCATTGGAGTGAGACAGGTGATTTGATGCTCCGGAATCAAGATACCAAATGGAAGAAGGGGTTTTAGATTTACCTGTGATGCCAAGTGCAGAAAATGAATTGACGATCATTTGTTGAACTAATTCAGGAGTGAGAGCAGTGGAAGACGAACCAGGCTGTGAAGGCACAGATGTGGACGTAGCATCAGCAGTAGAAAAGTCCATCTTCGCAGCATAGGCATTGGGAGTCCGAGTTTGTGGACGGCGGCGACGTTCAGTAATGATGTGTCCCTTCTTGCAGTAATTACAAAATTTCTGGTTGCATTGTGTTGCAAGGTGTCCATATTTTTTGCAAGAGTAGCATTGGATTTTGCTCATATCCCGAGGCTGAGGAGGTGGAGAAGACTGTGAGACCTAAAGAGACTGAGTGTTCCCTTTTGCAGAGTATGCAACAGGATAAGTCGCAGTGTGCTATTGTTCCAGATGGGCTTTTGTGCGAATACGTTGTTCTTCTCGCAGAAGCTCATTCAAACAAGCATCCAAAGATGGTAATGGGCTCCGGCTCAGCAGAGCTGAGGTTACAGTCTCATATTCAAGACGCATTTTCATCAAAAACTGGTCCCTGTGACTTGAGGCTTGAAGGTCTTGTATAGTTTTAAGAACATTGTTTGGAATGGAAGCATATTTGATCCCATCATATTCACTCCACAAATTGCGGAAACCAGAATAGTAGTCCTGAATGGACAATGTGCCTTGACTGTATTCTGCAATTTCACACTTAAGTTGAAATTGTCGTGCAGAATTATCTTGATGATAAACTGTCTGCAAGTAACCCCACATCTCCTTGGCGGTTGTATAGGGTTTTAGGTTCATAATCAGATGAGGTTCCACAACCCCGAGAATCCATGTTTTTATTTTCGCATCTTTTGTATTCCAAGTAGAAATTTTTTTATCATCCTCTGTAGGCTTCGGATCAGAACCAGAAACAAATCCCCATAATTCCTTGGCCTCAAGATATAATTGAAATTGAAAAGCCCATGCTGGATAGTTTTTACCATTAAATTGAATCAATTTAACGTCTGACTTCTCCATTTAA
This sequence comes from Umbellularia californica, assembly GCA_028538565.1. Classification (NCBI taxonomy): domain Eukaryota; kingdom Viridiplantae; phylum Streptophyta; class Magnoliopsida; order Laurales; family Lauraceae; genus Umbellularia; species Umbellularia californica. The sequence goes on from JAPQWN010000002.1 coordinate 5,551,614, forward strand.
ACAACAATAGAACCGAATAGCAGCAAACCAGAAGTTGGAAGGCCCAAACAGTGTAGCACGAGACAGAAATTGTACTGCAGAAGATCAAAAAACAGGCTGTGTGTAGATGCCAAATAGTGTGGAAATGACAGAAAACTGTCTGTAAGCAGTTTCACAAAAAAAAAAAAAAAAAATTGGCCCAGGCGACCTTGATTTTGTCTGTTGGTTCCTTGCGTGGGGCCCACTGCTTGATCTGAGTGAGAATCAGATCCACAAGATGCAGGCAGGATCAATTTATCTTTCCATTGGTACAAGAGTTATTGAAATCCATTCATAATCCAAGGTTTTGTACGGCTGAGATCAAAATGATCTGATAAAACTGGAAAATCACAAGTGGGGTCCAAAAGCCTACCTCTGATCCGGAAAAAATGTTGAAAAAATCACCAAAAATAGCAGAAGAGATGGTCGATCATTGCTGTAGAATGTCCTGGAGATGTCATGATGATCGCAGGTGGGCCACAGCGATCAGATTGAAGATCGATGGCTATCCTGGAACCAGATTGCTGAGGATAGATCCTTGATCTGTTTGGCAAGAGTCCAAGAGGAGCTGAAGGAACCAGATTTGCAAAAAGGAACCGGAGAAGTGACTGAATCACTGATCGTTGCAAAAAAATAGGCTGGGCGACCCTATTTTTGTCGTTGGATCTGATTGTGTGGTCCACAGGCTGAGCAATGGAGCAATCAGATATCTGGAGATGCAAGGGACTGGTTTTCTGCTTCCAACAAACCAAGTCCCACCCAAATCGGATGAAAATCCAATATGTTGGACGGCTGAGATGAAAATTGTTGTGAAAAACACATGATCCACGAGATTGTGCAGAAACACTTCTTCGAGGCAGCAAAAAAATCTTGAAAAATCACTAGAATTCTTGGAATAAGTAGTCGACCATCACAGTGATGATAGCTGAGGTTATCTTGATGATCGCAGGTGGGCCACCGTTGAACAGAGCTGATCAGCACGTTCTCCTTTGTCCCAGATGACGAGAAAAACTTCAGAAATACAGATCTGAATCTGTATTGATTATTCTTGAGATCTATTATAACTCTGATACCATAACAAACGTAGCATGCAGAAGAGATTCTGAATTGTATAATTTTTGTGTCCCGTTCATTGGAGATTCTCTCCCATTATATAGAATACATATGCCTTATTAAAGGCTATAAGTTAGCTAACAAATCAGCTACAAATCAGCTCTACAAAACAGCTAATTCTAATTACAATCTACTATTATTTAAAGAGTATATAACTAAATCTAATTACAATCTAATTAAAGAAGGGAGAAACTGTGCAAAGATTTGACTAGATCCAACGAGATTGGATATCATCATATTGGGCCCAAGTGGGCCTGAGCCATCTTGTATTTGACAGATATAACTTTCTGATTCTAGTTGGTTGTGGTCTTTTTCCCATTGTGTGTTTGCTTAATTATTGTTTATAGATGTTTATAAATGGACTGTCACTTGCATCATTGTGTTGATTTTTTTCCCCTGACCATGGATTTTCAGGTTGGAATGTCTATTGATCCAAAACTTCTTGTTTCAAACTTCCCAGCTGTTGTGGGAACTTTGAGTCTCTTGATTTTTGGAAAGACTATATTAGTTGCTTTAGTGGGTAAACTGTTTGGTATTTCCATCATAGCTGCAATTAGAGTTGGCCTTCTTCTTGCACCTGGTGGAGAATTTGCATTTGTGGCTTTCGGAGAGGCTGTAAATCAGGTTAGCCTTAGTGTATCTTGTTGGTTTCCTTCTTCTGAAATTCCCTCCCTTCAATACTAGATATACATGATCTCCTGGAATGGGTCAAATATTGATGCTCAAATGTTTTGAAATAATTCATCAGAACTTGCTTCAAGTCCATATAATTTAAGGTTTGAATGAATTTTAACTAAGGTGTCTATATCATGAGCAACATGACTTGGATGATATTCAAACATCTTGTAATTTGATATGGACAAGCCCAATGGCCAATGTACTGATGAATCTGCATAGATATACTGTTACTGTATATGAAAGTATTTGCAAAGTACCATTTTTTTTTTTAATTACTGGTGACATGACATTGAACCCACTACCTCAAGGTTGCAGCAGTAGACATCTTCCACTGTGCCACGAGCTCCTGTGGTGTAAAATTTGAATAACTAAACTCCTTCCAATTTCCTGAATGATTTTGTTATTATTTAAATGAGAATGATTGCATTATTAGTGGTTAAGGTGTTTATGTACTATTTCAGATTCATTCATGATGCAGTCCCAATTCTTAAATCGGACCTTTGGATGATGCCCAAAATCCACAATTCTAGAAATTACAGAAATTAGAAGAAAAAAGAACTAAAAATAAATTTGCAACGAACATTAACTTTTGATTAAAATCAACAATATCAATTCAAAGGAGAACTTCATCAATCCATTGGAGAGAAGGAATCACTTTTATTAAGCAGTACTGGAAATCTGAACTTTCTCAGAACATACCAGTCTACCTGCCTTACATGCATATTCATAGTTAAAAATATCATAGAAATTCCTAGAACCTATTCAACTTGCTTCGCAGACTTTCCTAGATCATTATTACTAATTACATGGAATCTCATTAACTTGCTAGGGAAGAAAAGAATTGAGAAAGTTGTGATGGTAATGGAGGTCCAGACTAGTCTGGATGATCCTTCCTGTGGATCCCATGTGGCCCACCTCTTTAGGAAAGGAACCAGTCCCTTTTAGGGATTCCTTGGGCGAACTCAATGGGGCTGGTCTTGCATTGATCTGGCTCCATTAAAGCCTAGTTAGTTTTGGCCCAAGAAACTGTATACTTGCTGTTGTTTTTCATTCCCCTCTTTCTTTTAATGAAAAACCTGTGTAGGGTATGCACAGTCACCCAGTTCGTGCAGATTTTATGCGATTTACAGAACACCCCTTTTTTTTAACAGTTTTGTCAAAACAGTCCCTAGCACTATATTTTATTGAAACTTTTGGACTGTTTGGGCCCATTCTTTGATCCATCTTGATCACATAGTTGGATGTGGCTGATCCACATCAGTTTGGCTGGTTTGGACTGAGCCTCCGATTATTTTGGGTCAAGGTCTGCTCTGGATTTTAAAACACTAGTGCAGTCCATAAAATTTAGTATATTCTTCTGTCAATGTTGTGAGGCTTAGTCTTATTCAGTGTAAGCCTGTGTTTGCAGGGTATTATGTCGTCTCAACTTTCATCTTTATTGTTTTTGGTGGTGGGGATTTCGATGGCTCTCACACCATGGTTAGCAGCTGGAGGCCAGTTGATCGCATCTCGATTTGATCAGCATGATGTTAGAAGTTTATTACCAGCGGAGAGTGAGGTGAAGCATTTACTTCTAGTAGTTTCTTTCTCTGCTTGCAAAGTTATATTACAAGGAAAAAAAAAAACACCCCCCTGCTACGAACTGTTGCTAGTTCAATTTCTTGCACACCTATCGGAACTTGAAGTTTTATTTGATATGACATTATCGTCTATGGCACTTGCGTTCAGGATACCCTTTCTACGTTACAAAAAGTGCTATACTCTCCAACGTACTCTCCCAAAAATCAATGGGATGGCTGATATGCAGGCCTAAGAGGGTGCATCTTTGCCTGTATGATGAATAATGTGTAATTTCATGTTTTTTCCCCTGATGTATACTTTATTCTCCTTTAGTAATTAATTTGTCCAGAATAACCAGCCAAATGTCTGCTTCAATGCATGCTTTGAGACTATTCCAAGATGATTAAACAATCTTTCAAGTAATTATCAGTTAATCAGCCTCTAATTAGGACCAATCCTTATCTAGATGGTTATACAAGATAATCATGATAGGTTATTTGTACGGCATCTGGCAGCACTACTCTTGTGTATTCATAGTCATGGAGTGATCTGTGGGAGTTCAATTCTGTGGACCCTTTCCAGCAGGTGTTGTCTCCATGATAGTTTTGAAACTTTAGTAGTTATTTGAAACTAGAGTAAATATGGAGTCCAACTTTTTGTGTAGGGGTATAATTTCCTTAACATTATCTGAGTCTTTGTGTACCAGACTCTGATTGTTTTGAAGGATCAAGGTATCTTAGCACCCTTGATATGTCATAATTCTTTGAATAGATCTTATCAATTTGCTGCCACGTTCACTTGTTAGCCTGACAAACGAGCTTCAATGTGAAACTTTTGATTTTTCTTTTCTCACTTTTACTGTCAAAGTATTTTGCTGTTTCTCTGAGATTTTTTAGTAATGGTTCTTATTGAGTAATATTAGAAGTTTCCCATGATGATTGGAATCTAATATTAAGATTCCAATTTTTTTCATGGTTTTAGGGATGCTTTCATTGCATAGCATCTTTGCACCCCATTAGATAGTTTTACCAAAAGGTAGATTGCATATTAATATGGTAAATACATCTTCTGAGATTATTGATTTAGTGTTTATCCTGGAACCATTTTTAACTCTTTCTTATGTTTTTTTTTGTAAATGTGTTTGTATTCAGACAGACGATTTGCAGGATCATATCATAATATGTGGATTTGGACGTGTTGGCCAGGTGTTTCTGAGATAATTTTTTCATTTGAAACCTTTGAACTGCAAATCTGTATAGAAACTTGTTTCTATACATATGTTCATATTGTAATGTAGCAATGGATTTATTCATCTATTTTTCCTCTGTAGATCATTGCACAGCTACTTTCTGAGCGATTAATTCCATTTGTTGCACTTGATGTGAGAAGGTGAGTTTCTAGGGAAGGAGTCTCATACATTGTTATTAATATGTTCTTTAGTATTATGTAATCTATGAGGATAGCCTTGCAGCATAGGACATCAATGATAAGGTCAAAAAGACCCAATTCAAAATAAGTATTCTTATATTGTAGCATTTAATGATTTCAGAGTATTTAATAATTTTCTTCAATACTTTGCGCACTTGTGAATTGTAAATTATACAATAATTCATCTTTTAACATATATACACATCTAGCCATCTGTATACATATATATGGACAATGTTCTTCTACAAGCATACTGCAAATTGACAAAATGCGGTCCAGCTCATGGGGTCCTTTTAGTTAATTGTATACTAGTGGGAGAGGGTAGATGGAAAGGTCTCCTAATGGACAAGGGGGAGTAAAAAATCAGCCCCACCGGATTATCCTAGCCCTTGATTTAGCAGTCTTAAAATTTAATGGCATCTTAACTATCAATTATTTTGAGATTCATTCCAATGGTGAGTGAAAGTTCAATCACTGTAAAATTGGTCCTATTGCCAAATCATAGGATGAGAAGAGGATCCAAGGGGCTGAACTGATCAAAGGTGGTCCCATGTTTGCCCCATAGTGCTGGACTGGACTGCACCATGCAGTCCACTCGTAGAACATTCTCCTTGTATATATCACTATATATGAAAATATGATCCCATGACAGATGCTACATTGAGTGAGGAAGGGAGTCTGTTTGTGTTGGCCCGAGGTGGTTTTCATAGTCTCACACAAGTGTGTTTGAAGTGGTCTCTTTTATGTATGTGTCTGTGTGTATGTATGTATGTATATATACATACATATATATATATATATATATAGGTGAGTGATTCCTAATTTCCTATTCCTAGGCCGTGCACTGCTGTGTAAACCATCAGATCAACACCACGACTCATGAACATTTAATTTTTCCTCTATTTTCTTCTTTGCTAATAAAAAGGCATTCTTTTGTCTATGGGGAACTGTACGTTTTGATTTTAAATTTTAATGCATGCACACACACGCATCCACCCCCATCCCTTCTCTTCCAACACACCCAAACGAAATGGCTAAGCAAGCAAGCACTGCAAGACCTTGTTCCTTTAATAGCTTGAAGCGGATTGCTACCTTCAAAATTAGTAAATACATTTGTTACATTAGCTTAGAACTTGAATTAGGATTGTTATCTTCCTCATTTCTAAGGGCATTTGATACATTAATTTTTTGTACTTCCAGTGACCGAGTAGCTATTGGGCGCGCGCTTGACCTTCCTGTGTATTTTGGGGATGCAGGGAGTCGAGAGGTAGCAGTACTAATCTATAGCTTTAAAAGATTTCCTTTTTTATGCTTTATGTGACGTGTTCATTGTCTTTAGGTCCTCCACAAAGTTGGTGCTGAGAGAGCATGTGCTGCTGCAATTACTTTAGACACCCCTGGTGCAAATTATAGAACTGTTTGGGCTCTAAGCAAATATTTTCCAAATGTGAAGACATTTGTCCGTGCTCATGACGTTGATCATGGCCTCAATTTGGAGAAAGCGGGTGCAACGGCGGTATATATTTCGAAATCCATCTTCTGACTGAAGCGCTTTTCTTTTCTTTTTTCATTTTTTTTACTATAAACCTAGAACCATGCGCAACACTAAAAATAATAATAAAGCACAATCATGTGCATTTGACTAGGTTTTATAATCCTGTAGTCACTTTGCATCAATCATACATGAAGTTCATGATTCTTTGGGAGTCAGTATGAAAAATGGCCACTAAGTTTTCTACCGTTAACCTTTTACTCTCAGTGATTTTTAACAAAGCTCACTTTTAAAATATTTTAGGTTGTCCCAGAGACTTTGGAACCAAGTCTGCAGCTAGCAGCTGCTGTTCTTGCGCAGGTAAATTATTATTGATGTGATTTTGATTGTAATTGTTGCTTTTGATATTATTAATGAGCACTGTTATCCCTTTTTGGGCTGTTGTGTCTTTTTTATGATATGATGTCTAGAAGTTTCTACGCGAACTGGTTCAAGAAATCTTTATTTATTTATTTTTATATTTTCTTAAGGAGAGATCCGTTTGTCTCATTTCTCTGACCTTTATCAATTAACCCTATTTCATGTTACATAAAACCTCGATCTGAGACCTTGTGCATGAAAATGTATAAGGAGTTTGTTGCCTTCAAAATTCAACATCCACTGCTAGCTTTCTGCATACCTGTTTGTGTTCCATATCAACGAATAAACCATCTTGTTTCCCATTTTTTCTTTGGTTAAAATAGTTACCTTTCACCAACACACTCTAGGTTGGGTGGCGTTGGCACCTTACTATTACACACATACAATCCCTGGGTCTTCAAGTTGAAGGTAACACTCCCAACAAGTAGTCCTACTCTGACACAGCAATAAATAAATAAATAAATAAATAAAATAAAGATGTTGACCTTTCACTGTGTTATCTATATGTATTTTCCACTTTACAGTCTAGTTGACTGGTAAATTAATATTATTTTATATATTATAATTGTAGATAGTATTATTATTATTTTTTTGCTAAGTGGAAAATTATATTATATAATAACATAAACTTGGGTTTTTAATAGGGCCAGAATTGGGTCTGCGCCATAAGGTCAAAGTCCAAACCCAGGTGAACAGTTGGCTGAATGTTTTTAGTGAGCTAAAAACCCAGGCGAACAGTCCAAACCCAGGTGAACAGTTGGCTCCATTTTTGGCAGTAGTATCCAGTGAACTGCTAGATCAACTGCTCTTTTTAAGTTTTCATGGCGACCCGCACAGAAAAATGCAGAACCTTTCTTTTTCTCTTCATCATTCGTTCCAAAACCCCAGCTGATCTCCATAATCGCAACTGATGTCGGATGATCACACCTCTCCCTCTTCTGGTGCTGCTTGAAACCCTCTTGCCTATACTCTGTTCCAATTTCCAACCGTCAACAAGCTTCCCAAACCGATCTCCAAAATCTTAATTGATGGCTGACGATCTGATCTTCCACATCTCTGTTCGAAATATGCTATTCCAATCATGAACAAACTTCAAGATATCATCTCTTAGTTCAGAAGCTCTTCTACGATAGACCTCCTCCAGGACACTCAGCAGGGAGCCAGGGTTGCAGTAAATCCAGTGTCATGGACGTTCTCGAGAGCAGGGGTCTCCTGCGATCATCAATGAGCTTCAAGATATCGTCTCCCACCGCAGCATCTTTTCCACGGTTGACCTCCTGTAGGTTATGATTCCATGGAGCCAGAGGTGTGATGAATCCAGCATCCTAGACTTTCTTGTGGGAAGAGATTTCCTGCCAAAGGGTTTGGACATCGGCATTTGGCAGTTGCTGGTTTGACAGTTTGTGCACTCACTTCAGTGAGATGGCGAGGGAAGCAAAGGCCTCTGGTTGAGCCGTGTTTCTGCACTTTTTCAGAAAGATGTTTTCAATTTTGCTGAGATTCAAAGGACCCAGATTTTTCTGAGCGGAAATTCTTATGGTTGAATTGAATCTAAAATGGCCAAAAACACAGTTTGCTGAACATTCCAGCTAATGGTTTATCGCCATGTAGCTTTCGTGTTGTTGTATATGGTTTTAATTATCATAAAATATGTGTAATTCAGGTGCCTAGGGGCCGCCGATGAGCCACACCTGATTGAATTGGGCTTTAAAATCTTAGACCAATCTCAAGCCATACCCTGAATCTGAGATGCGAATACCCAGCACTGATGGGTTGGTCTTGCGATGCAGGCTTAGAAATGACCACCCGACCCCATTTGAATGACTGCATACGCTATAAGTCCTAGTGGGAGTGGATGCCCGAACTGCTCAAAATCATCGATCCATATTGATAACAAAAAATCTCACTTCAATCAGATTTGTACACCATTGGATTTGACACGTCTAGAAAAACATGCTTTGACTTGTATATTTCTTATTTTAATCACATGTTTTAGACGATGAATGTGACAGTAGTTGTAACTCTGATCGGAGTGAAACTTCCATTAATGATAAAACAAGGTGGCCAACAAATTGGACAGGGTTGGATTTCCAAGGTGGGTGTGCTTATGGATACGTCTGAAGAAGATGGCATTTCCAGAGAATGTCTCTCGACAAGGGTTCGACCGTGAAATGTATTATTGTTAGAAATGAGCTTCCAAACAACCTCTATTTTTTTTTTTTTTCTAATTTCATGTCATATATTTCCCTTCCCTGGAAATACCCATGAAAAAATTGGAGTCAAAACTGTCAAAGATAACTCATGAACGACGTAAAATGCAACTTTTTTCTTTCTTTTTTTGTTGATAACTCAGGGTATCTCCCACCCAGCCCAGCCCAACCGAAGAGTCTTTGGCCCTGAGCCTGAGGGACACTCGATTCTGGACAACCGATAACTAATCCCTAGTGGCACATGCAAACCCTCCTATCCACATGCACTGGGTAAAACTATGGCAGGTGGCCAACGAAGGTAGGTGTCAAACACAAGACCTCTCCACTTCCTGAGGTGCAGAGTCCTTGGAAACTGCAACTTTTTTTTTTTTTGAAGTTCGAAATTACTAATTTTCATGTCATAACATTGTAATAACTAGGATTGATTAACATTTTAAGATCAACTGTTTTTGTGGTTTGAGCATCTTCTCATTGTGTCCACCCAGTCACTTTTCTCTGCAACTGTGACTATCTAACAAGTTTTCCAACCATTCCTTGTATTTCTTAGTTTTTTAAGGGACATCACAGTTTGGGAACTATTCACAAATCTAGTTACTTTTTCTTATGATCTCTGTTGCAGCAATTCAAGTACACCTTTAACTGAAATAAGACTTCTATTTTTAATTCATTGGTGTAATGGTTCTGTTGCTTTCTACATTCCAGCCAACATTGTTGCTTGGAACATTGACGGTACATTAGAGGAAGCTGCTGATCATTCGTAAAGTTTAAATGAAATAACTGTGGCCTTCGTCTTTTGTGAAGCGAGAACATGTTGATTGTTTCTTCTTTAGTAAAAAATATCACTCCTCTTTGTTAGTATAGACAATTTTGTTTCACTGTTTCTCTACTGACCTGAATAACATGGTTCAGAGTTGTGCTTTTGGCAGACACTGTATCGACGTACTTATATTTCTTTTTGATAGACACTGTATCGACGTACTTATAGTTCTTTGTTTTGAAACACACTTCCAGGCTAAATTGCCGATGTCGGAAATTGCAGCAACTATCAATGAATTCAGATCCCGTCATCTCTCGGAGCTTACTGAGGTATCATCATTTCAGTTTGTTTTTTTCTTGCTAGATTGGGTCAGTGGTACAGTACATGTGGGAATCCCTGGGCAGGTGCGGGATGAGATGCAAACTGGGGCGTCTTGTGTTTCTTCATCATTTTGGTTTTACATTGATAGTTGTGCTTGTGTGCATCTGCGTGCGCCTGTGCGTGCCTGACAATGGGCCTATTCTTCTGGAATGCAACCCATTTATTCAATGCCCATTGTTTGTGAATCCAAGCTGCCCATCCAATATGTCTCTTTCCTGCTATACTCAATGTGTTTTTTTGTTTGTGGACAGCTATGTGAAACAACAGGAAGTTCTCTTGGTTATGGTTATTCACGGATCATGACCAAGTCCAAGCCTCAATCCTCCTCTGATTCCGATGAAAACCAAGTCATTGAAGGAACCCTGGCTATATAGCCTTATTTGGAAACTTAGGTAGAAATGAGATTTTACAGAATTTGTACAGCTGGCTATTCATTTTAGCGATATAAACTGTACAGCAGTATAGGAAAAGTGGCAAGCACTCATCATCATCAACGATATCTTCATCAGTTTTTTTTTTAAATCTTTCACCCATTTCTCTGTATCTCTGTGTCTTCCTTGCAAGCATTCTCCTGTGACAATTCGTTGCAGGGTTGCATTCTTTTACGCTGCTCTATCTTGTAAACTTTAACCCCTTGCTCATTTCTTAATTAAATGGGTTAATGTTTTTGAGCTGGGTGCCCTCCTATTTCTCTTTTGCAAACACCAGCCCAATTGAAGCAACGCAAGAACCGAGTGAGTGGACTTTATCTTTACAACCCTCTTCTAATGCTTGGCTCAAATTAACTGCATTTTCATTTGGACAAACTTCCTGTTAATATAGATGAATTTTGTACTTTATTGCATTTGTTTTAACCGACTCTCGGTAGATTGAGAATCTGATGGCAATTGTGATTATTTTCTTAGCATTTCTCATATACCTGTGGTTTCCATTGGGTGAAACATAGCCCACAGGAACTCTGGACCTAATGAAAATATGGATTAATCCAACCCCATCGCCCATATGTGATGATGATGTTTGATGATGGTAATTAGATGGGCCCATTAGATATCTTTATGCAAGGATGTTCAATTTACCATAAAGAAGAAAAAGAAAAGAAAACTCAAAACCATTTCTTTTATAACTCTGAATATAAAGATGCTTTACAGATTCATCAGGGCACTGGCTGGACTATGGCAAATGAAAGGTTATACAATTTATTATATATTTTACCATGCATCATCTTCATGTGATGGATAAAAGGGGAAAATACATCTTGGGTCGAATATTAGCTTCTAATAAGCGAATAAGGTTGACACTAGAAAGAGTCCATATGAAGGAACAAAAACCAAAAGCCAATTGAAGTTGTAATTTTGTGTGGGAGAATAAATAGCAGGTGAAACTTGTATCAGGAGGAAAACTCTATCCCATGCCACATGCACTGTTGCACTTGTGAGGATTGCTCCTATGTTTCTCGTGGTGCTTCATCAGGTGGTGGTGCTTGATCATCTGCTGTCTGTTCCTCCTGTGTCTGACCTGGTGGGCCTTGATCCTGCTTGTGCTTGGTGGAAGCGTTCTTGATGAGATGACTGTAGCTTCCCTTCTCTTTGAACAGCTGGGCAAAGTGGGGTTTACAGTAGAGGATGCCATCCAGAGCAGCATAGGATGATGGACTAATGGAACAGCCCCCATGAGAACACTTGAAGCAGGATTTGTGGTAGGATTCTCCCTCTACAGTCACCTGATGAGATATAGATGGAGATGATGATCATGCAATGTGGACCTCACCTTTGATGGGAAATTAGCCATCAGATTGTCAACCACAGCAGGGAAAGAGGCAAACCTTCTCCAGTGGATACGCTGTTTTATGACAAGTAGCACATTTGTCTTGGGTCCCACTGAACATGGAAGAAACTTTGCTAGGGGTCTTCGACTGTAATAATGCAAACTTTTAATTATTCTAGTCTCCAGATTTAATAAACAAACGCCTACATGGGTGCCTTGATAAAAAAACAAATTAAAATAAAATGGAAGGGGTCTATGGGTCCACAAAATTGAATGTGTGGATGTGGCCCATATAGGAGATAGCTCCACAGTAGATACTTGTGATTGGTCCTCTCCTCAAAAATGATCCCAACCATTGGATTTACTGATAATTGCAACAAACCTTTCTATGTTATTTTGACCCCCCAATTATAACAGTTAGGATTGTCTTTGGACGTAGACATAGGATTGGTCACAGATTCACTGGTAACATTGTCACATTCGAGTTGGTGGGTTTCACCACCTCCTACTGAAGTGGGTCTAGGCAAGTTTTTTTTTCAAACGAGGGAACAAGAAGAAACAGAAGACAGAATTGGAGTAGAAGGCGTACCTGTTCTTGTGACTTTGGAGCTGAGCATTACAGAAAGCAACATAGTAAACAGAGAATTTCAATTAATGAAAGTAAAATGACAAAAGGCTTCAATGGCATGTATAGAAGAAATCCAAAGGGAGAATGAGGCCAAAGAGTTCTCACTTGTCTGGAAGTTCTTAGGGTAACTGCCAGTCTCCTTGAAGAGCTGCTCGAAGTGAGGCTTGCAGTAAAGAACACCATCCAGGGAAGAGTAATTGCTTATCTGAAGATCATTGGTTTTAGAAAAAAAAAAAAGAAGTTTTAGACCCCATTATGTGAAAACCATTTAAGTTTAAAAATTTGGATCCAAACTTGGGTTTACTATATCTAGATCTGTGTTGACACAAGCATTCTCCCGTGCACACCCCCACACCCACCTTTCCGTGGGCCCCACCCGGGGCCTGCTCTAAAGATCTGGATGGACCCTACCTCCCTACCAAGTTTGGTGTCCACTTGATCATCCTAACCCTTTGATTAACAGCCTATAAGATTTCACCCCTTAAAAAAATTTGATCATCGACTCAACAGCACTGTCCATTCGGATAAATGTAAATAAATGGGATTAGTATAATTCGAGGGGTCTCTTGTGTGGTCTATTCAGGTGGGTGATTAGGTAGGCTACACTATGGGGTGTGCACAGAAAAAAAAAAGTGTGCACTGGATAATTTCCAATTATACTATAATGTGTATTTTGTGAATGGACCTGAATGGGCCCAGACCTGGGCCCCAACTGTGGACCTGGATTTAGGCCCGAAAATTATTCAAGGCCTATAAAAAAGGTCCATGCCTGAATTTTCAAGGTGGTGTCCCTTTGATGAATGGGTAATTTGGCGTTACATCCCTAATCCATCCTGTTGATGTTAAATCCATGTGTGTGCGCTAAAATTCAAAAAAAGTTCATGTACCACAAGTTGTCCTCTGCAATGGCTGCATTTGAAGCAGGTCTTGTGATAAGGGACACCATCGGCTGATAGCAAATCCATCACATATACTGTCTTATCACATGCTTTGCACTTCTGCAGGGTCCCGCTGAAAGCCATCCAGAAGAAGAGGAAAAAAGAACAAAAAACAGGAAGATGATACCCCACCCCAAAAAAAAACCAATCAAAATTCTCGCCTCTTTCAATCACCAAGAAAGAATTGCCTAAAAGTTGATTCTAACTTGTGAGAATTTATTTTGACCATAGTATAGCCAATGTTGTCTTCTTCTTTTGTAAATGATTAAGGTGAGATTAAAGGTGGAAAAGATAGAAGTGGATGTTCCACCAATGAAATGAACACACGTGCTAAATCTAAAGATTAGAAGATGGAGATTAGTGCTCTAAACCATGGAATTTTAGTGCCCAACAGAGGTGAAATGTAAGCAGGATGGGAAAAGAGAGATAATAGGAGATTAAAGCTCCTGTACTTTATGACCAAGTCCCAGATGAGAGAGAAATGGCTAAATACTCCAAATCTATATGAAATGACCAGTATTAATGGGTACATGTCTAAATGTCTGTCACGTGCATCTCACAAGCCCTCACCCTAATAAAATAGTAATGTGGGGACAACACATAAGAAAGTCTACATATGCTTTGAAAATATGCCTAGAAGACACATACATGAATGCATGTGCCATGGCATGTCATAATAATTCATGAGGCTGGAAAGGCTTAGGGCTCTAGGGGCTAAAAAAGAAACAGTCTGAAAAGAATAATTAAGGTATCTTCATTGGAACAATTCGAGCCAATCAAGTTAATTTGACCATGATTCTATATTTAATGAAAGTTTTGACCAAATCCCACCCACCTTCATCAGCTTTGGAGGCAAACAGTTCACACTTATTTAAAGAAAACCCAGTACTCGGATTACAATATAAACCCCAATCGATTAATGATGTGATTTGAGTAATTAATCAAACTCATTGGCTTTTCTTCATACAGGGACTAGGGTTCACTGGAAAGTAGTTGTTTGTCTTTAAGCATCAGCCAAACATATATATATATATATAATCAAATGGGAAGACAGTTTTATATTTGGAAGACAAATTGACAATAGCTACAATTCACTTCACCTAGAGTCCCAGATATGCAAAAGGAGTTATTAAATAATATAACCTTGGTGTGAGTAAAATCCAATTTCAATACTCCAAAAGCCAATTCAAAGGGCCACTATCAGCAACCATACTTTGTAATTAATTTACTAAAATACCCTTTGACCCTTTGAATTGAGAGTAAGTACACTATACTTTATTAATAAAACAACCTGTCTAGAATCACCCGGACCCTCTAATGCTGGGAATAAGAGAATCCCATATCAGTCCTATAAATTCATTAACCCCGAGGGGGCGTCAATTGACCTGGATCATGGTTTGCTTTTATAGGTTAAGAGTTTGAAACTGTGATATCAATGGGGCCACAAAGAGATTGTCGGGCCCAAAGAGCTGAGACACCCTCCGTTATATAATAAAATAAAATAAAGTAATCCTATAAATACATTAGTTGGGTTGATAAAAAATATTTCAGAACTGTTTAAATAATTCCCCACCATGGATTGGCTCTTGGCCAGATTTCACCGAGTATGAATTGGGTCTGCTACCTGATTTTTTTGGATCGGCACCTTCATATAATTTCCGGTGAGCATCTTTTATGCATACGCTTGTATGGTTCAGCTGATGCCATGTTAATTCATGGGATGGTGGGGATCAAAAGATCCGGTGAGACTTATAAATATATAAATTTTTTGAGTCTGTTAGATCATTCTAATCCCATATGATCCTTTTTTTTTTTTTTTCTGCTATTGGAGGGTTTCCAACCCTTTGGACTGGATTAATCCTTCCGGCTCAGAGGAAAGCCGGGTAAACTCTCCTGTAGCCCCAGTGTGGTAGGGCAGTTTCGAACCTACAACTTTCGAGTGCAAACCGTGGTCTTAGGCCAACTGAGCTATCCCTTGGGGTTAATCCCCTATGACCTACAACCCTTAAGTTTAATGGTTTTAGAAGACATTATATTTCTAAAATTCGACGGCTCACAATCCTAGTGTGCAAATAAGGCTGGTGAGAACATGCTCACGTCAAAATCCTTGTTGCCAATAATATCAAAAAGAGAGAAAAAACAAGTGCCTAACCCTTGGATCCTTTCCATTGAGGCACATAGGCACATTCAAAACAAAACAAGCAAGCAAATGGTAGGACCATTTTTGTCGTTTTCTATAGTATTTTGGATCTTTTGCCGGCCCAAGCAGGCATGGCCGGCTACATTTCATCACACTCTGTCCACAATCTTGACCTCAACCCTCCCTTCCTCCTTTAAAAGCAGAAGAACTGAACAAGACTTTCTATTCTATATTGTAGTTTATTATACTCATCTGTCTCTCATTTCAACATCTCCCCCAACATACAAACCACACATATACAGGTGGTGGGGTGGTGCAGGGGCAGTATGCGACAAGCAGGCACCTTCTCGGGAATCCTCTCAGGTGGGATCTCCGGGAGGACCGGGCCCCACTCCTTGCCCCTGGCAAGGATAAAGAAGATAATGAAAAAATCTGGTGAGGATGTGAAGATGATCTCCGGGGAGGCGCCCATCATCTTCTCCAAGGCGTGCGAGCTCTTCATCGAAGAACTGACGGTGAGGTCATGGATGGTCACCCTCCGAGGTAAGCGGCGGACACTTCATAAAGAGGACGTCGCCGCCGCCGTCATCTCCACCGATATCTTCGACTTCCTCGTCGACATGGTGTCGGATTCTGATAATCAGGTACAAGACCCGGCCGCATCCTTAGAAGATATGGCTGTTGAAACATGAAAGTCTCTAACATCTCTCTATATTTGCCTCTACGTATTCATATAAATATTTAAGAACATGTTATATAACATGTCAGTGTAATATGTCATGTGATGAGAATTAGCAAGATGTGTAAGTGTAATATTTCCCCCTGTTAACACTTGAATGAGAGATAAGAAAATGAAAGAAATTTCCATCTTTTGGAATAGTGGTCTTTCTCAAGAGCATTTCAGTGGGAAGATCCAAACTGCCAATTGTTGGACCTTTCTCTAACCATTTATTTATTCTGAAAAGCTTTCTTTGGATCACCCAAATGGTGTAAGTTTTTGGAGTAGGACATGTATTTTATGTAGAGCCCACTAATCAACGGTCCAGATCTTACAAACGTGTGCAAAATTTAGGGCTATCTGTCCTTCAAGACATTGGGACTCATTACATAACCGTGTTTGGCGATTAACTAGTTAAAATAAAGTAAAGTGAATTCCGACAAGAAATGATAAGGGGTTATATTAAAACTACACAATTTCAAAATTTCCTCGGAATTTTTCAAAAAAAGTAAAAAAAGACAACCTCCTTTCTCCACTAAAAGACAAAAAAACTCCACCTTTCTATACAAAAAGTCAAAAAATTCCATACCAAACAACTAAAAATAAAACACCATCATAACGTCTTATGTTTTATTTTCTCTTGATTTGATGCTTCACCTCACCATACATCCAAATGAGCCTGCTTAGGATTGTGAGATAATGATATGAACCAAGTGGAAGTGGAAGTTAAAATTGTCCAAATTTGAGGATGGACCTAGACCTCCTTGTGCAAGCACAGATTTTGAAAATTTATCATTAATCATCTGCTATATATTATATAGCTATTGCTAAATACAAAAATAGAAAGGAATTGAGAACTGATCCGGTCCCTATAGCCAATGATTTGATCCCTACAAAAACAAGAACTGAAAATATCACCAACTAAGCCAAGGATTTACTCACAACTCCTACCTTTGATAAACTCCTACTATATATGAAATTCTATTGGATAAGAACCAGACCATCCTTAATATCTCTTTCAAGCTTGCCAAACGCTC
Source organism: Umbellularia californica (assembly GCA_028538565.1). Classification (NCBI taxonomy): domain Eukaryota; kingdom Viridiplantae; phylum Streptophyta; class Magnoliopsida; order Laurales; family Lauraceae; genus Umbellularia; species Umbellularia californica. The sequence goes on from JAPQWN010000002.1 coordinate 5,568,896, forward strand.
TAGTCTTAGACCATCCCAGTACCACAATAGCAAACCCATTAGCTCATCTCGTGACTCAGCCCTTGTAATGTGCGGTTAGACTGGGTTCCCATCAGATAGGACCTAATAATGTGTTTTATTTTTTTTCTTAGACATTCAGAGATGTTAGTTAATAAAAGAAAACAAATGACTGGGATTCTCTACTTCTTCAATTGTATAACTTTCTTGAATATTTTCTTTTTCGAAAAAAAAAAAAGGGATGAAAAACAGAACATGTGTCTAATTATAGAAGGATCTATAGGTGGGTCTTTTTAATTAAATGGGTGTGGCCCACATGACCACAAGCCCATTAAGGATCTTTAATCATACCCACTTGCTGTATATTTAAGAGACCTAATTATTTGAGTTCACTTGCCAATAAACTAATAATGGGCTGAGATTAAAGGGTTAGGTGGTAATTGTGGGTTAATTTCCTTAGATGGGTAGGAATCTCTGGTGAAAGGATCCCTTGAGTAACTCCCTTGGTTAATAGTTTCTTGGCCTCTATCACTAAGCAACGAAAAATAGCAAGGTAAAGGAGTTGTAACCTCCACGTGTGTTCCAAGCCTCTGTCATTTCAAGGAGCTTCCGTTAGTTTAAAGAGAAAGAAGGTAAGCTCCTCCCCATTCTTAGATTACTATGTTTACTTCATTGTGTCATTTGGATTGGACTCAAGGAGATCTTCCTGTGGGTCGAGGGATTTTAAGCTCACAGAGTCATGTAGAAAAGGCTCAGGCCGAAATGAGGTTGCTAACTTTAAGATTTGAAATAATTAAACAGACAGTTAGTTGATAAAAAAAATCAAAGCTTTTGAACAACTCATTTTATAGATTTAGATCTAAAATTCAGAAATTCTCATGTACAGCAACATGGGGACACAAAAGCAAAAGACTAATTAATCGTTCATATGTTGACTGGTTTTGCATGACGCACGAGAAAAGATTTTAAAAAGAAAATGCAGTTGTGATGGCATCGCGTGGCTCCACGATCGCCCAATGCTTGGACCTTCTATTTGTATATATGTTATCTTTATGGACGATCTTCAGTTCATTAAAAAATGATCTGGACATGGTTCTAGAAGAGTCCTCATCATGTACCACCAAGATCGCAGAGGTATCTAGGGTTTTTAATGGGCTTGATAGGGATTAAAAGGATGGAAAAGTTTAGGTCGAAGTCCAAGTCCAACAAGAACCTTAGATCTCGAGTTTGAGCTCATTTTTTCTGTTTTTATTTATTTATTTATTTATTTATAATGGAGAGTATCCCATCCTTTTGGGCCGAACTTATTCTTATGGGCCTAGGAGAAGTCAGGTAAATTTCTTATGGTCCCAGTATGGTAGTGCAGTTTTGAACTCTCAACCTCCACAAACAAACTGTGGTCATAGGCTAGCTGATCTACCCCTCGAAGCTAAGTCTGAACTCACTCAATAAGAAATATAGCTGGAGGCCGAAGCCCACCCGTGATAGGCTCGAAGTTTGATTAAGGTGCAAATCGGCCAAATAAAGCAAGAGCCTATTTTAAGCCTTTATTTTATTGGTAGCCTAGCTAAGGGATTTGGAATCCATGAGAGTACTCACACATCCCAGGAGAGAGATTTTATCAAATTGAAAGCTTGCTTTAGTCAAATTTTAGGAAAAGGAAGTTTCTATCTACATCTTCACATTCTTCGCTCTCTTTTTTTCTCTGAGAATACTGAAGAATGTGAGGATGTTTCCTCTCTAATATTCTCTCATTGATGTCCACCCTAATTATAGTATAGTTGAAGAATCCAATACCGACTCAGCAACTTTGCCTTATTATGTGGTCTCTCATGTACTTTGCTTACTATGTGGGCTTGTGGTTTTAGTAGTTTTTGGATGCACTTTCGTTGTTCATGCATGAGCCCAATAACACCACACATTTTTGGAGAATAGTAGGACTAGGATCACATATACACACGTTGTGTCTCCACTCTCAGGGCCTTGAATTTGGAAATGTGTAGCTTGAAATGAAGCCCATGCAAAAGCCCTTTCAATGTGTAAAAATACGTCGACTTCTAGCTTATCTCACAGAAGTGAAGCATGAATCTAACATTTACACTTGTATGCTAGATATTATCCTCTTTTAAAAATCAATTTATTCAACGGCTTGCAACCGATTATACGTAGAGATGTAAATGGATTTCCGATTCTCCGATTACCCAGGGGTTCCGACCTATTAAAAATTGGGTTTGAGTCCCTATATAAACCCCGATAAGTAAATGGGTCCGGATCCGGTTCCACTTTAGTTCGGATCCGATATATTACTTCAATTTTCGAAAAATTATCCAAAAAATCATATTTTCTTAATATAATTTTTTATTTAGACCCAGACCTGGACCCGGACCCGTCTCATATATGGTTTTGGTCCGCTTCTAAAGCCAAGAAACCGATTCCGAAACTGTTCTGAGTCCGAATCCAATTCCACCTGATTTTCAATCCGATTACAACCCTAGTCATCGAAGTGAGCTACCAATATAGTAGGAGGGAGTGCCATCCAATTATGGCAGCTACCACGTGCCTCGTATCCGCCAAACCCACTCATTCTGCATACTCTGCATTGTAAAGCTATATAGGAGACTATTCCTTTTAAGAGAAGCTGTATAAGAGACGTGGAACCCTTTGACCCACCTACTGTTGATCATTGCTAAACTCTGGATATAAGGCCCTAAATAACTCCGGGACCTCCAATCATTGTTGGACTTTCTAACCAATCCAACAGTAGCTCAGTTTTCGAAAAGGTAGGCTCCGTTGAAAAGTTGGCTCTATTTAAAAAGAAATATTAAAAAGTATTTTCTTAATACCTATTGTAAAGTCTATTTTTGTATGGGCTGAAGATGGATAAGTCGGCCCAACCTGTTGATGCAGTGTCAATCTTCCTCCTTCTCTCCCGTGCAATGTAGCTAAATGGATCTCCTGTGTAAAAAATGAGAACAGTGAAATCTCGATCGGATTGTCCGACCGAGGCCCCGCTAATGCTTAAGTCGGCAATGGATCTTGGAGAATTTTGTATATCAATTGGTTTTCAGTTTTTGACTACCTCGTCATCATATCATCTCCTTTTCTTATACAAACTCCTCTTGGATTCTCGTCCTTATGCCAGTGCACGTTCCTAATTCCCACCTCGTGGTGATTGCCCCCCCCCCCCCCCCCCCCCCAAGTCTAGGCCTTCATTATCTCTCTTGCCATCTGCTGGCCCAGCCCATGTCGGCGCCCCCCCCCCCCCCCCCAAAAAAAAAAAAATCTAGGCCTTCATTATCTATCCTGCCGTCTGCTGTCCCACATCTTCATTCGAATCATTCCTTTCTCTGATTTGGGCTGGCAGGCTGGGTCAACCCTGATCCAAACCCAGCCCATGTCGTTTTTGAATTTCCCCCCTACATCAATTAATGTCTCAAGATATTTGTTGGAATTGTTAGCTAAAGAAAATTTAAAATTGTATCAAAGTCAATCGAGTGTGAGTTCAAATTTTAGAAAAAACGATACAGCGTGAAAAAAATGTGTGTCGACAAAAGTAGAGGGGGAGTGTTGAGGTATGGGGCTCAATCCGAAAAAAATATATTAAAAAGTATTTCCGCAGCCTTATAAAAAGGGTTTTCTAGAAGAAAATCCATATGTGAGAATTTGGAGGAGATGTAGATATGCGAACCAGGACCAGCCACGAATCACGAACAGGGCAAAACAAATGGTAATGAGCCTACCAACCCTTGGCATGAAACGTGGCGCCTCCTCAATCCACAAGCGAAATTCAGACACAGACGAACAACATGAACACGAGATGACGATCCTTCCTAACTTTCCTTCCTAACTTTCTTTCCTTCTTCTTCTTCTTCCAAAAGAAATACGATAAAGAGAGTCTACAGGAGAAGAGCAAAGAAGAGAATGAAAGCTTCCTTCTCAATTTCGATCAATAGATCATGGCGTTGGGGATCCGAGCAGTTGGCTGCACGTACGTGGTGCACTTGCTGGGATTGGTGTCAGCAGCTCTGGTGCTCGTCTGGTGCATACACTTCAGAGGAGGTCTTGCCTTCGAGGCCACCAATAAATCCCTCATTTTCAATGTAATGTGTTCAAATGCTTTGTAATTTTAATTAACTGCCATCATGTAACGTACCTGTTTGGGAGGTCACTCTTGTCCTTGGAGTTCGGATCACCTATCGTAAATGTTACACCTTCATGAGTGGACTAATAATAATTCGCCACGTCATCAAAATTTTTGGTGGTTTTGAAGTTTAAAAACATTTAAATCAGATGAAAGGAAATTACCTAAATTTTTGGACGACGTAGCGTACCGTTATTAGTCTACTCACGGTGAAAGTGTAATATCTGCGATAGGTGATCCAGACTCCCTTGTCGTTGTGTAATGTGCTGGCACAGACAAATTATATATATATATAGAAAATACTATCGCATGTCTCTAGACATATTGGATATGTTACAGAAGAAATAACTTCTATTGTGCATGGCCTCCCCCTTCTTCAACGTACTGTGGGACCCACCTTTTCGAGATCCAAGACGCTCATTAGCTCTAGCTCCCATCATATTAGTTGTTCCTAGATTTTCAAAAATGATTTTAGTGGGCCAATCGTAGGATTAATCGCACGTGAGGGATTCCCTCCATTTTTATCCCAAACCATAAAAACTACTAGAAGTTCATCACCTATTTCAATATAGGAAAATCCAATGGTAGCCATCTTACATATTTGAAAAATAATTTACGAGTAGATCGTCACATAAGATGATGGGGCTAATGAGCTGTCACATCCCGGTCCTAAATCACCCTGGCCTTAGGTAATCCCCGAGGTGAGACACATGTACTCTCGTGATACTGTACCTGCTTCGAACCAAATACAACACACGAAGGAGAGAAAATAGCTTCTTCCACACGTGAGTCGAGCTCACTAGAACATATCAATTGCAATTAATCATAGCGGAAGTTGTAATTCATATACAAGAAGTATCATTTCCCAGTCAGTCTAATTAACTTTTCAAATTTAATACACAAGAATTATACAAGTATATACATTGTTTTACAAAAGAAGGTATATAAAAAAACCATATACATCACAACCAAAAGAATAACTACACATCTAAGTGTGACCCACGCAAAAAGAGGCTAGCCACACACTATAGAAGCTCACAAAAGAACATCCACGCGCTCCGAGGGAAGAAAGATCTATACTAGCCCTAGCTCCAGCCATTCCTCTAATCCTGGAGGAACTTCTTGGGTAACCTCCTCTTCCTCCTTGGCTTCTTCAAGGCCGAGAGCTGCACCTGTGACTGTGACACCAAGAGTGGTATCTTAATACGACGATTCAACAAGTATAAGCAATAATAAGGAAATACATAATGCTACAAATTGAATTAAAAGACAATTAAATTAATAGATGTCAATGATAAGTATTAACTAAGCAAATTATGCGAAAATCAAAAAATTTATGTTTGTGAATCAAGGTAAAATGAAAACATACTAATTAGCTACTACATTGAGCTCATCCACTCAAAAGAGTGCGAATCTAGTTGGGATGTCACCGGCAGCCCGGCCAAAGACTAGCTGGCTACCCGAGTCTGGAGTTTCGGTGCTCCAAATGACTCACTGCATTAGTCTCGAATAACTAAACCAAGTTCAACCCCATCGGATATCACAGGGTCGAAGTTAAGTAGTGCTAACTCGATCGAATCAAATAAAAATCGAATTTGAGTAAGTCTGTATTCACTTGTTCATTATCAAATCGAATAATAATCACATATACTCGAATACTTACTCAATTCATATTATCAATGAATACCAAATCGGATGTACGATAATTAAGTTACGAATTGAATTTGGAAAATCGAATCACAATAAGTACTAATAATGCAACCAATCCACTAGTTAGGATACGATATCAATAATGAAATTGGACTTCAATATGAAATGCGATAATTTAAAAGAATCAAGACAATTTTTACTAACCAATACTAGACTACTAATTGTAGTCCTCCACCGTCCAATACAAGGTAATTTTGGAATGTCAACGTATTACTACTTCCTTAGTAGGTGTCATTATTTATGGAAAATACGTTGAATTTCCAAACTGACCCTTATGGCATCATGTTGGACTGATGAGTGCCCATTGGACCAATCAATGAGGTTAATGGTTCCATTTTAAAGTCATAAGGGTCTTAAGGATCCTAACTTCTTATGGAGACAAGGTGTGCACCATAATTATCTATTAGGGTGGGTTATGATAAATTAAGGGCTATAATTCACCCTAAAATTGGGTCAAAATAAGCCCAGACTACAATTTCAGGTTCGCTCGAGCGGACCCAATCCAGAGGCTTGATCGCTTGGGCGACCCCTATTGATCGCTTGAGCGATGGTTTCAAAAGGGTGATCGCTCGAGCGAACCCATGTTCTCTCGAGTGGACCCCTTCCAAAGATTTGGTCGCTCAGGCAATCCTTTTGATCGCTTGACTGAGTGCTTCAGGAGGAGGTTCGCTCGAATGAATGCTCCAAAATTTCTGATTTCGGAATTCTCGTGTTTTCCTTCCTCATTCATTTCTCCTCTTCCTTCTTCCTTCTACTACGTAACATGCACAATGGAATGGAGCCTCCATGCTCGCATTCACCACAAACACACCATCCAAGTTCATCATAAAAATAAAATAAAATAAAATAAAAAATCATAAAACAATCCAACCCATTCATTCCTTAAGAGGTTGGAATCCTTGAGAAAGAGCCTCATTGAATCAAATGGAATTAAACAAAATGTAAATCCAAAGTTTATGCTTATACTTGCCTCCAATAGAGCTTCTCCAATTCTTTTCGAACTCAAAGACCCAAGCAACCCTAAATACCAAACCCTAATATGCTAAATACACAAGGAAAATGGAATGAACATGCATGTATGCACAATCACGAGTCTCTTGACTCTATTTCAATTCAAATTAACTAACCAAAGGAGCTTGAAGCCTACCTCTTGCAAGGATTCTTAATTTGGAGAAGATGGGAGATGGTAGAGGTGATTTCTTGCCAACAAGGAAGAGAGGAAGATGAAGAAGATGATGATGAGATCAACCCTAGCTCCCAAGGCACATGCACTCACTCCTGGTGGTGATTGAAGGAAGAGAGAAGAAGAGAAGTGAAGAAGAAGGGTAGAGAAAAGAGAAATTAGAAGGAAATGAAATGAAAGGTTAAGTTTTATATATATATATATATATAAAGGGATAAGGATGCCCATTTTATAAGAAGCGCCCCCCCACCCCGCCCCCCACAAAAAAAAGTATTTCCTCACCCCCCCAAAGTATTTCCTCAAAGAGTCAAAAGGGGGTTCACTTGATCACTGGTTGGCCAAATGAAGTAAGATCTAATACAAAAATCGTCGTGCTCGACAAAATACACACAATGACACCAAAATGACGTGCAAATGATACAAAATGAGAAAATCGATCATTACAAAAAAGCCCTTGACTCTACCCAACCGAATCAATTCGGTTCTAACTCACCTGTCTAAGGCTCAAGACTCAACTAACTCAACTTATAGAGGCTGATTAACACTAATTACTATAATTAATAACTAAGCACAATTAATTTAGCTAAAACATACTTAATTAGCACTATTCATGGTTAAGAAGGGGGATGCACATACTGCAATGCATTGATGGTGCATTGTAGCCCACCCTGGGGAAAAAATAGAAATCATTAAGCCACCCTAGATAAATGGGATAAGGTTACAGGTTGAATCGACGACAACTAATTTATATTTAACATAAATCTTAAGACAGGCTTAATCCCAAGGCCTCTATGGCCAAGTCCGTTAAATTTTCAGGCTGAATATTAGTTGGCTGGTCTTGCAATGAACTCTGCTGGCTCACCCACCACCAAAACCCGCAACCACCCTTGCAATTTAGCCTTTTTGCCGGAGATATTTCTTATGACACTGTGCTAGAAACAGTGATTTTCATGGAGTTACTATCTACTTTATGGGTATTAATCTTCTGTGCTAAATTGCAGATACATCCAGTTTTGACACTAATTGGCTTTATTGTATTTGGAGGTGAAGGCAAGTAGATTGAAACCAACTTAACCCTTTCAGTAGTTTTGATTTATTTTTCTCAAAATTGACATGATGTCCTCTCTGTCTCTCCTCTTGATAAATGCAGCAATAATCAGTTACAAAACATGGCCATTGAGGAAAGAAGTGAAGAAGCTGTTTCATCTAATTCTTCACGTAGTTGCCCTTGCACTTGGCGCCATCGGTACCTATGCTGTCTTCAAATATCACAATGAGAAAGGGATTGCTAACCTGTACAGTTTACATTCCTGGACTGGGCTGGGAACCATCTGTTTGTATGCCATTCAGGTAACTAGTAATTGCAATCACAGTAGTAAAGCATCAGCACTGACAGAATAATCTGGCCAACTCGGCCAGACCAGGACGAGTCAAATTGGTGCGTCAACGAGATAGATGAGTTGACAGAATTCCAGCTATACCTTGTCTAGACTGAGTTCAAGCCGACTCAGACACCCAGTATGTAATTGGGTTGAGTCATCTTGGCTGAGTTCATAATGGACCCACCAGGTCAAGGAATCATAGAAGTTAACCTACTGGGTCGGGAAACTATGGTCACTACTACAAAGGCATATTGTAGGAGCTGAAGCAGAGTACTTGTATATTTTCACACATCAATGTTTTTTATAGCACATTTGGCTTTTATTCTTGGGCCTGCTTGGGAAATTCTTCCTACCTGTTGAGAGTTTGTAGTAAAGAGGCTTTGGCAAAGGATGAAGAAGATTGAATCACCTAATCTTAAGATAACTCTAAATCACTTCATAACTAAAATCTCTTAAGATAGATATCCTTATCACATGATTAAGGCGAACCTACTATGTGCGGGCCCGACAGATTTCATGGATGGGCCTGCACGTAGGCTACACAAGAACGACGGGATCGGAATCCGCTCTGATACTTGAAAGGCCCATACAGGTATATTAAGACATGTCAAGCCTATTACTTAGGCGATGTGGGATGTGGACTTCCCAACATAGGTATGCGCAATATGTTGCCTAGTTTGAAGTAGCTGGGTATCATAGGTTATAAGGGAAGTAGCTAGGTATCATAGGTTATAAGGGTGGAGGTCTACAAGGGGACCTTCAAATTCTAAAGATTTAATTTCATATGCTTATGATTTTCCTGGAAAGGTGGCTTTGATTGAGAGGGATTGGACAATCTAAGCAAGAGAAATAGAGGTGTGGTACTTGGTCTTAAACATGTTATAGTGAAAAAAAGTGGAAGGTCAGTTTTCAAATTAAGTGCTTCATACCCCTTCATACATGAATTCGAATTTCAAGAGTACGAAGAAAATCTGATGGTTTCTTGCAGATTTAGACCATGATCATTCACCCCCTTCACCTCTTTGATCAAAGCTCCTCTTCTAATAAAATCTTTTCAAAGGTGTTTATACTATGTCCATTCTCCGAACGTTTATCATTACAAACTTCTGTTTTCCCTTGTTAATGGGTGTACTTTATGTTGGAATTCCAGTGTATTTTCGGTTTCATTGTCTTCTTCTATCCCGGCACAGCACAGTCTGTCCGAGGAGAGGTGCTTCCTTGGCACATATTGTTTGGGCTCTTGGTGTATGCATTGGCTGTGATCTCAACTGAGCTGGGGTTCTTGGAGAAACTGACCTTTCTTGAGAAGTCAGGGCTCAACAAGTACGGGCCTGAGGCCTTTCTTGTCAACTTCATGGGGTTGATCGTGTTGCTGTTAGGAGGCGCCGTTGTGTTCTCTGTCATTGCACCTGCCCACACTCGAGACGATAACTTCAGCTATACAGCCATATCAGATTATTTAGCATAAAATGCAAATGTCTATGTTTAGCTTGTGTTAAAGACTGTTTGCAAAGATTGTTGCCTTTTATTCTCTCTACAGTTAAGTCTTTGTGCAGAAAGGCATTACACCATTACTTTAAATTAATGGTTTTGTTTCTGTGTCTCTTGTGCTCTTCTCCTTGTTCGGCTCATTGACAGTTTGTATTCGTTTCTTACTCTTTTAATACATTCTACCCCTTCAGCGAAAAAAAAAAACCAATATTGGGAAATCACACAATTACCAAAATACCTCGACCCAAAATCTAGTCCTTGCTAACCCCATGGACCGTTCCGATTAACCCGACCCACAAGACATAAACCCAACATGTCTTGTCTGCTGTGAACCAGTTTCACTAACATGGTTATTGTCTTGTGAATATAAAGGCCTCAAACATATAATGACATTTAAATCAAAATGCAAATGAGCTACTGTATATTTAATGGTATCTTTTTGTTTATATTTAATAGACTCTGAACGCATGTAGGGTGTTTTTGTGCAGCGAAAAGATTCTGCTCTCTGTAAATTTTCATTTTCGTGAGAAAAAGGAATCCTGCATTCCTCTCTATCAATGAAATAAGTTCATTTTTCTTTTCTTTTCCCACGAGGAAAGTATCTCACTAAATGACCAAAAACGGAGTTGTATGGGAAATCTGAATAATTTTCCTCTCTGCTATATATTCATTTTATAAAACTTTTAATTGAAGATTTCTCAGAGTAAACGATTGACTGGAATGAAATAAAATGGTTTGGAGTTTGGGCCATTGTAACAGATGTTAGAGAACTGTTCTGCCAGTGCAGGTTCCAAAAGTGTGTCCATGAACCATGTATATACATCACGCACCAGGGGCAAGTGTACATTTTTTGATGCCTCAAAAAGCTTGGAAAGGCCGGTTTAAGATCTGTACATTATCTAGGCTGGTTTAAGATCTATTGGCTGGGCCTTTATGTAATGTTTTGGTCAATAACTAAACAGGGTGGGTTTGTGCTCTTATATTGAAATGCCCAACTATAGGTTTAATTTGGACTGCATTGCATTCATACTTTTGACAAAAAAGATCATGGACATAACTTTCAGGCTCATGGGCTAGGTCTTTATTGGAGCAATAACTAAACAGACTGTTTTAACAAAACCAAAAACTAAACAGAATGGGCATGAGCTAGACTCATCGACCTGAGTCTGGGCCCAAAAAGCCAATCAGGGTCAGGATAATGTTAGACATATAAAAAGGTGGGCCACCCAAGCCACCCAACATATCTCTCTCTCTCTCTCTCTCTCTCTCTCTCTCTCTCTCTCAAAATACTTATGGCTTCTCGCTTGCTGATCCATGTCTGGCCCAACACAACCCCTGACACCTGTGTATGAGCCCACCCCAAGAAGGTTATAGAGATACAAATCTTCCATATAAAGGCCCAAACCTGACAGCGTCAAATAGTGTTTGGAAATAGTGTCATTAAGTTTGAGCCAATCCAGGCCAGAGTATAGTAACCTAGTTCATTCAAGAGGCCTTTGAACAATGAATAGTTCATTTCAAATAATTCACAGTTCGGTGTGCGAATTAATTCTACATATTCTCTAAGTCAACCATATAATTTTATTGTGGTGCTTACCTAAAAATACAAGCCACTGAAAAACATTGCACCTTGATGTACTGGCACTAATCCATACTTAACTCTGATCAGAGTTGGCCCCACATAAAGAATATAAATCACAATAAAACGGGAGATTTTACTTTGGTCTTTATTATAATTATGTTTTACATTGAGTGAATCTGATTGTGACCCAGACTATAGTTGAAGTAGAGTTTTACTTATAAGGCAAATGAATATAACAATTCTTTTGAGTGGTTTGGATTCTAAAAAAGAATCTTTATTGATGGATTTACAAAATAAGCACAGGTGAATTAGTTCATTGAATTTGTCGAATTCGAATTTCGAATTAGCCAAATTGAGAAGAGAATCAAATAAACCTACTCAATAAAATTTTATGATAACAGCTAAGTCTCAAATTAAGGCGAATCAGTCGAATTACGAATTAGGTAACTATGTTTCCGCGCCAGGACTTTTGTTCCTCGTGGACAATTTTATTGCCTTTGCACAAGGCTCTCTCAACCATATCCATTCACCAAAGAAGCCCAAAAATCAAGTGATGGCGTCGTGCCGGCGGCACTTTGTTGGGTCCCACTGGCACTTACAGACAAATAGAGGTTTGTAACAATCATCTTTAGAAAAAAAAAATATCTGCCCCATTATATCACTTTCAAACATAGGAAGGGGAGAAAAATGGATGAACGGGCTAGAATCGTCCACGTACGTCGGAGGGCTGAGGGCTCCAGTCAGCAAAATAGAGTTATTACAAAGGAAGTATCGACATCTGTGTAAAGATGATACAACCGTTGCTTGGCACCTGGACACGCGTCGCAAGATTCGATGCAGCAGTTGGCTCAGAATCTTTGCTGATGGAATCCGAGAAGCACAGATAGCGACAGCCACGTTGTCGGCTCGGCCGTTCTCACCATATACAAGCAGATGAGAAGAAAAAGGAAATCTTGGGATTCCTTCACCGACGAGTGAGAATTTCCATGTAGTATAATTATTATTTTTTTATAACTAGGGTTTCAATGCTTTGGGTATCACTATTTCCTCTGAGCCGAAGAGAAGCCGGATAAAATTTTAATGGCCCCTAAATCACAGCACAAGTGGAATCAATCTTTAGTTTTTGAAGAAAAGAAAATCAGCGATCAATACCAAAATCTTTAGTGCCGAAAAAAAGATGAACCGTAGTCCAGATTACTCGACCAACCCCTTGGGATTGTTTTTACATATATTATGCAATATCTCGTCCAATATTATCGTGAATTCCAATTTCAAAATAGCACAGGACCACCTTTTATCACAATAACTGATTAATTATTTTGATGACATTAAATTTTTTTTTTTTTTTGTAATTTAAATTAAATATTTTATAAAAACCAGATCTATTCAGTGGTTGTTTCACACATTCAGAAACTTTAGCAACTTAGTTTTGGTTGTTATTTACAATTATTTTTATATAACTTGATTTTATATTCATTATACTTCGAAATTCTTACTACCTCTTATTCTTATCTTCTATCTTTTCTTTCTTTTATAATCTACACATTTGTCTTTTTTAAGCGTGGGCCCCTTTTACTAGTTACATTCATATGTTTTTCTTAATGACCCATGATATCTCCCGCTTAGCTCAATCCAAGAGCCTTTGGCCTTAAGGCCAATGGACACTCGAGAACTAATCTATAGGGGCACGTGCAAGCCCTCGTATCCATATTCATATGTTATTACCATGACTTATCCAAATTATCAACGCTACTTGCGACATGGCTCATGATTATTGTGGCAACTCCTTTTTATAAGTTTAATAAACTCAATTAGTCAATGTCGAGAGGGATAAATTATTAAATATAAACTACTTTAATTACAAATTTGGAAGTGCATCCACTTTCAAGTTGATTATTATATGCGAGTTAATTATGTGTTCTTTGTATGATTAATGAATATAATATAGCTACCCTTCTATTTGGAGTGAAAATTTAGTGAAAGTGCAAATCCAAGTTTGCAATAACCTATTTAAATGCAAGGGGTGCCATGAAAACTCATGTTGGCTATTTCTGTTTTTTAGCGAATGAGGCCCGTCTGGATTACACCCAATCACAAGAGAAGAGACATTCAGAAAGTATGGTGGAGATAAGGGGTTGCCCAGATATATATATCACTCCAATTAATTCATCTTGATTTTATTATTACAACCTTAAAGTAAAAAATAAAAAATAAAATCATTCAGGTGTGACCTGACCTTTGAACCAGCTGTGGGGCTCACTATGCATCCTATTTGGTGGTGGGATTGGGGGAAATAAAAAGATTTATGTGGGACCATCCCAGGTATCAAGTTTGACCCAATCCAATGCCCCTAACCCCTTTCATCCGTGGTCAACAAGCTTAACGGATTTATATTAAAAAAAAAAAAAAAGGACCTTCCATCCATGGGTCTAATTCATTCTCATGGGTACCAAACCTTGGGATCTGTGACTATTAGGGGGCTTCCTATTTGGTGATTAGTGATGGGTGGGCCCCACAATGTAGCAAGGTGAGAACCCTAGCAACCAATTTTCACCCATATATTTTCATTTAAGAAAATGTTTTTGCATCTATTATGGGGACCCACTTGTATTTAACCTGTGGGTGGATCCCAATGACAGAAGACACCCTCAAAAGGATAAGTTGCCTTGCTATTCAATTATATCGGCTGAGTTCTTAGGATCACGGTTCTTCTCTTTTCCGGAGTTAGAAGTCCTGGTATCGATCCTCAATTTCCCCCACTATAGGAACCGAAAGTTGAGTCCACTAGTGCTATCACCTAGGGGCCACAGGGGTTTTACCCGGCTTCTCTTTGGGCCCGGAGGGATTAGTCCAGCCCAAAGGGTTGGGAACCCTCTGTTAGCCAAAAAAGAAAAAATTACATCCTGATCCTTGCATATGATTTTGGATTCTTATCTCTGTCCACGTTATCTCTCTCCTCCTAGTTCGAATTGATCTAAGAAAGTGAAAAATCTTTTGGGAAAGTCTATTATCTCTTCCTCCCATCATCATTTTTTAATGTTCGGGGTGTCGATACTTGCCCTTTGATTGTGAAGAGTGAGTAAAAAATGATAGATCTCTCAACAATAGTTATAGATCTCCGCATGTAGTGCTTGAATCAAGCCGACGCAATCCTGATCGCATTTGTAGCATCCTACCTCAATCAAATCCATACTTCAACAGCGTCTAAAGCTATCAAGATATGACACAGAAGGAATAAATCCGGGTATTCGGAAACTTCTCCCCTTTTAAGTTTAGGGCAATGGGATTACAAGTAAATGAAGAAATGATCAAAAGAAGAAACCTATTCAATAATCCACTCATTAGTTATGATCAAGAATGAAAACGCGATTGACTCATTAAGACAAATTTCCTTTGCAAATATAATGACCAATTTTGCAACAAGTTCATGTAAGCATCTTTTGTAAATCTTACGTTAACTATGAACCCCCATTTTTATATTAATCAATGTGGTTTTAATTAGTTCTGTTGTGTACAACAACCAACAACACAAATAAAATAAAAAGATCACCACCAAAAGCTAAACTTTTTTTTTAATCCCCTTGCTAGGAAAAAGCTAAGCTATTATTGCAAGGCTGAAACTTTAAGCCCTTAAGTTAGGTCATCCAGTCTGGAACGTGGGACCTTGATACGCGATATATTAATTCATAAAGAAGTATCTTCACATGGACACTTTGAAATTAAAACCACTAGTGATGTCTTTATCATCATCATCTCTGCACTGCTGGAAAGTTATGCGGATCAAACACTGAATTTGGTAGAATTGGAGCATTTGAAAGAACAACAAATCTTTGATATTCCCTTGCCAGTCAATGCCGACTCCCACCAAAAGGCTAAAAAATGTTGTCTGTGTTGAAGTTAGTGCCACGTTATCATCATCAATGTGCCAAGTTTCTTTGGGGTGCTATGAAATTGATGAAAGAAATGCCCAAATGGGTTTGAGTTTTCTTTTTTCATCGGAGGTAAACTTTCCTGTAGCCTCAGTATGGTTGTGCAGTTTCGAACCTACAACCTTCGAATTCAAACTGTGATCTTAGGCCAACTAAGCTACCTCTTGGAGTTAAAATAAGTTCAAATTCGACTAAAGGATTATTCACCCACAGCGCTTTTTTCTTAAAGAAATTTATGAGTATTGAGGGGAGGATGGAAAATCATTATGTAAATTTTACCTTGTCAAAAAGTGTTAGTTATAAAGCTAACCTCAAGCTGATAGGATGAACTTTTATTAAAGGTATATGGACTCTTTTTTCTTTTGTGTGTTTATTTTTAACTTTATCTTTTCTTAGTACTTTTATGAATTTATTTTAGCATGTACATTCTAATCACATTCATTTACAAATGTGATACTATAGCATTTGAACATGGAGTTTAGAATTGATCCTCTGATGTTAGGCATAAGAGATTCGATTAAGCAATGATGGTAAATTAAGCAGTTGACCTCATCTATTGAATCGAAATCAGTTAAAATTATTACGCCCTATATATTAGATTTACTCTAAATTTCATTCTAAAAGGAGTTGGGCCTACATTGACTTGAAGAACACATGTTAAACACATGATTTCACTATCTTTTTTCATCTATCTATCAAATTTAATGCTCCCAGTTTATTCACATTGCTTCAAAACTTTGAAGCTTCCAATCAAAATGTACTAAATCAATAAACATGTGCTCATTTTCAAAAATTAAAAAACCTCTATGATTTTGAAAAATTGGTTTTGCTTGATGTGGTGCATTTTATTGGAACTTCCGCTTTTGTTTTTACTCCAGACTTTGCTTGTCTTTTGGTATGCTAACTCTGATTGAGTTAAAATTTGGCCGATTGAACAAGGAATATGCATTAATTCCCACCGGTTTAGATTTTTTAAGTTCACTCATGGATTTATAAATCTGGCACAAAAGCTTTTTCTGAGGCCCATTAACTCAATCCGCCTAAACCAACCCAAACCCACATGTTAGAAAAATCTTAACCACAATTGAACAAGTTTTAATTAGGATTGTTTGCCTAACCAGTCTAACTCATTTATCTTATTCCTAATATATTTAGCTAATTTCATTGTTGTTATTTTTTAAAATTTGTTTTTATAGTAAGATAAACTTTCAATGCTTAGGAGCCAAAAAGCTACAAAAGATACAAACACCACTTACATAGTTACATCCAATCAGGGATCTTGTCGGTCCAGAAAACCTCAGTAGCACTTCTGCTCCCACCACCTTTGGCAAAACAACGTTCCAATCTAGTTAGATTTATACGAATATAGCAAAAGATCGAACCAAACAAAAGACCTCACAGCCTCAAGAATGTTTGAAATAACAATCTCAATTGACAACTTGTTCTTTGATCTTGAAGAGTAAATTATATAACTGATTTCGTCTGATTAAAGCCGACGCGGTCCTTATCGCGTTTATAGTAACCAACTCATATAAATCACATATAGAACAGTGCTTCCGCTCCATTTACATCCATAAGAAACAAACAGCAAGTGGGTGAAGATTTTTCCTGCTTATATCATAACCAAGAAGGCATCGCCCATGACATGACATGACAACCATCCTATCCGTAATTCTTAGCTCGGCAAGAGCCCTGAACTTGATCAGTACGCTCTTCCAGTGGAGCCCATACTAACAGTGAGTGGAGAATTTTGCAATAACCCGTAGAAGAATCCAAATTCCTAACTACCCTACCGAATCCTTACCAAAAAAGTGCCTTACAATTGAATAACTG
Source organism: Umbellularia californica (assembly GCA_028538565.1). NCBI lineage: Eukaryota > Viridiplantae > Streptophyta > Magnoliopsida > Laurales > Lauraceae > Umbellularia > Umbellularia californica. The sequence continues at coordinate 5,586,144 of JAPQWN010000002.1, forward strand.
AAAGAGAGCAATCACCCATGTTTAAGCAAGTTCCAATCTACCTGTTCTAAAGTTGTCTAAGTTGTTTTGCTCTAAATAACCATATTCATAACCAAACTTTGATGCACCAAGCCACCTGTTGAATAGTGGCCCCACATGAGTCCATTTTTAAATGGCACTAGTGTTGATTTTTTCTTTTTCATTTTTGTTTTGGGTAAGAAAATGGCCCTAGTTAAAAGTAACATAAGAAACAAAAGCAAGAAAGGCGGAGAGAAAAAAAGATGTTGCAATCATTCTTTCTCACCTAAGGATAGTGGGGTCCATCTACTAAATTCATTGATATCTGAATCAAGATACATGGGGACCACATTCACATCAGAGGAGACCCTTTTGTAAAAGAAGCCCGGATCTTCAGCAGCCTTTGCTGGTGAGGTTATATTTTTCCAAAATAATGACAGATGGCATATAAATGTGATGTGAGGCTCACCATCATCGACGATGCAAAATGGTCTTAGGGTTTTTTTTTTTTTTTTTTCTCTTCAAACGGAGGGTTCTCAATCTTTTGGGCTGGACTATTCTCTCCTCCTAAAAAGAAGTCGGGTAAAACCCCTATGGCCCCTAAGTGAGAGCACAAGTGGACTCAACATTCGGTTCTTGAAGAGGGGTGAACCGGGGGTCAATACCAAGACATTTAGCTCCAGAAGAGGGACGAACCGTGGTCCTCACCACTCGGCCAACCCCTTAGGTTTTTTTTTTTTTTTTTTTTTTTTTTTTTTTAACTCTTTAGGTTAACAATGAATAAAGATGCTCGATGGTTTAGTTGTTGTTGGTCGTCCAATGTAAAGAGATTAACATGGTATGGATACCAGGAAGAATTTCAATATCGACGGTCCTTTATTTTAATCCCAGCTAATCTTAAATTGAAGGGATACAAAAAGATTTGCATGGTTCGGCATATCTATGCCGATAAGAAAAATAAAACTCTGATAATGGGTTCATTCCTCTTTAATAGGGTTAGAGTTACATGTTACTTTCTTGTGCTTTACAAAAGACTTGATATATATATATATATATATATATATATATATATATATATATATATATATATATATATATATATATATAGGGTCAGCTCTCCTAAGCTGTAACTTAGCTTATCCTAAGCTGAAACAGGACTGGTCCCACAAAATCAAAGTCGATTATGCTATTTTTTGGATGATGATCATCTCCAAAATCAAGATAAATCCAATTAGAATTGGATTTTTTAGTTCCATTATGTAAAAAACAGATATAATTAAGTTTAATTTGTGAGACCAGTCATATTCCAACTTAGGATAAGCTAAGTTGCAGCTTAGGAGAGCCCTGCTCATATATATATATATAAATATATATATATATATAGGGGATCTTCATATGCATCTATCCCTCACCAAAAATGGTGAGGGACACCCCTTTTGGGGTTGTTTCAAGTACAAGAGGGATGTACAAAGTACCCCTTTTGTACTACTCTTGTACTTGAAACACCCCCAAAAGGGGTGTCCCTCATCATTTTTTATGAGGGATAGATGCACATGAATGTTCCCCTATATATATATATATATATATATATATATATATATATATATATACACACACACACACACACAAAAACACCCTTGCATCTTAATCCTTAGTCCTGACTAACCTAAGAAAAATAAAACTTTGATAATGGGTTCATTCCTTTCTAATAGGGTTAAGAGTTACATGTTACTCTCTTGTGCTCTACAAAAGACCTGATATATATATATATATATATATATATATATATATAGAGAGAGAGAGAGAGAGAGAGAGAGACAAACACCCTTGAATCTTAATCCTTAGTCCTGACCAACCTAGATAAGCCAATCCAGTTAAACTAAAGGGCAGAGCTGCATGGTAGTATGATGCAGTGCCCAAGTTAAAATCATGTGTGGGGACCACATTTGGAAAATCCAAACCTCTTGTTAGTTCTAGTACCATCATGGTGACCAAATGTTAGATTATTATTCCAATTAGTTAGATTATTATTCCAATTAGTGAGATGGCGACCGTTGGATCAACTAAATTTGGAATTTGTGATTAATTTTCTTTACTTTTCTCTTTTTAAAGGGCAAATATGGAAGGCGCCTTTTTGCATAAAATTTGCTAGCCAATCCATCGGTAAGCCCACTGAAATAGATTTTGAATATTCAGATACAGAGCACATAACGAGCCTTTGGACAATGAAGTAATTTGAATTTTTCAAATATGGCTCCCACCAATGATTTTAACACAGGTGCTGCATTATACTATCATGCTGCGACACGGCATCGTAGTTCTGCCCTGAACAAAAATACAAGACACAATCCAACAATCCTCACTAATAATAGCATGACAGCCAGTGGGCCCCACTGATGTGCGGGCAAGATCTCGATCCATAAAAAGGAATAAAGAAAGAAGAATCTGTAGAGAGGACGTGGACCGATTGTTATCAGTTAATAGTCCTCTGAGTCCTCTCTGTACTGGCATTAAATTCCTGGCCACTTTCCCAACACGCAATATACACACCAATACCATGACACCAATGCAGTACAGAGAGGCTAAGTTGCCGACAAAGTTAACTTTCATGCTCGTCGGTTTGAGGGGAGAGAGAGAGAGCGCGCGCGCCAAGCTGTCAAGGAGACTGTGTCGGTAGCAGTGGGCCACCTTATCAGCCCCATTTCAACAGCTCACATTAATCAATTAATGCAGCAAACCAAACCACTGGGCCCCACAATCACATGGACTGCCAGGTCAGATTTGCTCATTCATGGACCATAAAATACTAATATCACCCGCAATCTAAATATCCATGATTTTATGGATCTGCTTTTGCTTGTCCTTAGCTGATCAGGGTTAGGGTTTATACAAGGTTGTAGGTTCGAAACTATAATATTATATTAATGCTACAAGAAAATTTATCTTATTTTTTTTTAGACCCGAAGAGATTAGTCCAACTCCAAATGTTGAAAAACCTCTGGACGATAAAATACTAATATCACCCACAACCTAGAAAGCCTAGTGGGACCGGCGCACGGTAGATTATGAATAGCTATAAACAGTGGTGGATATTCCTCTGTGTCGTATGTGGTGGACGATAATAGTATTTGGCACAACTAAAATAATAAACAGGTCATAATTACGCCACTTACACGTGAATGCATGCATATGTGGTTTGTAGTTTTGGATGGATGGGTTGTGGTCTTTCAACTTCAACCAATCTTTCAAGCTAAACTTATGTGGATGCATTTTGAAGATACTTCAGCCAGGTTGTCACGTCCTCACACGCATACGTTATGGATAAAGTGGAAAATGAATTAAGCCAGGACTTAGGTTAAAATTGAAGAAATAAGTGTAAATTTATAAAAAGGGGATACTCAAGTATTCTTTTGTATTTGAGACTTCTCAAAAAGGGGTGTAGTGAGGGATGGATGCACTTGAATATTCTCCTTTACAAAAATAACCGTTAAATTATATTTCGGGTGATAAATAAAACTATTTATTTGCATAAAATACATAGGAATTCATTGTGAAATGAGTTCCACTTAAAGATTATTAAAGAAGTGAGGGATGAATGATATAAGATAGAGATGTAAGTGAGGCATTGACCTTTGCAAGTATTGAATTCCTAAAGTGATGGTATGATATTTAATTTTTCATCTTCTCTTTATTCGAGATTTTCATTAAAGAAGAAATTGTTTGATGGTCGTTTTTAAATGTTGCTAATAAAAACACAATCTTTGGCATTCAATTACATGAAACAAACAAGTTATAGTGTTTGTTTGGTAAATGAGAATTTTGGTCCGAATTCTATTTTAAAACTCTAACTAAGGTTTTTAAATTATATATTTGACAAAGTATCTCAAAAATAGCATTCGAATGAACAATTTTAGTAAAAGAGTTGGCAAGAATATGAGTGTGTTTACGAATTCCTTATGCAAGATCATTTCAAATTCTTGCAATCGAATACACTCTTTGAGCCATAAATCTTCTTAATTTGAACATCACGTAACTTCATTTCCTCGTCAATAGGAGTTGGATTATGTGTTTTAGCTTCTTTTTTTCATTTAAACTAAGATAGCTTTATAAGTGAGTTGTTTTGCTTGCCATTGGCTATAACCAGTTACCAGAAAGCCGTTTACATGCAATGGTCTTTACATCCCAACTTAGGTGTAAGGCGATCAATAATGTTCAAGGTGATCAAGTTTTGATTATGGTCCATCTCTTAGTTAATCGATTGTCATTTCGGCTGGGTACTTTAAAGACAGTTCCTTCCTTTCAATAATAAAGATGGCTTTTTCCTGGTGTGAACATTGTGATGGATCATCATTCAACATCTTTTCTTTTAAGATTCCTTCAACAACTAGTTTTAATTTTCTGGAGATGTGCCAGTAACACTCAAACATGCAGCAATAAATGAGTAAAACAATTGTGCTATCACTGTGAAACTTTAAGCCCAATTCATTGCTGGTGCTATAATTCAAGAGTTAAAGGTAATTTGGTTACTAATAGTTTTAGATCTTCCATAGAGTACAAACACTTATCTTACTCTTAGGGGTCACTATGTTAAAAATAATATGAAGGGGCGAGATGTAACAATAAATAGGGAAAAGAAAAACTGTGGGTCATAGACATCCTGTCCTAGTGCCCCTTGGTCCTTTTCATTTATATGATTATTATTATTTTTTTTTTTCTATCGGAGGGTTCCCAATCTTATGGTTTAGATTAATTATTTTAGACCATGAGGGAAGCCGGATAAACACCCTTGTGGCCCCAAGGTGGTGGGGTCAATACCAACACCTCTAGTTCTGGAAGAGGGAGGAACAGTGGTCCTAACCACTCAGCAAACTCCTTGAGGTTGCTTGGTCCTTTTCATTCAAATATCTATTTATTGCAAAATAAAAATACATAAAAGAGTTTTATAAGTAAAAAAAAAAAAAAAAAGACCTCACTTTATGGATTGAACTATGTGAAAGGGCCAAATTGATTGCCTTACTTGGTGGGTCCGGATTGGGTATCCGAGAAGATCTCTCTTTTATTTCTATTCTTCTCCTCTAAATCCTTATCTTGAAGATTATAGGGTGGCCCACCTGAATTGTGGATTTGTAACTGTTGGTCACGCATGCGCAGCTCTATACCCACCATGGATTAAAAAAAATAAAAAAAATCTCATTTTCTACAGTTGTATGTATTTCTCTATCCTCTTTCTATATCAACCAACACCTGGGTTGCTGCGACTACTGTCATCTTCTCTACACTCAACAGCTTCAAACCAACTACTTCTATTTCCTTCCTTTCTTTCTTTCATTCCAACTTCTCTTACAAAAAACACAAAACGAAATTCCAGATCTTGATCAGTGAGGGAGAGATGGGAGTAGAAGAAGATGCCAAGAAGGTGGAAGTCGAAGCACCTTCTCAGACGGTAGAAGCAGAAGCGCCGCCTGCGACTCCACCTCCTCCTCCGGCGCCGTTAGAAGTTTCTCCCAAAGACGTGACGGAGGAGAAGACTGTGATTCCGTCGCCTACTTCAGTGGAGAAAGTCGATGATTCCAAATCTATTGCTGTTGTTGATAGTAAGATCTCTGAATTTCTAGGTTTTAGATCTTCTCGGATTTCTTTCATGCAAGTTGCTGAGAAATGATTGTTTTAGATTTAGATGATTCAGGATTCATGTGATCTTTGCTGAAATTCAAGATCTGTGTTCTCTTTTAGTATGACCTTCTTTTTCTTTTAAATTCTCTGTTTTAGGAGCTTAGCTTGTGTGAATTTCTGGTGAATTACAGAACTTGTCTTGTTTTATGATCATTGGATACTTGGATATGTTCTTCACCAAATTATCTTCTCATGATACTTTTTTTTTTTTTTCATACTTCAGACAAATTTTGTGGAGCCAAGATGTAAATTAGCCTTTACTTTGGTAGCTTGGTGTAGGTGTTATCTAATAAAGAATCACAATCCTACAAAATTCTACTATATGTGGAATCATCCCCTAAGATACCTTGGATTAATTGTATCAAGCATGTTTGGTATCAGGTGAGGAATTCGTAAATATGAAGATTTATCACTGCCCATGGAACATAGATTCCTCATTGAGAACTTGTATAGTGAAGATTTTAAATCGATATCAATGCATATAGTAGAGAAAAATTGGTTTTGGCGGAACAAATCCACTAAAGTGATATTCTCATATCCTATGGGGGAGGTCGTATCTAAAAATCCTCAAAAACAATGATTTTCATCATCAGTCCTAATCCTCAGAAATTTACAATTGCCAAAACATGGATTTTCCACGACTACGTGGAAAGCAAAAATCTTTTTCCACAAGGATTTAAAGTACATCTTCTTGATTATCCTCTTAATGCCTCATTCTTAAATCTTGTCATCGCGAGTATGCACAAATAATTTTAGAAAATTGTTTCCTAGGGTTGTCCTTATCTAGATTCACATTTGCACTTCTGATTTATTTATTTTTCAATTTTCCTAGGCTTTTCTTTTGGCTTTTGTAACATACACTTAATCCACTCTCATCATGTGTTAGAATTTACAGAGTTTTTTTTCTATTTTATAATCTTTGAGGAGCTTTCAATGATTTTTCTCAAAATTCTATAAAAGATGCTCATTCATATCTTTGAACGTTTCAGTTATTTTCTATCTTCTCTGAAAACACATTTGTCTTTTGGGTTTTCCATTTTCCTGCTCTTTCTAGCTTATGTAAAAAAAAATTCTTGAAAGAAACTCAATTAAATTATTTGAGATGCTCAAAGCAGATCTTCATCTAACCAATGTCATTTCATGGCCTTATATCTGGCTATAAACTTTCAAAGGGGCTGGATAATATAGAGAGTCACATTTATCATATCATCTGGGCCTCATAAACTTGCAAAGAGGCCCACTTGTGGATGCAGCATGGAAATCCACCCTGCGGCCACAGCAGAGGATTTGTCTGACTCAATATGGTCGATATATCGGATTCCTTTCACCCCCCATATCTCAAATTTACATAGGCTTGTGTTTTACAGAATGTCTAAATTTCTTTTGTATTGAAGGTTTTTTTTTGCCAGATGATATTCCTAGACTCATGTCTGTTTTTATTTATTTTTTTCGAGAAATCATGAATATTTCTTGGTCATATACATGATTGAAGTTCTTATTTATTGCCTTTTCTGACTTCTTGTTCCCTTGTTCCAATTTTGGCATTTCTTTTTCTTGATCTATCAAAATTTTTTGGGGCTTTTATGTAAAAAATGTGTTTTATAGCATCACTTTATCAGATCCATATGAAATTTAGTGTTATATTATAAATGTTCAGGGGTCACTTTTTTCAATTAACTAGTTCGATGAAGTTGAAGATTTTATGGTTGAGATGCCAAATATCTCTCTCTCTCTCTCTCTCTCTCTCTCCTTCCTTTTTTTTTTTTTTGAGCTTCGGCTGGGAACAAAATCTTTTATATTTTGTGCTTATCAGATGTTCAAGTTCCTTTAACTATTTTATGTGTGTGATTATAAATTTGGAAATTTTAAAATGTTTTTGTGTTTACTTGGATTCACCTTTTCGAGTGTCTGTTTATCGACAGAGGTTTCTTCTGAAAAAAGCTCTGGGGGTTCAATTGACCGAGGTTAGTATTGAAATAGATTATGAATAAATATGGAGAGCTTAATGTGAGTTGTTTCATAGTAAGAGTTTGTTACTTTTTATTTCAGATGCTGTTCTTACACGAGTCCAAACAGAGAAGAGAATGTCTTTAATCAAGGCATGGGAAGAAAGTGAAAAGACACAGGCTGAGAACAAGTGAGAGTTCCTATCTTTTCTTCTCAGTGCTGGTTTTGTCTTCTCCTTTGCTTTTATTGTAGTATGAAATATAAACACCTTTTTAGTCATGGGTCACCAGTTCATTTCTTATCCAGAATATCATCCTTGGTTTGCAGTTCGTTTGACATAAATGTTGTTGAATCTTTACATAAATTGCTTTAATGGGGATTCTATTAGACGTGTTCATTCACTCTTGACAAATTTCTTATCTTTGTCTTAAGAATTTAAGGAGTGTTGTGAAATCTTTCACTCTTAGAACTGAGAAAATTGTAGCACTTCGGACAAGTTTAGCATACTAGGAAGCCTTAAAAGGAACCTGCTTTAAGAAAAATAGAATTAACGGTTTGGGTTACATTGACAAGAGCCCCTGTCAAATTGGAAAGGTGCTCATTGTTGCAACCTTGAGGTTGAGGGTTGAGTCGAGGAAAAGGAAATGGAGTCAACATGTGAATCAGTTAGGTCACAACTTCCATCCAAATTGTAGTTACTGTTGGATTTGAACACCATTTTTTCCACACTTCAACAGCCGTTTAATTGTTGAGGTTAATACCAAATCAAGAATTTTTGTATTGGTATGGGCCCCTTATTGGCTGGGCCTGAACTTCTAACTAAATATGCTGGTTCTATCTAAAAATTTAGGTGACCATGTTCCGGATTGGTCCATTAGGAGCCCTATTAAGTGAGTTAAAAATTGATTTTCCGCCTATGGTTGGCTCTTCATTGCTTGTATCTGAATTTCTTTAACTTTTTTATTTCAATTTGGTTTCCTTTTCCTTGGCATTCGTATTTCCTAACATTTTGATAAGTGCAACTTCTGTACCCAAATTCGCTCTTTTGTGCAACTAAAATATGCAATCTTGGAGTATGCATGTTTCACTTGTTTCCTCATTGGGTAGTTCTGTCGCTAGTTAAGGTCCACTGAATTATCAATTGATTTAGCTCAGACAGCTTATATCTGGTGTTGGATTGGAGAACTTTTATGCTTTTCAAATTTTATCGTGTTGCTATTATTTGCATAACTTGTTTCTTAACTGTTGGGAATTTAACATGCTTGATCAGGGCCCATAAGAAGCTTTCAACCATTATATCATGGGAGAACACAAAGAAGGCAACTGTAGAAGCTCAGCTGAAAACAATCGAGGTTTTCTTCTCCTAACTGACACTTTTTATGCACATTAGACCTCAAGGAATAAAATTGCACACACACACACACACACACACACACACACAAATGAAATAGGGAAACATAGCCCTTATCCCATTCATTTCCCACCCTCCCTTATCCACTACTTGTTCAGTGCCCTTTTGCCCTTTTCTCTGAAACTATTTTATTGCTCCAAGATCTAAAGCAAAGTGTTTCAACTGTATACTTTCCACTGAAAATAGTACACTTTTTGTTGGTAATTCAAGCAGTACATTTAACTTTTTTACAGTGTTGCCAAGCAAGCTCCATGCTTAATTGGTCTTCCCTGTTTATCTAGTTTTTAATATTTCTAGCACTTCAAACCTTCACAGAGTGGGTGTTGACGGTTTTCTATGTACATGCTTGATCCATCTCCAGCCACATTGAATCTCTTTCATTAGGATAAATGAGAGTGGAATTATCTAAACTTTCAAGAGCTAAACTGCATATTGGTTGTGACACTCATTCGTTGGCAAAAGAAAAAGGGCATAATTTCGTTGGAGTTAATTATTGGCTCAATTGAAAGAAGTCCTGCTTCTTTAAACCTATGTATATAGACAACTGGCATGAATCAAAATAGCAATTAGCCCTTTTGTGTCTGATTCTTCATTTGCTTATCATGTAGAAAGGGATTTTTTTTTTTTTTTTGGAAATGTTAACAGGTTACAGCACTTTATAGTGAAGACGTAACCAAACAACAAGAGAACCCAGAAGGGGTTTATACCCTACTCCAAAAGCAAACCATGACAAAGAATGAGCAATGAAAGGGACCATTCTATCCACAAATATTACCCTGAAACTTATATCAAGGCTATATTTAACGATACAAGTAGGCTTGCTTAGGCATTTTCAGCGCAAGCAGGTTTTCCTAATTGTCTATTTCACCAAATTGAAACACACTCTTAAAATCCATTAAATGGGTTTAAATTATCTTCTCATGATTCTCCAAGTTATTTCTATTTTTTTCTTCTTTTTTAGTTATTGAATAATAATGCAACAAGTTTTTACTATAAAAAACTTACCAAAAAAAAAATGTAAAATATGTAGTTTTCATTTGCATGAATTGAGTTTCTTGGAATTGTCTCAACCTGGTGGAAATTTTCAATCAATTATTTAGATTGACTAACCTCCTACTAGTAGAGTGACTGATGATATGCCAACTTCCCAACTAGGAAAAGCTGGAGAAGCAGAAGGCAGAATATGCAGAGAAAATGAAGAATAAGATTGCTATCATCCACAAGGAAGCAGAAGAGAAGAGGGCAATGGTTGAAGCCAAGCGCGGTGAAGAGATACTCAAGGCTGAAGAGATGGCTGCCAAGTATCGTGCAACTGGCCTTGCCCCAAAGAAGCTTTTTGGGTGTTTCAGTGGCTAAAATCATCACACTCAGAAGACAACAAAAGAAAAGGGAAAAGAAAAACATGTTTTCTTTTATTTGTTTGTTTGTATAATTCCTCCTCCATCTTTCGTTTGCCTTCTGTGAGTGTAAACTGTGTAGGTAGAGTTTCATTGTTGTATGTGTGTATAGTGTGATGTGTTGCTGTATATTTAATTATACCGTTAATTTATGACAACCAAGTTTGAATTATTCTTTATTTTCCATTTGTAGATTCTTATGCTTGTCTTAAAACTGTTTCTAATCAAGTAGAATTGCCACTCTTCCCACTTGTGTGGGCTCTCTTGGGTCCCAGCCCCCTATGCCGGGAACCCAAAAAAATTCCAAGTGGAATTTCCAGAATCAGGAAACATGATTCTGCTGTTACCAATAACAAAGATGCATTTTATTTTATCTATCTCACAGTATGAAACTCAGAAATGTGGAATGTTGAAATGAAGTAGCAGGTGATCTCTCTAAAGCAGAAGGAAAAGTTCGATTAGCGGAAAAAGAAATGGTAAGATGGTACATTGAACTTGGTTCTGGGTCTCAGGAACTTTTCCAGAAACTAGTCTGGTTTGTAGCAAGTGGTTGGGAGAAGCTTAAGTTCAATTGGTGTGGAGTGATCTTTGCTTGTTTTCTGTTTCTCATGTACTCATGTTTTCAAATGAGCATGCATATCCTCACCTCTATATGCTCTGTGATCTTTCAGCTCAACATATTTTTATGAATAGTAGTAGTTGGGAATATAGTGTCTGACTTATCCCAGCATGGATTTCGAGAGATTTTCCTTTCCACATTCAAGTTTTCAAGTCATCTTGCCAAATAACAGTTTTACAGATGACTCTAATCTGATGCCAAATCTTATCCATTTACTGAGAGATCAGGTACCTAGCCTATGGTTGCATCAAAGATCAAGACAGAAAATCATGCTGTCATACAAGTATTGATAATACTAATGGGCCTCACATACATTTTTGGTAGGACTTGGTTTCTCCAAATTAGGCTATGCCTTCACCATCATAACATCAGAAAAACATAATATTATAATGTGTTATCAATAATTTATATAATACTTCTGTATCCTGTCCAATAATATCATCATAATCCTAATGATAACAACAATACTATAATATTAAGAGTAATTTAATTATACTTGTTATCCTAATAGTATCTATATGGTTATTAAATTGGATTCGATGTCAATTTATGGAGGAAATGGGATCAGGAGTTTTGTATTTTTTGTAGTGAGATGTGCATGGGTCTACATGGGGCTCTCTCCCTCACACACTATGGCCCCATTTGCCACATCAGTCCCACTCCCATATGTATAATAGTATCTATGGGATGGAACTACAACAGAGTATTCTTTCATGGCATAGCACATTTAGAACTAATAGAATGATACAAATGAAATGAAATTAAAACAAAACAAGTTTAATGCAACAGTAATTCATACATAAGATAAAGAGTAACGACTATGAGATTATCATTATTATTATCCAGAACCAGTGACAAGCTTTAAGATGGCCAAAGAAATACTGCATAACTTGGTGAATTCAACATTGTTGGTAGTGAAGGGCGATCTACTGCCTACGTCGTGGAATTCTTCCTCACATGCTTGAGCGTCGCCCATGGCCGCTGTCACCCAGGTGTTAATGTCACTATAACCATTCGATTCAAGCGCTGCAAGGGAGTCCTCGATCTGGTCGATGGCGTCAAGGTATTGCTCCGAGCAGTCATTGAGGCATTGATCCATGTACTGATTATTCTCACCCACCATCAGCTCAGTGATGCGGTCATGTGTCATGGATGCCTTTGTATGAGCTATCCTTAGGACAATGGCCACTAGCCCTTTAGGGTCTGCCTTGTGGCTATTGGGGTCTGATTGGAACGTCGTCAAACACAAGTCATTGTGCGAGGTTTTCTTGCATGTGTCACGAATGAAGTTGGTGACTGCGATTTCCTTGGCAGAGGAGAGGGTGAGAACCAGAGGGAGGAGAAGGAACAAATGGAAGAAAAGACTCATACTTGTATCTGTGTGTTTGTGTTTGAGAGAGAGAGAGAGAGAGAGAGAGAGTAATGATACTTGCGCTATGTAAGAGGAGTAAGTATTGGTGGGATATCAGCAAGAAAGTTCCTTTCAAATTGGGGTTGTGAATGAGACTGCAAGGAATGGTTTTATTTATGTTGTAAAAGTGTAGTGTAGGAGGAGATTTGGTGTGGATGGTCACAGTGGTATTGGTTATTAGAACAGTGGTAGGGAGGGACACAAGACCTGTTTTTGCTGTTAGGAGGTTTTCTTTAAGAGGACTGGTTTATGGTGGGTATTTCATGATTCTTCCATGAGAATAGTTTGTGGTCGGTATTTCATTGTTTTTCCATGAGAATAGTTGTTAGTTTAAGGACTGAGTTAGGATGGTCCCAAGGAGTTTTTAGGTAAAGGGGTCTTTTTCACAGCTTATATGCCTTGCAAGTGGTATTAAGTACAACATAATCTTAATCAAAGATATTAACAACTCTGTTGAATATCGTTGGCCAGATCGGCCATGGTTTCATAGGTATGATTTATCATGGTGAAAATTTTATTGGGATGATATCAGCAAGAGAAAATATCATGATATTTTTGGATTTTGGATTTTTTTTTCAGGATAATTTTGGAAAAATATAGTTGAAAATAAAATTATATCTCAAAACATAAAAACTGCAGTGCATAAATGGTAAATAGTTTGAGATAGAGAATTAACTTTATTAGGATATGAGACATTACCTATATTAAGCTTTCTTCTCCTATCTTGTAGCTATATGAAATCATAATCTATGAAATAATTTTAACTATTGTTCAGTCATACTCATAAGGCACCGAACATCAATATTAATAGGAAATATTAAAGTTTGACTGATACCATAACCCAATAATGTATTTCCCACATTGATCTAGATGGCCCTTAAAAGGTTGCAGAAGTTGCACAAATAACTTCAATCTGACTGCTACACGCATAACTAGTGGGGCTGATTGGCCGCAGCACCCAGGTGGCCCGACCCAAGCCCGGCCCGTGGACTCTTAACACGCATAACTTCAATCTGACTGCTACACGCGTAACTCGTGGGGCTGATTGGCCGCAGCACCCAGGTGGCCCGACCCAAGCCCGGACCGTGGACTCTAACAACCTCCCCAGGGCTAATTTATCGACTGTAAGGCCTACATACGTTAAAGGCCCTGCCCAGAATATTTAACACAATGGGTTTATATATTTGCAAACGAACTGTGCCTGCAGTTGACTTTTGAGGCCCATGGGCTGGAATGGAGCATGGGATTAAGCAGGTCATAAAAGTGCAACGTTTGACAAGCCTGACTTTTAGGCTCAGGGCCTGAACTTAAACCCAACAAAGTACGGGCTAGGATTGAACAAACTTGAGCCCGGCCAGGCATATCAAAGGCCATGAACATCATCCTCACACTCAAGCATGCACCCGGGAGAGTACTAGATCTTCCTTGACTGAAGTCTGAAGTAGCGTGGAATCAGGTAGTTCACTCAGCAAAGTGGCTGGCTCGGTGCCACCAGAAGCTTTTCCGACCATTCCGTTGCAGCCACGTCATCACCTTGCCCAAAAAACCATTCTCCCATGGATAGTTAAGTGGGTACACACATCTCCCTCTCCATAGAAATCACCCGGGATCGATCCCTATTTGACAGGTATCATGTGTTGGTGCGCTAGTATTTAGCAAAGAAATAAAAAGGTCAAAGGACTACAAGTGTTTCAAATGAAAACAGGGGGGGAGGGATTGAACCCAGAAATCAATCATGGATGTTCAAATGTGCTCATAGAAAATGGACCGCTGTACAAAGGAAAATCCAAAAATCAGACAGTGCAGGTCCTGAAATTAACTTTTGGTCATGAGTTATGACCAACCGAGGATGACCATCAAGAATAATGAAAGGCAGCCCCATCTGTACATAACCAGAAAGCCCCAGTACTGTACTTGTACTTACTCTTGAGTAAGAACGGCAATGTTTCTCTCCAAGTTCACCTGATAGAACAGCAAATACCCTAACAACCATGCAAACCTTTTTTCTAATGGGAATTTGTATTATCAGCATCTTAGTAATACAAAAAGTATACACTGAAATGCATAAAAGAAACAGCCAAAGAGCTAAAGCAACCACCCCACATTAGCTTACAAGTTCCTCACCAGGCTACTCTAAAAACAATAATAATGTCTATGCCTCCACTAGCATAAACAAGCCCAACGCCGTTCTGCTGCATAAGACTCTTTTAGTAGAATCCATTTTCCATACATAAGTACAAATAAACTTTAACAAAGTCAAATAGTATACAAAGACAATCATTAGTCCAAACATGCAGATTTAGGACAGATTAGTCCAATCATATGATACCTGGAAAAAAAAAACACACTATTTGAACTGCGAACTGTTAAATTTAGATTACCAACTGTTGAATCAATGATCTCATTTTCTCCAAGCTCATGCATTAATCATGTTGAACTGGAATCTGGATAGCTGTTGTGGGATAGTTGAGATGACAGGTCCATATCTCTGCAATAAAAAAATTGTCACAACTTTTAGATAGATCAGTATAGATAATGGATCGCTCATTGGGAAGGGCCATGTGATTCTTAACCTCAAGAATCACACAGTTTTCAGCAGCAACCAATTCCATACAAGTTGGCCCAATGGTTTTTATTGGATGTTAGAACTTATGTGTTTGTGCTTTTGTCATGTCACAAAATTTTGATCACCCAGTTCCATTACTCATCTGGGTTACACACTGTTTGCAAGATGTTATAAGTTGCATGAACACCTTTCTTAAGAACCCTTCAGCCTGTCAAAGGCTTCACTGTAAGAAGACCTTTGGTCTTATCCCTCACTCAACAGGAGCAACACCCCCCACCAATCTATCATTCAGAAGCCCTATAATATGATCCATGATCCACCGTGCAGAAAGGGTAGCATCATTTAATAGTGATGATCATCCCATTCTTCCACTTTCTAATAGAATAAGGCATTTATTTAGCAGTTGTATGGAACTAGGGGTTTTGATTAAGTAAGCCTGTTAAGTACAAAAGTTAGTTTTGTCCATTTTTCTCTTTATTATATTTATGAAAACTGATAAACATTTGGCAGTACATTGCCACTTGAAAATTTTACAGATAATCACACTTTTTTTTATTCAATTTTCAGGGTTCTTGTCTTGACCAACCATATGCAGGCACAAACAGGGGTGGAACAAACTTCTTTTTTGTGTGCGTATTGGGTTGGGGAGAATGGCCCCCAAGAAATTTTGTAAAACCCCTACTGTCATAGTAAGTCTCATACTTTTTCATGTTAGCTCTCCCAAGAATTCAAAACCCCCTACCCCAAAAAAAAACTCCATCAAACTTCCCAGTTCCACCACTGGCCACGGATAAGACAGTGATGATCATCTAACAGATGAACTTTCTAGGAATGACCCACCAGAACAGTCTGGATCAATGAAAGGTGAGTCACGTGCAGATTTGCTAGGATGAACAAAACAATACCATATTGTCCATGCATCATGCAATGATGGCACCATAAAAATTAAAGCAAGGCAAGAGGAAAGAGAGGCAACATCATACCTGAACATTGTCATAGAGTTCAAACAATGGAACAGCAAGCAGTTTCAAGTTTTTTGGTACTGCAAAATACTCCCTCTCTGACAAATGAACAAGGAAAAGCTTCTTGCACTCCTTAATAAAGAATAAGAACACTAGGATTAGTTCCAGAGAAAACCAAGTTATATAGTTAAATCTTGTAGCCTAAAATTTCCTTCACCTTGGGTTTGGTGATGTGGGGAGGGCAGTACGGATACATTATTGTTTCGAAGTTCGGCCTCCACCAGATAGCTACACACTCTCCAATCTGCATGCAACAGGAGCCTGGTATTAAGTTTCCATTGAAGTAAATGGGTCCTGCTGGATAAATATCATAAAGTGAAGCTGACATTTTAATTAGAAACTAGGCAGATGTCCAAATGTGAGATTTGTGCATAAGATTCAGAGTCCAAATGTGAAAATGGCCAGTAGGTTGATTTACTCAAGCAGGTCAGCACACGCAATCATCATCATCTACTTCTCCATCATCATCATAAATGAAACCTTATCCAACATATCAGGTTGGCTTTTCAAGTCTATTTTTCCATTCATCCCTATTTACAGTTATGCTCTATATCACTCAGTCTGAAAATGTCAATTATAACTTCATTCCAAATCCTTATTTGTCTCCCCCTCCCACTTGTTCCATTTAAGCTCCAAAACATCAATTCTTCACAGGTACGCTATTTCATGTCATCCACATAAATGCGCAAAATATCTCAATGAGCATTCCTTGAATTTCTCTTCTATTGGAGCCCTGATAATTTCATCTCATGCACTCATCCTAATTACACCATCTTATTACCCCATGTGTCCATTAGCATGCTCTGTCTCATGTTTGTCCAACATTTCTTCCATTGCTTCGGGCCCATATATCAGCAGGTTGAATTACAGTCTTACTAGTTAATACCATTAATTGAAGAGGCAAACCACTGAAGCACACAACTCCACTGGCTTGTCTCCACTTTGGCCACTCTACACTCATCCTTTCTGCAATATCCTCCTCAATCCTTAAAAAGACGTCCCAACAATCCACATCATACACACCAATAAAGAAAACAGTCCGCACTAAATCCACAAATTTGGCAGACTGGCCTATTTTTGGGCCAGGGTACATACATGGTGATGCCTGCCTAACAGTTTTGATCTTGTACCATATTGATGTGTGTAGTGTGCCTAGGAGGTGTGTGCATGTACAACTAGGACTACTTAAGCATGATTTTTTTAGTTCTAGTAGCTAGCCTAAGAAACAACCAACATAAATGGCTTACATGCAGGGTTACCTTTTGATGGGTCCAACAAAATTATCTATCTGGAGTCACCATTTGGTTTTCCAAACCTTTAATAAGAGAGACACCCTCCTGGAGAGAAGATGTCCAAGGATCTTCCCCAATTTGTGAGAGACAAACCATCTGCTAAAATTTCCGGCACTGAATGTGGACCACTGGTTGTAGATGTTCCAAGGATCTTCCCCACTGTGTGAGAGACAAACCATCTGATAAAATTTCCAGCAGTGAATGTGGACCACTGGTTGTAGGCATGGCATATCCCGTGATGGGGCTGAATTAGATGAATGGTATTTTTGAAAGATAGGATCCATCTGTAACCTAGCTGGTTGACCAAAAAGTTCCACTTCTCTAGAATGAGCATCATATAGTACCCCCTTCCCTAAATTACTAGTAGTTTTTGAATTATTGTACCAGAAAATAAATTAATATAAGCACACACTTTTCTTATAGATATTAAAGCATACACATGCACCTGTACACATATTCTTAACCCAAAATATCTACAGCATGCACAATATTTCACTCTGTAGATAATTCAAGGATGAAAAATGCTCCAGAATTCAGAAACATATCCCTTCATGCATAGCTAAAAAAGAAAATACAAGGTCCATATAAAAAAGAATAGAGAAATTTTCATAATAGTCCCTATGTTTAAATATTATTCAAAAGAGAAACAAACAAACAGGGAAAAACAGCCCATCAAAAAACAACAGGGAAAATTACACCACATAAAAAACAAAAGAACTAAACATCCAAAACATTCCTTCTCTTGATAAGGGTCCCATCCTTTTTTTTTTTTTTTTGCAACTTTAAAAAGTCCATTTGTGAACTTTCCTTAACACCATTACACTTGTTATGGTCTCACATTGCTAATTGAGCTTTATACAAATCACACAATTGAGAAATTTCCAAGAGCGAAAGCTCACCTGCCAATTTGGCTGAAGAGCAGTTGAATTGGCAGCAAGTTTGCTAGACAATTTCCGCTTCAAACCCTCAATTTCTGCAAAGTTCAGCCATGCACAATTAATCAGTAAGTGAAAATCACATCCTGCGATTGGGCAGTCTCACAAATCCTCGCACACTTAAAATTTTGAAAATGAAGCAAACAACAAACCATTCTCCCCTGGCTTCAAGCGCCCACCAGGGAGCTTGCAGAATGTATTCCCAATTTGCAAAAGAAGTATATGAGGATGGTTATGCTCCTGAACCTGCACAGTCGAGGCCATTTTGTCAGACCACAAACATTGTAAGATGTCTACAAACAAAAAGAAAGCATTAAAAGCATGCTGAAGTCTTGGTTAGAAAAATGTCCGAGTCTTAGTTATGTCCAACTAAAAGAAATAGGGGAAAGCAGGAATCTAAATGATCACAGATAACACTCGTGCATGATGCATACAGTTCTTTACTCTTTAGTCCTAAGAATGTGAGGATGGCAATATTCATGCACACCATTTCTTTGGAGGCTGTTGAGCCCACTTTTTGGCAATTCAGCATGTTCCATGATGCTCCATTTGAGTGGGAAATGAACCAAAAATCACCCCTATAGATATAGGATGATTCTAATGGACCATGTTTTCCTGTTAAGTGTGGAACATAAGTGCAGGACTTGTCATGGTCTTAAAGCTCAGCCAATATGCAATCACTCATTGATTGGATGGAAGATAGCCCAAAAATACTACCCTCCAAAAAAGAATTCTCAAAAGAAAAATCCTAATTGTTCCAGTTTTCCCTTTCTAATTTGAACTATAAGTGCAGTACTTATCCTGGTTTTACAACTAGGGCAATGTGTACTGGTTTTGTCCAATATATCTAGTTTTTATCTGTAACTTATACCTATTTGAACAGTTGCAATCCAAAAACCTAATCTCTTTTTAAATGCCACCCCACCGCCACTATCTTATATTCTAAGGATTTATTGGCATCTAAAACACCCTAATAGCCGTTGCACTATATATAAGCAATTCCTCGTCTGAGTAAGACCTCTCTGCATCTGAGGTTCAGACACAGTATATAGGGGTGTCAAACCCCAAGGTGAAACATAGAGGAATTTACCCTCATCTTGATAACTCGCCTTTGTCTGTTACAACTGGTTTTCTAGTTTTTCATCTTTTGAGAGCTGCCCTCACTTAATAAACACACATTATTCATCTCATAAATAGCTTTTTCCTGGAAAAAAAAGAAGTCCCTGTGTGATGTTTAGTCTTCATCTAACTCTAGATCTTTCTTCTAGGGGGATGATAAATGGTTATTCTTGGTTTTGAATGCAGAAACAGGAACTCCGATCTCACCTTCTCCGAAATCATCAAATGAAATTAAAGGCAGGCCAACAAGGATCTTTTAGGTAAAAAGAACGACGATTTTCTGTAGGGCTGAAATGGTGTTGGACCAGAGGGCTATGTGATCATACAAAAATCTGTTTTGGGTGGTTTTGTTGATTTTGGTGATCAAAAGGATATCAGTATTTCGTTTTTAAGTAGGTGGTCCATCATATTTATTCCCTCTATAATTTTCAGTGGGTATTCTTCTTCGAGATCTGTGATCCACATGAGCAATCTGCACCATAATGTTGGATCAAAACACATGCACCTCCAAATACCGCATACCTAGAGAATTTGGGGTTTAGAGGACCAGTCACACTCGATCCTCGCCGTACTAGATAAGTATCCACATAATCAGGAGATAAATTAACTTCCCTGACTTTTAACTTCCAATGAACAGGAGATTTGTTGATGGTTCATACAAAAAGATAGATTATTTCATATAGAGGTATGCAAAGTAACAACCCAAGAATAACTATAAATAAATAAAAATGAAAAGAGATATCAGACTAAATATGTAGTACTTGTGTAGATAGTTAATACTTACCAGCAAAATTGCTTCCACACTGGTCCGCATGCCTTCTTTCATATAGCTGTAGATCAAATTCAATAAAAATAATAATGCATTAAAAAACAAAAGAAGTATAATGGTCGACTAGCACTACCTACCATTATCAACCTATAATACAGTACCAACCTATAGCTTAATCTTTTACATCAAGATTGAAAGAAACAATCTGGGATCAACACTTTATTTTTTTTTTTAGGTAACCAGTTATAAGCACCTTACAACAAATGTGCATAGGACACACAGATGGACACCAAAATGGAAAGGAATATGTAATCAGAGATAAAGCACTCCATTTTGTAACAAAAGGACACAAATACTGGGACAAAAATCTCTTTTACACACCATATAAATTTAGCATTGTGGTTTTAGGTTGAGACAGTAGTGTCGGAGCACGAAAAACAGTCAGTTGTAGCTACACCTAGTTTTATTAAATGAAGTGGTCTCATCAAGCATTCTAAATGTAGCAACAATGTTGAAGAGGACGTTGATGGAAGTTGTACAACTAGATCTGAAGAAGTGCAACCTATCTGAGGATTTGGCCCATGATTCATCGGAAAAAAGAAACAAAATTCTTGTAGCCAACCCCAACATAGTGAGGACAAGGCTTTGATGTTATTATTGTTGATGATGAAGAACAAAATACAGGCATAGAGTAAAATAAGTCTCCTTCTCCCCTATTAACATGTCTTTGTTCTCTTCAATGTTCTGTATACTAGCCCAAATCATCTCAAACAGCATTCCTTTTTTTTCTCTTCTATTGGAGACACCTGAAAATTTCCATTCATGCACTCATTCCTAAATCCCAATCACATCCTTTCTTGTTAATCTACTCATCCAAGTGCCTCAACCACATGTATTCTTAGCTTTTTATTGCTTCTTCAATGCCAAACCTACAGCTACGTAAAACAAAGCAGGTCTAATTTCCATTAAAAACAACTGCCCTTTTAATCAAAATGGCACTTGATGAGCACACAACCCCCAAACTAGCTTGTCTTCCCTTTCCCCAAAATGCAATTATCTCATATGCAATATCCAACTCAAACCCTTTGTTTTCTATGTACTTTTTGAAAGATATCTAAATGAGATTTTTCCAGATTAGTGCCTCTTAAATTTAGTTTCCACAGGCTAATAACAAAAAACTTAAAAAAGTCAGCAGAGTGCTTTGACCGCACTTTTTTATTTTATTTTGACAGTCTTACCCCTAACCCATATTATCATGAGTCCCACAATAACATGGGTAATGTCCTTACATTTTCTCCTTGCTTTCTTTGTCAACCCACAAAACCCTCATCTCGAGTCTCACCCTCTTAATGTTCCACAGGTCCTCTACTCCCCTTCTCATCTCTCCTCCATCTATAAAATCACTCAGCACTCTTTCTTCTCCCACAACATCAAAGGTCATAGACAAAACCCATCTTCTTCCTCATTCTTTTGCGCATTCCATAACAACACAAAACACCACTACTCTAATAAGAAACATGTCTGCTTACAGCAGCTTCAGGCCATCTACTCTCCTTCTTCCACTGCTATCTCCCCACGTCACACCCAACAGACAATCTCACCCTCTTTGGTCTTTTTCAGTTCTTCCAATCTAACACTGGGTGCCCCTCCACATACAAGGTCCTAAAGCCACCTCACCTTCTGTTATGAAATATCGGGCCACAAAAAAGAAAAAAAAGATGGGGTTTTGTGGGGCGATGAAGAACGCAAGCTTGAAAAGGTCGGTACATCAGCATTACCCACAATTCCATGGGTTCCTAACCCACAGTTGTGACTCGCTATATTGTGGTTTAGGGGTAAGACCAACAAAGAAAGAAAGAACAAAAAAGGGGGCATGGTCAAGCGACTCAAATGTCATTATTATTATTATTTTGTTAGTTGCACGTGAAAACTGAGTTTAGCATGTATTAATGCATAAAAATACCTATCTAAATATATCACAATATAGCACTAAGCTACTTTCAATTTTAGCCAGCACATCTTCCCACTCAATAATCAACTCAATTTCCATTTCATATATTCTGCCTTGCTTCTACTAATTTTGAACCCTTTAACCAAAAGGCTTTCCCTATAGCTCAAGCTTGTGATCAACGTGCTTCATTTCTAACTAACTAGTTTCATGTCATCTGCAAATAGCACCTAAAAAACTTCATCATAGATATATGTTGTCAAGTTGCTCATAATCAAGATCAATAAACAAGTGTACAAGCAAACATCCATTTCCACATTCACCTCATTTGTCCCTTCATTATATCATTTTCTCTTTAAAAAAATGGAAGTGTTTCTTCCTCTCTTAACCCTTCCATTTGTTGCCTCAATAGCAACCAGCATTTGTAGTAAATATACTGGGCATAAATTCAAGTTCGTTTTTCTAACAGTATGAATTCAGATTGATTCTTTGATCACATCCTAAGTGCAGTTCCTTCTCTTTAAGTGCTATCCTAGTGGTAGCAAGGACAACCCCACACAGGTTAAAACCAACACTGCAACTACAAAGGGAGGTGTTTTTATCACTGCATAAGCAAAGAAAAGACTCCAAGTTGTTGCTCTATTACACCTTCCCAAAATTTCATCACATGTTTCAGTGTGATTGATACCTTGATAATCTGCACAGCTTAAATATCTCCCCCCTCAGACTCCATTGTTCATAATTGGAGGGAGTCGGCCACCTTATAGCCTGGGCTATATCTTTTCTAAGCCCTCTTTTTGGCTGTCCTAAAGGCGGTGTTCCTTCGCTCTTCCTTTTGGTATAATCCTTTTGTACTGCTTAAGCATTCTCTAAATACAAATTACCATTCAAAAAAAAAAAATCTTAAACCGATCATAAATTTTCAATTCAAAAGACTTGCTTTTATACAATCCTAATAACCAATCACAAATCTCCACATCAAAGAAATTTTCATTTTTGATGTATGATATCTAATCCTAATGCCTTATTCTTCTTCAATCCCGGGTCTTGAGCATTTTCTAGGGTTTTCCAGCCTAGGAGAACTGTCCGTCCAATCTACATATTGAAGTGAGAAGCTGCAAAAACTTGTTTTCACAAATTCGACCGGCGGTAAAACTTTCGATCCAAAACAACAACAACAACAGCAAATGGCCATGAAACTATAAGCATTAAAAATCCCTTGAAGCCTCCTTATAAGCGGCAAAAAATGCGATTGCAAATACAGCAACCCCTGAAACGCCCCTGTTTGAAAACCAATCCTGATTCGATCTCTAACCATTCATAAACACTAATCAAACGTCAGCTTCAGCTGACATGAGGAAGGAATTAGGAGTAAGATTAGCAAAAGCAGTTGAAAAACAGAACAAAAAATAGAAGAAGATTCAAACCCTAACGAGGCAGAAGAAAAAACCCATCAGAAGGCCTTTTTAGGGTTTTTCTGTCTGCCTTTTTAGAGTGAATAGGGTTTTTGCGAATGTGATTGAAGTTATTACTTGACTTTCATTCGAGCGAGACGATCCGCTACGGATGTGTCTTTCTCCATCTTCGGCTCTTTCGTTCCGAACGTATAGCTCGAAAGAGGGTATGTATTCACCACAGGCGATGTTGCCACCATCTCTCTCTCTCTCTGTTTCTTCTTACGACTCACCACACCGATACATAAGAATAGAAAGCATTCTCGAGTGGGCTTTTATTTGCGGGTGACGACTAGAGAGGTCCATTCAAATTGTATTTCAGGCCCCTGGGGTTTCCCTAACTTTCAAATTAGCCCTCAGTGCCTAAATACAGAAAGAATCAACAATTTGATGATAATGCTCAAGTCAAAGTTCTCAAATTATCAATGTTAGTCAAAATCACTATTTCGCAAAGCCCATGAAAATTTTAGATGTGAAACACGTTAATATGATAATATTGAATAATTTGTATCATGGGGATTCTCAAAAGCGCAGAAAATTAGATCTATAGATTTGAGTTTTCTTTTATAAATTACTCAAAGTCTATGAAGATTAAAATAAACAGTTTTGATTATAAATATGGGCTCGCAAAAATAAAATAAAAAATGGTTTCGAAGTATATTCGGAGAGAGGGTAATTATTAATAAGAGGTGATGTTTCCACCATCATTCTCCGTCCCCTCTCTTGCGACTAACACCAGAAAAGAAAATAACGGAATCGAAAATATATGGGATGTGAACATGTGATAAAACTATAATGATGATGATGTTTTTTTTCTTTTCTTTTATAACGGAGGGTGTCCTAGCCCTTTGGGCCAGAATAATGACAATGATGTTAATGATAATACAATCATCTATTTAAAGATATAATTAATTGCATGCACACTAAACAATCGTTCTTCAAGTAATTACATTGGTAGGCATTAGCACATACACTTATGATTGAAATGCTGAAATGTCATCTGTTTAGTTGAAATATGTTTAATTATCTTTTCATTTTACATTATTATATATCCCTTTACCTTTCTGACATCACAACAACTTTAATATCTCTTTATTGTTCAACGTTTACCCCTTAATATCTCTTTATTGTTCCATGTTTAGGTCCTTATTGTTCCATGTTTAGACATGAGATTGTGAGATAGAAATATGAAGAGGAGCAACATCAAGGGTTTAACTGTAGGTGTCGGTGTGATTTCGGATTTCATGCTTAATGAAGACGTGATGTGTAATATCTGTCCCTGATGTCAGTAGTATCGATGTCAGTAGTATATTTGAATGACGATGCTATTTCTCCTCATAGAAAAAGGAAAAAAGACACATTAAAAGCATTTTTCCAAGTAATTGATACCATTGTAAAATTCAGATTTTAATAGAACTGAACAAGGAATTATGTGTTTGTGCAACTGAGTTAATTGCAATAGTTAACAGAGGCTTCCATCATTATATTACGGAGAATGATGTGATCATTAGATTACAGTTATATTATAATATATTATAGAGATAGGCATCGATTTCGAAATGGAGCTCTATTTTCACAATTGATTGCAAAGGTGGAGCTCAATTTCAATTTCAATTTTGAGTAGCAACAAATCCAAATCTCGGTGGACTTTTTATGGATAGAGATATTCTCACATGATGGTTCCTTTTTCTATTTTGTTGCAAATCGCATTTCTTATCTTATTTTAGATTCCAATCTCTCTAGGTATGATATTAGATGCATTCTTATCCTTTCCTATTTTGCAAGAAGTCCAAATCTCTGTAGAGTCTTTACAGACAAAGATAAACTTTATTCATTTTCTTAGTAAATTTTATATAATAGTAGTTTTTCTTGGCCTGGGCTTACCACGAGCACATCTTGGAGCTCAATTTTGATTTCAATTTTAATTTAAGGAGAGATTTTAGGGATTTGGGAGAAATTTTCGATTTTAGCCATCTAAATATAGAGTCCAACACATTAAATACATCTATCTACACATTAGACTTTTAGATAAAAATGGTTTCTAATATGATCTCAAAATATTCTTTCTAACCTATCAGGATACATGTTGCAATTTAGAGCAGGCAAATTATGGCCCGACCCTAACTCGACCTAGTTTTGGCCCACCAAACCCAACCCGCCACATATATGGGTCGGGTATGGGTCATAATTTCCTGACCCGTATAGAAACGGGTCGGGTTAGGGTTGGCTCGCCTAACTAGGTTGACCCGTTTAACTTAACTCTTACCGACTTGAGAAATATGTGGAGCTTTTCCATTTCAAATTTTAATGACATTCCTTGATTTTAGCAATCGAGAAAGGTATGCAATCTTGACGTTCTAGTGTCCTACTTTTTTTTATAATTAGCAGTTTTCATTATTAGCATTTAACAAATCTTAATCTCTAAAGAATTCTTCCGACTACAAATATATTCTTCTTTACACGTCTGCTGTAGAGGTTACAATTCTATACCTTCAAGCTGAACTCACAGTCTTCAGATTTCTCTGCAACTACAGGTTTTAATGGGTAGCCAGTAGCATCCTTTCTTCTTCTATTTATAAGCTTTTAGATTAAACAATACATAGAGTAATGGGTTGGTGTAGTGGTTTAGTTGTTATTTGAAACATGATAGATCTTGTGTTCGATTCTTGTGAGCCTTACTTTTTTACAAGACTCAAAGTTAGGTCCGCCTGACCCGAAATATCATAGGTGTGGGCTGCAAACTTGCTAAACGGGTCGATCGCAGGTTGAGGATTCGAAGAGTAGATCCAGCTATGGCCCAACCCAAATAAGCCGACCTGGCCCATTTGCCAGCCCTACGTTGCATAGCTCTAGGGTTATAAATTATAGATCTATGGTTAAATAAAGATCTATAATTAAATAATTAATTATTTAAAATAATTAATTATTTTTTCATATTATAAATTAGTGTTTTGCTAGTTTCATATTAATGGTAATATATGTAACAAGTAGAGCTTATAATATCATATATGGGTTTAACTATTGATCAATATAAGCCGCTCATGAATATGTATATATAGAAATGCTCCTATAAAAGAGATCTTTCACCTTAAATGAGAGATTCTCACACCCATATCCAATACTAACTACTTAAATGTGAGGCCCCACCCTTATCTCACGTAGAAGGTGAGATATCTCTCATAGGAGCATCTCCCATATATATATATGTATATATATAAAACTTAGAAAAAAAAAAAAAGAGAACACTTTAATCGGAATGGGAGCCATCTTTTAATTGATTAAACTTAAATAAATTAAAAGAACACTTTTCGGAATGGGAGCCATCTTTCAATTGATTAAACTTAAATAAATTAAAATGGACTACAACAAAATAGATCATGTTTTCGAGTGCGATCTTCCAAAGCAAGGAGGGGCATGTGGCATAACTAGGTTAATGTATCACAAGTTGGCTCACTATATGAATTTAAGAAAATGGGAGC
The DNA here is from genome assembly GCA_028538565.1 of Umbellularia californica. Lineage (NCBI taxonomy): Eukaryota > Viridiplantae > Streptophyta > Magnoliopsida > Laurales > Lauraceae > Umbellularia > Umbellularia californica. The sequence continues at coordinate 5,613,183 of JAPQWN010000002.1, forward strand.
CAAAATTGTGTCACACTTTTATATACTTTTATTTGTTATAAGATATGGATCTTGGGTGGATGCCCACTTAAGATGAGTTATGGTTAGATTATGGTTTCTCTCTTATGAGGCTACTTTGCCTATAAATAGACATCTCTCTATTGTATTTGAATATACACATAATGAGATAATAGCAAAGCTCTCTATTTTCCTTATAATCTTCTTTCTCTTAGTCTCTCTCCTTATTACGACGGTATTTTATGCATGTGTATGAGTACACTTTTTTCGAAACCAATAAGAATAACTTATGATCATTTTATAAATTGCTGAAAATATTGTCATAGGGATTAAACCTTTACACATGAACAACTGAATGATCAGATCAATTTCGATTTTAGTGGAAATTTGAATCATCCATTGTGAGGCCCCACTTTGGTGGGCCCTCATTTTGAATTTGAATACTATTAATTATGATAATATAGCATAATTATACTAATTAATAGGGGTTAGTAAGGGTAAATAGATATTTTCTTAAGTATTAGTCTATTTTATAGGATTTAGGCCTATTATGTATTTCATAGATTTATAGAGTGTCTTTTTATAATTTTTGTAGGGTTTTAGGTGTTGAGGCCCTTGCTAGTAAATAAGTTTTTATATAGGGGGTTTTCCACACTTGAGAACATTCTAGAATTCCCACCAAATGACCTAAATGCCCATGTCCTTATCCACATTCCTATGCAATCAAAATGACCATTTTGGTAATTATCTCAAAAGCCCTAAACTATATAATCTAAACTATTGCATTGGGAAATGAACCCTAAATTCACTATCATTTATCTTTAATTTACCTCTCATTTCACAAAACCCTAGCTAAAATCCCTAAGTCCAAAACCCTAATTGCAAGAAAAAGGAGGAGCCATCTTCTACCTCTCTTATCAATCTCTCTCTTCTACCAATCAAGGTAAGGCTCTTTCCTTAGCCAATTTCCATATGATTTTCTCTATCCCTAGGTTTCTTTTCTAATATTTGGTTCTCTTGTGGAATGGATATTAAGCTTGGTAGATTGGGTTAGTTTGGATAACTTGGATTGGATTTTCATACTATTTTCTTTTGCAAACCCGGATTTGAGGCAAGTGCAATATACCCACTTAGCATAGAATGCATGATTTCTATTATTGATTCTATATTTTCATTTCAATTATGCTAGAAATGAGTAGATCTACCTTTGAGCTTGTTTTTATGGTTTTTGGCCATTGATGGATGAGTTTATCTCATTTGGAAGATCAATGGTCCGGATGGATTGATGGATGGTTGGGCATTGAAGTGTTTTTATGATTTTATTTGTTTATTTGATGAATGGAGGTGAATGGAATTGATTTGAATAGAATTCGGATGGAAATGGGTGACTGTTGCAATTCCTCTCATGGAAAGAGGGAGGTTCCAATTTCCTTGCGTTAAGACCTGACCCAGGTGGGCCACCTGATGATCGATCTGATCCGTGGATCTGATAGAGGACCCACGGGCGACCCTAAAGGAGCTGGTCCCATAGGGAGTGGACACCCCTGGCCCACTATCCATTAGCTTGATCACGGAGGATGTGTTTTCGGGAGAAAAATCAGTTTTGCAACATATGATTGTGGGACCCACTGGTTGATCCGATCGTCGATCTGGTCCGTCCATCGGGCCAGAAATGGCGGGGCGACATTAGGGATGTGAACCCATGTGAGGTGGACCCCGTTTGGTCCACCATCCAAAGCCCCAGAGATGGCATGTCAGTAACGAATTAGAAAATGTAGTTTCCGTTTTCTTTAGAGTGTGGGGCCTAGGTGGGCCACCAACTTTGATCTGGACCCTACATCTTGTAGTAGGGTCCTAGGCGACCTCAATGGTGTGGTCTGATCTGGGCTTGGGTCAATGGGGCCCAGTCCCACGGTTTTGTGAAGCAAAACGTCCCAGGCAAGAGACGTTTCCCTGTTGGCTTCTTCTGTTGCAAAAAGTGGTCTGAGTGAAGAGAAGCTGAAGTTGCTGATGCGGGGATAAGTGAGGGAAAAGATAAAGTGGGTGAGTGGCTTAGTGACTTGTGAGAGCATGAGAACTGGTAGTCACCCCATGTGAGAGAAATGTGGAATGATGGGTAGGTTTGGTGGTTTGAGGGTCTATGGGAATAAGAGGGGATTAAGAGAGAGAAAGGACTGATGACTTAAAAGAGAGGGGTGTAGTGATGTGGTGACATAACAATGCTTATTTATTTTTAATACCTTATCCCATTTGTTTCTAAAATTAGAAATAGGTCTCATAGTTTTTAAAGAACCCAATTAGAATAATTTAACATACTACTTTTATAATATTTCTTGACCCCATTAATTTTAGAAATTTGAAATAAAAGACTCCTTAGCCCTTAATGAACCCCACCCCATTAGATCCTTAAACTATTTTGAGTGTAGAAAAAGTATTGGATTAGTCTTCAGGTTTTCTAGAATTATAAATTAAGGTTTTTATGTATCATTAATTATTTTTGAATGGTGTCTTTGATTATCAATGTGTTAGACTAAGGTTTGATTTCTCTATTATTATTGTTCTTCTTTAATTATCCTGAAATTTCATTTAGCTCCTTCTTTATATGTTAAATTATATTGTTGTAACCTATTAAATGGATAAATTATACTCATTGACTATCCAAATGAACTTCTATCAATATACCAAGTACGAGTCAATGGTGTGGCTCGACCTTGACTCGTGGGGACCACCAAATAGAGTTTAGGGATTGGAATTGTTAGTGATTCGACCCTTAAACGTAGTCAAAGATGCCCGTAACTTCAGGAGCACCAAACACAGTATCTTTTGACATTTGAGACTCTAGTTAGGGATCCAATTATCTGATGAGGCCCTGAACCTGAGAGTGGACTATTACTTAGGATTGGACCTTTGATATTCCCTTTGATTCGATTACTGTGAGTTTATTTCACTACTATTACTCTCATATCCTTGTTCTTACTTAAACCTATTAATGTAAGTGGAAAATGGAGGACCTGAACTTAGGATTACTTAGAGGTGACCTGGTGATGTGATTGGTGATCAATAACCCGTGTCTGTGTCTAGGCGGGCCCTCATACAGACTAAGTTGGGATTTATGATACCCTCGGTGAAGAGGTTTGATTAGGTTGGACTTGTGATTCATTATGAATGAGAATGGACTGACTGATATTGGATTGAGATTTTGATCTCTCCCGGACTGTTTAGACTAAGGCTATGGCTTGATGGGCCTTTGTATAGATCCAATGATTGGACTTGGATTTGGACTGTATTCCATGGTATTGTACTTGGACCTCTTAGGGACTTGTTAGGACCTTGCTTGCGCAAGGCAAGTCTAGACAGACACAGACCTATATTTGATTCTATGAGTCGGCACTAACATTCACTCAGTTGTTCTAAGCTCAGCCTGTTGACTGATCATCACTGGTAGGATCTATTTGAGTATTGAGTGATGAACTATGTTTTAGACGGACGGTGCGATACCGATTCAGTCTCCTGAGTGATGAGTGTTTGATATTGATGAGTGATTTGCGGGGTTAGTTATCCCCAACACTGGTGAGATTTCCCCACCGCGACTGTGTTCAGCATGGGAGGGCCGCGGCATAATATCCCGCGGTATTCAGCTTGTGTGAATGTGCCATATTGTGTAGATAAACTGACTTATCTTATATTCTTGATTCTAAACATTTATCTTGCTCAATTGCCTAGTATTTTGTACCTTGGATATTCTTATTGATCTTATTACTGTCTCTATTCATTTGATGCATACATCTTATGTTATTTGTATACTGCAACTTGCCAGATCCTTGGATCTGACCCATTCTTGGTGCTTAGGTGATGACCTCGATTATGAGGACGACGCGCTTGTCGAGGTGCCCATAGCCAGAGACTATGGATGGGGACCAGCCGACCAGGGGGTCGAGCTGGAGGATGGAGAGCCGGTACTGGGGGATTGAGTGATTATCTTTTTTGGGTTGAGTGTTTTCTTATGTGGTGAGCAGGGACTTAGACTGATATGTTATAAATATGTTCTTAATTATACTTTGAGATTTAGGCTGGACTTCAGCCCTGTTACACTTGATATATTTTTATGATACCTTATGCTTCCGCGGCATTACACTTCCGCAAATTTAACCATTGATTATATGTCGATCAAAAAGTTTTAAATTGGACCTCACTGCGGACCTACGATCTTGGAAGTTCCCGGATTTTTCGGGAAGTAGCGCGCCAAATTCGAGTACCTTGACGGTTTTCTCGGTATTCAGAATTGGGGCGTTACATCCATAATTAAGTTTCTTAAATTATTAAGAACTTAAATCAAACATTATTATGCTAGTTGAAAAACTCATAACTGAGTTCTAACATTATTATTGAAGCTCTATATATGGACTTCTTTTTAGTTAATTATAGTATAATATGAATTTATATTATGATGATTATACACATAGGTTTTTCATTCACTCAGTTCATTGATCTTTTATTAATAAATAATTATTTGGATAATAATTCTAATTTATTATTAAACTTGCCTGACTTAACCAATGTATTGCAATCTTTTTTGCTAGTTATATATATATATATATATATATATATATATATTATAATGGAAGGTTTCAATTCAATGTTGACCTCTCCCCCTCGATTTTGACATTTAGTACAGCCCACGTAAATCTTTTTAGTATTTTAAAGAAGCGGGCGTGGATGTTAGTAGTAAGGTTGGATCTATAGAAGTGCAACATATCCAATGATTTAGCTCGGCACAGATTGGAATAGGAAAAAAATTCATGTAGTCGACCCTAACATTATTTGGACAAGACTTTGATAATAATAATGTCACTGCCTTTTTAACCATTTATAATTTTTAAAATACTTTGATTCTCATTTTAAGATTAATATTAAATCACAATTTCTCTAAGTATTTTCAAATACTTTCATTAATATTTTAACATTAGAATTGTCGTTGGATTATTAATCTTTCAAAAATACTTTCCTTTCTTTTAAGCTTCTTTAAAAAAAAATTCTTAATATTTAAAAAATAAAATTACTACATATGGTTCGTTTAATAACTAGAATGATTACTTATCCTTGACGGTTGATATTCTATGTAATGTTAAAAGTGAAAACTCGTCCTGAAAACTGTACAAGTAACATCACCAATGAATTCATCATATATAGTCTATTTTTGTATTTCAAACAATATAATGATATCTTAATCAATTCAACGAGAAAACTACATTGAAACTATCCAGCATAAAAACAGATATAAAAAAAAAAGAAAAAAGAAAAAAACACAATATCTATCCAAAAAAATATTTAATAATTAAATAATATGATCATCAAAAAGTCCAACCAATATACTAATAGCAAAGATAAATCCAATATATTTTCAAACGTATTATTTTATTTTCATGATTTTTAAATGTGTTATGTAAATTTGGATTTATCTTTACTTATAAATCAAGATATTTCAACATCAAATGAAAACCCTCATATGAGATATAATTAATGGCTTCTATAGAATACTTATATTCGCATGGAAAATGACAAATGTGAAAAAAATGAAACAAGAAACAATCTTATCATTATAATTTTGACTCTCAACTGATGAGTCTCAAATCTAACGTTACCCATTTTTTAGTTTTCTTCTAATATCTAAATAATTCTCTATTGATTTTTTTTTTAATTTATTCATCATCTTACTACTTCAGAAATCTTTGAACATATATTTATGAATGTAAGAAAGAAGGAGAAGATGTATCTTATATAGTGGTGTGCCACTGCGCCCTCATTAATAACTCATGCATAAATATGATTTTGTTCTAACACAATAATTTTATGACACTTAAATATGATATGAACTTAATCATAAAAATATTCATTTTGGGAACTTCCGACAACTAATTAATATAATACAATAATATATGCATGCAACATCACGGTAAGATAGTTAGAAACTATTAAATAAAATTATGCACTCATGTTTATCGTTCGAGATTCTTAATGTATGAGTTTAAAACTACTTTATTAAATGAGTTACACCCCCTAACTTGCAACCTATCATGGGCCATCTTGACTCAATTTGCCCAACACACATCAATTTTTCTAATCCTTTTTTAAGTGCTACTCAATGTGATTCCTCATTTGGTCCATGCAAAAACGATATGCATACAACATGCATATTACTATGAAAAACCTACCAAAGCACAAAAAATGTCAATTGGGACTGTATTGCAGGTAGTTTACATTGGGGGTTAGAGCCTAGAGGGTCATTCTGTGTGCAACTAATTTAATTTTGGTTTAGGGTTTCTTAATTCGCTACTTACCTAATAATAGAACTGCATAAATTTAGTTGGTGTCATCGACTCAAAATTGTGGTTTGCCCAATATTTTAGGGACCATAGCAGGACAAGTATATAAAATTACATTGCGGGTCCTTAATTTATATGAGGTGCCAGGGATCAATTCATATACAATTCATTTTTCAGAGTTTCTTGATCCATGGCCTTGGTAATAGTAGTTTAGCTTAATCTCAAATAGCATCACAAGATCAAATCATAATATAGTAGATGGGTTTTTAATCTAGTTGTTGCCTTTTCTCTTATCTATATAAGTTTTTTTTTTGTGTGCGCGCGAGCGTGCAGGATAGAATATAGATATTTATTGTTATTGTTACCATATTCGATGCCTTGTTACTTCTAGATGGATGACGGATCTTTTATAGTGATTGTGTTGATTTTTATATTACTTTATTTTATAGTAATTTGTTTACCTTTTATTGATATATATTTTCTTCTACAAATATAATGGGTGGACATGTATGTGCTTAGCACCAAAATTATATATATAAAAGCAGCAGTCCTTTTTACGAGGGAGCGACACATGGCGCAACCTCAAGCTTTTTACAACTCTTATTCCGAAATTGCCCTTTTAATCTTCCCTAAAATCTCTCAATTAAAATCTCTTCTAATTTCTCCTCTAAAATTTCTAATCATACCGAAATATTTTCCTACAAATATTGCAATGAATTAATTTTATATTAGAAAGGATTGCATTTCTAATTTTGTCTCAAGTAACAGCAAAAAATATTAATAAAGTCAGAGCCCAATATACAAAATGGAGTGTGTCGAGACTTCTTACTCATCGCAAGCACCTGGTCATGTGGCCAAAAAAAGGCAGCAGACATCTTGAGTCGCTGAGCCTCTGCCTATCAAGGTGACTGAATTTGATCACATGAAATCCATGAATCAATCCAAGTTATGCAATAGATTCCTTGACCAAAGTACAATATACATGACAGATTTTTATCGTTACCATTCTTAGTAGTTCTCTATACGAGCATGCCATCTTGGAGCAGTGCTTCCAGAATTGGAGCTGACACCTCAAAAAAAAAAAATCCTTGAGACTCAGTTCGTAAGGCATGGCTTTTATTTGGGCATGAGCATAATTCGAGATACACAATCACATATCTTATTTTAAGGGAAAAGAAAGGAGAGACGACCATCTAAAAATAAATGAGGGACAATCTGTAGTTTTAAGAATTTAGAAAGTTTTTTACGTTTCTCAGTCCAAGACTATCGTGACAAAGGATCAAAAAAGCGGTCGGGGAGGGAGTATCCCCACCCCCACCAAATGATACACATGATGTGGTGGTGAGTATTCAGTTATTGGAATGCATCGATTCTGACTAAAATGGCGCATGTAGCCACTTCCTTTGGAACCCTGCTCTAAAAGCAGGGGCCCATATTCACATCATTTCCCCAATTTTAAAATGAACCCAATCCCTTTGATGACTATAGGGCGGGTCAGGCCAATTCGGGTCGGGTTAGAGATGGGCCCACCTTCCGTACCTTGGCCTATGACCGACCGCATAACCTGTATTAAATGTGGGTCAGGTCAGATTAGACTCAACGTAACTCGTATAACGCGGGCCCTAAAGCGCTAGTATAGTAATAGGAGGAATTCCAAGATTCCTCATAGACAGTTGAGTCTTTTATGATCTTTGCCCCTTTTCAACTTTTTATTTTCTTGTTTATACCTCATTAGCTTTTTTTCTTCTCTTGTTAAAGAATAGAATTGTTTAAAAATACAGCGCAATTTATCTTTTCCTTATATTCAAAAGACAACGCTTTCTTACTTACTACTTTCTTTTTCTCAGGGACCATACAGCATGCTCAGCCCATTATCCTAATATGCTAAAATCATGCAATTTACAATTCATGTCTGATCTTCTTGACCCATTATTGAATGTTGTTGGTTGTAGAGAGAAATACAAATTAATCTTTCTTTTAAATCATTTTTTGTGCATAAACTATAATAGTTATTTTTTGGGAAAAATTGAATTGGAACACATGATTTCAATTTTTCAATATTATGTTTACATGTTGATTTTTTATATTTTCCTCAAATTTCTTGCTCTTTTATTTTTTTAAAAATTATTTTATCATTGGACAATGGATCACTGGAGACATAATTTCTACATTTTTTCAAAAGATTTTTTTTTGAAGAATTAAAAAAAAAAAAAACCTTTTGTTTGTGGTTCTTTCTAGAATGGGCTGGCTAATAACTACTCTAACTTCAACTATCAAATCAATCCATTTTCAGGAATCCAAATCTCACTTCCATATTGCATTGAAGACCCACCTGACCATAATTAACAAGAACTTTTGTCTCTCATTAAAAAGTACGGGATGTACTTAAAGCAGTTTTCTCATCAAATACCGGTTCAACCTCTTAAGTACTTGATCATGGACATCTCTTTTGATGGAAGAAGATTGGACTTCCTTTGACTGGGTGAAAAAGGAATGGAACATACCAATTTTCTATGCTGGAAAGAATGGGGGAGTTCTTGACATCTTGTGCTCTGTGAAGTTGAGTCCTAATTCCTAATTCTAATCCAAAGGTGATAGAAGTTGCACCATGAAAACGGTGTCTTACCCTATTGGTAAAATGTGAACCTAGTCACCTCCCTCTCTTGCATGTACAAGTCTCTATTACCTCCTTGCCCTTTATACGTGTGAGTTAATTATATTATCTCGCATGTGCAAGTCTTTCATGGATCCAACTCCCCAGTTAAAATATAAAAAAATTGCACCATGGTGACTATGTGAGGACACTGAATAGGGTTTGTAAGAGATATTTGGTGGAGTCATCCAGTGAGGTTTAGAAAGGCTTAACTGAAGTATGATGCAAACAAGGCTAAGCTTTCCATCATAGTTGAAGAAGTTCTATTATCAGGAGTTTTGAAGTAGTCAAACCTGACCTTATGCAGGTAGGAAGAGATGGGACTGTGTAGTAGTAGTGGCCAAATATAACTCGAATGAGATTATGAGATCATCTTAACCCTTGAGTTTAGGGCCGAAAAACTCTGTGGTCTTGTAAGTTCACTGTGTATTGTGATTAGTCCATGTGGAAATTTGTTGGATCAGTGTCAAGTTATGATTGCCAATTCGTGGTTGGTAGACTTAGGATTGATTTATGTGGATCCCACTGTAACAAATAAAATATGGACTCACCATTTTTTTTTTCATATTTTTGAGCTTTTGGCGTGCATAGATGCCATGATAAAAGGGCATCCCATAAACAAAGTGAATCATGGCAGCGAGACTTGAGTGTCCTTCATAAAGGGATCATGCCCGACCATGAGGGATCATGCCCTACCATGATGGTATCATGGATTTGGGTCCTTTTGTTATGAACTTGTTAAAACCATTAAAAGAGAGGAAAGAAATATTTTGTTGGTTGGTACTTTGATTGGGCCTGGTTTACCATTTGATTCTCATAGCTCTAACATGTGATAAAAGCCGACTGCCAACGGACGTTAGCAAGTGGATGGAGTTGATATGTAAAAACAAGATATCTATTTAAAAGGAGATGCTCCTACGAGAGATATTTCTCACCTTATATGATATATAAGGTGGGGGCCGGCCCTCACATCCATATCCAATGCCAACAACTTTAATGTGAGGGCCCCACCCTTTAAATATATTCTTTTTGGCAGTGGGAAAAATTAGGAGTATAACGGTTCAATTAATCGTTTATTTTGAGAAAATTGTTGATCGAACCGTGTTTTACGATTTTTTATTTTTGAAAGTCGTAACCATAACCGAACTGTGAAAAACCGTTAAAAACTGAACAGCGGCTACCGGTTCGGTTTCAGTTATTTGTTAATTAAAAAAAATTGTGAAAATTTCAACATTTACCAATCAAGTTAATTGTGAAAAAAAAAAAAAAAAAACCATAATTGGAGAATGGCATAATATGTTACTGTAAAAAAGAAAACAAGAAGTAATTTTCATTCAGGCCCTTAGGTTTTTTTCTTATTCGCGAAACGGTTCGGTTAATCATTTGGTTCAGTTAATAACCATAAGTCAAGACAAAAATCGTAACCGAACCGTGAAGCATGGTTTTTCGATTTCAATAACCGTAACAGTAACCGAACCGTGAAACATGATTATTAACCGCGGTTCGGTTCGGTTCAGTTAGACAGTTTTTTGGTTTTCTTTTACACCCCCAGGTAAAACATTGACTCGTCTTTGGTAATAATGTGGAGCAGCAGAGAAATGAAGAGGCTAAATTTGTTAGTGAAGTAAAACCCCACACTCCTAAGTAATGCCTTTGGTAAGGCTTGATATACATGCTTGAGCCTTCTACCTATTAGCTTAAGCTTTTCGATTAATATATGATTTCTTACATGTATCAAGTCAGGTTTCGCATTGCGTTTTGCAATGCACTGAAAACATCAAATAAGGGGCACAAATTGTACCTTTATTTAGTTATGTTTTTATAAGTCAAGTTTGATTACGAATTGTAATTTGTAAATTAGAAGTTTTATCACCCTCAGTTAGTTTCTTTTCAGAATTTGAAATTTAGATATAAAGATCAAATAACAATTTCTTTTTTAGGGAAAAAGAATCAAAAGAAGATGAAAAAAGAATAAAAAAAGATGCTATTCTATGCTATTTACTTTATAATTCACCTTTGATCTTCATTTTTAACTACCTATATTTTGAATCTCCATGTACTTTAATACAAACAAACATGGCATTAAGTATTGCAACGAACAAACTTTGGACCTCAAATTAGAAGGAAAAAAATTAACTAGTAAATGAACAGGATTTTCTGTAAAATCTCTAAAAGAAGAAATTATTATCAGAAGTTCTAAGCAAGCCCTAAGATATGTGAAAAAGAATATCAATCTCATCCATCTGTTAAGCCGTGACATCAAAGGATTTATACATGTTTTCTAGATAATGGAAGGGGCTTTCTTCTTCTCAGACGGAGAAGGAGTACTGTACGTGCCGCCCTTAGATTTGTTAGGAATCTAGTTTGCTAAGTCCCGGTAAAGTGAGAGAGAGTCTTGATCTTCATACCTGGTTCATGATTGTGGCAGTAATTCAATAGCTGTCTGGGTAATTCACTTGTAAAATAAATACAGCGGAAGAATTCTTTTAAGAGATAAAGAAAAGAAAAGACGTCTTTGCAAAAAAAAATATTATTCCAAAATTCACCTCTTTTTTATTTTAATGTTAATATCTCATTTACACTAGAAGACAAAAAAGACTATTTTTTTTTATCCGGTCAAAAAAGCTTTTTTACATGTTAAATGACACAAAGTTAAGAAGGCGGATTTTAAAAATTTAAATTTTTTGATAAAACCCCTCATCTTTACTTGTCTCTTGACCATTTACTTGAATTGAATGCAGTAATTGTAAGTCAATTTCACTGTATCATAAATTAATAGCTCCTTCTTTATATAGACCACTTAGGATCCTTTTTGGATTGGAATCCAAGATCGGATTGATTTTCCAATTCTATCACCGTTAAGATTGACTTTTACCACATAATCCCGGAACAAAAATGGTAGGATGATTAGACTAGAGACTCAAAAAGGCAAAGGTGACAATGACAAACGTGCTCAACATATTCAATAGAATACAACCCAAATTCACGTGCATGCCAAAATAGGCAGCGAGAGTTTGCTAATTTTGATAATATAAGCTCATTATTGGGATCAGGCCCACCAGAAAGCATGGCCAAGATTAAGTTAATGTGGATGCCTCAAATCAACTCTAACTCAAATTCAGTAATCCTTTCTAATAATCCACTGTCTTCAAATTAATACACTTAACACTAAGGCCTTCACTCTAATTTTGCTGCTCCGGTTTGTCTGTCCCTGACTTTAGATTGATTAGGATTAAGTATGTTAATTCCATCTTAATGTGGAGAATTCAACAGTGGATTCACCTCAGTACAGCTGTGTTTCTAAGGAAAAGGTCCGAAAAATGTGGCCACTTTATCCCAGTAAGATTTTTGTTTTTTTTTGTTTGGTGTGGTCGCTTTTTTAAAAACGATCTAATTTTTTACAAAAAAGCTTTTCCTTAGTAATTGTGGATTTTTTCTTCTTCTTGCAAAAGAGGAAAAAGCCCATATTTTCACCTTATGTACACAACCGTATACCCTAGTTTAAAGAAGAATGATGAGGTCCCAATGGACCAATCCTGAGTGGGGCCCACACATTTAAGGATGTTGGGACCAGATAATCCTTCTCCAAAAGACAATGGGTACAATGTCAGACCTCAGATTGGGAATCCAAAGCTGAGAAACGCGTTCTAGATTCTGCCAAAATTAAAGGAGTCCGTTTCTGATTTGCCATTTCATTCCAGATTGAGTCACTTCATCCATAGGGCCCAAAATCAAATTATAGTGGGCCCTTCCACAGACTTTCTTGCCAAAATCTACTAGGATTTCCTTTCCTACTATGACTCAACGAGACAGTGTCGTCATCATACTCTCACCTTCCGTAATCATTTCATCTTCTTTGGGTTAAAATATTACAATACTACAGACAATCTTCTTTTATGATTCTTACATAGATATCTTATTTTATGTATTTTTATTCATTTCTGGGTCCTCTGCTGCCACTACACACTAATGTGGACTGTTCAAAGAAGCAGAAAAAACACAGAGAAAGATGTCAGATCCACTTCACCATCTCTGTTTGGCATTTGAAGATTCTGCTTTCATCCACCCCAGAAACTTTCCAAATGCCTCAATTATTCTACATTCACAAGATTACTGATTTCAAGCCTCTGTTTCTCTCTGAAAGTATCTGAACTGGTGTTTCTTGTATTCTTTTTGTGAGATTGAGGGAGGCATTGGGTCCTTGTTTTTTTTTTAGAAAGATTTTGGTTTTGGGTTACCAATAACATAGAGTGAGGATTCTGAAGGTTGGGTTGGATGGAAAGATGATGACTTGAAGAGTTGGGGGAAGATGTTCAAGGCAATGAGATGGAGGAGTGAGAAGAACAGGATCAAAGCTGTGTTCAAATTGCAGTTCCAAGCCACACAGGTCTGTTAGTATCAAAGTTATTTAGCTAATATGAAATGGGTGGGACTGAAATCTTATTTGGTGGATTTTGATGGATTGATTTTGTGGGAACTGAGAAGGAAATGTTCTATAACATTGCAATATTGGGAATGTGTTTTGTTAAAGAAAGATGTTTGCTTTTTTATGGTTTATTGATTTTTCAGGTGCCTTCGTTGGGATGGGATGCTTTGATGGTGGCTGTGGTTCCTCTGGAAGTGGGAAAACCAACGGTGAAATCAGAAAAGGCTTCAGTTCATGATGGAATCTGTCGGTGGGAGAAACCCATCTACGAAACAGTGAGATTTGTGCAGGAGCCGAAGACCGGAAAGATCAATGAAAAAATTTACCATTTCCATGTTTCAACGGTGGGCAATGACTATTTTCTTCATTGTCCCAACTTTTGATTGGAGAGAGAGAGAGAGAGAGAGAGAGAGAGAGAGAGAGAGAGAGAGAGAGAGAGAGAGAGAGAGTTTAAGCTGATTGTTTTTGTGGGTTTTTGTAGGGATTGCCAAAAACCAGTTTTGTGGGACAAGTTGCTGTTGATTTTGCAAATTATGCTGAGGCAACTGAAGCTTCCTCTGTTTCTTTGCCACTGAAAATTTCGAATATCAGTATAGTTCTTCATGTGAGTGTTCTTGTTCTGAATGAAATCAATGGCTATTTCTGAAAATTCACTACTTCTTTTACCAGACCACTGTATGATTATCTGAGTTACTGTTAAGAGTCAGTGAGAAAAAGTTGAAAAAGAAGCTATTTATTTCAGTCTAGTGCTCTGTGAAAATCTAAATGTGTATGTACTTTTGTGTCACGACCCGGGCCTGAGATCGGACTAATCGGGGCCTAACCCCGGATCGCGAATCCACATACTTACTCCCATAAATCTTGAATTAACCAAAGTTAAGACAAGACTCACAAGGGATCTATCTTGCATACCTGTCAAATATACATTTTTGTGGAAATATATATATATATATACATTGACAATAATTGACTTTACATTACAAGTAAAATTCACATATACAAAAATACAGTCCAATAAAGTCCATCACTGCATATTCAAAATACAATGCAGGTGGCATCTATTTACACCTCAAAAGGATTTACTACAAAAATATTTATCAAAATAATTCCCAACATTTCCAAAATATTCTATTCACTCGCCCTCTGATTCTATGCCCATTCGATCAATCCTCTTGGAGGAATCGGATTGGCTTCCTCCGCATGCGGTGCTGCCTTTGCAAGGCCGGGACAGGCAACTAGGCCTGTAATGCCATCAATAACACTATGAACACGACGGTTCAGCAATGTATAAATAAATCTATGACAATTTATGCTAAATCTGTCCATTTCTCAGTGCAGTAACTCTAGACAGTTAAATCTAAAATAGTACGATATCCTGTACAGTATAGCCAATTAATAACAATGACTAAATTACAACCGTGGCAGTATTACTCTCATTCAGTTCAGTTTCTTCCCAAAGGAAACAGTTAATCAGTTCATCTTGCTCATTTCATATCATTTCATTGATTACATTGAGTATTTATAGGTGGCTTATGGGACCCTTTAGTCCAATGTCACTTTTCGTTCAGTAAGTATTTTCATTACATGGCTTATATGGCTTTTCGGTGACTTTCAGTCTATGTGTGAGATCTACCAACGTCTTGATCAGAGATCACTGGCATCACCACGGAGCTCCGGAACACCCCAATCATCTGCTGCAGCAGGATTATTCATTAATTCATTGCATTTATTCATTATTCAATGGTTCATTGCATTTATTCATTGTTCAATGGTTCATTGCATTCAGTCATTATAGTTCCAATTGAGTTAGAGGAATCTTCTTTAGTCATTTATAGTCCTACCTGTCTCTATCTCAAAACTAGACAACTACTAGGTGTAAACATCGGTTACCAAATGCACGTGTTATTTTCGATGGACATCACATTTATATATCTAATATGTGCATTTAGTTCCCAAAGTTTTCACCCGCAATATCAAAATCCACTCGGTCCGATCGATTGGCCAAATTTTCACTTACAATAATTACTTGGCCTGTACTCATATTCGCTCGAGCGGACCCATGACTTGGAACCTCCTGTTCCCTTCACCAATCACATTCTAATACAATTACAACACTTCTATTCCTTCATTCCATCAATCATCTTCTCCAATACATCAACCATATGCATATACAAATCAAATCTCAAGCATAGGTTTGGAACTAAACTATGACAAACTCAAGAAGGACCATATGTATTAGCATATAACCATAAATCACTATTTATACTTGCCTCTTGAAGTCTATTCGTAAGGAATCCTTTGTCTAGCTTGACTTGAGACAAAAACCTCCAATTTCAAACCCTAATTCCATAAAACATGAAAAACACATTCCTATGAGTTATTTACACTAGAATCCATGCCTAATCACCTATTACAACTTGGAAACTCACTAAATGATCAACTACTTACTTGTAGTTCCAAGAAAGGGATTCTTGAGCTTTTCTTCCAAGCTTCTACACTCCAAGGGAGAAGACAAGTTGAAGAAGAAGATGAAGATGATGTAAATCCTTTAAAAGTCCCTCTAATCAATCCAAGAATCCATCTTGATAAAGGAAAAATGGAAAAGGAAATGAAGAAAAAGGGTGTCTAGGGTTTCTCTTCAATGAAGTTGAGTGGAATGAACTCAAAGAAGTTCATTTCCTTTATATAAGCTCCCTTTTGCAACTAAATCCTCCATTTCTCATCTATTTTCTATTCAAGTCAAATGAATGCTCACTTCGCCAATTCCTTGTCAAATGACTTCGATTCTATTACGAAAGTTAACGTACTCATCGAAATACACGTGTTGGCACTAAGAGTTTCCGTATTCGATAAAATACGTATAAATCCGTATTTACGAAAAAGGTCTTGTTTTCTTAGTTTGAGTCTAAACCTTCATTCAATCCATTCAATTTCCCTTTATTATCATTTCATTAAGCCTAAATCAATCCTTTGAGACTAATCTCATCCAATTTGATCATTATCCATCATTAGTCTAATTAAACATGATTAATTAGCATTAACTTTAATTAATTAGAGTTAATCTTGATTGACTCGGGGCGGGGTCTTACATTTTGTCTTTGCAATTCCTGATCCTGAAATGTGTTTCTTGCTACAGATTACAATTCAGAGAATCCAAGCAACCGGTGATGGAAGGTGGAATTGAAATTTAAGTTTTTCATGTGATTCTACTTCTTGTTATTGGGGGTCAGTGAATCGTAATATTGATTTTCTTCAATTCCTGTTTGTTATCCAGAGTGGCAGAGGAAAATGGAGATGTTATGCTCAGGGCAGATGGGAAAATCTCAAAGAGTCAATTAAGCAGTTCTGATATGGATGGAAATTGTCAAGATTCTGATGGCGTCAGCCTTTGCAACTCTACCGAAGGCCACAATCTTTCACATGGAAATATTCCAGAGAAGGTTTTTACTTTGTTCTTATGTCACTACAAAATATCCTTACCAAGAATGGGGAAGACTATCTATCTGCAATGAATAAAAATTAATGACTCTGTTTTGCTATGACCTCTGTAAAACACCTGTTCTTATCAATATGCACAAAATGCATGCATCTTTTTTCATATATTTTATAAATTTATGGAATTAGGGTTTCATTTCAAAGTGGATCATTATGCTGAACACACCATAAAAACTATAGATATTGTTATCCCCATATGCCATGGATTAGTATTTGACATTAAGGCAGGAAATATACAAAAGTTGATAAAAAAAAGCGCCAATACAACGAGCCTATTTTAGTTGGGTGCTGGAACTCATGTCAGTTACATGCAAGGGTCTAGGGCTTAATTTGTTGGACTCACTTGATGCCCATATTTCATAGTACATGGAATCAGGACATGGCACATATTTAATACTTTCATTTTTTTCATGAGTTTAGTTTTCAATTAATTTTAAGTAGTAAAATGTTCAGGTATGATCAGGCTAGTTCCAACAGAAATCCCTTACCTATACTCAGATCATTCCACTCAGTATGCATTTTCAAGGAATATAGAAGTCTCAATGCCAGTAGGAACCAACAATAATTTTGCATTAAACTTAATCCGTGCATCGCTCAGGCTTTCTGCTGCTACTCTAACACAGCATCTATTTCCTTCTGTCATAAAGCTTTCTATCACTAATCAACATTTCAATTTGATCATTATGCAGGAGCAGGCATCTCTTGCAACACAAGCACAACTGAGCTTATCTAATACTGAAACGTTGTCTAATTATGATGAATCTAACAACATCCCCAGAGAATCTAGCTGCTATGATGCCATATCAGCATCGAGTTTAGATAGCAGCTCAGGTCAAGAAAATTCACAAGAACTTGGATTGAGGAGTAACAATACCCAACTGGACATGGCTAGTGTCCTATCGCCTCTCTGTAGCAATTCTACACCTCTAAACCAAACAGCTGAACTACTCGGCTCTGAAGATACCATCTTGAAGGAAAGGTTGTGGGGTTCAAATATCTCAATTGAAAAGCTCAAAATAGAGATCGGTGGTCTGGCGAGACAAGCGGAAGTGTCACAACTAGAACTCGAGACTCTAAGAAAGCAGGTTGTAAAGGAGCGCCGGAGGGGGCAGGATCTTTCAACTGAAGTTCGTAACCTACAAGAACAGAGAGAGGCACTTAAGAGAGAATGTGAACAACTCAAGTCTTTACAAGTCAATATTGATAGTGGGAAAATTTCAAATCAGTTTCGGTCTGACAATAAGGATCAATTGGATGTGTTACAAGAAATCAGGAAAGAGCTGAATCATGAGAAGGATCTTAATGCCCGTCTTAGGTTGCAATTACAAAAGAATCAAGAGTCTAATTCTGAACTGATTCTTGCTGTTCAGAATTTGGAAGGATTATTGGGGCGGAGAAATAAGAAAGCGGCGATTGAGCCAACAACAAATGAGAGTGCCCAAGAAGTTAAAATTGGAATATGTGGCCTGCATTTGCTCCAGGCAGAAAGCAGTAAGGAACTATGGGACATTGCATCCAATTGCAAACATGAAATGGATGATGAAGAGCAACAAGCACTGGAAGAACTTGTCAAGGAGCATGGTGATACCAGCGTAGCATATTCACTAGAACAGAAGATCATAGATCTGTGTAGTGAAATAGAGATGCATAAGAAGGATAACGAAGAGCTAGAGATGCAGATGGAACAGCTTGCTCTGGATTATGAAATTCTGAAACAAGAGAATCACAGCATGTCTTCAAAGCTGAAGCAGAACCAGGCTGAAGAGCAGCTGGAAATGGAATATGAATGCTCGGGCTCTTTGGATACTATAAATGACCTTAAAATCCATGCTGAAAACTTGGAGAAAGAACTTGAGAAACAGGCAGAAGCATTCGAAGCAGATCTAGTGGCCATCACACGCGCAAAAGTTGAGCAGGAGCAAAGAGCGATTCAAGCAGAAGAGGCATTGAGGAAGATGAAATGGAACAATGCCAAGGCAGCTGAAAAGCTTCAGGAAGATTTCAAAACCTTCTCTATCCAAGTGTCATCAATGTTAAGTGTAAATGAAAAGCTGTTGGTTCAAACATTAACAGAAGCTAGCGTCTTGCGTGTGGAGAAGAGCAATTTAGAAGAGTTATTGGAGAAAGCTGATCAAGAGCTTAGATTGGTGCATGAATTCTATAAATCAAAAGTCAAAGAGCTTGCAAATGAAATTTGTTTGAAATCAAAACAAACAGATCAGCTGCTGTTGGAACTCAAAGAAAAGTTAAAGGAGCTTGAGAATCAAAAGAAATCTAATGCAGAAAAGGACAAGGCTGCCTCAGAAGAAATTCTAATGCTTGAAACTCAGATGGCATCTCTCAGGATAGAGAACAAAAATCTTTCAGAACAGGTAGAACAAAAAGAAAAACTAAGAGTTGAGAGGGAACGAATGAAAACATCATTTGACGACGTGATTATGTTGTTGCAAAGAGGAAACATAGAAAGAAACAAATTAGAGACAAAAGTTGCTTCAATGTGCAAGGAAGCAGAGAAATCACTGGAAGAATTAAATGATATGAAGTGTCTAAAGGATGAAAAAGAGAAAACCATTCGATGTCTGCAATCAGAACTGGCAGTCCTTCAAGCTCAGTACAATGACTTGAAGTATTCCTTGTTGAAGGATGAGGATGAGTTAGGAAAGGAGAACATAGTGAAACAGGTATTCCACTTAAAGAGTGGCCCGCAGAATAAGGATGATGCAATCACCATAATCAACAAGCAACTCAAGGATCACAGTGCAATAATTACAGTTGCAGATGGGACTCTGAAGCCAAATTCAACAAATATTAGGTCTGATCCAGCTCCTCATGGTTCAAAGGAGATCACTAGTTTAACGGAGAAAATCAAACTGCTTGAAGTAAATACTCTTCTTTGAAAAGTAAACTAAATTGGGATTTTGTAGTAGAAGTGACTCTTATGTTATCTGGCTTAGTTCATGCAGTTGTGTTTGGTTTTGTTTCACATAATTCCAGCTGAAAGTTATATTTCATATTAATCATGCTAATGATGTTTACATTCGTTAACATTCAAAAAATAAAAAATAAAAATATTTCCACACGTGACAGGGAGAGATAAAGCAGAAGGAAGCTGCATTGGAAAAGTTAACTCATTCATTTTTAAGGAAGGAAAATGAACTGTGCAATAGGATTGGAGATGTAGAAAAGGCTATGAGAGAGCTAAATCAGAATAACCAATGTTTTTGTGAAAACAAATTCCAAAGGGTAGGTAACTTTTTTTTTTTTCATTCTTATGGATGCAATTACAGTATATGAATTCTCAAATATGGAATATATGTATGTATGTATGTTTGAGTATTGTTTCAGCAAGCGAAACTATCTTGTTACAGCATCAGTGGTCTGAACATCATCATTATGGTATCTTGAACAAAGATTATCATAAGACACTCCTCAAGCCAGCAGCAAGAATGACATTATGAAAATAAACAGCTTTCTGATTAAATGTTGATCCAGTAAGCAAGAGTACACAAAGAAAGAAAAAGGATAAATGAAAAGAAAATTCATAATATATGGACCTTCATCCTTTTTTGCGCTCTTTTTTTTTTTTTCCATATGTTTCTGGTTGGTCATTCCTCACCCAGGTCCCTGGTCAAATCCGCACCCTTCAGTCTGCATCCTTGTTTTTATCCAAGTCCATCTTCTAAACTATGCTTGTGACACAAATCAATTTAATTGTGCAACAAGACCTCTTTATCTCAGTGATATTAATAGGTTCCATACCTTCTTCTACACACAATTAGATCCATGTAGTCATCTTCATTATCATCAAACACTTATCCCAATGTCCCTTCAATGAATTAGGTGTATAATATGTAAATCTCATCATAAGTAAAATAAATCAACAATGGAGCTTCCTGTGAAAATAAATTTTTGGTTGGGCTTCAAGTAGAACGGTGTTAAGTTACTTTTGAAAGTATCTAATAAAGAAATAATGTATATTTCAATTTTTTGTACTGATGAATTTCCAAGTATCAAGGCAGAAGTAATGCAAAATTTGGGGGCTGAGTTTCACCAAACATTATGATATCGATCCTCTGCCTGAATATGGCCTTTTAGCCTGCTGCTCTTCAGAGTTACCCAGTTATGACAGGCCAATCTTTTTAAGAGATTAAATGCCTCCTAAGGACACAAAGGATACTTTAGTTAAAGTTAGAACTACACAATTGTGCAGATTTACAGGGGCAGTGGCATCTCATTATTGATCCTAATATTTCTAAATTAGATGCATCTAACCAACCCACTAGAATGTGCAACTTAGGAACTTAGGAACTGACTGACAATGAACATCTCATGAACACCTATCATCTATTGAAGATGCAGGATACAAAGGATGTCAAAAACAGAGCTGTGGATTCTAATGACTTCAAAGGCGGAAAAGACATGATGGCAAGCTTGCTCAAGTCTGAGATGGGAGCTGAAGCTTACATTCTTGATCAAAATGGAATTGACAGAGAACCATTCAGAAGCTCCTTAAAGTACTATTCCTTTCACTATTATATAACTCCAAGCTAATGTTTTAAAAAAGTTGTTATAAAAAAATGTTTAAAAAAAGTGTGTGTGTGAGAGAGAGAGAGAGAATAAAGAACCATTCAGGAGGTGAAAGCTTGTCAACAACTCATTTCTCCTTGAGAAATGCTGAAGATGTTTGTGTGAATATGGATGGAAGTATCTCTGTGGCATGTGTGCCAACATGGAGCTCATTCTTGAGATCCTGGCCATTAGACAGGTCGGGCCTGTTGCAACCATGCCCTGCACATCCAAATGGCCAGTGCAGTCATCAGATGGGCTGTAAGCCCTTAGAAAGAAAATGGCCAACTGTCCCTAGTCAGCATACACATTTTACCCTCATAAATGGATAACCCTGATGTTTTGCCAAGAGCATGCTCACAGTGTTCCCAACCTGAAAAGGTCCAGATCTCATAAGTTCACCATGTCGGAATACGTTCTGCAAGGAAATACGGTGATGAATATCTCTAACACATCTTTTTATCTTTCCTTCTCTTTCCATTATCAACTGACTTGTACCAAAGTTACCTAGAGTTTTTTTCAATCCTGTGCGATCCGCAATCTTGGGTTTTAGCAATCATATGTCAGTTCTATCTATATATTGTTTGGTTTAGGATTGAGAGATGTGGTTCTTGATCTAGGTGGCAACTTGGCCTAGTTCTGAATTATATTTTACATGATCCAATGTTTTATGAGTCACTGCTCGAAATTCTTTAGAACCTTCTGATGAATGGATTACCATTTTTGTACTATTGGCTCCATTATTTAGTGATTCAAACTGTTGATATAGTGGGACCTATGGAGGGTATCCTACCTAGAAAAGAAAGAACACTAAAGAACTCCCAAATGGAACAAACATAGATCTTCAGTTAGTAACTGGGAAACCTAGGGCTAAAAGATACCGTGATTTTTCATATCCAACGAGGAAAGGCCAAAACTTGGATTCTAGGATCCCACTTTCTAGTTGTTGTATTGTTTGACAATATACAGTGTGTTTGAGTTTGAAACAAAAGAATATCAATTTGATGGCTGGATTAAAGAAACTGTCAACCAGTGACCTATGATCAAAGTGAACTAGGATCTGAGAACCTAGCAATCCAATACCTAGGAACCAAGTCCATCCAGATTCCAGAACCATGAATTTTCTCATCCTACTCTAGAGAATTGGGGTCCTTGTGCATAACCCAAACTGTGAACCGTGAATTATAATCTTTCGATCCACGTAACCCTGGCATGTACAACCACCCACTTCAAAATTATTTGTGCATGAAAAATAATGATGACAATGATGAACAACGTAATATATATATATATATATATATATATATGATGCTTGCTTGCCCAGTGGGAATAAAAATGTCATCCGGACTGCATCCATGTTATAGGTGGGCTCCATTTTTCGAGGACACAGACTATAATCTTGTGGGTCCCTTTATGGATGGACAAGGGGCAAAGAAACCTTCTGCCACATAATCATAGCTGTTAAATAACTGGCTTGCAAATAAATGATTATTTGGAGGATCGAATTTGTTTTATTGCCCCTCCAAAGTGGGCAGCACCAATTGAATGGCCCAGATCACTGAAAGGTGCATTCCACGTATAGTTCTTAATAAATTCTGATTTGTAATTTCAGTTGAGGATTTTGTAGTATGTTAGAAAGATATTTGATGAAGGATGGGTCTTAATTAAACTAACTAAACATAATCTCATCTCATTCTTATGACTATTCTTTTTCCTCTCTTTTTGTTTTTCTCTTTTTTCCTGAAGCATCACGAGAACCGATTTGTTGAAAGAACTCAAAGACTCAACAGGCATCATCAATGATCAGTACAACAATGCTAACTTGCTACATGAAATTTCATTGCTGAAGGAGAGGAATCAATCCATGGAAAATGAGCTGATAGAAGTGCAGGAAAGATACTCTGAGACAAGTCTCAAGTTTGCAGAAGTAGAAGGGGAAAGGCAACAACTTCTAATGACCATCCGCAATCTTAAACATCCTACCAAGAGTTAAGTTTTGCATTCGTTTTGAATGCTAGAAATTGGTTGTGTATAGGTTTTTTTATTGTCAAGTTAGGAGGAAAAATGTATAATGTATATCAGTAATATGTTCGTTTTTTATTTAATTTTTTCTCATTTGAGTAAGAGCATTGCATGACCAAATTCCATCAAATGCTACCCAACTCTTAGAAGAACATAACTAGCTTATGTTAGTTTTTGTTAATTTGTATGGCTCAATGAAGTTAATTAATCTTGGTTAACCGGGCCCCTGGATTGCCCAACTTGTACTGTGATTAGAGGTAGGCCTGTTATAGGTATATTGTGATTAAGAAGTAGTGTTTGGGTGTAACAGGGTTTTGTGGCTAATATTATAAATAGAGATTAAGATTCTATGATGTAAACTTCTTCTGATTGCATAGTGAATTCTCCCGTCTTCCCATGGACGTACGCCAAAAGCCGAATCATGTAAATCTTTGTGTTGTTCTTGTGTGCTTGATCTCTTCTCGTAGGCCCTAGATCACAACAGTTTCTAAATCCATCCTCTGTGATTCCACTCATAGGTGATTTTGATCCCTTTTTCTGATTCAATCATTCATTTCTATCCTGATTCTCCTTGCGCGTTTAGTGACTCTATTCAATTGTGATTCTACTTGTTCTTCTTGTTGTCCATATTTGATTCATTAGACATTCCTTCTTATATGATGGAAAGAGATAAATGACACAAAAATAATAGCCTTGGAAAGCAAATGACATGCGGCATTTGGTGCAATTTCTAGATGCTTTAATTCTGGGGGCTAGAAGGTTTTCTTTGTAAAGGATAAATCAAATGGCGAGGATGACCTTTAAAACCTTTCAAGGCTATGCACAACAGTATGTAATCAATTATGAAGAGGCATTTGCTCCTGTTGCCAAAATGACTATAGTTCATGATTTTAGCTCTCATCTATGACCAGTCAAGTAGCTTGTAAATGGATGTAAAGCAGTGTTTCTTCATGGGAATCTGAGAAACACATTTTATATAAGATTTTCTGCTATTTGCCAGTCAGATCCATTTTGGTGACATATCTGAAAAGGTGATACAATAAAAACCTCTATTTATATTCAACTCAGGAATTGAGAATGGATTGTTCTAAGGTTTCTAGTGGCTGTCTATCTATATGCAACTCTATATCAATTGTCTTTGGTTGTTGCTACTGCTGTGTTTGTTGGGCCTGACCCTGTAATACGGGTCTATAAAAGTCTATATGGGCTGGTCCATGGTAGTATGGTTTGGGACCCCAAATTCAGGGGTTCTTGGACTTAATAACAGAATCTAGATTAGGGAAATAACTCGGGTTGGGTCAAGCCCAAGCCCTTATGTTGCAGTATTAGAGAAACTGGAATTTGGGCTGGCCTTGTTTTGGTTGTCTTGAAGGGATTGCAGATGAGTTGGGTTCGGGTTGGGTCATGCTAAGCCAGATCCACCTTCACTTGCGCTTTATCAAAAGCCCAGTGGAGAAGAGCATAAGCTTATCAGGAGCAAGTAAATCACCACCTTTGAAAACTCTGTTGTATTTTCTCTTTTGCGATATAGGGGGCCCACATTATGCAAAGTTCTAATATTTAAAAGATCCTGCCTGAGTGAGCCCGAATTGTACTAGCTAGGCAATTGGGTGCATCCGGACTCACACTCTGGTTTGGGCTCATGCAACACTGGCCCACCTGAGTTTCCACTTGCGAGGCCCTAAACCCTGAGAGAGTAGAGGATCATTGAGAGGAGAAAGCCACTGACAGAATAAAGATGGTTATGCTTGCAGTCTCCTTGTAAAACAAAATCCACCACAAAAAAAATCCTCCTATTAATATTAATTTTTGTTATTGAGATCTGATTCAACCTCCTTTTGACCCTAAAAAAATAGTATCTTTTACTCCTCTCAGTTGGACTTCTCAATGATAATAAAGAGAACCCTTCTTCTCCTGATTTGAATATGCATGGATGATTGGGTTTGAATTATATAAAACGGAGAATTCTTTGTAGCATGGCTTGTTTTCATAGATCCCATTTGAAGGTTTCGGACGTGGAAGACTTCGAAGTACGGTCGGAGATCTAAGTGCATTCCTGGCGGTTAGAAGTCCCAATAGATTTCCTACATCTGGATTTCAGTGCAGTGCTCGATGTAGGACTCCCATCTCTCTTATATCAACAATGTAGAGAAGTTACGCTTAACTTCACTGCCAAGAAACTCACAACCTATTGCTTTTATTATGGACAATGTGGGCGTTTACTACGGAGAATGATTCCTTTTGTTATTTTTTGGTCTATTTGGAAGGAAAAAAAAGAGAGAGGCTATTTAGAGGCTCTTCATCTTCGGTGGTTGATTTTATAGATAAGGTTGCTTTTAGCATTGTGAAATGGGCTTCAATTCGAAAGGAGTTTACAAATATTAACTTGAATGACATTATCTATACTTGGGAAGCTTGTATGGGATGTCTACCTTTTAAGGAGAGAAGATCTGTCCCTTGGTCTCCCCTTCCTTTTGGAGTTTTAAAGTTCAATGTGGATGGAGCTTCTAGGAGTAAGCCAGGGCCGATAGGAATTGGAAGCGTGTTGCGTAATTGTCACGGTGAGGTGCTCCTTATGTTCTCTAATAATGTGGGCATTTGTGACTCGAATGAAGCCAATTGTTAGCTATTTTGGAGGGTCTTAGGTTGTTTGCAAGGAGTTATATTGGTGCTCTTGTGGTGGAAAGTGATTCCTCAAATAGTCAAATGCGATCACTTGGGTATCCAAAAAAAAAGATTTCTCTTGGAAATTTCAATTCCATTTTAATGAAATTAGGGAGCTTTTGGCCACTCTAAATGTCTTTTTTCGTCATGAAGTTAGATCAGCCAACTCGATCGCGGATGCACTAGCCAAGCAAGGAATTGAAAGATTATCTCCATGGGTGGGTGTGATTATGTAATTGGGTTGGGATTGGTATATTACTCTTGTACCATCTCTTTTAGCTTTTATCTCTTTTTCTTTTTATGCTTTGTGCTTATTTTCTCTTTTTAATAAAGTTTTGTTACCGTTTCAAAAAAAAAAAAAAACTCACAACCTAATCTTTGGAGGAGTCTTCTTCCTTGGGATAAGATTTGATCTGCTAATCCTAGATTAATGTGGTTCCCCATCTTATTTCTCTTGGCCTTCTATCATCTGCGTGATCTGATGCGGGACCCATGACATGCGGCCTATTATATGTGGTCACAGAGAAATGTAAGGCTCTAACACACTGGCCAATCCAAGTATTTCGTTTCTTAGTACAAATTCCATGTGTCATGGTGACATAGCTGCAGGAGCTAATGAGGGAAGGCATTCCCCATGTAGATTTCCCTTTAGTTTGTAAACATTGTAGCATACTTGACAGAAGCATGGAATTGCACAAATTGTGGGTTTGACAGTACTGTGTTTTTCACTTCTCAGGTCAGTTTCATCCTCTGATCTCATTCTCTTCTTATTTCATAGTTGAAGCTTATTTGAAGATGATAAACTTCACCGAATTTTTTTGAAATGGATCATGATGTAAATTGCAATGGTAATAATGCCAGCAATAACAAATTACTAGCAGTAACAACTCTTAATAATGGTAATGATATACAAATAATGTGGAAAGATAAGGCTAAGATGATGATGATGATGATGATACAAACAAAGCGGAAATTATAATTCATTATCTTGTGATGATACATTGTAGTTATTGTGGACAAAAGCCTGTGGTAACATGGCATGTGCTCACTGTTGCAACCTTAAGGTTGAGGCGCGTTATTAATAAAAAAAATGTTAGCTACTATGTAATCTCTCATGCAGAGGACAATCTGGTGGGGGCATTTTGCTTGATTGGAGAGATTCAAGCTGCCATGCACTACTGGAAAACGCCGTTGGAGGTACAATTGGCTAGCATTTGTAGCTTCAGTTGGAACCTTTAGTGATTTTTGGGTGTCAAATAAAGGCAGACAGGTTGGAATTTGGATGCTTTCCCATCATAATTGATATCCATTTTGTTTCAGGATGAAGCATTTAGTGGTGCAGCTTGCCCATGGAAAATGGTACCCCACCCAATATGGTTCTTGGCTGTCACCCAAATGGAGTTAGAGAAACAGAACTTGATGTGGAATTTGGAAAAGATAGATGGTGTATTCCTTCTATCTAATTGGGAATCCGTGGGTGGATACCTTTCGTCCACCCAAATCTTTATAGGAATTGTTGAGTGACCTGGATCCATTCGGGCTGCTTTGAGGGGCAAAACAGCAGGGCCTACCTTCTATAATCCAAAATTCTTAAAAGAAACCTCTCCTTCATCTAGCTGTGGGAGAAATTCTCTCTCAAATAGTAGTGGGGCCTAAATTACTTGGTTCACTCCATTTGTTTTGTTTTTATTTGTTTCCCTTATGCGTAAAATATATGATCAATTTGATGGAAGACCCATTCTACCATAGAGAAGTTCTTACAACTTCTGGAATAAGCAAAGAGTGTTACTTGAGCTGTTTAGGTTGTAGAAGGTGGGAAACTGTAAAGTTTTTAGTTGGCTAATTTATCGTCTGCCCCAAGTGCAAAGCCGCGATTGTAGTAATAACTCGGTGAAGTCCGAGGTCGATCCACATGGAGTAATTAATCACGTAAAACCTGTCCTATTGAAAAACTAATCTAGCCTATCAAAAATCTATATAAATAAATCTCTACGAAACTGAAATTGAGATTTTATGAAAAATCCAAATTAAAAATTCCTAATCTAAAAATCCTAGTCTAAAGACTGCAAAAACAGAAAAGGCATCAAACCACCAATTGCATAAAAGTAAATAAATCATGCATTAAAATAAAAGTCCATTAATAATATCATTCATAAAGAAGGATAAAAAGAATTCTAAATATTTTTATTTTGGGAAATCACAATATTATATTGGAAAAAATTAAAAAAGACTGCAAAAACAACGCACCAAGTGCGTACTGTCACTACCCACAAACACGCGATGCCGATCCAAGGCGTGACACCTTGACCTCACTAATTGCGTCTTTTAAATTAAATTGAACCAATAAACTAGTAATTTCCTACAAATAATCAAAACCGAAAAAAAATAAATCTTTCCTTACCCTAAATCGAACACATCAAGAAAATAGGACTTGCGCATAATCCCATCTTCAAGTCTTCAATCCCTCACCAATGGAGAAGTAGATGGCTGGTTGATGACGGAGCGACGGAGTGACGACGGCGGCGTAGAAATCCAAGTGGTGGTAGCCTTAGGGAAGGCCTTGGATGAGGTAGTAATGGAAGAAGAGAGAGATGGAGGAAATAATTGGAAAAAGAGAAGTGGGCTGCTGGTCGTCCAAGAGGAGTGGGAGATTCGCTTCTACGTCAGAGAGGGATGGTTCATATATATCCTTGATATTTGGTTGGAGATATGTATATATGTGATGAGAGGGCCCAAGAGAGAGAGTTTTGTGTGGAAATTTATTAAACAAACATTGGTTATGACGTGCAAGACTTGGAAATTTTTTTTTTTATTTTATCAATCTGTTGAGATCTTCTTACTTGGATGATCACATGGACGCCCATTGCTTGGATTGAATTATCTTCTTACTTTGTAAGACTTCAAATTTGAAATCTTTTCTTGATTGGAATTCACAGTGTTGAGATCTTAGGAAACTTGGTCTCTTTTGAAGTTATCCCCGAACTTAAAATTGCTTAGTACATCCACCTATTAGGCATCTTCTTATCTCTTGCAAGTTCCTTTCTTGGGCCCACTTTAGATTTAATTCAAAATTTGAACCATATGGGCAGCCCCTTTATTGGACGTGTGATAGCTTTTGAAATGTCTTGGACGTGCAATATCTTTGAAGAACTTGAACGTGTGAAGCTTTGGGAAAATCTTGGTTTGCAAGATTTCAAATCTTGGAAGCCTATCTTTTAGGAGATAATCTTGTACTTTTTGAATTTGTTTCCATCTTGGGTTGCTAATCAAAATCTTCTAATTTCTTTGAACTCTTCATGGTTGGAAAATATTCTTAGATGGGCCCACCTTCTCCCTTGAAAAGATCCCTTGGACATTCTTTATATGGCTGGATTTTCTTTTGCATTATTTTGAATCTTGGCCATCCATCTTGAACTCTTTAATTTATTTATTTCTTTCATGGGCCCCAAGAAATTGGAATTTCCTACAAAAATAAAAACAAATGTCAAAGAATAATTTATTCATATAGGGAAGGAATTATGCAAGATGCGGGCCCAATTTACACTAAATAGATACATAAAATGTCACCATTTTATCAAATCTTCAATTAAATCAATGGTGCAACTAAAATTCATCATTTTATTTGTGAATAAAAAGTTATGAGAAATTTATGATTTCCAATGCCAAAAATAGAGAAATTCATGATTTTATGTGAAAATGCAATTTTTTGATGAATTTTGACTTGAATCAAGGCATGAGGGTCCAAATGCATGATTTTGTGAAAATCAATTAATTCAATGCATTTTATGTTAATTAAGTCCACAAATTTATATGAAATAATGAATTAAAAGTGCAAATTTGTAGACTTATCACTAATTCATAGGTCAATGGACAAAACTGGGGTTTTTAAATCTTGTATTTCAACTAGAGAAAGGACTGCTTAAGATCTCTTTCCAAAATAGAAAGAAATTCCGGAATTTGAAGATTGACAGAGGTCGCTCAAGCGAACTTCCATTTGCTCGAGCAAACCCTTCACAGAGGTTTCTTTGCTCGACCCATCCTTCTGTCCGCTCGAGCCATCAAGTTTCTGGATTGTTAATCTGAAGACAGAGTGCAGTTTGCTCGAGCGAACTCAGTGACCGCTTGAGCGAACCCCTCACAGAAAGTTGTCCGCTCGACCCATCTTTATGATCGCTCAACTCAAGAAACTCTTTGTGCTGAAAGTCTATATCCAGTGAGCAGTTCACTCGAGCGAACCTGGGAATTCTAATTTTGGCCGAACTCCTCTTTCCAAATTTTCTTAAGGCAACTTCCCATTCCTTAAGCCTTTGAGACACGAATTAAGACTTATAAAAAGGCTTTATTTCTCTCTTTTTTTAATAACACTAGTGAAGAAGATATCCCTAAAAAGAGAGTTTGAGAGATCCATAAAGTTCCCCCAAGGCTTCTAGTCCTGTTGTGCTGAAGTTCAAGTTTAGGGTCCGTCTCCATCCTCCTTCTTGAAGGCGGTTCTGCTCAAGCATGGTGAAAATTTATGACGAGTTGTTTACAAGATCTGAAGCAGTCCTTAGGTTGAGTCAACAACTGGGAAAGGGTTGTAGTGTTCTTGTCATCTTTGTTTTTTTATATAGTGCTTGGTTGTCTGTTGGCCTAAATGGTAAGGCCCGTGGTTTTTTACCGAGCAGGGTTTTCCATGTAAAAATTTGCTTGTCCTTCTCTCTTTGTGCTTTGATTGATTTTAACTGGAATTAGAGTTAATCACTAGTTTAATTACGTCTGATTGGTATTCAATTGAGATTTAGTAATTGGGACCTTTGCCTGTGTTAAGGTAGAAATATTTTTTAGAAAAAGGGAGATACTATTTTGACCAATCAGACTGAGCCAACAGGGAGATTTTACACACTTGGCTAATTCTGACCGGACGAAACAGCTGGACTTGCAACTTTATGAGTTTGTTTCCTTCTTTCTTGCTTTGTTTTCCACTCTGTGATCTTTTTTCCTTTTTTGGCCGTGTAACAAAGTCTCTTTGGGCAGCCCTTAGTGGATGCGGATTCAGTGTGTTGATTTGGGGTGGAAGGGGCAGAAAATAGCATATCTCATTGTAAAGTTTTTGTTCTCTCTTTTCCAAACAAGATTAAAAATATGGTGTGCATTTGGGATATTCATGAAAAGTCCAGTGGGGGGTTTGCCTGTGCCTTCTATTACGTTTACTCGTTTAGACAGGAACTGAAGCATTGTAGATGCTGATTTGAAGCCAAAAAGCAGGAATTGACATCCGCCCTGATGTCATTCTCCATCTCTGATTTTCTATTAGCATAGCTACTGCTTTTAAATTAACTTGATCTCCTATTGGACTACAGTTAATATGAAAATTGTAATCAATGAATGATTGTGTTGCTTGTGCATTTTAACTGCTACATTGTTGACAACAAGCAATTGATCAGTTGGTTAGCAACCCCACATCTCTTTTTTTTTTTTTTTTCTCAATAGACTCGAACTCACACACCCACACTTCACAATGTCCCTAACTAGCGGAGCAGCTTGCTTGATATATGTAAAAGAATGTAATTATTGACACCCGTGTTTACTACTAGGTATTTAGTTACAATAACCCCCAGTAGCAATTCCAGATGTGTTTACATCTAGGATACCCAATTTGCTTAAAAGGGTTTATTGTACTGTACTATTTCTAAGTGTGGACAAGAAATGATGGGCTCGTGAGACTGGGCCTGGCCTGGCATCGAAGAAATCACACATGGGTCGTCAATCATTTGAGCGTTGTTGGAGCTGGCCAAGATAGATAAAGCTTGGGACAGTTGAGCTCTTAATGTAATGGTTTCTGCAAGAGCCATTGCTAATTCAGACTGTAATTGGGAGACTTGGCTTTGAAGAGAAGCAATGGAACCTACACAGCCATAGATGGGATCCTTCACCCTTGCATTGGCTTCATACACCAAGCTACTAACTGCATCTCCTCTTTGGTTTATTGGAATGTCCTTTTAAACACAAACAAATAGATCGAAGACCAAAAAAAAAAAAAAGTCAATAATAATGTAATGTATTAAGTAAACCCAAACAGAAAAAAGATCAAGAAGAAAAAACACATCAAGATGATGTAATGCATGAAGCAAACCCCCAATGGTGGTGACAGGTTGTAATATTTGGCAAATTGTGAAGAGCAGCGAAAATGACGATTTTTCGTGTTTAATTAGAGTTCAAAAACACTTTTATTTAAATGAGTATAAGAATTAGTTTTATATATTTTCACTTGTAATTAAAACAAACACTGTAAAATGTGTTACACGTCAAAAAGTATGGAAATGGTATTTGTAGATGACAAATGTAACTCCACGTACATATTTCATATGTCAAAAGAAAAAAAAAAAAGCCCCTTACGTTTTTAGTTGAGACTGGGAAGTTTTCTATCTTCTTACTGTTTTCACAGTAGCATGGCTGGCAAAAGTTTGGTTGTGTTTGATAAGTGGAATTTCTAACTGGATTTCACCTTATTTGGGAGCTCAAAATTCTTATTAGAACTTTTCTCCTCGAAGTCTCGGAATTCTCTATTTCATGGAGAAAGTTCAACAGATTTTCGGTACAAAATGGCTATAAACTTTGGAAATTCTCTAAATTCTAGAATTTGATTGTTTTTTATTTAATTAAAATTTGAATTATTCCAACGGCAGTTTTTTACAAGATGTAGAGGATTCTTGAGATTTTCTAGATGCAAATTTCTTAAGTTCTTGCTATCAAATTCAACCTCGATCATCAGACAAGTGACTCATCAGAAAATTTCGAATTACTAGCGTAGTAGCTAAGTATTTATCTCCCATCTTTCAATTTTTGTTAAAGGGGCATCTTTCGATTTTCGTTAAAGTGGAGATATTTGGTTTTATCTTTATATATCACCTTTGGTCTTCATTTTTAACCATGTATGACATAAATTTTTATGTATTTAATTCCTATGTATCTTTTGTAAACAAACAGGCCTAAAGGATTTATAGAAATGGACTCAAAATAATTCTCTTGAGCCGCCTCTAGAGAATCCAAGCAAACTGTTCTCTCGTGCTAAGACAGGGAAGCAAAGCCAAATGGTGGGTCTCTTCAACTTTTTTGACTTTGGTTTAGCAAAGATTGTCGACGACAAATCAAATGAACTTGGCTTGTCTACGGCAAATCAAATGAACTTAGCTCCCTCTCTCTCTCTCTCTCTCTCTCTCTCTCTGGTTTTCATGTTACCTCTTCATAAAAGTGAGCAAGATTACTAACAGATACTTCACAATATGAATAATCAAGCTGTGTAAGCTAACACTTACTTGCAGCATTTTGCTGACATTGCTAGCGCCGAAAATCCGGTGCACACTGGCAAACTTCTCCGGCTCAGTCGATGGGAAATATGGCACAAAGATGCATTCCTTAGTGCAACGTCGGCGTAGTAACTTGCAGCCAGCGCATGGCACAGTCATCTTAGAATCCGAACGCTTCTCCATTGGCCTTCTTGTCTTCATGGGTCTCACTCTCACTCATCCAACTGCACTCCTTTATCTTAATTCTTAATAAACACCCATCTCTCTTTCTATCTCTATTTATAGACGTATAGATTTATAGAAGACGACGAGAACGTCTGGCTAAAGAAGAAGCTAGAGAGTTGGTTATCATAAAAAGATCTTACAGAAACCACCAGATTCCATCTAACGATGGAGAGACATGTGCGATTCTATTGGTTGAAGCTTTGTGGGTCGCTGTCATAAAAGATTATGTCACTGTCTAAAGTGATCCATGGAAATGAATGGAAACTGAAGGAAAATCCAAACGAGGGAGACCAAGATCCACCGAAAAACATCCAATCATATGTACAGATTTTATATGAAGATTTTTCTCCAACAGTTAAAAAGAAACTGTTACTTCACAAGCACAAGTTACAACATGTTGGGCCAGGCCAACTCACGCCGTAGCCCAGCTTGTTAATTAGACTCGCGCCTGCTGTCTAAGGATCAAGACCCAGTTCCTGATTGGAACATTAAGCTGGTTCTAGGCCCCATGATCTTCAAACCCATCTAGACTTACATCTGCATCTTTATGGTTGTGCGATTGTGTAGCCTTAAAATTCATACTAATTCAGATATGCCTGACCTGATCATCCAATCCATTTTGTGGGCTCAAATGGATGATTTCAATATCGTAGTTCTGATGGTTATAAACCTTAGTCAGAAACAGGACTAGCCTGGCCCAGCTAATTACCGACTTAAAGACTC
Organism: Umbellularia californica; assembly: GCA_028538565.1. Classification (NCBI taxonomy): domain Eukaryota; kingdom Viridiplantae; phylum Streptophyta; class Magnoliopsida; order Laurales; family Lauraceae; genus Umbellularia; species Umbellularia californica. The sequence continues at coordinate 5,647,563 of JAPQWN010000002.1, forward strand.
GGGCCCAAGTTGAGCCCACAGGGCTACAGATATAGCCCAACCTGTAATTCCTGAGAGAACGCTTATTTTTATTATCTTTAATTAAATAGTATTAATTATGGCACTTGATGAGGGAATTTAAAAGGGTGTTGGATTGGAAGCAAAGGCAGTGTGCAGGGACACTGGGTGTTAACTAGGGGAGGAGCTAATATCATTTAAGGAGAATGTGTGGCCGTGTGGGTCCAGATCTTTTTTGGGGTGTGTGTGTGCGTGTGTGTGTGTGGTGGTGGTTTGGGGGGTGGGGGTTGGGGTTGTGACCCTCATAAAACTCTATCAGTAAGAGAACTAATTCCCCTTTTATCTTAATTGACCTCAAGGTATAAAACTCTATCAGTAAGAGAACTACTTCCCCTTTTATCTTAATTGACAACCGTTTTAGTTGAGTGGAATAAAGAAAAGAGAGCCTCAATCTTTAGACTACATAAAAGTTCTCTTATTTCTCACTTGGTGGTGTGTCAAATGGCTGCATTTTTATCAAATGGCTTGCTTACAGCTTGCTAGAAATGTCTTATTATAAGCTAAGATGCCTGGTGTTTTTTTTTTTTTTTGAATGGTGACAGTAAATTAGATTTAAGATTTAAAGAAGTACAAGATAATGATAAAAGCACAATACAAAAAAGGCGAAGATATAAGAGCTAAATACCAACGCATAAAAGAGACGTGCGGATGCATTTTTTGGTTCTAGGAATCTAGGAGAATTTTGATTTTTAAGGATGCATTTGGGTCTACAACATGTCACTAGCATTTTTAACGTTCCTAGTGTTGGAATATGGATCAATAGGCCCATCTGTCTGGTGGTCACAAGAGCCTCAATGGCTCTGTTTAGTTTACCAACCCAATATATCTTCAACTTACTCAGAAATTTCTCCCTTCAACATTACACTTGTTATTGTATAGTTATTGACTAAACAACATTCGCATAATATAGATGACAATCAATCTTTGTCACAGTTGATTATGATTTGGAAGCATCCAAATGTACTTAAAAAAACTATACGATGATCGATGATCTTTAGAATTCTATAAGATTTCTTTCTTTCTTTCTTTTTCTTTATGAATAGTATCAGAATTATATATCTGAATATTGGCAGAATATAATACAAGTACCTTAAGTATGTTTTTATTTATTTATTTATGAGAGTAGGGAACATAGCATAAGCATCCAACTGCCATGAATTAAGCAAGTTATTGAATTTTCTCCTTCACTCTCCAACCTTTTATTGTTCCAGTGCCAGCTTTTAAGAGACTTTTGAGCGTTGGAACATATATGGACATGAAAATTTAAGAAAAAGAGTAAATTGGTTAGTCATAACTTACATTGTCAGAATTCTACCACCCATCTGCAGAGATCTACAATTCTACATTAAAAAATACAGTTCAGGAGCCATTGATTGGTAAGGAACATACCATGCCTATGTAGTAACCAACAAGATCATTAAAACTCAAAGATCTCACCAGGATGGTTTACATGGTGGCATGGTGATATCTAGATTACTGTGGTTAAATGCAATGATTATCTGTAGTTTTTTTGAGATAATAGTTTATTTGTAGTTAAACAGTAGATCTATGCAGATATCTTTTTCAAGTTGACAAACAAACAACGTACCCAACATGTAGATGATTCTTCAGACGATTGTGTGCTTTGTAGAAGATACTATTAAATTAAAGGTTTTCTCTAGAGAAACTGTCATATTCCTTTGTCTTCAGATTCTTCTGGAAGGAGTTCTATGGTTCAAAATAATTAGATAATCATGGCCTCAGAAGATAGAAGAAAGATGAAGAGGAAGATAAGAATATTATATACTATGAAACAAGCTAAGAAAGATTAAATTAATAAATTGTGGAGGAGACTAGCTAGTCTTTACTATTTCAGCAATATTGATCATTGAGCCGAACTGACAACAAAACCAGATTTATGAAAACAGGGAACTGCAGGACTTGGTTCAAAACTCAGTTGTAATGGTCTTAAACTAACATTACTCTGCCCAGACGCGTGAAATACTTTGTCTTAGGCTAGCATAACTCAGCCCAACCTCAGGCAAAATTCCTTTTAACACTCAATCCTATCTTTTTTTTTTTTTTTTTTTTGTAATTTGTATCCTCTGATTCTGAGTTTGCGATAACTCTGAACTTTTGTTATTGTCAAATTTTTAGGGTTTTCAAACAGAAGTTAAAAATGGCATGGACCATAGTTCAGATCATAGTCACATTTCTGGTTTCTTGCGGTATGGTGAGAGCGGGAGTCCTATTCACAGAGACAGCCTTATATTCTCCAAATTTGTTCCACATGCTCCTGTTGTTTTCTTTTGATAGTAAGGCTGCTTCCCCGGCTCTATCCAGCTGACACTTTCTAGATTCTTTTAACACTCAAACCAGTATTCATACTATGACGAGAGGGTCAAAAACCTTTGTTTGTCATCACAGACATATCCAACCAATCAGGGTATACAGGGGACTTCTGGTAAATTCTTGTCCATAATCTCTACCTTTTCTCCTCATCCAAACAGTTCCTTAAAGAAGTTACTAAATTATCTCCTACAATCATCACTCCTTCCTTCTGTGAAGGATTTTTTTTTTTTTGGTGACCACCTTTTGTGAAGAGTTAATAAATAAACTAAGCACTCCTCCAAAGAGGGCATGTCAGTTTTCATGCCAACTCTGAAATTGTCACCTTTGACTGCAAAGTAAGAACGAAATTGTTCACATAATTGTACACCAAGGACATTAATATATAACTCAGAGCATGTCAGATTTCATGCCAATTCTGATATTGGTACCGTTGACTGCAAATTAACAATGAAATCGCTAATGGATTTGACCGACCATTTCAAATGACTGCTATAACATGGAACAGACAAATTTTCACAATAATAACTCAATACACTCAGCAATCATGTTTTGGTTTTCCATAGTTCTACAGCGAGGTGTCATGTATATATTAGCAATAATGGTGTCCACGTTCATGTACATCTTTCATTAGTCACATATAGTTGGATAGTTACAATCTCATCATCATCATCAAAGATTTAACCCATCAATCTGGGGAATATCAACAAAGAAAGAAAGAAATTGATGCTGTAGGATGCACTTGTGTGTCCCCCAAATCGGAGGGAGTTTGAATATTTAAGCAAAACAGAAATGGTAATCAGCTCCACAAGTTTGACATGGTACTGAAATTGAGAACTCGATTAGACCGAATCTTCTTGTGCCCTTTCCAGTCAGAAAATCATCAGCACTGTAATTTGCACAACACTCCAAATACACCGCAGCAGCCCAGCACCCGATGCTTACAAAATATTCAAATCCATAGTGATGTGAGGGACACCAAGACGCATCCTAAGTCTCTGTGATTTACTTGCATTGCATGAAAACCAATGACATTATTGAATCATAAACAAGATGAAAGGGAGACAATAATCAAAGCACAAGTAATAATTTTCCTTAATTAGCCAAAAGTATACATTAAGCGTTACCATGCCGGAAAGTAATGATATTTTTTTCTTCACGAAAGCAAGCTTTTTGATGGGACTAAGGAAAAAAAGGAAAAAATTTAATCATGTATTTCACATTTACAGTGTGCGGTCCACAACTATGATGATAATGCTAATTCTGCCCATGCCAATGGAGACTCCTTGAGATCAGCAGCAGTCGAAATGTCAATTCCATTCTCCAGCATGGAACTTAGTACATGCATGGATGGCCGCTCACCGGGGTCAGATTGGACACAGAGATTCACAACCTCACATATTACTCGGAGGTCATTGTACCTGAAATATTTCAATTCGGGGTCCACTAGATATGATATGACCTCAGGCAGCTCAAGATATTCCCTTGCCTGCAACAGAGTGGCAAACATTTCAATAACATCGAGACTACATTAAAACATATGTTGAGATGTATTGGCATCAGGTATTACTTTCTTTCTAAAACTTGAACCATCTAATGAGGATCAGGAAAATAAAATATTATTAGCACCAGGAAGATTGTGTGTGTTTGGAAGCACACCAAGTCCCAATAATTTTAAGTACCTATGTCAAAGTGGATGTTAATCCATTGAGCTCTTCATTTGGGATGGAGCAGTACCATAAATATTATGAATATTTTGAAAATCTCAAAAGAATTGCTGATAAGACCCCATATTATTGCACATTTTCAAAATATCATTAACATCTGAGAAGCCAATCTTGACCAATCACAAAAGGTTGTGAGGAAGGAGTAATTCTCTGGGCTTTGAGCTCATGACTGGTATAATGCCCTAAGGTACAGGTGGTGGGCTCATGGTTCAGAATTTCATTACATTGTTCCATTGGCACCCAATGTTGGATAGGAAGTACAAAACAACTCCAACATTTAGATCATCAAGCATACAATAAAGAAAAAGAAAAAAAAAAAAAAAAACAATAATCATTGATTCAGAAGTAAAGAGATGTTTTGATCTCCTCCATTTTGGATAGCCCAAGTAACGAACAAGAAAAAAGAAGGATCCATACCCAGTCAACCAAGCAACCTCTGTCCTTGCAATATGGGGGTCTCCCACTGATTATTTCCAGTAAAATTACTCCAAAAGCAAATATGTTGCACTGCACATCCAAATGGCGCCTCTCTAGTAGATCCGGAAAACCTCGGAATGCAATACCATTACTCATGTAACCAGAGTAGCTCTTTTCTGATTTTGCAAGTACAGTTTTCCATCGTTCAAAATCAACCAGCTGCAAAGTAAATGTTTACAAAATCTGCATTATTCAATAGCAACTAAAATCAAATTTTGAAGTGTATAAGCAAGGTGTGTCGACTTCCACATGTGGCACCAGTTATGGACTGCGTAAGAAATACAAGTGTACATATCATCTCACTGTAGACAAACTCAACAACTTCAGGTGGGAAAGCCAGAAGTCCACCTGACATGGTACATTTGCAGCCAAACAAAGTGTCATATAGTTAGTAGGTGAAGCCACGTCCAAGTGGTATAATCAGGGTTTGGCAGTGCAGATGATGTCACAGTTTTCAATATGTCAGGAACATTTCAGCTGGGAACTTCCTTCGGAAATTTTCATATCTTGGAATGCCTTGCAGAAAAAAAGTTTTCATCTGAAGAGAAAATGGCGCCTGTTATTTCTTATAATGAATCCTTTAGTTCATTATAATGATTTCATACTTATAGTGAGAAATAAGTTCACCATTGTGTAGTGAATGGTGAATGAAACTAAAGGAGCATGCCTTTTACAAGATACCAACCATCAGTCAATCAGCTGCATGAATGGAGATGGAATGATTTAATTAAATTACATAGTAGCAACACCAAGTCTACTCTTTTCCATAGATAAAGGAAAAAACATCCATGTAGAACTAACACTTCAGGGCAATGGTTTTAACCAACCTTGGGAGAAAAATCTTCGGTGAGATAGATGGAACTTGAATTCAACTCAGATAATGTGAATGGAGGCTGCAGCTCTGTGTGAAGATATTTCAGGCCACGAGCAATGCCAATAACTATCCTCATGCGCCTGATCCAGGATAATTGACATCCCTCACCATCTGCAATTCAGTTATAAATTTTCCTTGAGCTCCCAAGTCTATAGTCCAAAACTATGATAACTGATATATCAAAAGGACAAATTTAAAAAAAAGGGCTTACAGTGAAGGTGCTCATATAGCGTCCCGTTTGATGCATACTCAAACACCAGCATCCTTGAAAACGGGTTATTCTCCTTGCAATAACCCAGTAACTTGCCAGTATTCTCGTGATTCAGCCGTGCCAAATCTGCAACCTGAAAGATGAATTTTAAGAAAGTATATAAGAGTTCTTTTCAATTTCACCACATTTAGTGTTTTTTTATGCAATGGCAAATAAGTCACTTTCACATTTTTCCCAAGGTAACAGTTTTGTGGGACCAACAAACAACATAATAGGGTGGGAGTCTTTTCTTGAGGAGTGGGTTATTTTGTGGGAAATGGAAGCTCGAGGGGTGGGTTATATAGTGGGAAATGAAAGGGATGTGAGATTTTGGCATAATGATTAGGTTGGTTGGTATCCATCCTTTGACGGGTTTGTTTTCAATGGTGCAGAGTGATGTCCAACAAAGACTCATCTGTGAGGGAGTGTAATGAGGTGAGGGATAACAGAATGTCTAGGGTAGTGTCTTTTAGGAGGTCCCCTCATCAGTCGGAAGAGGTTTATATAAGAAGTTGTTGAATCTTCTTTCTAACATTTTTCTTTGCAGAGAGGATAGAGACTAGCAGAATTGGAAACCTTCCACCTCAGGGGTTTTTTGGACTAAGCTTTCTACTCTGCTTCTGAGGGTCCAACTCACCCTATACCTCCATGTGCGTGGGTTTGGTTGGGGTTGGTCCCTCCCCTTGTTAAGGCCAAGGTTCAAAATAATTGTTGCAGCGAGCGTAACGGCTGGCGGCCAAAACACTACGCAGTGGTTTCAGCGATACATAGCATCATAACAGCATAAATTATTAAAATGGTAAAAAAAAATTGAATCTTGTATAGACGCCAATCTTTTTTTTTTTAATTGATTTGGAAACATGTAAGAGTAGAGACAACTTTAGTAAAGGCTCTCGGAGAGAAGAGATAGAGAACAATGTTTTACATGAAAACTGCTCAGCTCGGCTGGGTTTTATAACTGTCAAGTCATAGTTTTCTATTTAGTCTCTACACCCATACATCGGCCTGTATGCCATGTGACGGACGATATTTTGTTCCACAGTTGAGGGTCGAGACTATCTGTTGGCTATCGATTGCAAGGAAGATCTCCATGGAAAACAATTTAAGGAGAGGGTTGATGGCAGACAACATTTTAGATTACTGATGTGCAGGAAGGGGGAGCTGTTTATCACATTTTCCTTCATTGTAGGGTGGCTTCCCTTTTATGGTGTCATTTCTTTATCGAGTGTGGTCTACTGTGGGGCGCGCCGCGTGCTCTATGGGAGGCGGTGGAAGCTTGCGTTGGGGGGCTCAAGTGTGGCCTTCTCTGGCGAATCTTTCCCTTTGCTATCCTCTGGACTATTTGGAGGGAAAGGAATGGAATAATCCTTAGAGATTCCTCTTCATCTCTTTGAGATTTGGTCTCTAAGGTAAAGCTTAAGGTCGTGAAGTGGGTGTTGGTGAGGATAGAATTTAGCAACATGAACTTGAATGATCTTCTTTTCAATTAGGAAGCTTGCTGGAGTTAGTAAGGCGAGGAAATTAGTGCATTGGTCTCCCCCGCCTTGCAAAATGTTCAAGTTCAATGTGGACGGTGCAACAAGAATGAAGCAGGGGCTAGTGGGGATTGGAGTTGTTCTTTGTAATCGTTGCAGAGATGTGATGCTCATGTTTTCTAAAGATGTAGGGATTAGGGATTCCAATGAGGTGGATAGTTTGAAAATTTTGGAAGCTCTTTGGTTGTTTTCCACTTGCTTTCATGGCATGCTGGTGATGGGGAGTGATTCTTCTAATGCAATTGAGTGAGCAGATTAAAACCTTCAAAGTTCCAATCATTAAAATATTCAACTTAATTACCTCTTTTTCTATCCCCACTATAAAGGGAAAGCTTCCGTTCACAAAATTTAGGTGATATCTACATGTGCTAGTAAAAATCTAAATACAAAGATTAAAAAATGGAAAAAGAAAGAAAAGGGACTCGACCCAACCCGACCATGTCTCTGTCGGCGGCTGGGTCCAGGTTTTGAAACACTGCTACAGAGCAATTAAAAAAAAAAAAACAAACCACAAAAGAACACTCAAGGCAAGGGAACTATGTACATTAAATCTCTTGTCCACTCCTTGTTTGCTAATGATCCGCAAGCTAACCAGATAGTTGTATATACACACTTTACCAACACCCTCATAAACAGTGCTGATATAGGTACCGGATACATCATTGATAGTTTGACACATGTATGATATCATTCTGAAGTACCCACTATACTGTTTTTTTTTTTTTTAAGTTCCTTAAGTTCTAATGTTTTTCCTTTTTTCAGCAAAACGGCGTCTAAATGGATGTAAAAATTAATACTTCCTCTAAATCTAGAAATGATACGGGCAGCAAAAACAATACTTCATATTGGAGAGGCTACAATTACTCTTATTGAGTGACATTTTCTAACAGAACTATGCAATATGGAGCTGAAGTTTGGTCAAAGAAGAAACAAGAGGAAGAGAAAGCGCATCTCACAGAGATGTGCACACAAAGAAGGATGTGTGGGGAATGAGTAAAAATATTTTTCTGAGCACAGCAATCTGGACTGTAGAGCACAGAACATTTTCCTAGGAATGAATACAATAGTGTAAATAAGAGAAAACTTATTGGTAGCTCAAGTAAAGGATTAAAACCAAGCTACATACTGGATGAATGAGCTGGGTTGAGCTTGATTAGACAAATTTTGGTTGAAACCTGGTTGACCTGCCTGGTCAACTCGTGACTCGTTGACTCATCCTAATATGATAGTCAGCCCAATCATCACAAGACATTTCAATCCTTATTTGATAAAAAAAATAAGAACCATATAGAAGCTTCACATTAGTAGAAGCTAAATTAAAATTGAAACTAAAGTTGAAATATAACTTACAATTCATAGGAAAACTGAGTATAAATTCCCAATTCACAGGAGGTTGAATCAATAAGACTTCAAGACCAATTCCAGTTCTAAGATGTCAAACAGTACTTGACATTCAATGATGATTACCTCACTCTGGAAGTAGAACTCAAGATAGCTTGTCCAATGTTCTTCTGAGATGCATAGAGATATTACAGCAATTTCAGGTCCGTCTTTCATGGTGCCCTTGTAGACCACGCTATCAGAAGAAGAGCCAATGATGTTACTAAAATCTTCGCAGGATACTTCAAGCTCCTGACGGCTTATCCTCAAGACATCCTTCAGAACCTCAGGATCTGTTTGCAAAATGCTTTACATCAGAACTACAGGCACTCCATATTCCAGGTTACTACTATAAAAAAATACAGTGAAAAACGAAATAAGCATGATGAGAAGTTAACCAAAGCACTATTTAGACAAGAGGGAAGAGCTTAGTAGCATAAAAAACAAGCACTTATTAAACTCCCAACTGTTTCAAAGTTGAGAGGTCAAACAACAAGCAAAAAATTGTATTAAAGCTAACTGCTAACCTATGGATATTATCATAATTGGAATGATATTATCATAATTATAGAGGAAGGCTACTATGACATGCTTCAATTTCATTGACTGCATGACAAAGAAGCAATTTTGTCACCCTTACACATCAATACAGTTACAAGGACCATTGGATATGTGGGCTATCACGTCAATGGGCCGTAGCCTAAAATAACAAGGTGAATTAGAGGCATGCAAATTGCAAATAAGTGGCCAACTCATGTTTAAGAAAGAACAAGAGTACTAAACAGTTAACGTGATACTCACAAAGATAAAGATGTTTGGCATCATCTGACTGATTTCCAGTCTCAGAAGACCCAACAATACCAACTGTTCGTTCACTTTAAAAGCTTGTCACATTTAATGTGGGAACAATGCTTCATAAAGCTAATGAAAGCTCTATGAACCATTGACATTTCTTCATATAAATGACAAAAAAATAACCATGTCAGATAACTAACCTATAGATACTTCCATGTGGTCCTTCCCATTTGTTGTTTTCTTCCAAGGGATTATGACCGCAGGCTTAGTTTTAAATCTTTTGGCAGCTGTGAGAATAGCAACAAATAAAAGCAAACCCACAATAGTTCCAGTTATAATTTCCAAAGCTAGAAGCCATGCAGGTCTCGAAGACCCATGGTGTGCGCTATGAACATCTTCAGCATGCCTTTTGTCTTGTTTGGATCCTGGGTGGCTCTTAATGACTGCAGTACCTCCTGGAAGAGACAAAGTCATTCCATTACACATTTCTTCCAAACATAAATATTAGGTAATTACCATTCAAAAAATAAATAAATATTAGGTAATTTCCATTTTCTGGTAGTAACACAAATAATTCCTCCATCATTTGCAAGCACAAAAAAAAAGGAGGGTTCACATCAAACAAGAAATTGGCCATAAAACCCTGTCAAAATAAATTTCATGTCTATTTTAATGATACATATATATATATATATATATATATATATGCAGATAACATGCCAACAGGACACGCTTTTTGCAAGATCTGCAAGGAAAACCATGTAGAGACCCTGGCTCAAAAATTTTAGCCAAAATACTCATTAGAGGTAGATCCCAGTCATAGATAGATGGTTTGAGGGGAAAAGAAATATAACTGGTCATCTTTTTTCAACTAACCATTTGCTTTTAACCCCATCACATTGTTGGGTGGAGTCAGACCTCCTAATGATATCTCAATTCTTGCATAGGTAAGTCACTTCCATAACTGCAGCCACATGAAAACCAACCAATTTTCACATGGTGGCAGAAATGCAACACTCCAGAAAAAAAATGCCCTTAATTGATTTGTTGCTGAGAATGAAAGAAAAAGCAAGATGATGACGATAATTTTAGAAAACAGAAATATAAAACTGGCGACTTGATAAAAGAACTGGTGACTTGATAAAAGAAGCCATGAATAATGTGATCTCATTTACTCACATGTGGACCTGGGATTGAGCTAAAGCTGGGATTGTAACGGATATTTAATTTTTAAAAACTGAACCAGAGATCAAACCACTTAATTAGACAGTTTTAGTTTCTACTACCTCTCCAAATTGGTTCAACTACGATGTCAAAATGTCGCAAAAAAAAAAAGTGTTAGAAAGAACTGCCAGGTCAAACCAGCCTTACAGCTGGTTTTGACCATGCTGAATTTGGTCAGATAAGAGAGAGTAGCCAAGGTCCAGCCAGAGCCATCCAACGGGCAGCAATTTTCTTTGTAATCTCAGGTGTCTAATTTGTACTACATTTTAATGATATGAATTGTAGCAGAAAAAGGTTCTCAAGATACGCACCACATTGCTTATTAGTATGCTGCAACCTCAGGTCTCTATCTTGGAAGCAATTCCCTTGAAAGCTTGACCTGCAGAAAAGAAATGACTAAGAAACTTGCTATTTTAAAAGAAAGTCTACATGCAAGCAAAGATAGGTACCTCGAAAGAGTTTTTAGGCATGAGGGTATAATTCCATCAAAAAAGTTGTCTGAGAAATCTGCAACTCTCAAATGAGATAACTGGCAGAAGCCAGTGACATTTTTTACATACCTGTAGAAGTGAGAAGCACTGATAAGAGAGTGGAAATCAACATTGCACTATTACAGACCCATATGGTCACATGCTGAATCAATGATAAATTATTGGCAGTTGACACTCATGACTCAACATGCATATGAGAATAATCATGAACAACTGGTTGCATTGGAGCCTCCAATACAACTAAGCATTTTGACATGTTAACTATCAAATCATCTATTTGGATTTTCCAACCAAACCAACATACACATGTTACTATGATCAGATGATTCTGGCCTTCCAAACAATGGAAAAACAGATTCCTACCATTAATTAAGCCCTTCCATGGATAATGAATATCGACTGAATGATTTCAAAACATCTCAAAGACCACTGTCAAGACCTGTATCAGAATCTTTCTTTTGCACAAAATTTAGGTGTCATCTTAAAATTACAGCTGCATGGCACCCTCCATTCTCTACTAACTTCAAAGCAGAGGTAAGATCCTTTTCCCTTGCCCCTCCAAGCACCCTCTCTAGCCCTTCCACCATAGATGCGAAGAGACACTATGTGAGACCTCAATCTGCCTGGGTAATCCCTTAAGGCAAGACCAAGTCAAGTGATCCTGTGAGCCAAGAAACGGGAATCTATAGGGGTACGGGTGGAGTGCTTCAGTAGCACCATGAGGCTTTATCCAAGTCTCACATCGGAACTATCCACGTCCTAACCCTGAGCTTATAAGTTAAACTCTGTCTTAACTCAACATGTTACATGATGCGTATTAAAGCCGTGCGGCCCCGGAAACTGTAAAAACTCTGAAGTTTAGCATGCTCGAGTGTGAGCAATACTAGGATGAGTGACATCCTGTGAAGTCTTCACGTGCGCACGTGGCGCCAAAGCGGACAATTTCATGCTGAGTTGGCGTGGTTGTGACACACTATGACATGTGTCCCTTCAGCAAAGACCTCCTGGCCCTTTAAATAATCACATACGAGAACCATTTACTAACACTTTGAAAGAAGAGGTTTAAATACATTCCATTACCCATTTTTTCCCCTAACACCACGCTCATTCTCAACAATATGGTCTATCATGCATCAGTAATATGCCACATCCTCACTAATCCGACCTATCATCCATAGGACACAAAACCTGATTCACAGTTCTCAGCACTAGAGAAGGTGTCCTGTTTTGGGTAAGAACATGTTCTATTGGACCACAATTAACGATGGCCCTAGATCTCACACACATTAGCCACATTGGCGTAGTACGTCAAAAGGACCACTCTCTCACATCTAAATTAACAGGATCATTTTCTGCATTTCTGATGTAGAAATGAAAGAGTACGAGATTGGAGCGTACATGCAAGCAACTGTCAGCTTGTTCTTGGCAAATAAAACCATTATGTCAGGTGGTGATATTTCAGAGCTGTCTAGCCCCAGAACAGTCTGTAATTGGCATAAACTATAAACTGAGTAGAAAGACCAAAAAGAAAAAAGTACCTCATCATATTGTTCCTGATACCCGTTGTCAATTGTAAGAAGCCACATACCAACTCAAAAACTTAAGCTGATAGGTAAGGCCCAAACATGTATATAAAGACATGTCCAACTCAGAACTTAGGCAATATGGGATGTGAGACTTCCCAACATCAATATGTCACCCAATGCATAGACCTTAGAAACACATGGTTCTACCAAAATTCTCAAAATGCTTGCAATTTAGGAGCACCTTAAAATGTAACTTAAGGATGTCCGCACACTTCATCAAGCACTCTATCATCTCAAGATTCAATTTTTACATGAACTTTGAGTGAACCGGATCAATGGGTTAGGATATCGCTTCTCTTTCTTTTCTGCCCCAAATAATTATCTGCACAGCCAGATTTGGTTTAGGGCACAGAAGTTGAAAAACAGCATCCAAGTGCTTCCTTTTCTACTCCAGTTGCCCAGATCCAGATAATGGGTACGAAAACCGTTTAAACTGCTGTGTTTAAATACACAGTTCCCATGTGCTTATGGTGGAATTCTAAAAGTTTCCTTTTCCCACCACTTTGCTTTGTGAAGTGGGGCCCGCATATGATAGATCATAGATCCAAACCCTCAAACATAGCATCCCACCCTCCCAGTTGAATTGGCATTTGACACCCACCCCAAGTTGGCATTGATCCAACCATTATCATCAAGCGGATTTATTCACAAAAATATCTGCACTCAGAAACTGTTGAACTTCAAGGCTTAATCAAAAGTGAGGATTACTTGATAGGAGCAATACTTGAACTACTACCATCCTCAAGGTACCCTAGACATCCCCCTTCCCACCCCCTCCCTGTCCAAAAGCGCCCCATTAATTGGATTGTCCCACACTTGCACTTTTTGAAGTACACCCAGGAGTCAAATACCTGTGTACTCATAAAAAGGTCCCCAGCTCTACGCCCCTACCTCAGCTGGTTAGAGCCACCAAATTCCTTCGGGGCAAGAGTGAGTAAGTTTGAATTCTTCATCTAGCAAAACAAAACAAAACAAAAAAGGGACTTCTAATAGAAGAAAAAGGAAAGAATAAGATTCTGTACTTACATTCCGGGCACATCAGTTGTGAAGTTTATTGAGTTGCTACTGCCAGGAATGGTCCCTCGAAGCTTATTCTTTCCTAATTGTAGCTCCTGGAGATTTGTCAAATAACCAAGCTCAGTTGGGATGCTTCCAGTCAATCCGTTAGACTGAAGGTTTCTGTGACAACAAAGAACAAAAGGGAACTTGAAGGTAACCAAGGATGTAATATGAAGAAAAGACTGGATAGTACTAGATATCAAGCAGCACCTACAGTTTGATCACATTGGTCAAGTGCCCAAGCTCACGAGGAACGGGGCCAGACAGCCGGTTCATGCTCAAATCCAAAACTGTAAGGCTTTTCAGTGTGCCAATTTCTCTGGGAATTGGCCCGATAAAACTATTGTTATGAAGGACTCTGGAAAAAATAAACAGAAGAAGAAGAAAAAAAAAAAAAAAAAAAAACTCACTATATAAGTTAGATGAAACTCTATAATATTGTTTGATCAGATAATAAATCATAAACCTAGAATTATTAAAAGTAAAGCATATTGATACAAATCATACAGTTCTTGCAAGGAAGTCAGCAAGCCAAGTTCTTGTCCTACAAATCCTTTCAAAGCCAAACTCGAAAGATTTCTGCAAAATCCAAACCCAAAACAAAGCTCTTTCATCGATTTATATAGTGACAGCTACATTAACTTCCAATTTACCATTACATAATTTCAGGAGGTATTGTAGAATGCATCGAATCCATTACCAATATGTTCGTCCTAAGCTGACCCACCAATGTTTTACTCTGAGTTCTGACAAGAATTTTGTAGGGCCCACTTAACAGTGATCAATATCATCCCCGCTGTATGGTCAACTAACCAAAAAATCCTCCATCAAACAAACCCAAGTACTCATTCGATGAGGATGATTGAGTGACCAAAAACATTATCTGTCAATTGTTAAAACAAACCCAATCTGATGAACTTCCTATTTCATATGAATGTTGGAGATTGTATTTTTTTTAACACTCTGTTCACAGGAAAACAATGGCTAGTTAGGATTGAGCATCAGGGAGTTTTAACACAAGGTGAACTATCGGTGTCTTGTACTATCACTGCACACTAGAATAATCTCAGGGATCCGATACCTAGGAATTAAGCATTAAAAAAAAAAACTTCCAAAGCCCAAATGCAGCTAGAGAAGGTTCTCAATTGAACGATTATGATTGCCTGATGGAGGATATTTCGGTCAACAGCCCATCAAAGGTTCAGATGACTAGATCACCTACATGGATTGCAATAAGGTGTGTGCTACAAGTATAAAAAGCTGACCCACACGAAAATTCAGGGAGATCTGGTCCACTGCGTTGTGTTTTTCCACCAAAATACATCCAATTGCACTCACACAAGCATATAAAAAGAGCAAACAAATACAGATATGCAGTGTATGAGCAGATTTATGGTTTTTTACAGAGTCTTAGAAAGATCTGCAAAAAGATGGTTGGAGAGCTTACAAGGCTACAACGTGATCTCGCGTTGGGGAGCACTGAATGCCCGACCACCTGCAAGGATCTGCATCAACAGCATTCCAATCTGACAGAACCGAGAATGGGTCTTCTTGTATAGATTCCTTGAAGTTCATAAGTGCCGAAACTGCAAAATTTCCAATAACCCAGTTCACAAAATCTCCCCAAATGAGTTTCTACCCCCAGAATTACCACATACATCTAACAAAAATCACCCAAATCTTATTTTAAAAAACACATTTAACACAAACACTCCAATTAGATGCCAAAAAGTCCAAAGTCAAGATCTTCCCACTAATAATTCTGCACAATATCAAGGAAAAGAAGAAGAAATATACCTTCATTTGGTGCAAACGAGTGACAATATGGAAAAAGAGTAGCACAGATAGCAGCAAGAAGCTGCAAAAACCCAAGTGAGCCCATGCTTTGGGTTTTTTTTTTTTAAGTCTTTTCAGCAATCTTCTACAGAATCCCAAAAAAGTGAAGACCCATCAACCCAGAAACTGAGAACAAATCACGGAAACAGAAATGGGTTTCTGCAGGAAAAAGGAAAACCCAAATTCAGTACATGGGTTTGAAGTAGACATGAGAGAAAAGCAGTTAAAGAAGAAGAAGCAAACCCAGATTGCAAAATGGGGAGCTACTGTATGGAGATTGGAGAGAGAGAGAGAGAGAGAGAGAGAGAGATGTCTTAGAGATTTTGAAAGTGAAGCAGATAAAATAATAATCGTGTGTGTGAGAGTGAGAGGGAGAGGGAGAGGGAGAGGGAGAGATAGCGAGAGAGGAGAGAGGGGAGAGAGAGAGAGAGAGAGAGAGATGGGTTGGTAGAGGATGGAGGCAAATTTTTTTAAAGATATTTTGCTTTTTTAGGGGTTTGTATTGATGATTAGTTGTAAGAGTGGGATGATTGATGATTAAGTTTCTCTAATCTCTTCTCTTCTCCATATTCTCACCTCTTCTTCTCGGCAATTTCCAAGCATGAGGAATTGAATTGTGGCTAAATTCTCAAACATCAAAATCTTAAGTTTTTCCTTAGACAAGGGGAAAAGGGCCTTGCAAATTATACATGAAATTAAAAGATTGGAGTGTTTTTTAGTTATGAATTACTAGAGCTAAAGATTCCTGGGTCTCTTTGGTAAGTGAAAGTTTTTGCCTAAAATTCAAATGTTTGTGAGATCTCTATCCCATTGAATTCCCAAGTTTTCTGATTAAAAGAAGAGTAAAATAGGCTGAAATATATATGGAATGCTTCAAGTCTTAGAAATTTAATTATTGTTTAGAGATTTGAGAAATTCTAACTATGAGTTCTTTTTTTGACCAGAAATTGAGAGATTTTGAAAATCTTCACACCAAGATTCTTAAGATTCTTGCTAAGGAATTCTAAGAGTTCTGTGGTAAATATTAAAGATAAAAGTATTTATAAGTGGATAAAGAAATATCCCGTGCCAAAAATGAGTAAAAAGAAAAGGATACTTAAGTATGGTATGGTCGCTAAGTTTAAAGATTTTCCAAACAAGGTAATCAAAATTTTCAGTCTTGAGTTATCTTGATGGCATTATAAAGAATTCTAGAGTAAGATAAATGTGAAAGTATCCCAGCATTTTTAAATTTTCAATATTCATGGCAAAGTAAGAATTTATATTATCATTTTCATTGTCATTGTTGCATATCATCATTAAATTAGACTACTTTATTTATCCATTTGCACTTTTTACTTCAAAGTTCTTCTCATTCAGATTTTGGAGCATTTCTTTCTTTGCATCTAGCTTTGCAAGAAAAATTCGCGATCTCTCTTTGTAATTATTCTTTATTCATGCAACACTTTAATTCTTGTTAGAGAGTTGATTCAAGTTTTTATGAATGTTGAAATCTTCAGTTTGTTATTTTTTTACAATGTGCCTTTACTTTTCACTTCTATTAGATTTATACACAGTTCCTCCTACATTGCTTCTCCAATTTTTACTCCTTATTGTTCAAGGCATCCATCTCAGCATATCCTTTGAGCTCTTTTCGAGATCCACATCTATGTTATGAGCCAAGATATAATTGCATATGACAATGCAAGTAGACCATCAACGTATGAAGCTTTTCTTTTCTTTGCTTTTTTTTTTTTTTTTTTCACAGGTTGAAGTAGCACTTACTGTCGCTCACTTTTATACATCTTCCGTCCTATTGTATTGTTTAAAGGGTCTATGTTCTGCTAAGAAGTACTTCTCTCGTAAATATTTTGAGATGTAAATCTCTAATCCCCTGGTAGGATCCACTTGGATGACAGTAATTAGGAAAGGATGGTATGATGGAAATGTTTCATTATGGATATGATTTTGACAAAGATCATCTCAACTGTGGATATGATGGTAAGCAGTTAATTATGGTTTAAAAACTGCATGTTTCGTGGTGTAATTGACCACTATATGCCAATTTGTTATAGAGCATAACAGCTTTTTTCTCCTTAAAAGGTCATTAAAGCTTTTGTTTAAAACTCTTTAAATAGATTTAGTTAGGAAAAACAATAATAAAAAGATGGTTAGGCCATGGTGCTGTTTTGATAGTTTAAAGAAAATGTAGACAATCGCATCCATTGTAAGATCACGTAATTCTTGTCTCAAACTGTAGCTAGACTTGCAAGGATGTGAGTGTGTGAGTTGGATAGTGGAAAAACAAAAATAATGTAGTTCCTTTTCTTTCTTTTGCCAAGTCGGATTACTAGTCAAGAGTGCTGCAATAAATTTGAAGACCTGGCAATTGATCTCGAGTAAATATGTGATATTAAGGTGCTAACACCACTTAACCACGTCTATAAAAAAAAGTGTGTCCAAAAATAACAAGGCCGAATACATCTAAGAAGCAAACCCACTGTACTATATCAATTGTCCCATGACTCCTGAGAAAACTCAATGGGACCACTTATCACCGTCCATTTCTTCTTATTATTCATATTACATGACTAACCACTTAATCAATTAGCTTTACTATAAAAAAAAGGATAAAATGCTATAAGGCTTTAACTTAATTTGCCAATCTGAGCCGTCCACATCCAGATCCAACTTCTCAAACACATATGTCGAGGGAGTCTAGATTACCTATCGCAGCAGTCATATCTTCACCGTGAGTGGACCAATAACAGTCCGCCAAGTCATCTAAAAATTTAGGTGATTTTGAGGTTTTAAAGACTTAAATAAGATGAAAGAAAATCACCTAAATTTTTAGATGATGTGGTGGACTGCTATTGGTCCACTCACGGTGAAGATATGACAACTGCGATAGGTGATCTAGACCCTCTCAACATATGTGTTTGAGAAGTTGGATCAGGATGTGGACGGATCAGATTGGCAAATTAAGTTAAATCCTTATAGCATTTTATCATGCTGAGGCAGGTTCCATGCAGCCTATAAATTGTAGTTGCACCTATAACTTCTCATCAAAATATCGTGAGATATGATAATAAGAAAGGAAAAGGAAAAAAGTACTAGACTCCAAAGTATACAACTATAACAACTGTGGCATAGCTGTAAATTGCATAAAGTTTAGAAAGAAATTCCTTCTTTTATCAGGTTAACTATCTTTTTGATTTTTTAGTTACATATGTATCCTCTAACTTCAACAGGAAGGTTCTTCGAAGCTCCATCTTCAGTTGTTGTTTCTGTAATCCCCAAAAGACACGGCGCACTTGGCTACTTATTCTTCTTTGAAGTTGTTTTGACTTCTTGGTGGGTCAAGAGGAGCTAAACTCGAAATGGGTCCATATATTCGAGTGGCCCAAATGTAAATGGGCTAATATCAGAGTCGGTCCATAGACTTTAGTATGTTGTATAACAATGGTCAAGACTATCCAAATGAACTCTTCCATAGGACCATAGGTTGGCATGGTTACGTATAGAGTTGCAAACGAGTATTCAATTATCTGACTATCCAAATTCTTCAATTGAATATGAAGAGGGTATGGACCTAAGTTTGGATCAAATAGAATTGTTGGTCTAGATCCATGCATCTAGGTCTGAGATCAAATGCCTATATGTTCCAATTCATGGATCTAGATCTGCAAAGATATCACATATTAAAAACATTTATAGTTATTAAGTGCCCCACATAACTTGAATTATGTTCATATTTGGGCGTCTACTACTACATTTTACCAGCCCCACTTGTATATTTGAAAAAAAGTTATAACAAAGCTCTTTTTTTCTAATAATTAATGCACTCTATATCTTATTTTGCGACCAATTGATGTCCGTTCGAAATAAACTCATATTTTTCAGGTCGAAATCGAACAAAGATCTATAAAGATGAATCCGAGTTGAGATCCACCAGGGCTCCAAATCAGACCAGTTTGCATCCGTAGTCGTATATAACATTAAGTGAGAAGTAAACTCACCTAGTGGACAAAAATGGATAGATTAAAGGTTCAGGTTCGATAAAGATAATGATGATGGTGATGATTTAGGTTGAGAAGGACAATAAATAAGGTTTTTAGGATCCGGTCGAATCCAAGCCTGAATAGACCAGTCGGATAGGAAAAGTCAACCCCACATGGAAATTATACCCATATGTTTATCTATGTATAGTTGTATGGTTAGTTCAATTTGTCATAGGCTTGTATACTATAAAAATGGTTGCTGATACTTAACGTATCAATTGATTTCTAGGTACCAACTTACACGCAGTATGAGTATGACATTACACCCGCAGAACTTACAGTTTACTTCCCCTCTCAATGAGGTTTTGAGAGCAATAGGAAAAATCTAAGTCTTAAGAGACAACTCTCCAAGGGTCTGGCATGAACTTTGGAATTTGAAAAGGTGGTGTTTTTGGGTTCACAGCTATCTTCCATTACAGAATTATAAGAATAGATTTCTCCGTGATCCATGGGCATTCTGTACGTGCATGTGAGGAATGTCTATCAGTTCAAATGTTAGGGGATGAACAAACAAAACCACAAATGGTACTGTTTTGCTACAATCCCTTTATGGTGGGTCTAGATCCAATTAGTCAAGATACTGTTCAATCTCTCAGATGGAGCTTATGGTTTGGTCATCCTTGCCGTTGATTCAATGGTCCATGCATGACAAGGAAGGGCTTTTTTTTTTTAATTTCTGAAAAAATATTAAGATTGATAATGTCTGACAAATAAACGGGTAAAAGAATGCTTTGACAGTCATTTTTTTTTATGAATGATCAAACTGATGGGAAGTCCCACATCCCCTAAGTAATGAGTTTGACATATATTCGTATACATGTTTGGGCCTTCCACCTTTCTCGATCCCGTCGTCTTGTGAGCCTTATAGTAGTAAGAGGTGTTAAACATTAATCCACAAAGGTCCCACCCAGCATTCCTAAAATTTTCTTATTTCTTCAAGGGTGAAGATAATGGGGGTGAATCTTAGATTAATCATATAAGGCCAAGTGAACCCAAAGGCCAAACACTTCTTAGAATTTCTTATTTTTTGTGAACTCAAATTCAAAGAAAGAATAGTTACTTGTCAATTAACAAGAGCTGACCGGTTGTCAATCCTACAGTAGCGCACCTCTCCCCGTAAAAATAACAACGGTGAATCCCTAATTGTAGCATTGATAGTGAGGGAGTTAGATTAGGGCATGTGAGTATTTACCAGACAAGGCAAAGCAAAGGAAAAAAAAATTAAAGAAGAAGGTAAATAGTTACGTATATTCCTCCACTAAAGAGTTTCCCAGATAAGTCTTTTTTTTTTGTTTTGTTTTTGGCAATATCACCAGTAGTGATCTTTTCCATTGTATCATCTAGTGTTACAACCATGGTATAAAATATCGGCCGATACCGAGTCATATCGGCCGATATGACTCGGTATCGGCCGAGACCGAGCCGATATCTCAGTGAGATATCGGTCTCGGTCATATATCCCTTCAAAATCCCGAGATATCGGCCGAGATGATATCATCTCGGCCCTAACCGATATCTCGGCCGATATTTTCAAAATATCGGCCGAGATGATATATAATGGAAAAACACCCTTATTTTTTCTACTTTTTCCCCATCTTCCTCTTCTTCTCTTCTCTTCTCCAACCATAGCAGCAGCCACAACCCAGCCACTCCCTCTTCAACATTTCAAAATCCCACATTAATTTTTTAAAGAAAATATTATCTAAGGTATGAGAAAATCAACCCAAAGCATTTTATCATGCGGTTTTTTTTTTTTTTTTAATTTTTTAGATGAAGTATAGAAATCATTAGGTTTGTCATTTATTTATGTTCTTCATTTAGAAGTTAGATCTACATACTTTCATGCTAGATCTACTCATACACATGGTTTTGAACTTTTTTTTCCAATTTTTTTTTATTTTCGGATTTTTTGATATTTGAATTATTATATATCATTTTTTGGGGATTTCATCATAACTATGTTCTTTTAATGATTCATGATCATTGTATGGTGTATAAATGATTGATTTACAAACTTTTATGCTAGATCTATGTATTTTGAATTTTGAAAATGATTTTATTAAAAAAAAATTCTTAAAAATAATTGTTGTTACTTGTAACTTGTTAGAATATT
Organism: Umbellularia californica; assembly: GCA_028538565.1. NCBI lineage: Eukaryota > Viridiplantae > Streptophyta > Magnoliopsida > Laurales > Lauraceae > Umbellularia > Umbellularia californica. The sequence goes on from JAPQWN010000002.1 coordinate 5,669,335, forward strand.
TGTGATACCAAAGGCTTATTAATAGTGTGTGGATGATAAATCTACATCTACTCATAGTCATAGACTCATAAACATGATATTTGATGATTGAGTTCGCATTAAATGATGATTGATATGTTATCTTTATTTTCTTATATTTTACACTAATAAATTGATCATGAGCATTAATAATGGTTGCATTATATGAAATACTAAAAAAGATAGCGAACTGTGACACAGACAGGACTTATAACTTAAGATGACCGAGATTTTGATTTATTGTTATTACTAATGGAAAAAAGTATTGTATTCCAGCATTTTCTAATATTCTGGATTTTTTGGATATTTTTGCAAATTTTTTTGGATTAAAAAAAAAATTCACACCGCGATGACCGCGACGGACCGATATCCGCGACCGATACCGATATCATATCGGTTTTTCGGCCTGGCCGATACCGCGACCGAGACCGAGATTTTAAACCATGGTTACAACAACAACAATGATAATATCAATAATAAAAAAGGCGACAATAATAATAACAGTAATAGAAAGGGTGCCAAATTTTACAAGATCAAATTGAGATGGAAAATCTTCCATCCAAAATTTATTGCTTTTGGACATTGCATGTAGGAACCATCAAATCAATGGTCGGGATCACAAAACTACAGGCCCCACAAGTACACATTGAAGGCTCAAATAACCTCTGCCACATAAACTGGGATTGAGGAAGGTTCCTGTAATTAATTCTGCTAGAAAAGGAACCATGTCACAGGTACACTAAAAACCAGACTCTGATCTCTGAACTCCTCCACAAGCTGGGTCTCAAGATTTTTTTTCCTTTTTTTGTGGGGGTAAAGCTGGGTCTCAAGATTTAATGCTTGAATCAACGACTCGTCAATTCCCAGTAAAACTCAACCTGTGACTTTCAACCATACAGCATGACAGACAGAGTCTACCCAGTGAGTTGCCTCTATATGGTTGAGCAGTTGGAGTGGACATGGACCCAATTGGTACTTTGATATCAAGTAGAAGTAGTACTGTCTTCCGACTAGCTACAAGAACTGCAGAGAGTAAAATGATGTGCCAATTTCTGGTCAAAGTGGGGCCTTGGGTTGGTAGTTGGAAATCAATGCTTTGCCGGGATCCATAATAGAGAAATCTTCCCAATTGTATGTTACATTTATAGCCGTCCAACCTTTTGTATTTTTTGCCTAACACTTTCCTGGTTTTTTTATGAACAGTCTATCTTTAGGCCAAACATACTATCCAACAGCATTTTTATTTTTTGGTAGAAACTATCCATCAGTTAAGATCTTCCCGTCACTCCGAATTATAGATACCCTCAATCAAGTAAAGGGATAGATATTAAGAAGTACAACATATCCATTGAGTTGGCTCATGATATTGATTTGGCTCACATAGTCAACCCAAAAATAGCTAGAATAAGGTTTCGAGGATGATGATTGATTAAGGGGCGGCCGACGTAGCTAAAACCCATTATCTAGCTCACTAAACCAGGGGCATTCTTGCCCAAAACATCACATCAAGACAGTGTATGCAGTTGCTATTGATGGCTATATTTCAAATCATGAGCTTTAGCTTCCTATTAGTTTAACTTTTTTTAGACTTCTGTGGTAACTAATCCCTTATCCCTCTTTATTTTTTTTAAAGGGCAATGATATGGGACATGGGGCATGGGGCAAGGAAAGAGTCCTCATTTGCAATGCTTCCAAGCAAAACATTTCAAAAAGAGCTGATGAAAAGGAAATATGATGGAGATGGGTTTGGGCCTTTTGAGTATTTTAATGAGAAAGTTGAGGTGGTTCAAATGAAGGAAAGGTCACGGTGGGGGGCCCCATTGACAAATGTTAAAGATAGACTAGTAAGATTGGGTTCCAGCTATATAAAGGTATGCATGGAAATTGGTAAATCTAAGGCCCTTCTAACCTTTCACTTGCCATCAAGGCTATCCAATATCCATGTGCTCCCTTGAAGAAAGGACTAATTATTGAAAGCAGCAGGTTTCTTTGGTGGGTTTTCAACCGTTTGGTAGGTTCTGTAAAAGAAGGGGGGCCTACCAAGCATCTTGCTCCCTTTCTTTTCTTTACTTATTAGAGAAGAGAGATGTAATCTTTGCCTTTCACTCAACTGAGAATTCAATTATTCAAAAGGCAGTGTACTACACTACTCCTAACAGCTGCCCACTGTGTTTCTACTTGTGGAACAACACTATGGAAGTGGAAATCTGCCTTTCTTAACAATCAACATCCCCTTCCCTCTCCTCCTTACCAGTCCAAACACATTTTTTTAGATCAGTGGAAAATTAATTGCTTTTGACGCTAGGACAATAAAAGAAAATGGGTCAAATGAAAAGGTGATTTAAAAAAAAAATCTTTTATTTTTCTCAAAAAAGGTCAAAAAGATGCTATCTCATCCCACTAATGACAAATTACCTCCTTGTTTTTACCATAAAACTTCAAAAAGATACATACTCTACCCACTAAATGACTGTGTTTTTTTGCGCTTTTTTATTTTACTTCCTATTATTTTATTTTCTCGGATATGACCATTCTCTTTACTTCAATCTACAAGTGAATTAACCAATTAAAGAGAAATTGAAACTCATGTCATTCCACTTTTCATTTTTTTTTTATTTGCTTGACGAGAGTGTTCCCCTAGTATTTCACCCAACATGATTAATCCCTCGTATGCACGCACAACCCCACAACACGCATGCTAAGTAAATATAGGGGCTATTAAATATATGATGTGGGGAGCAAATTCACATCTTATAACATCGAGGCAGGTATCATTCCTTGTTAGAAACATAACTATGATTTATATATTTTCCCAAAATCCTAACTTCCTCAACATTGTGAAAGTTACTAAAAATAGTACAAGAATTAAATTACATAAAAACACTTGGACTAAGTCTAAAATTAATTTGTTAAGACATCCTGCATAAATCTATACTCAATTGTACTTATAAACTTTTGGGCTGGACTAGTCCCTCCGAGTGAAGCCGGGTAAACTCCCCTGTAACCCTAGTGTGGTAGTGCAGTTTTGAATATACAACCTCCGGGTGCAAATCGTGGTCCTAAGCCAACTGAGCTACCCCTTGGGATTAATAGTAAATTTTAAATTAAAACTACATTTTAGCCCTTCTTGACTGGGTTAGAAAAGACCCTCAAAATGGCCTCATTTGGCCTCAGATGTCCTTGAAAACAAGTAGTTGCCCATGTCATAAATGAAAGATTGGAATCCAAATCAAATGGAACAAGTAGTTGCCCATGTCATAAATGAAAGATTGGAATCCAAATCAAAAGTTATGTTCATTTGAAGTTGGCACTGTAATATCTTTCAGCTTGACTTCTTAGTATCTTCCCATGCCAAAAATTATGCCAATGCTTATTCTACGGTTGCTATCCAGCCCATGAATGACCCAACTGCAAGTCTGCCAAGTACATGTATGAGGCTTGACCTTGTGATCGGAGCAGTACAACCTGCAAGTTTTCTATGTACTGGAGTTTCTCTGAGAATTTGGAACACTGGCCCTTTTTGCTACCCATTTGTCATAAAGCCACTGTGGGTCCCATAAGGATTGTCAGACTGATTAATTCATTGTGGGCCACTCTAAGTGAAGCCCACTGAATGGGCAAGCCCCATTCAGGATAGATGCCTCACCAATTTCAATACAAAATCCAAATCGAAGTTCACATTCTTCATGAAATGATCCTAGTTCTGAATTCAAAGAAAGGACTCAGTAAAATGCCAAACTAAGTAAAATGGTCTCCAAATGCATGATTAGTTCGTTGCAAAAAGAATTAATTCTATAAATGCATGATTAGTAGCAGGAAATCCAAGACCCCAACCAATGAATTGCTACAATTCTAAGCTTTCCATGGTGAAGTGACTTTAAAATTCATGAAGGTTTCCTCCAAGAAGACAAGGCAAGCATGATGGGATAGAAATGCATCTGTTACGTTTCTTTTACGGATTTCCGGTCTATTACATGTTTATCAGAAATCCTGCTAACCTGAAAAGCAGTTCACATTTCACATGCTATACATGAAAATGGTGAAATAAATTATCTTACATCATATCAGTGATTGATTCGTACTATATCATGTTGCCATTAAATTGGAATTAATTGGTTGGGTGGATATTTAGGAAGTACAAATGTATCCGAATATATTGAGATCATTCTACAGCTTATTCATATTAACCAAAACAATTGTATTAATTCAAGTTTTTTCTTCCATTTTTCTTTTAATTTCTAACTTTTAAGTGTTTTATTTAACCCTCAGGAAAAGCACAATTGGCTAGGACCAGGGCTTAAGAACCAGAGGTTGCGGTTTCAAACTCGTGCTCTCTCCCTTGGGCCACTTACCCAGTCAGATGCCTGACTTACCTGGTGTGTAAGGTATTGACTTACTCTAAAAGCTTAAGCTAATAGGTAGAAGCCCAACGGGTAAATAAAGCCCTGTTCTACTCAGGACTTTGGAGATGTGGGACTTCCCAGCATAGGGAAGGCAGGAACTTCACGTACCCATGGAAATAGTTGGTTTGTGAAGAGGCCGGACACCCTCGTCAGCACAAAAAATAACTTTTACAAATTTTTTCATATAAAAACAAAAACAAAATGAACCACCAACAAAATTGAACCCCATAGGACCACGGTTTGTACCCGAAGGTTGTGGATTCGAAACTGCACTACCACACTAGAGCCACAGGGGAATTTTATCCGACTTTCTCTCCTGGGCCCATAGGGATTATTCTGGCCCAAAGGACCGGAAACCTTGCATTTTCATTTAAAAAAAAAAAAACCACCGACAAATATTGAAATCAGTGAGACATGTTGTGATACAAATTTAGTAGATAGCACGCAACTTGAGACTTTAGATTTTAGAGTGATATTTAAAGAATTCATCACACAATGTAAAAAACATACAGGCAAATTAAAAGGTTAATCATACAATTACTAAGGCTAAATTAGAAATTAATAGGGATTAAGTCGTTTGGTTTAACAATTGAGAATGGGTTACACCGCTGTAGTGCAGTCAAATCAAGGACATAAAGGAAGAAAATGAATCTTTTCCTTTATGCCCACATTTCCTTAAGAAAACTTTAATCAATTAGTCATTATTGTTATTAGTTTTTTTTAAGGGTAAATTACTTTTTGGGGGATATATTTTTCCCCATTTCTGTGGTCCATACCAGAGATAAAAAGAGCCCATCATGCACAATGAGAAAAAAGAAATGCATGAAGTATATAGCAATGGCTAACCAAGGTGGTGGTGTTTTTTTTTTTTTATTTAACATGGGAGGAGTATTATTGGTAAACTATTCTAATCCTAAACTAGTCTAATCAATAATCCAAGGGTTTGCACCATTCACGCTATAGTGCTTCAGCCGAGTGCCCCTTTATCTAGGCTCTACCTCCGGAGATTTACCAAGATTCTTTTTCTGAGTACTCCTACATATGTGCTCCACCATAGGACACTTTCTGCTTTGCCAAGGGTTGATCCTTAGCTAGTGAGAATAGGATGCTCCTTACCACTGGGCTGTCCCGCGCTTCTCAACCAAGCTATCTAATTGTTAATGACCTTTTGGGTTTATTATTATTATTAATAATTTTGTGTTTAGGGTTGACCCATATAATGAGTGGAGAGACCCTATCTCTGGGCCATGCAACATACATGAATGATCAATCAGATGGATGATTTCGATCTGGCACAGGTGTGCCACGCTAGAATTGCAGGATCTATATTTCCACATGGTTCAACAAACCAAGGTGATTTAATAAGAAGTATGAAATAGAAGTACACATACCAGTTACTTCAAAGTCAAAGAAATACCTCTAGCTAGAATGAAGCAAGAGGGAATCGCAAAAGCCCAACTAACCATATATTTATATTTGTGAGTGGGTTATATATATATGTGCATGATTGAGAGGCCATGAATGAAAAAAAAACTCAAGACATCACCAGTTAAAAATGGACTAGCCAGGGTACAATAAGACGCAACCGGCTCTAACAGATTAATATTAGGGAAATTCTATATGCACCCACTTTTTTACTGAACACACCCACCTCTTAAGAAAAAAAATCACTGTACACAATGGCATGTGGGTGTATTCAGCAAACTGTGTGGGTGCATATAGAATTTCCCTTAATATTATAAATAGATAATGAAAGTGAATGTTGGGTGGCTAAGTATATGAGTATGTTGTTTGGTGCCTAGTTATAATTGGAGCTCAAAGGAAAATGTGGGATGGTCATAAATGGCCTTTGTGTCCCTCCTTACCAACATCCCCCACTTCAACCCCCTCCTCACCTCTCATGACTCTCTCTCTCTCTCTCTCTCTCTCTCTCTCTCTCTCTCTCTCTCTCTCATGAATGAGTAAAGCAAATGCACCATATACAGTATAAGATAAATTATTAAAGAGTGGATCATGTACTATGAAGTTTGCCTGGCCTTGGATTCAAATTGCTTAGAACCAAGGGGCCACTGGCTGAGCAATTCCCCAATGAGCAGTATGATTAGAAAGCACTCTCCAGCGTTCTATAAAAATAAATATAAAGAAGAAGAAGTAGTAGTAGTAAAGGAGTGCCATCCTTTCTATGGAAGAGTTTTGCCTGTCCCATTTTGTTTCGATTTTTGTGTGTTTCAAAAATTTAGAAAGGGTTTATTGTCTTTTCAACATGCATATTTGCACTTAAGAGCGGCCTCTTACTCTGTGGTAAAGGGCATCAGTTCTTACCTAGTTGGTTAGGGTTCGAATATAGGCAATCAGTCACCTTCCCACATCCGATCACTATTCTACGTACCTCATCAGAGGTCGATCTACTTCCCTCGCCAAAGGGCTAGAATCTCATCGAAGGTGCTCACTATTGCAACTTTGATGTTATGCGTTCAAATCATGCTATCATTAAAAAAGAAGGGTAGGATATACAAAGTCAGTATCAACCTAATCATGACACATGAAATATTGTTTCATGGGTAGATTTTTTTGGATTAGCCATCTCCTGCAATAGTTATTAGGATGTAACTCAGTTGGCTAGGGACGTGTGTTTAAGTTCAAATCCTTTATGGAGGGGAGAAAAAAAAAGCAGTAATATTGTTAAGATAACAATGGATTTGATTAACAACTGAAAAGCAAAAAAGTGATGATGAAGGCCTGTTTTCTATTGGGGTGGAAATTTGCAGGCATGGCTAATGTGCCACATTCAATTTATACAACTGAATCACAAGAATCATATTCTAAATACCCCGCTTTGGATAACAATTTAGAAGGCTTGGCCATTCCAATGTGGCTGTGACCAATACCTAATTAGAACACCGGAGACTCCAACAGATGAAAGAAGAAACGGCATCACACTAGAACATAAAAAGTTTGAATGTTGAATGACCAGGTTCTAAAAAGTTAACCTTGATATGATAGCAGATAAGGTAGGGGGAAAGCTAAAAAGGGCATGGATGACGGGTAGGTTGGTTCTATTGAATGGCCCATATTTAATCTTTTGAAACATGCTAGTGGATCATCATTTTCCATCATGAAAGAAAGCGACGGCCCAACAAGAGATTGTACCATGCATAATGCCAGTTGCCCAGGCACGTGCCAACGTTCAATTCCTGGGCCCTTCATCATGTGGACCCCACAAGAAAGTTACCATGCCAAACAAAATTAGTCTAGATAACCTATCACTGTTATTATACACTCTCCGTGAATAGACCAATCATGGTGAGCCACTTCATCCAAACAAACGTTAGTGATTAAATGGGGATCCTCTAAGTGGGTCTACGCAGAGTGACCGTGAGTGGACCACTCAGGATCCGCCACGTAACCGTGAATGGTCCACACACGGTCACCATGGGTTTTTACCTCACCAGATCCTGACTCCTAATGATTTGGCCCACAAAGCCACATGCAGCAATGATAGGTTAGATTCAAACCTCTTCCAACTTTCAAAACCAAGTGATTTGTGGATGACGTGGCTCACCATGATTGGCTCATTCAAGGTGAGCCTATAGCAATTGTGATGAGTGATCTGGACTCAACAAAAATAGAGCCGTGTGCTCCCAGGTCCGTGTGTCCCTGGCGCGGCTGATTCCTCTGATTAACCCAAGACCGGCACATTGTAGGAAATTTACACCAGGTAGGGCTATGCTACCCTAAAAGTGAGGCCCAAACCGTTGCCTTGCAAAATTTGTCAACCCTGTGTCACTGTCCTGTCAAATGTATTAGAGCTTAACAAAATAGGTTCGTCCGATCCTCTTCATTTCAACAACGTACAACATATGGATCTAGTCTTTTGCATATGGGTAGATCCAAAGCCCTCTTATGTCCAGTAGATTTCATAAACTCTGTCACGTGTCCTTTTATAAAAAAAGAAGTCTGTGGCACATGGAGAATCCAGATCCAATGGAATCCTGGCCTAGCCAAACTAATGCCTCTATGAATTGGCTTGATCTAATGGTCCGATGGGCCTACGCAGCCCTTCATCATATTATTCATTAGCAGGGGTGCTCACGAACCGGACCAGACCAAGTCCAACCCAAGCCTAGCCTGCATTGGACTGGATTTGGACTTGCTTTTAGGTCTAGGTGCTGGAGACGAAATTGCTTTATGGCACGATGGTTAAATGCTCCAGAATCCGGGTTGACCCAATTTATGCTTGAAGGCCTGTCAAAATATTTTTAGCACAAAGGCCTTATATTTTGGATATAGGATTTGGCCTTGGCTTGATTTTTAGGCACATGGACTAGATCTTTGGTTGAGTAGTATGTCTGATAACTAAACTGGCTGGGTTTGGACAAGCTTCAGCCCATCCAACCCAGCCAATTGGCATCTTATTTACCTCAAGAGATATTCAAATAGTGGTCCTAAGATGTAGGCTTTTCACCTTGACTACCATGATTAAGTTTTTTGTCGGGCCTCACCATAATTCCATCGTTAGATTATGCAGCCCACCCAGATTTTTCATTAGATGGGTAGGGTTTCATCATGAAATTGGTGGCTCCCACCCTGTTTACATCATTTTCGTAGGGTAGAGTCCACCATGACTACATTTCATTGGTGGGACCCACCTTTATTGCACAGGAGGTTTTCTCTTCTATTAAAGTAGAAATTTGGGCATGGTCTGAAATCTGCACTGCTAGAAATTTCACGTTTATGTGGGTTCATTGATCAATGAACCCATTTTCAAATAATGGTAACATGGTCTGTCATATCTGCCAAAAACTATCGAGTGACCGAAAATTCATTGGGCCTTTTCAAAAAATGATGCAACATATTGGGCCCTCCACTCCAATATGAAATAGCTCCACCCATCAATATGAATTAATTAATTTAGTCCTAACCCACCAAAATTAATACTTTGGTTTTAACAACAAACAGCAAACTGCTGTCGTTATCAGGGAGGATAAACTTATGAAAGGGCCCATCTCGACAAACAATGAGGCCCACCTACTAAATCCAAACATTTCTGAGAGAGGTCATGAGCTGGGTCAAAGTTTGTCCAAGGCCCAACATGTAATTTTTTAGCCGACTTGCCTAGTGGCTAAGGGAGGGCTTTGTTGTTTTGGTTGCTGCTACATTATGAATTCGAACTCACACTCACCACCAAATCTGTTGCGAATATGGCCGTTCACAAAAAATTGGTGCCCTTTCTTCTAAATCTACTTATAATTCTATTATTAAAGAAGGTATTGGTAGTTTTTTTTTTTTTTTTTTTCTTTTAACTGAAAATTTATGTGGCGGCTTCCTTTTCCACCGAGAGTGCTTTTCTTTGGTTGAAAATGTCTAAATAATGCAATTAAGATACGTAAATTATTACATAAAAAAGATATTTTTATCATAATCATTGTCCTATTTGTGAAAGGGCTGAAGAATCTGTCAGCGTGCTCTTTTTTGGTGTGACCATGCGAGAGCCACTTGTTTTGGCTCCAACCTTGGCTTTTTATCTAATTCTTCTCACCCATTCATGATCATGGATTGGTGGAAATCTTTTATCAACATGCGTACATTGGTGGGTGGATCTACGGGCCGGGCCGCTAAATGATTTAGCGAAATGTAGAAATGATTTTATATTTAGGGGCAAGAGGATAGACCCCTCCTATTCATAAAGTCTACCCTGTGTGTGATGGATAACTACAAATGTAAGCCGAAGGAGTCTCATTTGAAGTTGGATAATCCATCTCATTGCTTTACCATGAGAATCCCACACGATAATGTCTTTATTTTTTCAGATGCTGTGTTTAGAGCAGTGGATGGTAAAGCTAGGTTTGGCTTTGCCTTTGGGTTTAATGGATAAATCATTGGTGGATGCAGGTTTCATTGATGGGCCAAAGGTCTCTTCCTCCAAGAAAAAAAGATCGAGGCAAGGATAATTCTTTCTGCATATTGATTGAAGCTCAAGCTCGTGGCTTTTGTAAAGTTCACCTTTTGTTAAATGCATTGGAGGTTGTGCGTGATATTAATAGATATTATGTCTATTGATCCAATTTTGCAAGACATTAAACCTATTGCGAAATGGAATAATTACCGTACGGACAGTCTTAAAGCCGACAATAGCCCCAGAACAGTCGAAAAGTGTATATTTACCGCAGAGCTGTTCGATCCGTAGAATATCGACGGGTATAGGATATTCCATTATCAGAAGCGCGAAATATTGATTTTCAGGCTGTTCTGGGGCTATTGTCAGCTTTAAGACTTTTTGTACGGTAATTGTCCTTTGTAAAAGCCTTCAAGGTGGTTGAATTTTCTTTTGTTCCAGTGAGGCTAAACTCAATGGCTCACAATTTGGCAAAATGTTCTTACTCTTCATATTTTGGGGCAAGTGTTTTTTTTTCCTTTGATGTTGTTCTTGTGTTTGTTTAAATGAATTTTATCTTTCCACCAAAAAAACAAATCCTCACACTCATCTCCAAACCAGCTGAGCAATTAGTTGGGGACGCCCCCAAGGGCCTAAACGTACCCTATCAGAGATCAATTTATGGGCAGTATGCAGAGAGTGGGAGTCCTATTCATAGAGACATCCCTGTATTCTCCAAGGCTAACAAGTTTTGCTATTATGTGTCCCATGTACAAAATCTAATGCTCCTTCTGTGTCTATGTCAAACCAGACTGAGAATATAGCTAGGCCATTGAGAATATATATGGGCCCTGGACTGGCCTCTTTAGCTGCATGCCCAAAAATGGCCAGGGCCTAGGCCACAGCCGACGGGCCTAAAACAAAGCCCTTACCAGACCAATTTGTTGGGCCGGCTTAGGCTCAAAACCAACCACCCTGCCACAATGCCATCGGCCCAATTCTTATTCCAACAATAGTGTGGCCCACCTTTGGATTGATCATTTCTAAACACAGGATTAACTTCATTATAAGAGATTTATCCAACACTGGGCCCTACTTCCAATGTAGTTAAACCTGGGCCACATATTAAAGTGGGGCCTCTCTGACAGTAGCAATTAGTTTTCCTGCATGCCCAATTCCAACCCACTTATAAGATGGCCCACATGTCACATCTCTTAGTTTTTCTCTCCGGCCATCTCATAAAATGTGTCTTCACTTTTCTCTGTCTGAGCCCCTCCAAAGCCGCTTTCATGCAACAAAGATCAGAAACAAAGGACCTTTTTTTCTGGCATTAGAAGTCTCCCTTTCCTTTTGCACGCCTCAAACCCTTCTTCTCTGCTTTCAAATTTCAAAACCCAACGCTCCAAACAAACCCCACATTCTTTTATCTTTTTGTAGTTGGATACCACACTCAGATGCTCTCTACAGCCTATATATATAAACTTCCATGCAGCTTTTTGTTCATTCTCAACAAGAACAGCTTCTCCAAACGTTTGTGCTGTCTGTGACATTGGCTAAAATATGTCTGTGAGTAACGTTCAGAAACTTGATGTTATGTTGAGTTGGTATTATATACCTTTGTGGGTCATGTTAAGAACATACATATATATAATGTGGTTGCAGGTGGTGGAAGTGTGGATTCAGAACCTTGACTGTGAGGGTTGTGCGTCCAAGATTCGAAAAGCAATCCGTAAGCTTGATGGTAAGTTCATCTTAGCTTATGTTATTTTTAAGAGGTTTGAAATTCCAAATGCCATCAAGTGTAATTTTTTTTCTTAACGGTAACAAAGATTTCATTAAAAGAAGGAAGAAAAGAATACATGAAAATTAAAAAAAAGAGGAGTTGGAAGGTGCAAGATAGAAGCACCAGCCACAACTCCAACGCCAAAAGGTTTTCAGCATCCATCATGAAATGAGTTTAACTAATGCCGTTGATGGGCCTGTTTAGGGTGGGTTGAGGTTTTTCAGGCCCAACTGTTTAGCTGTTGAGCCTGTTATTTAGGCCTGAATTCAAGCAGGAGCTTGAAATCTAGGCCCAGCCGCCCAGGATCAGTGCATTTGCAAGATATTATATGCACTTTGTGCTAAATACATTGAGCCAAGCTAGCTAGGTATTTGAACATAAAATGGGCTAGAAAATCAAGCATGAGCTGATCTCAGGGTCTAAAAACACAACCCAAAACACCTAATCGTGGGCTAGCCCGTCAGCTGAGGCTGAGTGCCCAGTCCATAATATCCCCAAGGTAAACTTGCAGTTTCGTCCCTGAACACTAAATTAGGGTAACCTTTGGCAGAAGGATTTTTCTCATGTATAGTCCATTTCTATGGGGCCCATTTTGACATGCCTTTAATTAGTGCAGCTAGATTCACACTCCTATTGAGCCCAATTTTAGGGCCATCAAACATTTACTCACCATTAGATTGAATTTCAAAAAAAGATTTATGGTTATATGAACATTATATATACTTTAAGGCTGTTCGATCCAGGTCTACAATAATCTGATGGGGCTGAACTTTTGCATAATCCTTATTATAATAGAGAGACCTTTCCATCTACTGTACCCCCAAGATTGAAATGCATTTAAGAGGACCCCACAACCTGGACTGCACAAAAGTGTCGGTGAAGATTTTGAAGGAAAATCAGAATAAGGCTGCATGGAAAACCAAACTTTTGTGTTTTGAACATCAAGGCATCAATACGCCATCAAAACCTTTTAAACTGGAAAAATGAGAAATTCAATATCTTTTTTTTTTTCCTTTTTGCCAACAAGGGTATCTCTAAGGTCTTCGACCCAACAGGTGGGTGGCATCTGCTAAACCCACATAAATGCACACAGGTAAATACGGAGCGGGTTTGAATACAATACGTATGGAGCAAACTCACGCCTTATGCCACTCCAAAACTCCTTGGGTAGGTAGAAATTCAATAACCTTACAAACGAGAATAACGAAATGTTGTAATGTCGAAAAGAGGAAATTATTAAAAGAAAGAAAATTTAATGAAAATTCAAAGAAATTAAAAAATTGTAAAATTGTAATTTAGCATTCATCATAATATAGTAGTTATTTGATTTTGACTGTTACAATCTACAGGAGTTGATGATATAGATATAGACATGGATGCACAAAAAGTAACAGTTAGTGGGCATGCAATAGAGGAGAAGAAGGTGCTAAAAGCAGTTCGGCGTGCAGGCAAAGCTGCAGAGCCATGGCCTTTTCCATCCTACTCTCATTTCTCATCATTTTACAAGTACCCCACCCATATAACCAACCATTACTACGACATGTCTTGCGACAACTCTGCCAGTGTGCACACTTTCTTCCATACTCCCTCCACCTATTCAGTCACAGTGGCATCAGATGAGGCTGTGGCATCCCTCTTCAGCGACGAAAACCCACATGCATGCACCATCATGTGAATTTTTTGGGGACTTATTTCTATTTGAATTTTGATGATCATAGTGAAATTAAATTTATTTTGTTATTTTGTGTGAACTTACACTTCTCTCCCAAATGGCATGAGATGATGAACTTGTGTGTGTGTGTGTTTTTACTGGTGTGAATGGGGCCATTTTTAAAGTATGTATCAGATTAATTTGGGAGAGAAAAAATACATTTATTGATTGTGGTATAATGATGAATATGTTCTGTAGGATCTTACACCCCATTGAGCTGCCACTTATCCCAAAATCAATTGGTGATAGGAAATGGCACTACAATAGTTTTATATGGTGAGGGCGAAGACTTGACTACAATTATAACCGTTCAGGAGCGAGGGTGGACGTTGTCCTCAACATGTTCTGGTCAATTGCAATGTCCAAGGAATCAGCCTGCTTGTGGGGATAACCGGCTAGCCATATTCTTGGACTCTGTTCTATTAATAAAGTAGTATTCATACCTCACAGATATGGAGAACTGAAGTACTAAATATGAGAAAGGTAAGAGAGATGGTAGAGTGAGAATATTTCCTGACAACTAGAATAAGATGAAAGCTTGGCCAGGCCAAATTTCAGCCATAGTTATGGTATTTCCTCTTTGTCAATACTAAAAGAGACAAAGTGAGCCAAGCAGAAGTACACCTTAGCCAAGTTTAACAAATTAAACAAATGAAGTGAGCCGACAGAGTTGGTGGATATATAGCTTGCACTCTGCTGGTCTGTTTGGTAAGGATTCCTTTTGTGAGACGGCTTGATAAGAATAGATTAGAAGGCCGCATGGCCTGGCTGTCCAATGTCAATGGCTCCTCTCTTTTTTTCATGAACCTGATGCAGTTTATCTAAGATAATTTGAGGACAGATGACCCCAGTTGTCCTGTCACAGGGCCATGGCTGTAGCCATATCTCAAAAGATTTGTCCCCTTAAAAACAGGGAAAAAAAAAACAAGAATTTTGCATTTTTTCCTTTTTTTTTTTCTAATAGCATCCCCTAGTACAAATCAACCCAAAATAAATGTCAGGAAGAGTTGCAGAACTGCAAGGAGGAGTTTCCATGCATAGACCCGCCGGATCCTGGCTGAAACTGAGATTGGCTTTCTATGATATGGGTCATATCTGAGAGTGATTTCTCACCTAGTAAATAAACAGGCTGGGCTTGGTCCTATATATGCTCAAAGACCTGACTATTTTCCAGTCTGGCATACTCAGAGAGATGGCCCAGAATATAATCTGTCAGGGCATGCCCAACAAGATGGGTCCAAGCATTTGACATCCCTATTTGCTAAGCCCAAGGCCTGATTATTTGGTATGGCCACACAAACATTTAGTATCAGTTTATTAGAGGACTCATCAGGTGCGTGCGCGCCGCACTGTGAGGCCCACATGTTGGTCCACCTCGAGATGGGACCCTAGGGGATTTGAAGATCTACCTGGGCCCCTCATGGTCTCGTCTCTAAAAACAAAAAATATCAGCCCATCTGGTCATCCTAACCCTATCATCCAAAGTCCACAAATTCTATCCGATTGGATAGGATGGTGAAATACACAAGTTATCAAGTGGCCCTGGCACCTCTAATGGGACCTACCTATCAAATGGATTGGGCTGTTGGAGTGACTGAACACCCCCATCCAAAGGAATTTGTGGACTTCTGATGATAGAGAAAACTAAAAAGTATAGCCCTTTCATCTTTTACCAAAAAATGCAATCCCTTTCTTTGTTTGTTTCTTGGGCAGCACGTTGGTTGTATCCACCTTCCAAAGAAAAGACAGCACTAAAATGTTGTTATGCACATAATTGGGACTAGGAAACGTTTCGGAAACTGACCTCTCTAATAAAGAAAAAGCAGTACTCCTCAGTATGTCCACAATGTATGGGGCGCATCCTCGAAACACATCTAGTGGGTCTTTCAATGTAAATCGAGTGGTGGAAGATCTTCTCTCTCCAACAATCCCAACCATCCAAAATATAAGTTCTTGCACAACAAAAACCACAAATCTCACATCTTCAAATTTAAGGGATCAAATATATTAGATCATGATGGATCATCCTTCAATCAATTGGGAATTTGGGTGTTACATACCAACCAAATGAACAGTTCCATCTTCCAATAATCTGATGAATCTGATAGCGATCCCATGTTGGCCAGACACATTGGAGAGACTAACTTTTCAATTGATCTCGTGGATCACCCATCGTTTCCTTTATCAACAAGGAGAATCTTCCAGTACCATGTTGTCAATTTTGGAAGAAATGAGCGCCTGACGACCTTGACTACCACTTTCTGTGTTGACTGGTGAGTCCCTCCAAGTCCCCCCATGTCAATAAATCCCCACCCATCCTCACAGCACACCATGCACTTGATTCTACAAGGCTCTACTCTGCACTTGGGTCTCAGTCTTTTGGTTGAAGAATTGCATTGTTCGGCTTCTTCAAATGGCACAGGTACGTTCAATTCCTACTTTTATTTTACTTTATTTTTATGGCCAGTTTGGGTCAGTGTTATAGTATGAAAATTCCATTCAATTAAGTTTGTGCAACCAAACCAGAGGATTTCAAGCTCTCCGTTTTTTATTTCACGAGAAAGAGAAATTCTTCCATACAAAATTGAAATCCTCTCCGTCGAGGAAAACCGATTCATCTTTTTTCTTATATAGTGGGCGTATAAGAAACATCAGAATTTTTTTTTCTCTCCATTGTAAAATCATCTCTCACACAAATGCACCCTAAATGGCTGATGTTAATGGAAAAGTTCATGTTTATGCATTTTCTATCCTCAATTGATGGGGAATTGCAGTTTATGGCTGTTTTGAATATTAATCTTCTGTTTCCTTTCTTAAACTTTTGTGGGTTTAGCAAAAGATGGTGATAAAAGTCACAGCCATGATTGATCAGAGGACAAAGCAGAAGGCGATGGGAGCAATTTCTGACACTTATGGTATGTTTGGAATTGAACTCAATTGTTTTCATACGCCCAAAATTCCAAATGTTCCCAAAATCTAATTCTCGTGATGTATCTCATATTTTACATATGTTAGCATTTTAATGTTAACCATATGTGTGTAGGTATTGATTCCATTGCCGTGGACCTAAAAGATCAGAAGATCACAGTCATTGGCCAAATGGACCCACTCGCTATTGCAAAGAAGCTGAAGAAACTAGGAAAGGTGGACATAGTATCAGTTGGGCCAGCAAAGGAAGAGAAGAAAGATGGAAAGAAATAGCAGGAGGTAGATAGTTTCCAAGCATCAGGTAGCTGAGGTTTGGACTTGCATCCCATTTGCTCTTCTTCATTCTCCCTCCCAAACTACAAAGGTCCGAGATTCATAGCACAGCATGTGAATAATCGAAGTTTCTGCTTTGTCTATATGTGTGTAACGATCTCTTTTCTCTCTAATTATAATACAGAGATCAGTCATGTTTTTATGTGAGTTTTGTAATATTTTAATTTTGAACCTCTCTCTCTCTATGATATATATGGTGGAAAAGACCAAATGGGATGCCAACATTTTATTTTGATTTTCCCCAAAACATTATATTATATCATGATAATTGAATAATGCATGAGATTGTGTTATCGCGTTTTTTATTAATCAGTCAATCCCACAGTGAGATCAACTCTATATTGGATAAATTTGGAGATACACTATTTCACAGGAAGTGTATTTATTTTGAGTGGCTCAGATTTTCAATGAGCCACTCCTTCAATTCAGGTTCATCTTTAACGCTATATTTGGAAGGGTATTTATTTTGAGTGGCTCAGATTTTCAATGAGCCACTCCTTCAATTCAGGTTCATCTTTAACGCTATTTTTTTTTTGGGGGGGGATAAAGGGGAGGGGAGGGAAAATTAATTTTACTCCTCTTTGGGCAGTCAAAAAGTAGGAAGAAGAAAAGTAAAAAATTATAATTTTGTTTGTTTATGAGGTAGAGAGACAAAGACCATTTTATCCTTATTTTTGCGAAAGTTTCAATTGGAAAAAAAATGGCAGTTTAGTAATTTTCCATAAATTTCCCTTTTTTGCCCTCATTTTCCCCCTGTTTTGGGGGGAAAATTTTTGAGTGGGCCCCACACTCTTTTTCCCTCCCCACTTTCCCTACCCCTTCTCAAACACCCTCATTTTTCATTTTCCCTCCATTTTTTTCCTCCCCGCATTTTACCCCCTTACCAAACGGTACCTAAGTAAAAGCCTTAGGGGGATCCTCGCTACTCAGGGGTTTAAAAGGGGTGCAATAGAAGGACTTTCTAAGAGATCACCCACCTATCCTATTACTACTCTCGCCCAAACACGCTTAACTGTGGAGTTCTGATAGGATCCAGTGCATTAAGATTGGTATGATCGCACATGTGGCCAGTTTCCGTACACAGTGATAGTTGACTCAACCCAGCAAGTTCATGACAGATCATTGCATGTGTGTATTATCTATACCATCTCAATGCTGGGGCAGTTTTGAAAACTTAAGGAATAAAGATTAGGTGGTTGAACAACCGTCTCTTTCCATACATAATTTGTGTTTGACATTCGTTGCAAGCTGCCTAAGAATGCTTTCTACCATCACGACTATAAAATAAAAGGAGATAGTGCTTGTAGTCCAACTACCTGGCATTTTTCCCGAGCGTTCAATCCAAGTTTAAGTATTTCCACAAAGTTGCTCATGAAATATTTTAGGGCAGTGCAATGTTGCATATTTCTTCCTGTGCGATGTCTTAGGTATCGTACGATCAGCCCTAATTTAAACTTTGATTATTCTGGGGCAAATGAAAGTGTGAACGGAGTCGTACGGCGAAAACCTTTACAAATAATAATAATAAAATTGGACGGTTCAAAAATATCTTTGCAATGGCTGCAGTGGGCATGAACCTGCTCAATGAGAATGTCCAGGAAATTACGCGGTGGGTGCCACCTAGGGATGTCAAATGGGCCGCTCCGACCCGCCAGTCAACGGCCCGCGGCCCGGCCCGGCACGGTCAACGGCCCGGCCCGCACACGGGCTGGGCTAGGCCTAGGTGGCTGGGCACGCTGGCCCGTTTGGCCCGGGCCCGCTAGGAACGTGGGCTGGGGGCTGCAACCCGCCAAGCCCGCTGGGATCGGCCCACTGGCCCGCCCAAAAATGAATTTTTTTTTTATAAAATTCTTCATTTTAATCTCCCAACAGCCATAAAACGGTTATATAAGGTGTATTTTGTATCCTTTTTCAATTTTACAAAGTCTATAAATACCCTAACCCTTCTATTCTTTTTCTTTTAATCAAAGTTTTATTTACCAAATATATATATATACAAAGGATGAAATTTGACCCTTTTTTTTTTCACCCTTTCTTTCAATGTTTGATACAATATCTTTCATTACAGGAAGAAGAAAATGGAGTCATTTTCTTTGGTAGTGAGGATTTCAACTGCTTATTATAGAATATGAAAAAATGAAAATTTCAGTCTAATAGAAAAGTGAGATTTACAAAGAGTAAAAGGCCATCTACAAACATGTTCTTAATATTGAGAACAAGGGGTAGCTCAGTTGGTTGGCTCCCAATTTCTTATTGGTTTCATATCTTAGCTTCTTTTATAATGAGTAGGCTCCCTTCAAGTTATATACATGCTTCTTTCTTATGAACTAGCTATTATATAAAAATAAATAGTCAAAATCATTTATTTTTAATGGTCATTTGTTTGTATGAAACCAACTAACCAAGTAACAAAAACTCATGATATAAAAGGTTCGCGTAAATGAATATTAAAATGGTAACTAAGCAGTAAAAGATATAAGATGAAGATATAGATGAGACCGTAAATTTTCTACATTTAAATTATTAGGGTATTAGTTGGATATACAATTTTCATTTTCCATTGATTTAAATTCCATTTGAATTATTAGGGTATTAGTTGGATATTCAATTTTCATATATCAAAGATAAATGGACCTTTCCCAGTTAAATATGAACCAATGGTTTATCTTACTTTCATCAACCATCTGCAGGCTCCTAAGTAGTTCAGGCTTCTAAGTAGTTAAGACATGGGAGTTTGGATGCTTCAATAGAAGCAAACTTATCCACTATTTACACGATTTGGATTCTGCAAAAGGTGATGTTCACAAGTCAGTATTGCAAATTACCTCCTTCTAGAAGGAAGCTTCCGTTTTTTTTTCCCCTCACTTTTAATGGTCCATGTGGAGGATTATAGATTGAATGGCCAGTAGCATGAAACAGTTACAGACTTGGAGATTCGTGCATGTATCCCACGTGAAATAGATGGAACATGGAAGCGTGTTCTATTCTTTCTTTTTTTTTAATACTCAAAAAAAAAAAACCAATGCAGGCCCGCTCCAGCCCGGCCCGTGGCTGGCCGGGCCAGCGGGCCATACTGGGCGAGGGTTTTTCCCTGGCGGGCCGAGTCTGAAGCGGCCCAGCCCAGCCCGTTTCACATCCCTAGACTGCCACCTGATACGGATGGAGTTTTGACTAGTAAAATGCATATAAGGCAGGGTAAAGATGAGTGGCCAGGCAATTGCGTGGTAGGCACCATCAGATGCACGGCTAGAATTTAACTAGGAACATCGACACATGGCAGCGTGAAGATGAGCGGTGTAATAAACATGTCTGACATCAGCATCTCTCCCTATACTCTAGCAATGGAGCACCCTTGACATGGCCGTTGACCTGCAGTGCTTTGAAATAATCAAGAAATGCATATTTTGAAATTTAATAATCAAACACCTAAAAAAGATATAAGACTGCACATAGATAGTACAACAGATGGGCCCAAGTCAGTAATTAGAAAAAATGAAAAAAAATTATTAATAACATTTCGATCTTCAATCATATGTCCCACATTAGATTACCCACCTTAAGGAATCAGGTGATCCAATGATTCTTACAATGTACTTGTCATTACCTAATATGTAGTTGCACGTGGATGGAAGGGTTTGGATGTGCCCCCCAAGAAAATTAGTTTCCGGCTGTCTAGAATTGAGTGTCACTCGGAATTAGGGACAAAGGTTCTTGAGTTGGATGGGTTCTTGAGTTGGACTGGGCTGAGTTGGTCGAGAGATTCCTTGAGCAATAAAAGAAAAAATATTGTAGTTCCTACCAATTAGGTAACTAAAGTTTGGACATGTTTCCCATTTGCTCTTCTTCGTTCTCCCTCCAAAAGTACAAAGGTCCGAGATTCGTAGCACAGCATGTGAATAATCGAAGTATTTGTCCATATGTGTGTAACGATCTCTTTTCTTTCTAATTATAATCCAGAGATCAGTCATGTTTTTATGTGAGTTTTGTAATATTTTAATTTTGAACCTTTCTCTCTCTCTATGATATATATGGTGGAAAAGACCAAATGGGATGCCAACATTTTATTTTGATTTCCACGAATTTTAAGTATTTCCACAAAGTTGTTTGTGAAATATTTTAGGGCAGTGCAATATTGCATATATCATCCCGTGTGATATCATAGGTATTGTACAACCAGGGCAAATCAAAGTATAAAGGGAGTCCAACGGTCAAAACCTTTACAAAGAATAATAATAAAATTAGATGGTGGACGTTGACCTCAATAATTGCTCCCTCAACGACACACCCGCTGCAACTCCTGCTGCGAACTCGCAAAACGTGTGTCTCGTCGAACACCCATCCTACCAGGCTCTTATACCACTTGTTAGATCTTACACCTCATTGAGCTACTATTTATCCCAAAATCAATTGGTGATAGGAAACGGCACTGCAATAGTTTTATATGGTGAGGGCGAAGGCTCGACTACGATTATAACCGTTCAAGAGCGAGGGTGGACGTTGTCCTCGACATGTTCTGGTCAATTGCAATGTCCAAGGAATCAGCCTGCTTGTGGGGATAACCGGCTAACCATATTCTTGGACTCTATTCTATTAATAAAGTAGTATTCATACCTCACAGATATGGAGAACTAAAGTACTAAATATGAGAAAGGTAAGAGAGATGGTACAGTGAGAATATTTCCTGACAACTAGAATACGATGAAAGCTTGGCCAGGCCAAATTTCAGCCATAGATATGGTATTTCCTCTTTGTCAATACTAAAAGAGACAAAGTGAGCCAAGCAGAAGTACACCTTAGCCAAGTTTAACAAATTAAACAAATGAAGTGAGCCGACAGAGTTGGTGGATATATAGCTTGCACTCTGCTGGTCTGTTTGGTAAGGATTCCTTTTGTGAGATGGTTTGATAAGAATAGATTAGAAGGCCGCATGGCCTGGCTGTCCAATGTCAATGGCTCCTCTCTTTTTTTCATGAACCTGATGCAGTTTATCTAAGATAATTTGAGGACAGATGACCCCAGTTGTCCTGTCACAGGGCCATGGCTGTAGCCATATCTCAAAAGATATGTCCCCTTAAAAACAGGAAAAAAAAATACAAGAATTTTTCATTTTTTCCTCTTTTTTTTTTTGGGGCATTTGGGCGGAGGTCCCTTAACTGTGATTTTTATTGCAAGCGGTCCACAATACTTTATCATACTGACAACAGTCCTCTTGTAACTGAAAAGGACAAAAACGCCCTTGTACATGTCAACAAAAGCAAAACTCAAACAAATTTATCTGAGTTTTCAAAACTCAGATAAAACTCAGATAAATTTATCAGTCTTCTAAGGCAGTCTTCTCACTGTTTAAACCATGGTTATAATCAGATATGTAGCCTGTAGACTGTGGTCCTGGACCATCCTTTCACATGTTAAAACCACTTACAGATTGACTGACTTGGGCTTTCTTGAAATTAGGACATAGGATACCTTGTGAATACAACAACCAGAACATGTTTGGTTTCTCCCATAGTTCCCTGCTCCTGATCCTTCTTCTCCTTCTGTCTACTGGTAGAGAAAGAAAACGCGAATAATAAATCACAACCACTACAATAAGAAATGAGAGATGGATGTGGGTCGTCGGATGGCACCGCTTCACATAGCTATTTGTTTGAAACTCAGAAAAGTTCTTCAAAACTCAGATAAATTTGTCTGAGTTGTGCCAGAAACTCAGATAAATTTGCCAAAACTCAGATAAATTTGGCAAATTTATCTGAGTTCTGCCAGAAACTCAGATAAATTTATCTGAGTTTCTGGCAGAACTTCGACAAATTTATCTGAGTTTCTGTCCAGTTTATCAGAGATTCTGGGAAATTTATCTGAGCTCGGCAACACCAAAAGTTAGAATACGGAAAATCAGATTCTAATAAAAATCGAAATCCAAAACAAAAAAACTTGATGACCACAATCCAATCGAAAAAAGAGAGGGAGGAAACAAGAAAAAATGCAAAATGCTCTCTTTCAAATCAGTTGTAGAGAGAAAGAGAGATTTGGAAGAAACTTTAGATGAAAGAGCAAGATCAAGTAAAACTGTGTCTATCTTTGAAGAAATGAAAGAGAGAGAATCGGAAGTCATGGTGGCGACGGAAGGTACTCTGCAACGATATTCTGCAACTATGGAAAGGAATGGAAAATGGAAAATGAGAGAAGAAGAAGGAAGGAGTTTTCTGGTACAGTTGAATGGGGCAAATTAGTCATGAAAATACATGACGTGGCATATTAGGGACCTCTCACTAAAGTATCTCCAGCTGTCTGGACTATAGACATTAGAGAAAAAGTGGTTGTCCTTGATGCCTTAGAAGACCGTGCTCAAGGACTTTTGGCTAATTTACCCTTTTTTTTTTCTAATAGCTTCCCCTAGTACAAATCAACCCAAAATAAATGTCAGGAAGAGTTGCAGAACTGCAAGGAGTTTCCATGCATAGACCAGCCGGATCCTGGCTGAAACTGAGATTGGCTTTGTATGATATGGGTCATATCTGAAAGTGATTTCTCACCTAGTAAATAAACAGGCTGGGCTTGGTCCTATATATGCTCAAAGACCTGACTATTTTCCAGTCTGGCATACTCAGAGAAATGGCCCAGAATATAATCGGTCAGGGCATGCCCAACAAGATGGGCCCAAGCATTTGACAGCCCTATTTGCTAAGCCCAAGGCCTGATTATTTGGTATGGGCACACAAACATTTAGTATCAGTTTATTAGAGGACTCATCAGGTGCCTGCACGCCGCACTGTGGGGCCCACCTGTTGGTCCACCTCGAGATGGGACCCTAAAGGATTAGAAGATCTACCTGAGCCCTTTATGGCCTCTTCTCTAAAAATGAAAAATATCAGCCCCATCTGATCATCCTAACTCTATCATCCAAAGTCCACAAATTCTATCCGTTTGGATAGGATGGTGAAGTACACGAGTCATCAGGTGGCACCGGCCACCTCTAGTGGGACCCACTATCGAATAGATTGGACTGTTGGAGTGACTGGAAAAAAAAAAAAAAAAAACCTCCAACCCCAAACCACCCCCCCCCCCCCCCGCGGGGCCACCTCTAGTGGGGCCACCTAATCCAATAGATTGGACTGTTGGAGTGACTTGAAAAAAAAAAAAAAAAAAAAACCCAGCCCCCCCCCCCCCCCCCCCCCCCCCCCCGCAATGGACAGAATTTGTGGACTCCTGATGATAGAGAAAACTAAAAAGTATAGAAAATGTAACCCCTTTCAAGTTTCATTGTTTGTTTCTTGGGCAGCACGTTAGTTGTATCCACCTTCCAAACAACAGAGAGCACTAAAATGATTGTTGTAAGCACATAATTGGGACTAGGAAACGTTTCGGAAACGGACCTCTTTTCAATATAGAAAAGCAGTACTCCTCAGTATGTCCACGATGTATGGGGCGCATCCCTGAACCACATCTGGTGGGTCTTTCAATGTAAATCCAGTGGTGCAAGATCTTCTCTCTCCAACAATCCCAACCATCCAAAATATAAGTTCTTGCACAACAAAAACCACAAATTTCACCCCTTCAATTTTAAGGGATCAAATATATTAGATCATGATGGATCATCCTTCAATCAATTGGGAATTTGGGTGTTACAGACCAACCAAATGAACAGCTCCATCTTCCAATAATCTGATGAATCTGATGGCGATCCCATGTGGGCCAGACACATTGGAGAGACTAACTTTTCAATTGATCTCGTGGATCACCCATCGTTTCCTTCATCATTTATCATCAACAAGGAGAATCTTCCAGTACCATCTAGTCAATTTCGGACGACATGAGTGCCTGACGACCTTGACTACCACTTCACAGTCGCTTTCTGTGCTGACTGCTGAGTCCCTCCAAGTCCCCCCCATGTCAATAAATCCCCACCCAACCTCACAGCACACCATGCACTTGATTCTAAGAGGCTCTACTCTGCACTTGGGTTTCAGTCTTTTAGCTGAAGAATTGCATTGCTCGGCTTCTTCAAATGGCACAGGTATGCTCAGTTTCTCCTTTTATTTTACTTTATTTTTATGGCCAGTTTGGGTCAGTGTTACAGTATGACAATTCCATTTACTTAATTTTGTGCAACAAGAGGATTCCAGGCTCCCAATATTTTTGTGACTAGTTTGTAAAAAAAGAGGATTTCATGCTATCTGTATTTTCGTTTCACGAGGAAGAGAAATTCTTCCATACAAAATTAAAATCCTCTCCGTCGAGGAAAACCGACTCATCTTTTTCTTGTATATTGGGCTTATAAGAAACATCAGAATTTCTTTTTCTCTCCATTGTAAAATTCTCTCCCACACAAATTTAACCTAAATGGCTGATGTTAATGGAAAAGTTCATGTTTATGCATTTTCTATCCTCAATTGATGGGGAATTGCAGTTTATGGCTGTTTTGAATATTAATCTTCTGTTTCCTTTCTTAAACTTTTGTGGGTTTAGCAGAAGGTGGTGATAAAAGTCACAGCCATGAATGATCAGAGGACAAAGCAGAAGGCGATGGGAGCAATTTCTGACGTTTATGGTATGTTTGGAATTGAACTGAATTGTTTTCATACGCCCAAAATTCCAAATGTTCCCAAAATTTAATTCTCGTGATGTATCTCATATTTTACATATGTGAGCATTTTAATGTTAACCATTTATGTGTAGGTATTGATTCCATTGCCGTGGACCTAAAAGATCAGAAGATCACAGTCATTGGCCAAATGGACACACTCGCTATTGCAAAGAAGCTGAAGAAACTAGGAAAGGTGGACATAGTATCAGTTGGGCCAGCAAAGGAAGAGAAGAAAGATGGAAAGCCAGCAAAGCAAGAGAAGAAAGATGGAAAGAAATAACTGGAGGTAGATAGTTTCCAAGCATCAGGTAGCTGAAGTTTGGACTTGCATCCCATTGCTCTTCTTCGTTTTTCCTCCCAAACTACAAAGGTCCAAGATTCATAGCACAGCATGTGAATAATCGAAGTTTCTGCTTTGTCTATATGTGTGCAACGATCTCTTTTCTGTCCAATTATAATCCAGAGATCAGTCATGTTTTCATGTGAGTTTTGTAATATTTTAATTTTGAACCTTTCTCTCTATGATATATATGGGGGAAAAGACCAAATGGGATGCCAACATTTTATTTTGATTTTCCCTGAAACATTGTATTATATCATAATAATTGAATAATGCATGAGATTGTGTTATCGCGTTTTTTACTAATCAGTCAATCCCATAGTGGGACCAACTCTAGATTGGATAAATTTAGAGATACACTATTTCACATAAAGGGTATTTATTTTGAGTGGCTCAGATTTTCATGAGCCACTCCTTCAATTCAGGTTCATCTTTAACGCTACGTTTGGAAAGAGGGGAGGGGAGGGAAATTTGAGGGGGAAGGAAAATAAAGAGGAGGGGAGGGGAGGGAAAAGTAAAAAAGTATAATTTTGTTTGTTTGTGAGATAAAGAGACACCATTTTACCTTTGCTATTGCAAAAGTTTCAATTGGACAAAAAGGGCAGTTTAGTAATTTTCCATAAATTCCCCTCGGGCCCATGTGGCCAATTTTTTTTTATGCTAACGGAAGTTTTCCAATCCTTTGGGCTGGACTAATCCTTCCGGGCTCAGAGGGAAGCCGGGTAAACTCCCCTGTCACCCCAATACAAAAGTGCAACAATTTCAAACCAACAATCTCTGAGTGTAAACCGTGGTTTTAGACAACTGTGCTACCCAAGGGTTTAAAAGGGGTGTAATAGAAGGACTTCCTAAGAGGTCACCCACCTATCTTATTACTGCTCTCGCCCAAGCACGTTTAACTGCGGAGTTCTCATAGGATCCAGTGAATTAGCATTGGTATGACCACACGTGGCCAGTTTGATCGGAGAAGTTTGAAACCGAACGCAGTGATAGATGACTCAACCCAGCAAGTTCATGACAGATCATTGCATGTGTGTATTATCTATACCATCTCAATGCTGGGGCAATTTTAAAAACATAAGGAGTAAAGATTAGGTGGTTGAACAACCGTATCTTTCCATGCATAATTTGTGTTTGACATTTGTTGCAAGCTGCCTAAAAATGCTTTCTACCATCACGACTATAAAATAAAAGGAGATATTGCTTATTGTACAACTACCTTGCATTTTTCCCGCGAGCGATTAATTAAAGTTTAAGTATTTCCACAAAGTTGTTCACGAAATATTTTAGGGCAGTGCAATATGGCACATATCACCCTATGCGATATCATAGGTATTGTACGACCAGACCTATCGGAAATATTTAAAATTTGATTATTCTAGGGCAAATGAAAGTGTAAAGGCCGTCCTACTGTCAAAACCCTTACAAATAATAATAAATAAATTGGACCATTCAAAAATATCTTTGCAATGGCTGCACTGGGCATGAACCTGCTTCATGAGAATGTCCAGGTTATTACGCGGTGGATGCCACCTGATACGGATGGAGTTTTGACTAGTAAAATGCAAATATGGCAAAAGAGTAAAGGAGAGTGGCCAGGCAATTGCGTGGTTGGTACCATCAGATGCACGGCTAGAATTTGACTAGGAACATCCACACATGACAGCGTGAAGATGAGCTCTCCCTATAATCTCCCTATACTCTCCCTATACGCTAGCAATTGAGCACCCTTGACATGGCCGTTCACCTGCAGTGATTTGAAATAATCAAGAAATGCATATTTTGAAATTTAATAATCAACCACCTAAAAAAGATATAAGCCTGCTCATAAATAGTTCAACAGATTGGCCGAAGTCAGTAATTGGAAAAAAATGAAAATTTTTTTATTAATAACATTTTGATCTTCAATCATACGTCCCACATTAGATTACCCACCTTTTAAGGAATCAGGTGATCCAATGATTCTTATAACATACTTTTCATTACCTTAGATTACCCACCTTTTAAGAAATCAGGTGATCCAATGATTCTTACAATATGCATTTCATAACCTAATATGTAGTTCCACGGGGATTGGAGGGTTTGGATGTGCCCCAGGGATTAGTTCTCGGCGGTTTAGAATTGATCCAATGAAAAAAAAAATATTAATAACATTTCGATCTTCAATCATACGTCCCACATTAGATTACCTACCTTTTAAGGAATCAGGTGATCCAAACAACATACTTTTCATTACCTTAGATTACCCACCTTTTAAGGAATCAGGTGATCCAATGATTCTTACAATATACTTTTCATTACCTAATATGTAGTTCCACGGGGATTGGAGGGTTTGGATATGCCCCAGGGATTAGTTCTCGGCGATTTAGAATTGAGTGTCACTCAGGATCAGTGTCAAAGGCTCTTGGGTTGGGCTGAACTGGGCTGGACGGGAGATACCCTGAGCTATAAAAGAAAAAATGGTAGTTCCATGTTTTCAGGTAATTAGGGCTTGTTTGGCAACTCATATTGGTTTTAAGAGGATCTTAATGAAAAAGATCTATTTCAAATGGGCCTTATTTGAAATAGATTCTCTTGAAACAATGTGTTTGGTAACATAACATAACTGATTGAAATATATTTTTTAAATCCAACCATAAACTATTTCTCTTTAATTTCTTCATACCTACATGGAATCTAATGCTAGTTTTTACCCCATGGATGGCATAAGTATTATCAAGAGAACGAACGGTTCGGATATTGAAATAGAGCCCCACAAATTTCAAAAACATTGACCAAATAGTCCACGTGTTTTTGTATTTTCGGGATCCGTAATATATCAACGGTTCAAATTTGATCTCATATTCGTTCTTTCACTATCCCAGATATCCTACGATTTGGATTATGATTTATTGGTCTCGAACTCAAGTAAAAATAAAAAAACATAGACTGTCCATTTTATAGTTTCTTCTACGATAATTTTCACATGTGTAATCCAACGGTTCTCCAATTTTTCACATTTTCTTGAGTTATGGACCACATCAGAGGCTAAAATTTGGACCCATCGCCGTTTTTAGTCTTCCAAACAATATGAACGGCTTGGATTGTGATTATCGGGCCCACAATGTCCGGAACATTACATCAAACGGCTCAAGGTTTTTTTACAAATATCTCGAGATTCGAGAAAGATCAACGGCTGAAATTTGGATACATGGCCGTGTTGGGCCTTCTTCACATTTCTAACGGCGTGGATCATGGTTGTGGGTCCCATAAGGTAAGTCAAAATTGAAAAAACCGGACTGTCATGATTAACGTCCATTTCACTGTTCATGGCAATTTCTTTCTGCTTAAGACATATGTGTCTGTTTGAAATCACCCCACTTTCCTGACTACATGAAAAAGACATTTTATGTCTTATTCCCTTTTCAAATGGACACAGTAAAATGGATTCCCAAACGCTCTAATGTCTGTTTTAAACCGGTTTAAGACAATAAGAGGTAAATTTAAGAGATGCGAAACTGAACCTTAGTGAAACGTTTCATTTCTGGACTGATAAAAAATGCAAGCCTGCAATGTTGAGTGATCCCTATCTGCAAATATGGAGGCCCACAATTCAAAAGGGGAAAAATATAGAATACATATAACATAAAATAAGATACTGCCAGACAAAAAAATAAAATTTTAAAGCATAAAAAAAAATAATTAAAAAAAAAAACAGACACAATACATGAAACTAAAAAAGTGAGGGGCCCGTCGCACCGCTAACTTTTGTAGGTAGTGTTAACTTTTGTAGGTACTCTTCATTGAAAAATGAAAAAGAAAGAAAGAAAGAAGATGCCCAGGTCTACAATTTCCATATATCCCAGGACCACCGAAACACATCATCTTGTCATCTTCCCACACCCAGACGTTCTGGTTATAGAACGTCAGCAACCAAGACCTCCTCACCTGGCCGATAAAAATTGCAAAAAAAAAAAAAAAAAAAAAACGTGGGCTCCACTGATCATAACCCAGATCAGACCCCACCAATAAAGTCGCCCAGGCCCCTTTCTCAAGATCTATGGTCCAGATCTGCCCACATGGCCCCACAGTCCAAAAAAAAAATTGGGAAAAACCACTTTTCATTATCAAGCCCGTTGGTCTAGCTACAGTTCGGCTAAGTTGGTCTCTCAACAAGAAACTATTGATGAACTGAAAAGCAAGATCCTTGAAGTTGAAACAAGAATTGGGCAATCCTTTTCAGAGAAGGAACAGTTGGCCAAAACTAACTTAAAGCTGAAGCAGGAATTGGAAACTCAGCTGATCATGATAAATGAGCATCAGGAACTCCAGAGTGCTGTTCATGTGAAAAAAGAAGCGATTTCCGAACAACTTGCGCTTCTCACATGAAAACCGTCACTGAATTAATTGATCAAAATTCAAGGGGCTAGGAACTTCAGTCTTCAACTGAATCCCGCGTAAGATCTTTATTGTTCTGATCTAAAGGTCCAATTACCATGATTCCGAGAGATGGCACATTCAATCTTGTGGTACATGGGATAAAGAAAATATTGAATGCATAAATCACAACCTAATGTCCCTATAGCAATGGTAAGATCTGATATGGTTTTTAATATAAATCAAACATGTAGATCTAGATTTATGCATTAAACAATATTTATAATCTCACAAAAAAAGGGTACGATCTCCCTTATAAGTTAATGGTTACTTTTTAGATATTATAAGTTAAGAAAGAGGGCCGGAAAACCATATATATAAATAAGTCCTAGAGAGATTTCTTACTATCAAAGAAATCTAATAAAAGTAAGTTTCCTTAATTCCCTCAAATTAGCCAACAAGAGTCTAATTCAATTTGGGCTTATTAAAATTGAATCAAAGATAAAATTAGTAAAACTAAAAACCAAAAGAGAAAAGTAACTTAAATTAGTGGGCTCAAATCGTAGGTCCCAATAATGTTGCACATGTGGTCATGAGGACCACTCATGTCTAATAGTTGGAAGTTTCAGTATTCTAGATTTAACAGCAATACACCAAATCTTTTCACCACTGAAAGTCAAATGGATGGCATGTTATCATACTTGCTTAAATATGACTCAGTAGATGGATATAGTGCCCCCTTCGCAGACAGTGGCGGACTTACAAATGTTGGGCTGGGGGCTGAAGCCCCCTCCAAATGGGAAAAAAGCCCATAAGGGCCCTAAAGGCCCTTAAGCCCAGCCCCCAGTGAAATACAGCCCAAGTCCCCAGAAGTCCCCACTCCCATCAATCCCTTTAACCTAAAAACAGTAGACAAGCCCCTTCCTTCTCTGTTTCTCATCACTTTCCCTCCCCCTCTCAAAAATCCCCATCGCTTGAGGCTACTGGCGACCGGTTGATGATAGAATGTTAGTTGATCATGTAATTAGATATTTTGTAAATGCAAGACATTTTCTCTTTTGCAAAAGTTAATGTTAAGAAATACCAACAAAATAGCCATTAACTTTTTCAAGTGACTATCTTAAGCCCCCTCCAAGTCAAAATCCTGGGTCCGCCACTGTTCGCAGAGGTACCTTGCTTTCTACCAGTTGTGCCGAGAATAACCTCATGCAAGCCAGACTTGTTCCAGCATATAGAATACCTGGACATCGCAGATTTCCATACTCCACAAGTTTGTTCTCAGCGTCGTGGTTTATTCTCGAGCTAGAGTGTACTTGCGAGTTCGAGAGTTAAGAATTTCACCAAATAAGATGGTCTAAGTTGCATCGGTTGGGTACAAAATTTTCAAAATTAAGTTATAATTGATATGACAGTATTAGTTGAAGATTATCTCCTTGTTTGTTGCACAGTTTGATGAAAAGAAATTGACTGCACTTTTTAGAGGACATGAGATGCGTATCTCATATGGGTTCACTGATATCTCTTATTCTTGAAGTTAATCACTTGTGGGTTTAAGAGAACATGAGGAATCTAAATTATTAAAAACAGCTAGCAAATTATATACAATGTGGGCCTCACCTTTCCATAACTAAACCATTGGATTAAATCGCCCTTAAACATGATATTAATCAGAGTATCAATTTGGTCATGGTAAAAACTTCTAGTACTTGGGCAATGCAAAATCTGTTTCAACAGCGTTCAAGAATTGCTTGCAAGATAAAGACTAGGATTGCTCAAGCTCAATCCGTCAGCACACAGATTGTCTACTTGTTAAGAACAATATAGAATTGCATTTGTATGTGAAACATATACAATCAGTACTGCAGTAGAGTATTTTTCAAATTTAGGAATTTTCTTTGAATATATTAGAAAACTGTAACAATATCAATTTTAAATAATAATAATAATAATAATCAATGATTAAGAAAGTTTGATTCCCTTGTTAAGAATGATTAACTATGATATTTAATCTCACATTTTGGATAAAAAAACCACTAATCCAGCGGTAATTTCTTTTATGGGCCATGGACTTACCTGTGCAAACATAAGGAGGCTCATTGTTTTAACAGTTTAGATCTTCGAAAGGTAGCCCTTATATGCACGAATTTGATTTGGACCTGAGGTAGGTTAACCTTAACCAACCACTCTCTTTTTTGGCCGTGCAACCCCAGTTTCATTGGTATGTATTGCATATATCATAAGGCCAATATGATGGGCACAAACTATCCAATGAATGCCTTAGACAAGTTTGATCAAGTAATAATATGAAAACACGACCTGGGAAACATTGGGAGCTATTTTCTTTATGACCTAATTTAACTAGCTCTTTTTAGGCTAGTTGAAAGTTTGAAATTGGACCCTTAAAAAGTTTCAAGTGGGGCCCACCTTTTGAGAATCCTAATCATTAATTGTTGATATACTTCTAACACCCACGGTATTTACTTTTATCAAAATATTAAAAGTCAATTTCAACAGGCCGACGGCTAGATTGATCAATGTGTTTTACTTGTTCAAGATTTTGTCAATCCAATGGTGGTCGCCTCACTAACTGGAGCAAGATTTTATATCATATCCTCATCACAATCGGTGTCAAAGGTGTATCAACAGTTATGTAATGGAAAGGTGAGCCCCACTCATGGAAAGGTGGTCTGGGATTGCGTCCAGTTAGGTATAGAATCCGTATACCCAATTGTACAATATATCATACTTTCTGGGACGGGTACGTGGTGGCGATATTTGACTCATCTGAATCTGACCAAGCCCGACTAATTGCATTACAACCCGAGTAAATCCCACAGAGTGCTCAACCTGGCTTGACTTATCATCACCCCCGCACCGAAAAGCCTAGCCTTACCTTGTGATAAATCTTAGCCACTCAAAAAGCCAATCCAACTGGGAGGCTATTGGATTGATCATGTAAATTGCCCATCGAAACTTAATCAGGCTACGAGTTAATAACCTTGAGGCCCCTCAAAACTACGGGTGGCAAAACGTGACCACTCTACCTAGTAACCAAGTTGCGTTGAGGTCAACCTGCAAAAACTAAATAACCCATTTAAATTGGCTAGGTTAGGGTTGACCCTCATTTCTAAAGCCACTTCAATGATTTGGTGATTTATTATTTTTTATTCCTAGAATAGTTTATATTTAGAGGAATGAGCTGAACTTGCATTGGGCTTTTCTGGTTTTTAATGGAGCTTAATTTTTAACCTTATTTGACATGGATTGGACTTGGGCCAAGCTTCTACAGGTAAGATCTGTGTTAAATGGGTAACCCACATGGATGGAGTTTGTACAGGTCTGCTTGGGTGGACCCGCATTGAGTGGCTGGTTCAGATTACCTAATCTATTTCTAAAACAGGTGGGCCACTAGTTGGGTCTCAACCAAAAGCGAAACCTATGGTCAGCTCGACCTAGTTTTTACCCAACCCTGTGGAAAAGTGTAGTTCCCAAATCAAATGGTTTCCATTGTCAAAAGGAGATCTTTCAAACCCCTGCCTATCTTGATTGTTAATGCTTCCAGGTGGGCCTCATAGACCAAGTATTTCAATGAGCAGGGATGACCTGCCCATTCCTGAAAATTACTCATATATATATATATATATATATATCATATATAATGATTGGGCTTTGGGACATCCCTTGAGTTAGTCTGGGTCCACATGTGTCAATTGGAGCTGGGTCTAGGTGCAGGAAACAATAATTGAGTCAGTGTCCTCCACGGACCTGACCCGACCTCAAAATTGAGCCCTCCAAGGTTTTAGCAGGAATGACTCAAAGGAGACCAAGATGGGCAATCTTATAAATGGTCGATCCAATGTGATAGCATGGTCCACCATCCATTTTGCCAGCCATTTGATGAATGCATTTTATTCTATTTTAATTTGACCAGCCAATTCACTGCTCCTATATTTCATA
Organism: Umbellularia californica; assembly: GCA_028538565.1. Lineage (NCBI taxonomy): Eukaryota > Viridiplantae > Streptophyta > Magnoliopsida > Laurales > Lauraceae > Umbellularia > Umbellularia californica. The sequence goes on from JAPQWN010000002.1 coordinate 5,703,623, forward strand.
CATAATGCTTGGGCTTCGAGACATGCGTCGAGTCAGTCTGGGTCCACATGGGTCAATTGGAGCTGGGTCTATTCCCATTCCCATAGATATGACTTAGTCTGGGTCTAGGTACAGGGAACAATAATTGAGTCAGGGTCCTCCACGGACCTGAGCCGACCTCAAAATTGAACCCTCTTCGGTTTTATGGGATACCATGGTCGATACATGTGATACCATGTAAGGACTCAAAGGAGACCATGATGGGCAATCTTATAAATGCTCGATACATGATACCATGGTTCAGCATCCATTTTGCTTTCCATCATTTTCACCTTTCTTAAATTGAGCGTTCATTTCTTGCTTCCATCATCATCATCATCTCCTTCATTCAATCTTCTTTTTATTTGTTTTATCATTTTTTTCACTTGGTAACGTGCCTCAAAAGTCAAACCACAAATTTGTGGTGACGACAATGAGCACGTTCCAACTGTGCTACAGGTCTTCTATATGACGTCCCTCTTTTTCTATTATTTTTCAAAAGATTGTTGCCGAAAGGGTGTTGATTTGAAAGACAATCAGAGATTGCTTACAAACAATAGTTGTCAATTTCGCTATGGAGGCCATAATGGTTTGCCTCTAAAATGGAATACTTTGTATTTTGATTAATCCATTGTTTTGTTTTGTAACATGTAGTGGAAAAAATAAAAATTTATATGAAGTACAAACAATAGGAAAAAATAATCTTTAAAAAAACATGAAAGCGTTTTTTTTATAGCAATGTATTGGCTTCAATTGTTTCAATCTGTTTATCCTAAAACAGACCAAATTATGGCCAACTAATTGGTGCAGCCTAGCCACGAACTCGTTGATGATCTACACCTTCGAAGGTGAGATCGAGTCTTCTGACTCATGCCCAAAAGCCAATTAGGAGAGAATACCCAAAAGGAACTCATGAGAACACTTCTCAATTTTATTATCAATACAGCATGCTTACAATCAAACATCCCTCTCTATTTGGTCTAATAAGGAAACTATAATTTTATTATCAATATAGCATGCTTACGATCAGACATCCCTCTCTATTTATAACATAGGAACGGTCTAGTAAGGAAACTATAATTATTCAGTGATTCCTAAAATCACTCCTCACTAAATCTCTCTGATTAAGTCAAATCAGAGATTACATCAAATTACTAAAATTACTAAACTATTTAAAGAAAGCAAATCATTGTAGGGTTCCTTGGTGGGGCCCATTAGTGGGGCCTCTTTTTCTTAGATCGCACTGCATCACTAGTTAATAGTTCGTTTCATTTTGGATTCCATACAGAAATGAACACTGCTATTTCGGCTGACTTGAAACAAATTAAAAAGTATAAATCGCTGCTGAATGCCCTGCAAAATCTGAAGTGGTTGTTAATTGCTATGGAGTTCTACACTGCACGCTCAAATAAGTGACAAGGTTTAACCTAATTGCATGCAGATTTTATGCTAGTACTGCACAGACCTTGAAAAAAATAATTGGTCCAAGTTTAGGGGCATTTGGTACATGGATTTCATCCCCAAGAACCGAATGGCCGATGTCATGACAGTCCATTATATGTATATTAAGTATATTATATAGTGTTTAGCCTTCGATTCATGCCAGGGTCCACCTTTGTTCAGTTCTGTGTGCATGTCTAGGGGTAATTTCATTCAAATTCAATTGTGGTAAAGGTTCTGTAAACTGGGCACAATCAGGTGAGAGTCCAGATACGGATCTCCTATCGATAATTCGGGATTGGTCCAGCTACCGTATAACCTCTGACCCAAATTCGATAGGTTTCATCCCTGTGTGTTGCCTTTTTGCTTAGCCAACTGATTGTCATGGGAGGCTAAACTTTCTGTGAACCATACTGATCAGATACTTCATCACTTGTTTTCAGTTGTTCAACGAAAAATGAGATGACCCATACCAGTATAATCACATTCCACACCTCACAAAATGATAGGTCAGCAGGAAGAGGTAGGTAAATATGCATCTCCCAGGGTCCCTATGAAGTCCTTGCAATAGGGACAATGTAAAAAGTATTTCTTTTACATTACTTCTCACCACTGACTTCCCAAGAAACTACTTTTTCTCTTCAAGTAGAAATGTTCTCATCGGCAAGCTATAGCAACTAGGGAATTTAGATGCAAAGGAGTATAATCTCGTGGTACATATCCAACCAAAGATTTCTACAAGAGAATACACTGGTCTGCTCCTCAAAAATTAAACCATTCAATAATTAATGATGAATACAAATAGAACTAACAGTGTCAAATATAGAAGAACAATAATGAAAATACAACTGGTAACAGAAGTAAAAAGATCAATAATGCCATAGTTATGGCTAAAAGACGCTTTGAGGTGACATCAACAAACTGCAAAAAGCACTAGTTATGTTAACTCAAAACATATTACTACTATTTTCCTTGATGAGAATCTCTTACCTGCACAAATGTAGAAACTGAAAGAAGTGGTTTTTCCCCAACCTTTTGATGCCCAGCCTGCCATGCAAATCAATAAAATCATAACGTTAAATGGAGCAATTAACTCTCTCCTTTGTTTCACATTTTAGTACAAGCAATCCTATTCAATGGGAGGTGACAACCAAGATAAGGAAGGCCCTCAAAAAAATAACGGGGCTTTAATCGGAGGTCCCTCAAAGTATGACTTTAAAGCAAATAGTACACGGTCTTTTTTCATAGCGTGATACGTCATTTTTTCAAATTTGAAGACCTAAAATGTTTAATATTTCTTCAAAATCATATCCCACTATTCAAAATCATATCCCCTGATTAGTGGGATAAGCCATTAATAATGGTCAACTATTAGCCAAATAAATTTCAAAAGATTCAAATAAATTTCAAAAAATGTAAATAAATTTCAAAATACATAAATAAAATTAAAAAAATGCAAATAAATTCGAAATAAAGAAAATAAATTTCAAAAAACGCAATAAATTTCAAAAGAACGAAGAGAAATTTAAAAAGAAGCAAATAAATTTCAAAAGATCCAAATAAATTTTTAAAAATATAAATAAACTTCAAAAGATGAAAATCAATTTAAAAAGACGCAAATAAATTTCAAAAGATCCAATTAAATTTTAAAAAATATAGATAAATCTCAAAAGATGAAAATCAATTTCAAAAGATCCAAATAAATTTTAAAAAATGTAAATAAATTTCAAAAGATGTAAATAAAATTAAAAAATGCAAATAAATTTAAAAAAATGCAAATACATTTGCCAAAACTAAGGTAAACAAAAATTTCAAATTTCAAAAAAAATATTCAAAAACTCAAATAAATTCTCCAAAAACACTGTTAGATTGGTTCAGAACTCAGATAAATTAATCAAAAACTCAGATAGATTTGTCTAGAACTCAGAGAAATTTGTTTCAGAACTCATACAAATTTGCACAAAACTCAAATGGAAAGAATTATGTAGACCTATAGAAGAGGGGGGTTTGGGGATTAGGGAGTCTGACAGCAACAACATAGCTCTTTTGGCTAAAACATGTTGGAATTATCTAACTAAACCAAATCTTCTTTGTACTAAAATATTAAAAACTAAATATTGCACAAATAAAGACATATAGGGGGAGGAATTCATGGTTTTGGAAAGGTTTTGTTGAAAGCTTGAGTTTTTTTAATGATAATATTGGATGGATTATTGTGGATGAGAATAAGATATTAGTGTGGAAATGTAATTAAATTCCTTGTGCGGAAGGCCTAAGAAAACCCTTCTCCTTGTCAATAGACCGGACTTGATGGTCAAAGATCTTAGGAACTCCAATGGGAACTGGGATCTTCATAAGATCATCAACATCTTTAGTGCAAAAGAGACAGGGAGGATATCTTAAAAATATTCCTTTCTCATTCTTTGGAGGAGGATAGGAGAATAAGGACTGCTACTGATAATGGGGATCTTTCTACTAAATCATCTTATAAATATATCTTTAAAAGGAGGTTTAATCACAGTGACCTAAATATAAGTTGGAAATCTTATTAGAAGCGTCCCCTCACTTCATGAGTTTTATTGGTTGGATGGAAATGTCTAAAGAAAGCAATTCTAGTGAGATCCACTATGAAATAAAGAATTAGGGACCCCAATTTCCCTTCTAATTGCCCTCTTTGTAAGAATAAAAAGGAGTCTGTGGAGCACATCATGTTGCAGTGTGAATTCGCTTGAGCTGTTAAGTTTGGATCACACTTTGGTGCTTTGGCCGACAGGTTCTCTTATAATAATATATAGATGAGTGGTGGAAATGGTGGTCCAAGGATGGGCTTGTAGAACAACATTCGCTCACTGATCTAGAATCTCAAGCTCTTTCCATAGCCATATGGTGGGCTATATGGAGGATGAGAAACGAATATGTATTCAAAGCCAGATTTCCAAATCTGATGTGGGCTATTTCACTTGCTAATAGTATGTTTATTCAGCCCAAAATGGATAGCCACCCATCTATGGATGAATATCCATCTATGTCTCATGTTCTAATCCATCTTCCTCAATATGGGGAATGAGATTTTGAGAATGTAACTGTTTGGTTTAGTGACAAAGCTTATAACTCCTCTTCTGGTCGGTCAGCATTTGGTTTTGCAATGTTTCATAATGGTTCTCTTGTTGCTGTAGGTGCCGCCAAAGGACCAAGAACCTTCTCCGCTAAAGAGGCTGAAATGAGGTTAGCATTTTCGCACTAAAGGCGGTAAGAGGATGCGGGCTTTCGAAAATTATTTTGTGCATGGATGCTTTAGAAATTGCAAAAGCTTTAGAGGAGTTTGTTATTGGAGGATCCACACAGTCATTAGAGATATCCAAACTTGCAGTTATGTTTTTTACTCTGTAAAAACTTTTTACATTCCTAGAAAACTTAATACGGAGGCCCACCATCTTGCCAAATAGAGTCAAGCAAGTCTCAACTTTCTGTAGGCTTAGGACCCCTATCACTTGGGTTAATTTCTGTGGGCGGTTTTTAGGATGGTGGGGCTAGTGTTTGCTGTCTTTTTGGCCGTTGCTTGTTTTTTCTTGTTTGACTATTAGATCTTCTCCTAAAAATAAAAAAAAAGAACAATTAAGTAATGGAAAGGTGAGCCCCACTCATGGAAAGGTGGTCCAGGATTGGGTCCAGTTGGGTCTAGAGTCTGTATATCCAATAGTACAATATTTAATACTTTGGGTAATTCACTTTACATGTGAATTACCCAAACCACCCAGGGACGGGTGGTGGTGATGCTTGTTGTCTAATCTGAACTTGACCGAGCCCAAGTAATTGCATTATGAGATGCCAACCCTAGTAAATCTCACATGTGCTCAACCTGGCCTAACTCATCACCACCCCTGCATGGAACAGCCTGCCTTCACCCTGTGACAAATCTCAACCACTCAAAAAGCCAATCCAACTGAGAGGCCATCGGGTTGATCATGCAAATTGGCCGTCGAAAATTAATAGTGCAAGTTCTTCTCGATATGTAGCATTTGGGGACTTTTTTATTCTTTATTACGAAAGTACAATTATGTTCTTAAACCCCTAATATTGATTCAATTATTCTTTTGTTTTCTACTTTTAACTCTCGAGTTTGATTCCATGTTAGTGATTCTACAGTAAAAGAGAGATTTGATGTTGCTGATTATCGGACAGAACCACCCGTGAAGAAATAAATGATAGAAAAACATATTATTTTCAAAATAATTTAAAATGTTATCACGGGCTTTAACGTACTGCTATAATGGGATTAACCCTAAAACCTACTCCTTTTCAAGTTTATACAATGTGGACCCAAAAATGATAATAAATTCTTATCACGTGGCCTTTGTTGCAAATTGTTTTCAATGATTTTGTTATAAATATTGATAGCAAATGATAATATAACTCTTATACAAGAATAATATATTCAAACTATTAGGGAGCCCTATTGGTAACTTGTCTTCCGAATCAATTGCTTTATTACTTAAATATTTTATATCCCTCTAGATCTCATGGAATGTATGAATTAGCTTCCTTTCATTTGTGGCATGTATTTGATATCTCTCTTTTGTTACGTTCTTTTAGGATTTTGGTTTGATATGGCTTGATCTCAATTGGGTTTATGAGCTGGAAGGATTTTTTTTTTTTTTTTCATTCATGTTATACCGGATGTGTCAGGTCTTGATGGTATTAATTACTCACGTTTTGATGGTATCAAATACTCATATTAGATACTTAGAAATAAAATTGGAGACAACACTCCTCTCTTCTGTCATATGAAAATAAATCAGTTAATGTATCCTCAAACCTACACCATCATGCACGGAAAGCATAAAAAACTTGGAGAATATGAGCTCCATAGACAGCAACAACCACAACATGAGTGCCATATCTTTCATGTCCCAATCTGCAGGTCCTTCATTCGAAAATTTGCAAAGAGGGATAGTCTGTAAGACCCCGCCCCGAGTTAATCACGGTTAACTCTAATTAATTGAAGTTAATGCTAATTAATCAAGTCTAATTAGACTAATGATGGTTAATGACCCAACTCGATGAGATTAGTCTCAAATGATTGAATTAAGCCTAATGAAATGATAATGAAGGGTATTCAAGGGATTGAATGAGATTTTAAACTCAAACCAAGAGAACAAGGCCTTTTTCCGTAAATACGGATTTATACGTATTTTGTCGAATACGGAAACTCTTGATACCAACACGTGTATCTCGACGAGTACGTTAACTTTCATAATAGACTCGAAGCCGTTTGACGAGGATTTCGTCAAGTGGCCCTTCATTTGACTCAACCCGTAAATAACCTTGACAAGTGGGCTTTAGTTGCAAAATGAACTCATATAAAAGGAAAGAACTTCCTTTGAGTTCATTTCCAACGATCCCAGCTCACTCAAAACCCTAGACACTGCTCTTTCTTCCTTTTTCTTCTTTCTCCTTCCATTTCTCTTCATCTAGAGTGAGGATTGGAAGCTTGGAAAGTGGTTGGAGTGGAGCTTCATCTTCTTCATCTCCTTCCTCATCTCGTTTTCCATCTCGGAGTAGTGAAACTTGTAGGGGAACTCAAGGATTTCCTTCTTGGAACTACAAGTGAAGAAGCTCTTGCTAGAAAGACTTCAAGAGGCAAGTATAAATGTTCATTTATGATCAAACATGCTAATTTTTCAAGTTCTCTTGAGTCATTAGAGATGGGTCCTCAAAACCCCTTTTTCTTTCTTATGAAATGGAGATTAGATTGAATGTGAATGCTTGATGGTTGTTCCAAGAGTCCAAGAGGGTGTTTCCTTGGATTTTTATAGACTATTGAAGAGACTGGAGTTGAGAACTCAGTTTTTAGGATTTGCTTCAGAAGTTCTGAAGTTCGAAAATGACGTTCTGGGTGAATTTCGGCTAGCCGTAAGGCTAACCGTGGAGCCAACCGCCAAATCCTGTGAAAATGGCGAGCTTCTGGAAAGCTAACCGCCAGTTTTCGGTTAGCCGAAATGTGAATTTCGGCTAGCCGCGAGGTAACCGTGAGGTAACCGCAAGGTAACCGTAAGGTAACCGTAAGGTGACCGAAAATCAAGACAGAAAATGTCAGCTTCTGGAAAGCTGACCGTGAGCTAACCGCGAAATGGCGGTTAGCCGAAATTGGAATTTCGGCTAGCCGCCAGCCACCTTCCGGCTAGCCGCCGACTGCATTTCGGCTAGCCGTGGGCAAAGTTCCGGCTAACCGCCAGTGAGCTTAATATTGACTTAAAATTTATTGTGAGTGAAAATTTGTCCAGTGGATTTTGATATTATGGGTGGAAAATTTTTGGGGACTAAATGCACATATTAAATGAAAATGTGATGTCCATCGAAAATAACACGTGCATTTAGTAACTAATAATTACACCCAGAATTTGTCTAAATTGGGATAGAGACAAGTAGGACCGTGAATGATTAAAGATTCATCTAATCCCATTGAGTCTATAATGACTGCACACAATGAACCACGGAATACTAAATAAATGTAATGAACCATTGAATAATGAACAAAATGAATAAATGCATTGAATAATGAATAATCCTGCTGCAGCAGATGATTGGGGTGTTCCGGAGCTCCGTGGTGATGCCAGTGATCTCTGATCAAGACACTGGTAGATCCCACATATAGACTGAAAAGTCAATGAAAAGCCATGTACAAGCCATGTAATGAAATATGAATTGAATGAAAATGTATTGGACTGAAAAGTCCCAAAAGCCATCTAATAAATGCTCAATGTAATCCGAATGACATGAAATGAATGAAATGAATTGACTAATGCTTCCTTTGGAAGACACTGAACTGAATAACGGTAATATTATTGTACTTGTAATCTAGTCATTGATTATCAATTGACTGCACTGTTCAAAATATTGCGTTAACCTAGATTCAATTGTCTAGAGTTCTTATATTGACAATGGACAGGATTAGCATGAGTTATCGTAATGTGTTTATATCTTGTTGAACCGTCGTGTTCATGGTGTTATTGATGGCATTACAGGCCCAGTTGCCCATCCCGGCCTTGCAGAGGCCGCGCCGCGAGCGGAGGAGGCCCTTCCGATACCTCCAGGAGGTTTAGCCGAGTGGGCTTAGTTCGGAGGGCGTAGCTTTTGGATGTTTTGAGATTATTTTGGAATTTCATTGATACTTTTGTATATCATTTTGAGATGTGATTAAATGTCCCCTGCATTGTATTGTGAATATGCGGTTGTGGACTTCATTGGATTATATTTTTGTAAATGGGAACTTTACTGGTAATGTAAAGTCAATTGTTGTCAATGTACGTATATGTTTCCGCAAAATTGTACATTTGACAGGTATATGTATGTTAGATCCCTTGTGAGTCTTCGTCTTAACTTCGGTTAATTCGAGATTTACGGGAGTAAGTATGCTGACATCGCGATCCGGGTTATTAGGCCCCGATTAGCCCGGCCTCGGGCCCGGGTCGTGACATAGTCCCATTATTGTAATTCAAAAGTTTTAGCTGATTGTTGATTGTGACCATTCTATATAATAAGCTCAACCAAATGACACCCAAGTTATTCTCCTTGACAAATTCTCAATAGTAACTCGGCCTCAGGGTGTCACTTGAACTCAACACTTGTAGAAACAGAGTTGCAAGTCATTATCATTTAAGAGAATTGATCTCAATCAACCACAACAGTGTAAAAAACTAAGAAACAGCTCAGATCTCAACCTAACCAAACAACCCAAAACAATAACAAATATTATTGTAGTGATCATAAAGACTGTATGAAGTTGCAACAATAACAAATATTATTGTAGTGATCATAAAGACTGTATGAAGTTGCAGCAATAAACACACAACCTTGTATTGATAACGCAATTTATTATAAAAAAACAAAACAGAAAAGATTACCTGGAATAAGTAGCTACTCAATCAAACTCATCATTTTGGACAGTTGTAACCAGAAAACAAGCGATAATTAGCATACCCCTCTCTTGTGTCATATGAAAGGTGTTTAAATATCATTTGTTCTCATTAACTCATATTTCCTTATTCATTTTTAGGTAAAACACAAATTATCTTCTTGGGCTAAGAACACTCATTCAGTCATACTTTCCCTCAAAGGGAGATGTACTAAATATTAAATCAATTAGAGACCTGAAATTATTATAAAGAAAATTAGAGACATGAAATCAGTTAGCTCCTTTGGAAAGTTGTGGAGAATTGAGTTAGCCGCTGATTTAATTTTAATACAACATAATGGGTAATTACTTGATGAAAATAGGTTTAGCATATTCAGCTTACTTAGAATGGTTTTTGGTGCATGCAGGCAATCTTTGAGTTGCAAGATGTAGTTGATACAGTGAAGGAAATTGTATAGCATTTAGAAATATCATGTCCTGTAATTTTAGAAATCCAAAAAGGAAGTAGTTAACCTGCTCTTTTCATTATATTTAGTTCATTTTTAATTTAAGAACTTGATGCAACATTCTTGAAAATAAAAAAGAATAATAAGGACCGTTCCATTTAGTTCTAATTGGATGGAGAAGTATTCACCTTAGATCATTTCTGAATTTTCATTTTACCGATCATACTTGGAAATTATGAAAGATTTTAAAGATAAATTGCAAACACTACAATGATTTACTCTCTTTTTCTTATCACCAAGCAGATGTTTTACTAAAATGAACTTCAAGTAAAATGTCATCTAAGGCCATTTCATCTTGCAGGTAGCAATAGGGAGAACCAAAGCTTCTTCCAACACAAATTGTTGCTTTTATATATGGGTATAGAGATGATGCCACTCATGAGTAGTTGATCGGTGAAATCTGCATGAACTATTGTATGCTTTAATGGAGAAAAATAGAATAAAAAATATAAAATTTTGCAGTTCACGTTGTGTTAATGCATCTCAATTTCTACTAAAAAACTTGGGTTTATGATTCCTTTTATGTATTTTTTTTTTATGGTATTCTTCAACTGTATTTGTTCTTTTTTAACTAATGGTTTGATTGTAGTTTTTTATTCCCCACCATGCATTAAGAATCTATCTGCATTTTTTCCATATATATATATATATATATTCAATAAATAGTTTGTATTTTACTTTGGTGAATTTGTGAATTTGAAGCTCAAAATCTAAATTAGTCAAATGATTGACATTCCTTTGTTTTTATAATCTTCTATTGATAAACTAAAACTTTTCTCAAAGTCTGTACATCTGAATATGATTTCCATATCTTCAGATTCAATTTTTCCTCGTTTTCTTATAATAGCGATCTTATAAATTTTATGCATGCTGCTTATGGACCCCCATGGTTTAATGTATAGATAATATGCGAACTGAAATTTTCTTATTAGTAACATACGGAAATCTCAAACTTTACTTACTTCAATATTTATCTATATTTTTATGTATACTGTTATAATGGCTCTAAAGATTCTTGTTTCTTTATTTTAATTTATTGGTTTCTTCTTTGCTTTCCTGGTAATCTATTTCAATTTATCAAAATGCACCTTTTCACCCTTCTCTAACCAGTATTTAGACTTTTATTCCAATACCTTTTTGTAGAAAAGAAAGGGATGGAGAGTGAGTGTGAGAGGAATGGTGTTTTCATGTTCAGTGATGAGCATTTGGGTGAGATGAGAGGGTTGAAGAGAGAAGAGATACCATTCACGTGTTATGAGGGTGCACAAGCCAAAGCTTTGGAGATGTTGCAGGGAAGGTTAAGGTTTTTGCTTCTGGTGACTGAGATCAGCCGTGAATGTACTCCTGGCTGTCAAGAATGTTAGAACTCTTTTTTTTCCTTTTCTTACTTTGGCTTTTTTTTTCCTTGCTTTTGCTTATTATTTTCTGATCTATTTGGATACTTGATTTTCTAAGTGGCCTAATAATATATGTGACATGAAAATTCTTATCTGTTTCTGCATTATTTGGTTTTTAAGATACTAGGGACAATTACCATACGGACAGCCTTAAAGCTAACAATTGCCCCAGAAAAGCCGGAAAATACATATTTATCGCAGAGCTGTTTGATCCGTAGGATATTGCAGGCTGCAATATCCTAGGGATGTAGGATAGATATCCCACAATCAGAAGCAGGAAGACTTGAACGGTCTATTTTTTTCTTTTTTCCTTGACTGTGGGACCACCAAACCACCATCCAAATCATTAGATAGCTGTATGAGTGTAAGAACTAATATCGCACCAAATTTGAACCGTTGATCTATCACGGTTATCAAGAAGCTTACAAAAAAAAAAAAAACGTGGCTTATAGTTTGTTCTTATAATTTGCAAAACAACGTGACTTTCTTGCAAATTTCTCGATAACCGTGATAAATCAACCGTTCAAATTTGGTGCAATATTAGTTCTTACACTCATACAGCTATTCAATTGTTTTAATGGTGGTTTGGTGGTCCCACGGTCAAGAAAATAATAAATACACTGACTGTTCAAATGATTGTGGGATATCCTACATCCCTAGGATATCTCAGCTTGCGATATCCTATTGCTCGAACAGCTCTGTGGTAAATATACATTTTTAGGGTGTTCTGAGGCTATTGTCAGCTTTAAGACTATCCGTACGGCAATTGTCCCAAGATACTAATATTGTGTGACATAGATAGTGACTACTACTGATATAATGTGACAGAGATAGTGACTACTACTTTATGAATACATGTATGCATGCACTATTGCAGTCATATTACTTATTTACTTATCTTTTGAATTACATGGTGTTGTGTGTTTCTCTACTTTCAAGAAGCTTTGTGATACCTCAAGATGTGCCAACATTGAGCCCGTTGAAGAGATTGCATCCCTAGAACCCCTTTGCCCTTTTTTTTGGATAGTCTTATAATGGATAATTTCATCGCTTAAGGGGTAATTTTCTAAAAGACCCCCTTTGCCCTTTTTTTTGGCATGGGGCCCACTTTAAGCTAATCTAATCTTTTCATACACACTACCTTCACCCCAAATGAATAGTCACGAGTCCAAAATTAACACTTATCCAAATTTTATTCATCATTGGATTGAAATGGTGAGGAAATTATGCATCTAAAACCATTAAACTTTAGGATCATGAATCAAAAAATTAGATGATCTTTCGGAGTCTTAATTTCGCACATAGGTAGCTCTCATATAGATCTTTACATCCAACAGACTTCCATGATATCATACATCTCATGGGGGATACTAAGAAGGGCATTTTCCTAGTGCTACCCTCTTAGAATTGAAGATTTTAATTTTTTTTTTTCGCAAAAGAAAAAGGCTTTTCATATAATTTAAAGATTCTATGATTTTCTTTTCATCATTGAGTACGAAATAGACAATCCGTGTACTTTTCTCTCTCATCAGAAAAATTGCAAAAATCTATATCTTGTGGCTGACACATGTCTCAGGTGGATTCAGATCCCCTGTTTGGACCAATCAGGGGGTGAGACATGGGAGGAGGATGTCAAATCAGTGACATCCCATCTCCTCCAATGAAAAAAAAAAAATCATCTCCCTCATGTGGCACCCCTAATTGATCCAAACAGGGGATCCGTTTCCGTCTCGAGTGAAAAAATAAAATCTTCACCTCGATCATAGAGCCCATACTTTACGGCCCGCTTTAATGGACTTCTAAGAGCGTGGGATAGATGGAAAGGTCCCTTTTATGATAAGGGTATCGCAAAAGATGCCTCAAATCATCCTAGCCCTCCTTTTAATACCCTTAGGGCTCGTTTCTTTGCAAGAATTTCTAGAATTCATGTGTGTTGGAATTTATAGAATTTGAGATGCTAGAATTTTGAAATGTTACTAAATCCTGACATTCTTGAATTCTTTGTTTCTTTTGTACTGAAATTTCTATCTGAGAATTTCATCCTAGGTATAATAGATTTGTTATCTACTTCAGATGAAAAATCTAAATACGAGAGAGAGAAGGGTGTGTTGGGTGGGTTATTTTACATTCCATTAAAACCCCAAAAACCCTTTTCTTCCCTTTCCTTTCCATCAAAACACTTCAGGAAGACATGTAACAAGATGGAAGAAAAATAGATAAATAAACCAGGTAGATGAAAGAAGTGCAAAGGAAAAAGATGATCAGGCCTGATTTTTGTGTAGTTGGGTAGAAGAGAAAGACATTCCATCATGAGGAGAACCGGAGTTGCAGCAAATCTTTATCGGAATGGCGGGGTTGCAAAGAAGTCTCCTTGAATGACTGGATTTGTAAATGCTACAGTCAAGGTTAGCATTTGAGAATTCTACCTTTTTTGGAATTCTAAAATGCTACTTGCCTCAAATGCTAGGAATTTCTATAAGTCAGGAATTCACAAATAGCCTGGATTCCTGTCAGAAATGCTCGTAAAAAAACAAACCCACCTATTTCTTTACCGACATTTATGACTAGAATTTGGGAGGTTAGAGATTTTTTTTGACATAATGTGATATCTTGTCCCCTTACATTTGAAATGCTATATTTCTTTCATTTAGAGTTTCAAATTCCAACCACCTAAAAGCCCTTTTGGAATTCTACTCTCTATACCATTTATTGGAATTTCAGATCTTTCGTTAAAAAGTGGAATTTCAAGGGGACAACTTTTGGAGAATTTGAAATTCTTCCGTACATGTATTCTTGGAATTCTGATAAAGGAACATGATCGAGTTTTAATGGTCTTCTAACCACATAATTTTTTGAAGTTTCATCCAACGGTAGTGAGTAGGGGTCCCATGATTATGAAATTGGGTGTGGTGCTGGGTCATGCATGTGTGTGAAAATAGCTATACTGATCAAAGGTGGCCCCTAGTGGAGTAGCCCTTAATAGAGAGCTGTATAGGCAGTCCTCTCAGTAGGAGCAAATTGTCTTTTCTAGTGGTGACTGGTGATACTTACATCTTAGCCCTTCAACATGCAAATGGCAGCTATCACCTTTTAAGCTCGGCAATCTCAATCGTCCAAGACATGCGTTGACCTTTGGCTCTCTGACCAACTTGTCACTTCCATAGGAATTTAATACAATATTTTATGAAAAGTTAATCATAAACTATAATTATACAAATTGATGAAAAACTAAAATATCCAATTAAAATGTTGTAGGCAGCCAAGAAAAAACTTATTTATTCCAACGATACTGTTAAGGCTTGTTAAAAAAAATTATAAGAGTCTTTTTTTCCAAACAACTTCATTAGGGCTCATTGCTAAAAGATTTTTTCCTTTTTTTTTCTCTGAATGATATCGTTTGTCCTGTCCTTACAAAGAGATTGACCGTCTTCTCTCGCATCTCCTTTTTTGCTCTCGACAACTCAAAGCCCATCTCTTACCCATTTTTGTTTTACATTTTTTTTTCAAAATCTACGATCTTTGTGTGCATGACAAACACATCATCACCCTCAAGGTCATATATAAGTACTAGCTGGAAAAGTACCGTTTCCACCGTCAATTGGAATTTTGGGAAGGTCGAAGATGCAATACATAATTATTTACATGGACGATAATTCACAGGAATCGAAGGTATGATCATCAATCGCCTCCTCGACTTTCCATAAAATATTAGGCCCTTCCATGTGACATTAATTAAGACCATGAATATATGTATGTAATAGGATTTAAATACATCAAACTTCTGATGGTTTTTACAATTGAATAAAAACTGGCAAGAGGACCTCGTTAGTGCTACACAATTTGCGATAAATTTTCGCGATAAATATTTGAATTTTGGGTTTTTTCGAGTAAAATTCTCAAATATATATCTCTATAGTGGAAAAAAAACATTATTAAATCTCAAAAAAATAACAAAACTTTTTGTGGAATAGTGGGGCCGACTTTTTACTGATTAAATCCAGATATCAGAAATTTTGCATTAATGTACTTAAAGAAAGAGTAACCATTGAATTGGACAAAGATTGTTTTACCGTCCTAATTAGAGAAGTATCCAATCGACCGGTCAATATTCCTCCCTATATGGCGCAGGAAACCATGGTTCGTACTTATGTGACAATTATGAGAAAGAAAGAGTCCAACCTCTCATAAGGGCTGACCCAATGCATATCTGAGCCAGCTCAAACCAAGGCCGACCCCTAGCCTCAAAGAAGGTCGCGCATGAAGGGATGCTCATGGCGCTTTTGTGTAAAGAAAGGATTGCACCATAGAGCGTGATTGGTGCGGCACATATTCTCGCATGAAAAATAAATTATTTTTTCGATAAATAGGAATTTAATTATTTATGGGAGGTGTCGGAATGTAGAATCCTTCTCTTCGGTGAAAGTAAAAATCCACAAACCACAAGAAATTCTCTCATTGCACAAGTCTTGAGTCAAGGATTTCCACTAATATTTTCGTGACGATAACTCTACAGGAAATTAAAAAAACTGATCAAAGATATTTGAGTTTTTCTTTTCTTTTCTTTTTGTCGCTTACGTAAGTTTTTCCCCAAATACTTTCATTGTGGGATTCATTAGTTTCTTTCTTTTTTCTTTTTTTTCTTTTATTCCGCTATCTTAAGAACTCTAACTCACGTAATGTAATACACTCAAGGTCCCCTACCAGCTAAGTCAGTGGCAGACCCAAGAATTTCGTTTGAGGGGATTGGATCCAAATAGGTAGTTGAGTTTTGGCACAAAGGCAAAAATTTTATGTGGATGTTAGGAGCAGACCCATGATTTTCATATGAGTCTTGGAAGTGGACCTAGGCCTTTCAATTTTCATGTGTGTTTTGAAAGCGGACCCATCCCCTACAAGCACAAATTTGATTTGCACCTACTGGAGGTTAACCTTAACCAACCATTCTCTTGTTTGGCCTTACAGCCCTTGTTTCCCAGGTATGCATTGTGTTTGTCATGGGGGTGGCTGTTTTTTATTATTTTTATTTTTATTTTTGGGGTAAAATTGGGGGTGGCTGTTGGTTCATTGGGATAAGGCTTGGATTTCCTGCCCCATTTTGTAACCCAGATTTACCTAGTGTACATGTTGTGGGGTCAATCTGGTGGGCACAACTTATCGAATAGATGCTTGGGACCGGACTATTTTGTTGTTATAATATCAAACACAGCTTGGGAAACACAATAGCTCCTACTGTCATGGGGCTCACACTGCCACACCAATTATTCTGTATCATTTTCTTCCTGAGAAATTGAAGAATTGCAAGCAATGAAAATGGGGACAATGCCCTGAGATAGATGAACACAAGAAAATCCCCAGTATTTACAGACCTTTGAATCTTTCTGTCACTTTGTATTCTCTGCATTTTCAACTTGAGAAATGATCTTTTATACAGATCTTCCAACGGTTGGGTGAGAGGTTTATGGGGTGCCCAACTCTGTGGACTTATCACCAAGTAAAGACATGTTTAAAGAAATGACTATTTGTTCCCAAGAATCAGACAAACTACTTTAAGTTTTGGAAACTTGCATTCTTTTAGCAATCCTTCTACTTGGACAAACTTTTTGGCCAGAATTTGGGACAAACTCCCATGTGGCACAATCCTAGAGGTGCTTTTTCCCCCTCTCTCAAAAGTTGCACTTCTAGGATTGTGCCACATGGGAGTTTGTCCCAAATTCTGGCCAAAAAGTTTGTCCATTTAGACTTTTTGTTCTTTTAGGGCATGTTTGGTAGCCAATTTTTGTAAAAAATGAGGTGTTTTTCTGGAAAAAACTCATTTTTCCTGTGTTTGGTGTGAAAGTTTTCCGTTGAACTGCTTTTTCACCACGTCAGTTTTTTCCTTTCTAGGCCTAGAAATAGACTTCCTATAGGGAGGTATGCGAAGTTCATTTTCACATAAAACCGACCCTCATTTCCTCACTCCCTTCCCCACTCCACCCAGCAGCTTTCACTAAAAAATCCGCAACTACACCAAACAACATTAGCATTAATTCATCGAGAAAAAACTTTTTGCACCAAACATAAATTTCTAACTTCCTCAGAAACCTTTTCCGATGTATTTAAAAACCATATAATTTGCTGACGTGGCAATATATAATTTGTTGATGTGGCAATTTCATCTTTCCATGGAAAATGCCTTTACACAAACGTGCTCTTAAGGCATGTTTCTTTGCTGGAACTCAAGGAATTCCTATTTGTGGAATTCCTAGATGCTCCTTTGGGCTTTAAGTATTCAGGACTCTACCAAAATGCAAAGAGGTGGAATTCCTGAATTCCTAAAGGTTATTTGAGACTTTTTATGTTGCCGGAATTCAGAAATGCTAGAGAAGAAACATGGGATTTAGATATTCTAAGGGACAAGATGCCACATCATGTTCAGGAATTCCCAGCATGGTGAATTTCTGGCACAAATTCCACTAAAGAAATAGGCACTTTAGGAATTGAATTATATAGAGTCGTAAGCTCTTTTGCAATTATTGTCATTTTATTTAATGATCAACCACTGGTTCAGAGTCCAACATCTTACTTAAATTATATTTTTCGAATTTGCACATAAGTTTTTAATGAACTTGAAAAAGTTACAGAAATAGCTTCAAACATTTCTCTGATTGTTTTATCTTCTTCAAATAATATCTCAATATCAAATTTCATAAAAGTTAACATGTCATCTCTAGCAAGCTTATTATTATAATTTCTTTTTTGGAAATATTTTTCTATTTGCAGCAATAAAATTAGGGCCACGATCCACAGACATTAAAGTCTCAAGAATGTATTCAACTTTATTTTCGAATAAAACATGCCTATTTCTATGCTTCAAAGTAGAAAAACTCATTCCATTTAACTTTTCAATTTTACTTAATTCAACACTTACTTCCCTACTACCCATTAAAATAAATGAATAAAAAAATTAAAAATGAATTTAAATGGCAGACCATTAATTAAGAATTATATTAATATATTTGTATGGAATCAGGGCCTATTTGGCACACAATACAAGTCAAGTAAAGTATCCATTTTTCAGACAAGATGTCACATCAAATGCACTTTATTCAGAACTCCCCCCTCCCCCCATCTTTTTCATACAAAAAGTCAAAAAGCAACTACCTTTATCCACTAAAATACAAAAAAACTCCACTTTTCTATACAAAAGGTCAAAAAAATTTCATAACAAATAACTAAAAATAAAATATCATCATAACTCACTTATATTTTATTTTTTTATTCAAAATCAACTTTACTTTACTTGACTATACTAATAGAGTTACCGGCTATACTAGTAGAGTTACCAAACCGGCTTAGGTGATGAAGGTGCAGAATGAGTACTGATCAATGTCCCGCTCCCGTTGAATTGAATGGATCCACACTCAGACGCCTGTGGAAAATATATTCATTTTTATGTCAGGCTATGCTCTGCAGCAAGAGATAGGGATGATGGAGACCTTGAGATGCGTGAGAGAGAAACAAAAATTGATATTATTTTTGTCTTTCCCTTGTGTCATGAGAAGAGAGAGGAGTCATATCAATCCTCTCACATTGGGTAAACAAAATGGGGACGGTGGAGGGAGGGAGAAGTCACGTGATGATGTTTGCGGCCTTTGAAGTCACATCCCAAGTTGGCCAATGGTTCCTCGAGATTCACATCTGGGGAACCAAAAAAAAAAAAAAAAGGGACGTTGCTGGGTTATGTCACTTATGTGCTTCCTGTCTTCTTCTTCGGCATCCGAGAAGAGAAATGTTGAAGGAGGAAGAAGTTTAGGAATAATTAAACTCTAACCTGGGGAGTTTAGGAGAGTCTGATCAATTATATAGCTATCAAAATCGTGATTTACATCTGTGGAGTACCCATCCAGCCAATCATTTTAAGCAAATTTCAACGTTGTCTTTTTTTTTTTTCATTTTGCCATTAATTTAAACCAGAAATAGGGGCTACACTAAAAGGCAATCAAGAAAATTATCTGGTTTTTTATAATCATTCTTTTACCATTTGGTTGGGACCTACCATGTTTCGATTACTTGAGGATCCCACCAAACTTCCATCATTAGATGGGGATGAATCCATCACACCTTTGATTGTTTGAGTGGACTCCACCAGAGAGAACATGGCCTTCTAAATAATTTATCACATTAGGCCTTTCCTTTGAAGAAAAAGACCCTTACTTGGTAAAATAAAATGAGGGCACTTTAAAATTAACAGGGCGTCAAAATTTACTTAAAACCAGTAAGGCTTGATCCCACACTTAGATTAAGCCGAACGAAAGGTTCTCTTTTATAATTAATGATAATTATTCTCGAAAAATGGAATTTATATGGAGTTATATGACATGTTGATGTACTCCACCCACTACTTTTCTCTTTAAATATTTGTTTATTAGAGAAACGGAAAAATCATTATCTTATGGCCGACAAGACAAGTATTTTTTTGTGATCCTTGCATCTTAGCCCTCTATGGTACATAGTCAAATCTCAACCGTCCAAGAACTAAGACTGTCCATTGACCTCTACCTATATGAGCAATCTCACTATCCATCCACAATTACAAGATCAATTAATCTCAACTCCATTTTCTTCAATCTTCTGTTTTCCAACTGCCGATCATTGACCAGGTACTCTGTACTATCTCAAATATCTTATATCTTTCTATTTGTTACTATTTATGATGTAAGAACCTATTTTTTCCGAATTTTGTAATCATTTTATTCATTACTTGAAAGGATTAAAATGTTGGTAGTTTTTTTTATTTATTTTTACTTCTTAGATCCTACTATACCCTCCTAATTAGCTACCATATATGACAACCCAAACTCTAAAATCTTCAACTAAACAGAAAAATTAGCAACGAAACAAGGAGAGTAGCAGTGAATCTCTTACCTACAAGGATGTTAAATCTTTGGGATAGAACCCAATTATTCAAAATAGGAGAAAATATCCAAAGCCAAAAAGATCCTCCATTACAAAGCATATATACATTACAAAATCTCGAACCATAAAAATACTACAGAACCCTAATTACAAGAATCTTCCTGGACCTTCCAAAAAAAAAAAAAAAAAACTTTTAACATAAAAGAGTTCCACTAGTTATAGCTGAGTGGTCTTGTGGGGTTCATAGTTTTCCTTTTGGCTTTCATTCCTCTCCCTGTCTTGTAATTTTAGTTGAGGTGCTCCCTCTATTTTTTGTACAGTGGATTTGCCATTAGTTCATATATTTATACTTACTCTTAAACAAGAAAAAAAATCAGAAAGGAATTAAAACAGGAAGGAAGGAAACACGAAAGAGGTCTGTGAACAACAACACATCTTCATGCTTAAGCAACTCGGTCTCTAGGACCAGTTTCCTTCATGGAAAAAACGCAAGAATATGCTATTTATTTGCGATTCCTCATAAAATAAAACCCAATGGGGGCGGTTGGAAAAAAAAATTCCACATGAGAGAAAAATCTCGAGGAACACGTAATAGATAAAAAGACAATTGGCTCTTTTATCACCAACATGATTAACCTTGAGAATGCAATTAATAGACCTAATAAACTTCAAATAAGGACAGGGCCCAAGTGCATCAAATGGATAGACATGATTAATTTGATGACTCGGTGAAGATCTTGACCCATCTTGGCAGCAGATGATGATAGATATTGAACAAATACATTCGGGGAAATTGTGGCTCAAAGCGGGACCCAGATAACATGTTATCAGTGCTTTCAGAAGCTTCTCCTAATCCCATTATTCTGATTTATTTGCTCTCTTGTGGGGCCCCAATTTGTGAGCTGAACACCAAGGCGTAGGTTTTCTGTCTTAGATCTTAGCAATCTTGTAGGTACTTGTGTAAAACGGGTTGTTCAGGCACTATTTGGCCGGCCGTGTCGTACTTGAGCCAGGCCAGGCCTGGCTGTGCCGTGCTTAGGCAGGCAGAGGGTCGGCCTAACACGGCACTGGGCCTTGCCCAGGCAGGGCTGGCCCACAGGGCCCTCCTAATTTTTCAGGGAGTTTATGGGCTTTTAAGATTTTCGACTTGATATAAAGTTGATATGACTAAAATAAATGCATAGATATTTATGCTAATTTACAAATGAGAAAAAAGATTTTAGTTATTTTATATTTCTTGAAATAAAATTTACAGCAACTTTGATGTTAAATTTTAACTTAGCATAAAACTTACGATTTTGATGATAATTCCAACTTTTAAAAGTTATAAATTAAAAATAAAAATTACAAGTACGGTAGTTTCCTAAAATAAAGTTGACAACAACTATGACGATAATTCTTAACCTGAAATAAAATTTAAAAATTACAACAATGATAACTTTTTAGTACTATGATATTTCTAATGCTAAAAAATCGGCTTCTACTTGAAAGGGGGTATTTATAAATCTACCAAATGTTGAAATGACACAAACCCTAATATGACCTTTTTTGGTTGTTGTAGGGTGAGGGTGTAATACTGTCAACAAACACCTGGCCATGCCCTTCCATTGGCCATGACGGGCTGGTTAAAGTTTTGGGGACAGTGCAACCCAGCCCGATATTTTACGCCCCTACTTATAGGCCCCCTGATTCATCATCCAAACCATTGTGTATGCCTAGGATGAGCTGTTTATTTATTTATTTATTTATTTATTTTTTGTAAAGTTTAGGAGTCTTGGAGCCCACTAAATTGTACAGAAACTATAAACCTCTTCTTCCTCTTCCCACCTCATACATGATATATGCATATCTAGTTAAAACAGGTGTACTAAAATGCATTGCTATTGAGAATGATATGAAGGTTTTTTGGTTTTTTTTTTTGGTACCATATCTCGAACCCATGACCTAGTGCTATTGAGAATGACATGAAGTTAGTGTTTACAACTATTAATTGTCATGTTTCAATATTTAAAACTTAATATGTAAATTTGATTTACATATCTCAAGCATAAAATAACAAATGACCCAAATAATTATAAAATAGTAAGCAATAAAGTTATATTCCCTGCTAAATCCCTGAGTGGTGGCACTTTAAAATCCCAACTATTCCGTTATTCTTTTTATTTTATTTTAGTTTAATGATAGCCTAGCAAAGGGGGGCAGAACGACGAGAGTACCAGAGGTAGGGAGACTGTGGTTCGATCCTACCAGCCAACTAGGCAAACCCTCGTTCTCAATAACTCGTACTTACGATCCATTGTATTGACTTCGGTCCTACTTTAAAGTCTATCATATAGTGGGTCTTATAACTTTAGATTCTTCATGCTTTTTATCTGTGATCAACTTGATTTCATTTTCTATAACGAGAAAGGTGAATTCCTATATGCATGTGTGATCATTTCAAACCTCAAGGGATAGCTTAGTTGGCCCAAGACGACGGTTTGCTTCTAGAGGTTGAATGTTCAAAACTGAGGGGATTTACCCAACTTCCCTTGGGCCTCTAGGGATTAGTCCGGCCAAAAGGGTTGGGACACCCTCCATTATTGAAAAAAAAGTGTGATCATGAGCCCCCTTATTTATTCCTTCGTTATTTACTTCTTCAACTATGTGATTGCGTTTTTTTTTTTTTGTATATATATGTTGATTCTATTTATTTGTGTTTTATAGTAAGTTTTCGAGGGCCAGCATGATCATAACAAGCAAGAAAAATAAGGCCCCCTAATAATAATTCGTATCCTTTTGGTAAAATAATAATAATTAGCATCATATCCTATTAAAGCCATCTTTTCACATTCCAAAAACGCATCAAAGAAATTTTCATTTTTTTTTCTCTCCCAAAAAAAGGCCCCATAATAATAATTAATATCACATCTCAATAAAGTCATCTTTTCACTTTCCAAAATATCATTAAAGAAATTGTCATCCTTCTTTTAGAATTGATTGTTTTATGATGAGACTATTTCTTTAATTTTGAATAATTGAAATATATAAAAGTATTTTTACTTTTTATTTAATTTTGGAATTTTAAAATTACTAGACAATGATAGTTTGAAAAAAAAATCTTAATCTTGAATGTTCATTGAGACATGATAGTTTTTCTAATATTGATGGATTAGAATTTTTTTAGAATTAAAAGATTTTAAAGAAATTTTACAAACAGAAGAAAACACTTCAATTGACTACTTAATTATATAAAAAGACTAGATTCTTTTTCAAATGCATACATTGCTTACAGAATATTATTGACAATACTTGTAATAGTTACTTTTGCAGGAAGAAGTTTTTCAAAATTAAATTGGTAAAATTCTACATAAGATCAACAATATCACTAGAAAGATTAGGTAGATTAGCCATACTATCAATTGAAAAAGATATGTTAATAAAACTTGAATATAAAACAGTAATTAGTAATTTTACATCACAAAAAGCAAGAAAAATAGATTTTCAATAAAAGATTTATAATATTATTAAAAAAAAATGCCTCATTTAGGATTGTCGCTTTAGGTCTCAAATTGTCTCGAGCCAGCCTTGATTTTCTCCTTGTTGAAGTATGTGCCACAGTGGCAATACAGTGATTAGGTTGTGGGCTTGATGTTTACTTCTACCGTTCCATGAGAAATTAGGATTTTGGAATATGATTGGTATGAGACAAACTAAACTAGGGTTGACCGGGATGGAATATGAGAATGAAACTCGGTTTATGCTTAGCAGAGGTGAAAATAGGGGGCAGGGGTAGCAATGGCCCCCCAAATTTCTTTTTTAAAAGGAAAACCCTAGATGTTATATAAAATTTATGACTTTTTTTATACTGCCCCCTATTCTTTTACTATTTATTTTACTATTATTACTGCTACTTTTCTAAAGCAGCTAGCGGGTAGAATCATATGCCAAATGCTCTTATTTTTCAAATATCTACCCGCTATAAACATTTAGACAAATAGAGATTGAAAATAGAGGCACCAAACATGGACTTAGTTTCAAGTTTTGTTCGAATTATATATGGTCAAATCAGGCTTGAGTTGGCCATGGCCAACCCGACCCAACTGAAAGCTTCCATTAATACCGTCACCTTCGTACTTTGACATTGAAAATAAACTATGATAAAAAGATCATGGTGCTCTAAATATTGTATTTAGATAATGGAGACAATGGCAAGATACTTTGTTAAAGTTATTCTATTGGTCAAACACTGTTTGCTGCAAACAGGTGTAAGATAATGGCAAGTTTGTCTTTTAGATTGTTAGTTTTGGTGGAAAAAAGGACCTATTTGACTGATGATTAAGGTGGTTGACTGAATGGTTGAGAAACTGTAGATAGGTTTTCCGTAGTCTTGTGAAAGTTGGTTTTATGAAGAATTGTAGTTATATGCATCATCTTTATATAAACTTGTGATAGAAGAGCCTCTGAGATTAGTAGTACTGCTTCCACACATTTATGTGGAGAGCAGCGTCACTCATTTGGGGATGTTGCCTATAATAAATGGCAGAGTCTTCATATTGAGAGCTATTTTGTCATACGTTTATAAGAAAGCTAGCTTGAAACTTGCCATAGCTAGTTTGAAATCTCCTGATTCTTAGTCACGCTTTGAATTGAGAGGCCCATGTCTTTATTGATGTTCTTTGCAACTTGAAAATCACTGTAATGATGATTGACATTCCTAATTCATTTATTGAATTTCTTACCTCTACCGCCATTATTAACTTGAAGTGGGCCTCACAAGGTGGTTCTCATTTAACAATATTATAAGAATTAATTCTCATGGGATGAAAAAAAATATCTCTCTCTGCACAGACAAAATTAGATTTGTTCATTCTTTCAATTTTATGTATTTGTGTTTATTAAATTATCTAAAGATGGTGTTTCTTCATTACCCTAATATTATCTATGTCATTGTTCCTCTCTCCAAAATCTTCTCTAGTTTCTTAGCAGGAATGGAGCTCATTGGACCTGTTTTAGAAATTGTGAAACTCGCATGGGATCCTATAGGCCATCGAATTGGTTATATTAAAAACCTCACAAAGAATATGAAAGAACTAAACAACGTTGCAGAGGATTTGTTTGCTGAGAGGGATGATGTGGAAAAAATGATAATTTGCAGCAGACCAAAAGAGGCAACAACAGTATGTAACAAGTGGCTTGAAAATGCAAAGCAGATAGAAGATGAAGTGAATGCCATTCAAGCAGACGAGAAATGCCTTGTAGGGTGGCGTCCTAATATCTACTCTAGGATGAAGTTGGGCAAACGTGCACAAGATATTATCGAGGAAATCTCCGATCTTAGCAACAAACGGCAGAGATTCCAGGGAAGAGAGTTGTCTGATGCGCCTTTGGAGAAAGTTCAGCCACAAAATGTTGAAACTAATTCCTTAACTGCAACCGAGCGTACTTTGAAGGAGATATTGATGTTCATAGAAGATGACAATACCAATATGATTGGAGTTTGGGGAATGGGCGGGGTGGGCAAGACAACAACTATGAAATTATTGAACGACCGACTTGAAGGGTCCCCGGCATTTGAAATTGTCATATGGGTAACTGTCTCAAAAGCAGGGAATCGAAGAAATGTGCAAAATGCTATTGCAGAACGTCTAAAATTGACCGTATCAGAATCTGATGATCAACTAAAAGCAAGTATATTTAACTGGTTAAGGAGGAAGAAGTTCTTGTTGCTATTAGATGATGTTTGGGAAAGGATGGATTTGTCTGATGTTGGAATCCCACCTCTCAATCAAGTTGATGGCTGTAAGGTTGTATTAACCACTCGTTCCTTGAAGGTATTGTTGGAAATAAAGGAGTAAGTTTATATTATTTTTGAGAACTTTTCTTCATATATATCTAAATTTCTTGACACAACTACAAGAGTATAGATAGAACTCATGCATTCGTATACAAAATGACTCTTGACTTTCCAAATATAGTAACCTATATTCAGTTGCATTCTCACTCATTAACTCATAACTGCACACACATTGCCACCCACGAACTCATTAACAGCACAAACAATAACACCCCACTAACACACGACTCCATGCTATGAATTTGTTTATTTTTCAACAGGTATGTCGACAGATGAAAACAAATAAGGATGTCAAAGTGGAGACTCTTTCAGAAGATGAGGCATGGAACATATTCATTAAAAGTGCTGGAGATGTTACCATGACCTTTGACATCAAGCAGTTAGCTGAAGGTATCGTCAAAGAGTGTGGTGGCTTACCACTTGCTATCAATGTAGTTGGTTCATCATTGCGAAATAATGATGATGTTGTTGTGTGGAGGAATACATTAAGGGAGTTACAGTCACCAACTACATTTGAAAATGAAGACATGGAGGAACAAGTCTTTCGCTGCTTGAGATCTAGTTATTATTTGTTGAAAGATGACAACCAAAAAAAGTTGTTTTGGTACTGTTCATTGTACCCGGAAGACAATGAGATATCGATAACTGAATTGGTAGAGTATTGTTGGTTAGAAGGCTACATTCATGGAGTTGGCAGCATTGAAGTTGCACGGGAGAAGGGTCATAGCATGGTAATGAATCTCGTAAATGCATCATTGTTGGAGAAGTGCGATGAGGAGGGATATGTCAAAATGCATGATGTTGTAAGGGATTTCTCATTGAGAGATGCACCTGGGTTCTTAGTAAAAGCTGGTATGAATATAAAGCATCCACTAGAAGAGAAGGAATGGTTGCAAATGCAAAAGATTTCATTAATGGAGTCTAATTTGTGCACTTTATTGGAGAGGCCAAATTGCGGATCTTTGTCCACATTATTGTTGCAAAATAATGGTCGGCTAACAATGATCCCCGATTCCTTCTTTG
The DNA here is from genome assembly GCA_028538565.1 of Umbellularia californica. Taxonomy (NCBI): domain Eukaryota; kingdom Viridiplantae; phylum Streptophyta; class Magnoliopsida; order Laurales; family Lauraceae; genus Umbellularia; species Umbellularia californica. Next base: position 5,730,653 of record JAPQWN010000002.1, read on the forward strand.
AATGTATGCATTCTCTATGTATTCTAGACTTGAGTCGGACGAAAATAAAGTCCTTGCCGTCTTCCTTGCGGAGCTTGGTTAATCTCCGCGGTCTCTATTTGAAGGATTGTTTAAAATTAGAAGAACTTCCATCCCAAGTAGGAGCGCTCAAGCAACTTGAGGTGCTTCATTTGGGACGCTGCACGGCAATCAAATATCTGCCTAGAGAGGTCGGGGAACTAACTCGTTTGAAACGTTTGATAGTGGGATTTTAATACCGCGAGTATTCGCAAAAGACTGAAGAATGGAACATGAAGTTGAGAGTTCCAATTGGAATAATTCTAAAGCTTCAATTGTTGGAAGAACTGAGCTTGTATGCTTTTGCAAGACAAGGCATTTATTATGAAAGCGCTTGTATTGAAAAGGAACAGTGGGATGATAAAAGTATGGAAGTCGTGGTTGAAGAATTATGCATGTTGGAAAATCTTACTTATCTCGATGCATACTTTCCAAAAGTGGAGTGTCTCGAGTATTTTCCACGTCATAGCAAATCGGTGAAAGCAAACTCCTGGTTTAGGAGATTCCGGTTTCGGGTTGGCAGTGAGATAAGTGCTAATTGTTCTACTAATTATCCTCGTCATAAATGGGAAAGATGTTTGGTATATAAGGATGGTAGTGGGATGTCACATGCCGCCATTATGAAGACTCTTGCTCATTGTTCCTATTTTCATCTGCAGGGTCACCGCACAGCAAGAAAGCTATCAGAGTGGGGCCTCGCAAACATGAATGAGTTGAAAGAATGTAAGGTTGAAGGATGTAAAAGGATGAAAATTCTCTTTAATGGAGATGAGCAACAGGAGACTTGTGCAATGCTACCCAACCTGGAGAAGCTTGAGATCACTAGTCTTCCTGAATTGAGGAGCTTTTACGAGGGTCCAATATTGTTGCCCGGAAGCCTCTCCAAACTAAGATATCTGAAATTAATGACTTGTAGAAACTTGAAGAAGGTTTTCGAATTGGGCATTATTCGACAACTCTGCAGTTTAGAAGAACTCCGTGTTTCTTATTCGACGATGGAAGAGATAATAGAAATTGAAGAGGAGGAGGAGATGTTTGTCACAAGCCATAATAATGATAGACTCATCCTCCCTAATATCAAGCTTATTGAGCTCTACTTTCTTCCGGAATTGATTAGCATTTGCCGAGGGTTTTCTAATTTCGAATGGCCATCACTAGAAACTATTGAAATTCTTGAATGTCCCAAGTTGAAGAGTCTCTCCTTCCTCTCCAATGGCACCAATATTGTAGCACCTGCACTAAAGAAGATTCAAGGCTTTAGTAAATGGTGGGAAGCATTGGATTGGGAAGACAATGACATCAAGCAACGACTCCAACCTTTTTTTGATCCATATTGAAATGGTAGATGATGAAATTGTCGATGCCTGCCTTGGCTTTGGACCATGCAATGCATACAAGCGTTGAAACCGAAGGAAATAGTGACTGCAAATTTCCATTTGCTCTCTGTATTGAAATTTGAAAGCCATTTCGATTTTTTGTTGGTAATGATCTCTGCTGCAACCACCTCCTCATTTCTCTTCATCGTATGCAATTTTTCATATCGTTGCTTGTCAAAACGGAAACAAGCACACGGACGACACTGTCATAAACTACACCGAACAGGTAAATATATCTTTGCATTTCTTCAATTCTTTTACTTCTCTTTTCTTCTTCGTCTACAATACTTCTTTTGAAATTTCTTTCATATATGCACTGCGTGTTTTTTTTTTCTTTTCTTTTCTTTTCATTAATGGGTTGCTTAGTAAACTCAAAGACAAAAAATGATGATCTCTGTTTGTTTAAGGATATGCTTGGCCAAAAAAGGGATAGAGATTGAACATGACAAAACCACGACATCTTTTTTTGTCTTTGTTGGATAAGTTTGAATTCAATCTCATATGCCCACAAAGTGTTTGATGAAATGTCTCAACCGGTTCATTTTTTTTGAAAGATGCCTGTCCCCATGAATGATCGTTCTGTTACCTATCTGTTGTAAGTTTAGAAACTATTGTTCTTGCTACAGATGAAGTTCTTACTCGACCTTCTAAAGTTTTTTTTTTTTATAATGATGTTTCTTTTTTTATTTAATTGTACTTTCTAGAGAATCGGTCAGATAATATGTGCTCAAAATGCGTTTCTTGAATACTTCGGCCATCAGTTTTAACTAGAACATTGATCATTAGAGAACACGGATAATGGACAATCATCCCCGGTGTTCCTAGGCAAAACAAGGAATAGTGCAATCCAATCAAATTTAGCATCACATTCTGATTTTTTTTGTGAATAGAAACATAGTTCCATTGAGCATATGTGTCCAATTGCTCTCAACTAATCTCCAACTTCAAGCGATTCATGTTGAGAACATTGTTTCACGAACTTGGATAAATTTGTAGCTCTACATGCCTTCACTTTGTGCCATTTGAGGTAGAAACTCCTCCATTCCTTGGTAGGTTGTCCGATAATATCTTGGTCGTTGGAATCTTGGGTCTTTCTGCATAAATCAAAAGAAGGCCATCTCTCTTTGGACTTTGAAGAGAGATCCAAATGATGTCGGACACACATAGATCACACCAGAATCGAGAGTAGCATATATCAGAAGCCAAAAGAAAAGAAATGAGCTAATATCCCAACTAGCATGTTTCTTATTCTTTCTATGCTTGCATTTGAAATTTTCTCATAATTTATCATGCTCAGTGTAGTTTCGTCTATAAGAAATCACATTCACATGTAATTTTTCTAATAATAAATTTGCTCAAGAAGTTTATCATGGTTTATATTGTTTTTTAAATATATCCCGTAAGAATGTAAGAAACCCGATCAATTTTTTTGTGTGTGCACAAATGTTTGTATAATGAATGAAGGGGCCTACTTGGTTGGACTTTTTATTTGCATAGGCTATTTGCAAGATCATAAAAAGAACTTGAGTGGACTAATTTACAAAAGGTAAGTTCACAGCACCGCCACTCTTTCATTGATTGGTTTTTGTTCTCCTTTTTCTATTGTTATTATTTTCGTCATTACTAATTTTTTATTTTTAATTTGTGAAATAGTTGTGCAAAACCAAGTTCCTAATCAACTAAAATGTCTGGAGAAATAACTGGTGGAGCCTTATTACCCTTCCGTATGATATTTCAACCAAATTGGAAAGTCTCTTGTAGTCGTCTTTAAGCTCCTGTTTGCATGCCATCTATTTTTTCTTTTACGAGTGAAGTGGTTTTGTTATGACCAACATGTCTAAGATGGACTTATGCCATCTTGTTCACATCTTAGGATGAACATGAAGAAGTTTGTTTGGTATAGGTGGCCTCTATAGGGCCTTGTTCTATTCTGTATGCAACATGTTGTAAAGGAAATGAGTTTTCTTAAAAAAAAACAGACAACAAAAAAAAGAAGAAGATATGTTGAGATGATATTGAGAGGATATATTTCTAATCATCATCAAATCTTACTTCATCCATTTATGATTGGCTTGGAGTACTAGTTTTCTCTTGCAATATGGCTGAATGTCTCTCTCATTTGTTATAGATAAAGTGGGTCATTTATCTGATAGTATGACTATTTAAACTATGTTGTTGCCCAATCACATGCATAGAACTTGTATTTTTCTAATTGTTTTGTTTATAAAAATTTCATTTTGACATTTTCTACATATCTTCTCAAGCTTGAACACATACAAAGCACATAGGAACATGAATAATTTTTTGGTCTTGTATATGCAAGAGGAACTTTGTTACACACCACCAGTGCTTGATCCCACATTCTATTTTTGTTTTATTTGGTTAGGAAAGTTGTGTTTCTATTTGTTATGGTGTGAGTTACTGAGTTGCCAATGTTTGTGTTTGTGCAGGTATCAGTGAGTGAGTTGTTTGGCCTGTTGCCAAAATATTAGCTACTGCAGTTACTAGTGGTGTGATGAGTCGTGGGTTGTTGCTAACCTGTAGGAAATGATGGATAATATATTTAATGTCTATTTTTAATAGATAATGCATCTGCTTTCCTTGTATTACTCAAACGAAGGAGGTTAGCTACCCCAAGTAGCCACTGTCATGTAAGAAAATTTATCTATGCCTTTACTCTTAAGTTGTTGGTTTTGTATGTGTTGAAGTTGATATTATACTTCCCTATTTTTAAATTCTTGTTTTGTCTTGCACTTGCATTGTAATTTAACTTGCATTGTGCTTCCAAACAAGCCCTAAATCTCCCAAGGGAAAATGTCTTTTCAGATTTAGTTAGGATGTTTACTGCTTTATTTAGTTTTGTCAAGTCTATATTAAGAAAGGAATAAAAAATATGAGTGACCATTCAAAAAAAAAAAAAAAAATGTTAGTACAAGTGTTGTCTTTTTCTAGTCTTTGAGAGATAATGGTATTTTATTAGAACATCAATGAATTGGTAAAAATGATTAGTAGTTTATGTTCTTTACTACTTTATATTCTTTAACTGCAAGCACTTGCTTTCACATTTTGACATTTTATCTTTTAGGTCATTTGAGAACTTATATGCTGGCTTCTTTTTTACTCCTGTACTCCGTATATCACAGTTATTAGAAGTGGTCATTACTTTTCTTTTTATTCCAAAGGATATATCTACTCTCACTAGTCTCATCTTATTAGTTGAATGATTAAATATACTCCGTGTTGTCTTCATCATTTTATGTTTGTCTATAATTTCATGAGCATGACCATTCAGCTGCAAGATAATATTTGAATACCTCTAGCCTATTATTCTTTGTCCTTATTTTTCATTTATTTTCTTACTTAGGAAAGTGGATGCTCCCATTCTGATTAGGTTTTGAGATGGTGAACACGCATGCCAGTTGGTTCTCGATGGCAACAAATTTGATAGTACTCAATGGGTGGGGACAAAAATTAGACGCAGGGCCATTTATTTACTTGGATGGGATGCTAATTTTGGTAGGTGCTAAATCAAATATGACCTCACCTTGGTAAGGTTTGGTAATTGGAGATGTTTAAGTTTTGTTCTTGGCGATTCTCTAATGGCTTGTGGAATTCAACTTAGGTTTTGTAGAAACGTATCATGATACAATTTTGTAAAATTTTATCTATTTCACAATTCAAGTCCTTGATGCAGAATGGTTGCTTTACAGGTTCAGATTGGCATCCTAACGTTCATACCAAATAGAATCAGCTTGTCCACAATGATGCTCCATGGTTTATTATGGAATCTACCAAGAATGCCATCATCCCCTGGTTTGTTCTTACTTGACAAGCAAGAACTATTGAATTTCTTATTATTCTTCGTGGAAGATGTGGGGATACTAAAACACTTTTGATTTTACTTTACAGGTTTGACAATGTTGGTGTCAATATTTGTTTGAAAGATAATCCAAATCCATCCTTTCTTAAGATGGCATGGTCAAAGTCAGAACTAATGAAGCCCAAAATTTGCAAAGAGAAAACAATGCTTACAAAACTAAGGTACATTCTATTCTAATCAAATGGGCAAAAAAAGGGTTCTTATGCATTCTATTCTAATAAGATGCACAAGAAAAAGGGATAAATCTAGAGGAATGGGGAAGTCCATGCTGTGTCAATATTACGACACCATAGAAGGTATATTCTTCTGCTACATATCATCACCACCATCATAAAAGCTTTGTCCCAACTACAGTGGGGTCAAGTACATGAAAATTCCATTTCCCCATTCCAATCTATCCATTATAATTTATGTCTACATATCTCCTAATTTTAATTGTATTCCATTAATTAGCAAAAACATATCAAGGATTGAAATTGTGAAAGGACTTGTTTGTTGATTTTATGATAAGAACATGTTTGTAGTTTGTTCCTTGTATAACTGATGGAGGCTCCATGGATGCATTGATGCCATGGTGTAAATGAGTTAAAGCACCTACTGGTGCAATGAACTTGACAGCAATCTGAATTTCCTCCCCTTTTTTCACCCTTTCTTATATGCTTGCGAATGTGATGCTTGGATCTAGGTACATTTATATTGGACTATTCGACATTGAAATTGAAGATGCGCAATATCGCACACAAGATATCTTGGGACCATGTGGGCAGTTGTGACGTTTGTGTCCATGTGGGTAGCTGTTATATTTGTGACCACAGCTTTCATCTTTGTGACCATGGTAGAAGTCTTCTTGCACAAGATCTCACACTAGTTGTCACGGTCTATAGTGCTTTATCTTTTGAAAAAAAAAAAAATTTAATCAAATGGTCCTTCAATGTGCAAATCTGGATGGTAGGCAATCCCCTTGGAAATGTATTCTTGTATTCACTGGCTTATCCATTTGTAAGAATATTTTGTGCACCAATTTGCCATACTGTCATTGAATATGACTGATATATTCTAAAAGTTTAATTACAAACCAAGTATTGATTACTACATAGAGAGATATTTCCCTAGTTGAAGGTATCAATTAACAGCCCATTATTTGTTTCCAGTTGTTTCCATATATTGGAGAACTGAAAAAATCTATTGAATGATTAATCATAAGCTTTAAACACGCTCCATAGATGTAAAACAATATTTCATTGTTGAAGTGTCCAACATTTAAGGTAAACATGACTAGAACTGAACAAAGATTTATGGCACAATTCATTACAATGAGTAGATGTTGTCCCAAACCCATATTGATTCATATCTTCTATCAAGCCCAGTTATATATATTATATGAAGCCGACTGGATTCCAATTGCCAATTCCTTCCCAAATTGAGATTGATTTTGACCGTCTTATAATTTTTTATCTCTTGCTAATATCAGGCCCTACTAACTAATGGCCCATTAATCATACTAACCAATGGCCCATTTAACATTTATTCCATGAGTGGAGATGACGGTTTCAAATGCAACCCAGAATCGTAACTCCTTTCCTCTTCGTTTCCTCTTAGCCACAAACGTTATTCTTCTCCTCATAACTCTCATCCTCTTCATTCCTTGCATTTCATAAATGGCTTGAAGTCATTGATAAGATGCAAAACTCTCAGCAACTCTCTCCATCGATCTCTCCAAAAGTCACTACCCTATTTCCTTTCCTTCTATATTCTTCACTCAATAGACGTTTTCCATTCAAAGCCCTCCCACAACAGCCACACAAGTTTTTTGGGGTTGGTTAGATTTTTGTTCGGATATCAAGTATTTTTTTTATTTTTTTTAATTCATGTTCTTCTGATCCGGTTTTTTTTTTTTTTTTTTCTTCTTCTCAGGTCTGTGGATTTTTTCCCCACTTCCGTGTTTTTTCTCTTCACTTCTTTCTCTCAATGCCAGTATCTTCTAATTAGTTGATCATTTTCTGTTATGTTTAATCTCCGGTTCTTGGTTTAAGCTCTATAGTTTTTTTTTTTAATTGGTACTTTGTATTTCAATCTATGTTTCTTGAAATTGGTTATTTTAAGGGTTTTCTTTTTTCATCTTATTTTTTGGTTGTTCCTAACAATCAGGTAGCTGAAGTTTGGACTTGTATCCCATTTGCTCTTCTTCGTTCTCCCTCCAAAAGTACAAAGGTCCGACATTCATAGCACAGCATGTGAATATTCGAAGTATTTGTCTATATGTGTGTAACGATCGCTTTTCTTTCTAATTATAATCCAGAGATCAGTCATGTTTTTATGTGAGTTTTGTAAAATTTAAATTTTGAACCTCTCTCTCTATGATATATACGGTGGAAAAGACCAAATGGGATGCCAACATTTTATTTTGATTTTCCGAAACATTGTATTATATCATGGTAAGTAAATAATGCATGAGATTGTGTTATCGCATTTTTCTATTAATAAATCAATCCCACAGTGGGACCAACTCTAGATTGGATAAATTTGGAGATACACTATTTCACAGAAAAGGTATTTATTTTGACTGACTTAGATTTTCAATAAGCCACTCCTTCAATTTAGGTTTGTTTTTAAGTCAAAGCCTAGGGGGATCCTCGCTTGCCGGCCCGGCCCCATGTGACCTTTTATGCTATCATAAATTTTCCAACCATTTGGGTTGGACTAATCCCTCTCAGAAGAAGAAAGCCGCGTAAACTTCCCTGTAGCCCTAGTATAGCTATGAGCAATTTCGAACTTACAACTTCTGTGTGCAAACCGTGGTCCTATGCCAACTGAGCTACCCGGAGGTTTAAAAGGGGTGCAACACAAGGACTTCGCAAGAGATCACCCATCCTACTACTACTCTTGTCCAAGCACGCTTAACTACAGAGTTCTCATGGGATCCGGTGCATTAGCGTTTGTATGATCACACATGTGGCCAGTTTGATCGGAGAAGTTGAAACCGAATGCAGTGAAAGTTGACTCAACCCAGCAATTTCATGACAGATCATTGCATGTATGTATTATCCATACTATCTCAATGCAAGGGCAATTTTGGAAACAGGAGGAATAAACATTATGTGGTTGAACAACCGTTTCTTTCCATAAATAATTCGTGTTTATCATTCGAACAACCATATCTTTCCATAAATAATTTGTGTTTATAATTCGAACAACCGTATCTTTCCATAAATAATGTGTTTATCATTCGTTGCAAGCTGCCGAAGAATGTTTTCTACCATCACGACTATAAAATAAACGGGGATATTGCTTGTAGTACAACTACCTGGCATTTTCCCCAAGCAATCGAAGTTTAAGTATTTCCAGAAAGTTGTTCGTGAATTATTTTAGGGCAGTGCAATATCGCACATATCACCCTATGCGATATCATAGGTATTGTACGACCAGACCTAGTGGAAATATTTAAAATTTGATTATTCTAGGGCAAATGAAAGTGTAAAGGCCGTCCTACGGTCAAAACCTTTACAAATAATAATAATAAAATTGGACCGTTCAAAAATATCTTTGCAATGGCTGCACTGGGCATGAACCTGCTTCATGAGAATGTCCAGGTTATTACGCGGTGGATGCCACCTGATACGGATGGAGTTTTGACAAGTAAAATGCAAATATGGCAAAAGAGTAAAGGAGAGTGGCCAGGCAATTGCGTGGTTGGTACCATCAGATGCACGGCTAGAATTTGACTAGGAACATCCACACATGGCAGCGTGAAGATGAGCAGTGTAATAAACATGTCTGATATCAGCATCTCTCCCTATACTCTAGCAATTGAGCACCCTTGACATGGCCGTTGACCTGCAGTGATTTGAAATAAACAAGAAATGCATATTTTGAAATTTAATAATCACCCACCTAAAAAAGATATAAGACTGCTCATAAATAGTACGACAGATTGGCCCAAGTCAGTAATTGGAAAAAATGAAAAAAATTATTAATAACATCTCGATCTTCAATCATACGTCCCACATTAGATTACTCACCTTAAGGAATCAGGTGATCCAATGATTCTTACAATATACTTTTAATTACCTAATATATAGTTCCACGTGGATAGGAGGATTTGCATGTGCCTCCAGGGATTAGTTCTCGGCTATCCAGAATTGAGTGTCACTCGGGCTTAGGGACAAAGGCTCCTAGGTTGGACTGAGCTAGGCGGGATATACTCTGAGTTATAAAAGAAAAATTTGTAGTTCCATGTTTTCAGGTAATTAGTGAAACGTTCCATTTTTGGACCGATAAAATATGCAAGCCTGCAATGTTGAGCGATCCCTATCTGCAAATATGGAGGCCCACAATTCAAAAGGGCAAAAATATAGAATACATATAACATAAAATAAGATACCGCCAAACAAAAAATAAAATTTTAAAGCATATAAAAAATAATTAAGAAAAAGACAGACACAACACTTGAAACTAAAAAAGTGAGGGGCCCATGGCACCGTGGAAGGTGCTCATATAGTCATACTGCAACACTGGAATTTTCGGTTCAAGTCATGTTACCGATATTGAGAAAGAAAACTGTACAGTTGCAACCTATCAATTGCAGTTTTTCAGATTTTTAACCAAATCCGACCCAACCTGACCCCTACCCATGACCAGGTCGGTTAGATATCCAAGTCCAGTTACCAACCCTCACCCTTTGCTGCCTGTAGTAAAAATGTGTGCCACAACTCACAAGTAAAGCACTTTGGCTAGAAAAAGGTGAAAATGATTAAATATAAATCAAATAAAGTAATCAATAGTATAGCTAGAAATAATATATGTTCAAAAAAAGCAAAAACAAGTGTGTGAATACAAGGATATAGACATCGATTGAGCGCATACATGTAAAAAATGAACATCATAGTTAAGAGAAATAAAAAGGTAAAGTATACTTGTGCAAAAATAGGTACTTTGTGGAAAATAAATACAAAGAATAACCAAAGTATGCTAAGCAAATTTGACTCAGTTTAGCAAGAAGTTATGGGTCTTTCATTCGAGTAAATGTTTTATGTTGTTACAAAATTTGTAGGAAAATTGCTGCAACTTTTCAGTATTTTTCAAACCTCCCTTTCCAAGGAACTTAATCCATTTTTATCTAAGAAGCACGGACACGGGACACGGACACGACACGACACGGACACGCCGACACGGCATTTCTCAAAAAAGTAGGACACGGACACGTCGGGGACACGTTAATAATTAATAATAATAATAATATATCTAATCATATACTAAAAGATACTATCATTTTAACTTTGTAATCAATTTAGCAATCAAATAAATAAAAATTCAAGTACCACTGTACCAACTAACAAACATATCAAATTATCAAATAGCAATACAAAATTGAAACATACTTAATAATCATTAAACATGAAATATCCTTAGTTCCATAAAATTTAGACTGGCAAGAAGAACACAGCATAAAATTTCTCTGGCTGGAAGATCTTCGATGGGTGGAAGATCTTCGAATGTGGCAGGCTGTTCTTCTTCTTCTTCTTTTTCTCTTTTCTGCTTTTATTTCCTCTTTCGCTGGCAAGAAGAACTTTGATTGTGTTATTAGGGCTTTTATTTCCTCTTTTTTGCTTTTATTTCCTCTTTTTAAGTTATGTCTTTTTACAAAAACCCCCCTCTGCTTTTCTTTTTTAACTTTTAACTTTATTTTTTTCCAATCAAAACATGTAAACGTGTCCGACACGTGTCCGAAACGTGTCCGAAATAAAAAATATTAAAAAATCAGCAGGACACTCTTTTATGCGTGTCCGACACGTGTCGGAGCGTGTCTGTGTCCGACACATGTCGGACACGGACACTCCGGCCCCGGAGAGGTGTCCGTGCTTCCTAGATTTTTATTATAAGAAGTTTTTTAGAGTATATCAGTAAATAAATAAATAAATAAGATTTTTCATCTTTCTACTAAAATTTAAACTTTGAGAGGGTCCAAGAAACTGATCTTACCATCAAAAAGAAAATGACTCGAGAACTGAACCCTTTGGGAGCCAATCTTTGAAAGGTGAGGTCTCTTTTAAAATCTTCACAGCAGTGCTATAGTTTGGAGTCATGGCCTGTAAGGAATTAGATTTAAAAAAGTGACTAAAAACAGATAAATAATTGATTCATCATCATCATCATCATCAATCAAAGCCTTATCCCATCAAACAGGGTAGGGTAAAGAGTTATACAAAACTCATCACTTACAAAGTCCAACAACTCTAAGAGAACAACACCGTCAGATAGATTCTCTCTACAATATGATAAAAACTAAATAAACAGCCTTCAGGTAAATAAACATTTTAGAGCATTATATGCATATCTTTCTGTAAACTAACGGACAAATATCCATATATTACCTTTAAGTCATAATAAGAAGCCTCAGATTGAAGCCCTTTAAGTCCACAGCTGTATGAAAGAAAAATCTCCAACAGCCGTCTCCTGGCATCAGAAAAATTTCAAATAAAGGCAAACAAAGATGAGATGCTCAAATTTGCTCGCAGTGCATACTGCATGCAACCACAAGTACTTTAAAGCTATTGGATGCAACTATCAAAGAAACTAAACAAGTAAATAAAGAGAAGTTGCTAGTTTCAGTATTCAAGATTTAACAGCAATAAACCAAATCTTTTCACCAGCGAAAGTCAAACGGATGGCATGTTATCATACTTGCATAAAGATGACTCAGTAGATGGGTATAGTGCCCCTTTTGCAGAGGTACCTTGCTTTCTTCCAGTTGTGCCAAGAATAACCTCATGCAAGCCAGACTTGTTCCAACAGATAGAATACCTGGACATTGCAGATTTCAATACTCCACATGCTCTATCGTGCAAAATTTACTTTGAAAGAGGAATCATGAAGAGTTAAAAAAGGGACATTATGATCATCAACCTAAGAAGTCCATGAGGCCTGACGATGACGACAAAGTCTACAGACTTTGGCCTTTTTTACATCAAATGTGAACCCTGACTGCATTTATTCCTTCTCTGTCCATTATCAGGCCAGCAATAAAAGTGTTAAATGTTCCATCACGATCTATGAGTGGATCCAACAAATGAACAGTAGGCTCACAGTTCACTGAACCTTAGGCCTCAGGAACAAACAAAAGGTCTGAAAGCATGATGCATATACTGCAGTTGAGGATCGTAGAGTTCACTATGAAAAATGAATTATATGCAAATTGAGAAGGACATCAGTACACTACCCGCATGTCAAAGTCGGCATGTCATTAGTATTGTTGGATTGATGAAACTCCTTTGGTGGCAAGGGAGCTTCCCAAAATTGTGGCTGCCAACGGAATAAAGACAACATAAGTACAGTTTGCTAAAACCTTTTGTCCACGTTGATTTGAAAATACACACCTCAGACCTCGTTCACTATGAAAGGATTTGGTAGCTTCTTAGACAATGAAAGAATGCGACCGCAAAGAACACTTTTCAGATGATCCCCTACGGAATGATTTTGACAACTTTTGCCAGGAGACTGCCCAATAGTAATGGAAGACAGGTAAACTGGTTGTAGAAAGTAAGAAAGTAAAGCTCCTGTAATGAAAAAAAAAAAAAGGGCAAAGAATTGCTACGTTAAAACTATGAAGAATTGATCTCCATGCACAATGTGACAAAAAGATATGAAAACAAATTTTTTAAATAACCAAACAATTTAAGGAAGGCACTTCTAATTCTCAACAAAAAAAAAAAGAGCTGAATAGTTCATTAATTCATAACACGTCGATTAATTTAAGAACAATACAAGCTTCGAATCCCTCTTGTTGATATAAGCCAATGAACTCAATTGTATCTCTTATGCTATCTTGAATGTAAGTATTGCCAATATAATAATAAGTTATAAAAATGTAAGCATTACGTAGCTATATCAATTATGATAGGTTTGATGGTAATTTAGTGTAATCCTAGAGAATGTCAATGGCTCATTAGCTATATATTTAAAGAAGTAAGGACTTCCGATTGTACAAATTTCAGCATGCCCAATGCCACTTCGCCAAAGCTCCTTCAAGCTATTGAGCCTCAGGTACTCCTAACCCCTGATTATATTCACAATTATAATTTTTAATGTTTGCACCCTTTATCTACTTTCTCCAATCCTTCACAAGTCTGTTGTCCTACTCATGCCCGAGTCATCATCTGGAAGAATTATTTATCTAACATAAAATAAATGATAGCCACCAGGACATGAAAGAACAAGATATTGAGATGAGGGCATCAAGATATATTGCAAACAATGATATATCTGAGCATAGAAACATTACAAAATGGCATATTTACCATTTTCTCTTTAAAAATAACACATTAAAACTTAAAACACCTACCAAATCGCTAATAGGCTACTGAAACTTGAAAGAGCACCATATCTCTCCATGCACTGTTCTTTTAAATATGTCTATTCTAGTGGAAGGTATGACCCTCAATAACATGGACAATAATATCAGTCATTTAGTATTGGATTCACCACACCAAGTTTGACCACAAGAAGTGTCTTCAAAGCTTAAAGGGAGTAAGATGATTAAGAGGAAACAGAAAGGAAGAAAGGAGATTGTAAAAGAAAAAATATCAAAGCTTATTTACACATTAAGAAATTCAGCTTTTTCAAATCTAGCCATTAAATGTATTGGTTGTTCACCACTACAAAGATGAATGAGTTGAATTTGAATCCACAAAATGAAAATAAATAAATAAATCCAGTCCACTACAAAAGATATGGTAACAAACCTTGAACTCCCACTACGTTCCAACGGGCTATTTTGTCAGAGCAGCTCATCGACAAGGTTGTATCACCGCGACCAGGTTTCCTTTGAACCATTCCACTAACCTGTATGTTATCTCCTGAAGAAGATTCTATTTTAGTATCCTGTTTTTAAATAAATTGACTCCAGTACTTGAATAAATCCACCATTCAAATATCTTACATAGCATAACAGGAAGGTAACAATATCAAAGACGCTAAACAAGATAGGGCACATGTAGCACAAGGGATTCATAGAGCCGTTCAAAAAAAAAACTTTCTAACATCAGGCAACAAAAAATACTTGCAGGCCCCAGATTGACAGGATAATCTTCTCCTCCTTCTTACATAGCAGAGCAGGAAGTTAACTATTAAAGGGCTAAGCAAGATAGGGCACCACTAGCACAAGGGATTCATAGAGGCATTCTCCCATTAACAAACTTTGTAGCTTGAACAGTGGTAGCTAATGGTTTACCATCTATTTACACTGGTAGCTAATTCTTCTTCTCAAATCCCTTTCAAAACCCCAAATCCACACCCATCAAATCCCTTTTAATAATTTCAAGCCATCTATGATATCATGTCCTTCTCAACTACTAGGTCTTCTTCTTTTTCTAAAAAATGAGTTCACGTCAAACCATAACCATCAATCAATAAGGCTTCATACTCATTTTTTCCTCCTCCTGGTCGGTTACCAATTCTTGCCCAGGGTTTCCTTTTATAACTCACCCATATGACTTTTTATTTTGCCTGTAGATAGTAGATCCCCTTCTACTAGGGGCAAATCTCTAGTGAAGAAAGGCAGTGAATTGGAGGCATCCCCACCTACAGTAAGAAAAAAGAAAGTGTCTTAAACATAGATAAGCAACTTTTGTAAGGCCTAAAAGCAAACATGAGCAATACTTGAATTGAACAACATTAAATGCTCAATAAAACCACAATAGAACATTAAACTATAAATTACTGACACTTACATGGCATCTGCGTTATATATAGATGCAATTTGCAGCCTGTTTTCATTGTGTATTTGACTTGGCCAGGACAGTCTGTATCCAAATGGAAAAGCAAGTCTCTGGCATCCTCAACCTGTGACTGTTCAGTTCTACACGTATTAAGATATCCAACCTCAGTATAAAAGAACCTGTCATGATGAGGATGAACCATTTTCTCAGGAAAGTAGTAAGTATCACCACGAATCGATGCTCTTGTTCTACATAACTGACTTAAACTTAGAGAAGAAAATGTTGAATGGAGAAAAGCTAAAAGGGTGCATTCAAGTTCTTAAAACTAGATCTTGGTCTACAGCAAGTATAGGTAAGTAGGTCAAACAATTCTAAGATGTTTGCTACAGCCAAAACCAAGAAGCCACAAAATAAGTAGTTGGTTTGGACTTCAGAATGCAACTTGAGGATGGAAAGTGGTTTTCTTTTCAAGGAAAAGAAGTTAATCCGGATTCATATTTTTTACAAATATCTCTATTACTCAGGTCCAGCGGTAGTGTGCTCCAATAACAAAGCAGAGCTATTATTCCTTTAAATAGGTCTTCGGGAAGCATCTCGGTTTGGCAACCAGCGGCAAATCAACGAAGGGAAACTCTAAATGTGTGATTCTATGGGCTTCGCAGGCATCCACACCACCTCGGTTCTTTGCGGATATCATAGAAAAAGTTTTCCAAATTTCTCAGAATCTTGATGTCTCATTTCATCACATTTTGCGGTGCTAACTCAGAGGTGGATCGCCTAGCAAAAGAGGGAGTTTTGAATTTTGAGACCATCCTTGCTTATTTCTTCTGATTGTTGATGTGTTTTATCCTTTTAGGGCTGAGGCATGACTTCTGGGGCTTCAGCTCTACCATATATTAGGTTGACTGACTTGGCCTTTCTTTTACACCTTTTTGTTTCAGTATATAGCTCTTATACTGTACATCTTTCTGAGTTTTGAATATAGTCACTATTCTCAAAAAAAAATATATATAGGGGGGTCTTCATATGCATCCATCCCTCATCATTTTTGGTGAGGGACACCCCAAAAGGGGGAGTTTCAAGTACAAAAGTGTACTTTTGTACCTCACATCAAGTACACTTTTGTACTTGAAACTCCCCCTTTTGGGGTGTCCCTCACCAAAAATGGTGAGGGATAGATGCATATGAATATTACCCATATATATATATATATATTTTTACAAATATTGATCACTCACCTTAAAAAAAATAAGATTTACAGTTAGGCAAAAATTACATAGTTTTTTTTTCTATATTGACCTTACAGATGCCCTAATACCTTAGTTTTGCTTTATAGGTGCAGACATTAAAAAAAAATCCTATAAAACTGTTCATACAACAAAGGATAATTCAAAAATGATAATTTTACCCTTATACTCTGCGATATATAAGATATCGAACGAAATCCATCCTGCTTACCCAACTATGCAAAGAGAAGGAAGTCTCTTGAGTTAGGGAAAATAAATGAATATGTGCGATATTGAGCGCCAGATATCCCACCTTATAAGGGCAAAATTATCATTTACACACCATCCTATATTGCACAAACCATTCTGCAGAAATTTTGAAATTGTTCACGAGGGGAAAGTCAAAATCTTTTTTTTTTCCAAGGTCCCAAATCAACTCGAAATGCAATTTCATATAGCTTTTTTTAATTTATCATCTACATTTATAATGAAAGGTAATAGAAAGAAGTGTTTCATGACCTAATAGCTAGTCCCAAGGCCACTCATCAACTCAACCCAGTAAACAAACCAAGTCATCCTCTTAGATCCGGTTTTTGAAATATGATTGAAAGCTGAGACACTAGATTTTCTTAGCTTTCCATCTTGGAGAAAAAGCACATAAACGGAATCATTCACTTGAGATTTGCACTATATCCAACCTTCCTGCATCGTATATCCATCTCTACATGTGCAAACAAAATCAAAATGGAAAAGAAGAATCAGAAAGGGCAAATGAAGGATAGAAACCTTATGAGGGCTCTTCGAGCAATTATTTCAGCATGTGAGTCGTTTACAACATCACCACGAGGGCTCAGAAGCGATTTTCCGAGGCATTTGGTTCCAGTTCCTAGGGCAACCACTTGCAGTTCTCCTGAAAGAAGAAGAAAAATTAGGGTTTTTGTAAGAGAGAGAGAGAGAGGGGTTTAGTGGTAGTGACCTTGGGAAGGAGAGGAAATGAGGAAAGCGGCTAAAACAGTGGATTCTCGGCCTTGGGGCTTTCCCTTCTTTGGAAGAGAGTTGTAGAGGGAGAAAACGGGTTCCGATACCTTCTCTCCCCATCCGGATTCCATGTTTTCGTCTTTCCCAAACGCAACAGCGACAAAATGCGGAAAATCTGCTGCTCTGCTTAAAAATCTTGAAAAGAATTATGATTTCCCTCTGCTTTCTCGATTTTACGGGTCCTCCCACCACGTAATTGTGAGGGATCCACCCCTGTCTCTCTGGCGATACCACTTTCTTATTTTTATATTTTACTCCGCTAGGATGTCTCGCTCATCAAATTTAAACCCCTCGCCTAACTTACTGCTTTTAATATGTTAGGCGAGGATATCACTGCATAACTGGGTGTGTGCTAGAAGCGTGCTAGGCGAGGAATATCAAGTGGGGGTACTATTTCTCCTCCTTTTTTTTTTTTTTTTTTTTTCATCTCAATCTTTATGAATGTCTCTCACAACATGATTTAAAAGGATTTGAACAGTTTTAAGTAAAAGAAAATTTCATTTGTTAGGAGGACTGCACTGCAAATTTATTAGCAAGTCAACAAAAAATTTGATTTGGTGTTGAGATAGAAACATTTGTATCCCAATTAAAGGGGATCTACAACGTCCACACTGGACAAATTGAACCGTGGAATTGTACGGGAATACGCTATACAAAGGACTTGCCAGTTTGGTAATCTCAATGATGAATATGAAGTGCTTTTGGTAGTAATTATTTATAGAAAAAATGCCCTCACAGGTGAAGGGCAGTGACTGGCCCAATTGGTGTTGGCCATGGTTGAAGGAAAAAGAGGGAATCGTAAGAGCCAAATAGGAAAGAAGGGGAAAGATGAAGGAAAGATATATAACTTAGGGTCACCTTGTGGTGGTCGGTACTTGTCATTGATGGAGGAGAGCAAATGTGGAAGATGGAAGGAGAGGAAGGAGAAAAGGAAAACTTGTGGAGGAGAAAAGAGGAGGAAGAAGAGGAAAGGAGGGAAGCTCGTGGAGGAGAATGGTAGAAGAGGAAGAAGAAAGCTTACAAAGAGGAGGAAGAAGAAATCTCGTGGAGAATTAAGAGGTTTGGTCGAGTTTTAAACAACACGGCAGGAAATTGAAAAAAAATAAAAAATGGAAAGGGCACCTAGGACTACTTACTGTGGATAGCCATACATTGGGTCTTTTTTTGTCTCCACTCGGTCCAAGAAGATTCTTCCAGTAAAATTCTCAATTTTTAAACAATAGCTTCTTTATAAAATTGGTGACATGATTCAAACCCCACAACCAGCAGGTTTGTGCCACAGGACGGTAATATAGGCTCTTGTCATACATATCTTTGTTGCTTCACATTCATCTCTGTACGACACTTCTGGTCTAGTTGACATCTTATGGTTATGGTATTATCTTCTCCCCATGGTTTGGAAACTCAATTTAGCATCGAGTCTGTTACAAATTAGTGAGTCACACCAAGACTCGGCCAAGCCCGAGAGAGTTTTTTACGTATCAATTAACTGAGTCCTCTGCAACCTGGCTAAGTTTTAAAACCATGTCTAGCACTTAATGATGAAGAATTATCCATTAGCTGCTTAAAAGTGTGTGCAGCACCATAATTCAACATAAGACATCTGGTATAAAGCAATGCCATATTTTAAAACCCGATCATATATATTATATCAAAGCAAATGTAATTAATGTGTGCTTAATCATACAAAGATAAATTGAGTCCATGAGGAGATGCTATTACACTAATCTCTTGATTGGTAATAATACAAATCCACCACCTTATGATAAGACAAATATACATGTAAAACAAATAAAAAGGAGTAAAAGAAACCGGCCTCAGATCGTCTCTAACGCACAAGGCACAACCTAATCGCCATCAACAACAGAAATAATTGCAGTGCTGCTCCATTCTAGCAATGGTTTAGGCATCTGTCACATACATGTTTGAGAGCAAAACGCCCATAAAATGGATTTTTAGTAAAAGACATGGATTGGTAGAGGGATTAAAATGAGTGAAGCGGTGTTCATATGGCTCGCCCCTTGACGATATCAAGGCTCATTTCGCTGGGATCTGTCGCCTGCAACTCCACCTGAATGCCATCCAGCTCTCTCTTGAACCTGTCCTTGGAGCTAGCATACAACATCTTACTCCTCACCCTTGATGCATCAGGGGCCCTACAAAGGCAAGAAACAGGGGAATTCCTTATAGCCCATATAGTTGGTGCAAAGTTTGAAACATAAATCAAAAGCCCAAAACGTCACTAGAAGCCATACCGTATCGGGTTGAGCCAACTCCACACTGTGTGTGATCAACTCCGAGTCTCAAATTAGAATTTTTTTCATACCACTTAGAAAGTGAGAAGATGCCCACGGCTAAACACTACTTCACTTAATAAGCAAAAAATGCTTCTATGTTTGAACATTTGGCTTGATAATAATAGTAAACATGGAATTGATAACAAAGATATGGTGGCGTGGGGGTGCCTAAGATTACCAAGCAATGAAGAAGATCTTGCTCTTTTGGCAGTTCTCATCAGTGGTGAAGTCAAAATCATAGACAGCGTAGCGGCACTCATTTGCAGGCAAGCAAGCGGCGAAATCGTCGTAGCTCTCCTCAGGCAGACCAAGCCTCTCCACCATCACCTGTTGTATCCTCTCATCAATCTTGAATACAATGAACCGGTAGTTCCTCTTCGTTTTCAGCTCCAAGAACTTCAGCTTACATTCATCATTCACAGCCATTCCAGATGCAGAGTTCGCCTACCCCACAAATTCCAACATACTATTAGCATCCATTTGCAACAGAGGGTTTTTATTTTATTTTTTTCTAATTAGTTTCTTTTACATGCAACAACATGTAACTTTGAGGCTACGGTGTTGCTTACTCATCCACCAAATACAAAAGAAAGACCCATGACAATGTTCATGTGGTTGCCTTGCCGGACTACCAATGGATATGCATTCTTTTAGAACCCCACAAAACCAGTATATATTGTCCAATGCATCTAACTGTATGATATCAATCAACATCAATATCATCATAACCTTGTTCCATTAATATGGAGTTGCGACAATAAGCACCTTCTATTGTGCCAACGATTATATTGTATGTTCTTCCAAAAAAAAAACGACTATATTTTATGACAGCAATAATTCCACCATCATAATATATCGAAAACATTTTAATTACATCTAAAATAACCCCAAACCATTGAGAATGAAGATATTCAATTCCTTAGAAGATAGTTTTTTGGAAAGAAAAGAAGCAGGACTGAAATTTTTTTTTTTTTTTTTTTTAATCTTGGACCAATATATCTCAACTGATTTGCATTTTTAAAATAAGGTGGCACTAGTGCTTTTGGAAAGAGCTGATCCGATCAACGATTGTTTTATATCAGCATTGTATATTTTCTAGTCTAATAACAAATGTTTATAAGAACTGACACATTATAATATACAGCATGCAATATGGAGTCTCCAAATTACTTGTTTACCATGTAATCATGTATTCATGTTAAGCAAGGAGAAGGGAGTTTTCCCACAGAGTTTGTGGACCCTGTGTGCCTCTTTGTGCACCATTTTCCTTCTTCGGTTTCACCCACCAAATGGTTTAAAAAAATTTTAAAAGCTAAAGTGCACTTGAATTTAGAGATAGAGAGAGATACCATGTTTTCCTCCAATGAGAGAGAGACGGACTATGGGGAATGGAGAGGGAAAGAGGAAGAGAGATGGATTAAGGAGGAGTATGTAGTGAGAGGAGGAGGGAGATCCTTGATTTTGGGAGGTTTTGGGAGGTGGGTTTCTTTAGGCAGAGGAAAACAAGGTGTGAAGGAGAGATTTTCACTTGCTCTTTGCCACGTTCATGAGAGGTGGCCAACCTCCTCCCTTTTAAATGGTCTTAATTAATCAATGAATATGGAAGAAGATGCATGTATATTTCAGGACTGTTTGACCTTTCTTTTCTAAATCTAGCATTTTCAAACCTCCAACATCCCTTCACTCGGCAGGTTGGTTAAAAGTGGTTGTTTGGGGCTGTGAATGAGTATCATCCAATCATCAGTATAACCAATTTCCACTTAGTCCATGAAAAAAAATGTGCATGAAACTCATTTTTGGATATGGGAGAGAAATCCAGATTGCATAAACGTTTCTGATCAATATAACATTTGAGACCTGAAACCAACTATAGCTGTGTATTGAAATCGATATGTTTTAAGATCTAGTGTTGTGATGCCTTTCTAAGAGTTTATGGAGCTTGAGTGGTATTGTCATTTTTTTTTCAAAAGAGGACCTCTTGTATGCTCAATAAATTTAATCCAAGAACACTTTTCAGAGTACAGTCATATGAACCCCACTTCTTTTACTGGATCTGAACCTACATCCTGATCTTTGGCTTTTCAAGTGATTCAATTGGTTCAGATCTAGATCTAACGCATAAGATCTATGTTGGAACAAGATCTGGATCTTGATCCATCCAATAAAAAAGGATCCAAATTCAAATCCACCATGGTGCCACCCTGGATCTGACCCATTTACATCCTCGAGAGGGGTGATTAAACCTCTAGTATGGTCTGGTCCATATCTTACGGCGTTAAGCCAATCATCATCTCCATCATCATTAAAACCTTGCCTCAACTACATAAAATTTGTCTCACCATTCCTATCTTATCATGCTCCAAATCCTCGGATAAGGCCATTGGCCAAATTTGAGCTAAGATTTTAGGCCCAACAAGACATCAATTGATTGTGCGCTGAGGTTTTTTTTTTTTTTTTTTTCTTTCCAATTAGACATCAGTTGATTATGCGCTTTGGGGGTTTTTTTTTTTTTTTTTCAATTATCTAGAAAGAGGAGTTGCCTAGTTGGTCGAAAACCCTGCCTCTCACCCAGGTGACCAGGAATCAAACCCTGGACCCTTCCCCACTCAACATTAACCAAATTCCACATGGGCTAGAAATTCCCAATTCGGACTGCTCTTGGGTAAGTTATCTTCAGGTTCCACTTGGGCTTGGATTAAACCAGCACCTGACCAGCCCCAGTTGCACCCCTAATCTCAGGTGGTGTCGGTACATACTTGACTAGACATTATTCAACATTCACAAATGTACATGATTCATATTAGGAATTAGCCCAAGCTAAACTTAATAGTCAAGTTTCAGGCCCATATCCAGCCAATTAAACACCGAAAACAGACTCGAACAATCAATATAATATAACAAAATGAATGAATACAAGGAAAGAAACAATAGGTATTAGTTACATCCATAAATATAAACTGTCATAGGCAATGACACCCCAGTAGGGCGTCGGTCAGGCACCACCATATACTGTAGAAGCAAATGTTGGGATCAAGTTCATTAGAACTGAACTGTATGATGTAGTCTTTCATAAAATGATTTTTAGTGACCAAAACGTATCCACAAAAGTGACACACTCCATTGGCATTAAATCTTACTTGGATCAGTTAACCCACAAAATTCACAACCCTGTGACCCTGCTTCTTCTTGGGTTTTACATTACTTTTCTCAACTTCAACACCTAAAACAGAATCAGCTTTTGAATGAGAAATGGTATTTTTGTCACCATTTGTTGTGTCGTCTGCCATAAAATCGTCAACAAGATCGTCTCCACTGCCAAATACTGTCACTTGTGGCCTACTTTCTCCATTGTCATTCACTGAAACAAAATCCATGTTAAGTAAATAACTGAACACTTGGCTGCGACAATAAAAAGAAAATTGACATATCACATTTTGTAACAAATTATCAATAATCCTTTGGTTTCTAAAAGGTCATCATCGAAGCCATACTCCATCTATGAAAGTCAGGCTTTGTGAATCCTAGTTTCTCACTGATTCCTATTTACGGGTCCATTTGGCTCCATTGTATTCAATAAGAATGTACAATATTTCACTAAAATTCAAAAGTACTAAACTCCTTGGATGGCAATTTCACTCAAACAATTTCTTATTGGAACCAATTGAGCCCATTGTGAAAGAATAGTAAAAGAACACAATTCCATTCACTCCTGCAGTCCATATCTGCTGTATGGTCATCTTCTTTTTCTCCTTTTTGCCAGTTTTCCCCATAATCCCGTAACCTAGATTGTCAAATTGAAATTCTTACTGTAAAATCTGTTTCTGTACTCTCGACTACTCTTATTTGGTTATTTATTGAATGCCTTTTGTGTGCCTTTTTGAACATCTGTTATCTCTGGCCACTTTGAATTATACTCCTTGAGCCTGTTGTTTCCTAATTCCAGTTATTTTATTTGTTAAAAACAAAATGGAAGTGTTAATCAGCTCCCAATTGCGATTTTTTAATTGTTGTTTTCTGAATCTTTTCCTGCGCATTGCCAAAAGTCTAGTTTCTGATTGTCACCATTCTCTTCATTTGTGGATTCTTTATACTACTCTGTATTCCCTTGGAATTTTTCCAAGCATAATCAGGTTCCTAGATACAAATCTGACATTCTTACATTTTCTTATGTTCTATTTTCCAACTGACCTTGTTAATCCTTTTTTTTTGGAATGGTAACTGACCTTGTTAATCTAATTTCAGAAAGTTGATAATTTAATATACTGACTGCAAAAATCTGGCCCGACTCTCATTAAGATTCAGTTTGTTCCAGCTTGATATCTGTGCTGCTCTCTGTGGATCTGATTTTGTCAAATTATGTTATAATCTTGAAATCCTTACAAAATGCCATCTGAGCCAACCCAACCCATTTCTATCAAATTAAATGGGACCAATTATGCTGACGTGTCATATATGATGAAAAACTTCCTCATGGGAAGGGGACTGGAAAATCGTCAACAGAACAAATGCTGATAATGAAAAGGCTAGAAGAACATTGGGATGCCAGAATGTAGATATCCAAAACTGGAATACAAACTTTGATGAGTCAACCATTATCTTCCAAAGTTTAATGCAACCAAAGCAATCAAGGCCCACTTGGATGATACACATGTTGGAACAAATTTTCCAAAAAGATATTAACTTGAAATAGAGATCAGATCTGTCAAACAATATGAAGGATCAACCCCGGATATTTCAACAGAAATAATGGGATATCGGACCAACTGACCATTATTTTTTACATTGGTAACCAACTTACCATGATGGATCCACCATTACCCAAAAAAGCTATAGATATCTTCCAAAGATATCAAATCAGATTTATACAAGGTCCAATGGCTCTCAGATCTGAATTATAGATCTCCTTTGACTGTCTATTCCATACTGTTCTTCCCTTCCATGTGTTGACTTGGCCCTTCTGAACTCATTGCTGAAGAAACTCAAGTTAAGTCTCTCAGCAATACAACTAATACTGACTCGGTCTTTCTCAAGACCAAAAAAAAAAAAGAAAAAAAAACCTCAAAAACAACAAAGCAGGCAAGACCACCCACAAGACTTCCCAACGATGAATGTCATTACCACCACAAACTTAAACACAAAAAATGGAACTGCCTATCTGACCAAATCAATGGAACAAATGAAAAGAGGCATATCAAATATCAGAATATAGAATTCAGCAACCAGTTGCTGCCACTGCCATTGTCAAATCACCTTTATGCAAGGATATTTTGGTCAACAATAGAAGATATAACTGTCATATAGTCCTGTGCCACACAAGCACTGGCCACAAAGCATTTCATAAGAAAAGCTCTCAAATATGCACAGAATTTCCACATTGTCACAGACATGTAGCAGATGCTCCTAAAACTTAGACAGGAAAGAAGAAATAGTGACGCCATGAGAACTATCACATGATTTTTGAATATATGTATTTTTTTTTTCAATGTAAACCAATTAACAGAACTAGTTCACATTATAAAACTAAAGTCTGCGATGGAGAGATAAGACAATCACTCAAAAACAATCAAGAGAATGTAGGTTATAAAGCTTACATGTGTTCTTGGTCTCCTGTCCACTAGCAGCAATAGGATTTTCCTTGCCTTTGTTTGGGCAGTGTTTAGCCAAATGTGTAACACCCCCACAAATTTTACATGAACCCCCCTACAGGAAAACAGATTTAGCTAATGAGCAAAGTAAATTTACAAAGAGAAATTATTATGCACTGATGAACCCATTCAATATAGTTTTTAGATGTGCAAAATAGAACGTGCACATCATCATGATGAACCCATGCCTTACAGTGGGGGCTCACAATTAGATGAATGAGTGCAAATGGCTTATATTGATTATGGGGGAAAATGGTGGTCACCCAAAAATGGCCTTCCTGAATGGTATAAATTGCAAATCGGAAAATATGTCATCATGATGAATAAATGCCCTATAGTGGGGCCCACTATTAGATGAATTATAATGAATGTGAATCACTTAGATTGATCATGGGATATTTTATTTATTTTTGGTGGTGGGGATGGGGTGTTTGGGGATGGAGATGGCGCCGTTCTTCCTGGAAATTTACACATGCATACATACCCGTTTGATCTTTCCAAGGAGAGTGAAACCATGTGGCCCCCTTCCCTTCAAACCCCCCCCCTTTCTTCCTTTCTCTCTCATTGCTGCCAGGCCTGATTTGACACCCATATGGATTGCACTGACCATTTGGTATCAGATCCAACGTTTTCTGGCTGCTGATCTTGGAAGCCACAACTTGATTATGATAGATCCGATAATCTGAAATTTGGCATGTCCCCTATCTACATCTGCACCATTCTGTTGGATCTGGCCCTGACCCCCAGGTGGGCCCTACTGGGCTCTCGCTGTCATCTCCATAGGTGCTCTCAAACATTGACAACAAGTGAGCCCCACAAGAAAGATTGTACGTATGATTGGATCATAATGCATCATTTTCCATAAAATCAGTAGTCTGGATCACCGAAAAAAGACCCAAATCATATGAAATAAACTAATAATTGTATCAGGATACCGTAAACATCTTGTTGCACGCAAGACCCACAATTTATTTTATATAAATACCTTTGATCAATACTATAGTACACATGGATGGAAATAAATAAACAAACAATTGTGATAATACCAATAGCAACACAAAGTTCAGGAATCAACAAGTTTATTCATTTAGAAAGCATGGAATAGCATTTTGGATTTGTCAATAAAAGAATATTAAAAAAAAAAAAAAGACATATCAACACATGGGCCACAAGTAATTTAAATTGGAAACAGATCATTATAGATACCTTTGGATAGATTCCATGTTTGTTTTTGGGACAGTTCTTACTCAAGTGCCCACGCTCATTGCAGATAAAGCAATTGGCAAATTTAGTACCCCCTGCAGTTACAGAGAGATCAGCAGGCTACAACAGTACCAAGACATAATTGAATTATTACAATACTTGCTTTGGAGGTAAAAAGGTTGTGCAATAAAATAGTAACCCAATTTAACTGGAGAAGAAGAGTAGTCAAGCATACAGCGGTAATCTAATTTAGTTTATCATTGAATATGAGGCTTCAACTGCTCAACCTTATCCATGTGAGTTCTATTTTAAATGTCACATTAGGGCTCTGTTTGATGTACCCCAAAATCAGGATTATATTATTTTGTCGGAAGTAATGGTCCATTGTGGTTAGGGCAGTTCAAGAAATGCAAAAAAAGGGCTGCTGGTTGGTTGATAAGTAAAAAAAACAGAGAGAGAATAGGATCCACATTCTTTACCAGCATCTTTTTGATGATGATGTTCGAGATTTATTGCAGATAACAGCTTTAAAAACTTGTCATAGCGACAAATATAACACCTAATATTCTACATCATACTGCAAAGCAGTCATAGTCATGGCACCCTCGATAATCAATATAACTGCCATATGTGGTATGCTTAAAAACTAAATGCCCCTCGCTCACCATGACATTGATCTCCTATATCCTTCCAAATCAGTTATTTTCCACGTAAAAGATAACATCCTGAGACCTCTGTTGAGACAAAATAAATTTCCTTCAACCATTTTTTTTCAGAAAAAAAAAAATAAAAAATAAAGGAAAAATCATTCAGCAATAGCACCGACTACACCCAACTTAAGAAGCCCCATACATCCCACGAGCAAAGCCATAACTTCAACCTCGTTGGAAGTAGCTCCCATGAACAACCTGAAAAGACACAAATTGTTTCACTTTCACCATCTTGATTATCTGTCTCCAAGACTTTCAAACAATGCTTCCATCAGAGTTAAGCCTATGTAACCCCAAGGAGGATGTAACCCCAAACATTTACTTCTAGCCGGCAATGGCCTGCAACCACTGCATCCAGCATGTCCATAAATCGGAGGCCTGACACCTTTAACTCCTCTTAAATAAAGCCAAAGAGATCAACTTCAACCTACCCTTTATTGCCACTCAACGAGACACAATTTATTTGGAAATGTTATATTATTCCTTCCAATCTAAACTCTTATTAAAAAGACCAAAGGAAAGGAGCAAGAAAAAGGCCCAGAGATTCTTCGCTAGGAAGACGTAAATTACCAAAGGAATGGTCTCGTTCAGCACGCACATGACTATAAAGTGGGAAGATAGAACATAACCTAAAAAGTCAATTTTTCCTTTTAGATATGATCTTAAAATGAGCTATAAAAGAAAGAGAAAAGGGAGAAAATATTACACCATAGTGGTTTATAACAGACAGCAGCCAACTAGAGAAAAGTACTACACTGCAGTGGTTTAGAATAGACAGAAGCCAACCCGAGCACTCCGCATGCAACTTAAGCACCACAAATTTGACTTAAAAGAATAACAGAAAGGAGAAGATACTAATAGAAAGCAATTAAACATTTTGATATCTAATTATAAATAGAAAACTGCACACATGAACAGAAAAGGAAAAAAAAAAAAGATAATGTAATAAACTACGTGGTTCAAGTAAAAAAGTACCATCTTGAATAGGTTGAGAGCAGTTTGAAAGGGAATGTCCAGCTTCTCCGCAATTATAACAAAATCTTTTGTCATTGCAGTCATCCTTATTTGGGCAGTTCTTTAGACTGTGTCCACGCTGCCGACAAAGCAAGCAGATCTGAAAAGCAGCACATGTGGTTAAGATGAATATACCCACTCGCTAATAGAACAGTGAACTTGAAGAACATTAATCTTATCTTGCAGATTAAACTTTATTTTGAGATTAGAAGAAGCTGAAAGCAATCACTGAATTGAAGAAAATATCGCAATTGATTTGAAATATTTGGCAGATAAAGAACAGCCATAAGCCCAAATCAAGCAAAACCAGAGCTGTAAAATAATCATAAATTCACTGTTCATAAAAAAAGGATACTCATAATCCCAAAAAATCAAAGTTTGTGACGGCTATATCAATTTTAATGCAAGTGCAGTCAACATGTCTTAACTGATTTTCTAGAAAATTCTCATTTCAAGTAAAATTTTCGAGCATGAGATGGGAATTTCATGATAAATAGCAAACAGAAGTTATCCGGAAACAATATTACTTGTGGTGCACTGTGAAGAAGCAACATTTTGAGACTATTTTATGTACAAAGAAACCATTAAATGAAAACTAAATCCGCAATACAGAAAAGGAGCACACTGAACCAATTTAATTGCAATGACCTGGATCTACTAATGAACCAAAGAATCCTACTATATCAAACCAGGTTACTACAACTATCAATTCTCAAGTCAAGAATTTGCTGGAAATATGCTGGTGAACTAGGTGAAAATAGTTAGAATTGACTGTTATCAACTTTGCAATATGCTATGCATTTGGGTGGGGGCGGAGCAGAATCTATAACCAATATTACAGTAAAATCATGGAAAATCAAGCTCTCGAACTTATTATTTACTATTGAACATAGGAGCTCATTAGCATGCACAAGCTACCACTATGGATAAACACCCATCATATTCGCATGGATGTCATCTTCACCTTCTATATCCTTCTCACTGATGGGAATCTAACAGAAACTAGTTCAGAAATCAATTAAAACCAGCATATTACTGCTACAGTGTTATTTGATAAGAAACAAAGATTATGTTAATTATGTGACAATGCATATGCATAAATGTAGATCAATCCAAACTGTGCAAATTGTGGTCCCACTGCAGTAAGGGTAAGGGGGTAGCGCTAAAATCAGATTAGTTGGATGATTTTAACTTCTGATTGATGAAAGTCAATCTCATTGACTATTAAGCGAAGCCCACCACCAATCAGAGAGTTAGAATGACTTGCTCAGTGTAGCAATTGGGGCATGCCTCATTCAAACTAGGACCCAAAACCTCAATGATTTCGACCGAAGTGCAAATGATTTACAAGTTCAATAGCTATGATTCGCCGTTATACTGTACAAGAAAAAAAGAGAAGAAAGAAGAAATACATCATCATCATTGGAGCCTTATCGCATTGAATGCAAGGTGTGAGAACCCGACCCCTAATTTCTTGGTTTAGTGTGGTTTTAATCGTGATTTGGTTTTCTCGATGGGTTTAGTGATTGTTTGGTTGAGTTTTTGAGTTTGAATAGATTTTTCATAACTTTGGAGAGTTTTAAAAGACGTTGACTTTGTTTTGACCCGACCCTTGTAAATTGTATTTTTGTGAGAATTTATTCTTGGTTTCTAAAAATTCCAAATTTTATTCCTTTTGACCCATTTTGTTGTTACAAACAACTTTCATGTTTTGACCATCTTGAATAAATACTCAGAAATTGCGTTTTTCGAGAAAAAGGGCAAAAATGACAATTTTCACTAAATCTGTCCATAAATTTCGAAAATTCCAGAAATTGGGGAAAATATACTTTTTGGAAAGTAGTTATTTCAACGAACAACTTTGTCTTCTCCGTCGAATCGATTTGAGGTCCCGAAATGCATGTTTTTAGCCCGGCAAATGTTTTAAGTTGTGGGACCCATCTCCCCTTTGTTATAAGAGGAACCCACCTCTTCTCTTCTCTTCTTCCTTGACCTAATTTCTAAGAGAGGAGCAGCCCCAGCAGCCATGGCTTTCTCCATCTCTTTCTTGTTTCCTCCATCTCATAGCACCACCAAACAATGCCAAACCAAGATTAGACTCCACCATTTTCATCCTCATCTCAAGAGCTATCCATTGACACCATTTTTGAAGAAAACCAAGCTTTTCAAGATTTCCTTTGAGCAACCTCTTGCTTTTTGAAGAACTTCCAAGTAAGGAATCCTTGTAATCTTTTGGATTTGTGTTTTCCTAGCCTTTAAGAAGCTTTGTTTTGATTATTGGAGGCTTTCCTTTTGTTTTGATTTGGTTTTGCCATTTTAGGGTTCTAAGATGGGTTTCTTTTGGGGGTTTTGTTTAGATTGGTGATTTATAGCTTGGAGAAGTGATTGGTGGTTGATTTGATTAGCATTGGACCCAAGGCAAGTGGATGAAATGATTTATTTTCATTGATCATGTTTTATACAAATGTGTAGCTTTCATTAATGATTTTCATTACTTATGCTTTACTTCATGACATGCTTTTATTGAGATTTGAAATACACTCTTTAGTGTATCTTTCTAGTATATTGTATTCTTGAAAATGGTATCTTGATTGTATTGAGTTTTGACTTGTTTCATGTGATGGATTTCTTTTGGGTTGAATGTGAATGGAATGGATGATTTGATGGAAGAATGGATGTAGTTGAATGGGGAATTTGAAGTGTTGAGAATGAAGTTTTGATTGCTTGAAATGGAGGATCTTTTAACTCACTTTATTACAGGGATCTGACCCTTGAAAATGAGGAGTGTTTGGAGAAAGAAGGGACTGAAAACAGCTTCAGAATTCTGTGTCCGCAGTAACGTCGGTCAGCTGTCGGTCAGCCCGTCGGTTAACCGACAGCCAACCGAGGTGGACCGAAACCCTCTCGGTTCCAATTCCAGAGAGCAGATTTCCATCAGGAAATCTGTCGGTCAGCTGTCGGCTGACCGAACTCCCTAGTTCGGTCGACCGAGAGCCAACCGACAGATCTTTCGGTTCATTTTCCAGAGAGCAACAAACTTCCTGATGTGTGTAGAGCTGACAGTCAGCGCCGGTCAGCCGTCGGCTAGCCGACATCCCAGTTCGGCTGACCGACAGCCAACCGAGGAGCTGACCGACAGCAATTGTATTGTTTTCTTCTTGAGGAACCATAGGGAACTATATTGGAGGAGAGTGAGGAACTGTACAGAAGAAGAAATTCCATCACCATGACTGTGTTGTTTAGGTCTTTTAGATTTGTTAATGTATATAAGGCCCCGGAATGTTTTCAATTCTTAAAGAGTACCAAATGTATGTTAAACGTAACATACGGGACCCTAGTTACATTGATTCAAATCTT
This sequence comes from Umbellularia californica, assembly GCA_028538565.1. Lineage (NCBI taxonomy): Eukaryota > Viridiplantae > Streptophyta > Magnoliopsida > Laurales > Lauraceae > Umbellularia > Umbellularia californica. Next base: position 5,762,169 of record JAPQWN010000002.1, read on the forward strand.
GGACTTTCAACACTTGGCCCGGAGAATATGAGAAATCCATTCATGCTTTATTTTGACCGAATTTCACTTGTACACTTAAAATCTCGTGTTTTATGACTAGACTTGCCCGACAGTATTGAAAGTTATGTTTTTTTTACATTGTTGCTAGCCCGTACAGGCCCGACCAATACAGATATGCTTTTGTGCTTATGAGTACCCCGTCCCGTCATATGTATTTATTGGATTTGATTTCTTGTATATGACCCATGAGAGTAAAACCTTGAGGCAATAGGGGGCCAGAGCTTTGTAGTGCGAGCCCATGAGCTAAAAGAGAACATGCATACATGTATTTGTTTGTTTACTTGCATATAACCTATGAGTCGGCACCACTAAGCTTGGATAACCTTGTCAGTCTGATCCACTGACTTGGAGATTCCCCACTTGTCCCGCCAGCTGCAGCATGGATCCCGATACCCGGTTTATTAACCGTGGTCCCGTCCCGATACCCGGCTCGCTCCCGTGGTTCCCGATATCCGGTTCGCTATCGTGATTCCCGATACCCGGTTTGCCACCGTGGTCCCGTCCCGTATTATTGTATATGTATATGTGAATTTTGTTGTACCTCCTCACTTCGGTGACCGAGGTCAACGCCCGATACTCTAGTCACTTCGGTGATAGAGGATTTAGCTTTGTGTGGTTGCCATCTTGATAGTTCCTGATCCTTGTTACCCGTACTGTTTTATATTGATCATGTCTTTTCTTAATAAAGGATGCATTAATTCTACATGTTTTAAATGAGTCCCCGATTTGGGAAATGTTTATTGTTTATCCATGTTCTAAAAGAGTTCCCGATTAGGGAAGTGTTTATTGTTTATCCATGTTTTAAAAGAGTTCCCGATTAGGGAAATGTTTATTGTTTATACATGTTTTAAATGAGTCTCCGATTTGTGAAATGCTTATTGTTTATACATGTTTTAAATGAGTCCCCGATTTGTAAAATGTATATTGTTCGTACACGCTTTAAATGAGTACCCGATTTGAAAGTTGTTTATTGTTTATACATGTTTTAAATGAGTTCCCGATTTGTGAAATGTTCATGTTTTATACATGCTTTAAAGGAATACATGCTTTGCCTAATATCCGTGTTTCATACCCGTTTTATATGAATACATGATTTCGTCAGATACTCATGATTTCCGATACATTTTTATTATGTACAATTTTGATCAGACAGTATGATTTATTTCATGTTTTATCATTCAGTATGTTGTTATATCTTTTCACCCGCCTGCCAGACCGTCGTGTCTGACTCACTACTTTGGTACTCAGGTTCAGATTTCTTCACCCGAGATGAGTGTACGTGTTGGCGGTGGAGCCATGAGCTTACAGGTTGTTTGTCGGCTATGTCATGTAGACATTGAGCTTGACATCGGTTTTACGTCACATATGGGTAGTAATCATTAGCTTGTTTTCTTGTATGGCTTTTATTAGCCTTTTTGCTTGGGATTGTAATTAATATACATTGTTAATTGTAACTTGAACATATATGGGAATGTAATATCCTGTTACTGTCAGCTCTGTACTTTTATTGTGATAGTTTATTCCAGTCTGAGATGGATCATTGATAAGATGAGTATATGCTTGGGTTAAGTGCGGTGCGGAATCCAATGGCCACGGACTCCGAGTCGCAACACCATAAAAGCTTCCGCTAAATATTCAGAGTGTGTTGGAATGAATTTGTAATCCTCACACACGCGGATCTTGGGAGAAACATAATTATTACTTCACGGACCCCGGGTTTGGGGTCGTGACACAAGGTCCGATTAATGCAATGTACTGGAGAGCCAAGCTCAAAACCCAATCTTTCTAGCTCAAAATCCAGTCTTTCTGACATTGTTGCATGATGAAGATCAAAAGGAAAGAAAAAAAAATCATAATATAAATGAATACACACAGTGACCAACATTTTCAACTGAAATGAACATGAAAAAAGGAAGGGGGATTGAAGACAACAATAATAATAGATAGAACATTTGTGCTAGAGAAAGTCAGAGAGACCTTGTTCTTTTCCCATTGGGATTTCTGGGGGCAGAGCTTGGCGATGTGGTCTTGGGCTTTGCAGATGAAGCAGCTCTCTCCGGGTTTCATGCCCGGAACCCTGAGAGGGTGCTTTCTAAGTTTGGTGGATTTGTTAAGGGCGACTTCATTGTGCTTGAAATTCTTCTTCTTGGACTTGTACTTTGATTTCTTGGATTTGGTGTTGGGGTCTTTTGGAGGAGTTGGTTGGGTTTTGGGGAACAGCTCTGTGTTTTCTTCCTTGAATCGCTTCCGAGCTAATCTCTGCCTTTTGCTCACCATCTGCCTCCTCCTCCTTCTCCTCTTAGTTGCTGCAGCCTGGAGTTGTTGCTGTTAATAGTTGTGTTTTGAGAGAGCGGCGAGAGAAGGAAACAGGAGACAGAGTATAGACTAGACGAAACTCAAAACCCTTGGGACAAACAGCTGTGTTTTTTCTCCCATTGCATTGCATTGGGTGTTCAATGGGAAAAGACTGGGAGAAAGCCTACTAATCCTGATTTACTGTAATGGGCTACATGTTAAGTCCAAGCCCAAGCCCAAGCCCAAACTCAAACCAAGCCCTTTTGGGGAGCTAGCAGAAGGCATGCTGCTATAGATTGTATAGAGTTTTTTTTTCCTAGAAGGGTGAGTTAAAAACAACTGGTGAAACAACCTCCCAGCCTATATGGGGGATCGATCCTTAGATAGCTGTGTGAGATCGGCCACCCTTGCTGCTAAGGGTGTCTCCAATTTCTCCCTATAAGGAGGATTTTCGTTTCATATGAAAGAGGTAGGAACATAGAATTCCTCGCTGCCTTTGGACATATATCTTCGAAAGGCCAAGGCAAAATCCTCTTGTTGCATTATTAAGTTTAAGAAGATGCACTAGTAAGATTTATTGAATTTGAGGCATTGAAATCGAGAGTTAATGATGTGGATCAACACCAAAGATAGTTTCAACTGGCCTGTCACAAAGATAGTTTCAGCTGGCCTGTCACAAAGCCTATCCGAATTAGGAACGTTCGTGGTCGGATTGGGCTGGGCTAAACAATATCCAGGCCTGGCCCAAATTCTAAGCTTAAGCCCAAGCCCGAGTATGGCCATGAGCGCCTAGCTAATAATTCAAGCTCAAGCCTAGGTTGATAGTTTATATATATGGGCAAAGCTCTCCTAAGAGCAAGCTTCGGATAAGGTAAGCTTAAGTATGTGGTGGGGCCCACCTAGGGACCCACGTGGAGATGGGGATGTGGGGGATTTTAAGGACTCCCAGGGACCCTCATCTCTGTATAAAAAAAGAAAACTAGCTACAACTGTGATTTCAATCATCTCCATTTGAGCCCCAAAAGTTTAATGGTTAACAATCAATTCGGATCGGTACACAGTCGATTTAACGGTCCAATAAATTTGAATCTGATCAAAAGTTGGTGGACATGTACACTTCAAGGGGTTGTGTGTTTAGTCCATTTGGATGGATCAAGGTTGGGTCCTACAAGTGTGAGCTTATGGAATTTCATTCCAAGTTCGAGCTTAAGAGAGCTATATATATATGGACAATATTCAAGTGTATCCATCCCTCACCATCTGTGGTGAGGGATGGATACACTTGAATATTGTTCATATATATATATATATATATATATATGAGAATATTCAAGTGTATCCATCCTTCACCATGGTGTGAGGGACACTTCCATAAATGGGAATTTTCAAATACAAAAGTGAATTTTCAAGTACATAGGGCGAGGTATACTTCCATAATTCATGTACAAAAAGGGAAAATGCCCTCACCCTATGGTGAAGGATAGATGCACATGAATGTCCCCCATATATATATATATATATATATATATATATATATGAGTAAGGTGAGAGTGTCTCTCACAAGAGCACCTCCCATATAAATATATATATATATATATATATGAGTAACGTTATAAAACTCCCCAAGCGTTTTTCACAAAAAAAAAAAAAAAAAAAAAGCCTCTCTTTTAGCTAATGAAAGCATGACACGTGTCATCAATAATACACTTATCCATTCTCTCTCCTAAATATTCTCCTAAAACTATGGATATTTTATAGATTCTCTTAAATCATTGACTAATAAATGAGGGCAGAAACTCTCCTTTTAAGATAGGGGAGTTTTTGAGAATTTTCCATATATATATATATATATATATATATCTTAAGCTCAAACTTAGAATGAAATTCCATAAGCTCACACTTGTAGGGCCCACCCTTGATCCATCCAAATGAACTAAACACACAACCCCCTGAAGTGTACATGTCCGCCAACTGTTGGTTATATTCGAATTTATTGGACCGTTTGATCGACTGTGTACCTATCCGAATTGATTGTTGACCATTAAACACAATTAACTATAAAGGATTGTAGCTTAGTTGGCTGCGATGAGCAAGACATCACCATCTGTTCAAGTCTGTTTTTTGTCTAGGCCCAACCCAACTACTAAAGCCTACAGCTCAAGCCCAGCCCAAAGCAGGCTGGCCCGACCGCCACGAGCACCCCAAATCCAAATCCAGCTTGTTTATCAATAGGTGTACGTTGGCAGGCCAGCCTCGTTTGAGGCCCCAGGAATTTTTGTAACCTTTTGGGTTACGGGAAACTTCATGTTTTACAACACGGATGCCCTCAAGAATTCCTTTTTACACATAGGTTCTACAAGGCAAATTTTGTAGGTCTGCCATTGGTTCCAAATGCATCTCAGCCTAAACAGCCAATTATTATTCGATTTCAAAATTAAGGATGAACCCATGGTACTAAAACCCAAACCCAATTAAGATCGAGATGATGTCGTGGGCTTGATCCAGGTAAGCTCCAATTGAAATTGGTGAGTCATATCAACTGAAAATGAGGCCTTGTTTGGATCGTCTTAATGTTTTGACGTCTTAATCTGTCTGAAAAAGATCTGTAAGTTTAAGATCTTATTAGAACTGCGAGTTTAAGATCTGATTAGCTGTTCTGTAATAAAATCGTTTGGCAATACCTGAATGTGATGAGATCTAAATTGAATAAGACTGTTTGGTAATGCATCTTATCCATGTCTTAAGTTACGGGTAATTTCTGTCATTTAAAAAAAATGGTTTTAAACCTGAAAAACATCTGTGACATAAATTTATTTCTTTTTTTAGCATACAAACAAAAGTTTCTACTCATTGGTCTCATTGTCCCATTTAAATGCTCTTTTTATGGTTCTGCCAAAATGAAAAACAAGTAGTTTAGAGTAATATTAATCATTAAAATATTAGTATGAAATTTACCTCAAAATTTGGAGCAATGAAAGAGATAAAGAGATTAGGGTTCCAATCGTTGATATTGGTGAGGCTTATTACGGGAATTTTAAAATTATTTTAAAGTCCTGAAATGTCTTACCGCTTATGATGTTGGGGTCTTAATTCCAGGAGCTGGATTTTGAGCTCCTAGAATTAAAATAATCTCGTCTTAAATAACAAGTTGTCTTAGCGCTTAAGACATGTTGTTATTGCGTACCAAACAATCTTATTTAGTTTTTTTGTCTTAGCGCTTAAGACACAAGACATTAAGACCCAAACTTAAGACGATCCAAACATTACCTAAGAATAACATAGCAAATTCTTGTTCTATCGATGACTTGTTTACATGCTATTTTCTGCATGCAGTCGTCTTGGTAGGTATTCATGATTTCATGTACTCTTTTATTATTTGCTGATAATACTAATCCTCCATCTGAAAAAAAGAAGAGAGTTATAAGGATAGTGCATTAGACTAATTGCAAAGACCTTCCAAAAAGGTTTATTTCTATTGTTTCTGATGTCATGTACCATGCTATTATGGCCCCCATATGAAAGGTCATGGAGTGATACTTCTTTCAGAAGCATTAGAAGATGACTGGGACACCCAAATGATTCATGGATCTCTCTCTTCCTTCATTCACCCTCTCTCTCAGTAGATGGCATCTAACTTAAGCAAATGATTGGCATCTCTCTCTCTCTCTCACAGTATTTGTTATTACTCACTCTCTCTGATAGCATTGGTTACTCTCTCAAACATGAGAGTTGGTGGTTGGGGCCATTGTCACAAAAACTGCTAATGGGTTATTTAACAGAAATGAGAGATTTTCAACACCTAATTAATATAATGGAAACATAGAGAGGGCCCTCACTACAATAATCTGTGTCTCTATATGGACTCAGGATATTGGAAGGTCGATGGATGGCTACACTCCACCTGCCCCTCTCTCCTATGACCAGCCCATTTGAAGATAAAAGTGTGCAAGGTGAGCCCCAGTTTTGAGGGGTCCCACTACCTCCTGGACATAGTAGAGTAAGGTGCACGTTGACAGCTAGCCACTCAAATGGGTTACTCAAATGGCTATATACCCTGTTCATGAAAAAACATTCTCAACTGCTGCCTGCATCACAATATCCCTTCATAAGTTTTCTGGTCAGTTTCATACCGGCAATCTCCCATTAACGCGGCATACTCTCAATACGACTGTCCATGATCCTCTTGGACCTTAAAATAGGGTTATATATCCGGTTGGACCTTAAAATAGGGTTATATATCCGGATACTTTAACTATTGAAGGATGATCAGATACCCATTTTTAATCATAAAATATTGGTGGCATCACTATACAAAACAAAGAAGGGAATAAAAAAGACAGCTAAAATGTGGGTTGTTTTAAAAAAAAAAAAGGAAAAACTGAGCCGGTGGCACGAGCAAATTGATTTGCATGTATCTAGATGGGAACCGGATCCCCTATCAATCAAAGGGTGACACGTGAGCTTGTTGAGTTTAAAAACCGATGGTGTCTTTAAAAGACAACTCCACGTTTTAAGTACATAATAATGCGTCACTCCCGATTGGTCCAAACAGGGGATCGAGTTCTATCTAGGTGGGGTTGAGAGACACGAATATGTAGGCAAAAAGCAATGGTTCCTTTGAAAACCCCAAGCTCTTACACGTACACAACCCTCAATCATGTGAGAGGAAAATAATAATCATTTATTGGAGTGGATTATGTATATGATCGACCTGTTTGTACCTTTATCTATTTATCCACATTTTACTCTGTTTTGTTTTTGGTCCTATTAGTTAGAGGGGCCACTGGAGATAAAGATACAAACATTCCTTTGTGTACAAGTTTGCGTCTTGGAATACATCTGCGTGTATTCTATCTTCGTGGTCACGGAAGGAATGAATTTCTTCTTATGATTTGACTGAGATTAGCAAACAAAAAAAAAAAAAAAAAAAAAGAAGAAGAAGAAAAAAGAATGAATAAATATATATATGAATAAGGATACGAAAAATAGGAAGAGATCTTATGTTAGACACCTGGTAATATATGGAACAATGAACTTGTAGAACTTTGAACTTGTCTTGGAGATTTAATTTAGGGGCATTCGGCGATAGGTCCCTGAACATTACACTTTATGGCCTTAGATCCACAAAAAAAAGTCATAGAGCTAAAGGTCCCTCTCACACTTTTTCATACCTAAAATGTCTAATTTACCCTTTCTTTAGATCATAACCCATGATTGGAGGGATATCCCATTAATAATGGCCAACTAACATTTAATTGCCCACGATTAATGGAATCCCAAGATTTTCAAATAAATTCTAAAAGCACAAATAAATTTCAAAATAACGAAAATAAATTTTAAAAAATGAAATAATTTCAAAAAATACAATAAATTAAAAAAAATAATATATAATCAAATAACGCAAATAAATTTAAAAAAATGCAAATAAGTTTCAAAATATCCAAATAAATTTTAGAAAATATAAATAAATTTCAAAAGACTGAAATAAATCTCAAAAGATCCAAAGAAAATTTCAAAAAATGCAAATAAACTTAAAATAACAAAAATAAAATTTAAAAAATATAATAATTTAAAAAAAATTAAAAAAAAGTAATATATAATCAAATAACGCAGATAAATTAAAAAGATGCAAATAAGTTTCAAAAGAACCAAATAAATTTCAGAAAATGTAAATAAATTTCAAAAGACTCAAATAATTCTCAAAAGATTCAACGAAAATTTAAAAAATGCAAATAAATTCAAAATAACAAAAATAAATTTTAAAAAGATGCAATAATTTCAAAAAACGCAATAAATTTGAAAAGACACAAATAAATTTCAAAAGACACAAATAAATTTAAAAAACGCATATAGATTTCAAAAAACATAAATAAATATGACAGAAAACAGATAAATTTGAATAGAAAACAGAAAACAGATAAATTTGAATAGAAAACAGAAAACAAATAAATTTGAATAGAAAACAGAAAACAGATAAATTTGAACAGAACAGATAGATTTGAACAACACTCAGATAAATTTAACAAAAAACAGATAAATTTACTAAAAACTCAAAGAAATATGACAGAAAACAGATAAATTTGAACAACACTAAGATAAATTTAAAAAAGAAAAAGATAAATTTGACAAAAAACACAGATAAATTTGAACAAAAAAGCAGATAAATTTGACTTGGTCTAGGCTCTGACTGGGCTTCTGTAGCAGGTCAGGTCAGAACTGACCTGGAACCTAAACAGGTCAGGTCGAACTGACTTGGATCTGACTTGCAACTGTGCTGGGCTTCTGGAGCGGGCAGACTAGACCTAACCTGGAACTGACCCAAGACCTGGGAGAGGCCCAAGGAGTCTTCTTCTTTGTTTTCTCTGTTCCTGGAACAGAACAGAGACTACAGCGCGGTCAAGTTCTTGCGGTCGTCTTCTCCGACGACGCTGGTCAGGCGGCCGGATTGGCGAGACGTCGGTGGCGGAGAAGGCAATCTCCGGCAAAGCTACGGCGACGACGATGGGCGTAATGGCTGCAGCGGTTTCAACTGCTACAGGGATTGGCAGCTGCGACGAGCGACGGGCGGCGGAAGGCGGGAGCATCAGAACTCTCCCCTTCTCCGACGCAGGCGATGAATCTGGTTGTCCCTGTCAGCTTCGATGAGATCAAATCCTCTGAAATCGATTGCGATTGAGATCAGACCAGGATTCGAAAATCCTGTTTGTCTTCAAGCGTGTCCCACCTGCGATGGATCTGTTTCAATGTACGACTTCTTCCAGCCCCGATCAGAACTCCGATCTACTTTGTAGCAAAATCAAGAGAACACGATGGTCAACGATCTCCTTTGCAAACTCGGAAATAGAGCTGCTACTACGCAGGTTTCCTGCAGAAGGTGGGACACGCAGATTGGAAGAGGACCAGAAGAAGAGTGATAATGCAAAATGAAAAGGAGGGATAATCCAAAATTTAAATTTTAAAATTTCAAAATTTTATGCCTAAAATGGTTGAAAGGGTATATCAGTCATGAGAATTGTATCAGGGACCACTCGCCGAAATATGTCCACCTGTATGGACTAGAGGCCTTAGAGAAAAAGCTGATGGACTAGAGGCCTTACAAGTACTATATGAGGGACTTTTCGCTAATTACCTCTTTAATTTACTTTTTGAAAAAAAAAAAACCTTATATACATCGAATTGAAGTTAATACCACAATTAATTTGAAGAGTTTGGCAAGAAAAGAAGTGTAGTAAGCCAGAATCAAGCAAAACCAGAGCAATATAATAATCATATATTCAATGTTCATCTAAAAATAAAGATGATCATACATAAAAAAGTTTATTTCAAGTAAACTTTTAGTAAGCCTTAAGTGGGTATTTAATGATAAATAGCAAACCGACTCCCAAATTCACTAAAAAAGAGTTTTTTACCGACGGAAAATACTGCCTTTAGTGGCTTTTTTTCCATTGCTAAAAGTGTGTGGTTTTTTTCTTTTTCTTTTTTTTTTTTTTTTTTTTGCGGTGGAAATTATTTTCTAACCGTTAAATCACCCTTAATCCACGAGACGCAATACTAAGCCCAGACCCAATTAAGACATGATGTCATGGGCTTGATACAGGTAAGCTCGGATCGAAATTGGTGGGTCGTTTATGTCAAATGAAAGTAGGCATAACAAAATCCTGTTCTAGTGATTACTGTTTATGTACTTGTACTTGCAAGGTACTTACGACTCTATGTACTGTTTTATTATTTGCTAATTATCCAAGAATAAGAAGAAGAAGAGAGAGAGCGCTAAGGATACTGCATTAGACAAAGTACAAGAACCTTCTATTAAAAGGAAAAAGAAAGGAAGTCATTGTTTCTGATGTACCAACCTAATATGCCTCCCATCTGAAACGTCATGGAGTGATACTTCTTTCAGAAGCATTAGAATTGGAGATGACCGGGAGTCAGGGAAACCCAAATGATTCATGGGTCTCTCTCTACCTTTCTCAATAGATGGAATTTAACTTAATCAAATGATTAGAATCTGAATCTCTCTCTCTCTCTCTCTCTCTCTCAATAGATGGCATTAAACTTGGCCTCGCTCTCTCTCTCTGTGGCAGCATTGGTTAGTACTCCCTCGTGTGAGAATTGGTAGTTTGGACCATTGTAAAAAATACTGCTAATGGTCTATTAGCAGGAGTTACAAATGGGAGATTTTCAACTCTACTAATTAACATGTTGAAACATGGCATTAAACTTGGCCTCACTCTCTCTCTGTGGCAGCATTGGTTAGTACTCCCTCGTCTGAGAGTCGGTGGTTTAATTTGGACCATAGTAAAAAATACTGCTAATGGTCTATTAGCAGGAGTTACAAATGGGAGATTTTCAACTCTACTAATTAATATGTTGAAACATGGCATTAAACTTGGCCTCACTCTCTCTCAGTGGCAGCATTGGTTAGTACTCCCTCATGTGAGAGTTGGTGGTTTGGACCATTGTAAAAAATACTGCTAATGGTCTATTAGCAGGAGTTACAAATGGGAGATTTTCAACTCTACTAATTAATATGTTGAAACATGGAAAGGCCCCTCATGAGTCATGACAGCTCTCTCTCTCTCTCTCTCTCTCTCTCTCTCTCTCCGGACTTGTGATGTTGGAAGGTCGATGGATTGCTACACCCCACCTGCCCAGCCTCTCCTTTATAAGCCCATTCGAAGCTAAACAGTGCATGGTAAATCCCACGTATGAAGGGTCCCACTATGTCACGCCCCCAAAAGTGAAACCGGGGTTATGCGTGAAATTAGGGCCAATTAAAATTTTTCTAATGTTAATCAAATGCAACCTGGCCCTAATCATGTCCCATCCGGATCGAAGATCGCTGTGAGGTGTAAACATTTCCTCAAATATATATAACAATTAGCGGAAGCTTCATAATTGCAAGTGGTATCTTAAAGATGTATAGTTTAAGAGCAATTACTGAATATCATATCTAGAGTTCAAGTTTGAGACTGTTAACAAAATATTAATAATAATAAGAATGCCACACTAAAACTAGGCCTAATCAAAAGATAATAAACCAAAAGAAGAAACTAATCAGATATAACATGAAGGCTCTCGTGTACGGGGTCGATACGGCTATACTATGCCGTCCGTACTGTACTCTAGGGAGTCATCAGGCTGATCCGCCTGAACCTCCTCCGTCGCCTCCTCCTCCTCGGGGTAGAAAGGCTCGGTACCTATGCACCAAGAGTAGCATCATCAAATACAACGGTCGGCAGGCAGATAGATATATAAATCACTAAAGATATGCAGTACTAAAGAGAGTAAACAATAAACAAGATCATATGAAATGCATAGCGGTCTGATTATACGAAACGCATTGCATTTGAATCATAAATAGACTATCAAAGTAGGCGGTCCACATATGCTAATTACCACGGGATAGTGTCATTGCCCTCCCTTACTCACATTGAGTCGTGGTGGAGATATAAATAGTTTGGGATCATAACCCTTCAATCAAAGTGTTCAAAGTGGTGTCCATTACACCTTGGTGTCCATTACACCAAATCCGAACTGCAGACGGTCTTCTTGGGCTCATGCGGCTCGGGCCCCGTGGGCTCTGGCCCAATCTTGCCTCAAGGTTCTAAATCAAGTCCTCACACAGGTGGTGCCCCAGCTGTGTTGAACGTTAACAGCTGAGTGGTGCCTGACACAAGAAATCCTAAATAAACATCAGTGAGGGGCTAGGCTTTCTTGCACGAACAAGATTCAACAATATTAGATAAACTACTTTATTCCAAATCAAATCAAACTTCAAACGAACTTCAATAGTAGTTCTCTTCAAGCCTTACAATCAAAGCCTCCTAGCCTCAACACTTCAACCAAACCTCGAAACAAACGGAACATCAAAAGGGATCCTAAGTTCATCATCTAAGTTCTCAGTGTGATCCACAAACAAAGTAAAGCAAACAGATCTATTGAACATGTTCATTACATGTAGATAGTACCAGACGGTACAATGTAGAATCAAAAGCGATAGACAATCCAATCCTAAGTCAATAGTTATTCCCGGAGTCTCGTACAACCCTACTCAGTCAACGAAAGGAATTAGGGTTCGCGATACCCAAACGGAATCTCTTCGTGCATAGATATAAAAAGGGGTATCCCGTTGTCCCATTCCGATCAAGATTGAGATGAATTGAAACCTGAGAAACCGGAAATAACTACGAGGAATCATCTGCTCAAAACGCTCCTCGTACAAAGTCAAATGAGCCAAGGTTCCACCTAAGTCCATCCATTTCTAAGTCAAAGAGGCCCTTAAGAAAGAGCCCCGGTTCATCCTCGGTCAACCGCGTGGTTTCAGAAAACATAGTGAAGCTTCTGTAACCGAACTAAGTTGGGGAGAAACTCCCTTTTCATCCACACCTGCAGACAAATACAAGAATAGGGCCTAGCCCTCTCCACATACATCCATACCCCCTCTCATCAAGTCCATCATCTAATATCCATCTAATTAAGAAATTATTTCATTAAACAATTAAACATAATTATCATGTTCTCCAAATCAAAGACATCAATGAGCATATGGTTATCTAAATCATCATTAATCATCAAATCAAGGAAAGACAAACATATCAAAGCTATTATATAAATATCCACTTGCCTTTGGTTGAAAATCCACAAATCCTAGCCCAATGCCCAACAACCAAACCTAAGAAAATATTAGCAATATAAAAACTAAATTAAAACATAAACCAAAAGAAATGAAGGCTCTAATCTACCTTATCACACTACTATACCCAAAGTAAATAATCCAACCTAAAGGGAAGAAGAGCTTACCAAAAAGGTGGGTGGATGGAGTGGTGGCTTGCAAATTGGAGATTGTTGAGCTTGCGGGGTCCACGCGGAGATGATAGTGATGATTGGAGGTTGTGGGGCCCACTTGATTTGGTGGCCCACTAAATTAGTGGTGATGTGGCTCTTTGGTGGTCCATTGTCAAGGAGGAGTGAAAAGATAGAATGAAAGAAAGAATGGAGAAAGAGAGAAATAAAGAAATAGAAAATGCAAATGGTGAAATGGGTGGTGAGAAAGAAGTCAACGTGAGTTGACAGTGAGTGGAGTGAGGTGAGGGAGATGAGATGGTGAGATAATGAAATGGTGAGATAATGGTGGGGTGTGTTAGATTGGTGAGATGAGTGAATTAGAGAGAGAGAGAAAAGAAAGGAAGTAAGATAGATGGAATGAGATGGGTGCACGTTGCAGCAAGGGGGGAAAATAAAAACAAATAAAGAAAGAGGGAGAAATGGTGAGATGGGTGAAGGGAGTGGCCAATCACGTGGCAGCAAGGAGGGTGGAGAGAGTAATGAGAGAAAAGAAAGGAAACAGGGAATGAAAGAAAGAAACAGGGGAAAGAAATGAAGAAAGGAAAATGGGGAAAACAGGGAGGGATGAAATGGAAATATAGAGAGGTGGGTTCGGTGGTGGTGGGTAGTGGTGCAGGTGGGTCCGGCAACGACGACGGCGACGGTGAAGCTCCGGAACAGTAGGCAGTGAGGTGAGATGAGGGAGAAGAGAAAAGGGGAAAATGAGAGAGAGATGGGGGTTTGCTGCTGCTGGGAAGAGGGAGAGATGAGAGAAAAATGAGAGATGAGAGAATGGAGAGCTTGGTGGTGGTGCTGGCCGGCGACAGTGATGGGGCGTCGTTCGGCGGCGGCAGCGAGAGTGAGAACGAGAGAAAGAGAGAAGATGAGAGGAAGGGGCTGCTACTGTTGTGAAAATGGGGAAAGGGGTTGCTCAACGTGACCTAAATAAAGAATGGGGGTGAGAATTACCAAACAGCCCCTTTGGGCCTTGGGTTGGGTTCGGGTCAGGTTCTTGGGTCGGGTCCGGATTGGGTTGCAACAAAAGGGTATCCAAACAAACTCAGACTCGCGCGAGACTTCGCACGCATGAGCCACACGTCAAACCCGACTCGCTAAGACTTTACACACACTTACTAACTAATCACACAATTAATTAATATTAATAGGAGATTAAGGGACGGGGCGTTACATCCTCCCCTCCTTAGGATATTTGGTCCTCCAAATCCCTACACACCTCTGGCAATAACTCGGGATACTTCTCCTTGACTTGATCTCTGAGTTCCCAAGTTGCTTCCCTTGGACTGTGATGCTCCCACTGTACTTTGACCCAATGAATGGTCCTTGTCCTCAACACTTGCTCCTTAGTATCAATGACCTTCTTCGGTCTCTCCACAAATGTAACATCTGGCTGAACATCCAAAGACTCGTGATGTAGCACATGTGAAGGGTCTGGTATGTACTTCCTCAGCATGGAAATGTGAAAAACTCTGTGAACTCCCGCTAACTCTGCTGGTAGTATCAATCTATAAGCCACTTCGCCCACACGCATATCAATCTCAAACGGTCCAATGTACCTTCTAGCCAATTTTCCTTTCTGACCAAATCTCATTGTTCCTCTAGTCGGTGAGACTTTGAGAAATACCTTGTCTCCTACCTGAAACTCCAAATCCCTCCTCTTGGGATCTGCATAGCTCTTCTGACGGTCTCTTGCAATCTTCAGCCTGTCGACGATCTGCTTCACCTTCTCACTGGTATCACTAATGATCGAAGGTCCGTGAAAACTTCGAACACCAATCTCTTCCCAACAAATCGGGGTCTTACACTTCCGTCCATACAATGCCTCGAACGGTGCCATCCCGATACTGGAGTGGTAACTGTTGTTGTAGGCAAACTCACACAAAGGAAGACTCTTCTCCCAGTCTTTTCCGAAATCTAGAACACATGCCCGCAACATATCCTCCATAGTCTGGTTGGTCCTCTCCGTCTGTCCATCTGTCTGAGGGTGATACGCAGTGCTGAAACTCAATGTAGTACCCAAAGCTGCTTGCAAACTGACCCAAAATCTGCCCACAAACCTCATATCTCTGTCTGAAACAATGGACTTTGGAATTCCATGCAATTTGACGATGTTGTCGATGTACTTATGTGCCAAGATATCCATGGATCCTTTCATCTTCATCGGAATAAAGTGTGCTGACTTGGTGAGTCTGTCAACAATCACCCAAATACTATCATTGTCCCTCGTGGGTGGCAATCCTGCAACGAAATCCATGGTGATGTGCTCCCACTTCCATTCCGGTATCTTCAAGGGTTGGAGTAACCCTGGAGGTTTCTGATGCTCAACCTTCACTTGCTGACACACTAGGCATCTCGAGACAAATCCTGCAATGTCCTTCTTCATGTTGTTCCACCAGTAAAAACTCTTCAAGTTCTGGTACATTTTGGTGCTCCCTGGGTGAATAGCATAACGAGAATGGTGTGCCTCAACCATAATCTCGTTCCTCAAATCATGTACACTCGGTACACATAATCTGTCCTGGCAATACAACACTCCATCTATGAGTCTGAACTCCGGCCTGTCTGCTATGCTGTCTATCAGTCTGACTAACTCTGGATCCTCTCTCTGACTGCCCTTGATTCTGCTAAGAATCTCTGGTTCCCAAGTAAGCATGTTGGCAACCATGACTTTCTCACTCTGAGGCTGGAACTCTATGGCCAAATCTCTGAATAACTCTGTCAAAGACCACTCTGTTTGTAAGCATCCGGTATTCGCTGTCTTTCTGCTCAATGCATCTGCAACCACATTTGCTTTCCCTGGATGATACTTTATCGGAAAATCGTAGTCCTTGATGTATTCCATCCATCTGGTTTGCCTCATGTTCAAATCCTTCTGACCAAACAGATACTGAAGACTCCTGTGATCCGAGTGAACCTCGAATTTCTCTCCGTACAGATAATGTCTCCACATTTTCAGTGCCATAACCACTGCTGCAAGCTCCAAGTCATGGGTAGCGTATCTCTTTTCATGTTCTTTCAATTGTCTGGACCCGTAGGCCACTACTTTTCCTTCCTGCATGAGTACACATCCCAATCCAATGCCTGAAGCGTCTGTAAAAATCACAAACCCTCCATTCCCTGTAGGTAACGTAAGAATAGGGGTTGTGGTCAATCTGGTTTTCAGCTCCTGAAAATTAGTCTCACACTGCTCTGTCCACACAAAAGGAACATCCTTCTTTGTCAATTTGGTTAATGGGGCTGCTATACTGGAGAATCCCTTCACAAATCTTCTATAATAACCTGCCAAACCGAGAAAACTCCTGATCTCTGACACTGACTTCGGGCTCTGCCAATTGACTACTGCCTCAATCTTCGCTGGATCTACTGATAAACCTTCCTTAGAGATGATGTGTCCAAGAAAAGACACTTGTTCAAGCCAAAATTCACATTTACTAAGCTTGGCATAGAGCTGGTTCTCTCTCAGAATCTGCAATGAACTTCTCAAATGCTCTGCATGTTCATCTCTGGACTTCGAATAGACTAGAACATCGTCTATGAATACAACTGTGAACTTATCTAAGCATGGTGCAAAGACTCTGTTCATCAAAGCCATAAATACTCCTGGTGCGTTGGTCAACCCAAATGGCATAACCAAGAACTCATAATGTCCATATCTGGTCCTGAAGGCTGTCTTCTGCACATCTTGATCCCTGACTCGTATCTGATGGTACCCTGATCTCAAATCTATCTTAGAGAAATGCTGTGCTCCCTGCAACTGATCAAACAACTCATCTATCCTGGGTAACGGGTACTTGTTCTTGATCGTAACCTGATTCAGCTGCCTGTAGTCTATGCACATACGCATCGATCCATCCTTCTTCTTCACGAACAAAACTGGTGCACCCCAAGGTGATACACTCGGTCTCATAAATCCTCTATCCAAGAGATCCTGCAACTGAACTTTCAACTCTCTTAGTTCTGCTGGAGCCATGCGGTAAGGTGCTTTCGATATCGGTGCCGTTCCTGGCACAAGCTCAATCGTGAAATCAATCTCTCGAATCGGTGGTAATCCAGGTATCTCCTCCGGAAAAACATCCGGGAACTCACAAACAACTGGAATATCCTCCACCGCTTTGGATAATTTATCCTCCGTGATAAATGCCACATAGCCTTCACATCCACTCCTAATCAATCTGTCTGCCCTCAAGGCTGAAATGACTCTAGTGGACATGGGTCTCCTTTCTCCAACAATTTCAACACTGTCTGTTAATACTTGCAATCTGATTGTCTTGTTGAAGCAATCCATAACTGCTCTGTAGGTGGATAACCAATTCATTCCCAGTATCACATCAAAATCTTTCATCCCAAGGATGATCAAATCTGCAGATAGGATAAAACTTCCCACCTGCACTTTGCATGCCGGATAATAGGACTCACACGGTACTGTCTTCCCTAAGGGAGTACTAACAAGCAAAATGCAATGCAATGGAGCTATGTCTCCCACTAAACATGCAGCAAATATAGGAGACACAAAAGAATGCGTGGAGCCAGAATCAAATAGGACTCTAGCAGGTACATCTGAGATAGAAAGTGTACCTTCCACCACTCCGCCTGCTTCCTCGCCCTCCTGCTGATCTAAGGCATAAAGCTTTCCATACTGTTGAGGCCTTTGTTGCTGCCACTGCTGTCCATACTGTTGTTGCCCTTGAGGTCTGTGCTGTCCATACTGTTGGCCCTGTGGCCTCTGCTGTCCCTGGGGCCTCTGTTGCCCTCTATTCTGTGGGGGTGCTGGAAGTCTAAGCTGCTGTGGTTGCTGCGGTGCCCGAGGCTGCTGCTGAGGTGCCTGCCTCAAAGGCTGTGCTGCCACTGGTGGTCGAGGAGGTGCGTTCCTCACACCCTGCCCTTGTGCCTGAGGGCAATCTCTTATCTGGTGACCCGTCAAACCACACTCAAAGCAAGCCCCTGACTTCCATCTGCAGTTCGCAGACGCATGCGAATTCTTACCACAATGTACACAATGAGCCCTATGTGCCTGGTCAAACCTAGGCTTCTTGCCCTGCTGCTGGTACTGCTGCTGTGGACGCTGCTGTTGCTGATACGCTTGCTGTGGACGCTGCTGAAACTGTCCTGAACCAGGATTCCTAGCTTGCACCTGTACTTGCTGAAGCTGCTGTGCATATAAGGTCTTCTTCCGAATGGACTCCTCAGCCCAATATGCACGCTTAAGGTTTTCTTCATATGTAACTAGGGTGACAGATGTCACCTCCATCTGAATATCGGGTCTCAGTCCCCGAATGAACCGCATCACCTTATCTGCCTCGAGACGAACCAGAGTCGGTGCAAACCTAGATAGGTTGGTGAAATTCTGCTCATACACCTGAATGGTGTCCTCTCCCTGAACCAAAGTCTCAAACTCAGCAAGCTTCTGTGCCTGGATGTGGGGTGGAATGTACTTGGTACGAAATAGTGTCTGAAATGAAGTCCAAGCAATGTCCTCCTCTATCGTGTCGAAAGGTGTCTTGACAGATTTCCACCACATCTCTGCCACTCCTCGGAACATATAAGCTGCTAACTGAATCTGTTCCTTCCCTGAGCACTGAAAGACCTGAAAGATCTTCTCCATCTGAACTACCCACTCGTCAGCATCAAGGGGGTCCTCATTCCCAAAGAACACCGGCGGGTTCCTCTTCTTAAACTTGTCATATATGTCATTCAAATCTGTCACCCGAGCTGGCATGATGACCTGAGCTACCGGAGCTGGCCTTTGCAAGAATTGTAGCATCTGATTCTGAAAGGTAGCCTGGTCTTCCCGCTGTTTGTTCTGATCTTCCCTTTGCTGGGTTTGGTTCTGTAGATTTGCCTCTTGGGAAGTCACGAATGCTTGCATTAGCTTATTGAATCTGGCATCTACAGAATCATTAGCACTAGAACTGGCATTGTCGTTGTTTTGGTTAGAGCGAGTATGTCCTCCAGCCATTCTGAAACATAAGAAACGTTAGTCCTATAGGACTCAATCTAGCATGCAAACTATACAATCTACAAAAGATAAGATACCCAAAGAAAACCAATCCTCACACGTCTTAGGTTTCTACTTGTTTTTATTCTAGAAACCAGTAAGGCTCTGATACCAACTTGTCACGCCCCCAAAAGTGAAACCGGGGTTATGCGTGAAATTAGGGCCAATTAAAATTTTTCTAATGTTAATCAAATGCAACCTGGCCCTAATCATGTCCCATCCGGATCGAAGATCGCTGTGAGGTGTAAACATTTCCTCAAATATATATAACAATTAGCGGAAGCTTCATAATTGCAAGTGGTATCTTAAAGATGTATAGTTTAAGAGCAATTACTGAATATCATATCTAGAGTTCAAGTTTGAGACTGTTAACAAAATATTAATAATAATAAGAATGCCACACTAAAACTAGGCCTAATCAAAAGATAATAAACCAAAAGAAGAAACTAATCAGATATAACATGAAGGCTCTCGTGTACGGGGTCGATACGGCTATACTATGCCGTCCGTACTGTACTCTAGGGAGTCATCAGGCTGATCCGCCTGAACCTCCTCCGTCGCCTCCTCCTCCTCGGGGTAGAAAGGCTCGGTACCTATGCACCAAGAGTAGCATCATCAAATACAACGGTCGGCAGGCAGATAGATATATAAATCACTAAAGATATGCAGTACTAAAGAGAGTAAACAATAAACAAGATCATATGAAATGCATAGCGGTCTGATTATACGAAACGCATTGCATTTGAATCATAAATAGACTATCAAAGTAGGCGGTCCACATATGCTAATTACCACGGGATAGTGTCATTGCCCTCCCTTACTCACATTGAGTCGTGGTGGAGATATAAATAGTTTGGGATCATAACCCTTCAATCAAAGTGTTCAAAGTGGTGTCCATTACACCTTGGTGTCCATTACACCAAATCCGAACTGCAGACGGTCTTCTTGGGCTCATGCGGCTCGGGCCCCGTGGGCTCTGGCCCAATCTTGCCTCAAGGTTCTAAATCAAGTCCTCACACAGGTGGTGCCCCAGCTGTGTTGAACGTTAACAGCTGAGTGGTGCCTGACACAAGAAATCCTAAATAAACATCAGTGAGGGGCTAGGCTTTCTTGCACGAACAAGATTCAACAATATTAGATAAACTACTTTATTCCAAATCAAATCAAACTTCAAACGAACTTCAATAGTAGTTCTCTTCAAGCCTTACAATCAAAGCCTCCTAGCCTCAACACTTCAACCAAACCTCGAAACAAACGGAACATCAAAAGGGATCCTAAGTTCATCATCTAAGTTCTCAGTGTGATCCACAAACAAAGTAAAGCAAACAGATCTATTGAACATGTTCATTACATGTAGATAGTACCAGACGGTACAATGTAGAATCAAAAGCGATAGACAATCCAATCCTAAGTCAATAGTTATTCCCGGAGTCTCGTACAACCCTACTCAGTCAACGAAAGGAATTAGGGTTCGCGATACCCAAACGGAATCTCTTCGTGCATAGATATAAAAAGGGGTATCCCGTTGTCCCATTCCGATCAAGATTGAGATGAATTGAAACCTGAGAAACCGGAAATAACTACGAGGAATCATCTGCTCAAAACGCTCCTCGTACAAAGTCAAATGAGCCAAGGTTCCACCTAAGTCCATCCATTTCTAAGTCAAAGAGGCCCTTAAGAAAGAGCCCCGGTTCATCCTCGGTCAACCGCGTGGTTTCAGAAAACATAGTGAAGCTTCTGTAACCGAACTAAGTTGGGGAGAAACTCCCTTTTCATCCACACCTGCAGACAAATACAAGAATAGGGCCTAGCCCTCTCCACATACATCCATACCCCCTCTCATCAAGTCCATCATCTAATATCCATCTAATTAAGAAATTATTTCATTAAACAATTAAACATAATTATCATGTTCTCCAAATCAAAGACATCAATGAGCATATGGTTATCTAAATCATCATTAATCATCAAATCAAGGAAAGACAAACATATCAAAGCTATTATATAAATATCCACTTGCCTTTGGTTGAAAATCCACAAATCCTAGCCCAATGCCCAACAACCAAACCTAAGAAAATATTAGCAATATAAAAACTAAATTAAAACATAAACCAAAAGAAATGAAGGCTCTAATCTACCTTATCACACTACTATACCCAAAGTAAATAATCCAACCTAAAGGGAAGAAGAGCTTACCAAAAAGGTGGGTGGATGGAGTGGTGGCTTGCAAATTGGAGATTGTTGAGCTTGCGGGGTCCACGCGGAGATGATAGTGATGATTGGAGGTTGTGGGGCCCACTTGATTTGGTGGCCCACTAAATTAGTGGTGATGTGGCTCTTTGGTGGTCCATTGTCAAGGAGGAGTGAAAAGATAGAATGAAAGAAAGAATGGAGAAAGAGAGAAATAAAGAAATAGAAAATGCAAATGGTGAAATGGGTGGTGAGAAAGAAGTCAACGTGAGTTGACAGTGAGTGGAGTGAGGTGAGGGAGATGAGATGGTGAGATAATGAAATGGTGAGATAATGGTGGGGTGTGTTAGATTGGTGAGATGAGTGAATTAGAGAGAGAGAGAAAAGAAAGGAAGTAAGATAGATGGAATGAGATGGGTGCACGTTGCAGCAAGGGGGGAAAATAAAAACAAATAAAGAAAGAGGGAGAAATGGTGAGATGGGTGAAGGGAGTGGCCAATCACGTGGCAGCAAGGAGGGTGGAGAGAGTAATGAGAGAAAAGAAAGGAAACAGGGAATGAAAGAAAGAAACAGGGGAAAGAAATGAAGAAAGGAAAATGGGGAAAACAGGGAGGGATGAAATGGAAATATAGAGAGGTGGGTTCGGTGGTGGTGGGTAGTGGTGCAGGTGGGTCCGGCAACGACGACGGCGACGGTGAAGCTCCGGAACAGTAGGCAGTGAGGTGAGATGAGGGAGAAGAGAAAAGGGGAAAATGAGAGAGAGATGGGGGTTTGCTGCTGCTGGGAAGAGGGAGAGATGAGAGAAAAATGAGAGATGAGAGAATGGAGAGCTTGGTGGTGGTGCTGGCCGGCGACAGTGATGGGGCGTCGTTCGGCGGCGGCAGCGAGAGTGAGAACGAGAGAAAGAGAGAAGATGAGAGGAAGGGGCTGCTACTGTTGTGAAAATGGGGAAAGGGGTTGCTCAACGTGACCTAAATAAAGAATGGGGGTGAGAATTACCAAACAGCCCCTTTGGGCCTTGGGTTGGGTTCGGGTCAGGTTCTTGGGTCGGGTCCGGATTGGGTTGCAACAAAAGGGTATCCAAACAAACTCAGACTCGCGCGAGACTTCGCACGCATGAGCCACACGTCAAACCCGACTCGCTAAGACTTTACACACACTTACTAACTAATCACACAATTAATTAATATTAATAGGAGATTAAGGGACGGGGCGTTACACACTACCTCCTGGACCTAGAGTAAGATGCAAGTTGACAGCTAGCCGGTTTGGAATTCCATTGATGGCATACTCGAATGCCTGCTATATTCCCTCTTCGAGAAAACAACAATCTCAACTGCTGCCTGCATGGCTGCATCGTATTCCTTCACAAGTTTTCTAGTCAGTTTCGTACTCTCACTGTTGTTAAATCGATGTAAGTTTTCAGTAGCTCATATTTGCCCTCAAACAGTCTCCCATGGTGTTGCTGAATTGGAAAGATAGTCCACATGGAATGTAAATAACGCGTGGACAGTCATATGGACTTCTGATCACCAGTTGTATGTGACCTTTTGGTCACTGAGGAATAATTATTGGCTGAGAAATGAGAACAGGCTTGGCTGCAACTTCCAATAGATTGGCGACTGTCATGGATTAGGGGATCTTGACGCATGTTAGGGGCTCCAAATTCTGAGGGTATGTTTGTTACAAGTAATTGAATTACTAGGAATTCTAAAATTTTGTATTTATATAACTGGTTAAAAAATAAAGGATGCGACAAATTGAAATGGAAGCTCTTTCATTTTTGTATTTGTTTTGGGTGGGGCATTCATGATCGAGTGGTGTCGGCACCTCGGCATAACACACATGTCCAGGATTGATCATTGGGCTTTCGGGTCGACAATACCACTCTGGGCCAATAGGCTAATCAAGAAAAAAAAAAAAAAAAAAAAAAAAACAATGGTGGGTTTCAAGAGAGGGAAAAAGACAAATAAGAAAGTGATTTTTCTTAATAAAAAGTGAGTTGTCTCGAGAGAAAAAAAAAATCATTGGACACCATGAGCCAAGTTACTCAGCCTAGAACCATTTTGCATGAATTGGGAACCCATGCTCTCTTACACACATCCATAGGGCAATTCATGGGTCGTGAAAATAATAATTAGATAGAACATCGAGATGGGCCCACTAGGAGTGGATCACATGCATGATTGATTTCACTTTAAATTTTGAGGATTTTACTAAAAATTTCCATTACGTGGGGTTGCACGAAATAGTACCTCTTAACTCACACAGCAATAAAGTATTCCTTTTGTAGTTATGGGAAGTGACGCTAGCGTTGCTTAATTAGAGACAAGCGACGCTAGCATCACTCCTCTCAAGTACTCGTTTGTGCTGCCCGAGTTAGGAGGCATTATTTCGTGCAATACCCATGTAATGGGAATTTTCCAGTAAAATCCTCTTAAATTTTTGTTCTACCTTTTCCTATGTTTCCCTTTGTTTTGATTTTCATTTCATTACAATTAAAAATTATTGATTGGCATCCATTTAGGTGGGCTCAAGATTTATATAAATATATATATGCACTAGAGATGGATTACATGATTCATGTGGCTCACATTATCCTTAAGACGATAAATGCCTCCATACCAAGATTGGTATATGCAATTGGATTATATGCAAGTTTGCCACCAAGATAAATCAGGCTAATATTGTTTGTGTTAAACTTGGTTTGCAGACTAAATCGATTTGGGCAATAGCTGGTAGACCAATAACCAACCAAAGTGACGGTTAGAAAGGACCATAACCACCTCCAAGCTGACAATTGCTGCTCGGCCCATTAACTCATATTTGTCCCATTTGCAAATTGACCCAAGATAATTAGGAACCGGGTCAACTCAAGTCAGGCCCAAACCAATTTAACTCAAATAGCGACTGGGTCAAAAATTATTAAGGCTCGTCCATGAGTCCTAAAGCTTTGAGCCCAAGCACATCTTTTTCCATACCAAGTCAATAGAGTTATTCAAAGAAGCATTTATAAATGACATTTGCTTTAAAACCATATCCCATATGATAATCTAGTAATGAGACCTAAAAGGTTCTTTACTATTTTGAAAATTTCCAACAAACCCTAGTTTAGTCGACTGAAAGCCTAAATAAATTCCTGAAATAAAGGGTGGTCCGTCTAGTCTGCGTGGCCCATGATTCTCAAATCTAAGCCCAATCTCAGCTCAAAAGGCTGTTATCTCACTAATTTCTAGGGCAAGCTAGGCCTATCAACAAACGTCCTCATGAATTGAATTCACGTGGTACTAGATCTCTTTAGTGAAAACTACTAGGTGTGTACTACGGATTGGGGGCAGAAAGAGAAGAAAGAGGAGTGGGGAAATGGGGGTCAGTTTTCCATGAAAATGGATGAGAAGTTCATTTCCATACTTAAGAAGTAAAAAACTGATATGGTAAAAAAACAATTCTGCGAAAAACTATAGCGCCAAACACGTGAAAAATAAATTTTTCACAGAAAACCACATCATTTTTCATGAAAATGGGCCACACAAACGGGACCTAAGTAATTCTATTTCCACATCCAAAACCTCGGTCGAACAACAAAACCAAATTCCTCTGTCGTATTTAGGGTTTGTAATTCTAACCTATTCACCGAACGTACATTCCCACCCTCCATCATTTCAAAATTCAAACTCCCCCTAAAACAAAACGCCCGTTAAACAAATCCGTTAAATCCCCCGTACCCTCCAAACGGCACACCGTTACCGTTATCCCTTCCCAATAAATTACCTCCCTCTTCTCATTTTCCCCCAATTTCTTCTTCACGCTCTCCTATTCTCTCTTCTGCTTTTCGCTCCTCACGCTCTCATCTTGACCGTTAGATCTTTGAAATTCTTGTTCTCTTGTTCAATCTCAGCCGAAGATGCGTGAGATTCTGCACATCCAAGGCGGCCAGTGCGGCAACCAGATCGGTGCCAAGTTCTGGGAGGTGGTCTGCGCCGAGCACGGCATCGACCCCACCGGCCGTTATGGCGGCGACACCGATCTGCAGCTGGAGCGAGTCAATGTCTACTACAACGAAGCGAGTTGCGGTCGATTCGTTCCGAGGGCGGTTCTGATGGATCTGGAGCCCGGGACGATGGACAGCGTCAGATCTGGTCCGTACGGACAGATTTTCCGGCCGGATAACTTCGTTTTTGGACAGTCCGGTGCCGGAAACAACTGGGCGAAGGGGCACTACACGGAGGGAGCGGAGTTGATTGACTCTGTTCTTGATGTGGTGAGAAAGGAGGCTGAGAACTGCGATTGCTTGCAAGGTGATCTTCTTCTTCTCCTCGAAGTTTTCTGTTTTTAGCATCAGATCTGATATTGTTGCTTTCAAATTTTTTTCTGGTTTTGTTACTAGATCCTGAGCTGTTCATTTCTGTGCCTGTCCATTTAGTGATTTTCTTCTTTTAGGTATTGATGATTTAGGTATTCATGTTCTCTCTGGTTTTTGTACCATTTTTTTCATGTATGACAAATTTTACTTGTACTTCTGATTTTTTACCATAAAATCCTTCTTTTTTGTTATGACATATCTTTGTAACTGATGTTGTTTCAGCTATTGGTGATTTATGCCTTGTTAAGAATCATATCTTTGTAACTGATGTTGTTTCAGCTATTGGTGATTTATGCCTTGTTAAGAATGATTGTGCTTATCAAATGATAAAAGCAACTGGAATCAATTTACTTACCATGCTTTTTTAACATTTATGTAGAAAGTATGTAATGAATTATGAGTTCAATAGATCATCATTAACAGAAAGATGGATATTCATTGCTCAGCTTGAAACAATCAATCTATGGTTCTGAGTATTTATTCTTGTGTAATTGAAAGTTTTCCTTCCTTCTTTTGTTAGTTCCATATTTTTTCTTCTACTTTCTTTATCTTTGGGCTTGACTCTGTTTTCCAGTGTAAAGTTTTTGTTCAATGTTGTAATGGTTTTCCAACTAGTTTGTAATGACATAGATTTGTTTTGTTGACTGATGGAGTTTGTATTTGGGTGTTTGTTCTTCCTACAGGTTTTCAGGTCTGCCACTCTTTGGGAGGCGGAACGGGATCTGGCATGGGCACTCTGCTAATATCCAAGATAAGAGAAGAGTATCCGGACCGTATGATGCTCACATTCTCCGTC
This sequence comes from Umbellularia californica, assembly GCA_028538565.1. NCBI lineage: Eukaryota > Viridiplantae > Streptophyta > Magnoliopsida > Laurales > Lauraceae > Umbellularia > Umbellularia californica. The sequence continues at coordinate 5,788,713 of JAPQWN010000002.1, forward strand.
TTCCCCTCGCCCAAGGTGTCAGATACTGTTGTTGAGCCTTACAACGCCACTCTATCAGTTCACCAGCTGGTAGAAAATGCGGACGAGTGTATGGTCCTGGACAATGAGGCTCTCTACGACATCTGCTTCCGAACACTCAAGCTCACAACCCCCAGCTGTAAGAATTTCTATCTCATCTATCTCTTTTTCAACTCTTTTGGATCATATCTGTGTTTTCTCCGTTAGCCCACAACTTTGTGCATGAATGGGTTTCAGGCTTTAGTCGTCCAGTCCAAATCACAAAACTGGTCTGCCCCATGTGCAGATGAATTGCCCCTCTAGGCGCTTTCGACCTGCCACGTGACCTGTCCCTCACCTGGTGGTGGTCCCGTCATTGGTGTGTCTTTGATGGCAGCAATTTGAAACTTTATCTCGTGTGGGTGGTGGAATTGATCTGTCCCGTAGCTGTCTTCTGACGATAGTGATGGAATATTCTTTTATGTGTTACTGCAAATTCCAGTGAATAAGGATTTTGCAGCCTTTTTTTTGTGGGTAAAATGAGATCTTGGTCATGTGACTGATGAGTTTATCAACATCTAGTGGTGCAGTGAGGTTGCTTTGAGCACGAAACTAAGATGCTGTTTAATAACCTTCATGAAGTTTCATGGGCACGTGGTTGTTTATTTATTTATTAATTGTTAGGAACATGGCTAATTCTAGAAAAATCTTCATAGTATCCTTCACTTGTGCCCCACTGTGCCACCTTTTTCTTGGTGGATCTCATTTCGCTGCTGTTTGTTGGTTGTAAGAAAGTGATCATTTGATCCACCTCGGGTGCCTCTCTTGTATCAGCCAAGTTGTGATAGAGGGGGTACTGTGGGTTGCAAAATTGGCTTATGTTTGAGATGGAGCACATCACAATTTAGAATGGGTTGTGTCTGATCTGGTTCTTTAGGCCTGTATCCATGTTTTGATCTGAAAACGATCTCCAATGAGCGTTGGGGACTCAACGTTTTGATGTCTTATCATATTGTTTATGTAATACTTATCTCCTTTTAATGGATATACTCATGGATTCGATTCAATGGATCATTAACTATTAAGTATTAACTGATCCAGATCTGAGCTTAGACGTCATGATTGGATTTGGACTTGATTAATTATGGGTGGGTGCTTGCCTGGCTTGACTCAAAACAAACACTAGAATTCCCTTCTAAGATACTTCTAGCGGAAGTGTTGATTCTATAATTTTTTCAAGGATGCTCAGTCTCATCTTTTTTAGGTGAGCTCCATTCTAGGATAATGTAGAGAAGCAGTTGTCCAATTGTTTTAATGAAATCATTTTTTTGATCTTGTTCAATCCCAAGCGAAAAATTTATATTCAAATAAGCAGCCTATTTTAGCTTTAGTTGAATTTTTTGATCTGCAATTCTTCAAATATGATCCTGTTCAAAACTAAGCATTATCTATCAAGTGTGATGTTTCAGTGTTCACATGGAATTGAATTTATTGGATACTTTGTCCGAGATCACCATACAATGTATGCACCAATTTGTGCTTTACAGTTGTCTATATGCCAACTAGGTTCAAAATACTTGATACGTTGACTAATTTGTTTGTATAAATACATACCCTCAATGACCTGCCGTGTATTCTCTCTCTTGCAGTTGGAGATCTTAATCATCTGATTTCGGCCACCATGAGTGGTGTGACTTGCTGCCTCCGCTTCCCTGGTCAGCTCAACTCAGACCTCAGGAAGCTTGCTGTCAATCTCATCCCCTTCCCCCGTCTCCACTTCTTCATGGTTGGCTTTGCTCCACTCACCTCTCGTGGGTCCCAGCAGTATCGTGCTCTCACTGTCCCTGAGTTGACCCAGCAGATGTGGGATGCCAAGAACATGATGTGTGCAGCTGACCCACGCCATGGCCGCTACCTCACTGCTTCTGCCATGTTCCGTGGCAAGATGAGCACAAAAGAGGTGGATGAGCAGATGATCAATGTGCAAAACAAGAACTCATCCTACTTTGTGGAGTGGATACCTAACAATGTGAAGTCCACAGTTTGTGACATTCCTCCCACAGGGCTGAAGATGGCGTCAACGTTTATTGGCAACTCGACCTCAATCCAGGAGATGTTCCGGAGGGTGAGTGAGCAGTTCACTGCTATGTTCCGGCGCAAGGCCTTCTTGCACTGGTATACGGGGGAGGGAATGGATGAGATGGAGTTCACAGAGGCAGAGAGTAACATGAATGACTTGGTCTCTGAGTACCAGCAGTATCAGGATGCAACTGCAGATGAAGAATATGAAGATGAGTACGAAGAGGAAGAGGAGGCACAAGAAGCTTGAGATTACCACCAAACATTACAATCAAGCTTTCTTCCATTGTTTTCTTCTGATGACAATATGTTTTGTCTCCATTGCATGTATGTGAATCATTTTGTTTTGTCTGTGTGGATGTTTCGTTATGGACCACGTTAAATTCTATATGGGGTTTGGTTTTGCTCTCTTGCAGCAATGTCCTGTTGCTTGTATGGCACAAATCATTCTATTTTATGATGTCTCTTTTGTTGTGTGTTAGGAAGTAGCGGTGTTGGTGACCATCGGATGTTACTTAGTAAAAAGGATTTTATGTCATCCTGTCTCATTGATGATGCTATTGTAATTTGTTAGGTTCTTTTTTGGATTTTGATGTTCTTGCTTTTAAAGAAGCTATTCTGCTTGACGTGTTTTTTTTTTTTTTTTTTTTAATGATTTTATTTCATTCTGTGTCATTGATTATGCCATTTTAATTTGTTAGGTTCTTTTTTGGAGTTGAAGTTGCATGTAAAGAAGCTATTCTGTTTGAATTTGATAATGTTTTTGTTTGTACTGATTAAGATTTGCCTGATTATTGTTTATTTTTAGATAACATGCTACTGATCCGGTGCGCATGGAAGCACCTCATAGTGGAGCTCACCTTATCACTATCTGATTGGACCCCATGCACGGGACCCCTTAAATTTATGCCCATCCCATAGTTTTACAGCTATCCAAATGGACTGCACTGCTGAATCCACTGTGTATGGGTTTTAAATGGAGAAAAATTGTGGGTCATTGACCAAGTGGTTAGGATGATCATGCAACCCCTATTACCCTACACCAGCAGGGCCTACCCATACCTCTAAATCCACATGGTCCCATCATCAGGTGGGCCCCACAGTATAACTACCGTCAATTATTTTGTAGTCAATTGTTATGATCTTTCTAACATTGGTTTGATCCAATTCATAGAACTTTGTTTGGGAGGGAATTTTTAGTTTTTCACAAGCTGCACCCGAATCCTTTTATTTGCACTCTTAACATTTGGCTAGCATTTTAGATGCTGAAATTTAAAAATTTGGAAGACAAAAGTGATATTTTAAAAGATTGGGTTGTTTGAATTCGACCCATTAAATAAGGATTTTTCATAGAAAGCAATGTCAATTGCAAAATTAAAACAGAATTCCTGTTAAACATTTTGGCAAACAAAGGGCCCTAAATAAATTTAATCACCCAGAAAACACAATGTTACAAAGATTTTCATCTAAAAGTGAGCTAACCATATTCTTCAAACGTGGGCCAGATGTACTTGGCCCACGTTTGCTCGTCATTGTTTAATCTATCACCTTCACACTCAGTTGTCATTACCCTATTACAATTGGCAGTGAGGATAAAGTAGATCGTAAATAGAAGATTGAAATTTTAGGCTATTAGATAAAAAATTAGGACAGGGCATGTGTTTAATAACTCTGATTGTTATGATATATATATATTTAAATTAGATATATATTTTTTTCACAAAACAGCTGCATAATGTGTATTTCATTGACACATAATCTGTATGTAAAATAATCTTGATAAAAAATTCATGTCTATTAATCTTTATCTTAGAAAGGTGCAGCATATGAGATGCATTTTCGAAACTTTCAGGATTTCTGATAACTCTGTTTCTAAATGGGCATGTTTATTTGCACTAAATCACATAAGAATTGAATACATAGGGTTTATACTATTAGTAGTTAAACATGAAGATCAAAGCATGGTTTTCAAACATGAGCATAAAACAATCTTTCCTTCTAGGGAAATCGAATCGAAGATGGAAATTCGTATAAGAGTAAAGGTTATTTTATGCTTACTTTTTAAAATTCAAATGTGACCTTCATTTTTAACCACTTATGGTATGAAATCTATATATTATAATGCAAACAAATATCCCCATGTGATCTTTACTAAATTAATTCATTTGAAAGATAAATCCTCTTTTTGGATCTTGCCTAGATAAATGTGTAGGAAATCGTGTGTGCCCATTTGCAATGGGTCCCACGTCAGAATAAGTCAGGTGTTGGCCAACAAAGATAACAATTCCACTTACAGTAAGATTTGCCCTGTTCTAAAAATAAGATTTATAATAGGACCGGATACGAGTTTCTTGCTGAAGAAGACTACAGTGACTTGCGTATATAAAGATAAGAGAGCCATAGGGTTTGATATTCTCTATTCCCATAGATATGACTAGAAGCAAAAAGATCCGTGAAGCTTTCTAATCACTTGAAGCTTTCTAATCACTTAAATGCTTATGGATCTCCAACCACATGTTGGAGTCTTCACTTCTAAGTCTATCAAAATGCTCATGAGTGGAGTGAGTCATACGTATGGCCTCCTTAGATTCCTTTTTACATAGTGGCCATAGCAAGAAAGTTTTGGAGATCTACTATTGGGATACATTTTGTACTGTATGGGCACTTAGAAAACAAGAAGATATATTTGTATTTCTTTTGTCCTTGGCATGTCTGTGGATTAGCTATCCATGGATCATAGATTCTCTGCATAATTTTACTTGGTAATGTTAAGTCAATTTAGTTATAGGATTATCCATGAAAATTACTGGGAAATCATGCAATAATGACCCATTCTTTCTATTCCATATAGGAGCCCGTTATTGGGATCCAAGTCCGGCTGAAACTTGAAATACAGAGATACCCATGAGGCATGGGTCATTTGTAATTGTGTATGAGTTTTCAAATGAAATGGATTTTTCCAGGTACAGTTCCAAACATGAAGCAGAAGAGACTGGTTAAGGTGACGTTCCAAACATGAAACCCCATGCGGAGAAGCACAATTGGCTTAGGACCACGGTTTGGATCAGAAGGTTGTAGGTTCAAAACTGCATTGCCACACTGGGGCTACAGGGGAGTTTATCTGGCTTCCCTCTGGGTTCGGAGGGATTAGTTTAGCCCAAAGGGTTGGGAACCCTCCAATAGCAAAAAAAAAAAAAAAAAAATCCAAACATGAAGTGAGTCATCAAGAAGATGGACAAAAGGGACTAATAAAGTTATTTTGAGAAAGCCAATTCCCAATTCCACCAAATATTTTTCTAGAAAAATCCTCTAAAAACAAATCTATGTTAGGGCCTGTTTTTTATAAGCATCTTAAACTAGAATTCCCAATTCTGGAAATTTAGTGACTTAATGTGATGGTTTGTGCCCTTTTATTCTTGAATGCTTTATTTCATTTCAAATTTTCAGAAGTTCGACACACTTGAAAAGTCTAAAAAGGCCTATGGAATTCTTAGAATCCCAACCCCTTTAGCGTAAAAAAATGTTGGGGAAGGAGGGGAATTTTTAAATTACGGTGCAGTACAACATTCTCTGGAATTCTTATAACAAAACGGGCTGTTATAAATTTGTTGCCTACTTCGATTTAAATTCCTAGAATTTAACAATAAAGTGGATTTTAGTCAAAGGGTATTTCAGGTGGAGATGACTTTCTTAGGATCTTATTTATAAAAGTAACGGGTGAGTAATAATTCCTTACCAAATTAAAAGAGGGAATATTTGATAGCCCTTGAATCTTCACCTTTAATCTTTCAATTCTTGCCCTTTGAATAAGAATGCATATCCCAAGAACTTCCAGGAATTGTACAAATTATAAAAAAAAAAATGGCATCAATCTCAAAGCCCTATACTGGATCTAATGGATCTTGGTAGAGACAAGCATGAGAAGGAATATGCGAACATTATTCTCCCTTTTTTTGTTCTTAGGTTTCGTATCTTGAGTTTTTTTTTTTTTGGTTTTGGGTCATGGGCCCATAGGGCATTAACAGTTAAGTTTACCGTGGCTTCTTTTAGATGTTGGTTCCACTTCATAGACTTAAGGTTGATGTAGTTGTACATCCATTAATTTTTGGCTGAGGTGGTTTCATCTGTTTCTAATTCAGCATTTGCAGCCTCTTGGACATTACTAACGTTGGAGCACTTGCAACCTTGCAAAAAGTAACACGAATCTAACTCAAGTAAGATGGGGCACAATATTGACTGTGCGGACCTCAACACGGGGCCCCAACTTGGATTAGGACCAAGGGGGATTGAAAGAGCTCCCTTGGCACTTCATCTCTGTAAAAAATAATCCCCAACCTTCTTCATCGTCACTTCCATCTGGCTTTATAAGTTTAACGGCATACAGTCCATTCGCATGGGTGTACAGTCGATCCAACAGTGTATAATATATTGGACGGGTGCAAAGGTGGGCCCCATGTGAAAACCAAGGGGGTACGTGTGTGTGGTCCATTCAAGTGGACCATCGGGTGGCCCCACCGGGCGCACTTGATAACCATCTTATATATAGGGAAGTGCTCCTATGAGAGACACTCTCACCAACTTCATAAGAGATGGGTGGGGGCCCTCACATTTAAGTTGGGGGTCCTTGCATTTAAGTTGGTAAGAGTGGATATGGAAGTGAGAGCCCCCACCCATCTCTCATAAAGTTAGTGAGAGTGTCTCTCATAGGAGCACTTCCCATATATATATATATATATATATATATATATATATATATATATGGGGGATCTTCAAGTGCATCTATCCCTCACCATTTTTTGTGAGGGACATCCCTTTTGAGGAAGTTTCAAGTACAAAAGGTGTACTTTGTACCTCCCTTTTGTACTTGAAACCACCCCAATACTTGAAACTTCCCCAAGGGGTGTCCCTCACAAAAAATGGTGAGGGATGGATGCACTTGAATATTATCCTATATATATATATATATATATATATAGGGAGGTGCTCCTGGGAGAGCATCTCTCATATAGCAATGTGAGATAAGAGTGGGGCCCTTCACATTTAAGTTGTTGGCATTGGATAGTAAGGTGAGGGCCCCTGCCTTATCTCTTATAGTAAGGTGAGAGCATATCTCATAAGAGCATCTCCCATAAATAAATATATATATATTGGTAACCCAGCCAAGGGGGTTGGGACCCAGGAAAAAGCCAGTAAACACACCCGCACAAGCGGGAAGAAAGACTACACAAGTGGAAAATGAGCCTACACAAGCAAGAAGATGTGACATACTCATGGTTCAAACCTCGGACAGCCAGATAAGAACTGACGCTTCTTTCCACTCTGGTAAGAAGCCGTTCTTGATAGGGCACAATATATAATGATGGATTTGCTCCATCCACATCTTTGTAAGTTTAATATAAAGCCTTTTGTTGTCAATGTGGAGCCCCTTGTTGCAACATCTTATTAGCCTGGTTCATCGAGTTTTGAGGGCTGAGGATGCAAATCCATGGAAACAAGTTGATTTTTGCATCCTATTCTTCTCATCATTTGGTCCAGTAGGACTCTCCGTGGAAAACCAAAATTTTCTTGGTAATATCTCCTCACTAGAGAGAAAGTGGAGTCTGAATCTTTGCCCTCCAAACTTTTATTTCCACTTGCGGCATCACACAAACAAACCCTTAACGACGTCTTGGGTCAAAATTGGGAAAACCAACGGCCCATTTCCGGTTCACAATAGGCTGGCCCTGCCCGTTCACAACCACCCTAGGAAAGTTTTGTTTGTCTGTTTGTGTTTTTTTTTTTAAATATATTTGTTCTTTTTAATATTTTCTCCTGTTCTTCATAGTCAACATAGGAAACAAAGAGGGGTGGTTGAATAATCTCAGCAAATCCAATTGGAGAAATTATGTTGCCTTCATTATCATTGCATATTCCAATGGCAAAGAAGAGAAAATGTTTGCATTCTGCTGAATCTCCTAACATTCAGTTGTTTATAACCCCTTATAATATGTTATGCTTTTAATAGTATAATACTAGTGGCAAAGGCCATGCAGTGGAGGCTCATAAATTAAAGAGAAAAGTAGAATTAAAAGAAATTAAAAATTGATCCTTCCAGAACTAATTTTGACTTTTTACAAAAAAAGGATAAAATCGGGTCTAGTGTACTTGAAAATTTTCATGAATTTGCATTTCATTCTTCAAACGACTCTCTTAATTTTAATTGACTTCACATGTTTTTCCATGGCACTTGGGGTTTTTTTTTGGTAGAACATGGCACTTGTTTGAGATTTTCAAGACTGTTGTTAAAAAAAAAGAAGACTATTGTTCTCCTGTCCATTAATTTTGGCACTGTCAATGGGATGGGCCTCCGTAAACCTCAAGCTTAAATGGGCTTGGACTGAACATCTGGATCTAAGTCGAAATCCAGGCCTGATCTGTGATTCTTTGCACAACATTTATCATGATGGTGGTCTCAACAAATACAAGTTGAGGTAGTCGGAGTAAGAATTGTGTGGCCTACCTGCCACATGGGTTCATCATCTTCCAAAAGTCACGTCTATTGGACATTGCAGTGAACCACCTTAGGTCATCATACTTGGTCGAATAGGTAGCATTCTTTGATTTTAGCAAATTTTTGGTGCATGGCTAACCAATATATTCTGTTTGGACTTTGGTCCACCCAGGCATTTTCCCAATAAAACAATGCCAAAATATGCAAAATTGTCTAAATCTTCGGTTTATCATACTAATTACTGATGCAATAATGTCCATTCTCATTTTACTTTAATGGCACAAACACACCAGTCAAGTAGAGAGTGATCGATCTATGGATGTCACAGACTAACATTGAGGTGTATATAGGGACCCACTAAAGTGGGTTTGTTAAGGAATCAATCACATCCCTTCCCATGCTTAGTAAATTGCATATGAAGAGAATACTGTTTTATTTAAGTTGATTCATTATTGTTGGGGTGATGGCAGGCATTTTACTTTGCCTCCCTTTAATCATTTCAAGATGCCAAAAACATCCCATCACTTTTTTTGCTATTATCTTCACCATACATTTTTCAGTTTTATTTTTTTAAACTCTAATTCGACCATTTATTCATATGCAGGAGTTTTATCTGTTTGTGTTGCTTTTAATAACTAGCAAAACGACCTCTTCAATGCATTGGTCAATGAAAAACTAAACAGAGAAAAAAGAAGATTAGAGTTTGCTTAAACACTCGAAAATCACACTACCCAAGAAATATATAAATCTACAATGTAAAAAATGCAATACAAATTAGTAGTTATATGTAAGAAGAGGAATGGATGAGAAATAAGAATCAAGAAGAAGAATGTATAAGAATGAAAAAGAAGGGTTGAGAAATGAGAATTTAAAATTTTAATTATTAATGAATGTAGACATGTTGCGTCTCTTGAGATTCTTCAACTGTTACTTGAATGAGATGGAATCCATTTTGGGATTTCGAATGACCAGGTAAACATCAATTTTCTGGGATTAAAATATAGACATTCTTCACTGGTTATATATATAGAGGAGAATGTTTGAAAAACACATCAACATCTAGTCTGTTAAAGTCTAAACCATAGAAAATGGGAATTAGATCAAGGGAAATTATCAAAAACTCTCCTATCTCAATAGATAAGTGTGCCATTAATGACACATGTCACACTTTCACTGGCTAAAAGAGGGGCGTTTTTATTGTAAAAAATGTCCGAGAAGTTTTGTAGCGTAACCCTTAGATCAATATTCAATTACAACATGCAAACAATACGCGTTAGAAAATACATATAACTATAAACATCGATAATGAGATCTTCGTTTGCTGTGAAATCCACGGCTCAAAACATGCCATGTCCCCCCAACAATGATGACGTCTATGGGTGGTGATCGCATGGATAGATACCCCATCCAACCTAGTGGGCCCAGCGCGGATGATCCTCCAAGCAACAATGGGCTATCAAAAACTAAGCATGCTGATTGGTTGATAATGGTCGGTTGAAAACAAATGGTTTGAGAGCTTATTTAGTTACCAAGAGCTTATGAGAAATCCGATAAGTATCCTTAGTCTAGTCTATTGAGGAGTGGACTCAACCCGATGAGGAATATTGAAAAGTATTTTCCCAGCCTTTACTAACGCATTAAGATTTTGGTAGAAATGACTAGCTGAAGAAACTTAAGATGATATCAGAGCTAAGGATGGCTCCCATTCTGAATCCTATATCCATTTTAAGAGAGTCCACTTATTAAAGTTGAATGAATGGCTCCATCTTCATAGGAAATAGGCCCACCCTCTGGTTGATCGGTTCAAAACAAGTGATGATGGGATGTTGGGGGCATGCCAATACGAAATCAGAAACAATGAAATGTCGTAATACGCACTACATAACAGTATGAGCAATATCAGCAGCTCATTTCATTCCTTTCAAGCTCATCATCATCACCGCCACCTTCTTTATATATATTCAATATTACAGGAGTCCCTTTGCCTTAAACACAAATCTCTCTCTCTCTCTCTCTCTCTCTCTCTCTCTCTCTCTCACATCAGTGGCCTCCTCTTGTTGATGCCTCTTCTTTGTTGTATGTGAACCGCAAGCAGCCTCAGAAGGTCTCTCTCTCTCTTGTGTAATTTCTCCGGGATTGGTCAGTTCTTAACTTTTTACACATAATGATGAGCCCATTCTGAGTTATTTGGGTCAATGGTTTGGTCATGATGATCCGAACCATTGATCAGATGGGTTTTGAACTTGGATGGGGGTGGTGTAAAACCCGTCCAAATCGGAAGATCTTAGCCTTTCAACCGGTTACTTTCCTTCGAATCATATAGATATAAAAAAAATCTCATCAGTGGCCATGTTGAAAAATAGACCTGCTCAGGGTGGAAGGCCCATATAGGTATAATAAGACGTGTCAAGCCTATTACTTAGGCGATGTGGGATGTGGGACTTCCCAACACTTCCCCTCACGTGCAGGCGGAACCCGTTCTGATACCATGTAATAAACCATTTACTAACCCAAAAGCTTAAGCTGATAGGTGGAAGGCGCATACAGGTATAATAAAACATGCCAAGCCTATTACTTAGGCGATGTGGGACTTTCCCAACAAGGGCCAGTCCGTTTAGATTATTGAGGGAAGTACTTTTACCCACACGCATTCCAAGTCCCAGGTGCCTAAACATCCAGCCTAGAAAGCTCGCTAGGCCCAGTTTCAGCCACGGCTATCCTGGGCCATGGGGCTTGGGCTTTCTTCCCAAAACTTAAAGAACCATACATCTGTGAAGGGGTCTTTCATCTTTTTCTAGGTCTCCTGCTAGCTAATTTTTTTTCCACAAATTTCTTTCCCATATTACAAGATTCTAACTGTATGTTTTCTCCACCTCTATTTTCTCCAGCTGGGATTCTTTTTTTTTCACTTGCATGGAAGTTTTATACCTTGCCATTCAAGCAGGGAGGGATCTCTGTCCTTGGATGGTGGTAGGGATAGAAAATTCTGCACAATGCTTGTGTGGAGTCCCATAGAGAAGAAAGCATTTTTACCCTTTTTCTCCACATCCAAATACCCCTTAAAAGATAACATTACAAAAAGTGGATAATCTTGTAGGCAACATTAATATACATATTCAAAGTGCATACAATGTGTACTTAATATACATGTCCACATGGGCTGGTTCTTTGGGCCCTCAAGTGCTAGTCTTTATCAAGTTGAAGTTGGATTGTAGCCACTGCCGTGTGAAAGTAAAACCATTTACAAAAATATACCTATATGCCGCCTACCAAGTTGGACTTTTAAAGCCCAACCCAAGAACAGAGAGCGACAAAAAAAAAAAAAAAAGAATAAATAGATAAAATATATGTTTACAAGGGCTGATCTGGGCTGGGTCTTCAGGCCCTCAAGTGCTAGTCTTTAATAAACCAAAGCTTGATGGTGACCCAATGCCGAGTGAAAGTAAGCCCATGTATAAAAATATACGTAATTGCCACCTACGAAGTTGACTTTTAAACAAAGCCCAACCCAACAGGACACATGAAAAAGAATAAATAAACCGTATATATCTTTACGCGGGCTGAGCTGGGCTGGGTCTTCGGCCCCTCAAGTGCTAGTCTTTACTCTTTAATAAAAGCAAAGAGGGATGGTGAACCAATGCCGTGTGAAACTAAGCCCATATATAACAATGAAATAAAGTCATGCCTACCAAGTTGGACTTTTAGACAAAGCCCAACCCAACAACACACAAAAAAAGAATATATAAACAAAAATAGAGCAATCCTAACTCAAGATTTAACAAATAAAGTCAGTAGGATTCTCTCTGTCTTGTTCTTAGATTATATATATATATATATATATATATATATATTATTACTATAAAGGGAGATTCTCAAAAACTTCCATATCTCAAAAGGAGAGTTTCTGCTCTTATCTATTAGCCAATGATTTAAGAGAATCTATAAAATTCAACAGTTTTAGGAGAATATTTAGGAGAGAATTGATAAGTGTACCATTGATGACACGTGTCACACTTTCATTGGCTAAAAGATGGGCATTTTTTTTGTGAAAAATGTCCGAGAAATTTCGTAGCGTTACTCTACTATAAAATATATACAATTAGGATGGTCTTAATAGCAATGGTGAAACAGACAAGGTAAAGAGTAAGAATCTCATAAATGGAATAAAAAAAGACTTTGATGAATGCTAGTATTAGTATATATATACCCTAGGAGGTTATGACAGCATATATATAATATTAGAAGCCAGCAACAGAAAAAGTTGATGGTGGTGAGGGACATCCACTTCCACAAGAAATAGAAATACCGGGATTTTTATTGGTGCTTCAACTCAGCAAAAGTCAGCAAATGGCAATCTATGTAAATGGAAAGGGAAAGGGCCCTTTCCGAGTAGTTACTTCAACGCAATCAATTCCTACCCAGAGTATGCCTTCGGATCTTTCAGAAGATAAGATGCATAATTCCCGCTTGGACAAGTTTTAAACTATTTTAGTATTATAATTTGTAAAAAGTCATCCACTTATACATGCTGCCTAAATCCCTCACCATCAGCCATTTAATAAGAAGTTGGTCCATGGTGGGTCTAGGATTTTCATTTAAGGGGGGGCGAACGATGACCATAATATTAAATTTCATCATTATTTTGTGTGGGGTGAACGATGACCATAATATTAAATTTCATCATTATTTTGTGTGGGGGTAGGGTGGTTAATTTTGATAATGATTGACTTTTTCAATGTTTGGGACTGCATGTTTCCTGCTTTTTTTAGGCCCGCTGGGGTGAGTTCCCCAAGGACCTGTTTGGGGGCTTTACTAATTGAATTGAGTGCGGTAAAGATTATTGTGAATAAAGAATAACCACTATACTTGGATCGGGCTCTATATATGGTGGAGACTAGGGAGGTGCCTACCCACTATATACTACTATTGGGTTGGAATTTTAATTTATCATTGCCACATCTGATACATCTCCTTATCAGAGAAGATGGATGATCCAAGACTAGACCCACAACAATTGTAAATTCGAACTCTGATAAAGTATTTTGATTTTGGGCCTTAGTAGTCTATCAAACTGACAATATGGACATCAGATTTCAGCTAAAATGCATTCTAACCATTTTTTTTTTTTTTTTTCGTTTTTTACCCAGGCAATGGGCCTATAGAGCCATTAGAAAGACCACATCCCTGGGAGATAATATCCGCTCTATATCTGCCAAGATACGATACCGCTGGCTTCATCTTAGGATATTAAGGTGAGAACAAGGGGTTGCTCATTTGGACAAAAACAAGGGTAGGGGCTTTTTTTTTTTTTTCCATTTTTTTTCAGATCTGGGTTGAGCTTTGACTCCAAGTAGGCACAATTTGATGACCATAACAATCTCATCAAGAGTCACACTTATTATTCGATTGGTTAGGAAGTCTAGCAATGAGGTCCAGCCTGCCGCTTCAAAACGTTTGGGGGCTTTATCTCATACATAGTACTCGTGGGTGGTATTGTATATTGGGATTTTACATCCGCGTAGGGTTGTAAACGAGTCGATTCCTATCCGAGTCCATAGTGGACCAGGAACCGGAACCGTTAAGGAGAAGGTGGAATCGGATCCGGACACGAAACCGTTTCGGAACTTGTTTCTTGGCTCCGGAATTAGAACCAGAAACATATATGGGACAGGTCCGGATCCGAGTCCAGGTCTAGGTAGAGAATTGTATTTAAAGAATATGATTTTTAGGAGAAATAATATGTCGAGTCTCAGGTCCACAGGTCTAAAACAACGTAGAACTAGATCTAGAAATATTTATTTATTGGGGCGTAAATAAGGATCCATACCCAATTTTTAAAGGGTCGGAACTTTTGGGTAATCGGAAAATCGAATACCAGTTTCCATTCATACGTCGTTGCGGTTTCGAGAAAAAAAAAAACCAAAATTTTTACTTCCAATAGCTGTCGATTATTGGGACCTTCTGATCAAAATGGCATAAGGTCATTTAACTGTCCTATTCGCACCGGTCCCTTGCATAATTGCATGCATGGATATGTTCTACGACCGCACGAGACCATCAAATTTCAAAACCCAAAGCCAGCCAGCGAGCGATTTTCAAAGCAGATTGATTGGAGCATCCAAATCAGATTTTGGGTCCTCAAAACCCTAGCCAATGATAAAGTAAAGTAAAAGTAACGCGTATCTCTGTTTTGGATGGTTATCTGTTTTTCCTATAAATAAAGAACAGAATCAGAATCAGAATCAGAAGAAGAAGAAGAAAGGCAAAAACGCCTAAGGCAAAACCCTAAGCTAATAATCAGGTAACGTCCTTCTTTTTTGGAAGGTTATTCATCTTCAAATAGCAGCTGAAAGACGACTACAACAGCAAGAAGAAGAGGAAAAGAAAGGGAACCAAGCGATCGAATGGGGAGCAGCAGCAAGATGTTGGCTTTATCTTGCTTTAGAAGCGAGACTTCCTTTGCAAGTCGAGATTTTTCGCCACGACCCCATTACCCTTCGATGCCCAAATACCCCAAAGGCTTCGCCTTGAAGAAACCCAACAACGATAAGTCTTCTTCTTCTTCATCATCACCAGCAGCAGCAACAGCATCTCATCTAAATACCGCTCTCTTTTCGGTGATTGGAATGACTTGTTCTGCTTGTGCTGGATCTGTGGAGAAAGCCATTAAAAGGCTTCCTGGAATTGAAAACGCTGCGGTTGATGTTCTGAACAACAGAGCCCAGGTTCTCTTTCATCCCAATTTCGTCAATGTAAGTGCCATTTCTCTATCATCAGGTGCTTTCCCATTTCTTTTCTGTTTCTCTTTTTTGTTTGATTGGTTTGTACGTTTTCTTAAGAAAAAAAAAAAAATTGGATTGCTAGCTATTGTGCTTTTTTCCTTTTTTCCCTTGTTTATTGGAGATTCTTGTCTCATAGTCACTGAACATAGATGAGATAATGAATTTTCATTGATTGAGACTACATGGTGTTCTGTATATTGAGGAGGGGGATATTGAGGAGGGGGGATATTGAGGAGTATTTCCGCTGCCTCTATTAATGCCTTGAGGTTTTGATAGGAATGGCTAGCTGAAGAAATTTAAGACTGTACATATATATACTTTTTTGGATTTATGGTTGATACTTGAACATCCATGCTTTTAGAGTTAGATGCTATTGCTTTACTTCATTCTTGATGGAATTCTTTGCGTTTTAATCTATGATGCACAGATACGGCATGGTTACAGCAAGGACACGCCATAGACACGGCAGGGACACGGATTTAACACACAAAAAGTGAAGTATCAGACATGATACGACATAATACGTTGCCCATTTTGAAGTATCCGTGCATCATAGGTTTTAATTGCTTATTCATCTGCAATATGGGATAAGTTCCAATTTATATTGCCCTGTGTGCGTGCGCGCATGTGTGTGTGTGTATATATATATATATATAATTTTTTTTTTTCCTGGTAAAAATACTCATGCCATGTGGAGAAGGAGATGCCTCACCACGGAGCTATCCGTTTAGATTTCTTAAATGCAGTTATAAAATGAAAAAAAATATATATATTACAGACTTAACACTTAACTTTGACTGTATGTTTCAATTATGCTTATGACATGTTAGTTCATTTATGATGAATGAAATTTAGATATACATATATTTTTTTTGGGTTGAACCAATTCCTCTTCATTAAAGAGTTCCATGAGGTTATCTTTTTAAGTATTTGTTTGACTCTAGATATAGTCTGCATCTAATCTTGGAGGTCCTTATTTTTTGCACTTTTTTAATTTTGCACTTTTTGTTTGGCATTATTATTTGAATCTTATGCTTTTGTGCAATTAAAGGTACAAATGGCAGTAGAATTTGATAAAATTTATATGGGCTCCTACATGGAATTCTTAGATGGTTTGTGTCAAAGATTCTAGCATGGTCGTATTTTAGGGGTTATTCCTTCTTGAGTTTAAATCATCAAGAGCCAATCCAACTTCTGTTGAATCTGTGGTCACTCTTCGAGAACAGGTTCTTTCAGGGGTCACTGTCTGACTTAAATTAGGCAACATCATTTGGTTGGCATAATTGAGAGCATGGATTAGGATGGGGAAGGCACTGGATGTTTAATGGTGACTAAACAACATTTATAGCGTTGTGGAAAGTAAATGCCAATTATTATGAGATCTTCTTACAATCATTAGCCAACATATTATTTGAGAAATAATTTTATCAAGAAATGTTAGGTTTTATAGCATGTTGGACTTCAACACATATCAAACATAACGGGCTGCCATCAATCTGGCAGAACTTCAAATAGTGTTAAGAGTTTCATTTAATAATAAAGTTTGGGGGACATGGAGGGACATACCTATAACGCTACGGGATGTGCATCATCAATGCCTCCAACTACCCAGCAATCTACCTCCCATTAGGTCCCTCTTAATGGGGCTCATTGCGAATTTGAAAAGAAGGAAACAACTTACTCTTCTACTTTCCTTATACCCAAACTGTTTTCAAGTTGTATACTGTAAAATTAAAATTGAAGATATACCTGTTTCTTCCCCCCAACACCCCATAGTGTTGTAGAACAACCAAAATCTTTCACTGCTATTTAGATCCTTAAATGGTCCAGAGATCAACCAAAAAACTACAATCCTTTAGCCTTAATGAATAAAAGCATCCAAAGCACAACTTCTATAGAAATGTGGATAGTCAAGAAAAAAGTTCTCAAAGACGACAATCATGAAGATTCAAACAATGTTTCCCTAGTTGACTGGCAAACGAGATGCTAGCCAAGAGAAAAGTTTTAAGCCTTAAGGGCACGTTTGGCAAACCCATAGGAATTCTCTATTTAGAGGATTCCTTTGTTCTGTTGGAATCAAGCTATCCTCAAAGAGAATTTCCAGAAGATAGTTTCAAGTTTGGTAGAAGAGAGGAATCCTGGAGTCTATCCATTGTGTGATCCAACAATCATAGGTTTTTGTTGTCAATTTCTCATAATCCATGAACAATCAAGTTATGATCTTTCACCCTATAGCCATTTTTGGCTCTTTGGATAATCTGAACGGTTCAGATTGTGCAAAGGGGGCCTACATAAATAAAAAATTAATATTTTAGAGTGTGGACTTTTTTGCAAATATCTCAAAATTCATGATGGATCTACAGTTGAAATTTGGGCCCCTAATTGTGTTTGGACTCCTCTAAATTATCAACGGTTTAGATCATGATTTCAAGGATCACAAAATATAAAAAAAATGTACTGCCAAATAATCCCCTTTTTTACACTGTGCTATATCAACAGTCAGAATTGATTTGCCATTTTCTAATGATCCATGATGAATCATGTTCCCAAATTTGACCCCATAGCCGTTTGGGGTCTGATTGAAAGAATGAATGGTTCGGATATCGCGAATGGGCCCCACAAAATTCCAGATTTAATGATCGAATGTCCTTCACTTTTTAAAAATATCTCAAATTATAGGTGGACTCAACAGCTGATATTTGACGTGGTAGCCGTTTCGGACCTATTATCGGCTCATATCTTGATTGTGGGGCCCATAGAAACCAAAAAATGCAAAAACTGGTCTCCCCTAAATGAGCGCCAAATCCACTGTAGCTTCGCTTTTCCCCACACGTGCGGATTTTGCTGATCTGAGAGGGGGGGGGGGGGGGGGGGGGGGGGGTGGGGTGGTGGTGTGGTGTTCCGATTCTTAAATATATTGGAAACAAAGAATCCTAGCATCCTCCATGCCCTTTTCCACGTTGATCTAATTCCACTGGATCGCGGAAAGTTTCCAGAAATCCTCTTTGAGGACGTTTGCCAAACATGTTTAAAGGGCCTGTTAGGTAGTGGAGAAAGTGAAAAGTGGGGATTCCTTATTAAGTGGAGAAAGCAAGACAAAGCTAAGCCTGGTGGGCATGTCTATTTGCATGAGGGGAGGAGTGGAGTTAAATAAAGGTTGAAGTCGAGAGAAAAGTATAGAGAATGGGGTTAAGAGTAAAAGACACTAAATGATAAAAAGTTACTCCTCCCCAAGCTATAGCCTTTTGCCATTTAGTGCCATTTAAGAATATTTTTTTTGTTATTTAGTATATTTTACATTCAATCCCTTCTCTTTTATTTTCTTTTGATTTGGCCCTTTATTTTACTCCACTCCTCTCCTCATGCAAACAAATATGCCCTGTTTCACTGTTTGTCACTGTAGATATTGGTAGAATGTGCTTAAGAATTTTTTTTAACTATTTGAGAAGCAGACTGTATGAAAAACCAAGCTATCCAACAAGAGGATGGATAGCCCCAAAAAAAGCAAAAAAATATTATAATGATAACAATCTGCCTGAGTTCATTTCCGCTCAAAGAACCCTTCCGTTTACAAGTGTTTCAGCCTCCACGTTCCAATTTCCTGGAATATATGATAAAAAAAATAGACGTCCACTTTTGATAACAAGGACCCTCATAGCTTTAAAAGTATCAGCTGATCTACAAGAGGGAGGCCTGAAAATTGATTCTCAGATGAAGTAATTTTAGACTCCACCTCAGTATGCCTAAGATTATGACAACCTTTTTCTGTGTTATATATTTGAAAACCTTAGATCTGTTTGCATTTGAAATCAGAAAAAGACACTGCCTTCCTTTCCATTCCCTTATTATATTACGAACTTGAATTCCATGTGATTGTTAATCCTTTAGGAGGAGACAATTAGAGAAACCATTGAAGATGTTGGATTTGAAGCCACACTAATTGAAGGGAAGTCAAATGAGACTTCGATGCTGACATGTCGCATACGCATAAAAGGCATGACTTGCACTTCTTGCTCGAGAACTGTTGAATCTGCTTTGCAAGTAATTCATGGTGTACAGAATGCTGTAGTTGCCTTAGCAACTGAAGAGGCAGAAATTAGATATGACTCAAAACTAGTAAGCTACAGGCAATTAATGGAGGCAATAGAAGACACTGGCTTTGAAGCTATTCTTGTCAGTACAGGAGAAGATAGGAGCAAGATACAACTCAAGCTAGAGGGTATTCGTACAGAGAGATCAATGAGGATAGTTGAAGGTTCACTTCAAGCACTCCCTGGGATTGAAGACATCGACATTGATCCTATGTTTCATCAAGTCACCGTCTCTTACAAGCCAGATCAAACAGGACCTAGAAATTTCATTGAAGTGATTGAATCTACAGGTTCTGGGCGTTTCAAAGCTTCAATATTCCCTGATGGAGGAGGAAGGGAACCTCATAGGCAAGAGGAGATCAGGCGATATTATAAATCCTTCCTTTGGAGTTTGGTTTTCACCATCCCAGTCTTCCTCACCTCCATGGTGTTTATGTATATCCCAGGCCTTAAACATGGACTAGATACCAAAGTAATAAACATGTTGACTATTGGGGAGATTTTGAGATGGGTTCTATCCACTCCTGTCCAATTTATCATAGGCCGACGTTTTTACACCGGTTCCTACAAGGCATTGCGGCATGGGTCTCCAAATATGGATGTTCTAATTGCCTTAGGAACCAATGCAGCATATTTCTATTCCGTCTACTCTGTGTTGAGAGCTGCAACTTCACATGATTTCAAGTCTATGGATTTCTTTGAGACCAGCTCAATGCTGATTTCATTTATTCTACTTGGTAAATATTTGGAGGTATTAGCAAAGGGAAAAACTTCAGAGGCTATCGCCAAGCTTATGGACCTGGCACCTGATACTGCAACGCTATTGACTCTTGATAGTGAAGGAAATGTGATAAATGAACAAGAAATTGATAGTAGACTGATCCAGAAGAACGACGTGATTAAAATAGTGCCGGGCGGGAAAGTTGCTTCAGATGGTTCTGTTATTTGGGGCCAAAGCCATGTAAATGAGAGCATGATCACTGGTGAATCTCGGCCTGTTGCAAAGAGGAAGGGTGATAGTGTGATAGGAGGGACTGTAAATGAAAATGGGGTTTTGCATATTCAGGCAACGCGTGTTGGATCAGAGAGCGCTCTTTCTCAGATTGTTCGCTTAGTTGAATCTGCACAGATGGCTAAAGCTCCTGTGCAAAAGCTCGCAGATCGCATCTCAAAGTATTTTGTGCCTCTTGTAAGTGCATATGCTTTCTTTCCATACATTTTTTTCTTACTATACTGATTAGGGGGAAAATACTTCTTAATGCTGATTTTTGTGCTAAATTCTGTATGAAGGGAGGAAAGAAGTAAGAAGATAGATCTCTATCATAAAGTCTGGATCGTTTGTAATCATGCATGAGTATTGACTATCGAGTTCCAGAAAACAAGAACTAAGTCATGATCGATATATAGCATAATTGAGGACTTTCAGTTTAATTGATCATCTCTCAATTTGCAGGTTATCTGTCTTTCGTTCACCACCTGGCTTGCATGGTTTTTAGCTGGAAGGTTTAAAGTGTACCCTGAGCATTGGATACCACGTTCGATGGATAGCTTTCAGCTTGCTCTTCAATTTGGCATCTCTGTCATGGTCATAGCTTGTCCATGTGCACTTGGACTTGCGACTCCCACAGCGGTCATGGTTGGTACTGGAGTGGGTGCAACTCTGGGCGTGCTAATCAAAGGTGGGCAAGCATTGGAGAGTGCACATAAGGTCAGTATGACAGATCTGTCATGCATTTCTTGGTTTTTACATTACGTTTCAAGAGGTGTATGCATGTGTTTCTTAGAAACTGATTTTATTAATTATTTTTTGGAGTTTGGTGGGCTTGAACCTAATTACCGTTGATTAGAAACCAACTTTTTTTTGAGGAATACAATGCTTTGGTATCTTTTACATGTAGTAGTAAATAATTGGCCTATGATTAGATTAGCTAACGGAAGTCCAAAAATTTGGATAACAATTTTCTTCTATACAAATGAGTGGAGTCTTTAGACATGTTCCTTCTATTCAACTCTGCAGTCAATCTCAAATAACTTAAGAGTTTTTTTCTTTTTTTTATTGGTTTCAAACAACTTAATAATCTGTAGTGATATTTTAACGTGAACTTTTTTGCAGGTGAATTGCATTGTGTTTGATAAAACAGGGACACTCACTGTTGGAAAGCCCGTGGTTGTCAACACAAGGCTCCTCAAAAATATGGTTTTGCGTGATTTCTATGAACTAATTGCTGCTACTGAGGTAGGCTCTCTATCCTTAGCAATTTGAGAGAAGTTACGTGTGTATAGTTGTCATGAAATGATATCCAGTAATTAGATACTAAAAGTTTCACCCCAAGTTGTTGTAAATTTGGAGCATGAATTTTATTTGCATTGTCTTCAAAACCAGTGCTCATGTGAGATGAACCAGTGACAAAGACAAAGACTTGCTGAGTCAAAATAAATAACTAGTTGTTTAGGGAAAAAAAAAAACAAATGCCTTTTTCTCTTCTTATCTTCCTACGTTTGATTATGAAATCTAGTGTTCGCTGGCTCATCCGTTACCTTGCAGGAATTTACTGCAGAATCATCTGCTGTTTTATATGTTAGACGAAGTTGATGTTATCTTCTCCTATAATGAATACTGCATTTTGCCCCTATTTACTGGAAGACATTCTGACACGACCCGAGCCCGAGATTATATTTAATCCGAGATAACCCCGAGTCGCGTCGCATACTTACTCCCGTGAATTTCAATCACACAAAAATTCACAAGGGATAACAATTACACATTATGCGGAACATATACAAATATACATTGCTCCTAGATAAAACCAAAAAGTCATTTATAGCATGTACAAAATGAATCAATTGCATATTTAAGTACATGCAAGGATTTAAAAGTATGAAACATTCTCTTACAACTTCCCTTATCAAAAGTTTCCTAAAGTTTTTGATTCAATATCACATTCACATGATATTGTTCATTTCCACTCAACTAGCCCTCCTGGAGGAACCGTATCGGTCGTCTCCGCTGGCGTTGTGGCCTCAGAAGGACCAGCATGGGCAGCTGTACCTGTAATGCCATCAATAACACTATGAATTTGGCAATTCAGCAATGTATAAACATATACATGATTTACCATGCTAAATACATATTTCATTTGTCTAATCCACTGTTAGACTAATACCATTACCATTTAAAACCATTACCATTTAATTCAAATCAAATCAAATCAATGAGAGTCTTTATTCTTTGGCAATTTACAATAGCATTTCAATTCAAATCACATCTTCCTCAAAAGGAAGGAATCACATCTTCCACACGGAATGAATCATATATTGTGGGATTTATCAGTGCCCGGGCCAGGGACATCTGACATCACCACGGAGTTCCGGAACACTCCGAAATAATTTGCTGCAGCAGTATCAGCTCTAATGAGCTTATAGAAATCACTATGTAGTGCCAGACTCAATAAACAATTCAATTAATCCTTTCATTTCATTTCTTTATAAATTTCAATTTCAAGTCAATCTACAAAGTTAACTAAACAACATCAACCATGTAGGTGTAACCTTCAGACATTTAATGTACATGTTATTCTAGATGGACATCACAGTTTAAGTGTTTTCTGTACATTAAAGTCTGTTCGTTAACACCCATGGAGATAACACAATATAGATAGCCTTGATTAAATCAATAGACTCTTTTCTTTAATTCAGAATAAACTCTGAAATCACATGAGCTTCAGTGAACTTATCCATACTGAATCAACTAGCCTTACAAGCTAATCTTTACCATCTATTCATAATATTCAGCTTCAAGTCACTCTTTGATTATCTCTTAATCCATCTTGGATCCAAGTCCAAGAATATTCTTTTAATGAACGTTTAACTATGCAAACTCTCTCAGTTATTTGACAATTAGTCATTAGACTAATTCTATGAACCATCTATGAACCACTTATAATCATATACAAATCATTTAAATCAATTTAAATTGAGAAATTCACTGGACTCCTCCAATCGATCGGACCTTCAGGTCCGATCGATCGGCCTGAATTCATGTCCCAGTTAGGGACAGTCCGATCGATCGGCCAAAAGGTCCGATCGATCGGACCTGGAACGAAACCAGTTCTAGATGCCTGAAACCCATCTTTCCTTCTTCTCCTTTACCTCCAATCCATTGATAACCTGCATAATAATTGGAACCTCCTGTTCCCCCATCCATATCCGCCTCCATACACATCCAAATCACAATTCTCTTCATCATAAACCCACTCAACAATCCATTTAATCAATCTATAATTTCCAATCAACTTCTCAATTTAAAACCAAACTCAACAAAACTTAATAAACATCATATCTAGTAGCATATAAACACAAATTATGGTTTATACTTGCCTTATAGTTGATTTAACACAAAAACCCTCTCGTTTCCAAGCTTCACTTGAGTGAAGAGGATGATGGAGAAGCTAAATCTCACAAATTTTCCTTTTAAAATCACTCAAAACAATCCTTTTTCCCAAGCTTTTGACATAAAATGAAAAAAGAAGAAAGAGCACAGCACTTCCTCTCTCTGCTGGAATGAAAAGCACCGACTGAAAAAGGGGTTTGAGTTCATGTCTATCCTTTTTAAACTCAACTTTTGCAACTAACCCCTCACATTTTACTTATTTCAATTTTAAGTCCATTTACGATCCAGTTGACCCATCTCAAGTCAAATGAAAATGTGTATATTATGAAAATTAGTGCACTCATCAAGATACACACGTTGACATCAAATTTAACTGAATGCGATGAAATACGTACAATTTCAAATTTACGAAAAAGTCCTTAACGTGACTAATTCGGGTTTCAAAACCATCAATTCCATTCAATCTCTTCCAAACTTATTCATTATGCTTAATTCATTCCAATGTGACTAATTTGATTCATTTAGCCATTAATCACATTTAACATGATTAAGCACACTCAATCCACCTTAATCTCGATTACGTAGAGTTAATCTCGATTTACTCGGGTTGAGGTGTAACACATTCATCACAGCTAAGATGATTCTCAGTTGCTTCCATAATTGTCCATACTCGGTTTAGATCAAATCTTCCAATGCGAGAAAACACTTGATGATTTAGGCGCTTCTCCAATCACAATCACTACCTTCACTCATTCAACTCGAATTTCAAATGTCCATTACAATTGCTTGTTCTCGTCGGTAGTTTTTTGGTCTTTTACTCGTGCTTCATTTGTCAAGTCATTGACATATTCTGACAGATTGCTTAGTTCATCTTGTGATCTTGTCCAATGGGCTATAATCCCTATTTGTCACAATTTTAAATAAATATGGGTATCCATGATTTGTGTCCCACACTCTTCTTGGAGTTAATCCAGCTTGAAACTAAGCTCAAATAGGGTTGTAAATGGGTGGTGTCTGGCCACGCATTTCATGGATAGGCATACCCATTTCACAGAGACAACCAGAGACTGATCCTTCACAGTTAGGTTGGAAGTATGACTCCTAATAGTGTTATGGACCTATCCAATATGCCAAAAGCCCCAAGACTGATGGAATGCATATAATCAAGTCTTATAACTATTTAGGACCGTAACAGACCACCATGTTTCCGCAGCCGACGTCCTCGGCGGCTTATAACCCTTTTTCCCTCTTGGGACGGCTCACACTCTATTCTAGGACAACCCTTTCCGCAGCGGCTTTTACTTTGGCGATAGGTAACCCTCTTTCCAAATTTTTTTAGCCCTCTTTCCAAATTTTTTTAGACGGCTCTTACTCAACTCTAGGTAGCCCTTTCCGTGACTCAAACCCGAGACATGAAGGTCGGCTCTGATACCAAATATTATGGATCTAACCAATACGCCAAAAGCCCCAGGACTGATGGATCAAGTCTTATAACTATTTATGACCTTAACAAATAGCAAAAAGAAAAAAAAAAGGGTGGTGTTTGGGTGGTGTTTGGGTCTGGCACTAGGGTCTTAGATTCAATGGAATGCAAAACAAAGGGTGGAGGGAGGAGAAGAAGAGGAAATAGGGAAGGGAAAGTGATTCCCAAATTTTATCATTCCCCCACTCTTTTACAAATGCAAGACCTAAACACTATGAAAATATTATGGTATTGCTTTTTTTAATTCTAGTGTATTATTTAGGTTACAACCTTTGGACCAAATCCAATTAGATTATGGAACCTATACTGGGGGACTAACTTGGATGCTGACCAGTGCCCAATTGAGTGTATATGGGTGTATCTGACCTGACCCAACCATTTTACAATCCTACTTCCACGGCTCATATGAATTCTGAAATTCTTCTCTCTCTCTCTCTCTCTCTCTCTCTCTCTCTCTCTCTCTCCTTCTTTTTTTTTGGAATGTTATTCTGAAACCGTTGTCTCAGACAGACCCCAGTGACTTGGCTGAACGTGTTTCATGCATCCCACATGAATTGACATGGCTCCAATACCTTATGAAGCCATTCGTTGGTATCAACTTGGTTTGACACAACTGACGCGAATCGGGATATGCAAACCTTAAATTCTATTGATATGCTAGCAATTGAATTAGAATTTGAGTCACCTAAATCTTCTTGAGATAGACTCATTCCGCAGTGAAGGTGATGAGTTGAATAAACTAAGGTTTGTCTATAATTGAAATCATTACAAAAAATGAAAAAGAGAAGTGAATAAAGTAATTAATAGGAGAAATATGAGCTGGGTTCACACCTATAGAGAATAAGAGGTTGAGAATGGAGATATAGAAGATAAGAAAGAGAGGGAGAAAATGTTGTATGTTGAAAGGAAGAATAGAAGGAGAGAAACAGAGAGGAAATAACTCAAAACAAAAAAATTTCATTCCTCACCTCTTAGAAGGCCTTTCAATTTTTTTTTTCTTAATATAGTTTTCAGCTGATAAAAGAAAAAAGTTTATATAGTTCTTCTAAGACCCAGTTTAATGCTGGATATCCATTAGTTCTCAGTCATCTAGCTTAACAAAAATAAAAAAATAAAAAATATCCCTCTTTATGTTTTTCATATTTTGGCAAAATCTTCTTTTTACATAACATAACCAAACCAAACCAAACCAAACCTTTTCCCAAAATCTTCTTTTTACATAACATATAAAAAAAAAAAAAAACTAAAATAGAGATAAAAAGTTCAATTTTAAATAGACCGCAAGATTTTGGGCTCATCCTCCGAAAAATGATCCACATAGATAGAGTTGAAAGGGTATAAGCTTTGCAATTCTTTAAGACATCTAAAATGAAAACAGTGGCCCCTTTTAAATATGATGAATGTGACCACTCAGAATGCATCAGTTATGTAACATTCTTATATATTAGTTTTATGAATTACTTTTTCTAGATAATTTGTGTTGATCCGGAAACTCTTTAATTTTGACATGGTCTGTTTCCAAGTTTGACTTGCATTTCTTCTGAGCCCAGTGAACAAATGAAGGAAAGTTGACAATGTTAATGTTCTATAATCTAAACAGGTAAATAGCGAACACCCTCTTGCCAAGGCCATTGTCGAATATGCAAAAAAGATTAGAGTAGAAGATGAAAGTCTTGTGTGGCCAGAAGCACGGGACTTCATCTCTATCACAGGTCATGGAGTTAAAGCTTTAGTTCATAACAAAGAAATTATTGTAGGCAACAAGAGCTTGATGTTAGATTCTGGAATTCAAATTCCAGTGGAAGCTGATGAAATTCTAGCAGACACTGAAGCAATGGCACAAACAGGTATTTTGGTATCAATAAATGGAGAGGTAACTGGAATAATATCCATTTCTGATCCTCTAAAGCCTGGTGCCCAAGATGTCATATCCATCCTCGAGTCCATGAAGATCAAGAGCATTATGGTAACAGGCGATAACTGGGGTACTGCAAATTCCATTGCCAAGGAGGTTGGGATTGGGACCGATGATGTTTTTGCTGAGGCCAGACCTGACCACAAAGCAGAGAAAGTAAAGGAGCTACAGGTACAGAATGCAAATAGTAATTTCCATATTCTTACATTCTTATCATGCATTAATGCAAGAGGCACCTTTTTACATGTTATACTAAATATTCATTATATGTCAAAAAAAAAAAAAAAGAACATTAATCTGCTTACATATTTAATTGCAAGTACCAGAATAGCATCTCTCTCTCTCTCTCTCTCTCTCTCTCTCTCTGTGCGCGTGCATGCATGTCGAAGCAAATATTATAACCATAAAGAAATAAAAGAAAATAATTATTTGAGCAGGTAGGCTCTCAATTGCAATTAAATTACTTCTGAGTTGGATTGGAGTGAACCCCCCTGCACTTTGTCAGTACTTGATTATCAAAATAACTTTGAGTTTTTAACTGAACAGTTCATCCAAATGAAGCATAATAGTTTAGAGGCCAATTATACCTGCATCTTAAGAACATTGTTTAGTCTCTTTTGTTCTTCTGAAAAAAAAAAGATAAAAATAATAATATGTTTGTTTAAACTGTATTAAACTCAGAATTCAAAGAAATGCTTTCCTTTCAATAGGGCTAGAATTGAGGTAGCCAAGGTCAAGAACCACAAAAGACAATAAAATTGTCTACATGTTGGTGGGAAATGATAACCCAGCCACAATCCTAGTAAATTGAATCCTACGGAAGTGAGGGTCCTTTCTTCATCTCCGCCTTATATACTTCACTCCTGACCCCTTTGATATTCCTTCACCAGACCACCTTTACTATAAATTCCTAGGACTTGAAATCAAAGTAGGCAAACGAGCCTTTCAATTATTCTGAGACTATGCTAATATTTTTCTCATAATTATTTTAAGGATAATGATTAATTTTACCTTGTGCTTGTGTTTATAACCTTTTCAAGTGATGCTGATTTTATCTGCATGATTACCTTTACAATTAATTAGATGTCTGGCCTAACGGTGGCGATGGTTGGAGATGGCATCAATGATTCGCCTGCGCTTGTGGCTGCCAATGTTGGAATGGCCATTGGAGCTGGCACAGACATTGCTATTGAAGCAGCTGACATCGTTCTCATGAAGAGCAACTTAGAAGATGTGATCACAGCCATTGATCTCTCTAGAAAAACTTTTTCTCGCATTCGTCAAAACTATATATGGGCTTTTGGTTATAATCTCCTTGGCATCCCAATTGCCGCAGGAGCTCTCTTTCCATCTACTGGATTTCGGCTCCCACCATGGGTTGCAGGTGCAGCAATGGCGGCCTCCTCTGTGAGTGTTGTGGTATGTT
Source organism: Umbellularia californica (assembly GCA_028538565.1). Taxonomy (NCBI): domain Eukaryota; kingdom Viridiplantae; phylum Streptophyta; class Magnoliopsida; order Laurales; family Lauraceae; genus Umbellularia; species Umbellularia californica. Next base: position 5,817,366 of record JAPQWN010000002.1, read on the forward strand.
CTCTGTTGCTCAAGTATTACAGAAGACCAAAAAAGTTGGACACTCTTCAGATAAGAGGGATACTGATTGAATGACACTCGTTTGAGCGACACTTGCCCGTACATATTTTGTTGATATGGAAAGTAGATCTCCCTGGACAATAAAGAATGAATGCTGGATCTCCAGCTATGTCAGATAATGGTCTTGGCTGCATGTTTTCAGTGCCTTTGCACATATGTAGACATGAAGTGGATTTTGTTTGTTTCAGCATTGATTTTCTTGTTAAATAATCTCTTTTAGGAGACTCTTCATAAATCTTGTTTGGACATCTTATTTGCTTGGGCTTTAGATCAATTTCTGATGCAATAAAAAATGTATATAGTATGTTTTTTCTTAAAGATTGAATGGTGCATTTTTCATTTTTTTACAATGAAAGAGTCATAAAAAAAAAAGAAAAAAGAAAAGAGTTGGATGGTTTTGGACAAATGTTAGAAAAATTGGGGGCCCTTTTGCACCATCAATCCATTTTACTCTACGAGGGATTAGACACAAAAGGCAAGAAGAGAGATTATTTTGCAACAAGGACCCCTCAATGGAAAACAAGAAAAGGACCAATCTATTGTCCCCTTATTTGATAATCTTCTAGAAGAACATGTACCTATTGCTTCAAATATGGGTTGAACTCCTCTAGGTGACACCGACCTTGCAAGAGAACTTATTATTACTAATCCTTCATATATGGGTTGTGACATTGCTCCTCCGAGTGACATCGACCTTGTTGACTTTGCGGAACTCATGGAGATGATCCATCAAGAACCAATAGATTATTATTATCCATCGTCGTCGTCATCCTCATAATCATCTTAACTATATCCCATTTAATCTTTCTTGTATTGTAAAGTTTACTAGAAATAATATGCAACTTTTTAATAGATATAATTTCTGTTGTTTGAAGTATTAAATAATCTAAGATCCTGACTATGACATCAAAATTAACGTTGATGATTTACATCTTGACGGTCATAGTTGAATAATGTTGTGCATTTAAAGTTTCACATACATGCCCAGGATCGATCTCGGGTCCTTAATTTAAAGTACGACTCCCTTACTTATAGTCCAACGTAGCAGAAAAAATGTGTTGATGGTTTACCAAAGTCTTCTCACTATGCAAGAACCTTCCTTGATTTTAACAATATCATCCTTTTAAATTAATTTTTAAGGACTTGTTTATTATTCTTCTTTGATAAATTTGTGCATGTTTATACTGCTTTTATTGTCTTTTCAGCTGGTTATTAGTCAATACTTTTAACGAGACCCACATTTGACGCTTGAAAGTTTAAAAACCACACTAATCACAAAGGTTCTCGATAACCAACCATCATTGGCTGACAACAGACAATTGAATTCTTCCTTTGGTAATCCAAATAAAAGGTTTATGATCGGCTCTTTTCTCAACAAAGTTTATGCTTGGCCCCTTTTCTATACTTTAGCGCTCGACATATTTTTACTAAATACGACCCACTTGGATGCTTGGCAATCAAAGAAAGCAGTTTGATGAAAAACTAAATTATGAATAAAGAGTAAAATAAAATGATATGCTGACGAGACATCCTCATCAATTGTGATATGTTCGTTTCTCTACTTCTTAATGTTCACGTCTTGAACTGGTTTGGATCGTACACGGATTTCATGAATAGAGATTTGTGTTTTTAGGATAAAGGAACCTTACATTTCTATCCTTCTTATAGGAAATTGAAATGGTTTTTATTAAAGAGAATTACTCATTTTTTCAAAAAAAATAATGAGTTGCATGGAAATAAAAATAAATTTTCTCGATTGTGAAATCCTCTCGTTGTACAAATCCACCTTTGTGACACATTTGTATAACATGTGAAAAGTGAGTCAATGAAAAAGCAATTTGGCTGGCCTCCTTTCTCCAAAAAAATGTTTTTCCTAGGTCTTTCCTAATGATAAAGCATTGCATCAAATAGCTGAAAAGGCAGTGGACACAAAAAAATTAAATCCTCAGACTTTGTCTGCACTCAATTTTTAGTGATAATGGCAACTACAAAATTAGAGACGATTTTAATATCACTAATTTATGAAACGCTTTTTTGGAATTATTTTAAAATTTCTTCATTTTCAGAAAACACAGGCGTCTGCTTAGACACATGAAATTACTCTATTCTTTGGCTTGTTTGGGTAATTTACTTGTAGAGTGAAGTGAAGAGAAAATGTCAAATTAAGAGGGAAAAAAAAGGCATAGCGTTTGCTTTGCCACATGAATTTACTCTGTGCTTTGGCTTGTTTGGGTAATTTATTGATAGAGTGAAGTGAAGGAAAAATGTCAAATCAAGAGAAAAAAAAACACATAGCATGTGCTATGCCACATGAAATTACTCTATTCATTGTCTTGTTTGGGTAATTTACATGTAGAGTGAAGTGAAGAGAAAATGTTAAATCAAGAGAAAAAAAATGCATAGTGTCTATGCTTTGGCTTGTTTGGGTAATTTACGCTTAGAGTGAAGTGAAGAGAAAATGTCAAATCAAGAGAAAATAAAAGAAAAGGGGGTCAAATCAAATAATGCTAATGGCATGGGAAGGTATCTTTTTTACTTTTTTTTTTTGGTAAAAAAAGAGCATTTTGTGTCATTTAATCGCATGAGAAAATATCTTTTAGACTTAAAAAAAAAAGGAAGAGGAAATATCTTTTAGAATAAAAAAATAGAAGTGGTGATTTTTTTTAATTTTGATACCTTTTGACCTGACCTCTATTCTTTTCTTGTCTCTTAATTTAATCATTTATCTCACTTCACTTTACTAGTGAAGTTACCAAACACAAGAGGATTCAAAATTCCAAATTTTTGGACATAGTAAAAACATATTAAAAAAAAGGTCACAAATGGAGGAAGATCAGAAAAATGTGAATTTCCCTTGGTGGGTTCTTCATGCGTTGGATGTCTTTGGAGAAGAAAGAGAACCCACACTTACTTTTATACACCCTTTTTATTGTCGTCCATTTATCTTTGATGAAAACCATTTAACTGTTGATGTCTAAGCAACAATGAATCCAAGTCCTCTATCGTAGCTATTACATGAAAACTAAATATTAAATTCGTTAAACTCCATTTTTTGGGTTATTTTGGTAACTTTATTATTAAATAAAGTGAGGTGAAGTGTCAAATTTAAAAATAAAAAAGTAGAGGGGTCAGATAAAAAAGTAATATTTTTTGTAATTTAGTGAGATGAGAATGTTACTTTTTGAATTTTTTTTTAAAGATAAGTTGGGTTTTTGTCATTTAGTAGCATGCAAAGTAATTTTTAGACCTTTTATGGGCAAAAAGTAAAGGTTATTTTAAAATTATGGAACCTTTTGATTTAACCGCTTTTATTTCATTATCCCTTGAAATAACCATTCAATCACTCCATTGGTTAAGTGAATTAACAAACAGGCCGGCACTATAGAGATATTCCAAATCCTTCAAGCTGAACCCCTGCCTTTCGTATCTAGGTCCTCAACTTTCAATTCTAAATGGAGGGGGTCCCATTGTATGATTGATCCAAGATGGAAATCGAGATTAACACCACATAAGCGGTGATGCCAGGTCATCTCCTAATTACATTTTTATCATATGTTCAATCATATGGTGGGATCTACTAAAGTTATCTATGTGTGGGCTCCACGGGAGAGTTTCAGGTAAACAACTGGGGCCAAGGATCCGGGCCTGCTGCAATGATGGCAGCATCGACAATGGGTCCCACAGATCATCTCAATCATGGCCGTCAAATTCGGAAGAATAGCATGGCTCAATTCGGAAATCTGAAGGGAAAGATCGAAATTTGGTGGGCCACCGTGCAAATATCATCAGTACCTTTTCAAATTAATTTGAGAGTGCCAGCTGTTAATTCCCGCGTACTTGTCTGGCAAGTTTCGCCGCGTACCCAACGGCAAGTTTCCTCGCCCTCGTATGGCTATTTATAAACGACCGCTCACACTATTCATTCTCTACTGCTAACGTTTACTTCTCCAGCACGCCTTAATTCCTCACACAGACTCGAAGACGAAATCCATGGAAAACGAAGACGACAAGCAAAAGCAAATCGATTTTCTCTTTCTTGCATCTTCTGATTGATTGAAGAAATGGTTACGTTGTTGCTGCATTGCTGGAAGAATTACATGGTTCTTGCATCTTCTCGTATTGCAAAACCCCAATCGAAGTCGAGAGCAATGTCAAAGCCAAAAGAATCCAGGTATTTAGGGTTTCTGATCTTTTCTTTCTCCAATATTTTAGGGTTTCTTTTTGATAAACTCTTTATTGATTTCTTTCTTCATTGTGTTTTGTTCAGTAGTTTGATAAGTTAGCGAGGATTGATTCTTAGGGTTTTGGGAAATCTAGGGTTTGTTTGGCTTTGTTTTTCTGGTTTAACAACGAAATATGCATATATGATGATTGGAAATTTTGGTTCTGTCCATGTGAGGCCTGAGGCCTTGGTGGTTTAATGATGTTCGTTTGCTATAGCCTTACAAAGGATTGCAGTGGTGGGAAGGACCCTTTTGGTCAGTTGAAAGGGATTACTTCCTTCTGGGTCTGAAATGAGGGATTTCAGTCCTCTCAAATGCGAGCATCGGGCGTGTTGTGAATCTTCTCCCTGCGTAGCAGCCTGCGGAAATTCCCTTCGATGGACGGCCTGGATGAACTGATGGGGAGGACGAGGGGGAGGACCATAGCTGATGGTGGGAACGAACGGATCAGATCATCTGCAGAGCAAAGATGCAGGCGGATACAGATGGAGATGGAGATGAAGGGGAGGAGAAGCCACGCCCGTGCGTGGATCGATGAACCGGGCATCGAAAACGAAACGGCACGTAACGGAACGGTTTCTTTGGTGGGAGATTTAGAGAGGAAGAGGACTTTTATGCGTTTTATGCCGATGCTGTCGGAGGAGAAATGTAAGGCACCCGAGATTTCGGCTGGTGCTTGGAAGAAAACGGGTGCTCTACGAAGCTGGCGCGGTCGTTGGCAAAGAAGCTCATGCATCGGAAAGCAGAGGATTCTCGTCCAACCAAAAAACTACGCCATGTACATAACTCTCTCTCTAGGGTCTAGTGTAGTAGAGTGTGGACCAAAGTCATGAGTAGTCCATGGGATTACATGAAATATTAGTCATTAGTTCCACCTGAGAACCCCTCTCCACAGCCTGATTAAAAGGAGTGACATGTGGCGTGGTTTGTGAGGCCCACCCATTGGATCTATCACATATAAGGGGCTTTAGATCTAGCCATATGGGGCGAAAATTAACGGTTGATAATAAGGGCAGAATTTCGACCCACTTAATAGTTGGTGGAAAAGCTTAAGGCATAGGTTTCTCCCTCGGTCTTGTGTTTGAAACCGTCGCATATTTGCCTCTGCTCTTGTGAACCAGCCCAAATTAGTCTTGTTGGGTCAAAGACCACAAGAATACCACCTCATTAGAAAAAAAGGGGGACAGAGTTCTATTTGAATAAACCTCTGATTTGGGTAATGTTTTATTGAAGATGCAGATAGGAAGACGAATTATAGCCTCCATTTTAGGAGTTAGGAGTGGCACCTGATGAAATGGGTCATCTTTCCATGATTGAAGGGGTTGAAATAAGTGGGACATCCACGACGGGTGCAAACAACTATATGGAATGATTCGATGTTTGACTACTGAAGGTGGACCACTGGTTTAGGTATCACCGAAACTGTTAGGAAGTTCACGTTACTTACAGTTTTACCTACCGGTTTCTGCCATGATGGTCACCGGAAAATTTCTCCTCCTACAATCTGGTTCTATCTATATCTTTTAATGCGTTTTGGCGGGAACCATTTCAAGAATTATAATTGAAGCTATTTGAATCAGATGTACTTGTGGAAATCACCTTTGATTTCAATGCATATATAGAAACTCAATTAATCCAGCCAGCCACTCACCCCAAAAAAAATGTTATTAATTGGATGATAGGGATTAGGTAATCTGTTTCGTGCATTTTAGAATAACTGGTATGAATGTGGAAGTACAAGTGTAGTACTTGCAGAGTTGCTTTGTGACAGAAGACTCACCAAAGCTTTGTGATAAGACGTGTTTGTTTGTTTGGGCGCTTTGATTGATAGTAAAAAATTAAATATATCTAAATGTGTGTAAATCTAAATCTAATTCCATAACACACAAGCAAACAAGACTTCAACATTGATGAAGGTTCCATGAGACTGCAAATTGATTTCTCTATGAAGGCCTCTTTCTTTGATGTGAATTCCCTTTTGTTTATCTTCTCTGAATTCCATTTGGATTTGTTTCTTGAATTTTGTGTGTTCTTTCAACGCGTTGAATCTACTTCCTTGGTGTTTTTTTTCCTATTTGGGAGAGTTTCTGAGTTTTTATCAAGGCATTGAATTTCTGTTTCCAAAGTTGCTGTTATGTTCTATCAGGGCTTTTGATAAGCCTCTCATTTGGGTCTTATTGTGTTTTATTCCAAGATGACCGTTGGGGCTGGGATTACTATTGCTGATGGGAATTTGGTGGTTTTTGGGAGCGAAATTTTGTCCGATGTTCATGAAAATGCATTTTAACTCGCTCCAGCAGCGACAGTCTGCTCAATGGAGCATTTATCGGCGTGAATTCTGATGGATGTGGAAGCCACCGGGTCTTTCCTATTTGAGCAGGTTACTTTCACTAATTCTCAAACAACTTGTGATTTCGGGTAGGCTACCTGAAACTGCAATTAGTTTGATTTCCAGTAGAATGGATGGTTATCCATCCATTGTGCATTTCGGATAGAAGATTTGAGAATCTTATTGGACCTGATAACTGTTTTTCTGTGGTTTTCACTTTAAATTGTTATCTTGCAAACAGCTAACCTGCCATTATATTACAATCCTTTGCAATTTGTGGTACAGTCATTGTATTGGATCAACATACACGTGCCAAACATAGCACCTCTTATCTATCCACATGTGCCTCTCATTTTTTATAGTTGTAACAATCCCTTTTGCTGAGACATTCTGTAGATGGGAATTTCTTTTAGTATAAACGCTTTGAAGGCCCACTTGTTAACACTGATGATCAGGATGTATGGCAAGATGGGAATTTCTCACCATGGATGAGGTTGCTTAAAAACAATCCTTGTTGGAGAATGATATCACTCAATTCAGTCTAGGTAATCCAGCCATAAATATAATTCTGGTCACGATCAAATCTGGGCTTATTGCAAAAAAAGAAAAAAGAAAAAAAGGATAGAGTATAGAAAAATTAATTTGACAGTTTTATGTGTCCCCTTTTATGTAGTACCACAGTGTAAGATACGAAAATCTACTCCAAGTTCCAATCATGAAAAATGTTCAACTTAAATTTTAGGATTGTTTGGATCTGTTTATATGAGTGTTTAATCAGCTTCATAGGATCCCCTTCATAGCTTCATAACTTTATGAGCCCTGAAAATCATATTTGACTATCCAATTTCAGGATTGCTTGGTTCAAGTAGTCAACAGTAGAATCAAGACCACCAACATAGGACTGTCGGATGATTAGCTTGGATCTTCAAACACACAAGTAACATACATAAAATGGTTATAAAGTGCTTAAAAACCAGCCTAAAACTGTATCCAATTTAGTGTTGCACTTTGTTTTCTTATAGAGTATTTTGTGGTTGAATGATTATATGATGATAAATGACAACACCTTTTATTTGATGTTGTTACTTTCAGCTAGATGGATTGGAAAGGATTCCATTGAAATTCTAAAGTGCAAGATTTTGAAACGCATATTGGAATTCTAAGATTTAGAGCATTTGATGTGTGTCCGGATTATCACTAGAGATTTCAAGAGCTTCAATCTTACATTAGTGGCATCTTGATCAGGTCAGAGAACTGCTTTTCTCCTTCAATTTCCGTAGTTTCTCCGTATTTATTTATTCTCTCTTTTGGCCATTTTGATTTCTTAAGATTGTTCATCTTATCGTTAGGTTTTTGGGTTTTTTTTTTTAATCAATGTCTGTTTAGTTTGTTTTGGAAATTCCCAGATGCTAAATTCTCTCTTGCGAGAGTCCCCTCCCCCCATCTGTGAAAAGGTTTATTTTTTTAATCATTGTTTGTTTAGTTTGTATTGGAAATTCTTAGATGCCAAATTTTCTCTTGTGACAGTCCCCCCATGTGTGAATCCTCATCTCTGTTGTTAATGTAGAAGGGGCCCCTCTACATTAAAGGTGGCCTGAGGTTTCATGCATAGCGTGACTTGGAAACGGTTGTGGAAGAAAGAATTACGTTTAACTGTACTTCTTAAATTGTTTTCTTATATTTAGGTGAGAGTTATATAATTTCTTTGTAACTGATAGTTGATATTCATATTTGACTGTACCTTTTTATGCATTGCATTTTTATATTTAAATGAGACTTTTGTATAGTTCTTTGCAAGTGATAGTTTATATCGATATTTTACTGCAGCTTTTGTTTTTTTTTTTTACATATTTAGGTCAAAATTTTGTATAATTCCTTGCAAGATGATAGATATAAATAGACGGATTAGTTCCCCTCCTTAATTTCTACTTATTCAACATTTATCATACTATTACATAATTAATATTTGTGTTATAGAGGCAGATTTCATTTCTATTTTTACCAAAATGTGTTTGTGTTGCCCTAATGAGGAGGATGAATTCTGTCAATGCATAAAGACGATCGAGCAGATCGTGGAATAGACTTGTCATGTCTCCCAATTGTGATGGATCCTAACATAACCCTTACGTACTTCACGATATTCATGCATTCATAATAGCTAGGTACCTAGGTGAGAAATCGAATATAGGGAGTTCCCTTTTACATTGATAGTAAACTTCAAAAAAAAAAAAAAAGAAATTTCCTTGTTTGGGGTCCACACATTGTTCACGTTCGGTCTTGTGCTTCTTTCTTCAAAATTACCCATTTCTCTGCGTCTCCAAGTATAGTAGGAAACTATGCAACTGTGACTCCCTCCCCTGTATCTTGTATGTAATATTTGGCATATATTCGGGGTGGCAGTGGACCCCCACCAGTTGTACTATGACTAGTAGCCACATTGTTGGTTTTGTGAAAAAGTTTTGAGGCATGTTTTTTGCTAGGTTGGGGTCTTGCACGCGTGGGTCCAATTATTGCGGCCTTCTTAGTAGTTCAATTTTTGAATCTTTTGAGTAAAATTTGGACCGATGGATGGACTCAATCGATCCAACATGGACCCCGAATCATGGAGATTTTTTCCAGATAGGAATTTGGAAATCCAATTCCGCATCCACCTTGGCCCCTTCATTCCATGTTATGATCAAAATGTTTTGTTTTTGCCCTCACATGGATGTTGAAATCTTTTGATGCGAAAGGACGATCCTGATGATCGCTGGTTAGATCTATCTTCTAACTCCATAGCGACAGATTTCATTCCATATTTTTACCAAAATGTTTCTTTATTGCCCTAATGTTGAGGATGAAATCTGTTTTCACATAAACACGATCGAGAGGATCGTGGATTAGACCTTACTTGCCTTTCCGTTGTGACAGATCATATCATATCCCCTAACAGGAACTTGACGATATTCATGTAGTCATGATCGCTAGATACTGAGTAGTGAAATCTAATTAGGGGAGTCTCTTTTACGATGAAGGGGAGCATTTAAAAATATAGAAGAAAAGAAGCAAGTTCATTGGCTATTCTTCACTTGGGGTCCACACATTGTTCACGTACGGACTCTTGCTTTTTTCTTTAGAATTACCCATTTCTTTGCGTCTCCGAGTAGAGTAGGAAACTGTGCAACTGTGGCTCCCTCCCTCACATTTTGTAGCCAATATTTGGGATATCTTTAGGGTGGCAGTGGCCCCCCACCAGCCGTACTTGGAGCAGCAGCCGCGTTTTTGGTTTTTTGAAAAGTTTTTAGGCAAGTTTTTTGCTTGGTTGGTGTCTTGCACGAGTGGGTGCATTCATCACGGCCTTCTTAGTCGTTCAATTTTTGGATCTGATGAGTAAAATTTCGACCGATGGATGGACTCATCTGATCCAAAAATGACCCCGGATCATGGAGAATATTTTAGATCGGAATTAGGAAATCCAATTTTGCATTCTGCTTGACCCTTTCATTCCATGTTATGATCAAAATGTTTTGTTTTTACCCTCACATGGATGTTGAAATCTTTTGATGCAAACGGACGATCCAGACGATCTCCGGTTAGATCTATCTTTTATCTCCATAGCAACAGATTTCATTCCATATTTTTACGAAAATGTTTCTTTATTGCCCTAACGTTGAGGATGAAATCTGTTGCTGCATTAACACGATCGAGCGGATCGTGGATTAGACCTTACATGCCTTTCCGTTGTGACAGATCATATCATATCCCCTAGCACAAACTTGACGATATTCATGTAGTCATGATCGCTAGATACTGAGTAGTGAAATCTAATTAGGGGAGTCCCATTTACGATGATAGGGAGCATTTAAAAATACAGAAGAAAAGAAGCAAGTTCATTGGCTATTCTTCACTTGGGATATCTTTGGGGTGGCAGTGGGCCCCCACCAGCCGTACTTGGAGCAGCAGCCACATTTTTGGTTTTGTTAAAAACTTTTTAGGCAATTTTTTTGCTTGGTTGGTGTCTTGCACGAGTGGGTCCAATCATCGCGGCCTTCTAAGTTGTCCAATTTTTGGATCTTTTGAGTAAAATTTGGACCGATCGATGGACAAAATTGATCCAACACGGACATCGGATCATGGAGAATATTTTAGATTGAAATTTGGAAATCCAATTTTGCATCCACCTTGGCCCTTCATTCCATGTTATGATCGAAATGTTTTGTTCTTACCCTCACATGGATGTTGAAATCTTTTGATGCGAAAGGACGATCCAGACGATCACCAGTTAGATCTATCTTTTATCTCCATAGCGACAGATTTCATTCCATATCTTTACCAAATTGTTTCTTATTTGCCCTAACATCGAGGATGAAATCTGTTGCTGGTTAAACACGATCGAGAGGATCCTGGATTAGACCTTCGTTGCCATTTCGTTGCGACAGATCATAATATGACCCTTAACACGTGCTTCAAGATATTCTTGTAATCATGATCGTCAGATACTGAGTAGAGAAATCTAATTGGGGGAGTCCCATTTACGATGATAGGGAGCATTTAAAAATACAGAAGAAAAGAAGCAAGTTTATTGATTATTCTACACTTAGGGTCCACGCATTGTTTGGAGAAGTTTTTGGGCCTGTTTTACGCTTAGTTGGGGTATTGCACGAGTTTGTCCAATCATCCTGGCCTTCTAAGTCGTTCAATGTTTGGATCTTTTGAGTAAAATTTGGACCGATGGATGGACTCAATTGACCCAACAGGGACCCCGGATCATGGAGAATATTTTAGATAGGAATTTGGAAATCCAATTTTGCATTCACCTTGGCCCCTTCATTCCATGTTCTGATCAAAATGTTTTTTTTTCCCCCTCATGGATGTTGAAATCTTTTGATGCAAAAGGACGATCCTGACGATCGCCGGTTAGATCTATCTTCTATCTCCATAGCGACAGATTTCATTCCATATTTTTACCAAAATGTTTCTTTATTTCCCTAACGTTGAGGATGAAATCTGTTGCACAGCATAAACACGATTGAGAGAATTGTGGATTAGACCTTACTTGCCTTTCTGTTGTGACAGATCATATCATATCCCCTAACACGAAATTGACGGTATTCATGTAGTCATGATCGCCAGATAGAGGGTAGTGAAGTCTAATTAGGTGAGTCCCATTTACGATGATGGGGAGCATTTAAAAATACTGAAGAAAAGAAGCAAGTTTAAATGATTATTCTACACTTGGGGTCTACACATTGTTCACGTTCGGCCTCTTGCTTCTTTATTCAGAATTACCCATTTCTCTGCTTCTCCGAGTAGAGTAGGAAACTGTCCAACTGTGGCTCCCTCCCTTGTATCTTGTCTCTAATATTTGGCATATCTTTGGGGTGGCAGTGGACCCCCACCAGCCGTACTTGGAGCAGCAGCCACATTGCTGGTTTTTTGAAAAAGTTTTTAGGCAAGTTTTTCGCTTGGTTGGGGTCTTGCACGAGTGGGTCTAATCATCGCGGCCTTCTTTGACGTTTAACTTTTGGAACTTTTGAGTAAAATTTGGACCGATGGATGGACACAATTGATCAAACACGGACCCCGGATCAAGGAGAATATTTTAGATCGGAATTTGGAAATCCAATTTTGCATCCACCTTGGCCCCTTCATTCCATGTTATGATCGATATGTTTTGTTTCTGCCCTCACATGGATGGTGAAATCTTTTGATGCGAAAGGACGATCCAGACGATCACCGGTTAGATCTATCTTTTATCTCCATAGCGACAGATTTCATTCCATATTTTTACCAAATTGTTTCTTAGTTGCCTTAACGTCGAGGATGAAATCTGTTGCTGGTTAAACACGATCGAGAGGATCCCGGATTAGACCTTCGTTGCCATTTCGTTGTGACAGATCATAATATGACCCTTAACACGTGCTTCACGATATTCTTGTAATCATGATCGTCAGATACTGAGTAAAGAAATCTAATTAGGGGAGTCCCATTTACGATGATCGGGAGCATTTAAAAATACAGAAGAAAAGAAGCAAGTTTATTGATTATTCTACACTTGGGGTCCACGCATTGTTCACGTTCGGTCCCTTGCTTCTTTCTTCATAATTACCCGTTTCTTTGCGTCTGCGAGTAGAGTAGGAAACTATGCAACTGTGGCTCCCTCTCCCGTATCGTATAGCCATTATTTGGCATATCTTTGGGGTGGGAGTGGACCCCCACCAGTCGTACTTGGAGCAGCAGCTACATTTTTTGTTTTGTGAAGAAGTTTTTGGGCCTGTTTTTTGCTTGTTTGGGGTCTTGCACGAGTGTCCAATCATCCTGGCCTTCTAGGTCGTTCAATTTTTGGATCTTTTGAGTAAAATTTGGACCGATGGATGGACTCAATTGACCCAATAGGGACCCCGCATCATGGAGATTATTTTAGATAGGAATTTGGAAATCCAATTTTGCATTCACCTTGGCCCCTTCATTCCATGTTATGATTGAAATGTTTTTTTTCCCCCTCATGGATGTTGAAATCTTTTGATGCAAAAGGACGATCCTGACGATCGCCGGTTAGATCTATCTTCTATCTCCATAGCGACAGATTTCATTCCATATTTTTACCAAAATGTTTCTTTATTGCCCTAACGTTGAGGATGAAATCTGTTGCACAGCATAAACACGATCGAGTGAATCGTGGATTAGACCTTACTTGCCTTTCTGTTGTGACAGATCATATCATATCCCTTAACACGAAATTGACGGTATTCATGTAGTCATGATCGCCAGATAGATGGTAGTGAAATCTAATTAGGGGAGTCCCATTTACGATGATGGGGAGCATTTAAAAATACAGAAGAAAAGAAGCAAGTTTAAATGATTATTCTACACTTGGGGTCTACACATTATTCACGTTCGGCCTCTTGCTTCTTTCTTCAGAATTACCCATTTCTCTGCTTCTCCGAGTAGAGTAGGAAACTACGCAACTGTGGCTCCCTCCCTCGTATCTTGTAGGAAATATTTGGCATATCTTTAGGGTGGCAGTGGACCCCCACCAGCTGTACTTGGAGCGGCAGCCAGATTGTTAGTTTTGTGAAAATTTTTAGACAAGCTTTTCGCTTGGTTGGGGTCTTGCATGAGTGGGTCAAATCATCGCGGCCTTCTTAGATGTTCAATTTTCGCATCTTTTGAGTAAAATTTGGACTGATGGATGTACTCAATTGATCCAGGACGGACCCCGGATCATGTAGAATATCTTAGATCGAAATTTGGAAATCCAATTATGCATCCACCTTGGTTCCTTCATTCCATGTTATGTTCGAAATGTTTTGTTTTTACCCTCACATGGATGTTGAAATCTTTTGATACAAAAGGACGATCGAAATGATCCGGCGATCTATTTTCTATCTCCATAGCGACAGATTTAATTCCATATTTTTACCAAATTGTTTCTTTGTTGCCCTAACGTCGAGGATGAAATCTGTTGCTGCATAAAAACGATCGAGTGGATCGTAAAATAGAAGTTAATTGACTTTCTGTTGTGACAGACCATAACATGACCCTTAACACATACTTCACGATATTCATGTAACCATGATCGGCAGTTACTAACTAGAGAAATCTAATTAGGGGAGTCGTATTTACGATGATAGGGAGCGTTGAAAAATACAAAAGAAAAGAAGCAAGTTCATTGATTATTCTTCACTTGGGGTCCACACATTGTTCACGTTCGGCCTCTTGCTTCTTTATTCAGAATTACCCATTTCTCTGCTTCTTCGAGTAGAGTAGGAAACTGTGCAATTGTGGCTCCCTCCCTCATATCTTGTCTCCAATATTTGGCACATCTTTGGGGTGGCGTGGACCCCCACCAGCCGTACTTGGAGCTGCAGCCACATTGCTGGTTTTGTGAAAAAGTTTTTAGGCAAGTTTTTCGCTTGGTTGGGGTCTTGCACGAGTGGGTCCAATCATCGCGGCCTTCTTTGACGTTTAACTTTTGGAACTTTTGAGTAAAATTTGGACCGATGGATGGACGCAATTGATCAAACACGGACCCCGGATCATGGAGAATGTTTTAGATCGGAATTTGGAAATCCAATTTTGCATCCACCTTGGCCCCTTCATTCCATGTTATGATCAATATGTTTTGTTTCTGCCCTCACATCGATGTTGAAATCTTTTGATGCGAAAGGACGATCCAGACGATCACCAGTTAGATCTATCTTTTATCTCCATAGCGATAGATTTCATTCCATATTTTTACCAAATTGTTTCTTATTTGCCCTAACATCTAGGATGAAATCTGTTGCTGGTTAAACACGATCGAGAGGATCCTGGATTAGACCTTTGTTGCAATTTCATTGGGACAGATCATAATATGACCCTTAACACGTGCTTCACGATATTCTTGTAATCATGATCGTCAGATACTGAGTAGAGAAATCTAATTAGGGGAGTCCCATTTACGATGATAGGGAGCATTTAAAAATACAGAAGAAAAGAAGCAAGTTTATTGATTATTCTACACTTGGGGTCCACGCATTGTTCACGTTCGGTCCCTTACTTCTTTCTTCATAATTACGCGTTTCTTTGCGTCTGCGAGTAGAGTAGGAAACTATGCAACTGTGGCTGGACGCCCACCAGTCGTACTTGGAGCAGCAACTACATTTTTGGTTTTGTGAAGAGGTTTTTGGGCCTGTTTTTCGCTTGGTTGGGGTCTTGCACGAGTGTCTAGTCGTCCTGGCTTTCTAAGTCGTTCAATTTTTGGATCTTTTGAGTAAAATTTGGACTGATGGATGGACTCAATTGACCCAACAGGGACCCCAGATCATGGAGAATATTTTAGATAGGAATTTGGAAATCCAATTTTGCATTCACCTTGGCCCCTTCATTCCATGTTATGATCGAAATGTTTTTTTTTCCCCCTCATGGATGTTGAAATCTTTTGATGCAAAAGGACGATCCTGATGATCGTCGGTTAGATCTATCTTCTATCTCCATAACTACATATTTCATTCCATATTTTTACCAAAATGTTTCGTTATTGCCTTAACGTTGAGGATGAAATCTATTGCACAGCATAAAAATAATCGAGAGAATCGTGGATTAGACCTTACTTGCCTTTTTGTTGTGACAGATCATATCATATCCCCTAACACGAAATTGACGGTATTCATGTAGTCATGATCGCCAGATACAGGGTAGTGAAATCTAATTAGGGGAGTCCCATTTACGATGATGGGGTGCATTTAAAAATACAGAAGAAAAGAATCAAGTTTAAATGATTATTCTACACTTGGGGTCTACACATTGTTCACGTTCGGCCTCTTGCTTCTTTCTTCAGAATTACCCATTTCTCTGCTTCTCTGAGCAGAGTAGGAAACTACGCAATTGTGGCTCCCTCCCTCGTATCTTGTAGGAAATATTAGGCATATCTTTAGGGTGGCAGTGGACCCGCACCGGCCGTACTTGGAGCGGCAGCCAGATTGTTGGTTTTGTGAAAAATTTTTTAGGCAAGCTTTTCGCTTGGTTGGGGTCTTGCATGAGTGGGTCAAATCATCGCGGCCTTCTTAGATGTTCAATTTTTGTATCTTTTGAGTGAAATTTGGACTGATGGATGTACTCAATTGATCCAGCACAGACCCCGGATCATGGAGAATATCTTAGATCGAAATTTGGAAATCCAATTATGCATCCACCTTGGTCCCTTCATTCCATGTTATGTTCGAAATGTTTTGTTTTTACCCTCACATGGATGTTGAAATCTTTTGATGCAAAAGGACGATCGAGATGATTGCCGGTTAGATCTATTTTCTATCTCCATAGCGACAGATTTAATTCCATATTTTTACCAAATTGTTTCTTTTTTGCCCTAACGTCGAGGATGAAATCTGTTGCTGCATGAAAACGATCGAGAGGATCGTAGAATAGACGTTAATTGCCTTTCTGTTGTGACAGACCATAACATGACCCTTAACATTTACTTCACGATATTCATGTAACCATGATCGGCAGATACTAAGTAGAGAAATCTAATTAGGGGAGTCCCATTTACGATGATAGGGAGTATTGAAAAATATAGAAGAAAAGAAGCAAGTTCATTGATTATTCTTCACTTGGGGTCCACACATTGTTCACGTTCGGCCTCTTGCTTCTTTATTCAGAATTACCCATTTCTCTGCTTCTCCGAGTAGAGTAGGAAACTGTGCAACTGTGGCTCCCTCCCTCGTATCTTGTCTCCAATATTTGGCATATGTTTGGGGTGGTAGTGGACCCCCACCAGCCATACTTGGAGCAGCAACCACATTGCTGGTTTTGTGAAAAAGTTTTTAGGCAAGTTTTTCGCTTGGTTGGGGTCTTGCACGAGTGGGTCCAATCATCGCGGCCTTCTTTGATGTTTAACTTTTGGAACTTTTGAGTAAAATTTGGACCGATGGATGGAGGCAATTGATCAAACACGGACCCCGGATCATGGAGAATATTTTAGATCGGAATTTGGAAATCCAATTTTGCATCCACCTTGGCCCCTTCATTCCATGTTATGATCGATATGTTTTATTTCTGCCCTCACATGGATGTTGAAATCTTTTGATGCGAAAGGACGATCCAGATGATCACCGGTTAGATCTATCTTTTATCTCCATAGCGACAGATTTCATTCCATATTTTTACCTAATTGTTTCTTATTTGCCCTAACGTCGAGGATGAAATCTGTTGCTGGTTAAACACGATCGAGAGGATCCTGGATTAGACCTTCGTTGCCTTTTCGTTGTGACAGATCATAATTTGACCCTTAACACGTACTTCACGATATTCTTGTAATCATGATCGTCAGATACTGAGTAGAGAAATCTAATTAGGGGAGTCCCATTTACGATGATAGGGAGCATTTAAAAATACAGAAGAAAAGAAGCAAGTTTATTATTATTCTACACTTGGGGTCCACGCATTGTTCACTTTCGGTCCCTTGCTTCTTTCTTCATAATTACCCGTTTCTTTGCGTCTGCGAGTAGAGTAGGAAACTATGCAACTGTGGCTCCCTCTCCCGTATCTTGTAGCCATTATTTGGCATATCTTTGGGGTGGGAGTGGACCCCCACCCGTCGTACTTGGAGCAGCAGCTACATTTTTTGTTTTTTGAAGAAGTTTTTGGGCCTGTTTTTCGCTTGGTTGGGGTCTTGAACGAGTGTCCAATCATCCTGGCCTTCTAAGTCGTTCAATTTTTGGATCTTTTGAGTAAAATATGGACCTATGGAGGGACTCAATTGACCCAACAAGGACCCCGGATCATGGAGAATATTTTAGATAGGAATTTGGAAATCCAATTTTGCATTCACCTTAGCCCCTTCATTCCATGTTATGATCGAAATGTTTTTTTTTTCCCCCTCATGGATGTTGAAATCTTTTGATGCAAAAAGACGATCCTGATGATCGCCGGTTACATCTATCTTCTATCTCCATAGCGACAGATTTCATTCCATATTTTTACCAAAATGTTTCTTTATTGCCCTAACGTCAAGGATGAAATCTGTTGTGGCATAAATAGGATCGAGTGGATCATGGATTAGACCTTACTTGCCTTTCCGTTGTGAGAAATCATATCATATCTCCTAACAGGAACTTGACGATATTCATGTAGTCATGATTGCTAGATACTGAGTAGTGAAATCTAATTAGGGGAGTCTCTTTTACGATGAAGGGGAGCATTTAAAAATAATGAAGAAAAGAAGCAAGTTCATTGGCTATTCTTCACTTGGGGTCCACACATTGTTCACGGAGGGACGCTTGCTTCTTTCTTCTGAATTATCCATTTCTCTGCGTCTCCGAGTAGAGTAGGAAACTGTGCAACTGTGGCTCCCTCCCTCACATCTTGTAGCCAATATATGGGATATCTTTGGGGTGGCAGTGGCCCCCACCAGCCCTACTTGGAGCAGCAACCGCATTTTTTGTTTTGTGAAATTGTTTTAAGGAAAGTTTTTTGCTTGGTTGGTGTCTTGCACGCGTGGGTACATTCATTGTGGCCTTCTTAGCCGTTCAATTTTTGGATCTGTTGAGTAAAATTTGGACCGATGGATGGACTCATCTGATCCAAAAATGACCTCGGATCATGGAGAATATTTTAGATCGGAATTTGGAAATCCAATTTTGCATTCTGCTTGACCCTTTCATTCCATGTTATGATCGAAATGTTTTGTTTTTACCCTCACATGGATGTTGAAATCTTTTGATGCGAACGGACGATCCAGACGATCGCCGGTTAGATCTTGCTTCTATCTCCATAGCAACAGATTTCATTCCATATTTTTACCAAAATGTTTCTTTATTGCGCTAATGTCGAGGATTAAATCTGTTGCCGCATTAACTCGATCGAGTGGATCTGGATTGGACCTTACATGCCTTTCCGTTGTGACAGATCATATCGTATCCCTTAACACGAACTTGACGGTATTCATGTAGTCATGATCGCTAGATACTGAGTTGTGAAATCTAATTAGCGGAGTCTCATTTACGATGAAGGGGAGCATTTAAAAATACAGAAGAAAAGAAGCAAGTTCATTCGCTATTCTTCACTTGGGGTCCACACATTGTTCATGTAGGGACGCTTGCTTCTTTCTTCAAAATTACCCATTTCTCTGCGTCTCCGAGGAGAGTAGGAAACTGTGCAACTGTGGCTCCCTCCCTCACATCTTGTAGCCAATATTTGGGATATCTTTGGGGTGGCGGTGGGCCTCCACTAGCTGTACTTGGAGCAGCAGCCGCCATTTAGATTTTGTGAAAAAGTTTTTATGCAAGTTTTTTGCGTGGTTTGTGTCTTGCACGAGTGGGTACATTCATCGCGGCCTTTTTAGTCGTTAAATTTTTGGATCTGTTGAGTAAAATTTGGACCGATGGATTGACTCATCTGATCCAACAATGACCCCGAATCATGGAGAATATTTTAGATCGGAATTAGGAAATCCTATTTTGCATTCTGCTTGACCCTTTCATTCCATGTTATGATCGAAATGTTTTTTTTTACCCTCACATGGTTGTTGAAATCTTTTGATGCGAACGGATGATCCAGACGATCACCGGTTAGATCTAGCTTCTATCTTCGTAGCGACAGATTTCAGTCCATATGTTTACCAAAATGTTTTTTTATTGCCCTAGCGTCGAGGATGAAATCTCTTGCCGCATTAACACGATCGAGAGGATCGTGGATTAGACCTTACATGCCTTTCCGTTATGACAGATCATATCATATCCCCTGACACGAACTTGGCGATATTCATGTAGTAATGATCGCTAGATACTGAGTAGTGAAATGTAATTAGCGGAGTTCCATTTACGATGATAGGGTGCATTTAAAAATACAGAAGAAAAGGAGCAAGTTCATTGGCTATTCTTCACTTGGTACTCTTGCTTCTTTCTTCTGAATTACCCATTTCTCTGCATCTCCAAGTAGAGTAGGAAACTGTGCAACTGTGCCTCCCTCCATATCTTTGGGGTGGGGGCTTGTACCTGGAGCAGCAGCCACATTTTTGGTTTTGTGAAAAAATTTTCAGGGAATTTTTTTACTTGGTTGGTGTCTTCCACGAGTGGGTCCAATCATTGCGGCCTTCTTGGTTGTTCAATTTTTGGATCTTTTGAGTAAAATTTGGATTGATGGATGGACTCGATTGATCCAGCACGAACCCCGGATCATGGAGAATTTAGATTGAACTTTGGAAATCAAATTTTGCATCCACCTTGGCCCTTCATTCCATGTTATGATCGAAAAGTTTTGTTTTTACCCTCACATGGATGTTGAAATCTTTTGATGCGAAAGGACGATCCGGACGATCGCTGGTTAGATCTATCTTCTATCTCCATAGTGACAGATTTCATTCCATATTTTTACCAAATTGGTTTTTATTTGCCCTAACGTCAAGGATGAAATCTGTTGCCGGTTAAACACGATCGAGAGGATCCTAGATTAGACCTTACTTGCATTTTCGTTGTGACAGATCATAACACGACCTTTAACACGTACTTCACGATATTCTTGTTATCATGAAGGCTGAGTAGAGAAATCTAATTAGGGGAGTCTCATTTACGTTGATAGAGAGCATTTAAAAATACCAAAGAAAAGAAGCAAGTTTAAATGATTATTCCACACTTTGGGTCCATACATTGTTCACGTTCGGTCCCTTGCTTCTTTCTTCAGAAATACCCTTTTCTCTGCGTGTCTGAGTAGTGTAAGAAACTATGCAACTGTGGCTCCCTCCCTCGTATCTTGTAGGAAATATTTGGCATATCTTTAGGGTTGGAGTGGACCCCTACTAGCCGTACTTGTAGCTGCAGCCAGATTGTTGGTTTTGTGAAAAAATTTTTAGGCAGGCTTTTCACTTGGTTAGGGTCTTGCACGATGGGTCCAATCATCGTGGCCTTCTTAGACATTCAATTTTTGGATCTTTTGAGTAAAATTTGGACTGATGAATGGACTCAATTGATCCAACACGGACCCCGGGTCGTGGAGAGTATTTTAGATCGGAATTTAGAAAATCCAATTTTGCATCCACCTTGGCCCCTTCATTCCATGTTATGATCGAAATGTTTTTTTTTGCCCTCACATGGATGTTGAAATCTTTTGATGCAAAAGGACGATCCAGTCGATCTCCAGATTTTTACCAAATTGTTTCTTTGTTGCCCCAACGTCGAGGATGAAATCTGTTGCCGCATAAAAACGATCGAGAGGATCGTGGATTAGTTGTTACTTGCCGTTCCGTTTTGAAAGATCATAACATCACCCTTAACACGTACTTGACGATATTCATGTTGTCATGATCGCTAGATACGGAGTAGAGAAATGTAATTAGGGGAGTCCCATTTACGATGATAAGGAACATTTAAAAATACAGAAGAAAAGAAGCAAGTTTATTGATTATTCTACACTTGGGTTCCACACATTGTTCACGTTCGGTCCCTTGCTTCTTTCTTCAGAATCACCCATTTCTTTGCGTCTCCGAGTAGAGTCGGAAACTATGCAACTGTAGCTCCCTCTCCCGTATCTTGTAGCCATTATTTGGCATATCTTTGGGGTGGGAGTGGACCCCCACCAGTCGTACTTGGAGCAGCAACTACATTTTATGTTTTGTGAAGATGTTTTTGGGCCTGTTTTTCGCTTGGTTGGGGTCTTGCACGAGTGTGTCCAATCATCCTGGCCTTCTAAGTCGTTCAATGTTTGAATCTTTTGAGTAAAACTTGGACCGATGGATGGACTCAATTGACCCAATAGGGCCCCCGGATCATGGAAAATAGTTTAGCTAGGAATTTGGAAATCCAATTTTGCATTCACCTTGGCCCCTTCATTCCATGTTATGATCGAAATGTTTTTTTTTTCCCCTCTCTTGGATGTTGAAATTTTTTGATGCAAAAGGACGATTCTGACAATCGCCAATTAGATCTATCCTCTATCTCCATAGGGACAGATTTCATTCAATATTTTTACCAAAATGTTTCTTTATTGCCATAACGTCGAGGATGAAATCTGTTGCTACATAAACACGATCGAGAGGATCGTGGATTAGGCCTTACTTGCCTTTCCATTGTGACAGTTCATATGATATCCCCTAACACGAACTTGATGATTGTCATGTAGTCATGATCGCTAGATACTGAGTAGTGAAATCTAATTAGGGAGTCCCATTTACGATGAAGGGGAGCATTTAAAAATACAAAAGAAAAGAAGCAAGTTCATTGGCTATTCTTTACTTGGGGTCCACACATTGTTCACTTAGGGACTCTTGCTTCTTTCTTTTGAATTAACCATTTCTCTCCGTCTCCGAGTAGTGTAGGAAACTGTGCAACTGTGGCTCCCTCCCTCACATCTTGTAGCCAATATTTGTGATATCTTTGGGGTGGCAGTGGGGCCCTACCAGCCGTACCTGGAGCAGCAGCCACATGTTTGGTTGTGAAAAAGTTTTTAGGCAAGTTTTTTGCGTGGTTCTTGCCTTGCTCGAGTGGATCCAATCATCGCGGCCTTCTTAGTCGTTCAATTTTTGGATCTTTTGAGTTAAATTTGGACCGATGGATGGACTCAATTGACCCAACAAGGACCCCAGATCATGGAGAATATTTTAGATAGGAATTTGGAAATCCATTTTTGCATGCACCTTGGCCCCTTCATTCCATGTTATGATTGAAATGTTTTGTTTTTTTCCCTCATGGATGTTGAAATCTTTTGATGCAAGAGGACGATCTTGACGATCGCCGGTTTGATCTATCTTCTATCTCCATAGGGACAAATTTCATTCCATATTTTTACCAAAATCTTTCTTTATTGCCCTAACGTCGAGGATGAAATCTGTTGCCTCATAAACACGATCGAGAGGATCGTGGAATAGACGTTAATTGCCTCTTTGTTGTGACAGATCATATCATATCCCCTAACACGAACTTGACGATATTCATGTTGTCATGATCGCTAGATATTGAGTAATGAAATCTAATTAGGGGAGTCCCATTTACGATTATAGGGAGCATTTAAAAATATAGAAGAAAAGAAGCAAGTTCATTGGCTATTCTTCACTTGGGGTCCACACATTGTTCACGTAGGGACTCTTTCTTCTTCTTCAGAATTACCCATTTCTCAGTGTCTCCGAGTAGAGTAGGAAACTGTGCAACTATGGCTCCCTCCCTCACATCTTGTAGCCAATATTTAGGATAACTTTTGGGTGGCAGTGGGCCCCCACCAACCGTACTTGGTGTGGCAGCCACATTTTTGGTTTTGTGAAAAAGTTTTTCGGAAATTTTTTTTGCTTGGTTGGTGTCTTGCACGAGTGGGTCCAATCATTGCGGCCTTCTTAGTCCAATTTTTGGATCTTTTGTGTAAAATTTTGACCGATGGATGGACAAAATTAATCCAAGACGGACCTCGGATTATGGAGAATATTTTAGATCGGAATTTGGAAATCCAATTTTGCGTCCACCTTGCCTCTTCATTCCATGTTATGATCGAAATGTTTTGTTTTTGCCCACACATGGATGTTGAAATTTTTTGATGCAAAAGGACGTTCCACATGATCACCTGTTCGATCTATCTTCTATGTCTGTAGCTATAGATTTCATTCCGTATTTTTACCAAATTGTTTCTTTGTTGCCCTAACGTCGAGGATGAAATCTGTTGCCGCATAAAAACGTTCGAGAGGATCGTAGAGTAGACGTTAGTTGCCTTTCTGTTGTGACAGATCATAACATGACCCTTAACATGTACTTCACGATATTCATGTAGGCATGATCGCCAGATACCGAGTAGTGAAATTTAATTAGGGGAGTCCCATATATGATGATAGGGAGCATTTAAAGATACAGAAGAAAGGAAGCAAGTTTAAATGATTATTCTACACTTGGGGTCCACACATTGTTCACATTTGGTCCCTTGCTTGTTTGTTCAGAATTACCCATTTCGTTGGATCTCCAAGTGGAGTAGGAAACTTTGCAACTGTGGCTCCCTCCCCCGTATCTTGTAGGCAATATTTGGCATATCTTTACGGTGGCGGTGGATCCCCACCAGCCGTACCTGGAGCAGCGGCCACATTGTTGGATTTGTGAAAAAGTTTTTATGCCTGTTTTTCGCTTGTTGGGGTCGTGCACGAGTGGGTCTAATCATCGTGGCCTTCTTAGTCGTTCAATTTTTGGATCTTTTAGTAAAACTTTGACCGATGGATGGACGCAATTAATCCAACACGGACCTCGGATCATGGAGAATATTTTAGATCAGAATTTGGAAATCCAATTTTGCATCTGCATTGGCCCCTTCATTCCATGTTATGATCGAAATGTCTTGGTTTTGCTCTCACATAGATGTTGAAATCTTTTGATGCGAAAGGACGATCCAGATGATCGCCGGTTAGATCTATCTTCTATCTCCATAGCGACAAATTTCATTCCATAATTTTACCAAATTGTTTCTTTTTTGCCCTAACTTAGAGGATGCAATCTGTTGCCGGATAAACACGATTGAGAGGATTGTGGATTGGACCTTACTTGCCTTTCCATTCTGACAGATCATATCATGACCCTTAAGCCTTAACACGTACTTCACGATATTCATGTAATCGTGATTGCCAGATACAGAGTAGAGAACTCTAATTAGGGGAGTCCCATTTACGATGATAGGGAGCATTGAAAAATATTGAAGAAAAGAAGCAAGTTTAAATGATTATTCTACACTTAGGGTGAACACATTCTTCACGTTCGGTCCCTTGCTTCTTTCCTCAGAATTACCCATTTCTCTGCATCTCTGAGTAAAGTAGGAAACTATGCAACTATGGCCCCCTCCCTCGTATATTGTAGGCAATATTTGGCATATCTTTAGGGTGACAGTGGACTCCCACCAATCGTACTTGGAGCAGCAGCCACATTGTTGGTTTTGTGAAAAAAATTTTAGGCAAGTTTTTCGCTTGGCAGGGGTCTTGCACGAGTGGGTCCAATCAATTTGGCGTTCTTAGATGTTCAATTTTTGGATATCTTGAGTAAAATTTGGACTGATGGATGGACTCAATTGATCCAGCACGGACCCCGGATCATGGAGAATATTTTAGATTGAAATTTGGAAATCCAATTTTGCATCCACCTTGGCCCTTCATTCCATGTTATGATCGAAAAGTTTTGTTTTTACCCTCACATGGATGTTGAATGCTTTTGATGCGAAAGGACGATCCAGTCGATCGCCGGTTAAATCTATCTTTTATCTCCATAGCGATAGATTTCATTCCAGATTTTTACCAAATTGTTTCTTTGTTGCCCTAACGTCGAGGATGAAATCTGTTGCCTCATAAATACGATCGAGAGGATCGTGGATTAGCTCTTACTTGCCTCTCCGTTGTGACAGATCAGAACACCACCCTTAACATGTACTTGACGATATTCATGTTGTCATGATCGTTAAATACGAAGTAGAGAAATGTAATTAGGGGAGTCCCATTTACGATCATAGGGAGTATTTAAAAATACAAAAGAAAAGAAGCAAGGTTTGTTCACGTTCGGTCCCTTGCTTCTTTCTTCAGAATTACCCATTTCTTTGCGTCTCCGAGTAGAGTAGGAAACTATGCAACTGTGGCTCCCTCTCCCGTATCTTGTTGCCATTATTTGGCATATCTTTGGGGTGGGAGTGGACCCCCACTACTCGTACTTGGAGCAGCAGCTACATTTTTTGTTTTGTGAAGATGTTTTTGGGCTTGTTTTTCGCTTGGTTGGGGTCTTGCACGAGTGTGTCCAATCATCCCGGCCTTCTAAGTCATTTTATTTTTGGATCTTTTGAGTAAAATTTGGACCGATGGATGGACTCAATTGACCCAAAAGGGACCCCGGATCATGGAGAATATTTAAGATAGGAATTTGGAAATCCAATTTTGCATTCACCTTGGCCCCTTCATTCCATGTTATGATCGAATTATTTTATTTTTTTCCCCTCATGTATGTTGAAATCTTTTGATGCAAAAGGACGATCCTGACGATCACCGGTTAGTTCTAGCTTCTATCTCCATAGCGATAGATTTCATTCCATATTTTTACCAAAATGTTTATTTATTGCTCTAACGTCGATGATGAAATCTGTTGCAGGATAAACACGATCGAGAGCATCGTGGATTAGTCCTTACTTTCCTTTCCGTTGCAATAGATCATATCATATCCCCTAACACGAACTTGACGATATTCATGTTGTCATGATCGCCAGATACAGTGTAGTGAAATCTAATTAGGGGAGTCCCATTTTCGATGATGGGGAGCATTTAAAAATACAGAAGAAAAGAAGCAAGCTTAAATGATTATTCTACACTTGGGGTCTACACATTGTTCACGTTCGGTGCCTTGCTTCTTTTTTCAGAATTACCCATTTCTCTGCGTCTCCGAGTAGAGTAGGAAACTAAGCAACTGTGGCTCCCTCCCTCGTATCTTGTAGGAAATATTTGGCATATCTTTATGGTTGGAGTGGACCCCCACCAGCCGTACTTGGAGCGGCAGCGAGATTGTTGGTTTTTTGAAAAAAATTTTAGGCTGGCTTTTCGCTTGGTTGGGGTCTTGCATGAGTGGGTCTAATCATTGCGGCCTTATTAGACATTCAATTTTTGGATCTTTTGAGTAAAATTTGGACTGATGAATGGACTCAATTGATCCCACACGGACCCCGAATCGTGGAGAATATTTTAGAACGAAAATTGGAAATCCAATTATGCATCCACCTTGCCCCTTCATTCCATGTATTGTTCGTAATGTTTTGTTTTTACCCTCACATGGACATTGAAATCTTTCGATGCAAAAAGACGATCCAGGCGATCGCCGGTTAGATCTATTTTCTATCTCCATAGCGACAGATTTAATTCCATATTTTTACCAAATTGTTTCTTTGTTGCCGTAACGTCAAGGATGAAATCTGTTGCTGCATAAAAACGATCGAAAAGATCGTAGAATAGACGTTAATTGCCTTTTTGTTGGGACAGATCATAACATGACCCTTACCACGTACTTCACGATATTCATGTAGCCATGATCGCCAAATATTGAGCAGAGAAATCTGATTTGGGGAGTCCCATTTACGATGATAGCGAGCTTTGAAAAATGCAGAAGAAAAGAAGCAAGTTCATTGATTATTCTTCACTTGGGGTCTACACATTGTTCATGTAGGGTCTCTTGGTTCTTTCTTCAGAATTTCCCATTTCTCTGCGTCTCCGAGTTGAGTAGGAAACTGTGCAACTGTGGCTCCCTCCCTCGTATCTTGTCGCCATTATTTAGCATATCTTTTGGGTGGCAGTGGACCCCACCAGCTGTACTTGGATCAGCAACCACATTGCTGGTTTGTGGAAAAGTTTTTAGTCAAGTTTTTCGCTTGGTTGGGGTCTTGCACGAGTGGGTCCAATCATCGCGGCCTTCTTAGATGTTCATCTTTTTAGTAAAATTTGGACCGACAGATGGACGCAATTGATCAAACACGGACCCTGGATCATGGAGAATATTTTACATCGGAATTTGTAAATCCAATTTTGCATCCACCTTGGCCACTTCATTCCATGTTATGATGGAAATGTTTTTTTTTTTTCTCTCACATCGATGTTGAAATCTTTTGATGCGAAAGGATGATCCAGACGATCGCCAGTTAGATCTATCTTCTATCTCCATAGCGACAGATTTCATTCCATATTTTTACCAAATTGTTTCTTTGTTGCCCTAACGTCGGGGATGAAATCTGTTGCCGGTTAAACACGATCGAGAGGATCCTGGATTAGACCTTACTTGCCTTTTCGTTGTGACAGGTCATAATATGACCCTTAACACGTACTTCACGATATTCTTGTAATCTTGATCGCCAGATACTGAGTAGAGAAATCTAAATAGGGGTGTCCCATTTACGATGATAGGGAGCATTTAAAATTACAGAGGAAAAGAAGCAAGTTTATTTATTATTCTGCACTTGGGGTCCACACATTGTCCACGTTTGGTCCCTTGCTTCTTTCTTCAGAATTACCCATTTCTTTGCGTCTCCGAGTAGAATAGTAAACTATGCAATTGTGGTTCCCTCTCCCGTATCTTATAGCCATTATTTGGCATATCTTTGGGGTGGGAGTGGACCCGCACCAGTCGTACTTGGAGCAACAACTACATTTTTGGTTTTGTGAAGAAGTTTTTGGGCCTGTTTTACGCTTAGTTGGGGTCTTGCACGAGTTTGTCCAATCATCCTGGCCTTCTAAGTCGTTCAATGTTTGGATCTTTTGAGTAAAATTTGGACCGATGGATGGACTCAATTGACCCAACAGGGACCCCGGATCATGGAGAGTATTTTAGCTAGGAACTTGGAAATCCAATTTTGCATTCGCCTTGGCCCCTTCATTCCATGTTATGATCGAAATGTTTTGTTTTTTCCCCCTCATGGATGTTGAAATCTATTGATGCAAAAGGACTATCTTGAGGATCTCCGGTTAGATATTTCTTCTATCACCATTGCGACAGATTTCATTCCATATTTTTATCAAAATGTTTCTTTATTGCCCTAACGTCGAGGATGAAATCTGTTGCCGCATAAACACGATCGAGAGGATCGTGGATTCTTACTTGCCTTTCCGTTGTGACTGATCATATCATATCCCCTAACACGAACTCGACGATATTGATGTAGTCATGATTGCTAGATACTGAGTAGTGAAATCTAATTAGGCAGTCCCATTTACGATGAAGGGGAGCATCTAAAAATACAGAAGAAAATAAGCATGTTCATTGGCTTTTCTTCACTTGCGGTCCACACATTGTTCACTTTGGGACTCTTGCTTCTTTCTTTTGAATTAACCATTTCTCTGCGTCTTCGAGTAGTGTAGGAAACTGTGCAACTGTGGCTCCCTGTCTCACATCTTGTAGCCAATATTTAGGATATCTTTGGGGTGGCAGTGGGCCCCTACCAGCCGTACCTGGAGCAGCAACCACATTTTTGGTTGTGAAAAAATTTTTAGGCAAGTTTTTTGCGTGTTTCGTGTCTTGCACGAGTGGATCCAATCATCGTGGCCTTCTTAGTCGTTCTATTGTTGGATCTTTTGTGTAAAATTTGGACCGATGGATGGACAAAATTGATCCAACACGGACCTCGGATCATGGAGAATATTTTAGATGGGAATTTGGAAATACAATCTTGCATCCACCTTGCCCCTTCTTTCTATGTTATAATCTAAATGTTTTTTTTTTTGCCCACATGGATGTTGAAATCTTTTGATGCAAAAGGTCGATCCGGATGATCGTAGGTTAGATCTATCTTTTATCTCCATAGCTACAGATTTCATTCCATACTTTTGCTAAATTGTTTCTTTGTTGCCCTAATGTCAGGATGAAATCTGATGCCGCATAAAAACGATTGAGAGGATCGTAGAATAGACGTTAATTGCCTTTTTGTTGTGATATATCATAACATGACCCTTAACATGTACGTCATGATATTCATTTAACTATGATTGCCGGATACTGAGTAGAGAAATCTAATTTGGGGACTCCCAAATACAATGATAGGAAGCATTTAAAAATACAGAAGAAAAGAAGCAAGTTCATTGATTATTCTTAACTTGGGGTCCACACATTGTTCACGTTAGGTCTCTTGCTTCTTTCTTCAGAATTACCCATTTCTCTACGCCTCTGAGTATAGTAGGAAACTGTGCAACTGTGGCTCCCTCCGTCGTATCTTTTAGCCAATATTTGGAATATCTTTGGGGTGGGAGTGGGCCCCCACCAGTTGTACTTAGAGTAGCAGCCCCATTGTTGGTTTTGTGAAAAAGTTTTTAGGCAAGTTTTTCGCTTGGTTGGGGTTTTGCACGAGTGGGTCCAATCATCGCGGCCTTCTTAGTTGTTTAATTTTTAGATCTTTTGAGTAAAATTTGGACTGATGGATGGACTCAATTGATCAAACACGGACCCCGGATCAAGGAGAATATTTTAGATCGGAATTTGGAAATCCAATTTTGCATCCACCTTGGCCCCTTCATTCCATGTTATGATCGATATGTTTTGTTTCTGCCCTCACATGGATGTTGAAATCTTTTGATGCGAAAGGACGATCCAGATGATAGCCGGTTAGATCTATCTTCTATCTCCATAGCGATAGATTTCATTCCATATTTTTACCAAATTGTTTCTTATTTGTCCGAACGTCGAGGATGAAATCTATTGCCGGTTAAACACGATCAAGAGGATCCTGGATTAGACCTTACTTGCCTTTTCGTTGTGACAGATCATAACATGACCCTTAACACGTGCTTCACGATATTCTTGTTATCATATTGGCCAGATACTGACCAGAGAAATCTAATTAGGGGAGTCTCATTGACGTTGATAGAGAGCATTTAAAATTACCGAAGAAAAGAAGCAAGTTTAAATGATTATTCTACCGTTGGGGTCCCGACATTGTTCACGTTCGGTCACTTGCTTCTTTCTTCAGAAATAACCATTTCTCTGCGTGTCTGAGTAGTGTAGGAAACTATGCAACTATGGCTCCCTCCTGCATATCTTGTAGGCAATATTTGGCATATCTTTGGGGCAGCAATGGACCCTCACCAGTGGTACTTGGAACAGCTGCGACATTGTTGGTTTTGTGAAAAAGCTTTTAGGCAAGTTTTTATCTTGGTTAGGGTCTTGCACGAGTGGGTCCATTCTTCGCGGCCTGTTTAGTCGTTCAAGTTTTTGATCTTTTGAGTAAAATTTGGACTGATGGATGGACTAAATTGATCCAACACGGACCCCGGATCGTGGAGAATTTTTTAGATCGGAATTTGGAAAATCCAATTTTGCATCCACCTTGGCCCCTTCATTCCATGTTATGATCGAAATGTTTTGTTTTTGCCCTCACATGGACGTTGAAATCTTTTGATGCAAAAGGAAGATCCAGTCGATCGCCGGTTACATCTATCTTCTATCTCCATAGTGACAGATTTCATTCTAGATTTTTACC
Organism: Umbellularia californica; assembly: GCA_028538565.1. Classification (NCBI taxonomy): domain Eukaryota; kingdom Viridiplantae; phylum Streptophyta; class Magnoliopsida; order Laurales; family Lauraceae; genus Umbellularia; species Umbellularia californica. Next base: position 5,848,373 of record JAPQWN010000002.1, read on the forward strand.
AAATTATTTCTTTGTTGCCCTAACGTCGAGGATGAAATCTGTTGCTGCATAAATATGATGATCGAGAGGATCGCGGATTAGCTCTTACTTGCCTTTCCGTTGTGACAGATTGTAACATCTCCATTAACACGTACTTGACGATATTCATTTTGTCATGCTCGCTAGATACGGAGTAGAGAAATGTAATTAGGGGAGTCCCATTTACGATGATAGGGAGCATTTAAAAATACCGAAGAAATGAAGCAAGTTTATTGATTATTCTACACTTGGGGTCCACACATTGTACACGTTCGGTCCCTTGCTTCTTTTTTCAGAACTACCCATTTCTTTGCGTCTCCGAGTAGAGTAGGAAACTATGCAACTGTGGTTCCCTCTCCCGTATCTTGTAGCCATTATTTGGCATATCTTTGGGGTGGGAGTGGACCCCCACCAGTCGTACTTGGAGCAGCAGCTACATTTTTGGTTTTGTGAAGAAGTTTTTGGGCCTGTTTTTCGGTTTGTTGGGGTCTTGCACGAGTGTGTCTAATCATCCTGGCCTTCTAAGTCGTTCAATTTTTGGATCTTTTGAGTAAAATTTGGACCGGTGGATGGACTCAATTGACCCAACAGGGACCCCGGATCATGGAGAATATTTTAGATTGGAATTTTGAAATCCAATTTTGCATTCACCTCGGCCCCTTCATTCCATGTTATGATTGAAATGTTTTGTTTTTTTCCCTCTCATGGATGTTGAAATCTTTTGATGCAAAAGGACGATCCTGACGATAGCTGGTTAGATCTATCTTCTATCTCCATAGCGACAGATTTCATTCCATATTTTTTACAAAATGTTTCTTTATTGCCCGAACGTTGAGGATGAAATCTGTTGCCGCATAAACACGATCGAGAGGATCGTGGATTAGACCTTACTTGTCTTTCCGTTGTGACAGATCATATCATATCCCCTAACACGAACTTGACGATATTCATGTAAGCATGATCGCCAGATACTGAGTAGAGAAATTTAATTAGGGGAGTCCCATCTGCGATGATAGGGAGCATTTAAAAACACAGAAGAAAGGAAGCAAGTTTAAATGATTATTCTACACTTGGGGTCCACACATTGTTCACGTTCGGTCCCTCGCTTGTTTCTTCAGAATTACCCATTCACTGCATCTCCGAGTAGAGTAGGAAACTATGCAACTGTGGCTCCCTCCCATGTATCTTGTAGGCAATATTTGGCATATCTTTAGGGTGGTAGTGGATCCCCACCAGCCGTACCTGGTGCAGTGGCCACATTGTTCGATTTGTGAAAAAGTTTTTGTGTGTTTTTCGCTTGTTGGGGTCGTGCACGAGTGGGTCTAATCATCGCGGCCTTCTTAGTCGTTCAATTTTTAGATAAAAGAGTAAAACTTGGACTGATGGATGGATGCAATTGATCCAGCACGGGGCCCGGATTATGGAGAATATTTTAGATCGAAATTTGGAAATCCAATTTTGCATCAACCTTGGCCCCATCATTCCATGTTATGATCGAAATGTTTTGTTTATACCCTCACATGGATGTTGAAATCTTTTAATGCGAAAGGACGATCCAGTCGATCGCCGATTAAATCTATCTTTTATCTCCATAGCGACAAATTTCATTCCAGATTTTTACCAAATTGTTTCTTTGTTGCCCTAACGTCGAGGATGAAATCTGTTGCCGCATAAATACGATCGAGAGGATCGTGGATTAGCTCTTACTTGCCTTTCCGTTGTGATAGATCATAACATCACCCTTAACACGTACTTGACGGTATTCATGTTGTCATGATCGCTATATATGGAGTAGAGAATCGTAAATAGGGGAGTGCCATTTACGATGATAGGGAGCATTTAAAAATACTGTAGAAAAGAAGGAAGTTTATTGATTATTCTACACTTGGGGTCCACACATTGTTCACGTTCGGTCCCTTGCTTCTTTCTTTAGAATTACCCATTTCTTTGGGTCTCCGAGTAGAGTCGGAAACTATGCAACTGTGGCTCCCTCTCCCGTATCTTATAGCCATTATTTGGCATATCTTTGGGGTGGGAGTGGACCCCCACCAGTCGTACTTGGAGCAGCAGCTACATTTTTGGTTTTGTGAAGAACTTTTTGGGCCTGTTTTTCGCTTGGTTGGGGTCTTGCATGAGTGTGTCCAATCATCCTGGCCTTCTAAGTCGTTCAATTTTTGGATCTTTTGAGTAGAATTTGGACCAATGGATGGACTCAATTGACCCAATAGGGACCCTGGATCATGGAGAATATTTTAGATAGGAATTTGGAAATACAATTTTGCATTCACCGTGGCCCCTTCATTCCATGTTATGATCGAAATTTTTTTTTTCCCTCTGATGGATGTTGGAATCTTTTGATGCAAAAGGACGATCCTGACGATCACCGGTTAGATCGATCTTCTATCTCCATAGCGACGGATTTCATTTCGTATTTTTACCAAAATGCTTCTTTATTACCCTAACGTGGAGGATGAAATCTGTTGCCGCATAAACACGACCGATTGGATCATGGATTAGACCTTACTTTCCTTTCCGTTGTGACAGATCCTATCATATCCCCTAACACGAACTTGACGATATTCATGTAGTCATGATCGCTAGATACTGAGTAGTGAAATCTAATTTGGGAAGTCCCATTTATGATAATAGGGATCATTTAAAAATACAGAAGAAAAGAAGCAAGTTCATTGGCTATTCTTCACTTGGGGTCCACACATTGTTCACATTCGGTCCCTTGCTTCTTCAGAATTACCCATTTCTCTGCGTCTCTGAGTAGAGTAGGAAACTGTGCAATTATGGCTCCCTCCCTCACATCTTGTAGCCAATATTTGGGATAACTTTTTGGTGGCAGTGGGCCTCGACCAACCGTACTTGGAGCGGCAGCCACATTTTTGGTTTTGTGAAAAAGTTTTTCGGCAATTTTTTTTGCTTGGTTGGTGTCTTGCACGAGTGGGTCCATTCATCGTGGCCTTCTTAGTTGTTCAATTTTTTGATCTTTTGAGTAAAATTTGGACCGATGGATGGACTCATCTGATCCAACAATGACCCCGGATCGTGGAGAATATTTTAGATCGGAATTTGGAAATCCAATTTTGCATTCTGCTTGACCCTTTCATTCCATGTTATGATCGAAATGTTTTGTTTTTACCCTCACATGGATGTTGAAATCTTTTGATGCGAACTGACGATCCATACGATGGCCGGTGAGATTTATCTTCTATCTCCATAGCGACAAATTTCATTCCATTTTTTTACCAAAATGTTTTTTTATTGCCCCAACATCAAGGATGAAATCTGTTGCCACATTAATACGATCGAGAAGATTGTGAATTAGACCTTACATGCCTTTCCGTTGTGACAGATCATTATATCCCCTAAGACGAACTTGACGATATTCATGTAGTAATGATCGCTATATACTGGGAAGTGAAATCTAATTAGGGGAGTCCCATTTACGATGATAGGGAGCATTTAAAAATACGGAAGAAAAGAAGCAAGTTCATTGGCTATTCTTCACTAGGGGTCCACACATTGGTCACGTAGGGACTCTTGCTTCTTTCTTCAGAATTACCCATTTCTCTGCCTCTCTGAGTAGAGTAGGAAACTGTACAACTGTGGCTCCCTCCCTCACATCTTGTAGCCAATATTTGGGATATCTTTGGGGTGGCAGTGGGCCCCCACCAAGCGTTCCTGGAGCCGCAGCCACATTTTTGGTTTTGTGAAAAAGTTTTAGGCAATTTTTTTGCTTGGTTGGTGTCTTGCCCGAGTGGGTCCATTGATCGCGGCCTTCTTAGTTGTTCAATTTTTGGATCTTTTGAGTAAGATTTGGACTGATTGATGGACAAAATTGATCCAACTTGGACCTCGGATCATGGAGAATATTTTAGATCAGAATTTGGAAATCCAATTTTGCATCCAGCTTGCCCCTTCATTCCATGTAATGATCGAAATGTTTTGTTTTTGCCCACACATGGATGTTGAAATTTTTTGTTGCAAAAGGACGATCCAGACGATCGCTAGTTAGATCTATTTTCTATCTCCCTAGCTACAGATTTCATTCTATATTTTTACCAAATTGTTTCTTTGTTGCACTAACGTCGAGGATGAAATTTGTTGCCCATAAAAACGATCGAGAGGATCGTAGAATAGACGTTAATTGCCTTTTTGTTGTGAAAGATCATAACATGACCCATAACTTGTACTTCACGATATTCATGTACGCATGATCGCCAGATACTGAGTAGAGAAACTTAATTTTGGGAGTCCCATTTACGATGATTGGGAGAATTTAAAAATACAGAAGAAAGGAAGCAAGTTTAAATGAATATTCTACACTTGGGGTCCACACATTGTTCACGTTCGGTCCCTTGCTTCTTTCCTCAGAGTTACCCATTTCGCTGCATCTCCGAGTAGAGTAGGAAACGATGCAATTGTGGCTCCCTCCCCCATATCTTGTAGGCAATATTTGGCATATCTTTAGGATGGCAGTGGACCCCCACCAGCCGTACTTGGAGCAGCGGCCACATTGTTGGATTTGTGAAAAAGTTTTTATGCTTGTTTTTCGCTTGTCGGGATCGTGCACGAGTGAGTCTAATCATCGGGGCCTTGTTAGTCGTTCAATTTTGGGTCTTTTGAGTAAAATTTGGATCGATGGATGGACGCAACTGGCCCAACATGGACCCCGGATCATGGAGTATATTTTAGATCGGAATTTGGAAATCCAATTTTACATCCACCTTGGCCCCTTCATTCCATGTTATGATCGAAATGTTTTGTTTTTGCTCTCACATCGATGTTGAAATCTTTTGATGCGAATGGACGGTCCTGACGATCGCCGGGTAGATCTATCTTCTATGTCCATTGCGACAAATTTGATTCCATATTTTTACCAAATTGTTTCTTTGTTGCCTTAACGTAAGGATGCAATCTGTTGCCGGATAAACACGATCGAGAGGATTGTGGATTGGACCTTACTTGCCTTTCCATTGTGACAGATCATAACATAAGCCTTAACACGTACTTCACAATATTCATGTAATCATTATCGCCAGATATAGAGTAGAGAAATCTAATTAAGGGAATCCCATTTACGAAGATAGGGAGCATTTAAAAATACAGAAGAAAAGAAGCAAGTTTAAATGATTTTTCTGCACTTGGGGTCCACACATTGTTCACGTTCAATCCCTTGCTTCTTTCTTCAGAATCACCCATTTCTCTGCGTCTCTGATGGGAGTAGGAAACTATGCAACTCTGGCCCACTCCCTAGTATCTTGTCGCCAATATTTGGCATATCTTTAAGGTGGCAGTGGACCCCCACCAGCCGTACTTGGAGCAGCAACCACATTGTTGGTTTTGTGAAAAATTTTTAGGCAAGTTTTTCGCTTGGTTGGGGTCTTGCACGAGTGGGTCTAATCATCGCGGCCTTCTTAGACGTTCAATTTTTGGTTCTTTTGAGTAAAATTTGGACCGATGGATGGACTCAATTGATCCAGCACGGACCATGGATCATGGAGAGTATTTTGGATCGAAATTTGGAAATCCAATTTTGCATCCACCTTGGCCCCTTCATTCCATGTTATGATCGAAATATTTTGTTTATACCCTTACATGGATGTTGAAATCTTTTGATGCGAAAGGTCGATCTTGACGATTGTCGGTTAGATCTATCTTCTATCTCCATAGCGACATATTTCATTCCACATTTTTACCAAATTGTTTCTTTGTTACCCTAATGCCGAGGATGAAATCTGTTGCCTGTTAAACGCGATCGAGAGGATCGTTGATTAGACCTTACTTGCCTTTTCGTTGTGACAGATCATCACATGACCCTTAATACGTACTTCATGATATTCTTGTATGCATGATCGCTAGATACGGATAGAGATATGTAATTAGGGGTGTCCCATTTACGATGGTAGGGAGCATTTAAAAATACAGAAGAAAAGAAGCAAATTTATTGATTATTCTACACTTGGGGTCCTCACATTGTTCACGTTTAGTCCCTTCACTCCCTTGCTTCTCTCTTCAGAATTACCCATTTCTTTGCGTCTCCAAGTAGAGTAGGAAACCATGCAACTGTGGCTCCCTCTCCCATATCTTGTAGCCATTATTTGGCATATCTTTAGGGTGGGAGTGGACCCCCACCAGTCGTACTTGGAGCAGCAGCTACATTTTTGGTTGTGTAGAAGTTTTTGGGCTTGTTTTTCGCGTGGTTGGGGTCTTGCACGAGTGTGTCTAATCATCCTGGCCTTCTAAGTCGTTCAATTTTTGGATCTTTTGAGTAAAATTTGGACCCATGGATGGACTTAATTGACCCAATAGGGACCCCGGATCATGGAGAATAGTTTAGATCGGAATTTGGAAATCCAATTTTGCATTCACCTTGGCCCCTTCATTCCATGTTATGATCGAAATATTTTGTTCTTTTTTCCCTCATGTATGTTGAAATCTTTTGATGCAAAAGGACGATCCTGACGATCGCCGGTTAGATCTATCTTCTATCTCCATAGCGACAGATTTCATTTCATATTTTTACCAAATTATTTCTTTGTTGCCCTAACGTCGAGGATGAAATCTGTTGCTGGTTAAACACATTGAGAGGTTCCTTGATTAGACCTTACTTGCCTTTTCGTTGTGACAGATCATCACATGACCCTTAATACGTACTTCACGATATTCTTGTATGCATGATCGCTAGATACTGAATAAAGAAATGTAATTAGGGGAGTCCCATTTACAATGATAGGGAGCATTTAAAAATTCAGAAGAAAAGAACCAAGTTTATTGATTATATTCTATACTTGGGGTCCACACATTGTTCACGTTGGGTCCCTTGCTTCTCTGTTCTGAATTACCCATTTCTCTGCGTCTCCGAGTAGAGTAGGAAACTATGCAACTGTGGCTACCTCTCCCGTATCTTGTAGCCATTATTTGGCATATCTTTGGGGTGGGAGTGGACCCCCACCAGTCATACTTGGAGTAGCAGTTACATTTTTGGTTTTGTGAAGAAGTTTTTGGGCTTGTTTTTCGCTTGGTTGGGGTCGTGCACGAGTGTGTCCAATCATCCTGGCCTTCGAAGTCGTTCAATTTTTGGATCTTTTAAGTAAAACTTGGACCGATGGATGGACTCAATTGACTCAATAGCGACCCCGGATCATGGAGAATATTTTAGATCGGAATTTGGAAATCCAATGTTGCATTCAGCTTGGCCCCTTCATTCCATGTTATGATCGAAATGTTTTTTTTTTTTTCCCTTCATGGATGTTGAAATCTTTTGATGCAAAAGGACGATCCTAACGATCGCCGGTTAGATCTATCTTCTATCTCCATAGCAACAGATTTCATTCCATATTTTTACCAAAATGTTTCTTTGTTGCCCTAACGTCGAGGATGAAATTTGTTACCTCATAAACACGATCAAGAGGATCATGGAATAGACGTTAATTGCCTTTTCGTTGCAACAGATCATATCATATCCCCTGACTCGTACTTCACGATATTAATGTAGTCAAGATCGCTAGATACTAACTAGTGAAATCTAATTAGGGGAGTCCCATTTACGATGATGGGGAGCATTTAAAAATACAGAAGAAAGAAAGCATGTTTAAATGATTATTCTATCTCCTGGGGTCCGCACAATGTTCACGTTTGGTCCATTTCCTGTTACTTCAGAATTACCCATTTCTATGCGTCTCCGAGTAGAGTAGGGAACTATGCAACTGTGGCTCCCTCTCCCGTATCTTGTAGGCATTATTTGGCATATCTTTGGGGTGGGAGTGGACCCCCACCAGTCGTACTTGGAGCAGTAGCTACATTTTTTGTTTTGTGAAGAAGTTTTTGGGCCTGTTTTTCGCTTGGTTGGGGTCTTGCACGAGTGTGTCCAATCATCCCGGCCTTCTAAGTCATTTTATTTTTGAATCTTTTGAGTAAAATTTGGACCGATGGATGGACTCAATTGACCCAAAAGGGACCCCGGATCGTGGAGAATATTTAAGATAGGAATTTGGAAATCCAATTTTGCATTCACCTTGGCCCCTTCATTCCATGTTATGATCGAATTATTTTTTTTTCCCCTCATGTATGTTGAAATCTTTTGATGCAAAAGGATGATCCTGACGATCGCTGGTTAGATTTGTCTTCTATCTTCATAGCGACAGATTTTATTCCATATTTTTACCAAAATGTTTCTTTATTGCCCTAACGTCGAGGATGAAATCTGTTGCCGGTTAAACACGATCGAGAGGATCCTGGATAAGTCCTTGCCTTTTCATTGTGACATTATAGTATGACCCTTAACACGTACTTCACGATATTCTTGTAATCATGATTGCCAGATATTGAGTAGAGAAATCTAAATAGGGGAGTCCCATTTACGACGATCGGGAGCTTTTAAAATTACAGAAGAAAAGAAGCAAGTTTTTTGATTATTCTGCACTTGGGGTCCACACATTGTTCGCGTTCGGTCCCTTGCTTCTTTCTTCAGAATTACACATTTCTTTGCGTCTCCGAGTAGAGTAGTAAAATATGCAACTGTGGCTCCCTCTCCCGTATCTTGTAGCCATTATTTGGCATATCTTTGGGGTGGGAGTGGACCCCTCACCAGTCGTACTTGGAGCAGCAGCTACATTTTTGGTTTTGTGAAGAAGTTTTTGGGCCTGTTTTTCGCTTGGTTGGGGTCTTGCACGAGTGTGTCCAATCATCCTGGCCTTCTAATCGTTCAATTTTTGGATCTTTTGAGTAAAATTTGGACCGGAGGATGGACTGTATTGACCCAACAAGGACCCTGGATCATGGAGAATATTTTAGCTAGGAATTTGGAAATCCAATTTTGCATTCACCTTGGCCTCTTCATCCATGTTATGATTGAAATGTTTTTTTTTTTTTTCCCCCTCATGGATGTTGAAATCTTTTGATGCAAAAGGACGATCCTGACGATCTCCGGTTAGATATATCTTCTATCACCATAGCGACAGATTTCATTCCATATTTTTACCAAAATGTTTCTTTATTGCCCTAACGTCGAGGATGACTTTCTTTTGAATTAACCATTTCTTTGCGTCTCCCAGTAGTGTAGGAAACTGTGCGACTGTGTCTCCCTCCCTTACATCTTGTAGGCGATATTTGGGATAACTTTGGGGTGGCGGTGTGCCCCCACCCACCGTAGGTGGAGCAGCGGCCACGTTTTTGGTTTTGTGAAAAAGTTTCCAGGCAAGTTTTTTGCTTGGTTGGAGTCTTGCATGAGTTGGTCCAATCATTTGCGGCCTTCTTAGTCTTTTAATTTTTGGATCTTTTGAGTAAAATTTGGACCGATGGATGGACTCATTTGATCCAACAATGACCCCAGATCATGGAGAATATTTTAGATATGGATTTGGAAATCTAATTTTGCATTCTGCTTGTCCCTTTCATTCCATGTTATGATCGAAATGTTTTGGTTTTACCCTTACATGGATGTTGAAATCTTTTGATGCGAACGGATGATCCAGACGATCGCTGGTTAGATCTATCTTCTTTCTCCATAGCGACAGATTTTCATTCCACATTTTTACCAAAATGTTTCTTTATTGCCCTAACGTCGAGGATGAAATATGTTGCCGCATTAACACGATTGAGAGGATCGTGGATTTAGACCTTACATGCCTTTCCGTTGTGACAGATCATATCATATCCCCTAAATCGAATTTGACGATATTCATGTAGTCATGATCGCTAGATACTGAGTAGTGAAATCTAATTAAGGGAGTTTCATTTACGATGATAGGCAGCATTTAAAAATAGAGAAGAAAAGATGCAAGTTCACTGGCTATTCTTCACTTGGGGGTTGACACATTGTTCACATAGGGACTCTTGCATCTTTCTTCATAATTACCCATTTCTCTTCGTCTCCGAGTAGAGTAGGAAACTGTGCAACTGTGGCTCCCTCCCTCACATCTTGTAGCGAATATTTGGGATATCTTTGGGGTGGCAGTGAGCCCCCACCGGCCGTACCTAAAGCAGCAACCACATTTTTGGTTTTGTGAAAAAGTTTTTACTCAATTTTTTTGCTTGGTTGGTGTCTTGCACGAGTGGGTCCAATCATCGCGGCCTTCTTAGTCATTCAATTTTTGGATCTTTTGAGTAAAATTTGGACCGATGGATGGACAAAATTGATCCAACACGGACCTCAGATCATGGAGAATATTTTAGTTCGGACTTTGGAAATCCAAATTTGCATCCACCTTGCCCTTCGTTCAATGTTATGATCGAAATGTTTTGTTTTTGCCCACACATGGATGTTGAAATCTGTTGATGCAAAAGGACGATCTAGACGATCGCCGGTTAGATCTATCTTCTATCTCCAAAGCTACAGATTTCATTCCATATTTTTACCAAATTGTTTCTTTGTTGCCCTAACGTCGTGAATGAAATCTGTTGCCTCATAAAAACGGTCGAGAGGATCGTAGAATATATGTTAATTGCCTTTCTGTTGTGACAGATCATAACATGACCCGTAACATGTACTTCGCGATATTCATGTAACCATGATCGCTAGATACTGAGTAGAGAAATCTAATTAAGGGAGTCCCAGTTACAATGATAAGAAGCATTTAAAAATACAGAAGAACGGAAGCAAGTTTAAATGATTATTCTACACTTGGGGTCCACACATTGTGCACGTTGGGTCTCTTGCTTCTTTCTTTAGAATTACCCATTTCTTTGCATCTCCGAGTAGAGTAGGAAACTATGCAACTATGCAGCTATGGCTCCCTCCCCCATATCTTGTAGGCAATTTTGGCATATCTTTAAGGTTGCAGTGGACCCCCACCAGCCGTACTTGGAGCAATGGCCACATTGTTGGATTTGTGAAAAAGTTTTTATGCCTATTTTTCGCTTGTTGGGGTCGTGCACGAGTGGGTCTAATCATCGCGGCCTTCTTAGTCGTTCAAGTTTGGGATCTTTTGAGTAAAATTTGGATCGATGGATGGACGGAATTGATACAACATGAACCCCGGATCATGGAGAATATTTTAGATCGGAATTTGAAAATCCAATTTTGCGTCCACCTTGGCCCCTTCATTCCATGTTATGATCGAACTGTTTTGTTTTTGCTCTCACATCGATGTCGAAATCTTTTAATGCGAATGGACGATCCAGACGATCGCCGGTTAGATCTATCTTCTATCTCCATAGCGACATATTTAATTCTATATTTTTACCAAATTGTTTCTTTGTTGCCCTATCGTAGAGGATGCAATCTGTTGCCGGATAAACATGATCGAGAGGATTGTGGATTGGACCTTACTTACCTTTCCATTGTGACAGATCATAACATGACCCTTAACCCGTACTTCTTGATATTCATGTAACCATGATCGCCAGATACTAAGTAGAGAAATCTAATTAGAGGAGTCCCATTTACTATGATAGGGAGCATTGAAAAATACAGAAGAAAAGAAGTAAGTTCATTGATTATTCTTCACTTGGGGTCCACACATTGTTCACGTAGGGTCTCTTGCTTCTTTCTTCAGAATTACCCATTTCTTTGTGTCTCCGAGTAGAGTAGGAAACTGTGCAACTATGGCTCCCTACCTCATATCTTGTCGCCAATATTTGGCATATCTTTGGGGTGGCAGTGGACCCCCACTAGCTGTACTGGGAGAAGTAGCCACATTGCTGGTTTTGTGAAAAAGTTTAGGCAAGTTTTTCGCTTGGTTGGGGTTTTGCACGAGTTGGTCCAATCATCGCGGCCTTCTTAGTCATTCAATTTTTGGATCTTTTGAGTAAAATTTGAACCGATGGATGGACAAAATTGATCCAACACGGAACTCGGATCATGGAGAATATTTTTGATCGGAATTTGGAAATCCAATTTTGCATCCACCTTGCCCCTTCATTCAATGTGATGATCGAAATGTTTTGTTTTTGCCCACACATGGATGTTGAAATCTTTTGATGTGAAAGGTCGATCCAGACGATCGTTGGTTAGATCTATCTTCTATCTCCATAGCTACAGATTTCGTTCCATATTTTTACCAAATTGTTTCTTTGTTGCTCTAATGTCGAGGATGAAATCTGTTGCCGGTTAAACACGATAGAGAGGATCCTGAATTAGACCTTACTTGCCTTTTCGTTGTGACAGATCATAACATGACACTTAACACGTACTTCACGATATTCTTGTAATCTTGATCGCTTGATACCGAGTAGAGAAATCTAATTAGGGGAGTCTCGTTTACGTTGACAGAGACCATTTAAAAATACCAAAGAAAAGAAGCAAGTTTAAATGATTATTCTACACTTGGGGTCCACTTCTTCAGAATTACCCATTTCTCTACGTCTCTGAGTAGTGTAGGAAACTATGCAACTGTGGCTCCCTCCTGCATATCTTTTATGCAATATTTGGCATATCTTTGGGGTGGCAATGGATCCCCACCAGCCGTACTTGGAGAAGATGCCACATTGTTTATTTTGTGAAAAAGGTTTTAGGAAAGTTTTTCTCTTGGTTGGGGTCTTACACGAGTGGGTCCAATCATCACATCCTTATTAGTCGTTCAATTTTTAGATCTTTTGAGTAAAATTTGGACCGATGGATGGACGCAATTGATCCAACACGGACCTCGGATCTCGGAGAATATTTTAGATCGGAATTTGGAAATCCAATTTTGCATCCACCTTTCCCCTTCATTCCATGTTATGATCGAAATGTTTTGTTTTTGCCCACACATGGATGTTGAAATCTTTTGATGCAAAAGGACGATCCAAACGATCGCCGGTTAGATTTATCTTCTATCTCCATAGCTACAGATTTCATTCCATATTTTTACCAAATTGTTTCTTTATTGGTCTAACATAGAGGATGAAATCTGTTGCCGTGTAAATATGATCGAGAGGATCGTGGATTAGACCTTACTTGCCTTTCCATTGTGACAGATCATAACATCACCCTTAACACGTACTTGACGATATTCATGTTGACATGATCGCTAGATACAGAGTAGAGAAATGTAATTAGGGGAGTCCCATATATGATGATAGCGGGCATTTAAAAATACAGAAGAAAAGAAGCAAGTTTATTGATTATTCTTCACTTGGGGTCCACACAATGTTCACGTTCGGTCCCTTGCTTCTTTCTTTAGAATTACCCATTTCTTTGCATCTCCGAGTAGAGTAGGAAACTATGCAACTGTGGCTCCCTCTCCTGTATCTTGTAGCCATTATTTGGCATATCTTTGGGGTGGCAGTGGACCCCCAACAGCCGTACTTGGAGCTACGGCCACATTATTGGATTTGTGAAAATGTTTTTATGCCTGTTTTTCGCTTGTTGGGGTCGTGCACGAGTGGGTCTAATCATCGCGGCCTTGTTAGTCGTTCAATTTTTGGATCTTTTGTGTGAAATTTGGACCGATGGATGGACGCAATTGATCCGACATGGACCCCGGATCAAGAAGAATATATTAAATTGGAATTTGGAAATCCAATTTTGCATCCACCTTGGCCCCTTCATTCCATGTTTTGATAGAAATGTTTTGTTTTTGCTCTCACATTGATGTTGAAATCTTTTGATGTGAAAGGACGATTGAGACGATTGCCTGCTAGATCTATCTTTTATCTCCATATCGACAAATTTCATTACATATTTTTACCAAATTGTTTATTTGTTGCCCTAACATAGAGGATGCAATCTGTTGCACGATAAACACAATCGAGTGGACTGCAATTTGGACCTTACTTGCCTTTCCATTGTGACAGTTCATAACGTGACCGTTAAGCCTTAACACGTACTTCACAATATTCATGTAATCATGATTGCCAGATACAGAGTAGAGAAATCTAATTACGGGAGTCCCATTTACGATGATTGGGAGCATTTAAAAATACAGAAGAAAAGAAGCAAGTTTAAATGATTATTCTACACTTGGGGTCTACACATTTTGACGTTCGTTCCCTTGCTTCTTTCTTTAGAATTACCCATTTCTCTGCGTCTCCGAGTACAGTAGGAAACTGTGCAACTGTGGCTCCCTCCCTTGTATCGTCGCCAATATTTGGCATATCTTTGGCTCCCTCCCTCGTATCTTGTCACCAATATTTGGCATATCTTTGGGGTGGCAGTGGACCCCCACCTGCCGTACTTGGAGCAGCACTCACATTGCTGGTTTCGTGAAAATGTTTCTAGGCAAGTTTTTCGCTTGGTTAAGGTTTTGCACTAGGGGGTCCAATCATCGCGGCCTTCTTAGACTTTCAATTTTTGGATCTTTTGAGTAAAATTTGGATTGATGGATGGACTCAATTGATCCAACACGGACCCTGGATCATGGAGAATATTTTAGAACGAAATTTGGAAATCCAATTTTGCGTCCACCTTGACCCCTTCATTCCATGTTTTGATCGATATGTTTTGTTTTTGCCCTAACCTTTTGATGCGAATGGGCGATCCAGACTATCGCCGGTTAGATCTATCTTTTATCTCCATTGCGACAAATTTCATTCCATATTTTTACCAAATTTTTTCTTTGTTACCCTTACTTTGAGGATGAAATCTGTTGCCGCATAAACATGATCGAGAGGATCGTGGATTAGACCTTACATGCCTTTCCGTTGTGGCAGATCATAACATGCCCATTAAGACGTACTTCACGATATGCATGTAATCATGATCGCCGGATACTGAGTAGAGAAATCTAATTAGGGGAGTACCATTTTCGATGATAGGGAGCGTTTAAAAATACAAAAGAAAGGATGCAAGTTCATTGATTATTCTTCTCTTGGGGTCCACATTTTGCTCACGTTCGACGTCTTGCTTCTTTCTTTAGAATTACCCATTTCTCTGCTTCTCCGAGTAAAGTAGGAAACAATGCAACTGTGGCTCCCTCCCTTGTATATTGTAGGCAATATTTGCCAAATCTTTAGGGTGGCAGTGGACCCCCACCAGCCGTACTTGGAGCAGGAGCTACATTGTTGGTTTTGCTAAAAAAATTTTAGGCGAGTTTTTCGCTTGGTTAGGGTCTTACACGAGTGGGTCCAATCATTGCAGCCTTCTTAGTCGTTCAATTTTTGGATATTTTGAGTCTAATTTGGGCATATGGATGGACTCAATTGATCCAACAGGGATCCCGGATTATGAAAAATATTTTAGATCGGAATGTGGATAACTAATTTTGCGTCCACCTTTGTTCCTTCATTCCATGTTTTGATCGAAATGTTTTGTTTTTGCCCTCACATGGATGTTGAAATCTTTTAATGCGAAAGGACGATCCTGAGGATCGCCGGTTTGATCTATCTTCTATCTTAATAGCGACATATTTCATTCCATATTTTTGCCAAAATGTTTATTTATTGCCCTAACGTCGAGGATGAAATTTGTTGCCGCATAAACACGATCGAGAGGATCGTAGATTAGACCTTACTTGCCTTTCTGTTGTGACAGATCATATCATATCCCCTAACACGAACTTGACAATATTCATGTAGTCATGATTGCTAGGTACTGAGTAGTAAAATCTAATTAGGGGAGTCCCATTTACGATGATGGGGAGCATTTAAAAATACAGAAGAAAAGAAGCAAGTTCATTGATTATTCTTCCCTTGGTGTCCACACATTGTTCACGTTTGGTGCCTTGCTTCTGTCTTCAGAATTACCCATTTCGCTGCGTCTCCGTGTAGAGTACGAAACTATGCAACCGAGGCTCCCTCCCTCGTATCTTATAGGCAATATTTGGCAGATCTTTAGGGCTTGTTTGTATAGTCAAAAAATAGAGTAGAGTGAAGTTAAATGGGCCATAACAGTCTAAAATTTCAACTCTACCCTGTTTGGATGAGTCTGGCCCAATAGATGAAGTAATGTTGTGAGCCACACGTATTCCATTTCACTTCAACTCAAAATACTTCAATTTCTTTAAGTAAAAGTGGATTCTACTCCAAACCTTAACTTCAAAATAAACATCCAAATGGAGTGAAGTGAAGTTTTCTACTTTAATTTCAACCTACTTCTCTTCACTCCACTTCACACATGAAATCCACTTCATTTTACTCCACTCCTCATTTATCCAAACAGGCCCTTAGGGTGGCAGTGGACCCCCACCAGCCGTACTTGGAGCAGCAGCCACAATTTTAGTTTTGTGGAAAAAATTTTAGGTAAGTTTTTCGCTTGGCTGGGGTCTTGCACGAGTGGGTCCAATCATCGTGGCCTTCTTATTCGTTCAATTTTTGGGTCTTTTGAGTAAAATTTGGACTAATTAATGGACTCAAATGATCCAACAGGGACCCCGGATCATGGAGAATATTTTAGATCGGAATTTGGAAATCCAATTTTGCGTCCACCATCGCCCCTTCATTCTATGTTATGATTGAAATGTTTTGTTTTTGCCCTCACATGGATGTTGAAATCTTTTGATGCGAAATGACGATCTAGATGATCGCCAGTTTGATCTATCTTCTATCTCCATAACGACATTTCATTCCATATTTTTACCAAATTGTTTTTCGTTGCCCTAACGTCGAGGATGAAATCTATTGCCCCATAAACAACTTGATACCGAGTAGAGAAATCTAATTACGGGAGTCCTATTTACGATGATAGTGAGCATTTTAAAATATAAAAGAAAAGAAGCAAGTTCGTTGATTATTCTACACTTGGGGTCCACACATTGTTCACGTTCGGTCCCTTGCTTCTTTCTTCAGAATTACCCATTTCTCTGCGTCTCCGAGAAGAGTAGGAAACTATGCAACTGTGGCTCCCTCCCCCGTATCTTGTAGGCAATATTTGGCATATCTTTAGGCTTGTAGTGGACCTCTACCAGCTGTATTTGGAGCAGCAACCACATTGTTGGTTTTGTGAAAATGTTTTTAGGCTTATCTTTCGCTTGGTTTGGGTCTTGCACGAGTGGGTCCAATCATCGCGGCCTTCTTAGTCGTTCAATTCTTGGATCTTTTGAGTCTAATTTAGACCAATGGATGGACTCAATTGATCCAGCAGGGACCCCAGATCATGGAGAATATTTTAGATCGTAATTTGGAAGTCTAATTTTGCATCCACCTTGGCCCCTTCATTCGATGTTATGATCGAAATGTTTTGTTTTTTCCCTCACATGGATGTTGAAATCTTTTCATGCAAAAGGACAATCCAAACAATCGCCGGTTATATCTATCTTCAATCTCCATAGCGACAGATTTTATTCCATATTTTTACCAAATTGTTTCTTTGTTGCCCTACTGTCGAGGATGAAATGTGTTGCCGCATAAACACGATTGAGAGGATCATGGAATAAACCTTACGTGCCTTTCTGTTGTGACAGATCATAACATGACCCTTAACACCTACTTCGCCATATTCATGTAATCATGATCGCCAGATACTGAGTAGTGAAATCGAATTAGGGGAGTCTCATTTATGATGATAGTGAGCATTTAGAAGTACAGATCAAAAGAAGCAAGTTTATTGGTTATTATTCACTTGGGGTCCACACATTGTTCATGTTCGTTCCCTTGCTTCTTTCTTTAGAATTACACATTTCTTTGCATCTCCAAATAGAGTAGGAAACTATGCAACTGTGGCTCCCTACCCTTTATCTTGTAGGCATTTTTTGGCATATCTTTTGGGTGGCAGTGGACCCCCACCAGCCGTACTTGGAGCATTAGCGACAATTTTGGTTTTGTGAAATAGTTTTGTGCCATGTTTCTCGCTTGGTTGGGGTCTTGAATTAGTGGGTGCAATCCGCCACATCGCGGCCTTCTTAGTCGTTTAATTTTTGGATCTTTTGAGTAAAACTGGGACTGATGGTTGGACTCAATTGATCCAACATGGACCCGGATCATGGAGAATATTTTAGATTGGAATTTGGAAATCCAATTTTGCTTCCACCTTGTCCCCTTCATTCCGCGTTATGACCGAAATGTTTTGTTTTTTCCCTCACGAGGATGTTGAAATATTTTGGTACAAAAGGACGATCCAGACGATCGCTGGTTAGATCTATCTTCTATCTCCATAGCGACAAATTTTATTCCATATTTTTACCAAACTGTTTTTTTGTTGCCCTAACTTCGAGGATGAAATTTGTTGCCACATAAACACGATCGAGACGATCGTGGAATGGACGTAACATTCCTTTCCGTTGTGACAGATCATAACGTAACCCTTAATGTACTTCATGATATTCATGTAATCATAATCGCAAGATACTGAGTAGAGAAGTCTATTTAGGGGACTCCCAATTACGATGATAGTGAGCTTTTAAAAAAAGACAGAAGTAAAGAAGCAAGTTCATTGATTATTCTTCACTTGGAGTCCTCACATTGTTCATGTTCGGTCCCTTGCTTCTTTCTTCAGAATTACCCATTTCTTTGCGTCTTCGAGTAGAGTAGGAAACATTGCAACTGTGGCTCCCTCCCTCGTTTCTTGTAGGCAATATTTGGCATATCTTTAGGGTGGCAGTGGACACCCACCAGCCGTACTTGGAGCAGTGGCCACTTTGTTGGATCTTTTGAGTAAATTTGGGACTGATGGATGGACTCAGTTGATCCAACATGGACCTCGGAGCATGGAGAATATTTTAGTTGGGAATTTGGAAATCCAATTTTGCATCGACCTTGGCCCCTTCATTCCACGTTATGATCGAAATGTTTTGTTTATTCCCTCACATGGATGTTGAAATTTTATTCATACAAAAGGACGATCCCGACGATTGCCTGTTAGATCTATGTTCTATCTCCATAGCGACAAATTTCATTCCCTATTTTTACCATAATGTTTCTTTGTTGCCCTAACTTCAAGGATGAAATCTGTTGCCGTATAAAGATGATCGAGAGAATTGTGGAGTAGACCCATCTATCATGCATCCCCATTGTGACGGATCATAACATACCCCTCAATGTACTTCACACTATTCATGTAACCATAATCCCCGTGTACGGAGAGAAGGGTGTTCGTTTTTCACGTTGATAGCAAATATTTGAAAAATTAAACGGAACAGAAGAAGCAAGTTCATTGATTATTCTTCACTTGGGGTCCACACTTTGTTCACGCTCAGTGCTATGCTTCTTTCTCTTGTATTGCCAATTTTTCTGACTCTCTGTGTATAGAAAGTATCTATGCAACCGTGGATACTTCCCCTGTTGGCAATATTGGGCATATCTTTACAGTGATAGTGGACCCACACCAGCTGTATTAGAAGTAGCAACTACATTGTTTGTTTTGTGAAACAAGTTTGGGGTCATGTTTTAGGCTTGCTTGGGTTTGTTAACACGTGGATCCAATCCCTCAAATTGCGGTCTATTTAATCTTTTAGTTTTGGTATGTTTTGAGTCAAATTGGGACCATTTTATGGACTCAATTGGATCCTCTGAATTCCTGAGAAGGACCCCGGATCATGGAGAAAATATTTTAAACTCGAATTTGGAAATCCGATTTCGGTCCTTTGCTTCTTTCTTCAGAATTACCCATTTTTTTCCGTCTCTAAGTACCGAAGGAAACTATGCAACCGTGGCTACATCCACTGCAGGCAATATTGGGCATATCTTTAGTGTGGAAGTGGAGCCCCACCAACTATACTTGGAGCAACAACTACATTGTTGGTTTTGTAAGATAGGTTTGGGGGCATGTTTTAGGCTTTGTTGGGGTAGTGAACAGATGGGCCAATCCCTCACATTGTGGTCTGTTTAATCTTTCAATATTAGGGTCTTTTGAGTCAAATTGGGACCGATGGATGAATTTAATTGATCATCTAAATTTCTGACATGGAACCTGGATCATGGAGAATATTTTAAACTTGAATTTGGAAATCTAGTTTTGCATCCACCTTGAGCCCTTCATTCCATGTTGTGACCGAAATTTGTTTTTGTTTCCCTAACATGGATGTTGAAATCTTCTAAGGGAAATGGAGATCTAGATGATTGTGGGTTAAATTTGTTACATCTCCCTATTGCGAGAGACTTATTTGCCAATCCGGAGCACATTATTTTAATCAAGAGCAACCTTTGCTTCTATCAATTTGAGTGCTCATGAATTTCAACAGGAAGTATTTACCACAGCTATTTATTCACAAAATTCCTTAAACTGTAACGCTTGATGACGATGAATTCCCAAATCAACTACAATAACTCATGATCACATACATCCAATATATGAATCAATGAGTTTGTCTAAGGCTGGATGATTTTATTCCAGAGCAACCTCAATTACTATTAATACTCTAACCAACGACCTTCTCATGCACACAATTATCAATCACGAATGTCAACAATGACAACAACGATTTATAGAAATTTCTCAGTCTTGTCCTATTAACGGCCCTTGATGATGATGAATTCCTATGGGCAACCGAAACAACTCATGACCACTTACATAAAAAATGAGAAACAACGACAATAGCCACTTATTCCTAGATGTACAATCTCGACCAACAACCATTGGTCACATTCTTTCATAATTAAGCAAATACAACGATCGATGATCACTTCTGATAGATCAAAAACAATGCTTATGGATCATTATAAATTATTCATAAACCTGTCACAATAATGTGGGCGCCAAAAGTACACATCTTTGCCAATCAAAGGGCATTAATCCAACTAAGGGTGACACATTTTATTCAATCCTTAACAACCTTAGTTTCAATCCATAACGAGTTAACCTGATTCGAACTAGCTATCTGAGATTCTAGAGCTCCAAAGTACTGGCTCGGTAGAGTCATAGTTCGTGCCTAGATGATAGGTGATCTTGACAGACCGAAGAATAAAAAAACAACCTTAGTTTCAACTAGTGATAAAACAAGCAAACATCGCTCGTCGATAATACCAAATGCTCTTGCCCTCGACCAACGACGTGCTAAAAAAAAAAAAAAAAACTCTGCAATTATAACAACCCACGCTGACCATGAGTTTCCGAGTCAACCACCAAAACTCACGATCATTTACGCCATCAATACCAAACAATATATCTTTATGAAACCAAGGGAACTCTAACGAACAAAGGATGTCATTTATATTTTTTTCACAATCTGCATGAATCTTAATCTCGTTCAATTCTCCAACAAGCAAACTCCACAATCAACAATATCAGCAACATATGTTTTATTCTACAACGACCTGAATTACAATCAATGCCAAATGCAAAACCTTCTCTCGTAAACAATTTACGTTCACGACTGTCGTTACGACAACAAAGATGATTTATAGAAATTTGTCTAGTCTTTTCCTATTAATGATCCCCAACGACCATTAATTCCCAAGGACAACCAAAATAACTCTCGACCAATTATATCTAAAATGCGAAACAATAACTATGGTTACTTGTTCCTAGATCTACAATCTCAGCCAACAACGATTGGTTTAATACTTCCATAAAATAGGAAATACCTGGACCAATGATCATTTCTCATAAGTCATAAACAACCTTTACAGACTCTGAACAATTACTCATAGACCGGTCACCACAATATCGGCGGCAAAACTGTACATCTTTGCCTCTCTAAGTACATTAATCTAACTATTGGTGGCATACATATTTTTCAATCCACGACGATCTTAATTTCAATCTATAACGAGTTGACCTTATTCATGCAGGCTTTGTGGTATTCTAGCTCGACAAAGTACTGGCCCGGTGGAGTCTTAGTTCGTGTTTGGATGATAAATGTCCTTGACAGACACAAACATAAATAGAAAACAACCTCAGTTTAAAATGCATATGTAAACTTCGCTTGTCAACTATACCGACATTTAATGCTCTCAACTTCAAGCAACAATGATGCATTCAAAAACTCTCCAATCGTAACAACCCACGATGACCATGAATTCCCGAGTCAACCACCATGAATTCCCGAGTAAACTATTTTATGGCAATCCACTTTGGTTTTGCACGACTAGACTTATCCACTTCCCATGTGGATGAGAAGTCTCATAGAACCATCCAAGGGGGTAATCAATAGAAGTGGCAATTTTGGAGAAGATAACTCAAAGCGGCTCTCTCCCCTGAATACTGCTAGCACGATAGCAGGCCCTGAAAAGATAAGATTCATATAAATGGGTAATTTTGCGGGGTGTGTGTTGACAGGATTCTCCTAGGGTAAGTATATTTTTGTTCGCACTCCAACGTTAACAAATCCTTATTGGGTTGCAATGAGCAGAGTTTGAATTGCTAATCCAATTATTCGGCAAATAGGAGTTCCTGAGCTGAGGAAGCTTTTTTCTCACTTTGTAGTTTTTGAAATCTAAGAAAAGCAGATTAAATTGACCAATTCTGCTCTTTATTTCACTATGTATAGAGGTTTGTTAAGATCTCTAACATCCCAAGCTAAGTGGCTAATCATTGGGATGGATCGCTGGTCTGCTGCCCTCTGAAGCGGTATTGTCATGAGCAAAGTTTCTAGGAACATGGGAGATCTCGTAGATCACAGTGCTTTGTTGTATTAGACTTATTTCTTGAAATTGTTTAAATGAAGTATTGTTACACTCCACTCTAGAAAAAGTGTATCAATTGGAGGCTTGGGCAACTTACGTAGCTTCTTGGAGTGGATCCATCTTAATCACAAGTTCAGTGAAGCTCCACCCCAGTACCTGTGCAGAATTCAAAAGAGGTCTAAATCATGACTTTGAATTTGAAATTAATGTTGATGGTTTATAAAAGTTTAGTCTCCTTAGGGGATCGAAGGCCATTAATTCTCCAGGGGATTAAATTATCTGCTGAACCTGACTCACCAGTAGCTAGACATTTTGGTTGGAAAAAAGAAAGAAAGCAAGAAAGAAAGAAAGAAAGAAAAGAAAAGAAAAGGAAAGAAAGATATGGACACACTTGAATTGGGAGGTTTAAATGTCTAATAGTCATTAGTAGTATGTAGGCTTCCTTTTACTTTTGTCTTTGGAATGAATGGTTTCATGAGAGGGTTTACTTCCTCATTTTAGTGTATTCTTCCATGGCTAGTAATTTCCCCTTCCCTCTTGATTCATTTGCAACCTATTTTGAGGGGGCCTTGTAGAAAAGGAAATCGAGTTCTTTATATTGATACAAAATATCAGTACTTTGTACCAAATTACCTCTTACGTCATATACTTCTGCAAGTATATTGCATTTTAGGACCATATACTTTTGCAAGTACAAAGATGTCCAAGGTTCAAAAATTTCCTCTCCGACTGAATTAATCTGTTTGCAAACATTTCTAGTGTAAACGTTTTAATTACATATAATGATTCTCATTTTAGTTTACTTTTACATCTCTTGTTGTAGAATTGTGATCTTCTCCCACAAGCACTACATGTACAATCCACTTAATGGGGCAAACTTGGGCCGACCTTTTTCAACGCAGCTCCTTTCACTTTATTTTTTTCCCACTGTGACCTACCATTACCAATTTTCGCTTATTGAACCCTTACTGTTGAATTGAATCTTTAAAAAAAATTATAGTGAAAAGATCATTAAACTTGTAAGGCTGTTCCTTTAATCAAAGGTTAGGATAATCTGATAGGGCTGATCTTTTGCATGACCCCTTATCTATAAAGAAACCTTTCCATCTATCATATCCTTAGGTGAAAGCTTTCCTTGATTTGTAACAATTCCATCAGTCTGAATTGATTTTGAAGGACTTTTTATTGTTCTTCTCTTCTACATTTGTGCATGTTCTGCCGCTTTTTTTCTCTTTTCAATTGGCAAGTCAATACTGGTAGCAGGACCTACGGTTAATGTATGAAATTTTAGAAACCACACTAATTAGCAAATTCTCCATAACCAATTATCATTGGCCTTCAAATAGATTGCATACAATTGAATTTTTTAATTTTCCTCATTCATCCGTTTCCTATGTTGTTTCTGGATTGCTTGTAAGGCTTGGCAGCTTGCATCTGTTGGGCATGGAGTTAATCAAGGTACTGTTGCGGGCTAAGCTGTGGAGGATATCACAATTAGATCTGCTACTTAACAGGCAGCATGACTGATAGGTAATCTGTTTAGAACCCAACTAATCACTCAAATTTTCTATAACCCATCATCGTTGGCCTTCAAATAGACTGCAAATAATTGAATTTGTTAATTTTTCGCTTTCATCCATTTCCAATATTGATGCCGTATTTTGCTTGTAGGGCTTGCATCTATGGGACATGGAGTTAATCAAGGTACTGCAGTGGGCTGAGCTATGGAAGATATCACAATTAATAGGCATCATATGGCTAATAGGTATTCTACCAATCATTTAGCTATCAGAATTCTTCTTCTCATACTTCTCATAGCTTGTCACATGTGTAGGACTAATTGGACCATTGGTCATGGTCATTAAGATATTTTAGAGGCGCATATGAAGGCACATAGAAGGCTTTATGGTAATAAAGGCCTTTATAAGATCCTAGCAACACCAAAGCTTGTTTTGAGAAGTGGGCCATGATGAGAAGCAGGGCTCCCATCTCCTACATCTGGTGGGACATTACATATTTTTGAGGGAGGTTTAATTTCATTTCTCCAGATGGGCTTTCCTCTCATTCAGGTTTCATAAAATTTCCCAGATTCAATTCACCAAGTCAATTTTCTTTTTTTCTCTTTTGAATATGTGCTGTTGATTTTTGTTATTTAGATGTGAATGAAATTCCACGACAATCCTAGGGGCTTGTTTGGTTGCAAGCATTTGAGTTAATAGCTTGTCTAAATAATTTGGAGTATTCCAAATGTTGTCCTTCGTAGTAGAATTCCAAAATGCTCAAGGGTCTAGTAACATTCTCAAATCCGGAATTCTAAGGTTATCTGATGGGTAAAAGTGACTTTTTGCATGCCAGCTAAGCAAATTCTCACCATTCAATTTGTATCAAAAAGGAAATTTGGAATTCATAGGGAATGCCCCTACATTTCCATCAGGAAGTTCCGATGAGGGAAATTCCCTTAAAGAAATGATTTGAACCAAACAACTCTAAAGAAAATGTGGGATGCAAAAACCCTAAGAAGTTGGAAGATTCCTAGGGCCTACTTGGTTGCAGCCATTTAAGGATTTCTTTTTTGGTGCTTTTGAAGAATTCCAAATGCAACTCCCCGAGTGGAATTCCAAAATGTCCAAGAGCTGTCTAGCATTTTGAATTCCAAGATGCTCATGGGCTGTCTAGCATTGGATAAGTATATCCAAGTCAGGAAATTGAGACATCTGGATTATATATATATGTCCTGCTAGAGCACATTGATCCGAAATTATGATTAAGTATACTCTCCAATGTCATTGCTAGATGAATTAAATTGACTTTCTTAAGGATAACGCAGCCATTGGTGGAGTTAGGATTTTCTTCTAGGGAGGAAGTGGTACTTGACTGGCAATTTCGTATCTGTTGCACCTCTTTTCCTGTTGGCAATGACAAACTAAAAAAATAGAATTTGATATAATAGGCCTAGTGTGATGTCAGAGTGAAAAATCTCAAAGAAAGTGAGCATTTGTTTTTATTCTAAAGCTCATCGATGTCATTTACACTCTAGACATAGATGAGTTCCACGAGAATTTCATGAGAGAATTTTTCATGGGCCCATCTATGAAAAATTTAAATCAATGGAAAAATAGTTGCCTCCTATAGTGTGTGATGGCTTATCGGATTTCACTCGAATCACCCAACATTAGATAGGAAACTTTTAAAAATTCAAATCTTTCATGTAAATATATTTGATGGTAGGCCAGATCTAGGGT